>CM046672.1:43869413-45141913 GCA_025594165.1 Tamias sibiricus | reverse complement strand
CTGCAGTGCATGCCTGTAATCCCAGTGGCTTGGGAGGCTGAGGCAGGAGAATCACTAGTTCAAGACTTAGCAAGACCCTGTCTTAAAAAAAATAAAAAATAAAAATAAAAAGGGCTGGAGATGTGGTTAAGGGCCCCTGGGTTCAATCACCCATACCCACCCCCCCCAAAAAAAACAGTCCAGTCTTGGGTAGGGACTCAAAGAGTTAGCCTCAGGCCTGTTTTTGTTTGTTTGTTTCTTTTCAGAAAACCACTGAAGATTATGGGTAGTTCACTGTATGTCCCTGAGAATTTACCCCTTACATTTAAAATAACTGGAATTTTAATTTTTGGTGCTGGGGATTGAACCCAGAGAGGCACTTTACCATTGAGCCACATCCCCAGTCCTTTTTAATTTTTGAGACAGGGTCTTGCTAAATTGCTTAGGGCCTTGCTAAATTGTTGAGGTTGGCCTCGAATTTGCAATCCTCCTGCCTCAGCCTACTGAATCACTGGGATTAGAGGCATGTGTCACCATGCATGGCAATAACTGGAATTATTCTAAGGCATTTGATTTTTTTTTAATATTTATTTATTTTCTTTAGTTGTACACAATGTGTTTATTTGTACGTGGTGCTGAGGATCGAACCCGGGCCGCGCATGTGCTAGGCGAGCGCTCTACTGCTGAGCCACAATCCCAGCCCTGGCATTAGATTTTTAAAAGAAAAAAAGGAAGAAATTGATTTTTTTTCCCTGTAATACGGCTTGGTCCCAATATAAATTAGAGAATGGAGACTTATAAGACTTACTCTGTAAATGGGGAAAAAATGGACAGAGATCTGACTATCTGTATTTTATGCCCTGCTGTCTTTTTTTTTTTTTTTTTCTTTTTGGGAGGAGGGGTACCAGAGATTGACCCCAAGGGCACTTAACCACTGAGCCACATCCCCAGGATGCCCCCCTCCTTTTGTTTGGTACCAGGGATTGAACTCAGGGGCACTTGACCACTGAGCCATATCCCCAGCCCTATTTTGTATTTTATGTAGAGACAGGGTCTCACTGAGTTGCTTAGCACTTCACCATTGCTGAGGCTGGCTTTGAACTTGTGATCCTCCTGTCTTAGCCTCCCGAGCTGCTATGATTATAGGCATGCACCACCATGCCCGGCTCTACTGCCTAGTTCTGCCACATGCTCCTGCCATGATGTGCTATCCTCACAACAGGCTCAAAGCAATGGAACTACTTAATATTAGACTATAACCTCCAGAATTGTAAGCCAAAATAAACTTCATATGGCTTTGTCTTCCCCACTCCACCCCCGCAGCATAAGGATTAAACCCATATGCAGGCAAGCATTCTACCAGTAAGCTACATCCCCACTCCTTTTTTTTTTTTTTTTCTTTTTTGGTGCCGGGGATTGAACTCAGGGGCACTTGACCACTGGGCCACATCCCCAGCCCTTTTTTGTATTTTATTAGAGACAGGGTTCAGTGAGTGGCTAAGTGCCTCGCCATTGCTGAGGCTGGCTTTGAACTCGCGATCCTCCTGCCTCGGCCTCCCATGTGCTGGGATTACAGGCATGTGCCACCACGCCCGGCCCCACTCCTTTTTATTTTATTTTGAGACAGGGTCTTGTAAAATTTCCAAGGGTAGGCTTGAACTTGCGATCCTCCTGCTTCAGCCTGCCTTGTAGCTGGGATTACAAATTTGTGCCACCACACCTGGCCATCTTTATAAAAGTTAATTTCCTCAGATATTTTGTTATAGTAATGTGAAGCTGACTAACATAATGTAATTTTAGTATAAAAAAACCTCACATTTTTCTTTAAAATTTTCAAAAGAAAAACTAATGATTAGCCGGGCGCGGGTGGCGCACGCCTGTAATCCCAGCACTTTGGGAGGCTGAGGCAGGAGGATCGCGAGTTCAAAGCCAGCCTCAGCAATGGCGAGGCACTTAGCAACTCAGTGAGACCCTGTCTCTAAATAAAAATACAAAAAGGGCTGGGGATGTGACCCAGTGGTCGAGTGCCCCTGAGTTCAATCCCCGGTAACCACAAAAAAAAAAAAAAAAAAAAAAAACCTCACATTTTTCTTTAAAATTTTCAAAAGAAAAACTAATGATTAGCCGGGCGCGGTGGCGCACGCCTGTAATCCCAGCACTTTGGGAGGCTGAGGCAGGAGGATCACGAGTTCAAAGCCAGCCTCAGCAATGGCGAGGCACTTAGCAACTCAGTGAGACCCTGTCTCTAATAAAATACAAAAAAGGGCTGGAGATGTGGCCCAGTGGTTGAGTGCCCCTGAGTTCAATCCCCAGTACAAAAAAAAAAAAAAAAAAAAAAAAGAAAAACTAATGATTATAAAATATTAATTATAATCATTTAGAAGGCAATTTATTTTTCATTCATTTATATTTTTTCTCATTGTTTGTGAGACAATAACTATGTTGCCCAGGCTAGCCTCAAGCAATTGTCCTGTGTCATCCTTCCAAGTAGGTGGGACTACAGGCATAGGCCAATGCACTCAGCTAAACAATTGTTCTTATTTATTTATTTATTTATTTATTTATTTATTTTGTGGTGTTAGGGACTGAACCAAGGACTTTGTGCATGCAAGGCAAGCACTCTACCAACTGAGCTATATCCCCAGCAACAAATGTTTTTAAATGATTATACATTTTGATTGTACAAGGTGATGAAAATAATATTAAGAGTGGAAATGCTCAGCCTTTAATCATCCAAAATGGTTGTTAGTAGTTGTGCTAGATTGATTAGGTTATAATTTTTTTTTTCTTTTTGGTGGTGCTGGGGATTGAACCCAAGGGTGCCCTACCACTGAGCTATATCCCCATCCCTATTTATTTATTTATTTATTTAGTACCAGGGATTGAACTCAGGGGCACTGGACCACTGGGCCACAACCCCAGCCCTTTTTTATATTTTTTTAGAGACAGGGTCTCACTGAGTTGCTAAGTGCCTCGCCATTGCTGAGGCTGGCTTTGAACTCGCGATCCTCCCTGCCTCAGCCTCCCAAGTGCTGGGATTACAGGCATGCACCACTGCACCTTTATTTATTTTTTTAATCTGGAGACAGGGTCTTACTAAATTACCCAGGCAAAGCCTTGAACCTGAGATTTTCCTGCCTCAGACTCTAGCCACTGGGATTACAGGTATGTGCCACTACACTCAGTATGTTATATTATAAATATCCTTAAAACAATTTTTATTTCCCAATTTTTCTATAAAACACTATGATTTTTTTTTTTTTTTTTTTTTTTTTTTTTGTGGTACCAGGGATTGAACTCAGGGGCACTCGTCCACTGGGCCACATCCCCAGCCCTTTTTTGTATTTTATTAGAGACAGGGTCTCACTGAGTTGCTAAGTGCCTCACCATTGCTGAGGCTGGCTTTGAACTCTTGATCCTCCTGCCTCAGCCTCCCAAAGTGCTGGGATTACAGGCGTGCGCCACCGCGCCCGGCTAACACTATGATATTTTATAATTAAACAAAAACATAGTCTATCGTTTTAGTATAATACCAAAATAATTCAAGAAACGCACAAACTCAAATTAATAAAGCTTACCTAAACTGGCACTTTGAAGCATGCTGATCAGTGCTGGCATAAGCTGAAATTCAAATATCCTTTTTCCTCCACAGTGGCTACAGTCTGGGACATCAGTGACTTCTGATGTAGGGCAGGTCAAAAAGAGTGGTTCTCCACTCCAGGAATACCTACAACAAGGATAATAAAAAACCGGAAATCAGAGGCACATACATACAAGTCATATCCCAATATCTGAGGCCATGCTTCACACACTTCCTTTCTTAGAAAGGACAAGGAGCAAAACAAAAGAGCAAAGGAATCCTCCAGAGGCAAAAAAAAACAAAACAAAAAAACAGCAGCAAGTCTATAAAGCACAGCAAGATAGCTGAAGTCTAGCCAATGCTGAACTGAGTCAAACTATGGCTGCAATGAAGTCCAGATCAACACAACTGCAGAGTAAAGGGGCTCAGACCTCCCTTATAGCAAAGGAGCATGCCTTTCGAGGAGTACATATTTAGAATCTACTGTGCTCCAACACAGAATTTAAAAAAAAAATTTTTTTAGTTGTAGATGGACACAATACCTTTATTTGTTTAGTTTTATATGGTGCCAGGGATGGAACACCAGAGCCTCACCCATGCTAGGCAAGCACTCTACCACTGAGCCACAACCCCACCCCCTCCAACATATAATTTCTTGATACATTTATTTTATTCTTCTTCTTCTTTTTTTTTTTTAAATGGTACCAGGGATTGAGCTCAGGGGCACTCGTCCACTGGGTCACATCCCCAGCCCTTTTTTATATTTTATTTACAGACAGGGTCTCACTGAGTTGCTAAGTGCCTCGCCATTGCTGAGGCTGGCTTTGAACTCGCGATCCTCCTGCCTCAGCCTCCCAAAGTGCTGGGATTACAGGCGTGCGCCCCCGCACCCGGCTATATTCATTCATTCATTCATTCATTCATTCATTCATTTTATTCATTCATTTATTTATTTATTTATTTATTTATTTATTGTGTGTGTGGTACTGGGGATTGAACTCAGGGGCACTTGACCACTGGGTCACATCCCCAGACCTTTTTAGTATTTTATTTAGAGACAGGGTCTCACTGAGTTGCTAAGTGCCTCGCCATTGCTGAGGCTGGCTTTGAACTCGCATCCTCCTGCCTCAGCCTCCCAAAGTGCTGGGATTACAGGCAGGCGCCACCACGCCTGGCTTATTCATTTATTTTTATGTGGTGCTGAGGATTGAACCCAGGGCTTCACACATGCTAGGAGAGTGCTCTACCACTGAGACACAACCGCAGCCACAAACATATAATTTCTAACAAATAAAAAAGTTACTAGAAAGGTAAAGAAACAGGTGAATTTAAGCCATGAAGAAAGTCAATACCAAGAAGACCCACAGACAAGGTGATGGTTGTATCAGACAGGGTCTTTAAAACACCAGTGACAAATATGTAAAAGAATGTAGTGGAAAAGGTAAACAAGCATAAATGGATGAGTAATTCAGCACAGAAATGGAAATTAAAAGAGACTGAAATATAAATACTACAAATGCAAAAGCTGTGTGTCAGAAAAAAAGAACTAAGCTGGGTGTGGTGATGTGCACCTGTAATCCCAGCTACTTCGGAGGCTGAAGCAGGAGGATCACTTGAGTTTAGAGCCTCTAGGGCAGCCTGGGCAATAGAGACAGAGAGACAAAAACTTCATTTACTAAAATTTAACAATAGGTGCTGGGGTTGTAGCTCAGTAGCACTTGCCTAGTATGTGTGAAGCATTGGGTTTGATCCTTAGCATCACATAAAAATAAAAAAATAAATAAAGGTATTCTGTCCATCTACAACCATAAAAAAAACAAAACAATAGATTGGACAAAATAAAAACATGAATTTTAGAAAAAGCAAATATAAATTATTCCAAGTGGAACTAAGAGTAAACCCCCAAAAACAGAACATTTAAAGACTACAGTAGGGCTGGGATTGTGGCTCAGCGGTAGAGTGCTCGCCTAGCACGTGCGTGGCCCCGGGTTCGATCCTCAGCACCACATACAGATAAAAACGCATTGTGTACAACTAAAGCAAATAAATAAATATTTAAAAAAAAAAAGACTACAGTATAATTTTTCCTTTTCTTCTTCTTTGTTTCATTTTATCAAACCCATGCTAGGCAAGTGCTAGCATTATATCAAACTTGCATGCTAGGCAAGTGCTCTACCACTGAGCTACGTCTTTAGTCTCTATGGTAAAATTTCAAATAATCGAACATACAAATAATTGGAGAACTAGAAAAAAGAGGCTAGAAGAAATATTTCAAATAGAAGTAATAATAGCCAAAAGTTTCAACCCATAATTCCGAAAAGCTCACGAAAAGCAAAGCAGGAAAAATTAAACCACAAAACACACAAAGAAGAATCTCCAATCATCAAATTGTTAAAAGAAGACATATTAAAAGCAAAAGAACAATAATATAAATTATATTATAGTGGGCTGGGGCTGTGGCTCAGTGGCAGAGCACTTGCCTAGCATGTGTGAGGTACTAGGTTTGATCCACATAAAAATAAACAAATAAAATAAAGGCATCTGTGCTGAGCACGGTGGCGCACGCCTGTAATCCCCGCACTTGGGAGGCTGAGGCAGGAGGATCATGAGTTCAAAGCCAGCCTCAGCAATGGCAAGGCACTTAGCAACTCAGTGAGACCCTGTCTCTAATAAAATACAAAAAAAAAAAAAAAAAAAAAAAAAAAAAGGGCCGGGGATATGGCCCAGTGGTCGAGTGCCCTTGAGTTCAATCCCCGGTACTAAAAATAAATAAATAAATAAATAAATAAATAAATAAATAAAGGCATCTGTCCATTTCCAACTTAAAAAGAAAGAATGGACTGGGGTTGTACTGTTGTGGTAGAGTGCCTGCCTAGCACATGTGAAGTACTGGGTTCCATCCTTAGCACCACATAAAAATAAGTAACTAAAATAAAGGTATTGTGACCATCTCCTAGAACAATAACAACAACAACAAATTATAGCAAAAAAAAAAAATTTTTTTTTTGGTGGTATCCAATACAGGGCCTTGTTCATGCTAGGCAAGAATTTTACCACTGAGCTACATATGTCTCTTTAATTACAGATAATTTCTACTAGAAATGATGAAGGCAAGAAAACAATGGAACAGCTGGGCACAGTTGTGCACAACTATAATCCCAGCTATTCAGGAGACTGTGAGGCAAGAGAATCACATATTAAAGGCCAGACATGGTAACTTCATGAAATCATCTCAAAATAAAAAATAAAAAGGGATAGGGAAATAGTTCAGTGGTACAGTGCCCTGGAGTTCAATCCCCAGTATGAAAATAAATATAGATAGACAGATAGGCTGGGCATATAACTCAGGTAAAGTGCCAAGGGTTCAATCCCTACAAAGAAAAAACAAAAAAGAAAGAAAGAAATAGAAAGAAAACAAAAGCTAGAAGAAAGGATTTTGAATGTTTTTCACCATAAAGATGTGATAAATGTTTAAGATAAATGTATTACTTATTCTGATTTAAACATTACACATTGTACACGTATTTTTTTTTTTTTTTTTTTTTTTGTGGTACCGGGGATTGAACTCAGGGGCACTCGACCACTGGGTCACATCCCCAGCCCTTTTTTGTATTTTATTTAGAGACAGGGTCTCACTGAGTTGCTAAGTGCCTCGCCATTGCTGAGGCTGGCTTTGAACTCTCGATCCTCCTGCCTCAGCCTCCCAAAGTGCTGGGATTACAGGCGTGCGCCACCGCGCCCGGCTTGTACACGTATATTGAAATATCACATGGCACTCCATCTTACACAGAATTTTTATGTATCTATTTTATGTGTAAAAATTTACAATCAATAAAAAGATCTGTTTAAAAATAAATAGTAAATACATTTTTATACAGACAAAACCTGAGAAACTCTCTCCAACAAACATGCACAACCAAACATATTAAAAGTTCTTTGGACCGAAGGGAAATATCAGATAGAAACAGAGCTGCATGAAGGAATGTGGAATACCAAAAGGGTAAATAGGTGAGTAAATATAAAAGGATCTCTCTCTCTCTCTCTCTCTTTTTTAGTACATGCTAGGCAAAAAAAGCACTCTACCAGAAGCTACAAACCTAACTCATAAAAGAACTTTTTTTTTTTAATGGTACCAGGGATTGAACCCACTGAGCCACATTCCTAGCACTTTTTAAAAATTTTTAAAAAAAATTTTTTATTTTTGGTATGGGGGATTGAACTCAGGGGCACTTGACCACTGAGCCACATCCTCAGCCCTATTTTATATTTCATTTAGAGACAGGGTCTCACTGAGTTGCTTAGCATCTTGTTTTTGCTGAGGCTGGCTTTGAACTCTCGATTCTCCTGTCTCAGCCTCCTCAGCTGTTGGGATTATAGGCATGTGCCACTTTGCCCGGTTACTTTATTATTTTTATTATTTTTTAAAAATATTTATTTATTTGCTTTAGTTGTACACAATGTGTTTATTTACGTGGTGCTGAGGATTGAACGCGGGTCGCGCACGTGCTAGGCGAGCGCTCTACGGCTGAGCCACAACCTCCGCCCTTTTATTTTGAGACAGGGTATCACCAAGTTGCTTAGGGCCTTTCATAAGTTGCCAAGGCCGGTTGTGAACTTGTGATCCGCCTGCCTCTCAGCCTCGAGAGTCACTGGGATTATAGGCATGCATCACCATGTCTGGAACAAAAGAACTTTTGATAGTTATTTCATCTTATACTTAATTTCCTTATATACTATTGATGATTTCAAGCAAAAACTCCCAATATGTGTATATATATGTGTGTATATGTGTATACACATATGCATATACATATATATACATACACAAATATATATATAGTGGGGTTTATAGCATATATAGAAGCATAAAAACAAGATCATAAGGGCAGAGGAATGATAAATGGGAAGCAATGCTGTGCTTCTTAGAACTACAAAAAGTGATACTGCACAATATACTCGTTAAAGCAAACAGTAAAAACATAGTTATAACTTACATAGTTATATAACTTACATAGTTATAAATGAAAGTGAAGAACGGAGATAAAGCACTGGGAAGGTTGCTCCATGGTAGAGCACTTGCCTAGCATGCCCAAAACCCTAGGTTCAAGATTCAGTACTAAAAATAAAAACAAACAAAAAGGGCTGGGGTTGTGGCTCAGCGGCTCGCCTAGCACATGCGTGGCCGGGGTTCGACTCTCAGCACAACGTAAACATAAATGCATTGTGTACAACTCAAGCAAATAAATAAATATTAAAAAAAAAAAAAAAAAAAAGAAAGAGAGAGAAAGAAAATGGTAAACTAAAAATATTCAGTTCAAATATTACCTTAAAAAATTAAATGAACTGGCCGGGGGGCGCGGTGGCGCACGCCTGTAATCCCAGCACTTGGGAGGCCGAGGCAGGAGGATCGCGAGTTCAAAGCCAGCCTCAGCCATGGCGAGGCACTTAGCAACTCAGTGAGAGCCTGTCTCTAATAAAATACAAAAAAGGGCTGGGGGTGTGGCCCAGTGGTCGAGTGCCGCTGAGTTCAATCCCCGGTACCAAAAAAAAAAAAAAAAAAATGAACTAACATTCCAAATAACAAACTGTCAGTGTCTTCATAGATGTACTTGGGGTAATGATTTCCATCTCATTCCACTGTCTTTCCTATGCCCCTGCCTTCTCCCATCCTCTCCCTCCCCTTTGCCTTTTCTAAAGTTCCTCCATTCCTCCCATGCTCCCCGCCATCCCCATTATGGATCAGCATCCTCATATCAGAGAAAACATTTGGCATTTGGTTTTTGGGGATTGGCTTACTTCACTCAGCATAATTCTCCAACTCCATGCATTTACCTGCGAATGCCATGATTTTATTCTCTTTTAATGCTGAATAATATTCCATTGTGTATATATACCACAGTTTCTTCATCCATTCATCTACTGAAGGGCTTGGTTCTAGGTTGGTGCTGCTATAAACATTGATGTGTGGGGCTGGGGTTGTGGCTCAGCGCGGTAGAGCGCTCGCCTAGTGCTTGCGCAGTCCAGTTTTGATCCTTAGCATCACATGAAAGTAAAGGCATTGTGTACAACTAAAACAAACAAATATTTAAAACAAAACAAAAACATTGATGTAGCTGTGCTGAACCATTTTTTTTTAATCCATTGTTTTTTTAAAATATTTATTTATTTATTTTGGTACTGGGGATTGAACTTAGGGGCACTCGACCACTGGGCCACATCCCCAGCCCTTTTTTGTATTTTATTAGAGACAGGGTCTCACTAAGTGGCCAAGTGCCTCGCCATTGCTGAGGCTGGCTTTGAACTCACAATCCTCCTGCCTCAGACTCCCAAGTGCTGGGATTACAGGCATGTGCCACCACGCCCAGCTCTATTTTATTTTTTATTGTGAAAAAGTGTCTTACTAAGTTGCTAAAGCTGGCCTTGAACTTGAGATCACGAAGGCTGAGGATGTGGCTTAGAGTACTTTTGGGTTCAACCCCTAGTACTGCAAAAAAGGAAAGGAAGGAAGGAAGGAAGGACAAGTAAAATAAAGAAAATGTGTTTCCTTTACCTCAAAATCTGTTCCTGACAAGCAGCAATTCTCTTCATGAATTTATAAAACATTTGATCTCCACTTTTAATTTTGGTCTTCTCATATTTTTCATCACCATCACTAGAAAAACTAAAATGAGAAGCAGAAACCACATGAGTGTGAATATTCAGAGAATTACAGGATTTAGAAGAGAAAACAAGATAGTTCTCTTTAAAAAATAAATTGCTGTGGTGGTGCACTCCTGTAACTCCAGTCTGTTGGGGCGGAGGCAGAAGGATCATAAGTTGCTCAAGCAACTTGGCAAGACCCCATCTCAAAAAATCCCCCAAAATGGACAAATGAAGCCCACTGGTAAGGCACCCTTGGGTTCAATCCCCAGTATACAACACAAATAAAAGGGATCTATGGATTTAGCTTAGAGATAGAAAATCCTCCTGGGTTCACTCTTCAGTATGGTTTAATTTTTTTTTTTTTTTAAATCAGGGGCTGGAGATATAGTTAGCTCAGTGATAGGGGGCATGCTCAGCAAGCACAAATCTGACTTCAATCCCCAATACAGCAAAAAAGAAAAAGCAAATACATACACAAAATTTAAATATCAAAAATATTTAAAGGCTGGGGTTGTGGCTCAGCGGTAGAGCGCTCACTTAGCACGTGCGCGACATGGGTTTGATCCTCAGCACCACGTAAAGACAAATAGACAAATACATTGTGTACTACTAAAGCAAATAAATAAATATAAATAAAAAAAAATATTTAAAGCCGGGTGCAGTGGCACATGCCTGTAATCCCAGCACTTGGGAGGCTGAGGTAGGAGGATTGCGAGTTCAAAGCCAGCCTCAGCAATGGCAAGGTACTTAGCAACTCAGTGAGACCCTGTCTCTAATAAAAAAATACAAAAAAGGGCTGGGGATGTGGCCCAGGGGTCGAGTGCCCCTGAGTTTAATCCTTCATTTTCTTGAGGGCACTTATAAATAGACCAAAGTATCTTCAGGCTAACTCAAGTTCGCTGATGAGGAGGTGCCTCCTGTTATTGTGTATCCTTTTCTCATTCAAGACTGAAGCAGAAAGATCCTACCACACAGTTCTGCCTGGAAAAGTTCCCCCAGGTACTGGGGCAAAACCAAATAGCACTACTGTGGCAGCTTCCTGACAAAGTCACCTCTCAACTTTACAGCACGCATTCTCACCTTTGGGAAAGCAACTGTTCCATGCCAATTCCTTCTCTCTGTTGATAGTCCCTCAGAAGGCTGTGGGCATGATCTAGACTGACCAAGTCTCTGTAATCATCCTCATCTACGACACAGATGTAGTAAGGCAGGAACTGTGGCACTGTAGTAGGCAAGGCCATCCCTTCCCCTGGAGGTACAGGATGGGCAGCATCCAGGACAGTGTCCTGAAGGTGGAGGTCTTGGAGCTGGGCAGTGCAGTCTACATCTTTGGCACAGTTAGACTCATGAACAAAATCCAAGGTAAGCTGTGGTGGAGGCGCCTCCTCACTGTCACTTCCCCAGTCATTTGCACCTTCACACCAGTTCTCAGCAACAAGGTCATTTTCTTGTTTCTGGAAGAATATCCGGCGAATAAGGTCTAATCACACTTAGGAGATTTCATCTATTCCTTTGGCTTTAGCAACCCATCCCTTCACTTTCCTGAAGAAGCCTTCACACTAGCCCCTTCAATTCAACTCCCCGGACTCCATCTACTACTCGATAGCATGTCAGAGGTGATTTAAATACAGGTATTAAGTATATACTTTTCAGGGGCAGTGTGGCAGATACAGCAAATTGTTTCTTCAACCATTTACTCCAAAATCTTTTTTTGTTGTGCTTCATATATTGCGAGATTGAAAGGAAAGAACTTCAGTTCCCAGACTCCTTAGCAGCTAGGGTTTCAGATATATCAGGGGTATGCTTATGGGGGTCCACCAGAGAGGGACATAAACTTAAGATAGAGTGAGGTAGAAATACCACGAAGCAAAAGTCAGTCAGTCTGTAAATAAAGGTGGAACAAGACTGGAAAGCCAACAATTCTGTGACAAGGGTAGCTTGCAGTTCACCAGATCACACTTAAGCTTCTGGACTGCAGGAGAAGTAGCCTGGCAGATGGTCCAGTTGAGATCTGGGTTCAGGAGGTCATTCCTGAAATCACCTCCTCCAGTCTATGTAATTTGTAAATATATAAATTCCGGTGTGAAGTCTGTTTCAACTTACAACAGTTTTCTTTCTTTCTTCTCCCCACCCCCACCCTGCCCCAGTACTGGGGACTGAACCCAGGAGCGCTCTACTATTGCTACATCTCCAGCCCTTTTTATTTATTTCTAGATAAGGTCTAAGTTGCCCAGGCTGGCCTCGAACTTAGAGTCCTCTTGCCTCAGCCTCCTAAATAAATGGGAGTCCAGGAGTGCGCCACAACACCTGGACCATTTTATGGTTCTGAAAGAGCAAAACTAATTCCACTGTACTACAAAGAACACAGCTTAAAAGCTGGTTTTAAAAGATATTTTGGAAAATACTCTCAAATTACAGCAAAACATAATATGTCGATCACAATTGCTTTACCTGAACGTCCTGTGCCTCTTTCTCATGCACCTGCAGGCACTGGGAGCGGAAAAACCTTCCAACTTCAGGGTAAAAACACAACAGTGAGAGCTCCACGCCGACTCCCATCCCGCTTACCCGCCCCAAGTCCCGCGCGTCGCCCCCAACTCCGCCCACTCGGCGTGCGCTCCCGCTGGCGGTTCCCGGAGTACCTGCGCACCCCGCTGTCGCCGCACCTGGGGCGCGCGCAAGAGAAGACGTGCAGCAGCCGATGAAACGGGGAGCCTTCCAGCGGGCAGTACACCTGCACGACCAGAGTTTGTGGCTCCTTGCAGCGTTTCACACACAGGCCTCGGCGCTGCTACGGCAGGCAGGGCGTCCTAAGGAAGGGGGAAGCGCTCAGACTCCGACTCTGTCCCCGAACCTCGTCCTCTCCCTCGCTGCGTACGCACTCCTCGCTGGCCCCCGCCCACCCCAGCTGCTGCACTCGCCCTCACCGGAATGCCGCCCAGCTTGCTAGCAGTCCAGGCACCTGGCCCGGTAGGCCTGCCATGCACTGCGACATCTCTAAGCCCGAGCAGCACCGGCTTCCGAACGGCCGCCATAGACAACCTGGTTCCCACGTGTAAAAGACGAAGTACGGCAGCTGAGAAGGTACAACTCTGCGCATGCGCATCACGTACACCAAAGAGACGACCCCCGCCCAGTGAATAGGATGGGTTCTTTTTCTTTTTTTTCTTTTTTTTTTTTTGGTACCTGGGATTGAACTCAGGGGCACTTGACCACTGGGCCACATCCCCAGCCCTTTTTGTATTTTATTAGAGACAGGGTCTCACTGAGTTGCCAAGTGCCTCGCCATTGCTGAGGCTGGCTTTGAACTCGTGATCCTCCTGCCTCAGCCTCCCAAAGTGCTGGGATTACAGGCGTGCGCCACCGCACCCGGCTTTAGGATGGGTTCTGAGAATGCTGAATTCCAACTTTTTTTTTTTTTTTTTTTTTTTTAAACCAGGGATTGAATCCAGGGGTGCTTAACCACTGACCCACATCCCCAGCCCCCTTTTTTTTGGTACCAGGGATTGAACTCAGGGGCACTCGACCACTGGGCCACATCCCCAGCCCTTTTTTGTATTTTATTAGAGACAGGGTCTCACTGAGTTGCCAAGTGCCTCGCCATTGCTGAGGCTGGCTTTGAACTCTCGATCCTCCTGCCTCAGCCTCCCAAGTGCTGGGATTACAGGCGTGCGCCACCACGCCCGGCTCCAACTTTTTAAATACCTTTATTTTGTTGATTTATTTTTATGTGGTGCTGAGGATCGAACCTAGTGTCTCGCGTGCGAGGCAAGCACTCTAACGCTGAGCCACAACCTCAGCCCCCTGAAGTCTAATTTTAAAGCGTTAGGGCTGGGTCAAGGCTCTACAGATAACTGCTGGTGTCACGGCTTAAAAGGGGGAGCGCCCAGACGTTACGTGCTTTCTAAAGTGCTGCAATAGGAAGCACACACCATCTACTATGACGTGATCTTGCCAAGAAACTTTACCTGAAGCCGGGCACGGGGGGGCGCACGCCTGTAATCCCAGCACTTGGGAGGCTGAGCCAGGATTGTGAGTTCAAAGCCAGCCTCAGCATTGGCGAGGCACTTAGCAACTCAGTGAGACCCTGTCTCTAATACAAAAAAAAAAAAAAAAAAGTACTGGGGATGTGGCCCAGTGGTAGAGTGCCCCTGAGTTCAATACCCGGTACCAAAAACAAACAACTTTACCTGAAAATAAAAATTTTAGGCCAAATAATAGTATTATAACGAGACACCTTTGAAATTAAAAGCCCCCGTTTTTTTCCCGCTCTCTATTTCCTGATTTCTATCCCAGCTTCCTCATTCTGAGAATGGAAGCTGAGAAGCTGCCCACAAATTCTAGGCGGGTGCCAGGCAAGGTTGAAAAACTGAAATTATATCTCAGGCTAGTACAGCTTAACTAATTCTACATATATATTTCTTAGCCTTTGTTTCTATAAATTATAAAGTTTCTGTAGGACTAAGGCAAATTAGTTGTCTTCACAGTTTGTGCCAAATTGTGATTAAATTCATTTTTCTTTTCACGTTTCCTCTTACTTCTGATGTGGGTGGATAACAATTCAGTTACTGGGGACCCCAGCAGCCTCTAGTTTGAGTCCTGGTAACAGTGTCTACCCTTAAAGGGAAAGTCTGTAATTTTGAGAAATACATACTGAAATTCATATAGATAAAATGATGTATATGGGATACAACGAAAAAGAAGTGGTGTAGGGGTTATTGGCCATGAGTTGGCAATTGTTAACATTTGATGCCAGACACATGGAGATTTATTATACTGCTCAATTTTTATATCTTGGGAAATTTTCCATACTAAAAATGTCCCCCCCCCCCTTTTTTTTTTTTTAGTACCTGGGATTGAATTCAGGGACACTTCGACCACTGAGCCACATCCCCAGCCCTTTTTGTATTTTATTTACAGACAGGGTCTCACTGACTTGCCAAGTGCCTCGCCATTGCTGAGGCTGGCTTTGAACTCGTGATCCTCCTGCCTCAGCCTCCCAAAGTGCTGGGATTACAGGCGTGCGCCACCGCACCCGGCTTTAGGATGGGTTCTGAGAATGCTGAATTCCAACTTTTTTTTTTTTTTTTTTTTTTTTTTTAAACCAGGGATTGAATCCAGGGGTGCTTAACCACTGACCCACATCCCCAGCCCCTTTTTTTTTTGGTACCCAGGGATTGAACTCAGGGGCACTCGACCACTGGGCCACATCCCCAGCCCTTTTTTGTATTTTATTAGAGACAGGGTCTCACTGAGTTGCCAAGTGCCTCGCCATTGCTGAGGCTGGGCTTTGAACTCTCGATCCTCCTGCCTCAGCCTCCCAAGTGCTGGGATTACAGGCGTGCGCCACCACGCCCGGCTCCAACTTTTTAAATACCTTTATTTTGTTGATTTATTTTTATGTGGTGCTGAGGATCGAACCTAGTGTCTCGCGTGCGAGGCAAGCACTCTAACGCTGAGCCACAACCTCAGCCCCCTGAAGTCTAATTTTAAAGCGTTAGGGCTGGGTCAAGGCTCTACAGATAACTGCTGGTGTCACGGCTTAAAAGGGGGAGCGCCCAGACGTTACGTGCTTTCTAAAGTGCTGCAATAGGAAGCACACACCATCTACTATGACGTGATCTTGCCAAGAAACTTTACCTGAAGCCGGGCACGGGGGCGCACGCCTGTAATCCCAGCACTTGGGAGGCTGAGCCAGGATTGTGAGTTCAAAGCCAGCCTCAGCATTGGCGAGGCACTTAGCAACTCAGTGAGACCCTGTCTCTAATACAAAAAAAAAAAAAAAAAGTACTGGGGATGTGGCCCAGTGGTAGAGTGCCCCTGAGTTCAATACCCGGTACCAAAAACAAACAACTTTACCTGAAAATAAAAATTTTAGGCCAAATAATAGTATTATAACGAGACACCTTTGAAATTAAAAGCCCCCGTTTTTTTCCCCGCTCTCTATTTCCTGATTTCTATCCCAGCTTCCTCATTCTGAGAATGGAAGCTGAGAAGCTGCCCACAAATTCTAGGCGGGTGCCAGGCAAGGTTGAAAAACTGAAATTATATCTCAGGCTAGTACAGCTTAACTAATTCTACATATATATTTCTTAGCCTTTGTTTTCTATAAATTATAAAGTTTCTGTAGGACTAAGGCAAATTAGTTGTCTTCACAGTTTGTGCCAAATTGTGATTAAATTCATTTTTCTTTTCACGTTTCCTCTTACTTCTGATGTGGGTGGATAACAATTCAGTTACTGGGGACCCCAGCAGCCTCTAGTTTGAGTCCTGGTAACAGTGTCTACCCTTAAAAGGGAAAGTCTGTAATTTTGAGAAATACATACTGAAATTCATATAGATAAAATGATGTATATGGGATACAACGAAAAAGAAGTGGTGTAGGGGTTATTGGCCATGAGTTGGCAATTGTTAACATTTGATGCCAGACACATGGAGATTTATTATACTGCTCAATTTTTATATCTTGGGAATTTTCCATACTAAAAATGTCCCCCCCCCCTTTTTTTTTTAGTACCGGGGATTGAATTCAGGGACACTCGACCACTGAGCCACATCCCCAGCCCTATTTTGTATTGTATTTACAGACAGGGTCTCACTGACTTGCTTAGCACCTCACTTTTGCTGAACTCGTAATCCTCCCGTCTCAGCCTCCCAAGCTGCTGGGATCACAGTCATGTGCCACCACGCCTGGTGTTTTTCCTTTTTTTTCCCAGGGGGGGGGGGGGGGAGAATACTGGGGATTGAACCCTGGAACACTCTACCACAAAATTACATCCCCAAACATTCTCTTTTTCTTTTGAGGCAGGGTCTTTCTAAATTTACCAGGCTGGCATTGAATCTTGGATCTCCAACCTCAGCCTTGCAAGTAGCTGAAATTACAAGCATGCAACACCACATCTGGCATAGTAAAAAAATTAAAATGGCACAACATGAGTTAATTTCAAAGACATCATGCTAAGTAAAAGAATGTTAGAAAAGACTGTGTTCTGGACAAGGCAAAACTTCAGGAAAGCAGATCAATAGTTGCCAGGAATTGGTTTTTGGGGAAGGGATTGGCCACTAGGGGGTGCCATAAAATTTTTGAGGTGAGAAGAATGTTTTTGTTGAGGTTACGTGACTGTATACATTTGTCAAAACTAAATCCACACAGTGGCATTTGTGCTTGTAATCCCAGGGGCTCGGGAGGCCAAAGCAGGAGGATTGCAAGTTCAAAGGCAGCCTCAGCAAATTAGGGAGGCCCTGTCTCAAAAAATATAAAAGGGCTGGGGATGTAGCTCATTGGTTAAATGAGCTTGGGTTCAATCCCTGGTATGAAAAAAATAAAACCCTCGAAATTGTATGACAGAGTTGAGTTTTTACTCTATGTAAATTATGCCTCCATAAACCTGATATTTAAAAACTGTAAGTTGCAAGCGCACTATTTCAAGATTCAAAGATTCAAGATGTGTAAAGGAAGTGTGCTTTTAAGGACCTATACTTCAAAGAAGGAAGCACCAGCCTTGCAACGTTTGGCTCCAGCTCCTACCTACCCCTTCCCTTGGTTACTCCTGGTTTGTCACTCTGCCAACCTGACAGCCTTAAGAGACTGTGAAGTTTGACCTTGATGTTCCCTTCAAGTCTAGCTAGAGATTGGACAAGTTACAGATACAGATTATTATTTTAGCTAATTCCCAAGATATTTTAAAATTATTACAAGTAGTAGACTTTAAAATTCTTATTCTTGCTAACCCAAGAAGACATTCTCCAACAGGTAGTGACCTCTCCTGAACATCTGTTATCTGCCTACCTCATAACACTATACTAGTCTCTTTTCCAGTGGTGTGTGCACGTATGTGTGCACATGGTGCTGGGGTTTGAACCTAGGGCCTTGTGCTAAGCACGTGCCCCAGTACAGTTTTGGGTTTGTGTGGGGTTTTTTTTGGTAGTACGAGGGATTGAACCAGATTGTTCTACCACAGAATGATATTCTCAGCACTGCACCCTGCCCCCCAAATTATTTTTACATTTCGAGATAGGGTCTCACTAAATTGCTACGGCTGACCTCAAACTTGGAACGGTCTTGCCTCAGCTTCCTGAATCACTGGGATTACAAGGGTATGCCACAATGCCTGGTATGCCTTCCCCCTGTAAGAGCAAAACATACAGATCTTGGATGTGTTTCTGTCTTCAGGAAGGCATGTGACCAAGCCAGACTGAATTCAGAAGTGGATGAATCCCAGCAACCCAGGAGGCTGAGGCAGGAGGACCACAAGTTCAAGGCCAGTCTCAGCAACTTAGAAGATCCTATTCTCAAAATAAAAAGGGCTGGAGATGTGGTTCATGGTAAAGCACCCTGGATTGTGAGTGACGCAGGAGAGGATGGGACAGAGGCAGTTCTGATAACAGGAGAAAGCAGTTTCTCTATCCAGACCATTCCAGATCCCTATCTGGGGTATAAGTGCTAGAAGCCTGGCTTCTAGCCTCACCACCAATTCCATCCATTGACTCTTTTTTTTTTGTACCGGGGATTGAACTCAGGGGCACTCGACAACTGGGCCACATCCCCAGCTCTTTTTTGTATTTTATTAGAGACAGGGTCTCACTGAGTTGCTAAGTGCCTTGCCATTGCTGAGGCTGGCTTTGAACTCATGATCCTCCTGGCCTCAGCCTCCCAAGTGTTGGGATTACAGTCATGTGCCACCACGCCTGGCTCCATTGACTCATTTTAAATGAAATTCCTTTTCTGCTTCACTAGCCAAAAATATTATTTAATAGTTTGAGAAGATAAAAGGGCAGTTGTCAAGCATCTGGCTAGGAGATAACAACCACCCTTGTTCTTGGCCAGAAATTACCTGAAACAGACATAATCTCAATGTGGTCTGTCAATTTCTCCAAAGTCAAAAGTGAGGATGGAAGGAGAGGAAACAGGATTGATTAGAGGCCAAGTTGACCTCCTGACTTTCCGTCCTCCACCCTGGATCTGCTCACCACTTAGTCAAGTGCTAACCAGGGCACTATGCTCCTTCCACTCCTCCTGGCTGGTGCTTGGACTGCCACACAAAGTTCCATCTCAGGAAACAGTAAGAGGCTGAGCCTACACTCTCCTTTGTGGCATCTTTATTTTCCTGCTTATGATGTGAACATAGGTCAGAAAAATCAGCTGCACTGAAGCACTTCAGCTGACTGTAAAAGAGGGAGAGTGGACAAGGAAGGGGCAGGGTGGCAATTCCAGACTGGCTTCCCCAGAAGGTATGTGGCCCAAGTCTTCAACCAGAGGTTGCTCTGGATGGGGAGGGGCAGGACCATGCAGTGCAGACTCTGGCAAGGAGGGACAAGAAGGACCAGTCACAACAGGGGCTATAGCTGAGTTTATTCAGTTTTGACATCACGCTGCTGCTTGATGAAGCTGATCAATCCATTGGTGGACGAATCGTGAGAAGTCACCTCGGTGCTGCCCTCAAGCTCAGGCTCGATTTTCTTAGCCAGCTGTTTCCCCAACTCCACTCTGCCAGGAAGGGGAGGAAGAAGGGGATGAGGAAGGTTCCAGTGTTTGCTACTAAAATCTTCAAGCCAACCCACAGGCATCCCCCATCCTCCTGAGTCAGCAACTCACCCCCACTGGTCAAAGCTGTTGATGTCCCAGATGACACCCTGAACGAAGATCTTGTGCTCATACAGGGCTGTAGGAGTGGCAGACAGTGCATGTTAGGATCTAGGGATTCCCCCATTCCTGTCCAACTGACCCCAAGTTAGTACTTTCCTTTTACTCACCGATCAAGGCTCCAAGAATGAACGGTGTGAGCTTGGTGAACACAATAGAGTTGGTTGGGCGATTTCCTTCAAAGACCTTCAGAAAACACCAAGAAACATCCCCAGGTTAATCCTGATTCCCAAACTCCTATAGAAGAAGAACATCCTGCCCCAGAGGCTGACACGAACAGTTCTTGGAGGACAGATCCTCCCATTGCATAGGACAAGTCAAACATTCTATGAACCCCTGCCCTGGCCTCACGCCTTCATTCCTCCAGCTCTAGTGTGCTGCTCCCAAACCAACTGCAGGAGCAGAGCTGACCTTGTGTGGCAACAGCTTCTCAACGTCCTCTGCACTCTTTCCTGCAGCCTGGAGCTCCTTCCGGGCCTCCTCGGTTGATTTCCCCTTCATCAGCGCCTCAGTCTGGGCTAAGAAGTTAGCTAGGAGGATCTGATAAGAAAGACAGCCAGTTACACAGAGAGCAAGGCTGTCTGGCGCTGTTCAACTGAGGTTAGTCCAGCTGAGCGAGTCACTCACTCGGGATTCACTTCCTCCTTGAAGAGAGGATAGGAGGGCACATCTGAAGACACCAGAGGGTAGGTCACAATGCCGATTACTCTTTAAGGAATATGTACCACTTGTCCAGGGCCCTGCTAACAACTTTGCCTTTAAGACCCTCAGAGGGAGAGGCTTCACCTCTCTTTCTACCTGAGCCTCAGTTTCCTCAAGTCCTCCAGAGCAGAAGAATCAGAATTCAAATCCTGGGTCAGTGACTCTAGAATTTGTGCCCAGATTAACCCTATGTCACCCTATATGCCAAAGACAAGGCACAATAAGTCCTTTTCAGGGACTTTGTTATATTCAATTGAATGGTTTTCCCATTTGCTGCCAAGATAGGCAAGATCTTGGCTCCAGATCTTTGTCCTTTGCTGTTATGTCTATGCATGTCATGTTATATAACAAAAGGGGAGACTGGGCTGGGAGTATGGCTCAGTGGTAAAGTGCTTGCTTAGCATATGCAAGGCTCCTGGTTCGATTCCCGGCACTACACACACACCAAAAAGGTAGACTAGCCAGGCATGGTGGTGTATGCCTGTAATTCCAGATACTTGAGAAACCTGGCTCAAAATAAAAGTTTAAAAAAGGTATGCAAAGTTATGGGTTCAATCCCCAGCGCACACACACGCCAAAACAAAAAAAGGGCAGGTATCTGCCAATGCTAGTGCTGAAATGAAGAGAGCCATGAGCCAGGGAAAGTGGTGGCTTCTAGAAGCTGAGAATGACTATCAGGCAACAGCGAGGAACCTGAACCTCGGTCCTACCATCTTATAGAAATATAACTTGAATGAGCAAGCACTTTTCCTTAGTCTCCAAAAGGGAATGCAGCCTTGGGAATGCTTGA
This sequence comes from Tamias sibiricus, assembly GCA_025594165.1. Lineage (NCBI taxonomy): Eukaryota > Metazoa > Chordata > Mammalia > Rodentia > Sciuridae > Tamias > Tamias sibiricus. The sequence goes on along the minus strand of CM046672.1, from coordinate 45,120,577 downwards.
TTTCAGCCCATGAACCTTTACTAAGCAGAGACCCAACAGAGCCTGCTGGATTTCTGACCTATGGAAGTGTGAAGATAATAAATGGTGTTGTTTTAAACCACTTGCCATGGCAGTGATAGAAAATTAATATAACTGCTGATCAAAGCAAGGTCTTCAGAGGTCTAGGTGTAATGTAAGCCTGAGAAAGTAATGAGGACGGTCCTCATGGGATTCTTACCTTGTGATGCAAACCCTTTCGTATTGGGTGCTGGGTCTGGACAGGGATGAGGAAGTCACAGGGTATCATCTTGGTGCCTGTGAAGGGCACTGTGGTCAACCACGCAACCCCAGCCCATGGGAGCTACCCACTCGGCCTACAGGAGAATACCAGCTTAAGTGCACAGTTCTCAGCTGCCGTGCTCCTGCCTTCCCAAGCACCACTCCTGCCCAGACCAGGAGTGGACCCTACCTTGGTGGATGAGCTGGTAGAATGCATGCTGGCCATTGGTCCCTGGCTCTCCCCATACGATGGGGCCCGTCTGGTGGTCCACACGGATGCCGGACTTAGTGATGTACTTCCCATTGGACTCCATGTCACCCTGGAATGCAGACATTGTTCCTTCATGCACTGTGCTCCAAGTCCTGCCTGGGATGCCCCAGCCCCATGAGGAACCTTGCAAATGTGTGTCGCAGGCTGATAAGCTTTCTGGTCTAGACTATTTTGCAGAAAGGACTCAAGACCAAAAGATAGGTCTGGAGATAGGGGAGGACTCCTCTAAAAACAATATTTGGGGCTATAGCTGTAGCTCAGGGGTACTTCACGTGATTAGTACGCATGAGGCCTTAGGTTTAATCTCCAGCACCAAAATTAATAGTAAATCAAATTAGTCACAAAATCTTCAATTGATTTTTTAAGAGAGAGGCAAGCTAGGGCCTGGAGTGTATAGTCTTTTAGGGCTGCCACCTCGGGGAGACACTGGGCTTTGGGCACTCACCTGAACCCTAGTCATGGCAATCTTTACCCAGGAAGCTGGGACCTGAGGAACCTTAGCTCTACTTCAGTGGCAGGATTCATTTTTAGGTGTTGAAAAGTTTGCTGATTCTGTCCCAAGGAGCCCAAGGACAACAAAGCAGGGACCAGGTCTATATTAAATAAGGACTTTCTAGAAGAGAATCTAAGAGAGGGGCTGTTTGATCTAGAGTGGGACAGTGGTCCATATAGCCCCCAAAAGACAAGCTATGCAGTCCATGAAGGTCAAGACTCACAGCCTCACCCTATGACAGTCACACCAAGTGATATCCAAGAAGGAAGTGACCCCAGCTGTGACACATGCCCAGGGCCAAGCCAGGACCCAACTGGCCAGGGCACCATGATAGCCAGTCATGTTCCTCCCACATGGTCAAACTCAAGAGACACCTGGAGGTGGCACAGGTCCTGGTTACCAAGGTGCATGCCAAGGGTTAGGGGCAAAAAGCTCCTGGAGAAGCTGGAACTTGGGCCTCTGGACTTCCCAGGTTCTAAGAAGCCCTTCTAACTCCAAGGACTGACCTAGCAAACAGGTACCTGTTGGAAGTAGGCAGCAAAACGGTGCAGGTACTGGTCATAGGGCAGCATGGCGTGCGTCTCACAGCCAAAGCAGTTGATGTACCAGATCCCCAGCAGAGCCAGCAGGACAGGGGCGTTCTTCTCCAGAGGTGTTGTGCGGAAGTGCTGGTCCTGAAACAAGAGCAGGTTGAGTGGGGGCTGAGCAGCTGCCAGGAAGGGAAGGAAGGAGTGAGGGAGTGGGCGGGGGGTGGGGGTGGGGGCCTGGGCCACCACAAACGTCTCTGGCCACACAGCACTCACCATCCAGTAAGCTCCCGAGAGCAGCTGCTCGAAGTTTTCAAAACCTATGACACAAAAGCAGTGTCAACAGAAATGGCCACACCCTGTGTCCTCTGGGCAGTGGGGCACAGCTTCTTCTGGAACCAGAAAAGGCTGGATGTGGAGCCAGAAGAAACAGGATCTGAGAGAACTGGCGCCTGCTGAAAGCCTCTCTGTTCAGAGTTGGCCCTGAGTGCAAAGTGGGATCTGATTCCAGCTAGGCATGGAGAGCAGCACTGCAGCTGGCAGGAGGAAAGGCCAACCTGTGACCCAAAAGAAAACCTGGGCCGGGCGCGGTGGCGCACGCCTGTAATCCCAGCACTTTGGGAGGCTGAGGCAGGAGGATCGCGAGTTCAAAGCCAGCCTCAGCAATGGTGAGGCACTTAGCAACTCAGTGAGACCCTGTCTCTAATAAAATACAGAAAAAAGGGCTGGGGATGTGGCCCAGTGGTCGAGTGCCCCTGAGTTCAATCCCCGGTACCAAAAAAAAAAAAAAAAAAAAAAAAAAAAAAAAAAGAAAACCTGGGCTGAGGTGGGCTTGGCTGCACACACCTGTAATCCCCAGCTACTTGGGAGGCTGAGGCAGGAGGATTCCAAGTTCAAAGCCGGCCTCAACAACTTAGTGAGGCCCTAAGCAGAGAGACCCTATCTCAAAATAAAAAAGGGCTGGGGATGTGGCTCAGTGGTTACATGCCCTGGGGTTCAACACTTGGTTTAAAAAAAAAAAAAAGAAAGAAAACCTGGGCCTTCTCCCAGACCTAAAAGAAATGTTCTAGTCAAGAGCAGAAGCCAGCAGCCTGTGGTGACAGCAAGGTGTTCAGGGACATAATCCGCTCCCTCCCCTGACCTGAGACTGAGACCGAGAGGGCTACAAGACAGAAACACACTCACCCACATGCAGGGCGATGGAGAGTCCAATGGCTGACCACAGCGAGTAACGTCCACCTACCCACTAGGAAAGACAGGAAAAGGTGCTGAGGGAGGGCCAGCACACCCCGCCCCCCTCCCTCCTGCCATCAACTTGTCCCTGGAGAGCACTGCTCTTCCACAGGTGCAACTTAGGGGGCCCAACCCACCTCAGGCAAGCTAGATAGCAGGCCAGGCGCTGGCGACTCTCTGGGCTGACAACAAGGCAGACTACACAGGGGACTGACCAGAGCCACAGACTCAACGCAGACCTTACCATGGCTGGCCTTGTCTCCTGGCAGCCCCAGAGCCTCATTCCTATGCTAGCCCACCTCCTCAGATACTGACAGAGACTCATACCTGTGCCAGACCTTACTTCTTTGGGCATCAACAGATCTGGAGCCTCATACCTGTGTCAGCTTCTGCCTCCTCAGAGTGACAGCTCCATAGCCTCATACCTGTGCCAGCCCTACCTCCTCAGATACTGGCAGACCCAGGACCTCATACCTGTGGCCTTACCTCCTCAGAAACAGACACAGAGCCGCTCCTACCTGTGCCAGCCCCACCTCCTCAGATAGTGGCAGACCCAGAGCCTCGTACCTGTGCCTACCTGCCTCCTTGGACACTGACAGACCCATGGCCTCATACCTGTGCCAACTCCACCTCCTCGGATAGTGGCAGACCCACAGCCTCATACCTGTGGCTCACCTCAGACACTGATGGATCCGGCCTCATACCTGTGCCAGCCCTACCTCCTCAGATAGTGGCAGACCCAGAGCCTCGTACCTGTGCCTACCTGCCTCCTGGACACTGACAGACCAGAGCCTCATACCTGTGTCGAGTCTCACTTCCTCAGTTACTGGCAGACCAGGTGCTCATACCTGTGCTTACCCCACCTCTTTGGATACTGACAGATCCAGAGCCTCATACCTGTGCCAGGACCCACCTCTTCAGACACGGCAGACCCAGAGCCTCATACCTGTGCCAGGTCCTATCTCCTCAGCCACTGACAGAGCCACAGCCTTATACCTGTGCCTACCCTGCCTCCTTAGACACTAACGGACCCAGAATCTCATACCTGTGCCAGGGCCCAGGCCCAGCATCACATACAGTGCCCAGGTACACCTCCTTGGACAATGAAAGACGTAGCACCCCCTACCTGTGCCTGGCCTTGCCTCCTTCGACAAAGACAGATCTCGTACCTCCTATCTGGTTTCAGCAGGGCCTCCTCAGACACTGGAAGAACCAGAGCTTCATACCTAGGCTGCCCAAGCCCACCTCCTTGAACATGACCCCAGGCTTCGTACCTGTGCCAGGCCCTGCACCTCCTCAAACAGGCTGAGTCTCATACCTGTGTCCGGACATGCTCCCTCTGACAGTGACAGCACCAGAACCTCCTACCTGTGCCTCACCCTGGCTTCTGGGACACAGGCCCAGTGGCTCATACCTGGGTTTGACTGATCTTCTCAACCTCAGCTCTAAGACACACCTACACCTACCATTCACACTGAGTCTTCTCGTGCCACACCTGCATGCTCCTTCTGAACTCCATGCACATCTTCCCAGCACCTACCACATTCCTACCTCAGGCAGAGCAAATAGACCAGTGGGGGAAGAATGATGTAAGTGAAATAATCATGCCAATAAATGTGAAACTGAGTAACAAGTGTTTGGGAGAATGTGAATATGGTACCAAGACCAGTTATAAAAGGAATCTGCCAGGAGCTTGAGGCTAGATCTGAAAAGCAGGCATTATTCAGAGGAATGCTGGAGAAGCATAGAACAGCATATGCAAAGGTCCTGTGGCAAGAGCCACCCAACAGTGAGAGAATTAAGCCTTACAGAAAATGATTTGAGCAACGTCACTTCTTAATTCCTTAGGGATGGTCCAAGGCTACAACCTACTATATGCAAAGGAGAGGGCTTTTGCACATATAGCCAATAGATGTGTTGGGTATTAGGGATTAATTCTCCCCTGGAAGCCCACTAAGACAAGCTGGGCAGGTAGAAGCAAAGCATAAGCCAGACTATGAAAGAAGAAGTGAGAACCCAAGGGCTGAATCTGAGACAAGGCTGGGGAACTGGAGCCTGTGGGTGAGGTGAGAACAGAAGCAGGTAAGCCACCTAGGACCCCATGGTTATCCAGACATTCTGAACTGGGGAGTAGAGTCCTGATTCAGGGAGTTCAATTAAACAGGATGCACTAGAAGAATAAGAGAAGGAGGGCCCAGAGACTCCTGGCTTGAGCAGGGAGTACAGTGGGGTCCTTCACCTGGAAGGGGTCTGGGTTTTGGGGGATATCTTATCTGATGGACACAGTTGCAGACCACACCATGCTTGACATTGCCTCTTAGATCCTAACAGATTCACTTCTAGAAACAAGCTGAGCAGCTCTCTGGTGAATCCAGGCTCTGTCCTTGGCTGAGACCCGATCCTTAGATTTCACTTCAGGAAGAGCCCAGCATTGCCAGTATCTGACCTGAGTCTCTGAGCCTTCAGTCTCTAGACCTTACCTTCACCTGCAGTAGGCCTCCCAAAGCATACCTGGCACATGCAGCACCTCAGTCAGCTCCCATGTCTGGGTTCACCACATCTTACCTTATCCAGCCAGACATGACCCTGCATTTTTCCTCACTTATGGCAACAAGAAAGTGATGCCACAGACCACACCCTAGATGGGTTACAGATCCTCAGCCCTCTGCAATCACCTGAGCTCTGCCTGTCACACTTGTCCAGAGGTAGCTTACCTGGCTCACGGCATTCTACCTCTCCAACCTGACCCTACCTCTCCCACCTGAGGGTTTCTGAGACCTCCCCAGAAAGACCTAGATACACATACCTATGATGATAGTTTTTTCTGACCTAACTATGCCTGATCCTACCACTGAAGGTCCCAACTACATTTGGCATACCTCCTTCAGGCCTGGCCAACCATACCAATTATGCATTTCTGGCGAGGCCCTGCCTTCTCCACTTTACCTCTTACTTGGCTGGGGTGCCTTTGCATCTGAACCCAGGTGGAAAGAACCCACACAAGACCATGTTTGTATACTTTTTTTTTTTTTTTTTTTTTTTGGTGGTACTGGGGATTGAACTCAGGGGCACTTGACCACTGGGTCACATCCCCAGCCCTTTTTTGTATTTTATTAGAGACAGGGTCTCACTGAGTTGCTAAGTGCCTCGTCATTGCTGAGGCTGGCTTTGAACTCACAATCCTCCTGCCTCAGCCTCCCAAAGTGCTGGGATTACAGGCGTGCGCCACCGCACCCGGCTTGTACACTTTTCCCATACTGACCCTGGATCCACAGACTAACAAAGCCAGATAAACCTGGGAGACCTAGCTCTGCCAACCTGTGTCCAATTCTAGCACCTTGCACTATAGGCTTGTGTACCTGTCAGAGCCTGGTTCCAGACACTGCAGCTGGTAGAACAGGTTTCACCTAACTGTCTGTGCGTAACCTTGACCCCTCCACCTCAAATGCAGACCCAGAACCACTGCCTGGAGCCCAACACAGATTCCTCACCCCTTCCTGGAGATCAAGCTCTATTTGTATGGGCCTGACCCCAGCAGTCTCTAGCCCACCTGGCTCAGCTTTTCATGTCTCACAGAAAAATCCAACACTACCAACCTCAGCTTAACCTCAGCATCAGCAATCTCACCAAGGAGTCTCAGACCCCCACAGAGCCACAGACCCACATGAGAGATGTGTATCTACTAAACTGCTCCTTAAGACTGGGTCAACACACCCAAGCCAGAACCATGCCCCAAAGACTTCACCTGTGAGACTCCTGGTGTACCTACCTCTAGCTCTGAAGTCCTTGCTTGGTAGACCCACATCTACCTAGTCATGTCTGATTTAAGGCCTGCAGACCTCCTGCAAGACCCACAGTGCTTTGCCTACCCTCTAGACTCCAGTGCTGTGGGCCTGACCTGAGAGGCTGTGCTACCTCCATAAGCTGATTCTTTAGGCTGTACCATGAAGAAGCAGGTCTACACACCTTTGCCCGAATCCAACTTCTTAAAGAGCCAACTCTATCTACACTTGACCTTGGCTCTTTGGACCGCACCTGATGGGCCAGCTCAACTTCCTGCACTTGACCTTAGGTTCTTAAACTGTACTTGGGCCCACCCCACCTACCTTTGGCTTGCTCTTGGCTCCCCTGCTCTCACCTGGGTCAGCTCTGTCTACTTGTCTTTGACCCTGGCTTCTACACTGTACTTGATAGGCCAAGCTCTACTTATGTTCCACTCTGGGTCCTCAAACCATACCTGGAAGGCTAGATCTATCGACCTGTGCTTGACCTGTGTCCTCAGACCACATCTAGTCAGACAGTTCAAACTACTTGTGCTTGAGCCTGACTCCTCAGACTGCACCTGAGAGCCCAGCTTTATCCACTTATATATGACACTGGTTCTTTAGACCATACCTGGAAGGCCAGCTCTACCTACCTGAGCCTGGCCCTGGGTCCCACATATACCACCTAGACGGCCAGTTCTGCCTACCTGTATAGGACCCTGTCACTTCAGACCACACCTGGCAGGCCAGCTCAACCTTTCTGAGCTTAACCCTGGGTCCTCACACTATAACTGGCAGGCTGTCTCTACCTCTGTCTGTTTACCTGACCCTGACTCATCAGATCACACGTGGATGGACAGTTCTACCTACCAAGCCTGACCCTGGTTCTTCAGGCTGTACCACAAAGAACCAGGCATACATACCTTTGCCTGAATCCAGCTCCTGAAAGAGCCAACTCTACCTACCTGTGTTCAATCCTAAATCCTCAGGCCTCAAGACTGCATCTGGAAGGCCAGCTCTGCCTCCCTGCCTCTGGGGCTGGCTCCTCAGACCACACGTAGTAGGCTAGCTGTGCCTACCTGTTCTTGACCCTAGCTCTTCAGACCACACCTGGAGGGCCAGCTCTACCTACCTGTGCTTTAACCCTGCTCATGCATTGCATTTTGTGGGCCAGCTCTACCTACCTATGCTCAATCATGTCTCCTCAAAGCACACCTGGAAGCCCTGGTGCACCTGCCTGTGTTTTACCTCGAGCTCTCAGACACCTGGCGAGCCAATTCAACCTACCTGTACGGACCATGGTTCTTCAGATTATACCTGGAAGGCCAGCTCTACCTACGTGTATATGACTCTGGTTCTTCAGACCACACCTGGCAGAAGCCTGAGCCTACCTGTGCTTGGTGCTGCTCCTGAGACTGTACCTGTGAGGGCCAATTCTGCCTACCTATACCTTACACCTCAGCTACTCATACATCATCCAACACATTCAGTTTTTCCTACTCAGGCTTTACTCTAACTTCTTAGATCTCAACAGACGTGCCCAATTTTAAAAACCTGGCCCTCCACAGACCTTACCTGACAAACCCTGCTCTACCTACCTGCTTAACTCATGTTCTTCAGATCCAACGGACCCAAAGATACAAACCGATGTTAGGTATAGACTCCTTAGACCTTACCCAACAGGTGAAGTTCTTTTTTTGTTTCTCCCTAAGAACCAGAGCTCTTTACTGGCACCAGATCCCGGCTCTTCAGACCACTCCAGCAGGCCACTCCTCATATCTCAGCTGAGAGGCCTAACTCTGCCTAAATCCCTTTTGTTTCCTCAGATATCATCTGAAGAGCCCGATTCTTTCTCTGTGAGCTAACCCTGGCTCCTCAAGCCCCACCTGAAGGTCGACTCTACCGACTCGGGGAAGTCCTCAACTGTGACACCAATTTTAATGGATTTAATCAGCCATGGCTTTCCAGGTCCATCTACCTGGGCTTGCCCTGGGTTTCACAGACTAAATTGTCTGACAGACTCTACCCACCATGCCTGACCCAGCTTCTCAAAAACTAGGCTACAATCCAGGGCCTGATGTTTGGATCTTATCTTTGAGACCCAAAGTATAAAACTGTGCCTCACCTCAACTCCTCAAACCTCACCTGCCTCACCTGTTCCACATACCTGGATCAAACCCAGGCTTCATACACTTTCCAGACAGATGCTATTTTCTGTCCCTTTGCATTTTCCTGATGCCAGCTTTTCAGCCTTCTCCCAGGGAACCTTGAACTTATGCATTTCCAGAGCTCTCAGATGTCACCACAGGTCACAGTTCTGACCTGGACCCAATCATGGATTTTTGTCCTCACTCGTTAGACTCAGTTCAACCTACCCAAGCCTATTTTTAGTTCCAATGTCCATACCCAACCAATCCAGTTCTACCCACATGTGCCTAATCTGGCTCCTTAGGCCTTCCCTAAGAAACCCAATCATACATACCTTTGTCTAATTCTTACAGTTGCCAAGAGCTCAGACATGTCTCTACACCTGGCATTCTCCACTATACATACCAAACCTGCACGGGCACCCCTGGACTTGTTAAGGATCTTCAGTAGGCTCTCTGACATCCTGAGCTCTGCCCATCATACCTGATTAAGATGTTGAAAACCAGGTGGCTGGCCTATGTTTGCCTAATTATGAAACCTAAATACCTCATATCAATGTCCAGCCACCTGGACATTCTAGATGTCCCACTACCTGATCCTCACTTTGCAGAACAAGTCAGAAAGACTCCAGTGTATACTGCATGGGTTTAAGTATCTGTACATGACTGACTCCTCAGACCTCGCTTGATAGGACCACCCTAAATACCTGTATCTCCTCCAGAATTCACGGACCTCACCTGTATCTTTTCTTTTTCTTTTTTTTTTAAGTATTTATTTATTTAATTTAGTTGTACATAATGCAATGCATCTATGTTTATGTGATGCTGAGGATTGAACCCGGGCAGCGCACATGCAAGGCGAGCGCTCTGCCGCTGAGCCACAATCCCAGCCCACTCACCTGTATCTTTTCTTGTCCTGGTTCCTTCTCTAAACTCATCTATACCTACCCTGGCTCCTCTTCAGACCTCACTTAGCTCTACTTTGTGTGCTGACTCAGGCTGAGCTCTGAAAGACTCCACAGTTTACCACCATACTTTTACCTCTGCCCAATCCCACCACAAGGCTGCCCCAAGGCAGACACCAGCAGACCGGGTCTTACCACTCGTACGTACCTCTACTGGACTGGACTCTTCCAATCTCATCTCACAGCCAGTGCTGTAACCCTCTGCCTTACCCGATGCCTCAAACAGGACTGAGAGACCTGTTTCAGAAACTTTACCTGTTTTTGCCTCTGGGCCTCTCAGACATTATCTTCTCGATTCAGCAATATCCACACTAATCCCAACTATAGCAGGTATGTGGTATGTCTAGTCTGGCCCAGAAGGCCTCCACTGTGCCCACCTTGGCATAACTAGTTGGTTCCAATTCCATATTCCCCTGCCCAACTGTCATTCCTAGGCCTTCCCTGAGACCCACCCCTCTCCTTAAGTCACACTCCAAACTCCTCTACGTACACTGAGCACTGATAGACAATGAAACCATGTTATTCTGGGCTCCTCAGCTAGCAGAAGCACCCACACATCCCTGCCCACCACCTGCTCAGATGCCAAATCCCAGGGAGGAGGTGGAAGGTGCTCCCCTCCTTTATCAGGCATGCAACATTGGTTAGAAGCTGCACAGTCTCTCAACCAGGGTTCCTCATCTGAGTCACAGGATGCAGAAAATGATTTGAGTGACTTCTCAATTCTTCCAAGGATGGTTAATAACTAGTCCCATTCTAGAAAGAAGTGAACTCATTATACACAGTGGATGGTCTAGGGCTTTGGGGCTTCATTCTCTCCCAGATCCCAGTTGAAAAAGGCTCTTAGAAAGCTTGCAAAATAAGAAGGTTATAATCTGTGGATGCTGCCACCAAGCAAAGAGCCTCTATGTCAAAGGCCAGTGTGAAAACACTCAAATGGGTGACGCTCCCTTGGGTGCGACTACCACGGCCACGTGTCAGAGCACACTCCACCTATGTCCAGCCATACCCACTGCAAAGAACCCACGTCACACCCTGGGCAGCACCCCGCACCCCAAGCCTTCACAGCCCTTCTCATGCCATGGCTGCAATCAGGCAAGCTGCAAGGAAGCTCCTATTCAATGCCTGACTCCAGTGTAGGTGTGCCCCTGTGACCACCTATCAAGGTTTGCTGTGCAAGCTGCCCAGGCACCACCTGCCCAGGCCCCTCCCCACCACTCCTCGGGCTGCTCCTGTGATTCCTGTGCTGCTTTCCAAGCCTAGTGGGACCCACCTCCTGCCTCACCCTGCCCCTTGGCCTTTAAAGACTGTGGCTGCAACTTGGAGAAAGGTCATCACTGAGAATAACTCACAACTACAGCTCAATGAAGTGGGTGGAGACAGCTCTGGTTACCCTACAGTGGGTGCTACTGGCAGGCACAGGGAGAGTTCAACATGGCCTGCAGGCTCAGCCTGCCACAGTGCAAATGGAGCCCTCACCCTAAGTGGGTTTCTCTTGCCCTACAAGTCTCTCTAAGGGCCTCTCTGCCTTTCTCAAGCCTGGGCATGCAGCAGGAGCTCAATAAATGCTGGCCTAACCTTACAGGCCCCTAATCTGTGGCTCAATGGCCATGGTTTGGCACAGGACACATAATCCACCCAGCACAGGAAGCGCCTGTACTTACATCCCAGAACTCGAACATGTTTTGAGGGTCAATTCCAAACTCTTTCACTTTGTCCTGAAAATAGTAAAGGGAGAGAGATAAAAGAAAGCATTTGTTAGCAGGATAAGAAAAGGAGCTTCTGGAAGTGAGGAGTTATGTCAGACAAGCTGCAGAAGTCCCTCACCTTCCTCCTAGCCCCACCTCGAGCAGGGTGGGACAACCCCTGAATCAAGGCCAGGGCCCAGGACCTGCCCACCCAGAGATGGATGCCAGGCCAACTCACCAGGAGAACTGCAAAGCCTCCTGCTGAGGGGCTCTGCCTACCTGATAGAAAGCCCACATCCTGCTTGGCGAGAGCTATCACCTGAGTCCCCTAGGACTTCTGGGAAACCCAGCTTAGGGATGGACCCTAAGCATCAGCAGAGGCCATCTTCCAGTACAGGCAATGCACAGCCTGGACAACTGGCCAATCCTTCCCAAATTTGGGAAGGGGCCTCCATTTCAGAGAGCCCTAATACTATTTTTTAGGCATGTAATCCCCTGGGTTGGTAGGCTAGCAACCCCTTATAAGTTCCTCATAGAAGCCCTCCAAGAGTCTGAGGCCTCTGTACAGGAGGCAGACAAGTTACTCTCTGGTTAGCTAGTTGACCTATCCTGTCTACCCCTGTGGGCAGGTCAGCACTGGAGATGGAAGTAATTGTGGGGGTGATGGAGAAAATCAGGAAGGCCTGGGTATGGTTCCCAGCTCTACCAAAGCCCAGCACAGCATTGCCCCTGCACCTCCACCCACTTGGCGTTCAGCAAGGTTTACAGTTGCTGTGCTTCCTAAAGCAAACCTCACTCTGCCCTGCTGACCCTGCCTCCCTTACCTCATACAAGCTCAAGGCCAGACAAGCTGTGAGAACTCTCAGGCAGGTGACCTGGGGTCTAATCCCAGCATCACTACCTCATATAATCACTAAGTGGGGCAAAAAGTCACATCCCACCAGGCATAGTGATGCACACCTATAATCCCAGCAACTAGAGAGGCTAAGGTAGGAGAATTGCAAGTTTAAGGCCAGCCTCAACTATTTAGTGAGAACTGTGTCTCAAAATAGAAAATAAAATGGGCTGGGGATGTAGCTCAGTGGTAAAGTGCCTCTGGGTTCAATCCCTAGCACCAAAAAAAAAAAAAAAAAAAAAAAGGATGGGGTTGGTTGGGAGAGTGGAGGATAAATATTAATTTAAAAAAAAAAAAAAAGGGCTGGGGTTGTGGCTCAGCAGCAGAGCACTCGTCTCGCAAGTGCACAGTCCAAGTTCCATCCTCAGCACCATGTAAACATAAATGCATTGCATTGTGTACAACTAACGTAAATAAATAAATATTTAAAAAAATAAAAAAAAAATTAAAAAGTCACATCCCTTTAATGGGGCTTGAGTCTTCGGCGAGAAATGGTATGCGTTCCCCACCCCCACCAGGCATTACACCCCGCATATCCCACCTGGGGAGGGGCCAACAGCAGGTGGCAGAGACCATGGGAGATCATGTGTATGGAATATTCTGGATATCAGTCAGTCCTGGGAGAAGGACAAGGTTATGAGCCCACTTGACTGAATACCCCTCCTTGGGGCAGCAAAGACTGGATGGGAAAATGTAATGAAGGCAAGGCTGGCTTGTGGCTCACAGGCAGTGAATCTTATCCCACCAGCTGTGCCAAGATGCTCCAAGCCTGAGAGCTGTATCTCAGCACATGTATTCTGAGAGGTCATGAACTTGCTGTGACCAGGACTTTCCCAGGGAGGGAGCATGGAGGGCCACACAGGCACTTACCGTGTTGGTAGACAGGGCAACAAAGTGCTTCGCAACTGCAGAAGGCTACAAGAGACAGAGCCAAGTTACACCAAACTATCCCAGAGAGGCGGTGATCCTTCCATCACTAGAGAAACCAAGACCCTGTGCTGGGGAATGACTATTGCTAGTCCTTGGTTCTGAGGCTGCTGAAGGACTCCCTTATCAAGGTTAAGATCAAAACTGTAGGAGGGTCACAGGACAGCATGCCCGTCTCATCTCACAGGCATACAGGGCCCAGGAATGTCGCTCTTCTTTAAAAATGGATATGGCCAGGAGCAGCAATAATCCCCCAGGGCCAAAGGACTTAAAGAAAGGGCCCTAAGCCAGTTAGAGCAGGTTCTGCCACATTTGGTGTGTCTGGGAGCTGACAAAGCCAAAGATGGACCAAAAACCAGGAAAGACAGGTGCCAGAAAGGCTGCCTCCTGCTTCCAACTTTAGGAGAAACAGGGCCACTCCAGTAGACAGGCAGGACTACCCAGTTCTCCCAGCCTACACAGGGACCACCACCCTCATAAGGGGGCCCCACTACCCACTCACATCCTTGGCTGACGTGAGAAACCACTCCTTTGCTGTTTCTGCATTCGTAATGGTCTCCTGGGTGGTAAAGGTCTGCAACAAAAGAGTACAACAGTCAACCCCTAGCTCGGGGTTGGGAGAGACCTCGAGATAGGGCTCAGCAGAAGCCACACAGGTGCCCATTTGTCACAGGAGCAGTATTTGCACGTCAGTGACACTTCTCATATCCAATAACACACATGTTGACTCATAGCTGTGCCTGAGGCAGGGGCCTGGATGTAGTCAAAGCATCTTGTTCCAGCACTTTGCAACCAGGTGAGGAAGGACCCTAGGCAATACCATATTCCCTACCCTAATCCTGCAGGTCAGTCAAAGGGTGAGGCATCTCCTAGGAGAGGAGCTGAGCCTGCCTAGCTAGGCTATATCTTAGAATTCTTTTTTTTTTTTTTTTTTTTTTTGGTACCAGGGATTGAACTCAGGGCACTCGACCACTGGGCCACATCCCCAGCCCTTTTTTGTATTTTATTAGAGACAGGGTCTCACTGAGTTACTAAGTGCCTTGCCATTGTGAGGCTGGCTTTGAACTCGCGATCCTCCTGCCTCAGCCTCCCAAAGTGCTGAGATTACAGGCGTGCGCCACCGCGCCCGGCTATATCTTAGAATTCTGATGAAATTCTTCTTCTTCTTCTTTTTTATTTTTTTTTTTTTTTTTTGGTACCGGGGATTGAACCCAGGGGTACTTAACCATTGAGCCACATTTTCAGCCCTTTTTTTGTTTTATTAAGAGACAGGGTCTCACTGAGTTGCTCAGGGCCTCGATAAATTGCTAAGGCTGACCTTGAATTTGCAATCTTCCTGTTTTAGCCTCCCAAACTGCCGGATTACAGACGTGTGCCACCGTTCCTGGCCTGATGAAATTCATATTTTATGTGCATTAAAGTGAATACACAGGCCCAGCCATGACGGCACATGCCAGTAATCCCAGCTACTCAGGAGGTTGTGGCAGGAGGATGGCAAGTATGAGGCTACCTTGGGCAATTTAGCAAGTTCATGTCTCAAATTAAAATAAAAAATAAAAAGGACTAGGGCTGCCGGGCGCGGTGGCGCACGCCTGTAATCCCAGCACTTTGGGAGGCTGAGTCAGGAGGATCGCGAGTTCAAAGCCAGCCTCAGCAATGGCGAGGCACTTACCAACTCAGTGAGACCCTGCTTCTAATAAAATACAAAAAAGGGCTGGGGATGTGGCCCAGTGGTCAAGTGCCCGAGTTCAATCCCCGGTACAAAAAAAAAAAAAAAAAGGACTAGGGCTGGGGTTGTGGCTCAGCGGTAGAGCGCTTGCCTAGCATGTGTGTGGCCCGGGTTCGACCCTCAGCACCACGTAAAAATAAAAGGCATTGTGTACAACTAAAATAAATAAATAAATAAATATATTAAAAAAAAAAAAAAACCAAAAAACTAGAGATGTAGTTCAGTGGTAGAGGACTCCCAAGTACTGCCAAACAAAGAAAAAAAAAGAAAAGTTAAACAAAACCCCGATATTGTTAGGGCATGACTCTAAGATTAAAAGGAACAAACATAAGACAGTAATCTGTTAAGAAAGTACAGTCCCAGGCTGAGCAGAGATCCTACAAAATGAGTAGGTATGGCCTCATGACAAAGGTTCATATTGATCAGTTGGGGCTTTTATTAAGGAAATGTGTTTGCTGCCAAATAAGGAAACCCAGGGTAGCTGTGTTGACTGATCCACATAGTACTGGCTCCCTCACAACCAGTCCTGTGGTTCCAATGCCCAGGGCGATGGCAGGACATCCATACCCTCCCCATAGCACTGATGCCCTTACCTTGGAAGCAATGATAAACAGGGAGGACTCAGGGTTCAGGTTGGCTAGGGTTTTGGCAATGTGGGTCCCATCAATGTTGGAGACAAACCAGACCCGGGGACCTCCTGAAGAGTATGGCTTAAGGGCTTCAGTCACCATAAGAGGACCCTGTAGAGAGACAGAGCATCAGAAAGCAAGACTCCAGGGCACAGGTCCCATGAATGGAGACCTGGGCAGAACTAATAGTTTCCACCCCTCACCCCATCCCAAGGTAGTCTTTTCCTCACCAGATCTGAGCCTCCAATGCCAATGTTGATGACATCTGTGATGGACTTGCCCGTGTACCCCTTCCAGTTGCCACTCCGGACACGCTGGCACAGAGCAGGGAAGATGTGATCAGCCCATACCCCTTCATTTTCATACAAATTACTGCTCAAAAACATCATTACTGCATGCTTGTAATCCCAGTGACTCAGGAGGCTGAGGCAGGAGGGCTGCAACTTCAAAGCCAGCCTCAGCATTTTAGTGAGGCCCTAAGCAACTTAGTGAGACCCTGTCTTAAAAAAAGCAGGGGGGTTGGCGGGGGGATGACTGCGGATGTGGCTTAGTGGTTAAGTACCTCTGGGTTCAATCCCAGGTACCGAAAGAAAATGTCTGTCATCCCTCCTCTATTCTTAAACCTCAATTCCAACTTTCAGGGCCTCATAGGAGCTTCTTAAAACCACAGTGGTAGATCCCTACCATACCACACTGCATTTCATTTAAAAAGTGGGGCCACATCCTTACCTCACAGTAATGCTGTCAAAATTTGCAAAAAAAAAAAAAAAAAAAAGGGGGGGGGGTAAAGTTTCAGCAGAAACTAACATCAGAGACCAGAAGATGAAATGCCAACTACCATAACCAAGGACAGGAATATCAGAAATGCAGCCAACCTCCAGATGGACCTACAAATGATTCTTTCCCCTGGCAATCATACCCCTGAACAGCTCCCACCTGTGCTGACCTGTGCACCTATTCAAATACTATGAAAATGATGGAACATGACTGAGAAGCTTTGTCATAAAACAACATGCAGCCTGTGCTGGGTGCAGTGGCACATGCCTGTAATCCCAGCAACTTGGAAGGCTGAGGCAGGAGGATCACAAGTTGGAGGCCAATATGGGGAATTCAGGGAAACCCAGCCTTGAAATAAAAAATAAAAAGGGCCAGGGATGTATCTCATTGGTAGAATACCCCTGGGTTCAGCCCCTAGAACTACAAAAAAAAAAATAAAAGACTTTGCTGAGGCTGGCTTCGAACTCGAGATCCTCCTGCCTCAGCCTCTCAAGTGCTGGGATTATAGGCCTGCGCCACCTCGCCCGGCTAAACCATAAGAATTCTAAGAGGCTTAATGGTATTATCTCTGTGGGCTCAAAAGCAATGGTAGAAAAGGACTCATGTTGAAAAAAATTTGTCGGTATGGCTTTTACTTAATGGAATGAGGCTTTCCCCAATAAGCTTCATTGGAGACCTACAAATTTTTTTAATATAACTGAATTTTCAGAAGTGACACCTGCTTGAACTGAAAGGGACAGAGTAGCAAAGAAAAAGAGGTCTTTAGATGCCTGTATTTCCACAGCCAGTAAGCATTCTGATAAAAATATGCAGTCACAAACACAGGCTACCTTTCAACTAAGAGAAATGAGTGCAGGAAAAACCAAGAGCCTTGAGAAATTATTCCCAGGCCTTGAATCTTAACCAATAAATTGCCAACATGTCCTGATAGATTTCAGAATTGCTATGGACCAGTGTGGTTTGCATGCCTTCCTTCCCCTACCCCACTCCCCACCTAAACGTCATTATACTATGCCCATCTCGCCACCCACCGTAGGTAGGGTATATGAAGCGAAGACAACTCATCTAATCCACTTGTCCAGATCAAAAGGAAGTGCACTGAAGTTATACTCAAGGAAATGCAGGTATTACTATGCCTGTACCTGACCAATGAGGTTCTGGACTTCTAGATGATAAACTAATGGAATACAGCCTTAGGAGAAACTGAGTGGGGTATTCTGGACAAAGAAGGAACATGAATCATGGGGAGCCAGACGCTGCTTTTGGCAGCCAGCTTCTGAGATGATTTAACAGCGATCCCTGCCAACTCCTGGCATTCATACCTGTTATAGTACCCTCTTAGGTTGACCAAAGCTGATCTGTACAATCAATAAGATTAAATAAGAAATCAATCAAAAAGAAATTAAGGAACGTGATTTCTGATACTAGGTCACAAAAGACCTCAAGGAACTCTTCCTAAGAGTTTCTATTGGGTTGCTCACCCTGGAAGAAATCAGCTGTCTTATCATGAGGATTCTCAAATTCTGAGTAGAGGTCCATATGGTGTGCAACTGCAGCCTTCCAAAAGCCAAAACGAACTGCTAAGTAGCCATCTTTAGAGCAGATCCTCCAGCCTCAAGCCTTCAGATGACTGCAACCTTAAGAGACCTTAGCCAGAACCACTCAAAGTCCTGACCCAAAGAAATGTTGACTGTTATTTCCAGCTGCTAAGTTCTCCCGTAATTTCCTACATATAAATAGAAAACTAGTACACATACTTTCCTCAAAGCCAGTAAGATCCAGCAACTTTTTTTTCTTTAAATAAAAAACTAATCAAGCCGGGCGCGGTGGCGCACGCCTGTAATCCCAGCACTTGGGAGGCTGAGGCAGGAGGATCGCGAGTTCAAAGCCAGCCTCAGCCATGGCGAGGCACTTAGCAACTCAGTGAGACCCTGTCTCTAATAAAATACAAAAAAGGGCTGGGGATGTGGCCCAGTGGTCGAGTGCCCCTGAGTTCAGTCCCCGGTACCAAAAAAAAAAAAAAAAAACCTAATCAACTGTCAAGGGAAAATTTCCATCAATTAAAACCAAAAAAATTTGGTGCAGTGGTGCACACCTGTAAACCTAGCTACCTGGACAACACAAGACCCTGTCTCAAAATAAAAAAGAATAAAAAGGTCTGGATGTAGCTCAGTGGTAAAGTATCCCTGGGCTCAAAGCCCTGTTCCCCCACCAAAAAAAAAAAAAAAAAAAGAATATATTTTTAAAAAATATTTATTTATTTACTTTAGTTGTACACAATGCAATGCATTTATGTTTACATGGTGCTGAGGATCAACCGGGGCCACGCACGTGTGAGGCAAGCGCTCTGCCGCTGAGCCACAACCCCAGCCCAAAAGGAAGAATTAAAAAAAAAAAAAAAAAAAAAAAAGCTACTCAGAGCTGGGTATGGTGGCGCACGCCTGTAATCCCAGCACTTGGGAGGCTGAAGCAGGAGGATTGTGAGTTCAAAGCCAGCCTCAGCAATGGCGAGGCACTTAGCAACTCAGTGAGACCCTGTCTCTAATAAAATACAAAAAAAGGGCTGGGGATGTGGCCCAGTGGTCGAGTTCCCCTGAGTTCAATACCCAGCACCAAAAAAAAAGCTACTCAGCTTCTCAACCCTCAATTTCACCATTACAGATTTGTTATAATAAACCACCCATTAAAAAAACAAACAAACAAATAAACAAACTGGGCATGGTGGTGCATGCCTGTAATCCCCGCAGCTCTGGAGGCAGAGGCAGGAGGATCAGATCACGAATTCAAAGCCAGCCTCAGCAACTTAGCAAGGCCCTAAACAACTTAGTGAGACCCTGTGTATAAATAAAATACAAAAAAGGGCTGGGGATATGGCTCAGTGGTTAAGTACCCCTGGGTCCAATCCCCGGTACCAAAAACAAAACAAAACAGAAAAACACCAAAGAGAAAAGTGTTTAATACAACCACACACACTCTTTGGTTGAGGCTTTACAACACACACAAATTCTGTAAATTCCTTTTTCAACTTTCCAGTATATCCTAAATAACATAGCAGGTAAGTACAGCCATAGATCCTGAATGCCTAATGGTAGCTAGGACTGCAGTATAGGAATATACACTGATTATACTGATATGTCCTCTGACTAATGAGTATGAGTTGTTTTGGTTTTCATTTTTCTGTTAAAAAAAAGTTTGTTTTTTTTTTAAATTTTGTGATTTAGGGGAATTGAACCTAGGGACTCACGTACCATAGGCTAGTACTCTAGCACTTAACTACATCTCTGGCCCTACTTTTTTTTTTTTAAACATTTATTTATTTGCTTTAGTTGTGCACAATACCTTTATTTTTATGTGGTTCTGGGGATCGAACCCGGGACGCACACGTGCTAGGCGAGCACTCTACCGCTGAGCCACAACCCCAGCCCATCTGGCCCTACTTTTTAACACATAATGACTAAACACTTATGGGGTACAGTGTGACATTTCAATGCATGTATAAAATGTGCAATGGTCAAATCATGGTAAATGGTATGTCTATTTATCATTTCTTTGTGTTAAGAACATTCAAAATCCTCTCTTACTATTTTGAAATATGCAATTTGTTTTGGGGTTTTGCCATGATAACGAAGGTCACAGTGAACATCTTCACCCAACGATTTTGGGGAACCTTTAAGAGCAATAGCCATGGAAAGTTTTCCTCCCTGATGAATTGCCACCATTCATTAGCGTGTTTCGAACTATAAATACCCATCAGCCTGAAGTAGGTAGGCCAGCAACCAGTTAAGAGAAGACTGACTCCACTGCAGGAACTATATATAGTCTGTCTCTACTTTGTTGAACTGTTTTTTTTTTAATATGTATTTAATTTTTAAAATTTTTTAAATTAGTTATACATGACAGTAGAATGCATTTATGTACTGTGATATATCATACATAGATGGGATATAATTTCTCATTTTTTCCAAGTGTACATGTTGTAGAATCACATTGGTCATGTAGTCTCTACTTTGTTGAACTCTTTTTTTTTTTTTTTTTTTTTTGTGGTACCGGAGATTGAACTCAGGGGCACTCGACCACTGGGCCACATCCCCAGCCCTTTTTTGTATTTTATTTAGAGACAGGGTCTCACTGAGTTGCTAAGTGCTTCGCCATTGCTGAGGCTGGCTTTGAACTCGCGATTCTCCTATCTCAGCCTCCCAAAGTGCTGGGATTACAGGCGTGCGCCACCACGCCCGGGCTTGTTGAACTCTTATTACTGAATTTTAACAGTTTACCATCCCATTCTCTGCCCTGTGATTTTTTTTTTTTTTTTTTTGGTACCGGGGATTGAACTCAGGGGCACTCAACCACTGGGCCACATCCCCAGCCCTTTTTTTGTATTTTATTAGAGACAGGGTCTCACTGAGTTGCTAAGTGCCTCGCCATGGCTGAGGCTGGCTTTGAACTCGCGATCCTCCTGCCTCAGCCTCCCAAGTGCTGGGATTACAGGCGTGTGCCACCGCGCCCGGCTTCCTGTGATTTTTTAAAAGTTCATGCTTATTCAATGTTTTCCAGCATTGTGATTGTATGCTGGCTAGACTGCTTTGGAATGCTCTTTTCTCATGAAGCGAGAAAATAAATTGGTTTAAAATAACAAAAAACAAAACAAAACAAAAAAAAAAAGGGGTGGGGGGGGAGAGGCTGTCCTAGAAACAAGCAACCAAGATGGCCAGTGCCACACTTTCCACATGGCACATCTCAGCACCCACAGGTTGACTAAACAGGGCACCAGGCTCCCAAAGCATGTTAGCTCTGCCAATCATGATGCCTGGAAATGCCCTTCTCCACACAAAATCACATGGCTGACCACCCTAAGGGACATTCGGGAATCTAGATTCCCATCAGGATGCCAAGCCTTCCTCACCCCAGGAAGTTACAATTAAGACTGATGCCAAGATCACCTCCTACTCCTGGCATCATTTTCAGATCTGAAAATGGCTCGTGGCCAAAGCAACCAGACTTTGACCAGTCACATGTGAGGGCCTCTGCTTTCAGGGATAACCAGTGAATGACCATAGTTGAGCAGATGATCACTCCCGGAGCATGCATAACCCATACAGACATGCACACACCCACACAGATCCCTAGCTGTCACCCTTGTACTCCAGGTTTGAGGATCTGTGACCTTTGCAGAATCATGCCTGAAATAGATGACTGAGGCAACAGTGATTGACCAGGGGAATTTAGCTTATCTCTAAGGCAATCCTTACCCACCACATACAGGAAAAGAAGGAGACATGGTTATGTTTAATGGACACTAACCCAGGAATATCCCTTACGTGATTCTGAGTGGAAATAAGCTGCAGAAGAACAGATACAAAAGGAACTGTGTGTGCATATGTATTACAAACATGAGATGATGCTTTGTGTGTGTGTGCATGCGTGTGTGTGTTTACATGTGATAGTACATGCATAGGTACTTTGGGGTAGATTTCAGGAAAACATAAGAGCTGCCTCTGGAGAATTGGCTAGGAATGGGGTCAGGACCTTTTACATTTTTTCTGTCTGATTCTGGACTAGGCAATAAGGGAATGTCACTAAAGAGGTTAGACAAAGCATCTCTTCCTTCCTTGACTATCCTATCTCAGGGATTTCATTTAACTTCAGGTCATTGCTACTGGCTAGCTTATCCTGAGACCACAGATGTCTATAATTCAGGAAAGAAGCTGCCCCTGCTGCTGTTAGCAGTGGATCCCCTCCAACCAGGGTCTGGGGAAATTCAAGCCTTAGTAGAGACCCCAGGTCAGCAACTGTACAGGCTACCCCTACCTGAGGCTGCAGTGATGGCCTGAGTCCTGCCTCTAAGGAGAAGGTAGAGCATCTAATAAGGACTCCCAGATCTCCAAATACATGCACATGTGTGGCCATGGGCAAGTCTGGCCCAGCAATTACTTACCTGGCAGAAAGATTTCATTTTTTCCAAAACCTTGTTGACCTCTGGCATCACATCCTTGCCATCAACCAAAATGGGTGTGTTTGAGCGGTTCCGCAGGGCCACATGCAGCACTGCCCGATCCTGGGGATGAGGGTCAGAGTGTAAAGAACCTCTCCTATCTATACCCTAGGAACTATGCTTCTAGCTGGGTATGGTGTAGTATGGCCCAAGAATCACCACTGGACAGCAGACCCTGAGGTGTCTTAGCACCATGGTCTTGTTCTGGGAACCACTGCATGCTTATGGCCTTAGGAGCTACCCAAGGACTCTGGAGAATGCAAAGCATGGGCTGCCCGCTTTGTGCTGCAGTCAGAAGCCAGTAGGGGGACCAGGCATGGTGGTGTAGATCTATAATCCCAGGGATTTGGGAGACTGAGACAGAAGGACACAGTTCAAGACTAATCTGGGCAAATTAGCAAGACCCTATCTAAAAATGAAACTTAAATAGGGCTGGGGATGTAGTTCAGTGATGGAGTACCCCTGGGTTCAACCTCAGTACTGAAAAAAAAAAAAAAAAAAAGAAGAAGAAAGGGGTCAGGGGGAACTGAACATGCTTAGGACAGGCCTTGAGGGCCTATAGGTGCTCAGTGTGTGAACAGTCTGAGGAAAGAGGAACAGAGTGAGCAAAGACAGAATGGTGACAACACAGGGTCAGATAAGCAATTAATGTCTTCAGTGAACCAGAGCTCACGAAGCCTAAAGTAACCTCATCCTTCTGATTAGAGTACACAGTGTCTGCTGGCACCTTCTGAAAGCCCCTGGATGTGGAACAAGGCAAGTAATTCTAGCTTCCCTTACCAAGCAGCCCCATCACTACCATCTGCCACAAACCAACCAGACCATAAGTCTGTGACAGGTGCCAGGCAGCTGGCCTGGTCATAAGAGCAAAATGGCTCCATCCAGCTGAAGCCAGCCGGGGAGTCTTTGACAGAAGCAGGTCTAAAGGATCCAGGTGGGCAGGAAAGTGATTATCTCATGTCTTAGTGAGAGGCTCACTAAGACAGAGGGCTTCATGCTATCCCCCCATCCAACCTGCCCAACCCCACTCCTCCCCACATTCCATAGGCAAATGGACCCCCACAAGAAACCCTCCTCAACTGCAGGCTTCCTCACACTATCCAAGTAGTGCAAGATGGACTGTTTGAATCCCAGCTCTTACTTTTCCAGCTATGACATCTTGGATTAGTGACTTAACCTCTAAACCCCAGACTCCTCATAAAGGAAGACAATGACATTATAAGGACAGAGACTAAGTGCTTAAGAGTTTATTATGCCTCCAGGCTTCCACTGCAAGTCAGGAACAGGGTTCCCAAAGTCTGGCCTTATTGCAGTTCCTATTGACTCCTACTGCTCAGGAGGTTGAGATCATTTGTGACATGAAATTCTTGTCATTAGTAAAACTTGCAGCAAAGATAAATTAGTTAAGTTCTCCAATAAAATGTCTGAGAAATCCTTAAGAAACTCTCTCCCTTTTCAGTGTTAGAAGTGTACCTCTCTGGGCAGACACAAGTCATTCCAATTTGCTTGCCAAATCCCTGTTGGTCTTAGAGAAGACACGCCCCAAAGCCCTGCAACCAGCCCCCAAAGAAACAGGACTTCAGGCCCCTCATTAAGTAAAAGCATTGCCTAAGAGAAGAGGTGAGGACACAGGGTAATGTTAACAGTCAGATGAACCCCAAAGGGGAAGGAAGAGGCCCAGGGGGTATGTGTACACTGGCGCTGCTCACCTCGGTGCTGTTGATCTTCTCACCATTGAACATGCTCTCACGGGCAGCCTCCACACCCCTGGATTTGGCCTGAGAAGAGAAAACATTGAGGTCTGGTCCTACTCACAATGGCTACCACAAGTCCAAGTCCCCAAGCACAAGACATGGCCTGCCTCCAATGGGGCTGACAGAAAACTATAGCCTGTCTTCCTCTCCCATATAAGAAGAGGCTACCCAAACATCAGGCACTGGGGTCCCCTGGAATGCTGCTCAGAACCTGAGCCAGGCCAGGCATTCAGAACCCAGCTGCAGCACCTGGAATCTCCCCAGAGCTTAGCTCACCCACCACACAGGGTTCCCCAAACAACATTACCAGGTCCACCAACATGTTCATCACTTCCTCCGTCACAAGGTTCTTGGAGTAATCCACCAGAATATGGCCATGGTTGGTGTTAAGATTCAAGCTACAGAAAGATGCAGAAGCTACTGACCACACCCCTGGCCCCTCCCAGCCTGCCTCTGCATCAGAGCAGAGGCAGGAGCTGTTTCCAGAAGAAACATCCTCCCTATGCCACAACCCCAAAGGGTCCCTAGCCGCCCAAGACAGTGGGTGATGTCTGTAACCTTCCTACCCAGGGTAACCTGGAACAGCAGCAGCACAGTGAAGAAGGCCATGCCACCGAACCAAGATGCAGTCAGACCCTCGGCAAGGAGTCATGGCCTGGGAAGACGGGGTACAATTGCTTTGCATTGCCCATGGAGACTCCCCGCAACCCTGCAGAGCTTCCACTCTGTGCCCAGGGAGTTCCAGTCCGGGAGCCACAGGCAGTCGTCCCATCCCTACCTTCTTCTCCGCCCCATCATCCGTGATCACAGCAAGCTGGGACGCATTCCCACCCAAGGTTTCCTCCCACACTCCTTCCCATTTCCTAGTCATTCCACAGGTCTCTGGCCTTAGCCTCTTCAGCAGGAATTATGCCCGGATATCTCCACCACCACGACTCCCGGCTACCCCCGCCCAGGCTGACCACCCTGACCGCACTCCAAAGATGTCCTCAGCCTATTGTGGCCAGGACCAGGTGGAAGGGGGCAGCTCTTTCCGGCCTGTTGCATCAGTGAAGCCCCTCCCCACAAGTGCCTCAGGAGTCCCCTTCTAAAAGAGCTGTGGGGGAGGGGCGAGAGGAAGGCGAGGTCCCCGTGGAGGAAGAGCTGCGGAGGGGCCGCTGCTCCTCATGACTACGCAGGCCCCAGACCCGAGACCGGCGAACACGCTCCAAGGAGGCCTCAAGGACAAAGTGCGGCTTTGGCCTGCCCGCCTCAGTGGCCAGGGGTCCCTGGGGCCGGTGTCCAGGCCGCCTGGCCCCAGCCCCCGCGTGCGCACCTGAAATGATTGAAGCGCTCCTTGTTGGCATCGAAAAGGCGGCGCAGGTTGAGGTCAGAACTGTTATCGCGGTGCCACTTCTGCAGCTTCTGGAACTGCGGGTTCCGGGTGAGAGCGGCCATGGCGGGACCAGAAGGGCAGACTGACTGAGACGTGCACGGAGGAAAGAAACGGGAGCAGGCGGCGCAAAGCGAGCAGCGCCACCGCGGAGCGCAGCAGCCTTTATGACGCAGGCGCCGGGCCCCGCCCCGGCCCCGCGCCGCTCCCCCGTCGTCCCCCCCTCCCAGGCCCTCCGCCCTGGCCCTTTTCGCCCGCTGTGTGACCTTCACGGCAGCAGCAGCTCTGGAGACTCAGCTGGGCCCTCCCCACCACCGAGAGGCCTTTTGCGCCACCGTCAACTGGCCAATGTCCGGAAGTGACTGGGGTCAGAGACTGATCTCCCCGTGCCCAAGTCAGCTTCATTCATTCATCCGTCATTCCACAATTCCATAGAACACCTTACAGGTTCCAGGTGCTGTGGGTACTTAAGTACCATAGAATATATTTTATGTCAGATGCCAGTAACTGATATTGAAAAAAGGCAAGCTGAAAAGGATGCTGGGAATAGGTGTTGCAATTTTAAATAGATGGTCAAAGCCAGGTGCAGTAGCACACACCTGTAATCCCAGATAATCAGGAGGCTGAGATAGGAGGATCACAAGTTCTAGGTCAACCTAGCCAACTAGTGAGACTCTGTCTCAAAATAAACAATATAAAAGAGCAAGGGATGTAGCTCAGTGGTAAAGTGCCCCTGGGTTCAATCCCCAGGACCTAAAAATAAATAAATAGATGCTCAAGAAAAAAATCTCACTGATGAGAGGTAACATTTGAGCATAAGCCTAAAGGTAAGGGAGATTTGATTGGCTATCTGGGAAGAAAGCACTTGAGCAAAGAGAACAGCAACTACAAAAGTCTTAAGACAAGCATCCTTAGATATTCCAGAAAGAGAAGGCAACTGTAGCTGGAGTGAACTAGGGAAAGTGATAAAAGATGAGGTCAGAGAGGAAAAAGAAGGCAACAAGATCACAAAAGAACCTTCTAAACCATTGAAGGGCTATGGTTTTTGTTCTGAGAGAGATGGGAAGTCATTAAAGGATTCTAAGCAAAGGAAGGATATCACCTGCCATGTTTTACTAAGGATCAGACTGACAAGCACCAAGAATTGGACACAGATAGGAGACTAGTGTAATAAGCAGACCAAGGAGGAAGGCTGCTTTGGTCAAAGGTATATAAGTTGAGCATGGTGGCCTAAGTGAAGAATTCACAATTTCCTGGTGAAAGAGAATACTTAAGATGACATCCAGTTTTGATCTGAGTTCCTGGAAAAATGGAATGCCATCAGTGATTTGAATGAGGAAGATGTCCAATGAGGAAGACTTGGAGAGGTGCAAGTTTGGGGAGAAATAGTATGATCCTAGGGGCTGGGGTTGTGGCTCAGTGGTAGAGCGCTTGCACAGCATGTGTGAGGCATTGGGTTCGATCCCTAGCATGACATAAACATAAACAAAATAAAGGTGTGTGTGTGTGTGTGTATAAAGGTGTGCATATATATATATGTGTATACATATATATATGTATACACACACACATATATAAAACCTAGTGTTTTACACATGCTAAGTCTTTAAAACTGTTAGACATTTAAGTGGAGATATTGAGTTAGGTGTCCACATCTGGAGCATAGG
The DNA here is from genome assembly GCA_025594165.1 of Tamias sibiricus. Lineage (NCBI taxonomy): Eukaryota > Metazoa > Chordata > Mammalia > Rodentia > Sciuridae > Tamias > Tamias sibiricus. The sequence goes on along the minus strand of CM046672.1, from coordinate 45,093,492 downwards.
AAAGAGAAGGCCTGAGCTAGAGAAGAAATTTGGAAGTCATAAGTGAATTGATAGCAGTTGAAATCACAAACCTGTAAAGGAGGAGTGTATATAGTCAGAGAAATCCAAGAACTGGCACTCTTTTTTTTTTTTGCAGTACTGATGACTGAGCCCAGGGGTGCTTTATCACTGAGCTACATTCCTTTTCATTTTGAGACAGAGTCTCACTAAATTGCCAAGGCTGACCTTGAACTTGCAAGCATCCTACCTCAGCCTCCCAAGTCACTGGGATTACAGGCATGTGCCTAACTAGAACTGGCACTCTTTTTTTGGTAGCAGGAATTGAACCCAGGGGCACTTAACCACTGAGACCTATCCCCAGCCTTTTAAAGTTATATTTTATTCTGAGACAGGGTCTTGCTAAGTTACTTAGGGCCTTGCTAAATTGCTGAGGCTGGTTTGAACTCTTGATCCTCGTGCCTCAGCCTACCACTCACTGGGAATACGGGTGTGTGCCACCATGCCCAGCTAAGAACTGGCACTCTTAAATTAAGCTTCTTAATCATCTGGTTTCCCAGAAAGGCCAGCCCATTAAGGAGGGTCCCAAACTGCTACAGTTCCAGGCCTAGGTTTTCCTCTGGCCCACCTCCCAACTCCATGCAATTGCTCCACAAATGGCTTTTTTCTCCCTGCCCAGAATGATTTGAGGTCCTAAAGATGAAAAATGGAAAACAGTAAAGGCTGAAAATTGAAGACATGAGTGGTCACAGGACTTTCCAGAGAACAGCCCTATCCACATGACATTTCACTCCAAGTTTTCCAAATGTGCTTTTGGGTATTAATCTCCCTATGCCACACTACCTTCTCCAGTGTCTTCTGTCCTCCCAAACACATAAGAAGAGCTTTAGGTATTGAGATAAGAGGCAGAAGTTAAGGCTTCTAATGGTTGCTGGTTCCAAGGTGTCACCTTTTTTACCCGATATTTTTTGTGTATTATAATGGTACATATTGGTGGGATTGTTACATGTTTGTATATATACACAATATAACAATACAATTTTTCTAATCTTTCCCCAGTATTTCCCTCCCTTCCTACCTCCCCATGGTTCCTTTCCTCTACTGGTATCCCTTAAATTTTCAAGGGACTTTCCCCTTCTTTTTGACATTCTATAATGTACACAATCAGCATTTGGCCTATTATTCCCAGCAGTTTGAACTACTCCAGGTTTCCCTACAATATTTTTTAATTCTCCTCCAGCACAAATTAATATTTTTAATTGTAGATGGATGCAACACATTTATTTATTTTTGTGGTGCTGAGGATCTAACCCAGTGCCTCACATGTGCTAGGCAAGCGCTCTTCCCCTGAGCCACAACCCTAGCCCCCAGCACAATTTTTTTCTTTAATTTGCTTTAGTTGTACACTATGCATTTTTAAAAAAATATTTATTTATTTATTTTTTTTTTAGTTGTACACAATGCCCTTGTTTTTACGTGGTGCTGAGGATCGCACCCAGGCTGTGCACGAGTGCTCTACCGCTGAGCCACAACTCCAGCCCCTGCCAGCACAATATTTTAACATTCAACTTTGAAATTCTAAATTTAATGGATTTTCCATATTAGCAGAAAACTAGATCCTTATCTGCAAGTAACAGGTCATAGTAGCAGAGGAGAGAAAACACACAAAGTAGAACAAAGGAAGATCAATATTAATAGACTTTCATCAAGTTACTAGGATGGCCAGCCAGGTTTACTCTCTGAAGAACTCTTAGCTAAAAACTCTCCCACATAACTGTTATGGCAGCCCTATGAAGGATATCCTATTGACCTCCACATTTAAGAGAGGTTAAGAAATGTGAGCAGGGCACCAGTGGGGCACAACTATAATCCTATCGAATTGGGAGGCTGAGGCAGGAGGACAGCCTCAGTAACTTAAGAGGGATCCTGACTCAAAATAGAAAATATAGAATAAAAAGGGCTGAGGATGAAGTTTAATGGAGTAGAGATTTTATTTCAACCCTGTCCTTGCCACAAGTTCCTGGCTTCTTTTTTTTTTTCCCTGCCATCTGAAGGAAAAGGTGTAAGGAAAGTAGGGAAGCAAGGAATCACTATCACTTTTACTCGGCCTCTATGATATTAATACTAAATAGCAGAGTAGAATTTTACACATGGAAATGGACCAAATGCAGAGAGGTAGAAAGATCTGGCCAATGATTTTTATCAACATGTGTCCTCTTGGATTAATGTAGGGCATTGGGGAGGCTTCCCCAGGCAAGATGGGGAGTTCACAGGGTGGTGATCAGTCATTAAGTCTGGGGGTCGCATCTCTGAATCTTGGGGAGTGGAACGTGTAGTTTGGAAAAACATCAGTATAAGGTAATTTTATATTCTAAAACTTGTCAAACCCCGTTTTCTGTTCGCATCACCACATACATCACCTTATGTTGTGCCAAGTGCTGCAAACCGCAGAGTTCAAAAGTGCAGGGATCTTGGGAGGAGAAAAGGGACTCAGACCTGGGACCAAGATGAATAATCAAAAAAAAAAAAGAAAAAAAAAAAAAAAAAAAAGAAAGAAAAGAAAGAAACCCCATTTCAGTGCTGGCTGTCCTCAAGGGCCTTCTGCAAGATGATCTGTCACCTGCAAGTGGAATGGCTGAGGAGGGAATCTGATCCTAGAGGCAAGTTGAGAAGGCTAGGGACTGTTAACTCCTGATAAGGCAGCCCTGGAAAAGCAGATGCCTCTCATTGAGAGAGTTCTGTTACCACAGCCTATGCTGGGACCAGTTCCAAACAAAAGCACGGTCCTAAAGATGGGGGAAACCGAGACATGGGCACTTAGGTAAGTCAGGCCTTAATTCAGGCCAGCTGCACAGGACTCTAGCAGGCCCTGGAGGCCAGGTGATCAAGGGGGGGTGAACGCAGAAGACTGGGGCAGGGGACTTGGGCCAAGGGGCGGATTCCAGGAAAGGTTAGTTCTGGGGCGGGAGGTCGGAAGCAGGGCGTGCCGTATCCACGCTGACGGACTTTGTAGAGCCGTTCCCAGAGGCACACCACCGAAGATGCTGAGTCACGGTGTGCCGCGAGGGCGGGGTACCGACTCCTAAGGACTGGCACACTCTACCACAAGAAAGGCGAGGACGAACCCACGCGGAGAGACGCGACCAGGCACGGGGACTGCTGGAGGAGGGGCGCGCTCGCGTCTGCGTGTGGGCCGGCACGTCCGCGATGGACGGGCGAGCTCGTGTGCGCATGTGCCCGCATAGGATAGGGAGCCTGGGAGGCGAGTGGTGAACTCACAAACGTCTCCGTCCGCACGTCTGGGATGGATGTGGTGCGCGCTAGTGCGCATGCTCCGGTTGTGGGCGGACGTGCGTATGTGCGTGTGGGTGGAATAACGCTCCCTCAGTGACGCTGGCCGCAGCTTTTCTCTTTCCCTGGTCTTCAGGTTTTCCCTAGGAACCCGCTGCAAAGGCTTTCAAAAAATATTTGCCCACCGTATTTGGTGTGATGTCCATGAGAACAGAAAACTTATTAAGTCGGCCTTCATAATCCAATTCTCAGCTCCCGGTGTTAATCCCTCCTCGCGGTTCTGATGACCACGAAGTCTATCTAGTTCTCCACCACCCCTCTTTTGTATCAGAATTAGTAAATTCTGGGTGTAGCATCACCTTTCCTCTGTCCCAAATGTTTGGCGGTGGTCCCAGGCACTATCCTGGACCCTGGTGATGTGGATGTGTAGCAGGCTTTCTAGTGGGAGGAACAAATGCAGGCACACTAGATGCCAGGACAGCGGTAAGTGCTATGAGGAGGGGAAAAGCCGCGTTGGAAGATTAGCACTGGTCTGAGAAAACTGACGGAGCCTTACACAGCCTTCAAAATAACGGGCAGGCAAGTTGGAGAGCAAGGGCAAAGTCCAGGGGAGGAGGGAGGGATGTGTGCATAGGAAACCTTGGAGGCTGTAGAGAGGCCGGGGTCAGGTGGATCTGGTTGATAAGTGTGCTTGAAGATACACTTACAGGACGACTGAGAAGGGAAGGAGGAATGAAGAATGTTTTCCTTTTCAGCCTGAGCAACTGGATGCGTTGGTGGTAGTTCTCTTTAACAAGGATAGGAAAGCCGGGCGCGGTGGCGCACGCCTGTGATCCCAGCACTTGGGAGGCTGAGGCAGGAGGATCACGAGTTCAAAGCCAGCCTCAGCAATGGCGAGGCACTTAGCAACTCAGTGAGACCCTGTCTCTAATAAAATACAAAAAAAGGGCTGGGGATGTGGCCCAGTGGTCGAGTGCCCCTGAGTTCAATCCCCGGTACCAAAAACAAAAAACAAGGATAGGAAAGATGGGGTTCTCCTAAGATTTGAGTTTCAAGGGCTGGAGCTGCATTTTCTTTGCAGTCCTGGCTCCTACCAAGGGCCTGTTCCTAGGAATTGAGCAGACACTTAAAAAAAAAAAAATTATGTGTGTGTGTGTGTGTGTGTGTGTGTATACATATACATAAAATGGTAGGTGGACACAATACCTTTATTTTATTTTATATGTGGTGCTGAGGATCGAACCCAGGGCCTCACGCAAGCTAGGCGAGCGCTGTACTGCTGGGCCACAACCCCAGCCCTGAGCACTCTGGAAAACAATCTTAACCTATCACCTAGGCCCACATCTCTTAACACGTCACATTTAAAAAAAATTTTTTTTAGTTGTAAATGGACTGTCTATCTCTGTGGAACTCTTAAGGCCAGCTGCATGTTACCTCCAAGTGCCTGTCCCTGGAGGTTCCTTTGATGCCTGGGTTGATATAGTTGGGAGGCAGTTAGTCATGTTGTCCACATACAGTCAAGGAGCTGACCATTGGCAAGGGTTTTTTCTTTGTCTCCACATCAGGAGGCTGGTCACAACAGTGGCTTAACAGGACACAGAGAGCAATCCTCTCGCAGAGCCATGGTTGGCATGTAGCAGGAGCTTCCCAGGTGGCTGATTTATTTTGTGGGGGGATATTGAGGATTGAACCCAGGGGTGCCTTACCACTGGGCTATATCCCCAGTCCACGTGTGTGTGTGTGTGTGTGTGTGTGTATTATTATTAATTTTTAAGTTGCTGAGGCTCGCCTTGAACTTGGTAACCTCCTGCCTCAGCCTCTGGAGTCACTGGATCTCCCCAGGCAGAAAAGGAGGGTCACAAGCCTCTTTAGTATCTTAACTACCTGTGTGTTGGCCTCCATTTCTCAGATGGGCCAAAGCCTCCAAGAACCCTCTAGGAGCTCAGATATAACTTTTTTTCTACTTGTATCCCCACCTGTCTGGCACAGAGCTATAGCAATAGGACTCCTCTTGTATCCCTATCAAGGTGCTTATGTTAAATAGGAAAACATTTGAATAAAATAATTTAAAAAATTTCCCTGCTAGCATTTTATTACTTTTACTTTTTTTTTTTTTTTGGCCTGGGGATTGAACTCAAGGCCTTGACCATGATAAGCATGCATTCTACCACTGAGTCCCCATGCCCCTGCTAGCACTTTCTTTGTTTTTCTCTTTTCTTTTCCTTCCTTTCTCCCTTTTTTTTTTTTTCCTTTTGGTACTTGAACTCAGGGGGCTTTGCCACTGTAGTTATACCCAGCTGTAACCACTGCCCCCCTCCCTTTTTTATTTTTACTGTTTTGAAACAGTCTCATCTGCCAGGGGTGCTTTGCACTGAGTTCAATACCCAGCATTCTACCACTGAGTCCCCATGCCCCTGCTAGCACTTTCTTTGTTTTTCTCTTTTCTTTTCCTTCCTTTCTCCCTTTTTTTTTTTTCCTTTTGGTACTGGGGATTGAACTCAGGGGTGCTTTGCCCTGAGTTATACCCAGCTGTAACCACTGCCCCCCTCCCTTTTTTTATTTTTACTGTTTTGAAACAGTCTCATCAAGTTGCCAAGGTAGGCCTCCAACTTAACAATCCTTCTGCCTCAGCCTCCTGAGTCACTGGGATTATAGGTATGCACTATTGTGCCTGGCCTGGGTCATATATATATATATATATATATATATATATATATATATATATATGATAGTTGGACACAGTACCTTCATTTTTAACTATTTTTATGTGGTGCTGAGGATCAAACACAGGGCTGCGCACGTGCTAGGCAAGCACACCACCACTGAGCCACAACCCCAGCCCCCTTGCTAGCATTTTAGTAAGAATTTTCAGTGTATTCCTCAGTACACTCATGAAACATGGATGTTGCTAAGCAACCTTGTCCTGAAGTACATTTGGAAGGCTCTGGTACTTGATCCCTATGTTCAACTTCAGGGCATTTCACAGTGGTACTTACCCTTGGCCATTATATATTAATACTGACATTACTCAATTTTCCTAAATTCATGAAAAAAATTCAATGAAGTGCTGCTTTCTCCAAGTGAAACTGAATTGAAATTCCCCTATAACCTCCCATCCATTTATGGTTCTCATCATACAGTCTTCCTTCTGCTTGGCAGGATAGCATCATCCAATGAGACAGGTCCTTTTTTATCCCTGTGAGGCAAGGTCTCTTGGCACAGATGGGATTCCTGGAGTGGGGCAGGGGTGGGTGTGGGTGGGTGGAGTAAGTCCTCATCCTTGGAAAGACTGGCTGAGAAGGTACTATCACCCACACTTGGTGGGATGTGGGTGTTGGCAAACCCCAACCCAGAGACAGCCTGAATCCTTCCAAGAGACAGTCTCCTTTACCCCTATATTGGCTGCACCTATGAGAGGCCTAAACCAGCTATGGCCTTAGGGAAGCCAACAAGAGGTTGGTTCTTTTTCCTGCTCATCCATTCCAACTCATCCTGATTCCCTAAGTGGTCTTCTCCCTTGAAGAAGTCTCAGAAAAGGCTGACCTAAAAAAACAACTCGTAGGCTGGGTGCAGTGGTGCATGGGAGGCTGAGGCACTTAGCAACTCAGTGAGACCTTGTCTCTAATAAAATACAAAAAAGGCTGGGGATGTGGCCCAGTGGTCAAGTGCCCCTGAGTTCAATCCCCAGTACCAAAAAACAAAACAAAAAAAACCAACTCGTGTGCAGCATGAGTCAAGCAGTGCATCTGACATGGTGTTTGTTGCAGTTCGTTTTAAATAAAGATTCAGAATACTATTAAATGTATATTTTTAATAAAGCCAATAGTTACTTTACTTATAGGAGCTTTTAAAAGTAAGATACAAAATGTAGAGTTCCAGTTTGGAAGCATTGTAACTATTCACACAATGTCCTGCTGATGCCCGAGTAAGGCAGCCACGCCCGGCCACGCAAAGGACACACACACACACACACACACACACACTCACTATCTCTCTCTCTCACACACACACACACACACACACACACACAAACACACACAAACGCGCGCGCTTTGGCGAGACCCCTCTGCCGAGCGCAGCACCTGGAATTACCAGTGTTCAGAGCAAGGTGGTGCTGGGCACACAGCACCTACATGGAAACTACACAAAAAGCTTCACACAGTCACAGCCCATGGAGATGCAATTACAAAATATCTTTCATTAAGAGGAAAAAAATAAACTGGAAAGTGACAGTTTAACAATGTCACCTGCGCTGGGGCATTGAGAATTGACCTCTGTCCAGGGTGAGGTCTTTGGGGAGGCACTATCAAAACAAGAGTACTTCAGTATAATAGAACTCGAAATACAGGGCACTGTGGACACATTACTGAAGGAAATAGAAAACTATCTTACAAGTGAAACAGTCACAAAGAACTTCAACAGAGAGATTAGTGTGCACACTGTGACAGTTAACACAGACGAAAGTCACGCAGGATTGATGCAAAAGCATGTGCCTGAAAAACTCTATGTACAAAATAGTTATCTGTAAACATGGTTAGGTGAATATTCAGAACCCATGGTGAAAGGATCATAAGTACAGGCAGCAATGGCATCCCCACACAGCACAAAAGACAACACCCAAGGCCTGGAAACAGCCTGACAACACAGTACTAAAAATTCAGGTGACTGGGCTCAGACACCCTAAGGGTCCTCTAAAATGTATATGTGTAAGTGGGTGTGTGGTGTGTGTGTACATATATATTTATCCTTTTTGGTATTTTTAAATAGAAATTTACTTATATCTGTAGAAAAATGAGAACATAAATGTGTTATTACAATCTTTGCTGGAAAAGCTTACATGGAGTTAGAATAAACCATTTATTAGTAGTTAACATATATTAAAATGGTTTAATGACTTAAGAAAAATATAAAAAAAATATTAATACTGTCAAACTTTCATACCAGAAAATATCATGGATTTTTCTCAATTAGACTTTTTCAAAGATGAAATATGAAAAATTTAAATAAGTTTTATATAAAGAACTTTCTGCAACCTCAATTAATATACAGTGGGATATGTCTATTCTATATAGATATATTTATTATTATTTCTCAATTTAAGCACCATTCAATTCTTCTGGATCCATTCTGGCTGGAAAATATCCCTAATTCCACAGGATGTTATCTTTTTAATGGCACATGTTAACCGAAAATGAGGTGGATTTTCTTTCTTAAAATAAAAGACTTTAATTCTTATCTACATCTTGTTTGTTTTCTGAACCAGCTCACAAATGTTACTGCAGTTTCTAGTGCAGGTGTTTCTGTGCAGCCCTTTGACCACATTGCCGGACTCTGAGGACTGTGTTGATGCCTCCAGCCATGTGTGGAAGGATCTGAGGGCAACAGGTGCAGCTTTACTCTGCACACACTAGCAGCCTGCTGGCTCATCTCCATGCAGGAATATACCTCTGATATCAGCTATACAATCCTGGTAAATCTGGTAAAGGCTGTATTCCTGGATATTTCTGGGTAAAGGGGCAGCTCACCCACAGAAAATCCAGGTTGATTGCTTCTGATCATAAATATTCCATGTTTTCCCATTTTGTGCTTAAATAAAGATAGTATTGAGCAAACCTCCAGCTGGTATATCTGTTATCTTAATATATTCAATGCATTTTAGACAGGAGATGTTTTAACTAAAAGCCTACATGAAAATAGCTATAAAATCAGTGATTGGTGTGGTCACCACTCAATGTGTTAAGGAGGGATAAGAGGGTTTCATAAGAATGGTCAGTTTTGTTCTTGGCCTTCAGACCTGATGTCTTCCCAACACATAGCAGGATTAACAACCTCAGAACTATGTGTCTCAAACTGTGGCCTTTGGCCACCTGTATCAGAATCACTCAAGGTGCTTATTAAGCATGCAGATTATCCAGCATACCCCTGAGTGTGAGAAATCTCCAGCTGGCTCTCCAGGGGTATGCTGCCTTCAGAAACCAGGCTTTAAAGGCTTGGAGCTGCCAACTACCCCTGTCCCCGAGGAAACCTCCCTGGGATGGGGTGCACTGGTCCTCTGAGGGGCTGGTGTGAGCTAGTCAGCCCTGGGGTGGGAATACTCACCCCAACAGCTTTGGGCAGGCAGGAAGAATGGCCCTGGGTCAGTACTGGGGCAAGTAGGCTGGCCTGCGCTCAGCCTTCCCAGGGAAGGCCTTGAAGCCCTTGGGTGCTGCCTTGTGTGCTGGTGGGGGTGGGGGCTGCGGTGGGGTCTGCACATAAGAGAAGGAGGCAGCACTGCAGTCGCTGGTTGCAGCCCACACAGGAGATTGCAGCATCTGCATGGTGTCGTTCCACTGGCTGCCGGGACTGGCGACTGCATAGAGTGGTGCACTTGGGCTGGGCAGTGTGCTGGGCAGTGGGGAAGGGTGTTGCCAGGGTGCTTTGGGAGGCCACGTTTTGGTTTTGTTATCCTGAGGGACAGAAGAGGATTCTTAGTGGCACTTTTGGTGGTTTACCACCTTTTCCCACCTCCCCAGATCTCTGGCTCTTCTTTCTGCCCAGGAGCAGGGTGGAAGCCCTAGCCCACCCCACAGCCTTGTCAAATGGAACTTCTTACAATGATAGCAATGCTCTATGCCCTCACCATCCAATAACAGTAGCTACTCACCATATATGGCTAGTGCATCTGTGGAACTGAATTTATATTTATTTATTTATCCTTATTTTTTCAGTGCTGGGGTTTAAACCCAGGGCCTCATGTATGATAGGTAAGCACTCTACCATTGAGCTACATCCCCAGCCCTTGATTTATAATTAAATGGCCACATGTGGCAAGTACTAGATATCACAGCTCTAGAGCTTTCTCTATATGTGGCTCTGAGTCAGCTGAGATGGCTAACTATTTAGACAAACTCATGGGAAAAAGAGATTCACCATAAAGAAGACTGTGACTTAGAGGCCTTAAAACAGAAGCTGTAGAATCTTGCCCATGGCCTTAACCATGAGCCAGCCCATAATACCTGGTTCATGTCCTCCACTGTAGTAAGGAGAGGTGGTGAGGGCAACATGCTGGTCTCCTGCTCTCCACTGCTGTGTTTCCTGAAAGAACCAAGAGCCCAGAGCAGTGATTGCCTGCTAGTGTATCCATCCAGCTTAATTTTAGGGGACATCCCAGCTGCATGGCTCTGGTCTCCAGGCCCTGGTTCTAGGTGAGAAGGGCTTGAGTCCATTGAATTCAGGGGCAGAAGGGGCTCAGCATTAAATTGTGTATGCCTACAAAACCAGCACAAGAAAGTGGGTATAGGGGTAGGGAAGGCAGGCGTGAAGATGGGCATTGGCTTTTTGTTAATTTTTTTCAATAAATTACCATGCACTGGTGGTATATGGGACTTAAAAACAAAGTTCATTAGTTTTACAACACTGAATGAAAAAGACAGAACGTATCAGGATCAGAGCTAGTGTTCCTGTAGACCAATAGCAGTCTCTGCAGACTTGGTGACAGAGGTAACTTTTTAGATGTCTGGTCAGCCACAGGTCTAGAACAGAATCTTAAAACTCCAGCCTGGGCTCAAACCCACTCCTCCAGCATTTCTCCCACCAGTTCACAGCACTCCCTCTACATAAAAGTCAGGCCCAGAACTTTCTATCATCTTGACTCTGCTCTCACATATACCTCACTGCCAATGCCCCACCAGTTGCTCCTTCACTTTGGTCAGCCCTCTGCTCATCAGATGTCTCCCTAACTACCCTTCTGAAAACAGAAAATTCACCCGTTCCCTGTGTTTTCTACCCTCATCACCTGCTTTTTCTTCTTAACAGCTAAACTAACCTGACATTTTTTAGAATTTGTCTTTCCTAATGAGAATATAATTATTTCCATGAGGAAGAGGGCTTTTTTTTTTTTCCCTTTGTTGATACTATTTCACCTAATATGCTATAGCTGCTACTGAAAGAAACTAAGAATGAATAGCTGGGCACAGTGGCTCAAGCCTGTAATCCCAGCAGTTTAGGAAGCTGAGGCAGGAGGCTCGGAAGTTCAAAGCCAGCCTCAGCAACTTAGCAAGGCCCTAAGCAACTCAGTGAGACCCTGTCTCTAAATAAAATACAAAAAAGGGCTAGGATACAGCTCAGTGGTTAAGTGCCCTGGGTTTAATCCCCAGTACAAAAAAAAAAAAAAAAAAAAAAAAAAAAAAAAAAAAAGAATGAATACATGAACAAATGTAACTTTTTTTTTTTTTTTTTTTGCAGTACTGGGAATCAAACCAAGGGCTTCCTACATGGTAAGCAGCACTCTACCACTGAACTACAGCCCCATCTCTTTAAAAAATATTAAAAAAAAATTTTTTTTTTTAAATAGGATCTCACTAAATTGCTCAGGCTGGCCTCAAACTTGCCACTGTACCTGGCTCTGAAGGTACTCTTTAGAGGCCTTACAACAGATAGTGCTGGAAAATGCCCCTCTACCTTTCTCATACAGCAGGCTGGCAGTTAATAACAGGCTTCCTGAATTTGCTAGAGGAATGAGCTATGGGTCACACTCACATGCCCTTCTCTCCACTCCTTGATTTAGAAATTTCTTCATACCTTCTCTGTTTGACAGCAGCAACAAGGTCAGGTCCTGAAAACATGGAGAACAAGCTGTCCCCGTTGGCTGAAGATGTCTCATCACTGGAGCTGGCTGAGTCTCCCTGAGCACCCGACCAGCCACTGTGCAGGCCATCCCTGAAAGCCAAACAGAGAAGCTGGTCCCTGGCCTCCCACAGCCAGCCTGGACACTGGCTGGACAGCTATGAGGTTAACTGCCTCATTCAACTCAGGCCCTAAAAGAGCAGTCCTTAACCTGCACTCATCTCAACCAAACAACGGTCTCTTGCCTCTCCCATCTAAAAACTTGCAGTTTTCTTTCTTTCCCTTAAATGTTTATACACATATACACACACACACATATGTGTGTATATATATATAACACACACACATATGTATATATATATATATATAAAGTTATATATAAAGCCTGTGGTTTGTATATGAAATTTTTAGAGAAATCAAAAGTTGAGATGCGGGCTGGGGTTGTGGCTCAGCGGTAGAGCGCTCGCCTAGCACGTGCGCAGCCCGGGTTCGATCCTCAGCACCACATACAAATAAACGAATTGTGTATAACTAAAGCAAACAAATAAATATTAAAAAAAAAAGTTGAGATGCTCTTTTGCCATCCATATTAACCAGGTAACAATATGAAACGTGAAAAATCCCCATTTGTTTTTTTATATAAATCAATAATTCCCTTAAAATTCTGACCCATACCTACATTTGCTAGGTTTTTTTTTTTTTTTTAATGGGGGGAGCTGGGGATTGAGCCTAGGGCCTTGCACTAGGCATGGCGCACTATCACTGAGTGCCTTTTTTGTTTTGTAATGTGGTGCTGGAGATCGAACCTGGTGCCTCATGCATGCTAGGCAAGCACTCTACCACTAAGCCACAACCCCAGCCTGCCTTTGTTTTTGTGTGTGTGTGTGTGGTGCTGCGAATTGAACCTAGGGCCTTATGTGTGTGAGGCAAGCACTCTACCAACTGAGCTACATCCCCAGCCTTTGTTTTTTGTAGGCTATAATGATAGTACTCAATAACTTACTCGGGTTTTACAGCCATGCTCATTTAACATGGGCTTTATGTTGCTGGGTGCAGTGTGGTGCATGTCTATAATCCCAGCAACTCGGGAAGCTGAGACAGGAGAATCTTGAGTTCAAAGCCAGCCTCAGCAAAAAGTGAAGCACTAAGCAACTCAGTGAGACACTAAGCAACCCAGTGAGACCCTGTCTCTAAATAAAATACAAATAGGACTGGGGATGTGGCTCAGTGGTCGAGTGCCCCTGAGTTCAATTCCCAGTACCCCCCCCCCCAAAAAAAAATAAGACCATGTTAAAACACACAATCACTTTACAAATGCCATCATATAAAATTCTTCTCTTGGGTCAAAGAGTGTGTGGTAAACCATAAACTTATGTCAATAGTGTGTTCACAGGGACATATCATACCACCTTGGCATCCTATAGTCAGTCACAAAACTCTGATTCCCTGAAGACTCCATTATATCACCCTCATATGGAGGTTGGATTTCAATTGCCTGACATGAATGAACAAAGGCCAATGAGTCTCCCTTCTCACAGATCCAATCTGGGACACCCAGATCCCAAATTCAACTTCCTGGCTGTACCCAGTACTCACCCTTCTGTAAAGAACTCTGGAAAAGGCCATGTGCGATGTGCATCATCCATCGGTGGCCAGTTGCCCCGGGGGTTGCCCGGACGACGACCATGCTGGGCTTGCCGCTTCTGCTGCATTGCCTGGCTCACTCCTGCCACATAGCGTGCAAACTCTGGGTCTGAGCCCACTGTGTTGAGATAAGGAACAAACAGAGTTTAAGGCATCTTAGTTGGCATCTTGTTTCATCCCCAACCTTTGAGAATGTGCTGGTAACATACACAATGAAAAGTGGTGAGGAACTGCCAGGCTCATCATGCCCCCAAATAGTTGGTTGTAGACTATGGATATCACCCTGCAAGGTAAGATGGGACTTTTAGCATACAGGTATGGAGTTGGGGTAGGGACTGTAAGGAAGGGTTATGCCTAGGTGAGGCAGGCTAAATGTGAAAGGAAGACAGACAGAAAAAAGGTTTGATTATTCATGACTAAATTTTAAGACAAACACTAGTTACTTTAAAAATTTCCAATGTCCTGGTCCATACCTAGACTACATAATTTAGAAAATCTGATGACGACTTTGGTCAACTAAATAGCCAAAAGTTATCAAAGCACCAGGGTCAGACAGAGATTATATGCCATTCCCACTTAAGCCAAACTGTGATCCAGTATTTTCCTGGATATTAGATAACAGACTTGCTTATTCAGTTTGAAGATGACGAGAGTGGCAAATAATAAGATATTTCAGGTTGCAATAAGAAATGGGTAGAAACATACTGGATGGAGCTGAATAAGGATGTGCAGGGCAGTGTAAGTGTGGGTGGGGGAACACAGCATTTGGAGATGTGCCAAACAAAAAGATAGGAGAGGAGGGCTGAGGATGTGGCTCAGTACTCAGTAGTAAAGTGCTTGCCTAGCATGTTCAAGGGTCTGGGTTCAATCCCTACCACTTGGGAGGAAAAAAAGATATAAAGGAAATTATCTATGCATCACAAATATGATTCAACAGTGTATACTTTTTAAGCTTCAAACTGGGAAAGATAATAAGGCACAATCCCATTACCAGTTTGTGCTCAGGGTACTGTCTCAGGACCACTGCATGAGGCTGTGCCATTTATAAGCTGCACAAATATGCACATACTAGCAAAGAAAACAGTCTGAAATCAGGTCTTGATCTAAGTCAAATCACATGTGCTGTGTTTGCCTGTCCAGAGGGGCACAGTTTCTAACTGTTGATCCCCAAGAGTTGCCACCTCTGATTCAAATTTCTGGAGGAGTGCCCTTCTTTAATTTGCACAGAAGGCTATCTAGACCTTACGCCCTAGGGATGGGGTCTATAGAAAGCTACATCAAGGACTGTAGCTTTGATGGTCAGAAAGGAAAAGAGTAGAATTTGTAGGCCAAAGTCTTAAGGCTTGTGAGGGCCTCAAAAGAGGTCAAAGATAGTAAAACTGTCAAAATTGCTTACTATACTCTGGGTTTAGTTACATGACTGTCAAAAACTGTATAGAACCATTAATCACCAGTTGAGAAAATGTGCCATGCCCACCCCAGTTGGTGGTGGCCAGGAGGGGCTGCTCTTTTTTTTTTTTTTTGGTTACCAGGAATTGAACTCAGGGGCACTCAACCACTAAGTCACATCACATTTATTTTGTTTTATTTATTTTGAAACAGGGTCTCACTAAGTTGCATGGGGTCTTTTCTAAGTTGGTGAGGCTGGACTTGAACTTGCGATCCTCCTGTTTTTCCTAGCAGGCTGGAACTTACACAGCCCAGGACTGTGTAAGTACAAGGTTCCCTACATCCTTCCAATCAAGGATGTACAAGTAACATTATTATGAGGATTTTTAGAAGATATAAGAAAACATTTGGGGCTGGGGTTGTGGCTCAGCGGCAGAGCGCTCGTCTCGCACGTATGCGGCCCGGGTTCGATCCTCAGCACCACGTAAACATAAATGCATTGCATTGTGTACAACTAAAGTAAATAAATAAATATTTTAAAAAAACATTTCCTTCCTTTAATAGTTAATGCTAAGGTGTTTTTGCAAGGAATCTCCTCTTCTGGTATTTATTTACTTGTACAAATATTTGCAATTCTTATTTTTATATTTCCTAATATCCTCCCTGTGAATGGAACATATTTCCCAATTCTATATGCATTTTGCTAAATTAGAGAAAAAAGTATCTACAGATCTTATCCTCTTACTAATTCTAGAAGTCTGAAGGGGGAAGTTGTATCATATTTTTTTTTTTTTTCTTTGCAGTGCTGGAGATAGAACTGGGGCCTCAAGCATGCTAAAGCAAGTGTTCTACCATGAGCTACACCTGCAGCACTGTTTTTTTAATTCAATTACCAGCAAAGAGATGTGTATTTTAATCTATCATTTTCCAAAGTTTATACCACTATTTCACTTGTATTTTGTCTTGCTGCATTTTCTAGAAATTCAAGATAAAGTTATATGCTACTGGTGGTTAACAGTTGCCATGGCTGTTTCCTATGTTTACCAAAAATGATGATTATTTCATTG
Organism: Tamias sibiricus; assembly: GCA_025594165.1. Taxonomy (NCBI): domain Eukaryota; kingdom Metazoa; phylum Chordata; class Mammalia; order Rodentia; family Sciuridae; genus Tamias; species Tamias sibiricus. The sequence continues at coordinate 45,077,500 of CM046672.1, read as the reverse complement.
TACAAGGCACTATTTGCTAATGGCTTTTGCCAGTCTTTTTTTTTTTTTTTTGTGGTACCGGGGACTGAACTCAGGGGCACTCGACCACTGGGTCACTCCCCAGCCCTTTTTTGTATTTTATTTAGAGACACGGTCTCACTGAGTTGCTAAGTGCCTCACCATTGCTGAGGCTGGCTTTGAACTTGTGATTCCCCTGCCTCAGCCTCCCAAAGTGCTGGGATTACAGGCGTGCGCCACCATGCCCGGCTCTTTCCATTTTAATATAACTTTGAGTGTTTTATTTTAAGAACTGCTAAGATCTTTTATCAGACATCTTTATAGATCTTTGATAAGATCAGTTTTTCTTTATGTATACATATATCTCACGTATATGGATTACTATATAATAGCAGAACTCCTTATGTGAACCACCCTTAAATCCTTGAAATAAATCAGTTATTACTTTTTTTTTTTTTTTTTTTTTTTTTTTGATACTGAGGATTGAACCCAGGGGTGCTCAACCATTGAACCACATTCCCAGCCCTTTTTCATATTTTATTTAGAGATAGGGTCTTGCTGAGTTGCTAAATGCCTCACTAAGTTGCTGAGGCTGGCTTTGAACTCAAAATCCTCCTGCCTCAGCCTCCCAAGCCTCTGGGATCACAGGTGTGTGCCACTGCACCTGGCCAGTTATTACTCTTGATAAACTGCTAGATTTTCTTTTATCTATCCATATTCATAAGTGAGATGCTCTATAGTATTTTTTGTTGTTGTTTTAGCTTTTTCTGTACTGGGATTGAACCCAGGAGCACTCACTCTACCACAGAGCTACATCCTCAAATTTCTTTTCTTTTTTTTAAAGATGATAAAAGTTTCATTCCAAGAAAACTGCACAACTTAACCCAGCAGCCCAAGTAAACACATTGCTGATCTCTAAGGTTTCAATATTCAGTACCTAGCACTTTTGGTATGTGTGCTTTTTACTACCATTCTTTTTAAAAATTATTATTATTTTTATTTCAATTTTTTTTTTTTTTTTTGAGAAAGGGTCTCACCAAGTTGCCCAGGCTGGCCTTGAACTTGTGATCCTCCTGCCTCAGCATCCAGATTCTCTGGAATTACAGGTGTGCACCACCATGTCTGGCTTAATCTTTCAAAGTACTTTTAATTTTTCCCTTATTTGAATTTCTAGCTCCTTTCTCTTTCCTCCTCCTTTTTTCTCTAAGGCTCAAAATGTATTTATTTATTTTACTGGTCTTTCAAAGATCCTTTAGATTTATTTTCAACTTCTACTCTCTTTTTCTTTTTAATTTACCTTTTTTTTTTTTTTCTTTTTGGTAGTTCTGGGGATTGAACCCAGGGCCTTTTGCATGTGAGGTAAGCACTCTACCAACTGAGCTATATCCCCAGCCCCTAATTTGGTCTTAAACCTAATTCCTCTTCCTGGTTTATTTTAGTTTTGTGTCTAAGTTCTTTCACAAAATTTTTAAGATGACTCTGGTGGCATTCTCAAACTGTGTAGACCAGGAGCTGTATTCTATGAAGCAGGAAGGTGTTCTACCACCTTAAAATATTTTTTCCTCCTGGTGATGCTAGGGATGGAACCCAGGGCCTGATGCATGTTCAGCAAGTGCTCTACCACTGAGCTACACTCCCAGCCCCTCAAGTAACTTCTCTTAACCTCAGTTCTGTCCTCTATAATGTAAAAAATAGTTGCACTTTCCTTCTCAGCCTCTTCCTCATTACTGCTTTCCACTCTTGCAGGATCCACCCTGTATTGTCCTCCAGACAATGATAAAGGGTCTTAAAGGGGGATTAAGTTATTTCACTTTCATATATAAGGCTGTAGCAGACAGGCCCAAAGAAGTTCTCAGAGATCACATTTCATGTTCAAATGAGGTGAGAAGTAAGGAGGCCTCACATACCTGCAGGATCAAAAGGCAGAATCTCTCCCAACATTCCAAAGACTCCATCATTTTGGTCACGGTTTGGCCAGGTGTTATTTCTAGGTCCCTGCGGTTTCTGTCCTAAAACCTCTGACATCACATTATCCATGTAGCTGCTCACTAGGCCCAAGCTGTACAAGTCAGAACTGAGATCAGATATGCCAGGCCACTGACCAAGAGGAGACAGACTTGCTCCAACAGGTTGTGCTGGCTGCTGGGATGAGCTATGTACCCATTTCCCAGGAGCCCGAGGCTGGGGTGGGGGCTGCTGTGGTCCAATGGGTTGAAGCAGGTGTTGGTAGTACTGGACCTGGGGTTGTTGTTGCTTTGGGGACTGCTGCTGAGATGCCAAACTGGGCTGGGGTGTCAGACTTGCGTGTGCCCCAGCCTGTGGTGGCCGTGATGGATGGGGCGCCGGCAGTGATGGCTGCTGTGGATGCATGGCTCCTGCTTTCTGTTCAGTCACTATGGTTGTTGCAGCAGAATTACGCCTTGTCACCAATGGGGAACCCTGATGCGACTGGCCCATGTTAAAGCCTGAGAGAAAATCTATCACCTCCTGCATTTCCTGATCAGTTGGTAAGTTCATACCCTTGTCATCCTTGCCATCATCCCCAGGCAGGAAGTTCTCACGCCTCTCCAGGAGAAAACCATTGGCCATTGGATTACTGGAATTCTGAGCTGACTGTGAAGGGTCTGTAGTCCTAGGAAAATTACCAATGTTCAAAATGCTTTGTAACCGTGTGTCAATATTACCAGGCATTTTGGCCTTCTCTTCTGAACACCCAGCTATGAAGACATTTTTGGAAGGGGTATTTGGGATGGAATAATTTGTGCTGCCACTAGAGCTGGTACATGAAACTTTCTTGGTGAACCTGGATGTCAGTTTGGAGAATGTCTTCTGCAGGCCACCTGAAGATTTGTTTCCATTTCCAGAAGGCAGGTCAGCCTGGTTCCCAAAATCACAAATTTCCCTTTGAAGTTGTATCTGTATGCAGGGTAAAGCTTGTTCCCTATTTAAATAGGGGTAGGGGATGGGGGTTGAGAAAAATATACAATTTGGTTAATGAGATGGATGAAATGGACCTCTTTTTTTTCTTTTTTTGGCAAAACTGGGGACTTGCACATGCTGGGCAAGCCCTCTACCACTGAGCTATAACTCTAGTCCTAAATGGACCTCTTTGCATTTAAGAAAGACTGGTTCCTAAGCATAAGTGAGGCCCTGGGTTTGAAACCCAGCATTGCCAGAATAAAAAGATTTTGAGAACAAAAAGACCTCTCTGGTATCAGGTTCACTTATTTTATAGATTTTAAAAAGTGAATATCCAAGGGGTTTGAGTATATATATTCTGTAGTGTCTAACACAGGAATGTGAAAATGAGTAACATTGAATTCTGGCCCAGATATTTGAAGGAAACTCTATAGCACAGGACAGCAAAGCATGGCTAGAGATGGGGATGTAACAGCAAGGAGCTAACTCTGTGCCTGCAGGATGGTGACTGAGAATTTGGAGACACAGCAGAAGGACAATGCATAATCCTACACAGCAAGGAGTCGGGGGAAGACTTGGGGATACTATGCACTGCTATTATCAAATGGATAGCTGTTGCTTCCAAAGATTTTTGAGCATTTTTTCCTGTACAAAAAGGGAACACTACAGATAGAAAGGGCATGGGGGGGGAGCTGAGGCAGGTGATAGCTGGTGTGATCCTGGAGAAATCATTTCACTGTTCAGACCCTCTGGGTATTCATGAGTTAACAGAACAGAGGCATGGCTAAATGTTTTAAGATCTCTACCAGTTCTAAAACTAACAATTCACAAAAAGATAATCTTCCAGCTATCAGCTGCCTGCAGATATAAGTAAATTTTGTGAAGGATATAAGAAAATTTTCTAAATATTTTTCTGCTCTTAGTTCACAAGGAGAATATGAGTTGGGTTAAAAGTCCTCGATGGATTTACTCCCATGATAAAACAAATGAAGGTGAAGTGTTAACAAATTGGATAATCTGGGTAAAGCGCCAAGAGCAATTCTTGCAACTTTTCCGCAGGGTTTTTGTTTTGTTTTGTTTTAGTACTAGGGATTGAATTCAGGGCCTTGCACACACTAGGCAAGTGCTCTGCTACTGAGCTACATCCCCAGCCCAATCTACAGGTTTGAATTTATTCCAAAATAAATATTACCCCAAAGTTCTCTTTCTTGCCTTATTTACCCACATACTATCAGTGATATAAGCACACATGAAACTGTACACAGTCACACTGTCAGTGGGTGTGGACCCAAACACAAAGCCACTTGCACAGCCAATTCAAAAGACTGCTGGGGACACCAACCTCCCAGCCCTCCAGCGGTTTATGTCCAACACAGCTGTGTAAAGCACATCCACCAGACCCAGGGTCTTCTCAGGATCCAGGCTTCTCTGCAGCAGAGACATGGTAGCAGGGTCTTCTTTCAGGCACCTAGGCACAAACCAGGCTGCATTAGTCTTAGCTGCACTTTTCTGCAAAGGTGTTTTAAGAAAGCCTCATGGAAAAGGCTACAACTTTTATGCACTCTTGGCATCCAGTAAAAAATCAATAATCATAAGAACAATGAGAGAACAACTGGACTAACATTGGAACTCATTGCTCTGCACAAGGGGGAAGAAACAATAGCACCTGGGATCTTGTGACATAATAAGAAATACAGATGCTCCTTGACTTATGATGGGGTTACATCCTGATAAACTCATCTTGAGATGAAAACAGTATAAGTCAAAAATGCATTTTAAGCCGGGCGCGGTGGCGCACGCCTGTAATCCCAGCACTTTGGGAGGCTGAGGCAGGAGGATCGCGAGTTCAAAGCCAGCCTCAGCAATGGCGAGGCACTTAGCAACTCAGTGAGACCCTGTCTCTAATAAAATACAAAAAAGGGCTGGGGATGTGGCCCAGTGGTCAAGTGCTGCTGAGTTCAATCCCTGGTACAAAAAAAAAAAAAAAAAAAAAAAAAAAAAAAAAAAAAAAATGCATTTAATATACATCTAATCTAAAGAACATCATAGCTTAGCTTAGTCTAGAGTATCTTAAATATGCTGAGAACACCTACATTAGCTTCCAACCAGACAAAATCATCTACCATAAGCCTATTTTATAATAAAATATTGACTATCTCACGTAATTTATTGAATACTGTGATGAAAGTGAAAAACGGAATGGTTGTTTGGGTACACTCTCACACCATCAGAAAGTTGAAAAATCCTTAAGTTGAACAAATAAGTTGAAGACCATCTGCCTATATTTGGTTTCTGCCTCCAGTATCTGTCAGAGAGCTCCTAAAATTTTTGTCACTTTCTGATTGGGGTGCTAGGAACAACCTTTATTCTGGTATCTGGTCTCTGACCTTGTTCCCTGACACAGAGATCCTAAATCCCTTAGAATTTCCAGGATGACAAGATGTCTTCCGTCCCCCCCCCCCCCCCCCCCCCCCCCCCCCCCCCCCCCCCCCCCCCCCCCCCCCCCCCCCCCCCCCCCCCCCCCCCCCCCCCCCCCCCCCCCCCCCCCCCCCCCCCCCCCCCCACCCCCCCCCCCCCCCCCCCCCCCCCCCCCCCCCCCCCCCCCTCTAATGAGAATACTTTCTCCCACCCCACGGGTACTGGGGATGGAACCTAGGGGCACTCTACTTCTGAGCTCCATCGCTAGTTTGTTTGTTCATTTATTTATTCATTCATTTATTTAGTTAAACCAGGGATTGAATTCAGGGGCACTTACCCACTGAGCCATGTCCCCAGCCTTTTATTGTATTTTATTTAGAGACAGGGTCTCACTGAGTTGCTGCTGGGATTGTAGGCATGTGCCACTGTGCCTGGCTTTGATTTTATTTTTGAGACAGGGTCTTAATAAGCTGTCCAGGATAGCACTGAACTTCTGATCCTCCTGCCTCAGCTTCCTGATGAACTGGGTTTACAGGTGTGTATCACCATGCCTGGCTGTGATATCACTTTTGGTGGGCTCTTGGTAGCTTCAGGATAGGGACTGGTCACTAGAAAGATCAAGCCATTATGAGAAGGTTGTGACTTTTGTCCTCTATCTTTGGGAGACAGGAGAGGGAGAGTTCTGGACTGAGTTAGTAATTAATCATTCCTACATGATAAAGCCACCAAAAACTCCTAAACTATGATGTCTGAAGAGCTTCCATGTTGGTGAACACATCAAGATGCTAAGAGGGGGACATAGTTGGCTAGAGCCTGGAGGCTCTGCATCCCTTCCTCTATACACTGCTCAGCAGATCTCCTCATTTGGCTGTTCATCTGTATCTGTTGTAATATCCTTCATAATAAACCAGTAAATGTAACCCAAATTTGTAACTGGTAGGCCAGAAGTACAGATGAAAATCTGGGGTGTACACCTGGAGTCTGAAATGGGAAGCAGCCTGTGCGCTGAGTGTTAACCTGTGGGCTCTGTGCCACTCTAGGGTAGTTAGTGTCACCATTAAAATGTAAGATATTGAGCTGGGGTTGTGGCTCAGTGGTAGAGCACTCACTTGGCACATGCGAGGCCCTGAGTTCCATCCTCAGCACCACATAAAAATAAGTAACAGCAAGGTATTATGTTCAACTACAACTAAAAAGCAAACATTAAAAAAAAAAAATAGTAGGATACCCAGTGTCTGTAGAAAACTGGAGAATCGCTTGGTGTAGGAAATTCACATATTTAGTGTCAGAAGTGTTATGTGAGTTCAGGACTTTGTAGACCTCCAGGGATTGTTATCTATGTCAGTCTGTTGAGTAGGAAGAGAAGAACTTGGTGAAGGAGATGACTTCAGGGGCCCTAATATCCTCTTACTATCCAATACCCAGGCTAATACTAACTTTTCTCTTTGCCCTGAGGAGATTCTATAGTCTGGCACAATTATCTACTCCTCTCCAAACTCTCCATAATGCTTCTGCCCCTCCCTTCTTCTACAAAATTGCATACCTGTATCTAAGAAAGTGAGAGTCAATGGAGGAAAAGTATGCTCACAGTTTGCAACTTGCGGACTCATTGCAAATTTCAGGCAAATACTAAACATGACCTCCACATAAACTGATTTTACCTCTTTTTGTTTGTGGGGGGTGGGTTGTGATACTAGGGATTGAACTCAGGGGCACTCAGCCACTGAGCCACATCCCCAGCCCTGTTTTTTTTTTTTTTTTTTTGGTACTGGGGATTGAACTCAGGGGTATTCGACCACTGGGTCACATCCCCAGCCCTTTTTTTTTTTTTGTATTTTATTTAGAGACAGGGTCTCAATGATTGCTAAGTGCCTTGCCATTGCTGAGGCTGTCTTTGAACTCACAATGCTCCTGCCTCAGCCTCCCAAGTGCCTGTTTTGTATTTTATTTAGAGACAGGGTCTCACTGGGTTGCTTAGTGTCTCACTGAGTTGCTTAGTGCCTCGCTTTTGCTGAGGCTGGCTTTGAACTCATGATCTTCCTGCCTCAGCCTCCCAAGCTGCTGGGATTACAGGTGTGTGCCACCACACCCAGCTATTTTTACCTCTCTCTCTCTCTCTTCTTCTTTTTTTTTTTTTTTTTAATATTTATTTATTTGTTTTAGTTGAACACAATGCCTTTATTCTTACGTGGTGCTGAGAATGGAACCCAGGCTGCGCACTTGCTAGGCAAGCACTCTACCACTGAGCCAGAACCCCAGCCCAAATTTTACGTCTTTAAGATGACTATTTCATGCTCTTCCCCTCTCCCCAATGATCTGACATCCCTGTTACGTCTTCCATTCTTACCTATCTCAACTCTTACTAAGCTAAGAAAATGCAAGTTAGCCAAGGAAATCCACCTCACCTTCACTTTCTGGTAATTCCACTAGTTCACCTGCATCTGTTCACATGCTTGCTTTCCCTCCTGTCCTACTGTAAGACACACCCTGCTTCTGCCATAGTTTAGCCCTCCAAATGAGTGCTGGATACTGTGTGCCCTTTTGCCTTCAAAAGGATCATATGATCAGCTATGACTCCCCTGTGGCACTCCCTAGGAGGCAAAGAAAGCATCTCCCTGACCACCCACTCAGCCCCCCATTTCTCAGGTACTGCCCCATTTTTCTACTCCCCATATGAGTAATGCACTGTCTTTTATTCCTTACCTCCTATTCTCCTTCCATTCCACTCCATCAGGATTATTTTATACCCTAACTCAATTAAGATAGGTTTTTTTTTAAAAAAAAATATTTATTTATTTGCTTTAGTTGTACACAATGCAATGTATTTATGTTTACGTGGTGCTGAGGATGGAACCCGGGCTGCACACGTGCTAGGCGCGAGCGCTCTGCCCACTGAGCCACAACCCCAGCCCTTAAGATAGCTTTTTAAAAGCCAACTTAGATGTTGCCAAAGTCAGGAGTTGCTACGGTTTAGATATGAGGTGTCCCCCAAAAGCTCATTTGTGAGACAATGCAAAAATGTTCAGAGACGGCTGGGCACAGTGGTGCATGCCTGTAATCCCAGCAGCTTGGGAGGCTGAGGTAGGAGTATCATAAGTTCAAAGCCAGCCTCAGCAAAAGTGAGGCGCTAAGCAATTCAGTGAAACCCTGTCTCTAAATAAAATACAAAATAGGGCTGGGGATTTGGCTCAATGGTGAAGTGCCCCTGAGTTCAATTCCTAGTACCAAAAAAAAAAAAAAAAAAGAATGTTCAGAGATGAAGTGATTATATTATGTAAGCAGTAACCTAATCAGTGGATTAACCCACTGATATGGATTAACTGGGTGGTAACTGTAGGCAGGCAAGGTTTGGTTACAGAAAGTAGGTCTCTAGGGGCATGTCTTTGAGGTTTATACTTTGTTTCTTTCTTTCTTTTCTTTTTTTTTTTTTTTCTTTTTCTTTTTTTTTTTTTTTTTTTGGTACCAGGGATTGAACTCAGGGGCACTCGACCACTGGGCCACATCCCCAGCCCTTTTTTGTATTTTATTAGAGACAGGGTCTCACTGAGTTGCTAAGTGCCTCACCATTGCTGAGGCTGGCTTTGAACTCGCAATCCTCCTGCCTCAGCCTCCCAAGGGCTGGGATTACAGGCTTGCGCCACCGCGCCCGGCTATACTTTGTTTCTGATTGGGAGAGTTCTCTCTCTCTCTCTCTCTCTCTCTCTCTCTCTCTCTCTCCTGGTTGACAAGTCCTAAGATGCTTTCTTCTGCCACACCCTTCCACCATCATGTTCTGCTTCACTTAGGCAGAGAGCAATGAAGTCAACCATATATGGACTGAGACCTCTGAAACTGTGAATCCCAAAAAGTTGTTCTTGTCAGGTAGTTTGGTCACAGTGATAGGGAAAAGAAAAAAAAAAATCTAACTAAAACAAGGGTCTCCACCTTAATCTCTCAGCAACATTTTGTAATGTTTCTTTCCTCCCAGAAACATTATCTTCAGTGCCCATTTTTCTGCTACCCAGAAAGCTTCTTTCTGGTCTCCTCTGGTTACTCCCTGCTCCTCTATCCTCCCCTCGCACCTCTGAATGGCATAATGCTCCTGCTTTTTGTTCTCTTTTCTCTACAGAGAGGTAACCTAATTAGTACAACTGACTCCCCCTCCCTCTAAATCCACCTTGATTCCTACAGACTTCTCTAGTATATAAGTGACACAAATGTCCACTTCAAAACCTACAAATCATCTCTAGCTCCCTCATGCCCTACAACCAACCCATCAGCAAATCCTAAGAGCTTGTCTTCCAAAATGTACTTTGAATCCAGGCACTTCTCACTACATCTCTTATTGTTGCTCTGCTCCAGGAAATCACCACCTCCTGCCTCAGGAGTAAGTTTCCATCTAATCTATTTTTCTCTACTCCTGCCCCTCTAAAGTGCATCCTTCACACAGCAGCCAGAGTGAATCAAATCAGATCACATCACCCCCTGCTTAAAACCCTCCAACAGCATCTTATCATGAATGAAATAAAATCTAAACCCCTCACCATAGCTCTCAAGGCCCTGTGTGACCTGGCCCCTCTACCTTGTCCCCAAAGCTCAGCCTTTTTTTAAAAAATATTTATTTATTTACTTTAGTTGTACACAATGTAATGCATTTATGTTTACGTGGTGCTGAGGATCGAACCCGGGCCGCACACATGCAAGGCAAGCGCTCTGCCGCTGAGCCACAACCCCAGCCCTCTGCCTTGTTTTCTGAGTGGGTTTGCCCATGTCTGAGGACCTTTGTTCTTGCTGCTGCCTTTGCCTGGAATGCTCTTCCTTGAGATCTTGATAGGGTAAACTGCTTTTCACCACTCAGGGCACTTTTACTAAGAGGCCCTTTTTGTGGGTGTGTGTGCCAGAGGCTGCTTAACCACTGAGCTATATCCCCATCCCTTTAAATTTTTTATCTTGAGACAGGGTCTGACTAAGTTGCTGTGGCTGGGCTTGAACTTTTTTTTTTTTCTTTTAATATTTACTTATTTGCTTTTAGTTGTACACAATGCGTTTTTACGTGGTGCTGAGGTTCGAACCCGGGCTGCGCACGTGCTAGGCGAGCGCTCTACCGCTGAGCCACAACCCCAGCCCCTGGGCTTGAACTTTTGATCCTCTTGCCTCAGCCTCCTAAATCACTGGGATAATAGATGTGTGCCACCATGCCCAGGCAAGAGATCTTTTCTGAGAGAACACAGTCCACCAAGAAGATGCTGTTGCCCAGTTTCTGGGCATTCTGGGATCCAGATATGAAATGAGCACTTGTAAAGCCACCCTAAGGGGGTAGCAGTACTACCCAACATGACTTGGCTTGAGAAAAAATATATCTGGGAATGAGAGCTAGATAGCCTCAGAAGCTCAGGAAAAGGTATGCAACAAGGCAAGCTCTGCTAGTGCCCAAGCAGACTTCAGACTCCTGGGAGACAATCTCGATCATTGGAACAGGGTAAGGTTCAGTGCACCCAATTTTCTCAATCTGGAATCACTAATTATCAGGACACATTTGCTCTGTTCCTAAGCTGACTTCAGGTTGTGATTTGGCTTGTCACTGATTTTGCCCACTAGAAGATCATTTGCTGTATGCTAGTGTCATTGCAAAATGGAGCATTATAGTTCTGGTAGTAATAATTTCTCTTTCTGGGGGAAAAAAAAACCCCACAACAAATTGGCATTTTTATTTAATTCATTAGTCTTGAGAGCTGATCAATAATATGCCCTTGAGATAAAACCCGATCTGTGGACAAATCACCCAGACTTTAAGAGTTTAAAACTCTTCACTTATACTTAAATAAAAACCTCATATCCCCCAAAGCCCTGCAAATCTTGAATTGTTCCCCCTCTTCATCACCACCATCTCTAACCATCTCCAGGCCTCCCCCCTTTGCTGCCTTCCTCACCTGCTCTCAGTATGGCCAGCTCCTATCAAATCAAATACTATATCCTCAAAGAGGACCTTCCTGACTGACCTCACCATCTACCAGTCTCCTCTCCTCCTTTACCTCAGTTATTCTATAGCATATAACCTCTCCTCACTTGTCCCTCATACACTTGCTAGTGCTTTGATTCACTTCTCTCTCTCTTTTTTTTTTTTTTTTTTTTTTGTGGTAGCGGGGATTGAACTCAGGGGCACTCGACCACTGGGTCACATCCCCAGCCCTTTTTTGTATTTTTATTAGAGACAGGGTCTCACTGAGTTGCTAAGTGCCTCGCCATTGCTGAGGCTGGCTTTGAACTCGAGATCCTCCTGCCTCAGCCTCCCAAAGTGCTGGGATTATAGGCGTGCGCCACAGCGCCCGGCTTTGACTCACTTCTTATGCTTATTAGCCTTACAATGTGAGTTCTATAAGAGGCAGGAACCCTGTCTTACTCATGATTAAATTCCCAAAGGACAGAACAATGCCTGGTACACAGCAGGTATTCAGTAAATATTTTTTGGAAAAAAAGAAGAATGGATAGGTAGCTTAAACAAAAGATATGACATCCTTAAGATGTAAGTAAGGTATTTCTTTTTTTCTTTTCTTTTCTTTTCTTTTTGTGGTAGCGGGGATTGAACTCAGGGGCACTCGACCACTGGGTCACATCCCCAGACATTTTTTGTATTTTATTTAGAGACAAGGTCTCACTGAGTTGCTAAGTGCCTCGCCATTGCTGAGGCTGGCTTTGAACTCACGATCCTCCTGCCTCAGCCTCCCAAAGTGCTGGGATTACAGGCGTGCGCCACCGCGCCCAGCAAGTAAGGTATTTCTTTGGTGAAAAAAAAAAAAAAACATCATTTGAGCCAGGCGTGGTGGTGCACACTTGTAATCCCAGTGGCTCAAGAAGCTGAGGCAGGAGGATCACAAGTTTGAGGCCAGCTTCAGCAATTTAGCAACACTTTTAATCAATTTAGTGAGACCATTTCTCAAAATAAAAAAATAAAAAGGTCTGGGAATGTAGCTCAGAGGTAAAGCACCACTGGGTTCAATCCCCAGCAAATAACAAACAAACAAACAAACAAACATCACCTGGCAACTGAACACTAAAAGCAGAGCATATAATAAACTCTTGTCTTGTTTTGCAAGTCTTATCTTTCCAAAGACATAGTCAATTAATTACTCTGTTTGCATTCAACAATCACATATTTTGTACAGGCTGAGCATCCCTAATCCAAAAATCTGAAATGGTCAAAAATCCAAAATTTTTTGAGCACCAATATGACAACACAAGTTGAAAATTCCATACCTGACCTCATGTGACAGGTCAGTCAAAAACTAGGCACATTAAATATATTGTATAAAATTATTCTTTATTAAGCATGTAAGGTATATATGACACATAAATGAATTTTATATTTAGATCTGGGTTCCATCTCCAAAATATCCCATTATGTGCATGTGCAAATATTTCCAACTCCAAAAATATCTGAAATCCAGAACACTTTTAGTCCCAAGCATTTTAAAAAATATATACATATCAACCTGTAATTTCAAAGGAACAAAAACCTTTAAAATGTGCATATTTACCAAAGCCTGCCAGCAGAGGGAGCTTCTACAAGGAATCACACTCTTAAGATTTTTTTCTGGGAGATGCAGTGAATTACATAGGAAATCAATGAAGGGGAGATGGGGGGATCTGGAAGAAAATCCAGAGGTGCTAACCATCTTAGTACTAGCAGTCTATATTTGCCTAACTATACCAAAGTTCGATCTGTCTTCCTCAAAATAAGAATCCTGAGGCTGGGGTTGTGGCTCAGTGGTAGATGGCTTGCCTAGCGTGTGTGAGGCACTGGGTTCAATCCTCAGCACTGCATATAAATAAATGAATAAAATAAAGGTCCATCAACAACTGAAAAAAAAAATAAAAGAATGCTAACAAAGTTTAATATTTTTCAATTAGAATATTTTTAGTTTTGTTTTTGTTTTTGTAGTACTAGGAGATTGAATCGAGGGGCTCATACACGCTAGTTAAGCACTTCACACCCAGTCCTTCTTATTTTGAGAGAGGGTCTCACTAAATTACCTAGGCTGGCCTGAATCATGTGCCTCAGCCTCTGAAGTACCTGGGATTACATGCTTGCACCACCAAGCCCAGGGTTCAGGCATTCAATGAGAATATGAATTGGAAAACTGAATTAAGAGCAGGGCACGGTGGCGCATGCCTGTAACCCCAGCACTAGGGAGGCTGAGACAGGAAGATCACGAATTCAAAGCCAGCCTCAGCAATAGCAAGGCACTTAGCAACTCAGTGAGACCCTGTCTCTAATAAAACACAAAAGGGCTGGGATTGTGGCTTAGCGGTAGAGCGCTCGCCTAGCACGTGCGCGGCCCGGGTTCGATCCTCAGCACCATGTAAAGAATAAATACATTGTGTACAACTAAAAAGAACAAAAAATAAATATTTTAAAAAAATAAAAATAAAATAAAAATAAAAAATAAAATACAAAAAAGGGCTGGGGATGTAGCTCAGCGGTCGAGTGCCCCTGAGTTCAATCCCTGGTACCAAAACAAACACACAAACAAAAAAAAAAAAACAACCCTGAATTAGGAACTCAGGAACTCCAAAATCTTATAGAAAAGTGAGAAAGTGAGTGAGTTTTTAATTTATTGTTTAATAGAAATGAAGATATGTATCTATAAAAATTACTATTAATTTCAGGATAATATATCACCTGAACAACCAAATTAAAATTTTGGCAGGAGCATGCTCAGTGAAGGAAGGTTTGGGGACACACAAAATGAACTGCCAACCCTCACTTACTACATCAGTAGGTTCTAAACACTTTTTTTGTGTGTGGTACCAGGGATTGAACTCAGGGGCACTCGACCCCTGGGCCACATCCCCAGCCCTTTTTTGTATTTTATTTAGAGACAGGGTCTCACTGAGTTGCTAAGTGCCTCGCCATGGCTGAGGCTGGCTTTGAACTCGCGATCCTCCTGCCTCAGCCTCCCAAGTGCTGGGATGACAGGCGTGCGCCACCGCGCCCGGCGGTTCTAAACACTTTTGGCAGAATCTCCCATTGCACACTCATGGTTCAAAAATAAATAATTCAAGTATACTAGGTGTGGTGGTGCATGCCTGTATTCCCAGGGACTCTGAAGGCTGAGGCAGGAGGTTCCCAAGTTCAAGGTCAGCAGCTTATCAAGGCCCTAAGCAATTTAGCAAGACTTTGTCTCAAAATTTAAAATAAAAAGGGCTGGGGATGCAGTACTCCTGGGTTCAATCGCTAGTGCCCTTCTCCCCCCAAAAACAGAATAAACAGTTTGGGACTGGGGGCATAGTTCAGTGGTAGAGCACTTGCCTAGCCAGTGCAAGGCCCTGGATTCATCCCCAGCACCACATAATGGCTCCCCCCACCCGACTACACTGCTACCCCAATGGTTTAAATATAAATTGTATGCATTGCCCAATTACTACTTTAGTATGTGTAGACACCAATCTCTTCCTACTTAGATGATTTAACTATTTTCTCTATAATTAATATTCATCTATTTTTGCTACAATTTTAACAGCAAAAATTAAACGCATTAGAAGACACTGCTATTAACAAAGCTATGATGCCAATCCTTATAGCCAAATCTGTATGCACACTGCAAGGACAAATCCCTAGTGGAGGAACTGTGAAACTGCTGAGGTCATATCCCTTATTTTAGGCTTCTGATGTATTAAACTTCCCTCCAAAAAAGCTGTTATTTATTCTCCATTCAACAATACCTGTTCATGTAGTGTAGACCAAACTAGTATTGTCATAATATTTAGTATTATATTTCTAAGACAAACGTTTTGGGCAAAATGGCATCGTATGGTGTCTTTGTCTTCCTTTGATTATTAGATGAGGTTACACATTTTCTTCATCTATTTGTTGACAATATATCTTTGGTACTGGGAATTTTGTTGACTTGGCTCATCAGGTACCTTGTCCATTTTTCTTTTATTTTTTTTTCAGTATTAGAGACTGAACACGGGTATTCCATTATTAAGCTATACCCTCAGCCTTCCAAGTAGCTGGGATTTTTGGTATATACCAACATACCATTTTCTTACTGTCCATTTTCTTACTTGTCTATTTTCTTACTGATTTGTAGCCTTTTTTTTGGGGGGGGGGGCAGGGGGGCACTGCTGGGAATGGAACCCAGGGCCTTGCACACGCTAGGTAAGCACTCTTTCTACTGAGCCACACCCCAACCCCAGGAGTGGAAAAAAAAATATTATAATAATCCTTTATTGTCAGGTATGGTGGTGTCTTTCTATAACCTCAGCTACTCTGGAGGCAGAAGTAAAAGGATTGTAAGTTTGAGGCCAGCCTAGACAATTTAGCAAGATCCTGTCTAAAATGAAAAATAAAAGGGCTGCAGCTGGGTGCAATGATACACACCTATAATCCCAGCAGCTCAGGAGACTGAGGCAGGAGGATCTTAAGTTCAAAGCCAGCATCAGCAACTTAGTGAGACCCTGTCTGAAAATAAAAAAATATAAAGGGCTGGGAATATGTCTGGCTCAGTGGTTAAGCACCCCTGGGAATTCCCAGTACCAAAGGGGGGGAAGTTTTGTAGATATAGCACAGTGGTAGAACACACCTGGGTTCAACCCCTCGTACCTCAAAAAGCCACCCACAAAAAACTTCAATAATTCTTTATCTATATGTTACAAATGTAATTAATAAATAAAAAGAACTCTGTCCTTAGATTTGCAATGACATTGGGTACTTAATAGACATGAGGCTCAAGGCCATCAGGGATACTGGGCATGGTGGCACATGCCTGTAATACTAGCAGCTCCTGAGCTCAGGCAGGAGGATCGTAAGTTTAAAGCCAGCCTTGGCACCTTAGCGAGACCATACCTCAAAAATTTAAAAATTTTAGAAAGGGATAGGGATGTGGCTCAGTAGGGGAGTGCCTCTAGTTTCAATCCCCAGAAAGAAAAAGAACATCAGGGTTGTAGCTGGAATCAACAAAGAAGAAGGAATTCTATGTTCTCTACTCAACTTTAGAGAAACAATGGGTGATTCAGAGAAAATGATACAGCAAGTTTAAAACCTCTGAACTCAGTAACAAAGATAATACTGCTCATTATGATCTGAGAGTATTGGTATTTTAGTTAATATATGGTAAATAAGGGTATTTTGCAGACATCTTGGCTTCCTTATCATAGACCAACAATCATGACACATGCCACTAACACACCATTGTAAGCCCACACATGTAGCAAGACCTATTGTGTCAGCCAACATTGGGCTTGTTCAAATAAAGCAATCATTTCAAAGATGTGCAAGCTTCAATCACAGCTTAGGCTTCTGGTATAATATAAGAATCAAGTTACCATGTAGATGGGACTTGAACCACAATTCTGGAGCCTTCTAAACTGATTTGGGGGGCATAGGCTTCTTTATTTTCAATCTGTGCCGTGTCAACTACCACCTGAGAGAGAAAAAAAAAATAACCGCCAGCTTTCAGAAAGGAAAACGAATCACAAACATATCCAATACATGAGCCTACTGATGCTGAGTGATTTTTTTAAAAAAAATATTTATTTATTTGCTTTTAGTTGTACACAACGCGTTTTTATTTTTACGTGGTGCTGAGGATCGAACCTGGGCCGCGCATGTGCTAGGCGAGCGCTCTACTGCTGAGCCACAACCCCAGCCCCCTGAGTGATTTTAGTAAGAACTATTCCCAGGGCAGTGCAGCTGTGGTAAGGCCAGTAACAGACAATAGCAAGCAGCTGGGCATGGTGGTACAGGCCTGTAATTCTAGCTACTCAGAAGGCTGAGGCAGGAGGATTCCAAGTTTGAGGCCAGCCTAGGCAACTAAGTGAGACTATATCTCAAAAATAAAACAAGAAGAGCTAAGGGTATAGTGCAGTGGTAGAGAGCTTGCCTACCATATGGCCCTGGGTTCAATTCCAAGTACTCAAAAAAAAAAAGACACCTTATTAAACAGAAATTGAATTATCGGTGTGGGATTTTACTGAACCTTTCAAGCACCTCTGGCACTTTTCCACACTATACATGCTAACTAGAAATTACTGTTTCCTTTATCTTATTATTTTTTATTCTATATACTTGAACGAAGTAAGATGTGATTAAACAAAGAACCAAAGCTTTAGAAAAGACCATTTGTAATGACTGGATACAAGCCAAAGTGGATGAACCCACTGTACCTTACTCCCTGCCCCTGCTGTAACAGGGACTGAACCCAGGGTGCTCTACAACTGAGCTATGTCCCCAGCCATTTTAATTTTTTATTTTGAGACAGGGTCTCATTAAGTTGCCCAGGCTGGCCTTGAACTTGTCATCGTTTTGCCTCAGCCTCCTATGTCACTGGAATTACAGGTATGTGCTACTGTGTCTGGCAGATGAAACTTTTTTTTTTTTTTAAGTGCTGGGGATCAAACTCAGGACCTTGTGCATGTTAGGCAAGTGCTCTGCCACTGGGTTACATCCCAAGCCCCTCAGATGAAACATTTTAAAAGATTATTTTATTCTTAACCATAAATAAATACAGAACTACTTTAGGACAAAGAACCAACTCTTCTTTCAATTATTTACTCTTATTTGGAGAAGAGTTTTTAATTCTACATGGATAATACAGTATTCTCAAGTAATCTAGAGTTTGACAATGTGAATTTATTTCCAAACGACTAAAGAATTTCAAGAAAACAATAACAAAACACTTTATAACCAAATCTATAATAGTTCAGAAGTCAAGCTGTGCAGAGTTTCTTATCATGATTCCAAATTCTGCCTCTAATGGTGCAGATTTCCACTGCTATAAACGGAGTTCCCATAGCTGGTCCTTCAGGAAAGACTTCCTGTCTAAAGGAACAGCCTTTGTTGGACCATACAGGTGTTTCCTCTTTCCTCCCACCCCTAGAACCATAGTCCAAAGGTTCTTTGTCAGTCACACAAAGGTGCCCTACAATCAGGGGTAGGGAACCAGGAAGAAGTTTCTGGGTCTCTAAATAAGATAGGACTATTTTTTTTTTCTTTAACTTACAATGTTTTCTCACAACAGCCTGTGGCTCCTTATACCTTATTTGCACACTCCTTTCTAGAGAATGCATTGCTATAGTTCTCTGAGTTTCAGCTAAATGGTCTCTGGGAATATGGATTAATCTCTTAAAGGCAGTGATTCTTCACACTTCAGCAGATATCTCCAACTTAGTACTTCTCTTGGTGGTTCCTATATGAAGAACAGATCCTAAAACTAACAGCTCATCTCTATGGAGAGGCCCTTGTCTGGCCCTCTACAAGGCAGCACTATCCTGAGCTAGGCCACCACAACCCTCAGCTACATGGAACAGAAGATAAACATCTTCCCAATAGCTCTTTACATGAATAAACTAGACATCAGACTCATTTTCCTAAATTAGCTAATTTTCTCTAATTAGCTTCCTCTAAACTCTAAAGTACTATATATCTTGCCCAAAAAGTAGTCATCTATTAGAAAACAGAATCAAGGAAATAAGGCTATAATTGGGTCAATGGTGCCAAGCTAAATAGCGATTTCAGATGCTGATCTCCTGACCTCACCCAACTTTGGTAATTTTTTTCTTTTTTTTTTCTCTGAAAGATGAAAAGACCAAACCAGTACATTTGAGTTGATGTTGTTATTTTACTGCTAATAAGAAGATAAACAGAGCTGGGATGTGAAGTTACTAGAAAGGGATTTTACTTATACCAGCACAGTCAGGAGAGGTCTCTTGGAGGAGGTAATCCTAGAGCTCACACCAGCAAGATGACAGGAGTGAGCCACATGAAGATCAGAGAGATAAAGGATTTCCAGGTAAAAGGAGGACAGAGTGCAAAGGCCTTAGACAGGAGGCAGTTTGGCATATTTGTGAGCAATAGAAAAACACCCACTGTAGCTGCAGAATCATCGGGCCAGGTCAAGGGCCCTGTCAAACCATTACTAATATCCTGCTTTCCTTAAAATAAAAAAAAGCTTTTTTTTTTTTTTTTTTTTTTTTTTTTGGTACCTGGGATTGAACTCAGGGGCACTCGACCACTGGGCCACATCCCCAGCCCTTTTATGTATTTTATTAGAGACAGGGTCTCACTGAGTTGCTAAGTGCCTCGCCATTGCTAAGGCTGGCTTTGAACTCACGATCCTCCTGCCTCAGCCTCCCAAGTGCTGGGATTACAGGTGTGCGCCACCGCGCCCGGCTCCAAGAAACACTTTTTAATGCTCTTCTTCCTTTACTTTTAAAAATCTGGTCTAAATTCTGCAGCACTGAAAAATTCTGAAAGTCACTGACTATTTTCACACATGTGCCTGCACCACATCCTCATATGTTTGAAATGTCTATTCTAACTGAGGTCACTCATGGAAAGTTGGGTAAAACTCCAAAGACCACCAGCAAGAGACCTCTATTTTACCCATAGCCTGGGTGAAACAGTCCTGAGCTGACCAAAGCTACTCTGCCACTGAGAAGAGTCTAGTCTCAGAAAATGGGTCCTTAGTAGATCACATTAAAACACTGACTCTGATGAAAGGAGTGAATTACTGTTCTCTCAATCAGACTTAATATTTGCTTATTTAATGTGTACTCTATCTTACCTTTGGAATGACCAGCTCACCACCTCCATTCCATTCCGTGGGAGTAATAAATCTGTATGACTGTGACCTTATTCCCTGGCTGACGCAGAGTTCCTTGCTCCCTGGCCATAACTGCCCAGTCCAGGGTTAGCCCCAGACTCAAGCAGACACAGAGTCTTCTTTGTCAGGGTCTTAATATGGGACCTTCATACCAGCCTCTCCCCATCACTCAATGCTGAGATATAAAGTACAGAGATGGTCAGTGTCCATCACATTTTGGCCTACAGGAGGCAGAAAGGCAGAGGAACAGAGCAGTCCTGGAAGTATCTTCATGCCTGGTTTCAGCTTGGTACAGGCTCAGCCACTTCCCTAACTCTGGGCTCTAGAACCATCCCAGGAACCTGGAAGCAAACTCTTCTTTCTACTTAGCTTTGGGTTTCTGTCAATTACCTCAGTCAGACAGCACCTTCAGAATTTCATTGAATTTTGCTTTGAAGATACTTAACATCTAATGTATGGTTTCAGGCAAAATAACATTACTTGGACAAATGAAAGTATATTAACAAAACATAATATGAGGATGGGACTGCAAAATCAACTTTGTCACTCAAAATCTTACTAAATATACAATTTATTAAGGCAAACAATAAAAAAAGTAACTAAAAAGATTTTAATAAGAAAGAAAGAAATGTCTCTTCTATTCTTTCTCATCCTTCACACATACTCACCAGTCCAGCTTGGCCAAATAGAAGCTGCACAGCAGTCTTGCAGGCACCCCGCCATGTGGATGGGCATACCTGGTTCAGTACTTCAGTCACTGGAAAATCATCTCTGGGTGTAAGTCCATTATAGCAGCCTGCTTCCTTGATCAACTGTAACATTGTATGCTATAGATTGATAAGAAAAGTCCACATCTTAAAACAAAGCATGTAAGGTTCTAAAATTTATAGAAATGCATTTATATAATCATCCTCAAGAAAAAGGCATTTTAAGTACATCCAGATCCTACCATTTGGATTTCTTAAGCAATATCATCATGAGTCACCCTCAGAGATTTTTCTACCTCATAATGAATTGCTAGATATGAATACACATACATTAGGCAGGCGTGGTGGTGCACACCTGTAATCCCAGCACTTGGGAGGCTGAGGCAGGAGGATCGTGAGTTCAAAGCCAGCCTCAGCAATGGCAAGGCACTTAGCAACTCAGTGAGACCCTGTCTCTAATAAAATACAAAAAAGGGCTGGGGATGTGGCCCAGTGGTCCAGTGCCCCTGAGTTCAACCCCTGGTATCAAAAAATAAAATAAAATAAAATAAAATAAAATGAATACACATACATTAATACACACATGTGATTTCTATACCAGCACAAAGTAAAGCATTACTTAGCAATCTCTTGTTGCAAACTGGCTGAAGAATTTGGAAATTCTGAATCCTTCCAAATAAGGAAACAAAATCATCTGGTCAAAGTAAATACCAATTGAAACCTCAACTTTATTTTGGATGACCAAATTGTCAGGTATAGCAGGCTCAGCAAAAAGGTTCCATGACCTCAAATTCCAGCTCTACTAGCCGGGCGCGGTGGCGCACGCCTGTAATCCCAGCACTTTGGGAGTCTGAGTCAGGAGGATCGCGAGTGCAAAGCCAGCCTCAGCAATGGCGAGGCACTTAGCAACTCAGTGAGACCCTGTCTCTAATAAAATACAAAAAAGGGCTGGGGATGTGGCCCAGTGGTCTAGTGCCGCTGAGTTCAATCCCCGGTACCTAAAAAAAAAAAATTCCAGCTCTACTATTTTCAAGCTATGTGACCTTGGGCCTCAGTTCCCCCATGTCAAGTAAGAAAGGGTATTACCCACCTTCCTTATAGGGAAAGATTAAATGAAATAATGCACATGACACACTTGGCATAAGCCTGGCATCCAATGTTACTGCACAAATGGCTAATATACTGCATTATTATAAGATTTCTCCTCTTCTCAAAAGTCCATAAGAAATTTTTTTTTTTGGGTACCAGGGATTGAACTCAGGGGCACTCGACCACTGGGCCACAACCCCAGCCCTTTTTTGTATTTTATTTAGAGACAGGGTCTCACTGAGTTGCTAAGTGCCTCGCCATTGCTGAGGCTGGCTTTGAACTCACGATCCCTCCTGCCTCAGCCTCCCAAAGTGCTGGGATTACAGGCGTGCGCCACCGCGCCCGGCTAAGAAATATTAATCATAGATAATAGTTTACAATATACTTCCAAATCCTTTAGGTTAAACATTTGAATGAAAGTATCAATGAAACTTTTTTGGCAAATGTTTCATTAAAAAAGTCATCAGAAGCCAGGCGCGGTGGTGCATGCCTGTAATCCCAGCACTTGGGAGGCTGAGGCAAGAGGATCAGGAGTTCAAAGCCAGCCTCAGCAATAGCGAGGCACTTAGCAACTCAGTGAGACCCTGTCTCTAATAAAATACATAAAAGGGCTGGGGATGTGGCCCAGTTGTCGAGTGCCCCTGAGTTCAATCCCTGGTACAAAAAAAAAAAATGTCACCAGAGGCGGGCTGGGGTTGGGCTCAGTGGTGGAGCGCTTGCCTAACATGTGCAAGGCACTGGGTTCAATCCTCAGTACCACATAAAAATAAATAAATAAAATAAAGGTATTGTGTCCAACTACAACTAAAAATTTTTTTAAAAAGTCACCAGAGGGCTGGGGCTGTAGCTCAGTAGCACAGTGCTTGCCTAACATGTGTGAGACACTGGTTTCAATCCTTAGCACCACATAAAAATAAATAAATAAACTGGGCATGGTGGCGCATGCCTGTAATCCCAGCACTTGGGAGGCTGAGGCAGGAGGATCCCGAGTTCAAAGCCAGCCTCAGCAATGGCGAGGCACTTAGCAACTCAGTAAGACCCTGTCTCTAATAAAATACAAAAGGGATGGGGATGTGGCCCAGCGGTCAAGTGCCACTGAGTTCAATCCCAGGTACCAAAAAAAAAAAAAAAAAAAAATCACCAGAGGGCTGAGGGTGTGGCTCAGTGGTAGAGCACTCACCTAGCATGTGCAAGGCTCCAGGTTCATCGTTTTATGAGAAAGGTCAGAGCCTCCTTCTTTGACCTCTGTTTTGTTTTTTAATCTATGTTCTTCACAAACCCTTAAGAACTCTATTCCCAAGTTCACATTTGGTTGCTGAAACCCCATGGTACCCCATGGAAAGCTACCGTCTTAAGTTTCAGATTGTCCGCTGCCGACTCATTAAAGGAGACGCCCTTCAGGAAGTGTGATCCTATCTGCACAGGGACGGTGGGAAGCTCGCACTGCATGGGCTGTGGGGGTGTCTGCCTCCGCCCAGTCTGCTGGGCTTCCGCCTCACTGCAGCAGCCCTGGAAAAGGTTTGGAGAAGAGAGGTTACCCACACCTCATCTGTCAAAACACTTGGTTCATACTGGATTGCATAAACATCCCTCACAGCTCCCAGGAGTTACCAGATAGAGAAATGTACCTGTGGTGCTGCCTATGGCACACAGAGGGGCACAGAAGGCCCCCAGTGGCCTCTGCCTCCTCTCTCTGATCTAGTTCTACAAATTCCAAGCCCTTTGCACACTCCTTTCTAGTCACTACAGTCTCCTCCTGCCAGCCCAACATGCTCCCATTCCCACTGCCCACCATGTCACAAACCATGTTCTCAGGCAGTGGAGACTACCAGAGGACTCTGTGTAAGATGGTATGGTTTTTCTCCCCACCTAACATACACACACACATAAACATGCCCCTGATAGAGGATGTGGAAAACTCTGGGGGGGGAGGGTAGCCCATCTATCATCCCCCATCTTGTATTATATTTCTCTATAGCTTTCTGTACCATGTAATTTCCAAATCTTTTTTTTTAATATTTATTTATTTTAGTTGTACACAATGCCTTTATTTTTACATGGTGCT
This sequence comes from Tamias sibiricus, assembly GCA_025594165.1. Taxonomy (NCBI): domain Eukaryota; kingdom Metazoa; phylum Chordata; class Mammalia; order Rodentia; family Sciuridae; genus Tamias; species Tamias sibiricus. Next base: position 45,053,720 of record CM046672.1, on the reverse strand, counting down.
GAGGATCGAACCCGGGCCACGCAAGTGCTAGGAGAGCACTCTACCACTGAGCCACAACCCCAGCCCCAAATCTTTTTTTTAACCCTCTTTTTGGTCCTCCCCTCCAACATACTATAAGCAGGGATGGGATTCCTAAAACCAACCCAGGAATGTAGCAGGAATTGAATCAACACTTACCAAGTAAATGAACATATGAAAAATAAATAAAGGAAGGTAGAAAGGGAGGGACAAGAGAGAGAGAAACAGATAAAGGAAGGAAGGAAGAAAGGAAGGGAGGGAGGAAGGGAAGGAAGAATACCTGCAAACTTGCTTCAATCGCCTTTGGATTTAGGTGGAAGCCAGCTTTCATTGCATATTCACAGTGGCCTAAACTTTCCAGAGCTATCTTATATGCCTGCAAACAAATTATTTTCAGGAATCAAGATTATATTGCAGATTAGAATGACAAAATCCAATGAAAATAGGAATTTAAAATTTTTAGTTATTAAAAGACTTGAGGTCAATTATAACTTTATTACTTTTTCTTTTTTTAAAATATTTTATTAGTTGTAGGTGAACACAGTAACTTTATTTATGTGGTGCTGAGGATCGAACCCACAGCCTCACACATGTGAGACAAGCACTCTACGACTGAGCCATAGCTCCAGCCCCATTTATTACTCTTTCTAATGGTTCAACATCAAAACTTTAATTCTTCCCTCAGACATCAAATTCCAGCTTTGAAAAACTTACTTGCAAAGCACTGTCAATTTTTACATTCAGTTCTTTTAGTTGGTGCTCAGGAATCGCTGCACTTTGAGAACAAAAGAGCTGTTGAACTTCAATTCCTGCCAGGCGGCCATCACAGCCTCTTTCTCTTAATCTAGATGTCGCCTAAAACATAAAAATAGACTGGTAAGTAAAGGAGGATGTTACAGTTACTAGCAAAATTAAACCAATAATAACATAAAAAATCCCAAAACCAAAATAAAGTGAGAGACCATCTAAGCATTAGATATAATCCAGAGGTTCTGCATCATCCATATTATCAAGTAAGCAGCCCCAAATTTTGAAAGCCTAAATTAACTATATGGAAGAGAAAGCAAACCTGATGTAACATTACCTTATTTTGGAAACACTGGAAAAAAGATTTACCTACCTGTTATTAGTTATATATTTACATATGACATTTACACATTTTTAATTTCCCTGCTTTAACAATAAATAACCTAGAATATTGGCATTTGGAATTTTCAGAATAGAAAACAAAAGAATATATCTGGTTGGGTGCTCCCATGCACTGAAGTAAAAAGCCATACCAATACAGCTGAGCGCAGCAGCCCATGGCTGTAATCCCAGTGATTCCAGAGGCTGAGACAGGAGGTCACAAATTCAAGGCCAGACTCAGCAACTTAGTGAGGCCCTTATCAATTCATTGAGACCTTGTCTCTCCCGACTTTCAGTCAGTAAGTATGTTTATGTAGGGTACATAAGCAAGACAGAAAAACAGGAACAATTTGTATCACATTATGAAATGCAAACATATAGATGTGGGTAAGGAGTAGAAGAAAATACAGAAAAATATATATTTGATTTATTAGAGGGGTGTAGGGATTCAAAATGAATTGTCTTTCAATTTTTAGTTTTTTGCAATAGTATTTGTGAAACAAATAACATTTTTTTTTAACAGTTTACCTTTGTTCTTTCAGGAAAGGGTAAGAACTGTAATATTTATCAAACCTGTAGGACTACAAGAAAACAACTAGCAGCTTCAATTTTGTAATACTCCAAAGCTTTAGTTTCACAAATTACATATAAATACCATTCCCTGAATCCTAATGGTCTTACAGTTTAAAACCATTTGACCTTAAGAATTGTTTACTTGCCGGGTGCAGTGGTGCACACCCATAATACCAGCAGCTCGGGAGGCTGAGGCAGGAGGATGGTGAGTTCAAAGCCAGCCTCAGCAACGGCGAGACACTAAGTATCTAAGTATCTCACACTAAGTATCTAAGTATCACACTAAGTATCTCACACTAAGTGAGACCCTGTCTCTAAATAAAATACAAAATAGGGTTGAGGATGTGGCTCAGTGGTCAAGTGCTCTTGAGTTCAATCCCTGGTACCCCACCTCACAAAAAAAAGAATTGTTCACTCAATACCAGTTACTCAGGAAACTGAGGCAAAAGGTTCCCATGTTCAAGGCTAGCCTCAGCAACTTAACAAGACCCCATCTCAAAACAAAAAATAAAAAGGGGTGGGGGGACTGAGGTTGTAGCACAGGGCTAGTAAGAGGTTGTGGCATGTGTGAGGCACTGGGTTCGATCCTCAGCACCACATAAAATAAATAAATAAAATAAAGGCATTATGTCCATCTACAACAAAAAATATTTAAAAAAAAAAGGCGGGGTGGGATGCGAACATAGCTCAGTGGTAGAGTGCTCCTGGGTTCGATTCCTAGTATCAAAACAAAAACAAAAAACAATAATTCACTCAAATATTTTGCCCACAGTATGCTGTGTTAGCTATTTCCAGATACATTCTAGAGCACAAAACCTGGCCCCTGCCTTCCCAGAATTGATAGGCTCATGAACCAAAAAAGTAGGCAAAACAGAATTAAAAATCAGAAAACACACTGAGAGAAGCAAATATAGCTGTAACAGGGAGCATCCTAGATGCTGAAAAAGAGGCTGGGAATTAAGGAAGAAGGTAGTCAATGAGAGTGTATCAGGACCTGCAGACAGGTACTAACACAGGCCAAGGAGACAAGGCAAAGAATCAGACATAGCCACGGATCTGTAGTCCAGTGAGCAAGAGGGAGAGTGATCAAAGAAGCCAGACATGGCAGGATCTGCAGGGTCCACAGGCCCTAAGAATATGAGAAGGAACATCATCCAATTTTAAAATGAAAATAACAAATCAAGGAGAGGAGAAGAGTCCTGAGTAGAAATAATGATCTCCTAAACCAGGGTAGTGACAGTAGACATGGGAAGGGGGATGGAGATGGGAAGTATTTTGGAGATGAGACCTCCAGGGCTTTCTTAAGGACTGGACTGGATGTAGATGTGATGGAAAGAGTGAAGGATAAATCTGTTTTCATATGAATGACCCAGTGTTGGATGGCACCACTTACTGGTATGGGGAAGACTTGGAGAAAAACAGGTATGTGAGGAAAAGCCGAGAGTCTGAGAAACCTAGGTAGGCAGCAGCTCAATTCAGGGACCTGGAGCCCACAAGAAGCGTTTGGTCACACATTTTGAGACATCCTCCAGGACACACATGGTCTAATTTTTGAGACTAGAAGGGGATCCCCCAGGAAGCAGGGAACCTAGAAGTGAGTCTTCAAAAACTCATATTCAGAAGTTGTATTGAGGAGGAGAGGCTAGCAAAGTAGATGAAGAAAAGGATAGACCAAGAGGGAAGGGAATAACTAAGAAAAAGCCTGGTTCTTGAGTTATATTCTGTGGTACACTTGTAGTTCCAGGTATGTAGGCAGATGAAACAGGATTGCTTGAGCCCATAAGTTCAAGGCCAGCATGAGCAACATACTGAGATCCTATACCAAAAAAGAAAAAAGGAAAAGAAGCCCCTGCTATGAGAAGAGTACTTCCCCCTTGGAAATACTGTGAACAGTTGAATGGAGTCAAAAGGTTCTCTGGATTTGAAAATACAAAGGAAAAGCACAAGTGACTTTGACAAGAGAAGACATGTTCTTGTGTAAGAGTAGAATCCAGATTTCAGAGAGCTGAATTATGAATGAAATTTATGTAAAGTTTCAAATTGTTCAAAATAATACCTTATATTATGTATGAATACATGCACATATAGTAAAAATATAAAAATATGCACAGAAGCCAGACTCCAAATTGACTTCAAATTCCTCTAGAGAGGAAAGAATGTGAATGAGATAGCAGAGAGGTACAAAAGGGATTCAATTACAATTGTAATATTTTTTGGTTAAAAATAAAAGGCATGAGGTAAATGTAGTAAAAAAAACAGTTGATGTTGATTCATTTGTTCAATATGCTTAAAATCCTTCATAATGATGATTTTTAAAATCATTCAAAGGTGAGAAAAAGACAGACAACAGCTCCAAAAAGTTAGCTGTGAAAACAGCAGAGAAAAAAGGTGGAGAAATAAGGTAGATTTTTCTGTTTGAATGCTGGTAGGAACAGATGGAGAAAGAAAGAGAGAAAATACAGGGTTCTGGGCTAAGAACGTAGCCTGGTGGCAGACAGTGTGACTAGCAAGCATGTGAGGCCTTGGGTTCAATCTCTAGCACCACCAAACAACAACAACAACCCAAAACAACACAGGGTCCCACCACAGAAGCCAGGCCCTCAAGGATGGGGGCCAAGTGGGGCTGGGGGAAGCTCTAGACTGGAGAATGCACCTCCTCTGTTGTCATAAAGGGGAGGGAAGGAAGAAGGATGGGTCTGAAGTGCGGCAGGGGCGGCAGTGGGGAGGGAGGAGCAATAACATTTTGGTAATGGGAGAAGAAAGGCTAATGTTAGAGGGATTCCATTTTCTCAGTGTAGTGGGGTACGAGCATTAGATGGAAGCAAAGGGAGTGTGAAGGGCAGAAAAGACCTGGACAAACTTAAGTGGGTGGAGGAAAAGGTCCAGGTGAGATGGCCAAGCCCTAGGAGGTCTTATGTTGGGTGCATTTTCAGCATGAATGATGCCAGAGAATGGAGTAGAGAACAGTGACCAGGTATTGAGGTTTCCAAATGTGAGTGGAATAGTCAGGAGACTGGAGCCCAGAAGACAGGAGGACAGAGAAAGAGGTTGGTGAAGCCAAATGATAGGACAGAGGTCTCAAATGACCAACCATCAATGTGAAAAATCATGTTTAACATTTTTGATTAGGGCTGGGAATGTAGGTCAGTGGTAGAGCACTTGCCTAGTGTGGACAAGGCCTCAGCTTCAATCCCTAGCACCACTAAATAAATAAATAAATTTTTGGATTAAAGGAGATTTCTAAGACATAAAATAAACACATTTCCAATTTAATTATGAAATATTTAAAACTAGACAATAAATCAAAATACTATTCCTTTTTTAAAAGACATTTTTGTTTCTTTTTAAAAAATATTTATTTATTTGTTTTTTTATACACAATGACTTTATTTTTACGTGCTGCTGAGGATTGAACCCAGGCTACGCACATACTAGGCGAGTACTCTACTGCTGAGCCACAACCCCAGCCCATTTCCTTTTTTTTTTTTTTACATATTTTTTTAGACATTGATGGACCTTTATTTTGTTCATTTATTTATATGCGGTGCTGAGAATTGAACCCAGTGCCTCACACATGCTAGGCAAGCACTTTACCACTGAGCCACAACCCCATCTCCATCAAAATACTATTCCTTAACTATAAACTATCATATACTCTGTAAAACAGCTGTAAGTCCTAGATAAAGTCACAACATTTTTTTCTGTTACTAAAAATAAAGGTGTATTACAATGCCTGCAAGAAACATATTGTCTAACTTCTACAAATGGTGATTATTCAGCAGCATTTTACAAGCAATATGACCCAGTTTTTAATCCCAAATGTATTTCTTCCTAATGCCCACAATACTCTCTGGGTCTACAAACTTTGCTTTATAGACCCAGGGAGAGAAAACTCATATAACTAACAGGCTACATCAATCATAACAAGAAGACCTGCATGGGTGGGGCAGGGGAGAAGAAAAAGCTTCTCAGCCACTCTTACCATTAAGGGGCCATGCTCCAAGAGACCTTCCTAACCACTCTGTGGAGTGGTTAGGAATTGAGGGACTTTCTTTCAAAACCCACAAAACCAGGAAAACAGTCTAAATTTACTCTAATAACTTACAAAAGTCTTTACTGCACAGCCTTTCTCCAGGAAATTGGCAAAGTTACCTTTTTCTATGTGAGTATTTTCATTATTATGTAAAAAAAAAAAAAAATAACATGTAGACTTTCCTTTTTTTAACTTTTTTTTTAGTTGTAGATGGACACAATTCCTTCTTTCCTTCCTTCCTTCCTTCCTTCCTCCCTCCCTCCCTCCGTCCCTCCTTTCCTTCCTTCCTTCCTTCCTTTGTGCTGAGGATTGAACCTAGTGCCTCAAACATGCTAGGCAAGCACTCTACCACTGAGCTACAATTCCATCCTGCATATAGATTTTCTGAGACTTAAAAAAAAAAAAAGAAAGAAAGAAATGTGTTGTTACTGATTTTAGGAGAGACATTTTTTAAAATATTTTTATTTATTTGCTTTTAGTTGTACACAATGTGTTTTATTCAATGTGTTTTATTTGTATGTGGTGCTGAGGAGCGAACCTGGGTCGCCCAAGTGCTAGGCGCGCGCTCTACCGCTGAGCCACAATCCCAGCCCCAGGAGAGACATTTTTAAAGAATATTTATTTATTTATTTTTAAAATATTTTTATTTATTTGCTTTAGTTGTACACAATGCGTTTTATTCAATGTGTTTTATTTGTACATGGTGCTGAGGATTGAACCCGGGTCGCCCACATGCTAGGCGAGCGCTCTACCACTGAGCCACAATCCCAGCCCTATTTATTTATTTTTAGTTGTACACAATGCCTTTATTTTAACATGGTGCTGAGGATCGAACCCGGGCCGCACACATGCTAGGCGAGCACTCTAGCGCTGAGCCACAACCCCACCCCCTAGAAGAGACATGCTTTAAGAGGTGTTTTTGATTTGCTCATATTTAAGTTTAAATTCTTCCAGTTGTGGAAAAGGAACGGAGAAGGCCAAATCAGAGACTAGAAAAGGAATCCTATGCTAGACTGGATTCTCAGCCCACCACTGTGGCAGTCCCTTCAGTCATTAGGTTGTGTGGGAAATGAGAACACTCACTAATTCATTGGCATTTCTACTTCCTCCAACCCTGATGAACATGCCACACCAGCCCCACTATATCTACCCAATAGTGAAGCCAACCTCTTCCTTGGTCTACCTTCTGTTGGTGACTGGGTTTTATGAACATATTCTGCTGTGCTGGGCAATAGATGATCTTTCAAAAGATTGAAGACTTCATGGAGTCAAATAAAGCAATACTGGAGAACTGCTCAAATCACATGCAAAGCAACTGACAAATGAGGGCTTAGGTACAGTTGGCCAGTTAAGAATCTTTTTTTTTTCTTCTTTTTTTTTTTTTGGCACTGGGGATTGACTCAGGGGCACTCGACCACTGGGCCACATCCCCAGCCCTTTTTGTATTTTATTAGAGACAGGGTCTCACTGAGTTGCTAAGTGCCTCGCCATTGCTGAGGCTGGCTTTGAACTCGCAATCCTCCTGCCTCAGCCTCCCAAGTGCTGGGATTACAGGCGTGCGCCACTACGCGCAGCTCCAAAGAATCTTAAAGAATTAAAAACTATGAATATGTTAAGCCTTCTAAAGAGAATAATTTGCTTATCAAAAAACAAAAGCACACTCCTATAATCTAGTAAGTTGGGAGGCTTAGGTAGGAGGATTATAAATTTGAAGCCAGACTAGGCAACTTAGTGAGACCCTCTCTCAAATTTTTTTTTTTTTTTTTTTTGTGGTACCGGGGATTGAACTCAGGGGCACTCGACCACTGGGCCACATCCCCAGCCCTTTTTTGTATTTTATTTAGAGACAGGGTCTCACTGAGTTGCTAAGTGCCTGGCCATTGCTGAGGCTGGCTTTGAACTCGCGATCCTCCTGCCTCAGCCTCCCAAAGTGCTGGGATTACAGGCGTGCGCCCGGCTTCTCTCAAATTTTTTAAAAAATGAAATGGGCTGGGGATATAGTTCAGTGGTAGAGAATCCCTGGGTTCAATCCCCAATACTGCAAAAAAAGAAAAAAAAAATCCTTATGTTCAGCTGGGTGTGATGGCACACACCTGTAATCCCAGTTACTCAGAAGGCTGAGGCAGGAGGATCACAAGTCTGAGGCCAGCCTAGACAAAGACTTAGTAAGAACCTATCTCAGAATAAAATTTAGAGAGGGTTGAGGATGTAGCTCAGCAATGGACTGTCCCTGGGTTCAATTTCTAGAACTAGAAGGGAGAAATCCCTATATTCAATGAGCTTTCATTTGTGGATTTGGAGCCTGCCATTCCATCTGTCTGCCAAACACTCCTGCTCACCTACCCAGCTGCCTTGTTGAGCATTTCCCTCACCAGCCAGCCCCACCCTGTCTTTCCTGATTTAGGCACTAGGCTTCTCCCTTTTTCCTCTCTTCTAGCTTTCCTGTACCACTCCCATTCAGAAGTAGTGCCCTTCCTCTCTGCTCCTGTAACATCTCCACCACAGCTCTCTTACCCTGTTTTTATAAGCCTTCTCCCAGCTGGCTATGGGGAAAAGATGTTAGCTCAGTGCCTGGCACAGGCCTGCCACAAAGGGCGTTCACAAAGACGTTCACTGTTAGATGAGTGAACAACTAATGAGAGCAGTTTAAAACTTACATTTCTAAAGAAAATGGCCCTTTTGAGAACCAACAGGCAAAGGCCTTCTGGTTCTTCTCCCACTTGAACCCAGGTCCCAACCTCCCCAAAGTCAGTTACCTCAGCAGCCCCCCGCCAGGATCGCACAGCTTCCTCCAGTTCGGGTGTATGGCCCATGCCAGATAAGCCGCTGCCACCGCTGTTCTTTTTTTCTGGCACAACAAACTCGGCAAAGCAAGAATGAGCCACTGGCTGGACCTTCTGTAATGCGTGGGTCAAAAACTGGAAATGGACTTGTACCACTGTCAAGAAACATCGCCCCAATACCTACAAAAACAAGAAAGCCAGGGATTTTTAGGTTGCAGGTTGCTGATGGATCAGCATAATATATTCTCAACTATCAATGACTCTGGAATTATAAAATCATATAAAGTGAAAAAGTCCCCATGCTTTAGAAGGATCTGCCTTTGTTCTCATATTTGGACCTAGCTGCCTGATGCCTAGAAGTCAAAACATCTCAACCAAACAGCAAGTCCCCAGGTTCAAATGAGTCTTCCAACTTCCTACCAAGTACTGTATTCCTGTTCTCCACTCCCCTCACCTGGACTCTGGCTCACACCAACCCTGGTTGTCTTTGAGCTCCTGCTGAATTACAGCAATCCACAATTCCAATTATGTCTACGCAGTATTCAGAAAGCAAAGTAAAAGCCATGATTCAAAATCTGGGAGGTCACAGTGACTTATAAAAAAACATTCCATTGGAAATGGAATCCAAAGATACTGGTTATTTTAATAACAATGTTAATGTAGTTATTAACATCATTGTAAGTCATATTTTCTATCTTAGGAAATAAAGCTGACAGACCAGTCTTCTAGGAAGCAACAAAACATACTATACAACTCCATTCACCAGTCTGGTAGGAACCCACTGACCTGATACATAGTGTTAACTGGCTAATGGCCCAAATATGAAATTCATGTAAAAAAATACTATTCATAGTACCACATTAACATATAGGGTTAATATGTAATTATACATATGTACACACACACACACTGAAATATATGTACTATAAACATTTTAAAATATGAAAGTGCATTTATCTGGCAATCTGGCATCAGCTTCTCTCTGACATTGTTTGTTGTTCACTGTTTTCTTTCTTGCCTTAACCACAACTACAATGTGTTCTCTATGATTTCCTGTTTCTTGTTCTTTAAAGGAGAGCAAGAATTTGCCATATGCAAAGCAATTTGAGTACAGATATTCCAGATTATTGACATCCCCCGCCCAAAATCTCACACAGTACTTTTGCCCACACCAAATCTGACAATATCAACAATAACCACTGTAACCCTTTCATCATGTTCCATCAAATTCAGATTTGTGTGTGTGTGTGTGTGTGTGTGTGTGTGTGTGTGTGTGTGTATTTTTTCTTTTTTCATTGGCTAATATAGATAACTTAAAAAAATTACTTCATTGAGTTTGCAATTCATCCAACTGGTAAGAGCAAATGTGAGAAGCCTCACTGGCTGCCAGCCCTCAGTGCCCTGCCTTGGGAAGCTGGTGAAGGTTTGGAACTGTTTCCATTGTCTTTTTTTGGCAGGGGGATACCAGGGATTGAATTCAGGGGCACTCAACCACAGAGCCACATCCTCAGCCCTATTATGTATTTTATTTAGAGACAGAATCTCACAGAGTTGCTTAGTGCCTCACTTTTGCTGAGGCTGGCTTTGAACTCACAAACTTCCTGCCTCAGCCTCCCTAGCTGCTGGGCTGATGGGACCACTGAGCCTGGCTCCATTGTCTTTTGAAAAACCCATGCTCCAGCCCAGTTCTGCCCATTGGAGCAGCCCCAAATATGATTCAACCTTGGATCTTTCACCTCTTAGCACACATGTCCGATGCTGTCTTTTACAGTATACCCTTCTCCATCCCTACCAGTCAGATCTCTGTTACTTGTAAAAACAGGAACAGGCCAGCTCTCTGTGTATACTTATTCCCTCTGAATTGTACTCCCCCTATGGAAATCACCAGGACCAAACTAAAGCAAACAAAAGACCTCACACCAAATCATCCTCTCTCTGTAGTGAACAACCCAGATGCTGAACTCCCATCCAAACTTCCAGGGTTTCCACTTCCACCACCTTCAGAGCTCTTCTCCATCAGTGGTCTGTACTAGATTGGACAAGGTGAGGGACAGGTAATGTAGTCAAGAGATACATGATATGAATAACCCAACTATGGTACCAATCTAGGTGTCTATCAATGGATGAATGGATAAAAAAAATGTGGGGGCTGGGGTTGTGGCTCAGTGGTAGAGCGCTCGCCTAGCACATGCGCAGCCCGGGTTCGATCCTCAGCACCACGTAAAAATAAAAACGCATTGTGTACAACTAAAGCAAATAAATATTAAAAAAAAAAAAAAAAGAAAATGTGGAATATATACACAATGAAGTTTTATTCAGTCAAAAAGAAAAATAAGCCGGGTGCAGTGGCACACACCTGTAATCCCAGCACTTGGGAAGCTGAGGCAGGAGGATCGCAGGTTCAAAGCCAGCCTCAGCAATGGTGAGACACTTAGCAACTCAGTGAGACCCTGTCTCTAATAAAATACAAAAAGGGCTGGGGATGTGGCCCAGCGGTCGAGTGCCCCTGAGTTCAATCCCTGGTACCAAAAAAAAAAAAAAAAAAAAAAAAAAAAAAGTCATTTGTCATTTGCAGGAAAATGGATGGAACTAGAGACCATTATGTTTGGTGAAATAAGAAACTCAGAAGGTCAAGGGCTGTATGTTTTCTCTCACATATATATGTAAAAGCTAGAGAGAGGAAAAAAGAAAACAAAAAAATGTGGGAGTGGATCTCATAAAGATCAAAGGGAGATCATTAGAGGAAAGGGACCAAAGGGGAGAGGTGCAGAGGGAGGTGGGAAGAGATGGACAAATTTATATTATTATATTGTGTGCATGTAAGCGTATGTAACCATAAATCCCATTGTTATGTACAACCATAATACACCAATAAATAATACATAGCATCTATTTAGTACTATATGTAATCACAGCCAGCTTTAATTGAGCTCTCAGCATGTACTTAAGCAATGCTAAAGATTTCACATGGGTTATCACACTTAATCCTAGGAACAATCCTTGCAGTCATCCCCATTTTATAGACATGAAGACTAAGTCATACAAAAGTTATGAAACTTTGTCATGGGGACACAAACTGGATATGACAGTCATCTGAATCATCTTTCTGTACCTTTAGCTGGTGTGCCCCCACTACTTCAGTAGACTTGATACAGCTAAGGGCTGGTGGTACTAGATCAGGTACATGACAGAAATTCAACCTTAACTGGCACAGTCCAAGAGTGTCCTGAAGCTCCACATAGTGCAGACACAGGGAAGAGACATGAACTTCAAGGACACAAATTCTTCTTCCTCCTCCTAATCAGCATTTTGGCAGATTATAGGGAAGTGGGAGAAGGAAGAGAAAGCGAAGATGCCATGAACCATTTGCTCTGGGGTCACATTCTCACAGCTTCTGACCGATAATAATAATCATTCATCCTTACAAGAAATATATGTGAATGCCTAATATGTATAAAGCACAAAAAACCTGAGAATAATATAAGAAAGAGAATAAGCAAGTCCCTAAGCTCATTTTCAGATGGGTAAGAAAGACAACAAAGTCATGAAAGGACACACAAAGGTCAGATGCTATAGGGGAATGAACACCAGGGGGTAGCTGGTAAGGAAAAGGTTCTCTGAGGACATGACCAAAGGGGAAAGAGACGGCTACCCCTTCCCCTTATAAAAGGAAAAATTCTCAGAAATGCCTCTGATGACCTGATGCAGGATCCAGAATAGGACACTTTCCTGACAATGATGGTGTGGATTATACACCCACCTCCATGGAAGGATGGAGTCAGGGCAGGTCGTCTTGTAGCAGTAGGGAATGGTGGAAGGAATGGGGAATGCTGTTATAGGAACAAGCAGGGGAAGAGATGCCAAACAGTTGAAAAGGCATTTTCAGTATGCTGTCCCCACCATTTATTACATGGCTGATCTTAGATGAGTCATGTAGTTAAGTGTCTTCTCTATAAATAAGAAACTATGATAATACGAGTTCAGCTACCATGCACCTCCTTCCTCCTACCCATGATGTGTAACTCATCAACCCAAATTATGATTGTGACAAAATATGTGTTGTAAATAATTCATTCAAAACCAATCAAGCCAGGTGCAGTGGCACATACCTGTAATGCAAGCTACTCAGGAAGCTGAGGCAGCCTGGGCAACTTAGCAACACTCTGTCTCAAAACAAAATAAAAATAAAAATGGATGGGCCGGGTGCGGTAGCAGCGTGTGCCTGTAATCCCAGCACTTGAGAGGCTGAGGCAGGAGGATTGCGAGTTCAAAGCCAGCCTCAGCAACGGCGAGGCATTTAGCGACTCAGCAAGACCCTGTCTCTAAATAAAATACAAAAAAGGGCTGGGGAATGGGATGTGGGCCAGTGGTCAAGTGCCCCTGAGTTCAATCCCTGGTACCAAAAATATAAAATAAAAATAAAAATGAAGTTGATCCAGATGGGAATATAGCTCAGTGGCAAAGTGCCCCTGGGTTCAGAACCCAGTACTACCAAAAAAAAAAAAAAAAAAAAAAAAAAAGCCAAACCAATAGTTACCCTGGACCTTGGAAACAGCTGTTTCAATGACTCTGCTCTTAATTTACCTGAATGACAGTGTAAACTTCACCTACTCGGGATGATAGAGCTCTGATTTCAGGCTGACTCTGCTCACCTTTTCTCTGATATCTTACTTCTTAGCTTAGCTCCCCTCCCAGGGCAGACCCCTCCCTCCTTTGCCCAGGAGTAGGCTAGTCCTTGGGGGTCTTCATAATGTAAATTTGGAAAAGTGTGACCCCAAGACCTTGACAGCTATTTTTTCTTTCACATGGAGAAAGTTTCCCGGGCTATGGGGTTCAATAGGGTTGCAGAACAGATGTGGTAAATTGGGTAAAAAATGACAGGACTGTCAAGGAAAGACATTTAAGTTTACAGTAACAATGAAGCTCTATCAACAGCTATCATTGAGTGTTTAACCCACACCATACACCTTACATGGTAAAGTGACCCTGTGGGCTGTGAGTAATTCTCTCACTGACAGCATTAAGGTTTAGAGATAAAAACAAAACAACACACATACACACAAACAACCTTGCTTAATATCAAGCAGGTAATAAGTGGGGATCTAATGCCAGTTCTATTTGACTACAAAAAGCTGTGTTCCAAATTACCTGGCTGCCATGTCTCCCTACAACAAGATCCAGGGTATAGACACAACAGTGGATGGACACTAAACAGAAGGAGGTCTGGATTATTGATAACCACTGGGGATCTACTGAAATGGAGCCCTGTTTTCTGGAAATCCTCAGTAGTGGAACTACATCGGCTGCTAAGTATATTGTACTCATGGATATAACCAGAATGACTTTCCTTTTTGGTGATTTTTATATTTAATTGAGATTATAAAAAGAAATGTTAATTTAAGGTCATCCTATTTTGAGCATCAAAAGACCACCCTCTCTACACTACCTAGAGTATTTCAAATTTTAGTTTTAGTTAACTCTTCTCTAGGCTCAGGGCCTGATTCAGTCCTTAATACCTGCTGATGCTCATAATTATGGACTGCCCAACTTTACCCCATCTCCCAAAACATTTTTGATCTTTCATATTCAAACAAGTAATTTCTCTTGCCAAGCGGGGTGGTACACGCCTGTAATCCCAGCACTTGGGAGGCTGAGGCAGGAGGATCTTGAGTTCAAAGCCAGCCTCAGCAATGGGGAGGCACTTAGCAATTCAATGAGACCCTGTCTCTAATAAAATACAAAAAAGGGCTGGGGGGATGTGGCCCAGTGGTCAAGTGCCCCTGAGTTCAATCCCTGGTACCAAAAAAAACAAACAAACAAACAAACAAAAAACCAAGTAATTTCTCACCAAGTTTAGTGTTCTATTCAACTTCACTCAACAGTTCACTTTCCTCATATTCCTACTACAAACAAGTAAAACGGTCATATATCCATTTATTTCTGATCAGTTTAAAAGTCTTGAGTGAAGCCGGGCGCGGTGGCGCACGCCTGTAATCCCAGCACTTTGGGAGGCTGAGGCAGGAGGATCGCGAGTTCAAAGCCAGCCTCAGCAATGGTGAGGCACTTAGCAACTCAGTGAGACCCTGTCTCTAAATAAAATACAAAAAAAGGGCTGGGGATGTGACCCAGTGGTCGAGTGCCCCTGAGTTCAATCCCCGGTACCACAAAAAAAAAAAAAAAAAAAAAAAGTCTTGAGTGAAATGAAGTTGATCCAGATTGGGTCCTTTTATTAGAAATTCCAGAGCCATTCAATCATTTCTTTCTCTTTAATATTTATACCTTACGCATTGCATTTGGTTCCAAGTGTCCTCAACCTTATTATTAATGAGGTCTTTTTTGTCCTTATGATAATTCCAGAGTCATTATATTATGACCTAATCAACAGACCAGAATGTGATATAAAGACCTCATTTCTCCAGAGAAATAGAGAATGCAGCAAACCATTCCTGAACTATGGAAAGTGCTTATGATAATTATACTACAGTACTGAAATGTAAAAAACAAGCTCACTGAAACTAACATGTGAAAAATTAACAAAAGAGGGCTGTGGATATAGCTCACTGGTAACATACTTGGCTAGCAAATTTGTTAGGCCTTGAGTTCAATCTCCAGCAACAAATCCACATATACACACACCCACAACAACAGAAAGCAAAAAATATAAAAAACCAAACAAAAAAACTGAGATTTCCGCAGTAAGCATTAACTTAAGGCACGGAGAAGCTGCCATGCTATATATGAGGGAAAGAACTAGGGAGAAGAAGGCACATGCCCAGAGGTGGCAGAGCTAACACCAAATGCTAACCATGTCAGACAAAATTACATTCTGTCCTTGGACACAATGCTTTACTGTTAATGAAAATAACAGCAGAGATGGTTTCTACTTCCTAGGCTAAGCACTGTGGTGGATAAAACCCTTTATATCAGTGACACATATTCATTGTAAATAGATTAAGGAGGAAAAGGATGAGCTAAATAAACAAAGAGTACTAAATATTCCTAAATAGATATAACCATCAATTATATGTTTCCTATGCAGCCTATATTTGTACATGTAGTTTTATTCTAAATGGTACTGGGGGTGGAACCCAGAGCCTCACACATGCTAGGCAAGCACTCTACTACCAAGCTACATACCCAGCCCTTTTTTTTTTTTTTTTTTAAATATTTATTTATTTACTTTAGTTGTACACAATGCAATGCATTTATGTTTACGTGGTGCTGAGGATCGAACCCGGGCAGTGCACATGCTAGGCGAGTACTCTACCGCTGAGCCACAACCCCAGCCCCAGAGATTCTGTTCTTGAGTATTTTATTTTTCCCATTCAACACACAATTTTTTCAATAAACAAATTTATATTGTGGGTGTATATTGGTATAGGGAAAGGGTTAAGATATACTGAAGTTATTCAGACATCATATGGCCTAGGTGCCCCTAGGAGTTCTGGGAATGTAGTTCAGTGGTAAAGCTCCCCTGGAATAAACCCCAGTACCAAAAGAAAAAAAAAAAAAAAGTTAAGATATGGGATTTGAAAGTCATGAAAATATATATATGTGTGTATATATATATATATATATATATATATATATATATATACACATGTATATATCACAGATACACACACCCATTTAAATATTGGAACTAAATGGATACTAAAGGAGTAATTTTGTACAAAGCAAAAGGAACAAGCCCATAATACACCCCTAGGGAACTTAAATATTTAGAGAAGTACAAAAGAAGAAATCAGCAAGAGAGAAAAAGAGTAGGAGCTGCAAGGAAAAAAAAGAAGTTGTCACTTTCATCCAGCACAGTGGTGTGTGCCTATAGTCCCAAGTAACTCTGGAGGCTGAAGCGGGAGGATTGCTTGAGCCCAGGAGTTTGAGACTAGCCTGGGCAGTGTAGCAAGACCCCATTTCAAAAACAGAAGGTGTTACTTCTATTAAGAATACTTCATTATCAATGCCTTACAAGCTACCTTACTAAGATATAGATCACCATCCCCACCTGAAAGGAAAGCACACTCCCAGCCATTTTTGTACATGATGGTAACTGTGGGACACCTCACCTCTTCTTGACAGCATCTGAGAAGGTGGGCTTCTCCTATCTTCTCTTGCTTTACCTGGCATTCAAGACACCACACTCTTCACTTTCTTACTGCTTCTTCAGGAGCTCTTGTTTCTCACTCCTTGGCTGCTTCCTTGTCATCTTCTGACCTCTAAATGCTGAAGTGCCCCAGGGCTCACTGTTCTCCAACTATACTCATTTGATGACCTCATATAATTTTGAAGCTTTAAATATTAGATTGATGGCCCCCAATTTTTTGGACCTCAGCCCTCAACTTTAAATTTGTATACCAACTATCTACTCTTGAATCACCCCTCAGTGTCTAGTAGGTATCCCAGACTTACAATTCTAGCCTACTTTTCCTCCGCTGCCCATAGTCTTAGCACCACCGGTGAGTGACTCAGGTGCTTGTGTCAGAAACCCTAGAGTCACCTTTGGTTCCCTGTATACCCACACACCCTCACACACACTTAAGACAGTACTACATTCAGAAGACAAATGCTGAAATATCATTAGCCTTTTGAAGGAAATTTTGATACATGCTACAACATGGATGAGCTATTTATTTATTTATTTTTGAGAGAGGGTCTCCCTAAGTTGCTTGGGGCCTTGCTAAATTGCCAAGGCAGGTCTTGAACTTGTGATCCTCCTGCTTCAGCCTCCCATGTTGCTGGAATTACAGGCATTCACCACCAATCCCAGCTCAACATGAATAAGCTTTAAAAAACATTATGCTAAGTGAATTATGCCAGTCACAAAAGGACAAATATTCTGATTCTATTTATATATATGGTTCTAGAGCAGTCAAAATCATAGAGACAAAAGTAGAATGGTGGTTCCTGGGAGAAGAGGGAACTGGAGTTATTGTTTAATGGGTTTGGGAAGATGAAAAAGTTCTAGAGATAGATAATAGTGATGGTTGTATGATGATGTCAATGTTGTTAATGTTACTGAACTTGTATATATAAAACTGCACTGGGGACTGGGGATATAGCTCAGTTGGCAGAGTGTTTGCCTCACATGCACAAGGTCCTGGGTTCAATCCCCAGCACCACAAAAACCAAAACAAAATGAAACAAAAACCTGCATTGGCCACGGTGGCACTCGCCTATAATCCCAGCTGCTTGGGAGGCTGAAGCAGGTGGATCTCAGTTCAAAGCCAGCTTTATCGAGGCCCTAAGCAACTCAGTGAAACACTTTCTCTAAATAAAATACAAAAAAGGGCTGGGGATGCGGCTCAGTCATTAAGCGACCCTACATTCAATCCCCAGAGCCAAAAAAAAGCTTCTAGTTGTTTCTTCTATAACCATTCTAAGCCACAATCATCTTTTGCCTTGCTGAATTGCTGAGGTTAGCTTTGAATTCACAATCCTCCTGTCTCAAGCCTCCCAAGCAGCTGGAATTATAGGCATGCACCACGGCACCCAGCAGTAATGCTGTTTTGTTTTTGTTTTTGTTTTTGCAGTGCTGGGAATAAAACCCAGGAACTCTCACATGCTAGGCGAATGCTCTATAACTGAGTTACATCCCTATATCTAGCAATGAACTCTTATCTGGTCTTCTTGCTTCCAATTCAATTAGGATCAGATTTACCTACACATAACAACAACAAAGACACAAAACAACTGTAAGTCTAGAGCTTGAATGGAGGTCCCATGGCATCATAAAGGAACCCAGCTCCCATATTTCTGCCCTGTGTCCTCATCAAAGGCTCCCATATTTTCTGTGTCTCATAAGGTTTCTGTTCTTAAGTTACTTTGTAGCTCTAAATGACTAAATGACCTTCAGCCACTCCGTCTGCATTCTGGACAGTAAAAAACTGGGGGAAGAAAAGGGCGCATTCTGTTCCCTTTAAGGAGACCTCCCAGTATCTCATCTAGTACTTTCAGTCACAACTTCATGGACCAGATCCTACTCAAAATAACTAACTGGTTAGTCTGGCTGTAAGAGAACAGGAAAATGTTATCCTTATCCCTGAAAATATGCCAATATGCCTAAATAACAAAATCAAAAGTTTATTACTAAGAAAGAAGGGGAGACTGGACACTGGGAGGCATCTCACTCTTACAGGGCTCTAAGGCTCTCTGCTATATCCCTGCCTCCACTCCAATATTCTTCCACATCCTTGGGTAGAAGATACGGCTCTGAGTGCAGGTCCAGTCACAGTGAGCTGGGTGAGGAAGAGAGGAACTGCTAAAAAACTGTACCAAAACAACAGTCAAGCTTGAGGCTATTTTCCATCTGCTACACAGCTCTCATCATACCTAATGAGACTATCAGTCTCATCTACTGAGCCTGAAGCACTTTTGATTGCCCTCACTCATCTTTGCACAATGGCAGCTAGCCCCTCTGTATTTTCTCAAGGAGGGTGATTGATACAGTTGAGTGAAGAGCAAAGCAGGTGGCTGAGGCCTACTCAAGAGAGGTTATATTTTCCTACCTTTCAGAATCTAACCATTAGTTTGAGGGGCAGAAAGCCTGGTCCCACGAAGGGATGGGCTCTGCGAACAAGCCCATCTGCATGTAGACAGCACTGGCCTGAGGCAGCAGAGTAGTGCAGGATGCTTAACTTCTTTGTGTGCTGGTCCCAGAAGGAAGGTTTTTTTTCTTTTTCTTTGCTGGAGATAGTACCCAGGGCTCTGTGCATGCTAGGCCCATCCTCATTCCCTCCCAGGATTTTAAGCAAATGTTGTTTTATAAATGATCAGATTCCAGATTTGTAAAGATCAGGGAGGCTGCCAGAATAGGCTATTCCTCTTACAAGGTGACCAGCAACCATAAAAATTAATTCAGGAAATCTAGCTCTACCTAAAATTATATTCCATGAACTCTTTCTTCTGTTTCCTCCTTATTTGCCCACTCAATCTAGTTTTTCTCTTACACTTACGCAAGTCTTTTTAGCAACTTTTCAATTTTAAATTATATTATTCTAAAAGAAGGCAACATTGTCCTCACTCACTAGCTACCAAAATTCTTTTCTTGATTCCCACATGCTATTAGGATCCTGCCTTTAGATGTGTCTTTTCTTTGTTCCCACTTCCCTTGATTCTGAAAAGTACCTGCTTTTCTTTTTAACTCTAAAACCTGAGTTCTCTTACCACTTCATAAAATTCCCATCTATTCGAAGACTACATGCACAAAAACCTCCAAAAAATGGATTCATTTATTAGATCCTCTGATATATCTCTCCTATAATGCCTTCATAAGTTTCTCTCTCCCTTATTCAAACTTGAAAAAAAGTTCAAAATATAAAAATGAAGCCTAACAACCACCCTCTATACCTATTAAAAAGCTTCCACATCTGGCTGGGGATGTGGCTAGTATGCAAGTGGCCCAGGTTCGGTCCCCTGCACCACACACACACACACACCCCACAGCTTCCACATCAACACTGTACCATGACTTTTTTTTTTTTTAGTTGTAGTTGTTAATGGACCTTTATTTTATTTATTTATTTTTATGTGGTGCTGAGGATCAAATCCAGTGCCTCCCACATGCTAAGCAAGTGCTCCACCACTGAGCCACAACCCCAGCCCTATACCACGCTTTTTTCATCTATCTTTTCCCCCTATCCGCATTCCTTTTTGTTTTTGATGAACCCAACCTAATTCTATCCTAAGACTGGGAGCCACACAGTTATAAAGAGTTCATTTCTGGGGCTGGGGTTGTGGCTCAGTGGTAAAGTGCACTAGCACGTGCACAGCCCGGGTTCGATCCTCAGCACCACGTAAAAATAAACGCGTTGTGTACAACTAAAGCAAATAAATAAATATTTTTTTAAAAAGAGTTCATTTCTATTTTACTAAGATATTTATTTGGCCTGACCATACTCTGAGGGCTAGTCTTGTTTGGAATTCCTGCCCATGCTCTAAACTCACCCATGCCGGGCTCTCTTTGTCCAGATAACAACCCTCCCTAAAACCTTACAGCCCCCCATAAATTCTTGTGTTGGAATCTCAATTTATTCAATACCTTAAAATGTTAAGTCACGTAGATCTAAATTAACCTGCTATCTGCCTTTGTAGTACGCTTGTCAGAATCCTGTTAGCTGTACGTTCCCAAGACACCCCCCTTTGCAACTTCTTGTGCTATAAAACCTTTTTACTGGAGAGCTGGGGGGCTGTTCTCTAGCCTGGCTTTGGGTGAGACAGCCGCTGACTAGCTCTCTTTTGTACATAATATAAGCTTGCTTTAATTTGGCTTAAAATTGGAGTCGGTGGTCTTTTCTTTGCATTGTGGTTCAACAGTTTCTGATACATATCCCAATCAACCAAGAACCAGGACATGTTTGAATTTCCCAAATTATCTTTAAAAATGTCTTTTTACATTTGGTTTAAATTCAACCTCATAAAAGTAATTGTATTTGGTTATCATATCTCTTAACTTTCACTTAATCTACAAGAGTTCGTTATATCTAATTTTTTTCTATGCAAATGACTTGTTAAACAAACCAGGTCAACTGACTACAGAATATACTATATTCTGAATTTGCTTTTTCATTGCTTTCTTGTGGTATTGTCTATCTTGCTTCAGTATACTCCAAATTTCCTACAGACTGAAAATTCATTCAAATCAAAAATTTGGATTATTTCAGGTTCCTGCTCTCACCACCAAAGTCAAAGAGTGACTGGAAAGACTAGAAATTTTAGCCAGAGTCTGAAAACTAAATTGTTAGATTCCGGCGGAAAGGCCACACCTCCCAGGTAGCCTAACCAGGCCACACCTCCCAGGTACCTTGAGACAAGACACACCTCCCAAGCGCCTCAAACTGGCTATGCTGCTGGCCACACCTCACGTGCCTTACTGAGCCAATTACGATATCCCCTTTCGGCCCTGCAGCCTATGAAGTTGGGGGTCCCTCCGACCACCGGTTAGCTACTTAAGCCTTCTCCGGACTGAAACCCGCCTTTTCTTCTTTTCTTTCTTTCTTTTTTTAAATATTTATTTATTTACTTTAGTTGTACACAATGCAATGCATTTATGTTTACGTGGTGCTGAGGATCGAACCCAGGCCGCGCACGTGCGAGGCAAGCGCTCTGCCACTGAGCCACAACCCCAGCCCCCTCTTCTTTTCTTTTCGCCACCCCGTCTCCTCTCCTCCCGCCGGTTTTCCCTTCCCCCTCCATGTGTTCCTCAGCTGATTAATAAACCCCCTTTACTACAGGGCCAGTCCCAGCGTGGTTCATCTGCCCTTCATAGATTAGTACAAATATATGCACAGAGGAAGAAGTCTAAGTATATATTATAAGCCAGATGAAGTGGCACATGTCTGTAATCCCAGAAGCTTGGGAGGCTGAGGCAGGAGGATCTAAGTTCAAGGCTTGCCTGAGTAACTTAACAAAACCCTGTGTCAAAATAAAATTTATTTTAATTTTTTTGGTACCAGGGATTGAACTCAGGGGCACTCGAACACGGGGCCACATCCCCAGCCCTTTTTTGTATTTTATTAGAGACAGGGTCTCACTGAGTTGCTAAAGTGCCTCGCCATTGCTGAGGCTGGCTTGAACTCCCGATCCTCCTGCCTCAGCCTCCCAAATGCTGGGATCACAGGCATGTGCCACCACGCCTGCCCGGCTTAGACAATAAATCTTGCTTATTGTTCACAATATAAGTTTACAAAGTCACCCAAACTCCAATTGCTTCATTAATTATAACCTGTTTTAAAGACTACAGTATGAAGGCAATTTAAATAATAGCACATTCATTTCAGTAAAAAAATAAGTCAAAGCTCAGGGAGGGCCGGGCACGGTAGCTCTGTAGCTGCTCTGAGCTTCTGGATTCTCTACATAGAGCACCTGCTCAGAGGACAAAGTCCTTGGATCTTTGATGACCCAACGTGAAACCAAAACCTTACAGCTGTCACAGTGTGACGAAAGCAATGGGAAAAGTAACATCACTGTTCACTGTACAAAGACAGCAGAGCCAATCCTGCTGCCCTTCCTTCCTTTTCCCTTTAGAGGCTAAGTCAAAGAGGCCCCTCTTTAATCTTTCTGACCTTACCCCATTACTTTCCCTTCTCTTCACTTGGTTTCAGCCACAGTAGGGTCCTCACTGCTCTTTAAACACCCCAGGTTGGATCCCGCCTCAGGGACACTGCACTAGCTCATCTCTTAGCTCTTTTCCTGGTTATCATGAGGGCTTGCTTCCTCATCTCCTTCAGGGCTTTATTCAAATACTGCCTTGTCTGTGACACCTCTTCTCTCCATCTTGTTTAAGATCACAACCCTCTTGCAGCTACAAGAAGGGAGAGATTTCCTTTTCGCTGCCGTCCTGCACTTAGAATAGCATCTGGTACAAAGTATGAAATAAATATGTATGGAATGACACCATGAATCATAAGTCAATTTGGTTCTATTATTTGCATACATGTTCTGAACTTTAAGACAAGTAATTTGTAATTTTCCAATAAATAGAAAACCAAGTTACAGGGTTGTCTATATTTCTTTAACATGAACTACATGTTCGAACTGCAAATGATCCAAATCTGCGGTAGATAAAATCAAAGAAAAATTAGTCAACTCAATTCAGCCATTCAAAAAGAAAAGATATGGGCTGGGGTTATGGCTCAGTAGTAGAGTGCTTGCCTGGCATGCATGCATTCTCAGCACCACATAAAAATAAAATAAAGATATGTGTCCACCTAAAACTAAAAAATAAATGTAAAAAGAAAAGATATGAACAGTAGGTACCATGGAGTCTACCCCTAAAAAATGTTCAGGAGGGATGTTAAAGCTTTGCACAAAGAACATATTCAATATGGGAAACCACATTTTTTCCTAACTTCACATCATGGCCAGACTGCCAGGTTGAGACTTGAGGGTATTTCTCATTTTAGATAAATTTTCGTAAATTACAAATTTCCTATAAATGCATAAGGGGGAAAATTCTAACAAAACTGTCAATTGGTTTATCCAATGGTTCCTTGTTACTATGGGTGCTATGGTTTGTATGAATGCCCCTCAAAGTCCCATATGTTAAAAGCCTGGTTCTCAGCCCATGGCACTATTGGAAGGAGGTGGAACCTTTGGAAGATAAGGCATACTGGAAGAAAACTAGGTCACTAGCATTGGGCCTTTGATGGGGATATTGGGACGTTGGCCCCTCCTCTTCCTCTCATTTTGTTTCTTGGCTGTCATGAGGTAGACCGGCTTCTTCTCCCAGGAGTTACCACCATGAAATTCTGCCTTGCTTTGCCATAGACCCAAAGCAATGGGTTTGCCCAAACATAGACTGAAACCTCTAAAACTATGATCCAAAATAAACCCTTTATTTTATAAGCTGATTATCTCAGGTATTTGTTACAGCAACAGAAAGCTGACCAACACAGCAAGTATATTCAATGGGCACCCCTTCACCCCTGCCTCTACTCCCTTCACCATACCCCATTCTAGGTGCAAGGCAAAGAAAATTGATTATTGGTAGAAGAGGTCCTCCTGTGCTTTTAAGCTGAAAGGCTTGGCAGTTGTGATATCAGGTAGGTAATTCTGTTTCTACTTTAGAACACCCAGGGAAAAGACAACACAATGAGGAAAGAAAGGCCCCACCTCAGGAGTCAAGTTAGAAATGAGCAGGGGCAAATGTTCGGTGAATTGCAACTGTTCCATGAATTGCAACTGTTCCCACCTAAAAGTGTTCCAGTTAGAAGAATAACTTGTTCCACACTACTCTCTAATGTTGCTCTTGCAAATAATTATTCTCTGTACTTCAGAGAAGGGTTAATAGCCCCTTTCAAGACATGTTGGAAACAACAATAATGATGGTAGTGATGACATACTAGCGTACAGTGCTTCACACACTCTAATTGCTTCTGATCTTGAGAAGAACTCTGGAAGGTAGGTGGTAATTCCATTTTATACAAAGGTGAACTAAGACTCTGAGATGATAAGATTTGCTCCAGTTGAGACATCTTCTAAACCCAGATCTTCTGACTCTGTGCCCCATCATTCAACTCCTAGGCTGATATATGCCATGTCACAAGCACCAGTTAACTAGTGAAATAGCATAGTCATAACTCATATCTCTAACAGCAAGACTATGAGGTGAAAGCACCCAAGGTAAGGGGCAAAGTCAACTGATCGGTACAACCTACACAGGACATACACCATGTGTCCCAGAACAAAGTGGTAGAGCACACAATCAGCAACTCTAGTTCCCGGACATAGGCGTCAAGTGTCTGTCAATCAAAAGCATATCCCAGCCGGGCGCGGTGGCGCACGCCTGTAATCCCAGCACTTTGGGAGGCTGAGGCAGGAGGATCGCGAGTTCAAAGCCAGCCTCAGCAATGGCGAGGCACTTAGCAACTCAGTGAGACCCTGTCTCTAATAAAAAATACTAAAAAGGGCTGGGGATGTGACCCAGTGGCCGAGTGCCGCTGAGTTCAATCCCCGGTACCAAAAAAAAAAAAAAAAAGCATATCCCAAACTTGGCTGTCAGTTAAAATCACCTGAGGAGGATTAGAAGAATTCACTGGCCTTCAGGGCTGATGGTGGGGAACCCATACTTTGTCCTATGTTTAAAATGATGAAATATTTGAATATTCCTGAATGTAGGGTTTTCCTCACACAGTCCTGGGCTGAGCTCCTGAGCAGAGGTGTTTCAGTCAATTTTCTATTGTTACTAGAATGAATATCTGAGTCTGAGTACTTTATAAAGGGAAGAAGTTTACTCTGGATCCCAACTCTTCAGGCTGGAAAGACACCACTGAAGGCCTTGAACTGCTTCAACTCATGGTGGAAAGCAAAAAAGCAAGCAAGGAATTCCCTTGTTTTATAACAACCCACTCTCAAGGTAACTAATCCAGTCCCATTAGAGCAAGAGTTTACATGAGAAAGGCATTAATCCGTCTTTTTTTTTTTTTTTTTTTTTTTTTTTTTTGGTACCAGGGATTGAACTCAGGGGCACTCGACCACTGGGCCACATCCCCAGCCCTTTTTTTGTATTTTTATTAGAGACAGAGTCTCACTGAATTGCTAAGTGCCTCCCCATTGCTGAGGCTGGCTTTGAACTCCCGATCCTCCTGCCTCAGCCTCCCAAAGTGCTGGGATTACAGGCGTGTGCCACCAAGCCCAGCTGCATTAATCCATCTTACTAACCAAAATCACCACAGTGGTAGAGCACTCACCTGGCACTGGGTTCGATCCTCAGCACCACATATAAATAAATAAATAAATAAATAAACAAACAAATAGGTATTGTGTCCACTACAACCAAAACAAAGAGAGAGAGAGAGGTTCCACTATCTTTCAACACTGTTAAACTAAAAATTGGGGCTGGGGATATAGATCAGTTGGTACAGTGCTTGCCTCCCATGCACAAGGCCCTGAGTTCAATCCCCAGCACCACACACACACACACACAAACCCACCAAAAAAAAAACCAACAACAACAACACTAGAAACTGAAATTTAGCATGAGTTTTGCTGGGGATAAACCACATCCACACTTTAGCAAGAGGACTTGTCTAGCCAGTCAAGTTGAGCAATACTAGGTTACAGACTCCTTTCCCCAGGGATGAATGCTAAAGAGTTTCTCAGAGCTTTGCATATTAAACCCTAAAAAACATGAATAAATAAACAAAACACCAATAGGAAAAAATCCAAATGCCGACATTTCTTCTGAGTGGGTGAATTTTCTGAGCCCCTTATTGGCCTATGGCTAAATCCCCAGCAGAACATAAATTCCAGAAACAACAAATACTGCTCTGGGGAAAAAGTAAAATATTAAGTGTACAGTTCTATACTTGGCAATCACATTTCAGAATTGACTTAAAAGTCAGCCGTTTGAAATTTAGAATACACCATTCTAAAATCCAGCAATAGCAGTTTCCAGAATGGCCTTGGGAAACCTGTTTAGCCCATTATGTAAAAAAAAAAACAAACCATGGTAGTATTCCAACTATCCTAAATCAGCATTTCAATGCTGAAAGTCAAATCAAAATTCCAAACTACAACAATAAGAAAGAAGTTTATCCCCTTCTCAGTTCAAGTGGTCTCTGCTGGTCTTAGGAAAGGAGACTAAGTAAGTACTGCCACACTTCAATGGCCTACTAAGTCCCTATGCCTCATGATTGGTTCATTTTCTGTAATGGTCCTGATATGGAGAATAAGAGCACTTGCTCTCCAAGGACTGGAAAGTAAACAGTCATGCAAGTCTAAGTCTGTCTCCCCTGAGACTTGGAAGAAGAGCTCAATTATGTTTCAGTTAAAATAAGGGCTTTTGACTTTATTTTTCAAACCACTCTTGCCTGGAATCCTAAATAAAGCCAAGATTGCTGTCATGATAGGATGATAGGGCAAAGTTTTTCCTAATGCTCTCTTGCTGCATCTTTGTCAAGAAGTAACCAGGTATGCTGGTGGCCGAACAACATAGTTCTTTACATAAAACAAACAAAAATGTCAAAGTTGTGCATTTGTGGTTGTTATGCGTGTATTCCAACAGGTATAGCAAACTATATAGCCCATGGGCCAAATCCAGTCCATTAAAGAGGCATGTCCATGAGATACAACTGATTTTCACATTTTAAAGAATTAGGAGGAATAAACCAGAATATGTCAGGGGCAACATGTGGCCTCAGAAGCCTAAAACATCCTTTCTGACCTTTGTAGAAAAAGTATGATGGTCCCTGATTTACATTAATGATGTTGTACCTCTTAAAAAATAATTCTAAATTTCTCATGCATGCATAAATGCATGTAGTATTTGTGCATGTACAGAAATTAATGTGGAATAGCACATACCAATCAGATAACAATGATCACTTCAGGGGAAAGAATGGGATATTTGGGAGAGGAAAAAATGAAAGTTCTAATTTCATTACTTGAATTTCTTGAAAATTATAGGCATGCTTTTACATGTCTAATTTTTAAAATACTTTAAACTGTAATAAGCTACTTTATAAACACTTTAAAATGATAATTTCCCTGGATACAAACTGGGATCATAGAAATAATCAGAAATTGGGCTGGGATGTAGCTCAGTGATAGAAATTAGTACGCCCAAATAGATTCAAAACAGAATAATCCAAGGAGGTTCTTATACATTTATATCAACAGATGCAGTTTTAGATGGACACAATATCTTTATTTTATTTTTATGTGGTGCTGAGGCGCTAACCCAGTGCCTCATGCATGCTAGGCAAGCACTCTACCACTGAGCCACAACCCAGCCCATATCTTTTCTTTTTGAATGGCTGAACTGAGTTAACTAATTTCTCTTTGATTTTATCTAACTCAGTTTTGGATCATTTGCAGTTCGAATATGTAGTTCATATTAAAGAAATATAGACAACCCATGGGCCAAATCCAATCCATGAAATAGGCAGGATCGAAAGATAAAACTGGTTTTCACATTTTTAAAGAGTTGGAAAAATGTGAGAGACCACATATGAAGACCCCTGAAGCCTAAAATTCCTTAACTGACCTTTAAAGAAAAAGTGTGATGATCCCTGATTTACATTAACAATGTTGCATCTCAAAAATAATTCAAGGGCTGGGGTTGTGGCT
Organism: Tamias sibiricus; assembly: GCA_025594165.1. Classification (NCBI taxonomy): domain Eukaryota; kingdom Metazoa; phylum Chordata; class Mammalia; order Rodentia; family Sciuridae; genus Tamias; species Tamias sibiricus. The sequence continues at coordinate 45,025,619 of CM046672.1, read as the reverse complement.
CAGCAGTAGAGCGCTCACCTAGCACATGCACGGCCCGGGTTCGATCCTCAGCACCACGTAAAAATAAAATAAAGATATTGTGTCCAACTAAAGCAAATAAATAAAATTTTTAAAAAATTTATAAAAATTTTTAAAAATATATTTATAAAATTTTTTAATATAAATTTTTTTAAAAAATTTATAAAAAATTTTTAAAAATATTTATTTATTTGCTTTAGTTGTACACGATGTGTTTATTTTTATGTGGTGCTGAGGATCGAACCCGGGCCACGCACGTGCTAGGCGAGCACTCTACCACTGAGCCACAACCCCAGCCCAATAAATAAATATTTTTAAAAATGGTGGGTAATCTAGAATGAAGTTGCCTCTGCTTATCACAACAACACAAAATTAAAAAAAAAAATTCAAAATTCCTCTTGCAAATGCCTTCAAAGTCACTTCTAAGAAACACAATAAAAACAAATTTAGCTCTGGTTTTTTTTTTTTTTTTTTTTTTTTCTTTGAAACTCAAAGCAGTATAAGCTATTCAGCTACCTCAGTTATCAGATTTGGCTCAAAAAACTGGTGACTTCAGCCTCAGGAAAGATATTTTCCCACTTAACATCTTATATCCAGGAGTTTAACCAGGATATATAAGGACACAAGAAGAAACCAATCTCAGATTAACCCCTGAACAGCCAAAAATAATTTTTAAAATAGATAAGGGGTTAGGGTTGTAGCTCAGTGGCAGAGTACATGCCTAGCATATGTGAGGCACTGATTTGATTCTCAGCACCACATATAAATAAATAAAAATAAAGTTCTATCAGCAACTGAAAAAAAATATTTAAAAAAATGAGTTGGTACTATATAAAATGTTTTTAAAAATATATCAATTAAACAAATAAAATAGATCAAAGTTTAATAAATAATTTCCTAAATGAAGCAAAATAAAAGGGAACCTTTATTCTGAGTGAAACTAGAATTTTAAATCTTACATTCTAATCTACAACTCTGAAACAAGGAGAGTATTTCATTTTGACTAATAAATATCCCAAGAAATACAATGAATAGGACTCAAGTGCATCTGAATGCGAATTGCTGTGAATTTAGAATTGGAAAACTAATTTATCCAATAAACGTGCATGAAATTTTTATAAACTAACGAGTCTATATTATGAAAAATCACAAATAAAGCTTATAACATACTTTGAAAGGTAAGTAATTTTAAAGTATATATATATGTATATACATATATATATATATGTGTGTGTGTGTGTATATTTTTTCAATTTACCTTTATTTATTTATATGTGGTGCTGAGAATGGAACCCAGTGCCTGTGGTAGGCAAGCGCTTACCACTGAGCCACAACCCCAGACCCGAAACCTAAGTACTTTTTAAAGTATGTTATCTGGAAATCAGTTTTTAATTTGAAAATTTTAAGGAAAAGATGTAGAATACAGATTGATTTGTTTAATAATATATATATATATATATATATATATATTTTTTTTTTTTGGTGGTGCTCAGGTTTGAACTCAAGACCTCACACATACTAAACATACTTTACCACCAAGCCACACCACCACCATGTTAAATAACCCTTTAACCTACTTAATTTGAAATAAAAGCAGTTTAGAACTTGGCAAGTACAAATATTTCACAAGGAGAGAGTATCAAAAGAGAGAGAGAGAGAACAAAGGCTATCACTACAGGAAACTACGAAGAACTAAGACAATATCCTCACTCACCTCTGGAATACATTTTCCTACCTAAGTATGACACAGAAGGTACTCTACCTCAATGTCCTGGAGACTGAATTCCTTCTGATCTGTAAAGTTTGCAGCCCCAGCACTAAGTTCCATCAGCATCTTGGCAATCTCAGGCTTTATGGCTGAGGTCAGCCGACTGGCTGCTTCCATGACATGCTCCTGCACATCTTTAAGCTGCATGGCCGCCTTTGAGTAGTGTGAGTTTCGGAACACAGTGCTGAAGAGATCTGTGAGGAAAGTACTGGCACGGCAGAAGACGTTGAGGGCATCCAGGTATTTGGAGATACCCTGCTGGATGTCAGCAATGGGAGTGGAGTGGGGCATGGTATGGTGGCAGCTGCCTGCTGCAGTCAGATTGCCCAGGGGGGCAGAGGTGGCTGTGGATGCCAGGGGAGAGCTCAGTGCTCGGCCCAGCTCAGGCATCGGGTACTGCTGGTGCTGCTGTACCTTCTGCTTGGACCCGCCAAGCAGGAAGCGTCGCTTGTAGTCCATTTTACTGTCCTGGGCACTGCAGCAATACATACGGGTTGGGGAACTGTCCCAAGGACTGAGCAGATCAGGGTTCTGATTCTTTATTTTTTTTTCTCAAAACTGCAGCTAGGTATAAAAATAGTGGAGTTCTGCAAATCTAAGTTTTAAAAAAGGCATTTCCATGAGGCAGATGATCATGTGATCCAACATAGAGGTGAAAAGGACAACAGGTTTATATAATTAATATTTTCAGTGTAGACAGAACCACTGACAAAAAATAAAAGTGTTCCAAAATGCTGTATAAGAACTGTTTTGCATTCCACTCTCTTAATAAAAAGATATGCTTGCTGAGAAAAACATTTACTTATAATTGCTTTGGAAGAATATTTTGATACTTATATTTACAATGGCAAAAAAATAACTTAACTTTTTAAAAATGTAATATAATGTATCTTTAGTATACCAAAAAGTTAGAACCCAAAAACCCACAAGCTGATCAACAGCAATTTAAAAAGCAGTACATGGTTACTACACACAAAGTCCTTAAGAAGGAAGATCAAACATCTGCAGAATTTTGACAGAGCCTGCCTGTCAAATCCATTTACCTGTAAAGCTTCTCCTCAAAGGTAAAAATTTCCAAATTTCCTGCAATGTTTTCTGAAAACAAGTTTTCTTTAAAAATGGCATTTGTTATTATAAGTGTTCTCCTCCTTTCCTTTTGTTTGCTGAGGTAGTGATTTCCTTATAACATTAATAAAAGGTGCTTCCAGACTGGGTTGGCCCTCATTTACAAAGTCTGAAGCAAGAATGCACAGATGTATTCATAAGGCCTCTAAGTCATTTCCTGTAAGGAGAAAAAAAGAAGATAAAGTCAGGAAGATCATAAGACAATAAGCAATTCTGAAACATTAATTTATGCAATGCTATCATCTACACAACCAGGCTATAAATGAATGAAATAAGAAATCATATTATAAACTTACAGAAGCGGGACAACAGTAAAAGTTGAACTGTGAAATGATTACTATTAGAAAATTCCTCATGGGCTGGCAATGTAGCTTAGAGGCAGGGCATTTGCCTAGTATGTGAAGGACCCTGCCATCACCAAAGGGGGGGGGGGGAGAAAAAAACAGAAAAAGAAAATTCCTCAAGTTGTAGTAGAAAAATAATGCAATAAAGTAAGTCTAATTCCACACCAACCACTCCAAAACTGAGGCTAGGGGCTGGGTTATGGCTTATCGGTAGCGCTCGCCTAGCACGTGTGCGGCCCGGGTTCGATCCTCAGTACCACGTAAAAATAAAAATGCATTGTGTACAACTAAAGCAAATAAATAAATATATATTAAAAAAAAAAAAAAAACTGAGGCTAACAGGTGACACCTTGAACAGGGCTTGGCTTGTTTTCCCCCGTAGAGAGTTCACACATCTGCAAGAAGATTAGATGAGTTCATGTGTCCCTTGGAAGACTGATTCCAGAACCCCCTGAAGGTCACCAAAATCCAAGAATGCTCAAGTTCCTTAAACAAAATGGCACTGTATTTGCATATAACATATATACATTGTCCCCTACACTTTAAATCACCTCTAGATTAATTATAGTACCTAACACAATATAAACTCTAGTTGTTATACTGTATTGTTTAAGGAATAAAAAATCAGAACACATTTAGCACTGATGCAATTCATTAAAAAATATTTTCGATCTGGAATTGAACCCAAAGATGTGGAATCTGGAGATATGGACATCTGACTAAGCTTTTGGTGAAAGATATTAATCTCCTCACAAACTTTGAGGAGATAAGATAAAGGAAAGATGAGCACAAAGGTGAGAAAAATCAGGAAGGCTGTTATGAAAAAATATTATTGAGGTAGGCCTTGATTGTGGGAAAGATTTTAACAAGTGCAAAAGGGACACATAGGGGCTCACCACGTGAAGAATCACCTCAGCAAAGGCCCTGAAGCAAGAGAACACCAGGTCTGTTCAGGATATACCCAGCTGGGCTAAAGTACAGGGTGCAGAAAGACAGAATCTTGAGGGAGATAAGTGGCCAGCAGGTGGTTTGTAGACAGGATTCTTCTAACCACAAGCCCGATACCAATTTCTCCCCTAGGTATTCAGAGGGGAAGCTTGAGAAAATATGCTGGCTTTGGGTCTGGGGTTGTGGCTCCAGCAGTAGAGCGCTCCCCTAGCGTGTGTGAGGCCCTGGATTCAATCCTCAGCACCACTTAAGAATAAATAAAGGTATTGTGTCCAACTACAACTATATATATAATATATATGTATTATATATTATATATATATATATTTTTTTTTAATATTCTGGTTTTCACACACTAGGGTAATTTCTATAGAATCTCTGGCTCCAGGTGGCAATATCTGGACATCACTGGTTAGTTTCTGATACCTACAACAGAAAAAACAGCATATTCTCTACTGAGCTAAATTCAGGGGTAACATTTGCTTGAACTACCTGTTGTGCCAAACACAGCAATAGTTCAAATGTATTTTATTAAAAGTTAGTATATACTAAACTTCAACATATATAACATCTATATATAGTTTGGTATACTTATTTTTTTCAATGTTGAGGACTGAACACAGGACCACCTTGTATGTGCTAAGCAAGTGCAGTACCACTAAGCTACACCCCCAACTCTGGTTTATTTATTGATGACCAGGTTTTCGTTCTTTCCATTTTCCTTTTTGTACATAAAAATACATGTAAATAATACTTTGTCACTTATCGTGGCCAATCACCAACTCCTTTGAAGTTCTATAACTATGTAAGGAACAGAGGAAGTTAGATAGTTTATAAGAGCAAGAAGCAAGAGTGCTGAGGACACAGACATACATGTAAATTCACCTGAACAGACCCTATTTATAGCTCTGTGTTCATAAAATTCTTGACCCTTAAAAAAGGAAAAAAACAGGGGTTGGGTTGTGGCTCAGTGGTAGAGTGCTCGCCTAGCACGGTGAGGCACTAGGTTCAATCCTCTGCACCACATAAAAATAAAGTTATTGTGTCCATCCACAACTAAAAGAAAAATATAAAAAAAAAAAAAAAAAGAAAGAAAGAAAGAAAAAGAAAAAGAAAGAAAAGGGACTGGGTCTGTGGCTCAGAGGTAGAACACTCGCCTAGCACATGCGCGGCCCGGGTTAGATCCTCAGCACCACGTAAAAATAAATAAAAGGCATTATAGACAACTAACTAAATATTTAAAAAATAAATAATTAAATAAAACAAAGGTATGTGTCCATCTACAACCAAAAAATAAACAAAAAAAGAAAAAAACAAACAAACTCACAGCCAGGCATGATGGCCCATGCCTATAGTCCCAGAACTTGGGAGGCTGAGGAGGAAGGATCATTTGAGGCCAGGAGTTTGAGGCTAGCCTGTGCAACACAGGCAAAATACACAAGACAAACAAACAAAACAAACAAACAAACAAACAAAACAAGCTCATAAACTTCTCCAGAAACAAGTAACAAATAACTACGTGTAAGAAATCTGTTCCCAGTTGTTTTTTTTTTCTTTTCTCAAATTCATGACAATAAGGCAATCGTATCTATCCCTGTCCAAGTCCTACATCATAATCAATTCCAATATATAAAAGAAGCACTCAACAGAAATGAAGAAAGGAAGGCTGTTCCTGTGGAAACTGTGTGGCATGTAAAGGAAAACCTTTGCCTTGAGTTTACCACAGTGTCGAGTAGACCTGAGAAGCACTCTTTGTTCAGTGATGCACCAAATTTCTTAGTTCCTGGGCACCCTCTTCCACTGCTGTCTCTGGCTCTAGGAAAGCCCATTCCCATTCCTTTAGCAAGACCAAGTGAGACCCACTTGCTTACCTAACTTCTAAAAAATAATTAAAAATTTAAAAAGGCATGGGGATGTGTCTCAGTGGTTAAACACCCCAGGGTTATATCATCAGTACCAAAAAAATAAAAGAATGAATGTTGTAAGCCCCTACCTCACATCATATACAAAAATTAACTCAAAATAAATCAAAGACTTAAATATAAGAATTAAAATATAAAATTCTTAGAAGAAAATATAGGTGAAAAATTTTGTGAGCTTGGGTTAGACAATGGTTTCTGAAACATAACACCTAAAGCCCATGCAACAAAAGAAAAAAATAGATAAATTGGATTTCATCAAAATAAAAACTGTGGGCCGGGCGCGGTGGCGCACGCCTGTAATCCCAGCACTTTGGGAGGCTGAGGCAGGAGGATCGCGAGTTCAAAGCCAGCCTCAGCAATGGCGAGGCACTTAGCAACTCAGTGAGACCCTGTCTCTAATAAAAAATACTAAAAAGGGCTGGGGATGTGACCCAGTGGTTGAGTGCCGCTGAGTTCAATCCCCGGTACAAAAAAAAAAAAAATAAAATAAAATAAAATAAAATAAAAATAAAAACTGTGGCTGGAGATACAGCACAGTATTGGAGCTGGCATGCATTAGGTCCTGGGTTCAATCCTCAGCACCACAAAATGCACATGCACAAGAATATTTAAAAATGTTTAAAATAAAATACAGTGGTCCACAGCTAAAATCCCAGCTATTTGGGAGGCTAAGGCAGGAGAATTAAAAAATTCAAGGCCAGCCAGGGCAGCTTAGCAAAACTTTGTCTCAAAATAAAAAGTAAAAAGTGTTGAGGGTATAGCTTAGTGATAGAGTGCTTGACTAGCATGCACAGGCCCTGGGTTCAATACCAACAGTGCAAAAAGAAAAAAAATTCAATCAAAAAGATAGACAAGCCAGGTGCGGTGGCGCATACCTGTAATCCCAGCACTTAGGAGGCTGAGGCAGGAGGATGGTGAGTTCAAAGCCTCAGCAATGGCAAGGCACTTAGCAACTCAGTGAGACCCTGTCTCTAATAAAATACAAAAAGGGGCTGGGGATGTGGCCCAGTGGTCCAGTGCCCCTGAGTTCAATCCCTGGTACCAAAAAATAAATTTAAATAAATAAAAAAGAAATCTTTATCTAAAGGCTACTATCCAGAATCTAGGAAGCAAATTATCAAAACAAACAAACAACAACAACAACAACAGAAACAACCCTTGGAGATAAACTAATTTGTTCAACACAATGGCACACACCTGCAACCCCACCTACTCAAGAGAATAAGGCAGGAGGATAACAAATTCAAGGCCAGCCTGTACAATTTAGCAAGAGCCTATGTCAAAATAAAAAATTAAAAGGGCTGGGCTAGAGATGTACCTCAGTGGTAGACTGCCAGTGGATTCAATTCCCAGTACTGCCAAAAAACAAAACAACAACTCATGTAATTTAAACCCTGCAATTTGCAGATGAAAAAAAAAAAAAAAAAATCCCATGATACTAAATGTCTTGCACTAGGCCACATAATCTCAGGATCATACTCTGGTATCTTGACTCTCAGAACTCCAAACACGAATGTTCTGTTCTGAACTATCCAGACTGGCAGATAAGATTAGGGAATGCTACAGGAAAAAATCCTAAAATGAGGCCTAACCTAATAAAGTTTTGTTTCTTGCTCACAAAAAGTTCAATGTGGGTCTGGCAGCCCTTCTTCAACTTGTAGGGACATCACTGGAACTTCACTGTCTTTAACAGTCACCCCAGCACAGAAAAAAAGTGAAAATTCATATCCCCCCAGTAATCCACTAAAAGTGACACATTTCACTTCCCTTCACAGCAAGGCTTTGGTCAAAATTAGTCACATGGTGCCAATTAACTGTAAGAGAGACAGGGAAATGTAAGAGAACATATGGAATACTGTGAAAGCATTATAGTTGGCTGTAGCTGTCCATCTAGCCATGTGTTGTGTAGTTCTGACCAGATGGCAAAAGCAATTTGGACTTCGCTCATGGAAGGCTGTTCTTTAATGCAGAGTCCCCACAGCAGCTCTCCAGAGGCCAGCTCAATCTCAGCCAGAGTCTTCTCCAGAATGTGGTTCTCAGATGTGTGTATGTATGGAGAAAGGGGGAGTGGGTTCTTTTTGAGAAACTTATGAAAAAATCACTTCATCTAACACTCATCCAAAACACCAAAAGTTTCCATTCAATTTTGGAACAGGAAACCCTGGTAAAAAACAACAACAACAACAACAACAACAACAACAACAACAAAACAAACTGCCCTTCACATCTCCATGCTTTCCTTCCCCCCAGAGGAAGACTACATAGTCCTGGAGGCACCAGATGATGTTTTGAAAACTGAGCTTCACTTTCTGCCTCTAGGGTTGGTCAAGCAGGTTACCAAGCAGGGAAGACCTAAGGTTCAGGCTAGAGTATTTAGTAGAACCACAGAGAAATACATAAGAGACCCTTTATACCCCCACTATTTCCTATGCCCCTGTCTTCTAAAGGTGTGGTCCTCAGATCATGAACATCTGAACTAAGTAGCCCAAGGCCAAGGGTACAACGGTGTTATGAACGAAATATTTCCTCACAAAATTTGTATGTTGAATCAAATTTCCAATTTATCATTTGAGATATTTAGAGATAATTAGGTTGTGAGGATATAGCCCTCTTGAATGGAATTAGTTTTTGTTTTGTTTGTACCAGGGATTGAACCAAGCAGTACTCAAACACTGAGCCACATCACAACCCTTTTATTTTTTATTTTGAGACAGTCTAAGTTGCTTATGGCTTCACTAAGTTCCTCCTGCCTCAGGCTCCAAAGCAGCTGGGATTACAGGTGTGCACCACCACGCCTGGCCAGAACTAATGCTCTTATTAAAAAAATAAAATAAAAGCCAAAAATCTAGGTCTCTTTTCCTATCATGTGAGGATAAAAAAAAAAATTGGAAATCTGCAATCCACAGGAGGGCCTTCACCAGAACCCCATAAATGATGGCACCTGATCTTGGACTTTTAGACTCCAGAACTGAGAAACAAAGTTCATTGTTTATAAGTCACCCAGTTTATGGGACTTTGTTAAAGCAGGCAGGAGTAAGATAACCTGTATGATGGCAGGCCTTACATAATAGTATACAAAAGGTGGTCATAACCACCACCAAGAATATTGTTAAGAATGGGAGCCAGGGGCTGGGGCTGTAGCTCAGTGGCAGAGCATTTGCCTCACATGTGTGAGGCGCTAGGTTTGATCCTTAGCACCACATAAAAATAAACAAACAAAATAAAGGTGTACTGTCCATCTACAACTACAAAAAATTAAAATTAAAAAAAAAAAAAAAGAATAAAAAAAAAAGAATGGGAGCCAGAAGCTGAGTGTAGCTCAGTGGTAGCGCATCTGCCTCACATGCAAGATGTCCTGGGTTCAGTATCCAGCACTACAAGAAACACACACACACACACACACACACACACACACACAATGGAAACTAGAATGAAAAGAAAGAACACACCAATGAAAAATAATGGCTTAAGGATTTCCTTCCCTTGTATTAGAATCAGGATACAACTCTTACAAGAATGACAATTAAAACATTGATTCCAGCCGGGTGCGGTGGCGCACGCCTGTAATCCCAGCACTTTGGGAGGCTGAGGCAGGAGGATCGCGAGTTTAAAGCCAGCCTCAGCAATGGTGAGGCACTTAGCAACTCAGTGAGACCCTGTCTCTAAGTAAAATACAAAAAAGGGCTGGGGATGTGACCCAGTGGTCGAGTGCCCCTGAGTTCAATCCCTGGTAACCACACAAAAAAAAAAAAAAAAAAAAAAAAAAAAAAAAAAAAAATTGATTCCTAGGGCACAACCAAGATCTAATAAATCAATCTTTGTGGTGGAGCCAAGAACACTTATTTCCCCAGGTGATTATGATGCAAACAATAATTTGAGAACTGAAGTGGTCAGCTGAAAATGTGCTGAAAGCTACAAGTATGAGCACACCAGAAGGCACCACCTGTCTAAAATGCCACTTAGTGAAACTCAAGTATTCTCAACAATATTTCTGTCCACTCAAGAATTAAAAGCAGCTGGGCATGGTGGTACATGCCTGTAATCCCTGTGACTCTGGAGGCTGAGGCAGGAGGATCACAAGTTCGAGGCCAGCCTCAGCAACTTAGTAAGACCCTGTCTCAAAAATAAAAAGGGCTGGGGATGTGGCTCAGTACTCAAGCGTCCCTGAGTTCAGTTGCCAGTACCAAAAAAAAAAAAAAAAAATCAGAAAAGCATTTCCAATTAGTGGGCATAGCTCAATGGTAGATGGCTTAAAACAAAAACAAAACAGAAAGGCACCTCCCCAACCAAAATAATAAATTACTACTTCTGAGAACCAAGAAGCTGGTTGGATAATTCAATGAAGTTCTGTGTGTATCATAATTGCTTCTAATAAGATCCCTTAAGCACCACAGTCAAGCCTAGAGTTCTTCTCCAGGCAGAAGAAAAAATAAGCTCTTAAAAAGATGAAAAGTTGGTGGGGGGCTGGGGTTGTGGCTCAGCAGTAGATGGCTCGCCTAGTACGTGTGAGGCGCTGGGTTTAATCCTCAGCACCACATAAAAATAAATAAATAAATAAAATAAAGGTATTGTGTCCAACTACAACTAAAAAAAAAATTATTTAAAAAAATGATAAGCTGGGCGCGGTGGCGCACGCCTGTAATCCCAGCACTTTGGGAGGCTGAGACAGGAGGATCGCGAGTTCAAAGCCAGCCTCAGCAATGGCGAGGCACTTAGCAACTCAGTGAGACCCTGTCTCTAAATAAAATACAAAAGAGGGCTGGGGCCCGGGCGCGGTGGCGCACGCCTGTAATCCCAGCACTTTGGGAGGCTGAGGCAGGAGGATCACGAGTTCAAAGCCAGCCTCAGCAATGGCGAGGCACTTAGCAACTCAGTGAGACCCTGTCTCTAATAAAATACAAAAAAGGGCTGGGGATGTGGCCCAGTGGTCTAGTGCCGCTGAGTTCAATCCCCGGTACCAAAAAAAAAAAAAAAGAGGGCTGGGGATGTGGCCCAGTGGTCGAGTACCCCTGAGTTCAATCCCCGGTACCACAAAAATAAATAAATAAGTAAAGAAAGAAAGAAAGGAAGAAAAGTAGTTCACTTGGGATTTTTGTTGTTATTGTTTTGGTACTGGGAATTAAGCCCAGGAGCTCTCTACTACTCAGCCACATCCCTGGTCTTTTTATTTATATTTTAAATTTCTGAGACAGGGTCTCACTAAATTGCAGAGTCTGACCAAGAACTTGTACTTGTGATCCTTCCTGCTTCAGCCTTCCAAGTAGCTGGGATTACAGGTAAGTGTCACTACACTTGGCTTGAAAACTGTTTTTTACTTATTCTTTTTTTATTTTTAAGTGCTGGGATTGAACCCAGGAACACTTTACCACTGAGCTACATCTGCAGCTTTTTCTTTTTCTTTTTTTTTTTTTTTTTTTGGTACCAGACATTGAATTCAGGGACACTCAGCCACTGAGCCACATCCCCAGCCCTATTTTCTATTTAGAGACATGGTCTCACTGAATTGCTTAGCACCTTGACATTGCTGAGGCTGGTTTTGAACTCACAATCCTACTGCCTCAGCCTCCCAGGCTGCTGGGATTACAGGCGTGCACTACTGCACTGGGATCTTTTTTATTTGAGGCAAGGTCTTTCCAGATTACTGAGTCCTGTGAGTGCCACTGTGCTTGGCTTGGTTTTTACTTATTCTTAACAGATCTCATATCTCTGAGCTAATCCTTTAGATAAGGTTGAATTCAAGGAAGTATCATGAAACTGAAATTCTATTCAAGTTCTATCATTCTCAAATGGGTTCTTGCCAAGAAATAATGTGCAGAGAAGGTGGTCATACCTATCTACAGAGTCACTGTCATGTCAGTGAACATAACATCGCTTCACAAAACACTGTCAGAAGTTGTGTGATAGGTACATGAGGTTCATCATATCATTCACTCTAATGTATGTGATTAAACATTTCTGAAATAAAATGTTTTAAATGCACACATAAAGCTGCTGGCTATATTCCTTTTATTATTTTTTAAAATAAAATTCTTCCCAATGTTTTCTGATGAAAAGTTTTTCAAAAGCTTTCCCCTTATTTATCTGCCTGAAGGGCTAAAATATGTTCCATCCATTTAAGGACATTTCTTTTTCATATTTTCTTAAAGGAATTTTTGCTGGAAAAACATTCACGATTTATGAATCCACTATTCATGCTGCATGGAAATAAATACACATTGTGAAAGACTGCAGAAGTCAGTGTAGCCAAGACTTGTTAAGATTTAAGTAATGTATTCATAAATTTTAATCCTACCTAAAATTCTCAAACACATAGCAGAAAATTACATTTTAGTAGGTTAAGTCACATCTTCTCAAATGTTTTCTGATTAGTTTTTCAAAATATTTTTGAAAAGTCAGCAGCAATTTCTACTCCAAACATGCTGCATGGAAATAAAAACATTGTGAAAGTATTCATTAATATAAAAAATTTAACACATACAGAAAATTATTGTACAGATTTTTAGCAATTATACTTCTAAACAGAATTATGATTTACAATTATACTTCTAAGTATGTACAGAAAAGAACTGAAAGCAGGGACCTGAACAGATATTTGTACAGCCATGTTCATGGCAGCTTATTCATAATAGGTAAAAGGTGGAAACAACTCAAAAGTCCATCAACAGATGAACAAACAAAGAAACGTGGTATATCCATACAATGGAATATTATCCAGCATTAAAAAGTGAGGGGATGGGGCTGGGGTTATGGCTCAGCGATAGAGCACTTGCCTAGCACATGCGTGGTCCTGGGTTCAATCCTCAGCACCATGTGAAAACAAACAAAATAAAGGTATTGTGTCCAACTACAACTAAAATAAATAGATAGATAGATAGATAGATAGATAGATAGATATTAAGGGGAAGCTGGGTAGGGTGGCACACACCTATAATCCCAGTGACTTGGAAGGTTGAGGCAGCAGGATTCAAAGTTCAAGATCAGCTTCAGTAATTTAGAGTGACCCTCAGCAATTTAGCAAGAGTCTGTCTCAAAACAAAAAAATACCCCACAGGTGTGGCTGTAATCCCAGAGGCTCTGGAGGCTGAAGCAGAAGAATCACAAGTTCAAAGCCAGCCTCAGCAAAAACGAGTCACTAAGTAACTCAGTGAGACCTTATCTCTAAATAAAAGACAAAATAGTGCTGTGAATGTGGTTCAGTGTTCGAGTGCCCTTGAGTTCAATCCCCAGGACCGCCCCCCCCCCAAAAAAAATATAAATAAATACAGACTGAGGATGTAGTTCAGTGATAGGGCACTAGTCTAACATGTACAAGGTCCTGGGTTTAACGCCCAGTACCTCAAAAAGAAAGAAAGGGAATTCTGACTCATGCTCCAACATGCATGAACCTTGGAGACATTAAGCCAAGTGAAATAAATCAGACACATAAGGACCAATGTATATGATTCCAATATATGAGGTACCTAAAATTCATAAATGCAAAAAGTAGAACAGAGGTTCCCAGGGACTGGGGAAAGAAAAATAAATGAGTTATTGTCTGATGTGGTAAGGAATTTCAGTTTGGGGTGCTTGAAGAAGTTCTGGATTTAGGTGGTGGTAATGGTTGCAACAACACTATGAATATACTTAATGACACTGAACCGTATACTTAAAAATGGTTGAAATGATAATTTTTATGTTATGTATACTTCACTACAATAAAAAAAACCACGAGATCATAAAATATTAAGAAAAAATCATTTTTGGAGTAGTTAAGGCACTAAGCAATTAGATTATTCTGAAATTGACTGGGGGTGGGGTATCAAGCAGTTATCCTCCCTTTCCTGTTTATACTGTTTTGTAAAATATTCCACTTAGGAAAGTTCTCTAAAAAAGAAAGAAAGAGGGGCTGAGGATGTGGCTCAGTGGTTTAGCGCTCGCCTAGCACGTGCACAACCCGGGTTCGATCCTCAGCACCACGTAAAAATAAAAAATAAAAAAAAACGGCATTGTGTACAACTAAAACCAATAAATAAATTAAAAAAAAAAAAAAAAGAAAGAAAGAAAGAAAGAGGGCTGGGGATATAGCTCAGTTGGTAGAATGATTGCTTTGAATGCACAAGGCCCTGGGTTCGATCCCCAGCACCACAAAAAAAAAAAAAAAAAAAAAAAAAAAAAAAAGAAGAAGAAGAAAGAAACTAGCTATTAAATACAAATGAAATGCTAATAAAACCATCATTTTGCAACCCTAATGAAACAGTGGATCTAGCCAATGATTTTCAATCATGGTTAAAATCATTAGGTGAAAATTTGGTGAGGAAGTTTATGATGAAAGAATTAGGCTTGAACACTTGAACCCGCTGATTAATTCCAGTATTATTAAAAGTAGAGAACTAGACATATAATTACATTATATTATGTAATGCTGTTATTTCATATTATTATGATGATGAAATACAAAGTACATGGTACCATCCATGAAGCACTAAAATATTTAGTTAAAATCTAATCAAGATTCCCCCTCTAGCCAGCAATTTATAGGAAATATGAAAGATAAACTACAAATTTTAAGTATTTTCTGTAAGGTCTTTTTAACCTTGTTCATAAATAACCAGTTTTAAAAACCAAGGATCTTATAGCCTAGGTGAGTTATAGTTTTAATAGTCTTCTCAGAGCAATTTTACCAGCTTTGTCCTCCAGTTTCATTTTTATTACCTTCTCCTAACCTTTCTGTGTGTGTGTGTGTGTGTGTGTGTGTGTGTGTGTGTGTGTGCCTGTCAGTGTGTATGTTAACATGGCCTGAACCCAGGGCTTTGGGCATGCCAGGCAAGTGTTCCACCACTGAGGTATATCCCCAGGCCTTTTAATCTCCCTTTTGCATGTAATTTACACTCACTGGGGTCCCTGGCACTCAAGAATTAAATCAAACTCCTCACCATAACCAGCACAGCCCTGCCTTATTCTCCATTTTCATTTTGTACCTTCTGATCCCTCACTCATAACAGTCCAGCCACACTGCTCAGATTCCAATTTTTCTAGCACACCATGCTCTTCCACACCATGTTGATGCCCTTATCTGGAAGCTCTTACCTCCCTCTTGCTCTCCTACTCATATGATGCTCTTCCCTATTGTCTTTTAGCTCTTCTCCTCAGAGAAGCCCTCTCTCTCTCTGGTATTAGGGATTGAATCAAGGGGCACTTAGCCACTGAGCCACATCACCAGCCCTTTATATTTTTGATTGTGAGACAAGGTTTCGCCAAGTTGCTTAGGGCCCCATTAAGTTGCTGAGGCTGGCCTCAAATGTCCAATCCTCCTGCCTCAGTCTCCCAAGTCACTGGAATTACAGGTGTGCACCAATGTGCTGGGCCAGAGAAGACATTTCTAGTCAACCTGTCTAAACTAGGTTCACCTTGTGCCTACAATGCTATCTTGTCTTAATGACAACTTGAAATCATCACTCCATTTGCTTGTGTACAACTTACTTGCCAGCATATAAGCTAAGGACAGCACTGACCTGTTGACTGCTGGATCCCCAAAGTCAACAGGTGTGCTGGAAGATTCTTTGGAAATCTGATACCAGTGAGTCACTTATTGTTTTCTAGTGGCACTGTTCTGAAAATCTAAGAAAATGGCTCCTATGCAAGTCACCTCTCCACCTGGAAGGTGACAGGTCTGCAAAATCCTGACAGTGGTTGCAATTATCTGTGGCCTTAAGATAGGTGACATGGGGCTAAGGATGTAGTTCAGTGGAAGAGCACATGTGAGGTCCTGGGTTCTATCCTAGCACACCACACACACACACACACACACACACACACACACACACACACAAAGGAAAAAAATGAACATGAGAAAAACAGAAACTGTGGTCTCCACTTCCAAGGTCACAGGTCACAGTATCATAAACTCACCTCTCAAGCTGGGGCTTGATGTAAATGGAAAATGCTGGCTATTTCTTTATTATTATTCACAAATCTGTTTGTGAAATCTTTCACTGTACACATACACACACACACTTTGCCCTTCATTTCTGTAGTCAAAAATATGTTTCTGTGTCTTTGCAGTCCCAGGATTTGCAATTCAATTTATCTCACCAAAGTTGATGATCAAATATAGATGAACCCTCCAAAGAAGATGTGCCAAAAGCACACAAAAGCACATTACCTATTAAGAAAATGCGAATCAAACCACAAGATACACCAGGCATGGTGGTGCATGCCTGTAATCCCAGCAACTAAGGAGTCTGAGGCAGAAGGATCTCAAGTCCAATGCCAGCCTCAGCAACCGGTCTCAAAATTTTAAAAAATTTAAAAGGGCTAGGAACATAGCTCAGGGGTAAAGCTCCTCTAGATTAAATCCCCAGTACTCAAAAATAAAATAAACCACGATACCACTTCACAACCACTAGGATGGCTACAATAACAAGTACAGACAATAACAAGTATTGACAAGGATGCAGATAAACTTGAATCTAAATGCACTGCTCACTGGAATGCAAAATGGTGCACTTTGGAAAACAAACTGACAGTTCCTCAAATGGCTAAACACAGAATTACCACCAAAGGATTCTACTCCTATGTATATATCCAGAGAAATGAAAAACATATGTCTACAGGAAACCTGCACATGAACATTCAGAACTTTGTTCATAATACCCCAAAACTGAAAACAACTCAATTGTCTCATCAATTAGCAAATGAATAAACAAAATGTGGTATAACCATACAGTGGAATTCTACTCATCCTTGAAGAGGAATGAAGAGCCAATGCATCCATTAATACGAAATATCCAGATTAGGCAAATTCATTGAAACAGAAAATTAAAGGCTGCCTAAAGCTGTGGGCTGGGAGGGAGAAATAAGAAGTGACTGCTAATATGTAAAGGGTTTGTTTTTGGAGTAATGAAAATGTTTTAATGTTAATTTCACTTAGTTGTGGCACAGCTGCAAATAAACTAAAAACCACTGAATTATATACCAAAAATGAGGGAATTGTATGGTATGTGAATTATATTTCAATAAAACTTACAAAAAATATAAAGATGAACCACTCTATAAGCAATTCCCTCTTCAGAGAAAAAGAAATCCATAGAAAATGTTCTACTGCTGGGCTGGTGTTGTGGCTCAGCTGTAGAGTGCTTGCCTAGCACATGCTCGGCCCTGGGTTCGATCCTCAGATCCTCAGCACCACGTAAAAATAAATAAATAAAGGTAGTGTGTCCAACTACAACTAAAAAATAAATATTAAAAAAAAAAAAAGAAAAAGAAAATGTTCCACTCCTGTCCAACCCACAATAATGTAAACCCAAATATCTACTCTTGATAACTTGGAGACACTACAGGAAATTCTTTAGACAGATTAGTGAAGTTATTGTCGAAGAAGTTCAAAGCCCAACCATTTCCATGTTTTCACTTGAGACTGACTAAAACCATATTTAGACATGCACTCTAGAAAAATGCTTTGAAGAATTTTATTCTCATCATTCATGAATTTAAAATATCCATCCAGGCAAGAGAAAATGCCTGAAAGATTCAGTCCTTTGTTCCCTTCCTCCTTAGAACTCTACTCTTTTGGCTCTCTTTATCCATTATCGCATTTGAAAGTAAAGCACCTCTGTCAGAGTGAAAATGAAAAGACGCTAGTTCTAGCATACCTCCTTACTCCTAACCATTCTTAAATTGCCCGTTTGAGCCATTCCTCCTTATGTGCAATGGTTCCTCAGAGCTCTGTGCTGTGCCCTCTAAGATCAGAACATTCTCCCTGGGAAGACTCCCAAATCCATCTCTCGCCCAGGTTTCCTCCTAGTCTCCAAACACCAAATACTCAACTGCTTATTGGACAGGTTCCCAAATCAAATGTCCAAAACCAACTCTCCCAATGTTCCTTTTGTCTTTGTGAATGGCATCACCATCTACCTCCTTGAACAAGGCAGAAACCTGGGGAGTAAGCTTCCACTCCACACTCTTCTTCACATCCAATTAATCATTTAGTCTTCCCCTTCCTGCCTTAATAATGCTCCAGTCCTTTCCCTTATATCATCAATACCACTATCAAAGCTCAGATCATCTTCATCTCTTGTCTGCACACCAAGGTGATTCCTAAGTGGTCTTCCAAACGCCTGCGCTCCTCTGGTTGCTGTGTGACTGTTACAGATCCAACCTGATCATACCACACTCCTATTTAATATCGGGATTGGTGACTGGGCATGGTGGTATATTCCTGTAGTTCCAGCAACTTGGGAGGCTGATGCAGGAAGATCACAAGTTCAGGCCAGCCCCAGCAACTTCCCAAGACCCTAAGCAACTTCGCAACTGTCTCAAAAAAAAAATGAAAAGGGCTGGATCAAAAAAAAAAAAAAAAAAAAAAAAAAGCTGGGAATGTGGCTCAGAGTTAAGCACCCCGGGGTTCAATCCCCAGTGCAAAACAAAAACCTGTAATGGCTCTGCACTGTCCTTCCCAACTTTCTCACACCCCCCTTGTTTTTCCCAACACCACCCAATTCTGACACATACCATCTTCCCTCTTTCTACCAGTCTACACAGTCCGTTCCCTTCATCTAGAAAGCTCTCTTGGCTTACTCTCATGCCTCCTGGATGTCTAACTTAGATGTCACTTCCTCTTGGAAGCCACTCTGCACTAGGGGCCCGTCTGTGTGCTACCATAACACCCTGTTTTTAGCCCTGCGATGGCATTAACTTTGCTGTTCTGTAACATACTGTGTCACAACTGATAGTTTTCTCAGTGTTTCCCTGCCATCTCCAAGCCCCAGATCACTGAGCTCATTCAAGATATTCAAGAGTGCTAAGCACAGTGTAAATATTCAACAAATACTAGTTGAATGATTAGTTCATCCACATATTTACTTAATGGCTATTTCTGCACCACATTCAGTCAGCCTTACCACCCACAAAGGCACTAGTTTAAGTGCTAAAAACTAAGTTCTGCTAAAAGAACAAGAAGAAAAAACAATCATCCATCATGCCATGTTCGGGGACTCCTAAATAAACAAAATGGACCATTCCTTAAGTGTCTACAACACATCAAGTATTACACTTGGAGTTTTAGAGATAACTAGAACCGTAAAATAAAAACAGCTGACATTAACTCAATGTATATTAAATGCCAGGTACTGAGCAATGCACTTACATGTGTTCTAATTTAATTCTCATAACAATCTTGTGAAGTGGATGAAATATCTAAAGAGGTTAAAGGAATTCCTCAAGGTCTTATCACTGGACTAAAGGAGCAATCAACAACAGAGCTGGGTTTGGGTCCTGGTAGTCTGCCACCAGAGGCTGAGTTCTCCATTGCTACACTATTCCACCTCTGTCAAATATATGTATCTAGAACATGATGTTCAGTTTATTACAATTAGAAGGTGATGTAAAGCTATAGGCTTCTTGGAGTTGACAGGAAGTTGAGTTGGAACAATGAAAAGTGACCCCTCTTTAGGAGAGGTCTATATAATATAATGGATAATTCTATATCTATTACTAATGATTCCCAAATTCAACACTCCTCTCAATGGGACCCCCACCTGAGACTAGACCCAGGAGACATCTTAGCCCTTCAAAATTTTGCTTTTCCTCCCTTCCACTTCCTGCTCCTCCTGCTGTTCGTACTGCCTTGTTTGGTTAAAGGCAGTACAACCCTAAGCCTAAACTTTAGGTGTTATCCCAGATGGTCCCTGTCTTGTTCTCTCCTTTCTACCCTGTACTTTCAGTCCTGCCAATCTTGCTCACCAGTGCCTGCTCCACAGCAACTGCTTCATAAATGTTTGCTACTGTTACTGTTCCATCCTAAATGCCTCTCATTTCCTCTTCACATCTATGCTGTTCAGTTTCCAAGGAACTGGTTTTCCAGAGCAAGGAATATGAAAGCGCAGAAACTGAAGAGAACATTTTTTTTTTTTTTTTTTTTTTTTTGGTGGTGGTGCTGGAAATGATATCAGGATCTTAGACATGTCTGTCAGCCAAATCCTCTGTCATTGAGCCACAATCCACACCCAAAGCACAGAAGCATAGAGAAATGTCTCCTATAGAAAGAGCCAGGCCGACAACCACTCAGGTTCCAGCAATTTCCATGAAAGCAAACAGGAGATACACCTGAACACTGGCTGGTAGAGAATAGCAAAATTCAAATAGCAAACTAAAGATTATGAGAATGTCACATACTAAAATAGAAACTAACAAATGGCTCCAATTTCAAGGAACCAAACATTCTACTTTATTCCATTTTACAAAATTAATAATTCAGCATTTAATACTTTAACACAGTGGTTCTCAAAAAGTGGGGAAAAGGGGCTGTGGCTATAGCTCAGTGGCAGAGCGTTTACCTAGCATGTGTGAGGCACTGAGTTCAATCTATAGCACCAAATAAAAACAAACAAATAAAATAAAGCATTCTGTCTATCTATACCTACAAAAATTTTTTTCCTGCCGGGCACGGTGGCGCACGCCTGTAATCCCAGCACTTGGGAGGCTGAGGCAGGAGGATCGAAAGTTCAAAGCCAACCTCAGCAATGGTGAGGCACTTAGCAACTCAGTGAGACCCTGTCTCTAATAAAATACAAAAAAGGGCTGGGGATGTGGCCCAGTGGTCAAGTACCCCTGAGTTCAATCCCTGGTACCAAAAAAAAAAAAAAATTTTTTTTCTAAAAGTGGGAAAAAGGGGTCTGGGGTTGTGGCTCAGCACGTGTGCGGCCTAGGCTCGATCCTCAGCACCACATAAAAATAAAGGCATTGTGTACAACTAAAAGTAAATAAATATATATACATATATATATTTTTTTAAATATTTATTTATTTGCTTTAGTTGTATACAATGTGGTTTTAGTTTTACATGGTACTGAGAATCGAACCCGGGCCACGCACATGCTAGGCGAGTGCTCTACCGCTGAGCCACAATCCCAGCACCAAATATATTTTTTTTAAGTGGGGAAAAGAATGATTCTGCTTTCCTGTCCCCCCAGCATTTGGAAAAGTCAGGAGACAAATGTTAGTTGTGACAACTGGGGAAGTGCTAATGGTATCTAGTGGGTAGAGGTCATAAATGCTGTTAAACATCCTAAAAAGCATCCCCCACAGAATTATCCACCCCAAAATGTCAAAAGTGCTGCTATTTGAGAAATCCTGATTAATGTTCTGAGTACCCTCCTTTTCAAGTTACTTAGTGTATAAGAAGTTACTTCTTTCTGGGAAGATGCTACAAACTTCCCCCATAAACCAAGCTAGGAAGAGTTAGTAAGACAACTAATGGGTATCCTTTGGAAAGAGATAGGTAAATGCTAACTAAATAGTTTAGAAAAAAAATGCTGTAAATTCAGAGGAAGGAGAGGGCCACAGGCTGAGGCCCTTATATAGATCTCAGAGCAGAAGGGTGCCTCAGTCAACTTCAAGCCAAAAAGTACCCAGTATCCACCTGCCCAGCCTTACCTGCAGCAGATCTTGTCCCTTCAACCTACCCTCTGCTCCTGCCAAAGTGTACACTGTTCACCCATGACAGGAACTGGGCCACAGGGCTACAACATCGCACCAATACTATTACCACTGAACAAAAGCCCTCAAGTACTTCACAAAAATTCTGTCCTTCAGCTAAGCAGCAACCACCCCCCACTCAGGACTAAAAAGGCCATGACATCATCTCAACCTGATCACTAAATGTTCCTATGACTCCTAGAAGAAGAAGGTAGTGAAAACAAAGGTAGAAAAAGCTGTACAAGACTCAGACCCTAAGCCGGGCGTGGTGGCGCATGCCTGTAATCCCAGCATTTGGGAGGCTGAGGCAGGAGGATCGCGAGTTCAAAGCCAGCCTCAGCAATGGGGAGGCACTTAGCAACTCAGTGACACCCCGTCTCTAATAAAATACAAAAAAGGGCTGGGGATGTGGCCCAGTGGTTGAGTGCCTCTGAGTTCAATCTCTAGTACCAAAAAAAAAAAAAAAAAAAAAAAAAGACTCAGACCCCAAGCTCTTGTCCTCTACCACCTAAAATCAGTGCTCAGCAGCAGCCAGCCAGGAGCCGCCTCATTTCCTGTGCAACTATAGTAAAAATAGGAAGTGGGGGAGGAAGTTCACAAAGCAGAAACAAAAGTAATCACTGCCTAGCTTCCTGAACACAAATCACTGAGCAGGGAGGGTATCATTAAAACATCAAAATGGAAAGGCAGGAATGGAGAGAGCCAAGGCCAGAGGAAAGGAAGTGACACTTCTGGGTCCACCAAGCCACAGACTATTTCTGTGACAGGGAGATAGCTCTAAAAGAAAAGCTGGACACTAACCTACAGAACAGCTTCCTAGGAATTAATACTAAAACATTTTAAATTTAATACTCATGCAAAAACTCCCAAAATATTAGTCCTATCATTGTAAAAAATGTCAAATGAAAACATTTTAGGGAGGCCAAGATTAATTTTTTTTTTTTTTTTTTTTTTTTCTGTAGTCAAGAAGCAGCTATTAAAACTGCTGTCAAAACAAAGAGTTGGGGCTGGGGTTGTGGCTCAGCGGTAGAGCGCTCGCCTAGCATGTGCGTGGCCCGGGTTCAATCCTCAGCCCCATGTAAAAATAAACGCATTGTACACACTAAAGCAAATAAATATTGAAAAATTAAAAAAAACAAAGAGTTACTAATTGATTACATGACAAAATGTGAAGTCCGTGTATCATATATTGAGTTATAAAACATCAAGTAGATAGAAAAAAACCTACTAAATAAAAATTCTAATCAAGGCTAGAACCTGTCATAGTTAAAATAAAGATGCTGGTTGGGATGTAGGTCAATGATAGAGACTTGCCTAGCTTATAACGAGGCCCTGGGTTCATTCCCTAGCATCACAAAATAAAAATGCTTCCACACCTACTTACATGTGACAGCGCTGTTGAGTTCAGCCCCAATGTCCTAGGCACCAGGATACAGCAATAAACAAGACAGACAGCACCTGCTCAAAGGAGCTATCAGTCTAACCAGGGAACAAAATACATATACACTGCCTCTGTGCTGACATTTGCTCTATAACAATTTATTACCACAAAATATGGCATTCCTCTACAAAACCAAAGCAAGTTATCATTAGTGGTTCTAAGGAGCTTTTATATTTGGTAATTTACAAACAACTGATCATTTCATTTAAGCAGAAGAAAAACTTCTAACCACAAAGTCAACAGAGCTGAAATTCACTTTTAAAACAACACAGGTTTTAAAAAAAAAAAAAAAAAAAAAAAAAAAAAAAGGCCAAATATGTTAAATGGTCATATAGATGAAGAATATGTTTAATTTTGTTTAAATTGAAGGTTTTGTTTATTTTTAAAAGCCACTACATAAGTAGAAAAGTAAACGAAATTGGTGGTAATTACCACACATTCAATTGGACATAGAGTTAACATTCAACGGAAAAATAAAAAAAAAAAAAAAGCCGAAATTACTCCATCCTATTGAGAACAGACCTAGAGATACCTATTTAATTTTCTAATAACAAAACGACTTACTGTATTTTATACTTTAAGACTGATGCTTAGTCTTTTTATAAAGTTTAAAACTAATTTTCAGAGCCAGCACAGTGACATACAACTGCAATCCCAGGTCCTCAGGAGGCTAAGAAAGGAGGCTCTCAAGTTTGAGGCCAGCTGGGGAAATTTAGCAAGATCCTGTTTCAAAATGAAAAGAGGCCAAGGGCGGGGGTTGTGGCTCAGCATCGGAGTGCTGGCCTCGCACGTGCACGGCCCGGGTTCGATCCTCAGCACCACGTAAACATAAATGCATTGCATTGTGTACAACTAAAGTAAATAAATAAAATAAAATAAGAGGCCAAGTGTCGTGGCACATGCCTGTCTGTAATGCCAGCAACTTGGGAGGCTGAGGCAAGAGGATCACGAGTTCAAGGTTAGTCTGGGCAACTTAGTAAAGACCCTGTTTCAAAATTTAAAAAGGGCTGGGGATAAAGCACCCTTAGGTTCCATCCCAAGTACCAAATTAAATAAATATATAAATTAAATTAAATGGGCTGGGAAGGTAGCTCAGTGGTATAGTGTTCCTGAATCCAATTCTCTGTACTAAAAAGAAAAAAAAAATTAACTTTCAAAAACATGCTGTTGCCATAAAAATACAAAACTAGTAATATTAGAACCTTTTAAGTATCTTTATTAGAGAAACAAAAGAATAAACCAAAAGAATTTTTGTTAAACAAAAATATTCAAAAGGAGAAAAAAGAGTGAATCCTTGAGAAGAAAAAGTTTTGTCTATACACACACACACATAAACACACACACAAACCATTACATATCACCAAAGGATGAACAAAGTTGTCTCTTGAACTTCTGAAAATGTTTGCTGTGGTAAAATGAAGTTTTTATCCTTAAACTAAAATGATCCTGAACCATTAACATTTTTCATATCAAATTCACCAAAGCACTATGAAAACAAATCGTGCTGCTAATGGAAAATCAAGTGTAAATTGGGGTGAGAATGAATGTTACTTTTTTTTATTACAAAACACTGATGTTAATTTTTTCAGACCCAGATTTTTAAAATGCAACAACAATCTTATATTAAAAACCTATAGTTTATTTTTGTTACAGTGTGATACAGTGTGAAAAGCCCAATTATCTAATCTGAGAATACAGAGCTAACAACCTCAGTTATTCCCACACTCTCACAACAGGCTTCTGACACCAGATTGGCGGCTAGGGGAATGGAGGGGGTGTCCCAACACATCAAGTAAGCAATCAATTCTATTGATTCTCCTGAGGACATCAGCAGGGTGTTCTCTACTTCAACTCTGACACTGTCTATCTGGAGATAGCATCAGATCCCACAGGTTAAAGGCTCAGTCACTTCACTGTTCCCAGCTTCTGATGCCAACTGAAACTCCAGGCTGTTGTGCTTTTCATCAACACACTATAAATCAGGATTCCTTCAACCTCTTCCTTGAATTACATGAGTTTGCCAGAATGGTTCACAGAATTCAGGGAATCAACTGGATAATATTTACCAAAATATCTTGTTCTTGTAAAAAATGTTACAAAGTGTACATATGAAGATATGCACAAGGCAAGGCATGTGAAACGATGTAAGAGCATTCAAGCCCTCTCTGGGCACACATCCTCCAGAAGCCTTCACCAGTTTAGCTATCTAGAAGCTCTCTGAATGCTGTTCTGTCAGGTTTTCAAGAAGGTTTCATTATGTAGGCATGACTGATTAAATCACTGGCAACTGGTGATCAATTCAACTTTCAGTCCCTCTGCCCTTCCCAGAGGTTGGGGGATAGGCTGAAGTTCCAACTCTTGCTGCCTTGGTTTTTCAGTCCATCAGCCTCCATCCTGAAGCCCGCTAGGGGCTGCCAGCAACACTCAACTTATTAGTATACAAGAAGATATTTAGGGCTGGGGTTGTGGCTCATCGGTAGAGCGCTTGCCAGCACGTGCACAGCCCGGGTTCAATCCTCAGCACCACGTAAATAAACACATTGTGTACAACTAAAACAAATAAATAAATATTAAAAAAAAGAAGATATTTATTACTCTGTAGGTTCCAAGGATTTTAGGAGTTGTATGCCAGGAAACAGGGAAGATAACCGAATCGGAATTTCACAATATCACATCCACAAAAAGTTTTCAACTTGTAAAAGAAAGTTGGTCTAAGCCAGGTGTGGTGGAGCACACCTGTAATCCCAGTGACTAGGAAGGCTGAGACAGGAGGATCACAAGTTCAAAGCCAGCCTCAGTAATTTAGCGAGGCGCTAAGCAACTCAGTAAGACCCCATCTCTAATAAAATACAAAATAGGGCAAGGGATGTGGCTCAGTGGTCGAGTGCCCGGGAGTTCAATCCCCAGTACCCAACACCCCCCCCCCCCAAAAAAAAAAGACAGCTGGTATAATAAAAAACTAATTGCATCCATTAGAAAGTTACTTAAGGGCTGGGGTTGTGGTTCAGCGGCAGAGCGCTCACCTCGCACATGTGTGACCCGGGTTCGATCCTCAGCACCATGTAAACATAAATGCATTGCATTGTGTACAACTAGAGTAAATAAATAAATATTAAAAAAAAAAAAAAAGAAAGAAAGAAAGTTACTTAAGAGCCAGTAGAAAGAGACAGACAGGGCTGGGGTTGTGGCTCAGAGGTAGAGCGCTCGCCTAGCACGTGTGCAGCCTGGGTTCGATCCTCAGCACCACATACAAATAAACACATTGTGTACAACTAAAGCAAAGAAAGAAAGAAAGAGACAGACACTATTACCCTAAATACATGTATGATTACACTAGTGGAGTGAGTCTGAACCATGTATAGCCAGAGGAATAAAAAGTCGTGTTCCATTTGTGTACTATATGTCAAAATGTATTCTACTGTAAAATAAATAAATTTTTAAAATAATAAAAAGAAAGTTACTTAAGAAAACAAAATCCAATACTGCTACTCATTCTTTTTTATTTTTTTAAATATTTATTTATTTGCTTTAGCTGTGCACAATGTGTTTATTTGTACATGGTGCTGAGGATCGAATCTGGGCCGCACACATGCTAGGCGAGCACTCTACCACTGAGCCACAACCCCAGCCCTACTGCTACTCATTCTTGACAACTTTGCACTGTGTGACCTATTCAAAATTAACCTCAAAGGGGAAAACAAGTATTTCTCCAGAAACTTATACACAGAGAGATAAATCAAACTATGTTGGAAATTATTTTTCTTATTATGGAGAGGAATTATATAAATTTTGATAAATTCCAGATTCAAGACCATTTCTGAAAATGTAAGGTAATCAACAGTAGTTTTATCAATGGAGAATGATAATGGCTTCCTTCTCCAAACTGGGAACAATGACTCCAATTGTGCACACACAGAAAGCCCTCTCATTTATCTAAAAGACCAGCAAGCCAGAGTCACAACTAGGGAGACTGTTTTTCTCCACAAACATTTCAGCAGGCCAAAACCTTTAGAAAAGTGGAAATGCTAGAGGCCTCCTCACTACCCAATCACCAGAAAAGGAAAGCAGGCCCCCAGTGGTTAACCTCCAGTCTAATCTTCCAGCTCTGCCAGTTATCCAGACCATGAGCTTTCACATCCTCAAACATTTACTGAGGTCCTACTATGTGCACAGTACTACTCCAGGCATCAGGGATGCAGTGGTACAGCTTATAATCTAATGAGAAAAAAGTACAAAGAAAAAAAATACGAAACTGTTCAGGCCCCTCTCTTTTCAGTAAGATGCTCTGATACAAAGAAGAAACTTCATAGAAATAAGGCACTGATGAAATGCAGTAGTTTATCAGTACAGATTAGGGAATCAGACTAACCTAGTTGTGAATTCCTGCTCTCAGTAACTACCAGCTAAATGAGTGGCACTTGCTAACTTTATGACCTTAAGCAAATCATTTGGGGGAAAAAAACTTCTTATCCAATACGAGGTATATAACCCAGGGTCTCACAAGGGTAGGCAAGTACTCTACCACCGAACTTTATCCCCAGCTCTTTTCATTTTATTTTAAGACAGGGTCTCACTAAGTTGCCCATATTAGCCTCCAACTTGTAATCATCCTGCCGGAGTAGCTGAGATTACAGGCATGTGCCAGACAGTTAAGTCACCTGGATTCTTGTGCTTCAGTTCCTTCAGTACTATGTGAGGATTAAATCCATAAAGCACAGCACTTGGCACACCTTGAGTCTCAGTAAGTGGAAGCTACCACTCTGAAAGAGGCTATGTATTAGTCAGAGAGTAGCACTTTGTCTTCCACTACGATTCTTCATTCTGGTCTACTACTAGTCAGAACACCCCCATCCTGCCATACCACTGTTACAGCTTCCAGAAACAGAACTTACTTTCCTGCAGCTCCCAACTCCCAAAGTCCAGGCAACAAACTAAAAAGTGAGGATGCCCAGTGGGCTCCAGAGAAAAAGGTCATGGCTCCTCCCATTTCAACTGCCTACAGGTCCCTCTCATTCAGCCCCAAGGTAGAGAGAAGTAGAACATGTGACATAGCTGAAAGAGGAGACAGTTGACAGACAGCTAGAGAGGGAGACATAGTTGAAAAGGGAGATCAGTCACCTCGAAATACAAAGTACATGACAAAGTTACTTAAATACAAGGATATAGTGAGTTCTTTCCTATCTTGAGACCCAGGGACAGCACAAGTCCTTGTGAGTTGATGAAAAGGCCCACTTTGGCCTCTCTCTGCCTATGTCACCAGAGCCTGGGGCACCCAAGTCTGGGAGCCAAGCCAACTTTCATCTGCCTGTATTCTCATGTGTGTATATCCACCTCTGGGACCAGGATGTGGGGTGGGGGAAGACTCAGGTATGCCTGTTCTCTGGCTATAATTGCCTTCTCACTAAATCATCTTTAATTTGAAAATGAATCTTTACAACTGCCCATTTGAAAATGCATTTACTGCCAGTGGCCCAGATATAGTCAAAAGGGTTTTAAAAAAAAAAAAGAAGAAGAGCAATATTATATCAAGGAATGAATCTTAGAAATACACTCATAGTAAGAGCTGGAAATGTAGCTCCATGGTAGAGTGCTTGCCTGACATGCATGAAGTATTGGGTTCAATCCCAAGGGGGGGGGGGTAGA
This sequence comes from Tamias sibiricus, assembly GCA_025594165.1. Classification (NCBI taxonomy): domain Eukaryota; kingdom Metazoa; phylum Chordata; class Mammalia; order Rodentia; family Sciuridae; genus Tamias; species Tamias sibiricus. The sequence goes on along the minus strand of CM046672.1, from coordinate 44,996,957 downwards.
TTCACAGTAGATGGAGAGGCCTGTGTCAAGAACACCTGTGTCAGTCTATCTCTAAGCATCAACCAGGAAGTAACTCACATGTCCTGCATTAAGGGGTTCATTAAATAAATTATATAAGAAGCCGGGGCGCGGTGGCGGCCTGTAATCCCAGCACTTTGGGAGGCTGAGGCAGGAGGATCGCGATTCAAAGCCATCAGCAATGGCGAGGCATTAGCAACTCATAAGTCTCTAAATAAAAACATGTGACCCAGTGGACAGTGCCTCTGACTTCATCCCTTCCAAAAAAAAAAAAAAAAAAAAAAAAAAAAAAAAAAAAAAAAAAAATTATATAAGAACATCTTACAGCCATTTCAAAAAAAAGTAGGGGCTGGGGTTGTTCAGCGGCAGAGCGCTCGCCTCGCACGTGCGCGGCCCGGGTTCGATCCTCAGCACCACGTAAACATAAATGCGTTGCCTAAAAGTAAATAAATAAATATTTAAAAAAAAAAAAATCAAAGTAAAAGATTCAATCCCCAGGACCAGCCCCCGCCCCCCCAAAAAAGATCAAAGTAGAACCTCCACAATAATGGTCTAAAATGCCATCAGTAAATCACATCATCTTATATATGCTCAGGAAAAACTGGCACATAATGATGACTGACCTGTCATCCCACAACATATCCCAGTTTCAGGCTCCCTCAATGCTTTTTGGTTTCTGATTTTTCTGCCTCAAGATATCTGGGCCTTAGAACAAGACACTTTGTATCCTTTCCCCTTTGTTTCACTTTTTCCTGAAGTTACCCATATTTAAGATCCATAGTTTTTTTTTGGTACCAGGGATTGAACTCAGGGGCACTTGACCACTGGGCCACATCCCCAGCCTTTTCTTTGTAGTTTATTAGAGACAGGGTCTCACTGAGTTGCTAAGTGCCTCGCCATTGCTGAGGCTGGCTTTGAACTCGCGATCCTCCTGCCTCAGCCTCCCAAGTGCTGGGATTACAGGCGTGTGCCACCGCGCCTGGCTAAGATCCATAGTTTTGATGACCATCATGCTTAGACCACCTAAGTCATCACAGAGCTTTTCCTGATCCCCTGCACCATCTGCTGCCACTGTCTGTCAGTAACTTTGTATGTCTTTCTCTCCAAATGAACTATAAGAATGACAGACAGAGGCTGAACACATCTTCATATTTATTGTAGTACAGTCCACGTCCGAAGCAAAAAAAAACATTCCCACCAGAATCAGTCTAAGGTCTTTACAAATATAAACTCACTAAAGCCTCACTCAAACCTCAGGAGATATACAATATAACCTCCCTCATTTTCAAATGGAGTAAATGGAGACAAGAAATTTTGTGAATCAGAAGTTAGTGACTAGTTAAGTGATAGAAGCAAAGCTTGAACCCAAGCAATTTGGCTGTACTTGCTTTTTGTCACATACATGTACGTTTTAATTTATTAAATTTTTTTGTTCATTCTTTTGTTTTGTTTTGGCTTTTGGTACTGAGGATTAAACCCTGGGGTGTTTACCACTGAGCTACATTCCCAGTCTTTTTTTTTTTTTTTTTGAGACAGGGTCTCACTAACTTGTCAAGGCTGGCCTTAAACTTATTATTATTATTATTATTATTTTTTTTTTTTTGGTACCAGGGATTGAACTCAGGGGCACTAGACCACTGGGCCACATCCCCAGCCCTTTTTTTTTTTGTATTTTTATTAGAGACAGGGTCTCACTGAGTTACTAAGTGCCTCGCCATTGCTGAGGCTGGCTTTGAACTCGCGATCCTCCTGCCTCAGCCTCCCAAAGTGCTGGGATTACAGGCGTGCGCCACCGCGCCCGGCTGGCCTTAAACTTATTTTCTACCTCAGCCTCCCAAATAGCTGGGATTACAAGAGTATGCCTCATGCCCACCTTAAAGTTAATTTTTACATCAATACAATCTACATAGTAAAAAAAAAAATCTATACCATACAAAATGGTATGCAAGAAAAGCAAAGTAATTCTAATGGCCTGGTTTTCTGGGGCCTCATCCCAAAAGCAATTATTTATTTTCTGTCACTCCAGAAATTTTTTCTGCACTTAGAAACCAATTTCATGTGTTTTCTATATATTTCTTCTTTATTTATTTACACCATGGGCACATGGGCACCTTTCTGCACCTTGCTCTTCTCATTAAATGACATTTCTCTGAAGCCGGGTGCAGTGGTGCACGCCTGTAATCCCAGCACTTGGGAGGCTGAGATAGGAGGATCACAAGTTCAAAGCCAGCCTCAGCAATGCAACTTAGTGAGACCCTGTCTCTAATAAAATACAAAAAAGGGCTGGGGATGTGGCCCAGTGGTCAAGTGCCCCTGAGTTCAATCCCCAGTACAAAAAAAAAAAAAAGATATTTCTCTGAGCTGGATCCATATCTGCACGTATGCTGCTTTAATACATATTTGTATATATTAACCAAAGATAGTTTCATAAAGTCACAGGATCTTTGTAGGTTTTGGACTGCATCAGGAACTGGATCACAAAGCTTTTCAATGTACAAAAGACATCAAGAGTTAGCCCTGCAGCAGCATGCAGGCTGAAGCAACAGTGACCTATCAGGTAACATTCAACATGGCATTTCTGTAACAGTAAATACCTGCATCACAGGGTTGTTGTAAAGACTAAACAAGGTAATACACACAAAGCGCTTAGCACCCAATCTGGTTAGCACAGAGCCTAAGGCTTAGCTTAGTACCTAAAGTGTTGTTAGTGCCCAGTAAGTTAGATACATTTTATTCATCACATACCCTATGCCTGTTCTTTGTCCATATCATGGTCCTACGTAAGTGTCCTCCCATTCTATGGTGCTGAATTCACTGACTTGGGGCGGGGGGCAGTACTGGAATTGAACCAAGGAGTTACAAACTCATCCCTCCCCACCCCCACCCCTCCATTTGTGTGTGTGTGTGTGTGTGTGTGTGTATGTGGTGCTGGGGATTAAACCCAGGACCTTCTGCATGCAAAGCAAGCACTCTACTAACTGAGCTATATCCCCATCCCTGCTTTATTTTGAGACAGAGTCTCACTAGGTCGTGGAGGTTGGCCTCAACCTCCTGAGTAACCAGGATTACAGGTGTATGACCACACCAGGAAGGACTAGCTTTTTCCCACAGTACTCAGCTCAACAGCCTTCTCCAGGAAGTTTTCCCTGAAAATTGCAGGCTGGATTCCCTGTCTGAGCAGTTTGGGAAAAGCCTGTCATCACTTCCCACTGTATGGTTATCAGTTTTGTCCATGCACCCAAAAGCAAGCAGTTACAGGGGGGGCTGTTTTAGCCTATGTTAGCTCAAGGATGAGTACATATTAGCCAGAAAGCCAGTTACTAAGTTTATAAATACCCAAAGAGCTAATCCTTGTTGAACACTTACCAGGTGCCAGGCAGTGTGTTCAAAGCCCTCATGGCACTAAGGGAAAGGTGCTACTATTATCCTCATTCTACACATAGGAAACCCAAGAGATTAGTCAGCATCCCAGGATCAGGATCTGACCCAAGCATATGGATACAGAGCTTTCAACCAATCACATTCTCTCTTTGACAAGAAATTTCCATATAAAACCCAGTTCTAATCAGAGAGTATCAGGAGGGCAGAAGCAAGAGAAAAGACCCTCCCAGCTAGAGGCATCAACAGGGACACACTCATCGGTACTACAGAGGTTCTACAGAAGACTGCACTAAGCTTCTCTGGTCAGGGCTCCCAAGTAGTGTTACAGACATACTATCCACCCCAAGTTCCACAGACATCATCTGAACCCTCTCCTAGAAACACATCTTTCTTTTGAGGCTACAAAATTAAGTTTGAGCTTTCTGGCTACAAACACATTCCAATCATGCCTTCCTGGGGTTATAGCTGGGTCAGTTTGGTTGAATTTAAAGTTTTCCCTGAAATCCTCTAGACTACATTCACAAAATGTCTCTTGGTCTTATATCTTTTCTATAGACAGTTGATTTGTATTGTTTTGATTTTATTTTCAGATGATCATTCATTCATTCAGCAAATACCTAATCATTTCCAGAACACTGTGTTCTAGGCCCTGTAGATAAAGGCAGTGAACAAGACAGGCAAGATCCCAGAAACCTGGCAGAACTTTTTCAGTGTCTCCCCTTCTATGTACATAGGATATTTTCTGGCAACTGCTTATTTGACTTTCTTGCCCAGGCTGTACCTTTCAGCTCTGGATTCTGAGCCTATAGTGAAGTGACTGGCCCATACTGTAAGTACTTCATCAATGGGAGCTAACTAAATTCATATCTAAATTCACTGGGTCTCCTCTTTCTATCCAGAGTGGGACCAAATTATATCTAAAGCCTCTTAGCAAAAAGGTACAAAGTCTAAATTAAGATGAACAGAATAGGGCTGGGATTGTGGCTCAGCGGTAGAGCGCTCGTCTAGCACGTGGGCGACCCGGGTTCGATCCTCAGCACCACATACAAATAAAACGCATTGAATAAAATGCACTGTGTACAACTAAAAGCAAATAAATAAAAATATTTAAAAAAAAAAAAAAAAAAAAAAAAGATGAACAGAATAAGCCAGGCGCGGTGGCGCATGCCTGTAATCCCAGCACTTGGGAGTCTGAGGCAGGAGGATCAGGAGTTCAAAGCCAGCCTCAGCAATGGCGAGGCACTTAGCAACTCAGTGAGACTCTGTCTCTAATAACATTTAAAAAAAGAGGGCCGGGCGCGGTGGCGCACGCCTGTAATCCCAGCACTTGGGAGGCTGAGGCAGGAGGATCACGAGTTCAAAGCCAGCCTCAGCCGTGGCGAGGCACTTAGCAACTCAGTGAGACCCTGTCTCTACTAAAATACAAAAAAGGGCTGGGGATGTGGCCCAGTGGTCAAGTGCCCCTGAGTTCAATCCCCGGTACCAAAAAAAAAAAAAAAAGGTCTGGGGATGTGGCCCAGTGGTCAAGTGCCCCTGAGTTCAATCCTCAGTACCAAAAAAAAAAAAAAAGATGAACAGAATACAAATAGTAAATGTAACCTGTATCAATAAGGAAGATAAGACGTATCAGCTAGTAAGAACCACCCTGAGAAGTGATGAAGGGCTCCAATAGCTGGAGAAAGCACAAATTTAGGAACACGCTGAGGAGACAGGAAAATGGAAAACTAACCTACAAAAAAGTCTGAGATGGGGTCAGCAAGTGGAAGCAGAGGTGGGGAGCAAGATGGTTCTCTATGTGAAAGTCACACACAGGATATGTGGGAAAGGAGCATATATGGGTGGGTGGGGCGGGAAGAAGTATGAAGCTAAGCCTCAAAAAAAAAAAAGCCCCCAGGCAGATGTAGGAAATAGGGCAGCAAAGACAAGTGCAAAGGCAGTCACAAATTTAAGAAAATGACCACAACCTTTTTCGAAAAGGCCGACCAAGAGTCAGGCTGGTTCATGAAAGAAAGAATGGCTCATCATGCCAATATTTACAGTCAAAGGAAATGTAAGCAATGGCCACTGCATCTATCAATTAGGGGACCCTCAAGAGGACAGTTTCAACAAAGACACATTTGAAGCCCAACTACTAACGCTTCAGGTTCTAAGAGAAAATGGCAGTCTTCTTTTCTGTAACTCCAAATCAAAGCAATTTCTTAATCAAACTAACATTCTTTGTTCACGTAGAAAGATCATAATCTTCCACCAAAGACAAAATCATAGGAGAGAAAGGGAGAGAGTAGACACTCAATTCATGTGATGTTTCACCCTGCTAGCTCAGATTCAATTATTTTCCTAGAGAGCTAAAAGATACACTAGGCATACAGTTCCTGGTATATCAGGCTTCAGATTTTCAAAAGAATAAAGATTTAGTAAAAATTTTTGCAGAATCATGTGCAATTTATTTATTGTTTTAAGGATGCTTAAAGTATGCTGTCTTCAGAAAATCCAGAGATAATTTTAGATTGAAAAATCTAGGCTTGCCAAGGGAATCTGAGAACTTTTCTATCTTGGTCTCCAATCTAACCTACGTATTCATGTGCAAAAATAGAGGAAGATTAGAATCTCAAATGCCAGACTGAAAAGTTGCCACAACAAACCTGAACTCTTCATATGGAGTTTGTTATCTTGTCAGTGAGAAAGTAAATGAAACAGCAATAAAATAAACTTTTGCCTTTAAAATGTACATTTTAAAAATTATTTATCTAATGAGAGGATACTATGCAGAATAAGTAATGACTATTTACAACTCAAGAACAAAACAACAAATAATCCAATTGAGAAATGGACAAAGGAATTTAAATAGAATTAAAATGCACATTAAAAAATCTCGGGGGCTGGGGTTGTGGCTCAGCGCAGAGCGCTCGCCTAGCACGTGTGCAGCCCGGGTTCGAGCCTCAGCACCACGTAAAAGTAAACACATTGTGTACAACTAAAAGCAAATAAATAAATATTTTTAAAAATATCTCAAACATGATATACTCCTTGGATTGTAAAGGAAAATTATTTTTTAAAAAAGAGGACACTGAAAATAAAAAATTGTGGCATTTTTCAAGGCACATGAAAACATCTGATCATACACAAAAAGCTGTAAGTGGACCTTTACAAATACATACTTAAAACTTAAAAATAATAAGACAAAATAGCTAGGGCTTATTCAATAAAACTGGAACAACTGACTAGCTATTCAGGAACTATCAAAACTAAGTTCTGAGCCGGGCGCGGTGGCGCATGCCTGTAATCCCAGCACTTTGGGAGGCTGAGGCAGGAGGATCGCGAGTTCAAAGCCAGCCTCAGCAATGGCGAGGCACTTAGTAACTCAGTGAGACCCTGTCTCTAATAAAAATACAAAAAGGGCAGGGGATGTGGCCCAGTGGTCGAGTGCCCCTGAGTTCAATCCCCGGTACCAAAAAAAAAAAAAAAAACTAAGTTCTGGGCTGGGGTTGTGGCTCAGCGGTAGAGCACTCGCCTAGCATGTGCACGGCCAGGGTTCGATCCTCAGCACCACATAAAAATAAACACATTGTGTACAACTAAAGCAAATAAATAAATATTTAGAAAGAAAGATAAGTTCTAAGTAGATCAAATAATTAAAAGTAAATAAAACGACGAGAAGCAAAGGTGGATGGAATTTTTTTGTAACATTGGAATAGGGAAGAATTTTCCAAATATATATAAAAAAAATACATAGTATTTATTTATTTATTTATTTAATTTTTTTTTTTTTTTTTTGTGGTACCGGGGATTGAACTCAGGGGCACTCGACCACTGGGCCACATTTTTTTGTATTTTATTAGAGACAGGGTCTCACTGAGTTGCTAAGTGCCTCGCCATTGCTGAGGCTGGCTTTGAACTCACGATCCTCCTGCCTCAGCCTCCCAAAGTGCTGGGATTACAGGCGTGCGCCACCGCGCCCGGCTAGTATTTATTTTTTAATGAATGTTACTTTAAATCCCAGTTGTGAATTTATCCCAAGACAATAATCAGACAAATCCTTTTGGCAGAATCATTTTGCGGCAAAATGGAAATAATCCAAATGTTCATCAGGCCAGGACCTGCAATGCATGCCTGCTATCCCAGCAAGGATCCCAGGAGGATTGAAAGTTCTCGAGGCCAGCCTCAGCCATTGAGTAAGGCCCAAAGCAACATGGAGAAACCCCTGCCTCAAAAAAAGGGAGGCCGGTCGCGGTGGCACACGCCTGTAATCCCAGCACTTTGGGAGGCTGAGGCAGGAGGATCGCGAGTTCAAAGCCAGCCTCAGCAATGGCGAGGCACTTAGTAACTCAGTGAGACCCTGTCTCTAAATAAAATACAAAAAAGGGCTGGGGATGTGACCCAGTGGTCGAGTGCCCCTGAGTTCAGTCCCCAGTACCCCCCCCAAAAAACAGGGATGGGGGAGTTGGGGCTGGGGATGAAACACAGTGGTAGAGCTCCCCTGGGTTCAATTCCCTGTGCCAAAAATAAATAAATGTTCATCGGTAGGGTTTGGTTAAATTATGGCATGTAATGGTATACTATGAAGCCCATAAAAGTGACATCATATATCTGTATTTACTGATATCACCAAAATGATAGCTGTGGTCGTCACTAAATGGTAGGTTGGTGGATGACTGTCATTTCCTCCCTTAATAGTTTTTGTAATGTCTTGAGTGTTTTACAAGGCAAGAAGAATAAATTTCTCTTATAATGGGAATGAGGAGCAAAAAAAAGCTACTTTCAAATTTGGGGCTCTCCAAACACAGTGTTTCTTTGACAAATTTTGTAAGAAGTATAAACAAAATTCTTATCATGCCAACCAGCCACGCTTCTTTCCTCGCACCGCGCGTAGCAGGAAGACACACCCCTGACCCTGCGCTCCCTACGGGCGTGGGTCCTTCATCTTCAACACCGGCCCTCCCGGGTCCCCGCGGACTCTCCCCTGGCCCTATTGCGCCAACAGGCTCAGCAGGGCCGGAAAATCACGTTCCTCCGCGGCCCGGCACGACTGGGAAGGTGCGCACCGCCGGCCAGGCAGCCGCGGGGAGGCGTGAGGGCCGCGTCCCCCCATCAGCCCCAGTGGACCCCGGCCGCCTGCTGCCTACAGGCCGCCGTCCCTTCGCAGTTCTGCGAGCTTCCGGGAGCGGGTACCAGCGCCAGCCTGACCTCCCGGGCCCCGGCGTCCCGAGGGAATGTCCCCCTCCCTCGCCGGGCTAGCGCCGTTCCTCCCCTCCCGTCCCGCGTCCTCCGGGTCCCGGCTGCGCCCCCAATCCCAGGCACGCGCCAGGACGCCCCTCCGGGCTTCCGTCCGCCCGGCCAGCGCCCGCAGAGCCCGGCGTCCTCCACAGCGGGCGGGCAAGGGGTGGGCGCCCAAGGGCCCGAGCCCTGCGGTCCCTAGCGGAGCGGCGCCCCGCGAGCTCATCCCGTCACCATCCCCGGCCACGTCCCACAACCCACCGCCCACCGTCCGACCCCGCCTGCCTGCGCCCGCCCGCGCCGGCTCGCGCCCGCTCCTCACCTGCGACGCGCTCCGACCCCCAGCACACCGTCTGGACCGGCTGTGTACACCGGAAGTGACGTTGGGCCGGCCCCGCCCCCGCCCCAGGCGGACGCCGGGGTGGCTGCGGATCCCGCGGCTGGAGCCGACCCTCCCCTAGCGCAAGCGGGGGGGGGGGTGTCCCTGAGCGTCTTTCCTGGAGATTGAGGACGTCCCAATGGGACGGCTGGGGAAAGGGTTGAGGACTGGCAACCAGAGCCGCAGGATCACTCTGATTCTCCACTACGGCTTGGCCTCGGTGCGGGAGAGGACGGTTTCGTCCTTATGGATTTATTATTGAAATTGATGACTGAAGTATTGAGCTGTAGATGCCAGGCGCCGACCGTCACTGCCGGAATCGGATAATACTCTTAGCCTCATAGGTTCGTTCTCTAGTGGTAGAAACAGAATGCAGCTGTCACAGATCCTTGTGATACTATAGTGCCAATTGTGACAAGTGGTAGGAGGGGAAAGTGGAAGAGGGGAGGGAAAGAGTACACTGACCTAGTGGAGGAGGGTGATCAGGGAATTCCCCCGGGGAAAAGGAAAAAACAAAAAACAAAAAACTGGGGAAGAAGGACGAGGCATTACAGAAGAAACAGCAGGTGTTTTCAAACTGCTTTGTATTTAACAAACAGGGTCCAGGACCAGGAGAAGTTAGGCCTTACCTGAGAACATTGCGTACCTAATGAGTTTTAAGGAAGGGACGATTTGACCACGTTTATGGGTTTAAAGGGATTACTCTGGCTGTAGTGTGGGGGACTGGGAAGGGGAGGCAAGAGTGGGTGTATGGAACGGGGGCAGGGTGTGTGGGGGTACAGCTCAGTGCACCTTGCCTAGCATGTATGAGGGCCTGAGTTAAATTCCCAACATCACAAAAAAATAAGTGGATTAGATTTCTACATTCATGTTCATAGAAGCATTATAATAGCCAAGACACAAATAACTCAATATCCCTCCAAGGACCAGTGGATAAACAAAACATCAAATGTGTGTGTTCATAGCCGGGCGCGGTGGCGCACGCCTGTAATCCCAGCACTTTGGGAGGCTGAGTCAGGAGGATCGCGAGTTCAAAGCCAGCCTCAGCAATGGCGAGGCACTTAGCAACTCAGTGAGACCCTGTCTCTAATAAAAATACAAAAAAGGGCTGGGGATGTGGCCCAGTGGTCTAGTGCCTCTGAGTTCAATCCCCGGTACCAAAAAAAAAAAAAAAAAAAAAAAAAAATGTGTGTGTTCATGTGTATAATAGAATATTATTCGGGCCGGGCGCGGTGGCACACGCCTGTAATCCCAGCATTTTGGGAGGCTGAGGCAGGAGGATTGCAAGTTCAAAGCCAGCCTCAGCAATGGTGAGGCACTTAGCAACTCAGTAAGACCCTGTCTCTAAATAAAATACAAAAAAGGGCTGGGGATGTGACCCAGTGGTCAAGTGTCCCTGAGTTCAATCCCCGGTACCCAAAAAAAAAAAAAAAAAAAAAAAAAAGAATATCATTCGGCCTTAGAAAGGAAGAAAATTCTGCCACATGCTACAAATGGATGAATCTTGAAGACATTATACTAAATGACATAAGCCAGTCAGAAAAAGACAAGCATTCTGAGTCCACTTACATGAGTACCTGGAGGAGCCAAAAGCAGAGAAAGAAAGTAGAGCCCGGCACCGTGGCTCAGGCCTGTAATCTCAGCGTCTGGAGAGGCTGAGGCAGGAGGATCATGAGTTCGAAGCCAGCATCAGCAAAAGCCAAGTGCTAAGCAACTCAGTGAGACCTGTCTCTAAACAAAATACAAAATAGGGTTGAGGATGTGGCTCAATAGTCTAGTGCCCCTGAATTCATTCCCCAGTACCAGAAAAAATTAGAATGGTGGTAAATAGGGGGGCAGGGGTGGAGAGTTAGTGTTTATTGGGTACAGTTTCAGTTGGAGAAGATGAAAAAGTTCTGAGGATGGATAGTGGTGGTGGTTATACAACATTGTGAATGTACTTAAATGCCACAGAATTGTGTACTTAAAATGGTAAATTTCATGTTATGTATATTTTACCCCCCCCACACACACACTCACAAAAAGTAGATGCAGAAATCCATTGGGAAGCTATTTTGATTATTCAGGCAGAAGATGATCCTGATTTAGACTTAGGAACTTCAAAGTTTTAGTTCATGGACATCTATCAGGAAAAAGTTTGTGTACCTGTAGCCCCAGCTACTCAGGAGGCTAAGGCAGGAGAATCACTTGAGCCCAACAGAGTTCAGAACCAGCCTCAATAACATAGCACAACTCTTGTCTCTTAAAAAAAATTTTTTTTGAGCCAGGCTCAGTGGTGCATGCCTGTAGTCCCAGTGACTCCAAAGGTTGAGGCATGTACTCTGCCACTGAGCTACATTCACATTCCCCTATTGAAACTTTAAGGTAGCCATTTTCCCCCATGGAAGGCTCCAACCCATCTCCCCAGCTGCTGCTGCTCACTTCACTCCAAAGCTTGTGGTCCCAGAATAATGTGCTGGAAACTTTTGTGCCTATACCATTTGGGTCTCTCCTATAGGCTTCCATCCAGAACCAGAAAGCCTCAAGTAAAAGCCACACACGCAGTTTTAAGTTCACACTGCCAAACTTGGAACCCCTTTGGTGACTTTTGTAGTGTGCCAAGCATCAGCCTGTCTCAGACCTCTCAAGCTTACCTGAGAACATTTTATATTATAGGCATATTGATTCTGCTTTGTGAGTCCACCTGCAGATATTATAACTCTTCTCCACAGGCTAGGATTATTTTCATTCATCAAACATATATGGAAAGGCAAGGAAAGAAACAACACCCACCAGGCACAGTGGCACACACCTGTACTCCAGCGGCTCGGGAGGTTGAGGCAGGAGGATCACAAGCTCAAAGACAGCTCCAGCAACTTAGCGAGGCCCTAAGCAACTCAGCGAGACCCTGTCTCTAAATAAAAATATGAAAAAGGGCTGGGGATGTGGCTCAGTGGCTAAGCCATCCTGGGTTAAATCCCCAGTACAAAAAAAAAAAAAAAAAAAAAAAAGAGGGGGGGGGGGGGGAGAGAGAGAGAGAGAAAAGAAAAGAAAGAAACCACCCATGAACCTAATACCTGCCACCTCTATTCTGAGAAAAAAGGGTGGAGCCTATAGAGATAAGGGCCAGGTCCTCCTGAAAGCCAGGCATCTTCAGGGACAGAGGCTTCCATCCTCTGGCTCTGCAGAAAGATCTGTGTTCTGAGGCCTCGACATGCACACAAGGATGGAGCCTCAGAGACCACCAGACCAACAGCCTCAATTTACCATTTAGGAGGCAAAGAAGATCTAGGTCAGGGAACAGGGTTTCTCTCTGAATCCAACTGGCCCCATTCCAACCTGGTCAGGAGTAGAATCAGAGCCAGATCCCATGGAAGGGCTAAGAGACTCTGAGGCTTTTTTTTTTTTTTTTTTTTTTTTTTTTGCACAGGGGATTGAACTCAGGGGTACTCAGCCACTGAGCCACATTCCCCAGCCCTCAGGTCTCACCGAGTTGCTTAGTGCCTTGCCATTGCTGAGGCTGGCTTTGAACTTGAGATCCTCCTGCCTCAGTCTCCAGAGCCGCTGGGATTACAGGCGTGTGCCACTGTGCCTGGCACCTCTGAGGCTTTTGCCTGTGAGAAATGAGTAGAAGACTTCAATGGCTCCTCAGTGACTCAAGGACCAGAACGAACCAGACCTGTGTTAGTGAGATGTACCACGGAGATGCACCTTGACCTTGGCAGGAGTTGACCCTTCTTGCTGAGACACAGCAGATTTTCTACAGCTGGCTTTTATGAAGTCTTCACATTCCTAGTGTCAGAAAGTCTTCGGAATCAGAACATCCCGCTTCCAGGGCTCCTGAGGGATTACAGAACTGATTTTCTGAAGCAGCCAAAGTTATTACTGTTGGCTCGTGTACTTTTCAAGGCAGTTAAGAGCCAGGACTTCTAGGCTGGGCTCCTACATGTTGGTTTTAGTGGGAACATCTGAAAGAAGAGACTTAAGGGAAGGAGTGTTCACAGCCAAGTTCTTGGTGGGGGTGGGGAACAATGGAGTTTAATCTGGAAAGAGGAACTTTTCTACTTTATCTTACTGGGCTCCTTTGAGCAGGATGTGAAAACTGAGAGATGGGTTGTGAGCCGCAGGAAGGGTAGCTGCATTCCAGAGTCCACAGGACTTGGGAGCAGGTCTGGAGAGGGCTGGCTAGACATTCCAGGCACAGAGCAGCTGGCTGCTGGGTATGGAGAGAGGCTGCGGCAAGCCAGGCCAGTAGCTCAGGCGGCGTGGCGTGGCAGGAACAGGGATGAGGGCAGCTTGGGTCACGTGCCCAGGGGGAAACTTCTTCCCCAGTCTTCAGATTGCATCCCTGAGCAAGTTGCCTCTTTTGCCTCCTTCCCCCTGAGTGTGACTATCAGAGCATCTTGTTGTTCTCTTTCTGCTCCACCCCCACTGGCTGGAAACCACTGTGCTGTGGCCAAAAGGTCCTAGCCAGGCAGTCATCTGCTTGTGTCTCACCCCCAACTCTATGGTCCCAGCTTGCCATTCATTGTCCCAAGGGGTTAGGGTTATCAAGGAGCCTAGGAGATCCCTGATAGGTGTGCTGGACCCCAGGAATCCAAGTTCCATCCCCTGAAGCCAGGACAGGAGACCTAGTACCACTTCCTTGATTTCTCTTTGTCTCCAAAGTCCTGAGCAACAAAGGGGCTGGAGTGGGGGTGAAGGGACTAAGATACAAGCCGAAGAAGCTGTTGTGGGACTCCCCAAGGCTGGGTGAAGCAGATGTATATGGGGAGAGGGAGATTTGCTGGAGGAACCAGGACCACTGGGAGGCTATGCCTGCCACAATTATCAGCTGTAAAGGTCTGCACATTGGGCAGAGAGATTTTCCAGGTCCCACAGATTGCCAGGGGACCAAGGTTTATAAACAGAAAAATGAGCTGGGATCAATGTCACACACCTGTAATCCCAGCAACTCTGGAGGTCAAGGCAGGAGGACTGCAAGTTTGAGGCCAGTTTCAGCAATTTAGTGAGACCCTTTTTATAATAAATAAAAAGGACTGGGGATGTAGCACAGTGTTAATGTTTCAGAGCTAGGGCCTTCCAGAAACTGAGGCAACGTGAAGATCCCCCAGCCTTCAAACCCCTATTCTTACGATCAAGTCAGAAGATTTCAGACATGTCATTCAGAGTAACAGGAGTGAGTTTATTGAAGGGATAGGGAAAGGGAAAAAGGACACTCTAAGGGAGAGAGTAGGTCCTCTCAGAGAAGGACAATGTGCTTCTCCTACACTTCAGTTTTACTAGGTATCCCAGAGAAGTTTCCAGAGAGTCACCTCTTGACTTTGACAGTAGGGTGATGTCACACTTTTAAGTCCTCATTGTCATGCAACTCTAGGTCACCTTGGCCCATGGTAATCAGTTCTAAATTGGATTCTCTATTTTTTTTAAATATATTTTTAGTTGTAGTTGGACCCAATATGTTTATTTGGGGGGGGGGTTACTGAGGATTGAACTCACATACACTAGACTGTTGAGCCACATCCCCAGCCCTATTTTGTATTTTATTTAGAGATAGGGTCTCACTGAGTTGCTTAGCACTTCACTTTTGCTGATGCTGGCTTTGAACTTGTGATCCTCCTATCTCAGCCTCCCAAGCCACTGGGATTACAGGCATGCTCCACTGCACCCAGCTATTTATTTATTTTTATGTGGTGCTAAGAATCGAACCCAGTGCCTTACATGTGCTAGGCAAGTACTCTACCACTTAGCCACTGCCCCAGCCTTCTAATTGGATTCTTTTAAAAAAAAAAAAAAAATATATATATATATATATTTTTAGTTGTACTTGGACACAATACCTTTATTTTTATGTGGTGCTGAGGATGGAACCCAGGGCTGCACATGTGCTAGTTGAGTGCTTTACCCTGAGCCACAACCTGAGCCCCTCTAATTGGATTCTTTTATTTTATTTTATTTTTATTTAGTTGTAGATGGACACAATATCTTTATTTTTTTAATTTATTTTTAAGTGGTGCTGAGGATTGAACTCAGTGCCTCACAGGTGCAATGCAAGCGCTCTACCACTGAGCTATAACCCTACCCCCTCTAATTGGATTCTTTTTTTTTTTTTTTTTTGGTACCGAGGATTGAACTCAGGGGCACTCGACCACTGGGCCACAAACCCAGCCCTTTTTTGTATTTTATTAGAGACAGGGTCTCACTGAGTTGCTAAGTGCCTCACCATTGCTGAGGCTGGCTTTGACGTGATCTTCCTGCCGCAGCCTCCCAAGTGCTGGGATTACAGGTGTGCACCACTGCATCTGGCTTCTAATTGGATTCTTAACCATACATTCTTACAGATTTTATGGTTAGGAAGAACTATCCTTATCTCCCAGAGTTTCAGGATCTGATCATAAAAGTCTTTCCTCCTTCAGGGTAACTTGGGTTCCTCTTTATTTTTTTTACTTTTTTTAGTTGCGATGGACCTTTATTTTTTCTTTACTTAATATGTGGTGCTGAGAATTGAACCCAGTTTCTCACACCTGCTAGGCACTCTACCACTGAGCTACAACCCCAGCCCACTTGGATTCCTCTTCTCAACATTATTTTGGGCCTGCATTTCTCCTGCAGTGAACAGGTAGTTTGCTGAGGTACATGACATATCCTGTCCACTAAGGTCAGGCAGGGCTGCAGGTAAACTGCTTCTTGGAAAAGAAAGCACGTGGGGGTCAGCATAGTGGGCCCATTTTATAGAATTATTATCTGAACCACCACCATCATCTGTATGTTTCCTAACAGTAGAGAACTCCTGGGTTCAATCCCCAGTTTAGATTAAAAAACAAAATAAAACAAAACAAAAAAAAAAAAAAAAAAAAAAAAAGAAAGAAAAAAACAAAATAAAACAGGAAAAGAAGAAAGTATTGGGGAGAGAACCCAGGCAGAGTTCTGGTGTTGGTGGAGCCACAGGGGCTGTGGCCTTGAGGTCAGGCTATCCTGAAAAACAAGGAGAGTGCCAGTCTGTCCATTCTACAACCAACAGAGCCAAGACTCCGTGGTGCTTGGACCTGACCACAGGTACCTCCCCAGCTTGGAAGGCCTGCCCTATGCCTTTAGCTCTGCCAAATGTGTCTCCCTAGATTTGTTAGAGGATAGTTTGCAGAGTCTATGGCCTTATAAAGAGTTCAGGGGTGAACCCTTTTTGGAATTCTGAACAATTAAACTTAGAAGCATCCCCTTAGATTCATAAACACATCAAGGGGCCAAGGCTGAGGGGCATTGGAGATCTTGAGTACATCTGGTTGAAAAAACAAGAACTCTGTCCCTTCCCTGGGTGTTGGTGGACTTTCTTTTTGGTTATCAAAATGTAATAATCCCAATTGCTTGTCACTGAAACAAGAGGGGATTTATTAGCCCTAACAAAAAGCTCACTGTGGCCTTCAGAATGGCTGCCCTTGGCAACACTCCTGATGCCTGGGAGTAACTTGCAAACTGCCACCCGGAGCTTATCAGTTCACTCTGGGCCCAGTGAGAAGGAGGACTTAAGGGGTTGAGTCTTCATTCCTTCCATACACAGTGCCAGTGTCCTCAAAACCCAGTTCTAAGATGGTTGCTATGTGAACCAATCACAGTTTTTTTTTGTTTTTTGTTTTTTGTTTTGTCTTGTCTTGCAGTGCTAGGGGTTGAACCCAGGACCTTGCACATCCTAGGCAAGCGTTCTACCACTGAGCTACACCCTGGTCCCACCGATCTTTTTTGTTTTTTGGTACCTGGGATTGAACTCAGGGGTACTTCACCACTGGGCCACATCCCCAGCCCTTTTTTGTATTTTTATTAGAGACAGGGTCTCACTGAGTTGCTAAGTGCCTCGTCATTGCTGAGGCTGGCTTTGAACTCTGGATCCTCCTGCCTCAGCCTCCCAAGTGCTGGGATTACAGGCATGTGCTACAGTGCCTGGCCCCAATGATTGTTACATGTGGTAGTTCCTCTTACAGCCATTCTGTATAACTCAATTGAATCTTCAATTGCTAGCAAGCAGGGACAGGAAAACTTCCACTGACTGGGTTTCTGGTGGAATGGGACTAGCTGCAATCTGGGGGGACCAGTCACATAGACCTGACTCCTTCCCAAGGAGGCCTAGGACACCCAGCTCATATTTGCTATAGGTACTGGATGACAGGACCACACCCAACAGACTCCCCTTCAGCAGACAACTGCCTGTGTGGCGTGTGGGAACCAGGTGTCCCAACCAGGTCCCAGAGCAGAGTGTGAATGGTGAGTGGGGACAGGCGTCATCTCTCCTCCCCATCTCTCAACAGGGGAACATCAGCACAACTGTGAGCCTGGACCCCTAGTCACTTCATCTCAATGGGCAAGGCTGCGCCTACCCTTAACTGGAACCTACACAATGACCAAGCACTCACACCTCCCCTGCAGGGGCAAAGCTGACCAGAACCAAATGACATTTTTCAGCCAAGTTACTAGAAATATCTGGGAATATTTGTAAACTAAAATTTGGCTCTTAACCACAACAATTTCACTACCACAAAACATTGCTGTAGCGGGGCATGGTGGTACATGTCTGTAATCCCATCCCAGATGCTCAGGAGGCTAAGGCAGGTGGATTGCAAGTTCAAGGTCAACCTCAGCAATTTAGGCCCTAAACAATTTAGGGAAACCCCGTCTCAAAATAAAAAATAAAAAGAGTTAGGGGGCTGGAGCCGTAGCTCAGTAGCAGAGCACTTGCCTAGCATATGTGAGGTACTGGGTTTGATCCTTAGCACCACATAAATATAAACAAATAAAATAAAGCTATTCTGTCCATCTACAATTACAAAAAAAATTTTTTTTCAAGTTTTAGGAGAGCTGGGCATGGTGGCGCATGCCTGTAATCCCAGCACTTGGGAGGCTGAGGCAAGAGGATTGCAAATTCAAAGCCAGCCTCAGCAATGGCAAGGCACTTAGCAACTCAGTGAGACCCTGTCTCTAATAAAAATACAAAAAAGGGCTGGGGATATGGCCCAGTGGTTGAGTGCCCCTGAGTTCAATCCCCGGTACAAAAAAAAAAAAAAAAGAAAAAAGGTTAGGGATGTGGCTTGGTGGTTAAGCACCCCTGGGTTCAATCCCTACCCCTACCCCCAAATATGGAGACCACTTATCTACACCATCAGCCCTTTTTTTAATGTTTTTTAAATTGTTGATGGACCTTTATTTTATTCATTTATTCACATGCGGTTCTGAGAATCAAACCCAGTGCCTCACACATGCTAGGCAAGTGTCCATCATCAGCCCTTTTTTAAATTTTTATTTTGAGACAGTCTCCCTATATTATTGTCCAGGCTGGCCTCAAACTTTGAATCCTCTTGTCTCAGCCCTCTGAGTACCTAGATTATAGGTGTGCACCACCGCACCGGGTGGTTTTTGTATATATACATATATTTTTTTGGTACCGAAGACTTGAACTCAGGGGCACTCGACCACTGGGCCACATCCCCAGCCCTTTTTTGTATTTTATTAGAAACAGGGTCTCACTGAGTTGCTAAGTGCTTCGCCATTGCTGAGGCTGGCTTTGAACTCTGGATCCTCCTGCCTCAGCCTCCCAAGTGCTAGGATTACAGGCGTGTTACCGTGCCCGGCTGATTTTTGTATACTTTGATAATTCACTTAATAGCAGAAGTTGGTAGATAAGTTTGGATCTTGCACATACTCAGTCAGGTCATCTGTTTTCTCTTTTTCCTAATCCTTGTCTCTATTTTTTCATGCCACAATGCAGTCTGCTAAGCCTGACAATACAATGCTGAATATAAGTGGTAATAGTTGATATGCTTGAGTTGTTCTCAATATAAAGGGCAAAGAATTCTATATCTTGAGCCAGGCTCGGTGGCGCATGACTGTAATTCCAGCACTTGGGAGGCTGAGGCAGGAGAATCACGAATTCAAAGCCAGCCTCAGTAATGGCAAGGCACTTAGCAACTCAGTGAGACCCTGTCTCTAATAAAATACAAAAAAGGGCTGGGGATGTGACCCAGTGGTCGAGTACCCCTGAGTTCAATCCCTGGAACAACAACAACAACAAAAATTCTATATCTCACCGTTACAGGTAATGTTAGCTCTAAGTTTTGTATAGCTTTCTTTTTTTTAATATTTATTTATTTGCTTTAGTTGTACACATGCAATGCATTTATGTTTATGTGGTGCTGAGGATCGAACCCAGGCCGCGCACGTGCCAGGCGAGCGCTCTACCGCTAAGCCACAACCCCAGCCCTATCCTTTTTTTTTTTTAATATTTATTTTTTAGTTGTAGTTTGACACATACCTTTATTTTATTTATTTACTTATTTTTATGTGGTGCTGAGGATTGAATCCAGGGCCTCACACATGCTAGGCGAGGGCTCTACCGCTGAGCCACAACCCCAACCCCTGTATAGCTCTCCTTTATGAGATTAAGGAAGTTACCATTTAGTCCTAATTTCCTAAGAGTTTCTCTTTTTTTTAAAAATATTTTTATTTATTTGCTTTTAGTTGTACACAATGCGTTTTATTCAATGAGTTTTATTTGTACGTGGTGCTGAGGATTGAACCCGGGTCGCCCACATGCTGGACGAGTGCTCTACCGCTGAGCCACAATCCCAGCCCAAGAGTTTCTCTTTTTGTTGGTACCAGGGATTGAATGCAGGGAAGCTTAACCACTGAGCCACATCCCCAGCCCTTTTTTGTATTTTATTTAGAGACAGGCTTAGAGCCTCCCTAAATTGCTGAGGCTGGCTTTGAATTTGTGATCCTCCTTCCTCAGCCTCCCCAACCACTGAAATTACAGGCATGCCCCACTGTGCCTGGCTCCTAAGAGTTGTAATCTTCTCTTTCCACCTGGTACATGCATGGCAGAGTAGAGTGAGGATCAAGTGGAAAAAGATGTTACCTTGCTCAGGAAAGCACCCTGCTCACTAGTATTTGCTTCTAAATCCTCCTGCCTCCTTTTTTTTTTTTTTTTTTTTTTTTTGGTACCGGGGACTTGAACTCAGGGGCACTCGACCACTGGGCCACATCCCCAGCCCTTTTTTGTATTTTATTAGAGACAGAGTCTCACTGAGTTGTTAAGTGCCTCGCCATTGCTGAGGCTGGCTTTGAACTCATGATCCTCCTGCCTCAGCCTCCCAAGTGCTAGGATTACAGGCGTGCGCCACCACGCCCGGCTCCTCCTGCCTCCTTAAGTTAGGTGAGAACAAGGCAAGTTCAAGTTGGGATAATATGACAGTAGGCATCTCTAGAAACTCCTTCATCCCTACTTCTCTTTTTTTTTTTTTTTTTTTTTTTTGAGACTGTGTCTCCCTAGGTTGTCGAGGCTGTCCTTGAACTTGTGATCCTCCTGCCTCTGTCTTCAGACTCTCTGGAATTAAAGGCATGCAGTACTGCACCCTGCAAAGTTGCTGTCTTCTGGCTTTCCTGGAGAAAGATACCAACACAGTGGGTCACCTCAGATCTCAGCTCAATGGAGCTCTGAAGACTCCAGGGTTTCCAAACCGAAACAAAGTCACAGCTGGAAGGAGAAAAGTAAACTGGTCCACACACTAGGTAGGTGTGTTTTTTTTTTTTTTTTTTTTGTACTGGGGATTGAACTCAGGGGCACTTGACCACTGGGCCACATCCCCAGCCCTTTTTTGTGTTTTTATTAGAGACAGGGTCTCACTGAGTTGCTAAGTGCCTCGCCATTGCTGAGGCTGGCTTTGAACTCGCGATCCTCCTGCCTCAGCCTCCCAAAGTGCTGGGATTACAGGCGTGAGCCACCGCGCCCGGCTAGGTAGGTGTGTTTTAAGCACAAGTTCTGACCTAGTGATGAAAGCAGTACAACAAGCCCATTGACATTCTGCAAGTCAGACTCAGAGAGGTAGGGGTCAGCTGCGGGCTGGCCTGGCTTTGCTCCATCTGTCAGAGGGTTTTAGAGCCAGGTGTTGCACGCCTGTAATCCCAGCAATTTGGTAGGCTGAGGCAGGAGAATCCCAAGTTTAAGGCCAGCCTGGTCTCAAAATAAAAACCAATAAAGGGCTAGGGACATACATATAGTTCAGTGGTAGAGTGTCCCTGGGTTCAATCCCAATACCATGCGCGCGCGCGCACACACACACACACACACACACACACACACACACACACACAAATGCCTTAAGAAGGAGCAGTAGCTAGGCTGGACATGGGGGTTCCCTGCTGCTGACCACAAGCCAGTCACAGAATCAGAGGTGTGCAGCTACTCTGCTTAGCTCACAGCCCTGTGAATTATTTTTAGATCTGTGACTCAGAGGCCTCCACTGCGGTCTTGGAGAGAGGAATCCCTGCTCAGGCACTGGCTCTTGTGGGTAACAGAGGTCTGTTTCACACTGCAATCACATTCGTATCAGGCCACAGGTATCACGACACCATTTCCAGGGGGATACAATCTCTTGAGGCTTCCCCTATTAGAGGCCTTCTCTAAGACATGTGATATAATCTGACAGAATTTGTGTTCCCAAAAATTCATTCTGGCCACAGCAGAGAAATGAAGGGTAGAAATGTAGTAAGGAGGGAGGAGTCTAATAAGGAATTTATTACAGTGGTTTAGGCAAGAGTTGAAAGTGTTCCAAACTAGGGTAGAAGCACAGATTTTTTGTTTCAAGATGGTAAACCAAGCACAAGTATTACTTTCTCTTTAAAACTGCATTAAAGGGCTGGGGTTGTGGCTCAGCAGTAGAGCGCTCACCTAGCATGTGTGCGGCCTGGGTTCGATCCTCAGCACCACGTAAAAATAAATAAAGGCATTGTGTACAACTAAAATAAATAAATATTAAAAAAATAATAAAACTACATTAAAATATCAATAAATATGTAAAATGACCCTTATCAATAGAACTGTGCAGGGAGAAATCTGTGAGGTATTTACATGCTAGACTGAAAAAAACAGTTGGAAGTCTGATAACACAGAGCAGAGTGCAGGGTGCTGTTGCCTGGTCCATGCCCATGGGGTGCTATTATGTAGGGGGGACCACTTGCCTGGTCCTCTGAAAGGGTTCAGACTCTTTGGAGGCAGGCACGGTAGAGGACAGGAACGAAAGGTGACTTGAAAGCGGGAAAACTAAACAAGATCTGCCACAAAAGTAGTGAAAAATCCTAGCTCACTGTGCAGTCAGAATGATTACATATATATATATATATACACATATATATACATATATGTACATATACACATACACATACATGTGTGTATATGTGTGTGTGTGTGTATATATATATATATATGTATATATATGTATTTGTTGTAGATGGACACAATACCTTTTATTTTTATGTGGTGCCAGGGATCAAATCCAGTGCCTCACACATGCTAGGCAAGTGTTCTACCACTGAACAATAACCTCAACCCCAGTCAGAATGATTTATAATATCCAGGCGAGATGGTGCACACCTGTAATTCCAGCAACTTGGAGGCTAAGGCAGGAGGATCACAAGTCTGAGGCTAGCCTCCACAACTTAGAGAGATCCTGTCTCAAAATAAAAAACAATAAAAGGGCTGGGGATGTGGCTTAGTTGTAAAGCACACCTGGGTTCAGTCCCCAGTACTTGAAGACAAAAAAAAGAAAAAAGGTGATTTATAACTAGGTAACATATTTCTATGAAAAACAAACAAGTAAAAGGAGGTTTTGTTTTTTGTTTTTCTATAGGTATCTGTGAGATCTGGAGATACTTACAACCTGGAACAAACCTTCTGGAATTTAGGGATCTCAAGAGTACAGATCATCACTTTAAAGAAAATATTGCCAGTTGATAAAATCCCGGTCATGTGGTAGAGCTCCAGGGCAACTTTGCTGCCTTCTTTTTCCCCCCAATTTTTTTTTGCTATTGTTGTAGATGGACAGAATGCCTTTATTTTATTTGTTTATTTTTATGTGGTGCTGAGGATCGAATCCAGTGCCTCACTCATGCTAGACAAGGGCTCTGCACTGAGTTACAGCCCCAGCCCTGCTTTTTTTTTTGTACTAGGAATTGAATTCAGGGGTGCTCTACCACTGAGTTCTCCATCCCAGCCCTTTTTGTTTTTTATTTTGAGGCAGGGTCTTGCTAAATTACTGAGGCTGGCTTTGAACTTGAGATCCTCCTGTCTAATCTTCCTAAATCACTGGCACCACCTGCCTTATGACAGATTATACTATAACAATTCTCAGATTCTACTATAGGAAAGAGATCAAGATAAATAATAGCATAAGGGAAAAAAAAAAAACCAGAGAACAAAGGGTTGACTTGAGAGCTCTTGTACCTGAGTAAAGAGGGAGTTTTTTTTTTTTAAATATTTATTTATTTGCTTTAGTTGTATACAGTGCAATGCATTTATGTTTACGTGGTGCTGAGGATCAAACCCGGGCCGCGAACGTGCTAGGCGAGCGAGCGCTCTACCGCTGAGCCACAACCCCAGTCCCAAAGAGGGAGTTTTAATGAAAGGGGAGAGTGGCATAAAAAAAAAATAAACAGGAAGTGAAAATAAAATAAACTGAGTATAGGGATGCATGTTGCCGCCTGAAGCGCTTGGAGCAACGGAGCCGCGGGAAGAAGTTCAGAGGCAAACTGGAGACGAACAGCTTTTTATTCTGATAACTTTTCTCTCTGGTTCTAACAACGACTAACACACGCCACACACACACACCACCAAAATGGCGCTGACCCGATCAGCAATTTCGGCCAAGTCACTCGAGATCCTGGGACAAGTCCCGTGAGACTACGGAAGGCGACAATGCCCAAATCTCCACGGCTCATAGTCAACCGCAATTCAAGTCATCTCCCCAAACAGGGCTCCTGCAGATGCACACCTGTAATCCCAGCGGCTTGGGAGGCTGAGGCAGGAGGATCACGAGTTCAAAACCAGCCTCAGCAAAAGTGAAGCACTAAGCAACTTAGTGATACCCTGTCTCTAAATAAAATACAAAATAGGGCTAGGGATGTGGCTCAGTGGTCAAGTGCCCCTGAGTTCAATCCCTGGTACCCCAAAATAAAATAAATAAAAAGAATAAGACTGAGCCGGGCGCGGTGGCGCACGCCTGTAATCCCAGCACTTGGGAGGCTGAGGCAGGAGGATCTCGAGTTCAAAGCCAGCCTCAGCAATGGCGAGGCACTTAGCAACTCAGTGAGACCGTGTCTCTAATAAAAAATACAAAAAAGGTCTGGGGATGTGGCCCAATGGTCGAGTGCCCCTGAGTTCAATCCCCGGTACCACAAAAAAAAAAAAAAAAAGAATAAGACTGAAGAGGGAAGACACAAATCTTTAAAGGTCTTTAAATCAAAAGGAGGTTCAGGGAGTAAAAGTTAGTGGTAGAGTTTGTACTTAGCATGAGCAAGGCCCTGGGTTCAATCTCTAGCACCAAAACCCCAAAACTAACCAATTAACAAGCTAAATAAATCAAAAAGCCTATCCAGCACAATATTGGGTCAAACAAAAAGGCCATATTCCGAGAAGTCATTATAAAATGTCTAAATACGAAAGATAATGCTGTACCTGGAGAGGGAAAAAAAAAGTATCTACTATGAAACAGAATCAGACTGGCATCAGACTGGCACCATGCATGCTACATGAAGGATCAGCAAATGAGGTAATAATGCTTTAATATTTTGTAGTTAAAACTAAAAAGTTGGGCTGGGGTTGTGGCTCAGTGGTAGAGCATTTGCCTAGCACACGTGAGGCACTGGGTTTGATTCTCAATATCACATAAAATTAAATCAATAAAGATATTGTGTCCATAAAAAAATTCTAAAAAGTTGTAGTAAGGATTGGGAGTGTAGCTTAGAGATAGTGTGTTTGCTTAGCATGTGTGAGGTCCTGGGCTCAATACCCAGTATGGGGGTGGGGGGGTGGGGGGAGCGGGGAGTAGTAGAAGATGATGATATGATAATGTGACAGAGACCTACTATCTGGTCCTTTACGTTGACTTTTTTTTTTTTTTTTAAATATTTATTTATTTGCTTTTAGTTGTACACAATGCATTTATTTCTATGTGGTGCTGAGGATCAAACCCAGGCCTTGCACATGCTAGGCAAGCGCTCTACCGCTGAGCCACAACCCCAAACTGTTATGTTCACTTTTTAAAAAAAAATATTTATTTGTGTTAGTTGTACACAATGCCTTTATTTTTACGTGGTGTTGAGGATCGAACCCGGGCCACACACATGCTAGGCGAGCGCTCTACCCCTGATCCACAACCCCAGCCCCTTACTTTGGCTTTTTTTAGAAAGTTCCCTAAGCAAGCCGGGCGTGGTGGCACACGCCTGTAATCCCAGCACTTGGGAGGCTGAGGCAGGAGGATCGCGAGTTCAAAGCCAGCCTCAGCAATGACGAGGCACTTAGCAACTCAATCTAATAAAATACAAAAAAGAAAAAAGAAAAGGGGGGCTGGGGATGTGGCCCAGTGGTTGAGTGCTGCTGAGTTCAATCCCTGGTACCCCCCCCCCCCCCAAAAAAAAAGAAAGTTCCCTAAGCAAAAATTCCAGCAAGCAAAGGGAGGGAAAAGACAGTATCCAAGAAACAGTGAGTAACCCAGGAAAACAATGAAGAGATATCTCAGAATCATAAATTTGCTGAAGCCCTTGGGAGCAACATGTTTGGATTCCAGAAAGATGGTGGAAGGTTAGTGAACAACAATCTTGGCTGGGCGTGGTGGCACACACCTGTAATCTCAGTGGCTGTGGAGGCTGAGGCAGAAGGATCTAGAGTTCAAACCCAGCCTCAGCAACTTAGTGAGATGGCCCTAAGCAACTTAGCGAGACTCTGTCTCTAAATAAAATACATTTAAAAAGGGGTTGGGGGTGTGGCTCAGTGGTTAAGTGCCCCTGGGTTCAATGCCCAGTACAAATAAAATAATCTCTAGGAAAGAAGACTTCATAGTCTAAATGAAATTCATGGTATGGTGGAGGGCTTGGAAAAACCTTAGAATAAGGGCAACAAATACAAGCAAAAAAGAAGAGCACTGAAGAACTCCAAGAAAAACAAAAGGCTATCCAGTAAATAATGGCCCAAAGGAGAAATGGTCTAGATTAAATTAGAAAGTTGGTTCAATGAGTATAAGAAGAATGGAATAGATTCCAATTAATAGAGAATATGGAAGGAGAAAGAGGAAGAGAAGGGAAAGGAAGGGAAGGAGGAATTGATCATGAGCTAAACTGATCTCTAGGGAGAATATATTTTAAAAAAATCAAAACCAAAATAATACATACAAAATTCAGGACAGTGGTTTCCTTTGGGTGAAACAGAAATGGAATACTGCTTGGCTCCTCAATAAACAATATTTACTTAGTCATAATAAATATTACGTTCTAGTTGTAACCAGTATCATAAGCATGTTAAGAGGATTTAGAGCAGGGATGTATGTTATTTTTGCTGCATATCAGGTCAGTAGTGGATAAACAGATAAAAATAACCTGGCCTGGTGGCACATGGCTGTAATCCCACCAGCTACAGAGGATTGAAAGTTCAAAGCCAGCCTCAGCAATTTAGCCAGGCCCCAAGGACTTAGTAAGAGCCTGTCTCAAAATAAAAATTAAGGGTTGGGGTTGTGGCTCAGTGGTAGAGTGCTTGCCTAGCATGTGTGAGGCACTGGGTTCAATTCTCAGCACTGCATATAAATAAATAAATAAATGTCCATCAACATCTAAAAAAAAAGAACTTATACCCAAATATTTAATAAAAATTAGAAAGAGCTGACATGGTTCAGTGGTTCAGAGACCTTGGGTTAAATCCCTGGTACAAGGAAATACTAATAACATATGGAAAAACAGTTACTCAACTTCACTCAGAAATGCATGAACTACCATGAACTACTATGATGCCCTCCAGCTTACTTTGGCAATGTTGGGGGATGGAACCCAGGGCATCATGTTTCTATGCATGTGCTCTACCATCGAGCTACATTCTCAGCCTCTGATACTATTTTTCATTTATCATATTGGCAAAGATTTTCAACTTTGTTGACAATGTACTGATAACTATATGACATGATACTACTGGTTGAAATGTAAATTTCTACAATTTATGCTGAGGATGACATAGCCTGTATTTATTAGATCTACAAAGCTAGGTCTCCCATTTTTCAAAAATTCCAGTTCTTGGAACTTACCTTACATATAAACACACACACACACACACACACACACACACACACACTCTCTTCTCTCTCTCTCTCTCTATATATATATATATATATTTATTTTTTTTGGTACTGGGGATTGAACTCAGGGTCACTTTCTCTCTCAGCCACATCCCCATCCCCCATCTTTTAAAAAATTTGAAACAGGATCTCACTAAGTTGTTTCGGGTCTTGCTAAGTTGCTGAGGTTAGCCTTGAACTTGGAATCCTCCTGCCTCAGTCTCCCAGATTGCTGGAATAAATAATAGGTTGCACCACTGTGGCCCGCTTAAATTCATCCCCCTCCCTCTCTTCAGTACTGGAGATTGAACCCAGCACTTTCATGTTAGGCAAGTGCTCTGTCACTAAACACACCCAGCCTTTTTTGAGACAGGTTCTTGCAAAATTGCCAGGGCTGGTTTTGAATTTGTGATCTTCTTGCCCTAACCTCTTGAATTGCTGGGATTATAGGTATGTGCTATGGTGCTCAGCTGAACTCATGTTATTTGTGAACTGATTCATAAAGATTCTTCATTGCAGCATTGACTGTACTAGTAAAAATTGGAAAACAACCTAGCTTCACTTAACTGTGAGTCTGAGGAATAGCAAAGAGTCTTGAATCCTATTATGTGTTCTTTTTGGCGGGGGGGGGGGGGATATGAAGGATTGAACTCAGGGGCAATCTACCACTGAGCCACTGAGCCACACCCACAGCTTTTTTTTTTATTATTTTTATTTTATTTAGAGACAGGATCTCACTGAGTGGCTTAGCACCTCACTTTTGCTGAGGTTGGTTTTGAACTCTCAATCATACTGCCCCAGCCTCCCAAGTTGGTGTGATTACAGGCGTGTGCCACTGTGCCCAGCCCTATTATTTATTCTTTTTTTTAAAAATATTTATTTATTTACTTTAGTTGTACACAATGCAATGCATTTATGTTTACGTGGTGCTGAGGATCGAACCCGGGCCATGCATGTGCTAGGCAAGCGCTCTACCACTGAGCCACAACCCCAGCCCTAAAAAATTTTTTTTCTTTTTTTTTTTAAATATTTATTTGCTTTAGTTGTACACAATGTGTTTTATTTGTACGTGGTGCTGAGGATCGAACCCGGGCCGCGCACGTGCTAGGCGAACGCTCTACTGCTGAGCCACAATCCCAGCCCCCTAAAAATTTTTTATCTTAAGGCTTTTGCTAAATTGCTTAGGGCCTTGCTAAACTGCCTAGACTGGCTGTGAATTTGTAATCCTCCTGCTTCAGCCTCCTGATTTGCTGGGATTACAGGTGCACCACTGAGTCTGGCTTGCCTTAGTAGTTTATTTTCAACATTGCAGCCAGAGTCTCTTAAAATATTTTTTATCTTTGAAATTTTATTTATTTTTGAATGTGGGATTTCTTATGCTGCCCCGGCTGGCCTTAAACTCCCAAGTTCAAATGATCCTTCTCACTCCAGCCTCCCCTGTGCTAAGATTATAGGTATGAGCTACTCTACCTAGTTTTGGATTTTTTTTTCTTTCTTTTCAGTATTGGGTATTGAATTGAGGGGGTGTTTTACCACTGAGCTACATCCTCGCTAAATTGTCCAGGCTAGCCTAGAATTTGCCTAAGCTAATCTTGAATTTGCCATCCTCCTGCTTTAGCCTCCCAAATTGCTGGGATAATAGGTGTGGGCCACCATCCCTTAATCTAGCTTCATATTCCTTTTAAAAATGCATCAGGTTGCCGGGTGTGGTGGCGCATGCCTGTAATCCCAGCACTTGGGAGGCTGAGACAGGAGGATCGCAAGTTCAAAGCCAGCCTCAGCAATGGCGAGGCACTAAACACTCAGTGAGACCCTGTCTCTAATTAAAAAAAAGAAAGAAAAAAAGAAAAAAAAAAAAAAAAAAAAGGCTAGGGATGTGGCTTGCTGAGTGCCCGGGTTCAATCCCCAGTAAACCCCCCACCCCCGCCCAAAATGCATCGGATTGTCAGTTTTGCTCAAAATCTTTCAATTGCTTCCTCAGAATAGATCAGTCATGGCAGGGCCTCTCCTGCTTTCAGGGGCTTTGCAGCTGCAGTTTCTTCTGCTTGAATGTCCACTCACCTTCTCAAGGTCTCTTCTTAAATTTCAGCTTCCCTAACCTATTTAAAATTGGAAGTAGCATTCACCCTGCCCCACATGCCCTGACATCCTCTCTCGCCCCATTCTTGGCTTTTTCTCCACAGCACTTGAACATCTTAGTGTCGCCTCCTAGTGGACTGAAAGACCAATGAACCCTGTTTTTGTTTTGTTCACTTGTCAGCTTCCTCTCCATTAGTACTGTACCTCTGCTCCACAGTAGTTCAATAAACAGTCCCTCTCCTTTCACAGAAAATCAGTAAATAGAGGGGTTGTGGTTGTGGCTCAGCGGTGTGTGTGCGGAAATGGGTTCGACTGTCAGCACCACATATAAATAAAGGTCTATCAACAGCTAAAATAAATATATTTTAAAAAAAGAAAATCAGCTAATAGAAGTAAACACTGAAACTAAAAACAGAAGGCTAGGGGTAGGGATGATATTAGCATGATTGCTGCTTTCGTCACCAACTCTTTGGTGGGATTTAAAACACACACACATGGGGCTGGGGTTGTGGCTCAGTCGTAGAGCGCTCGCCTAGCATGTGTGAGGCCCTGGTTCGATCCTCAGCACCATGTAAAAATAAATGCATTGTGTACAACTAAAGCAAATAAATAAATATTTAACACACACACCTCCCATCAAAGTAATTTTCTTTTTTGGGTAACAGGGATTGAACCCAAGGGGGCACTTAGCCACTGAGCCACATCCCCAGCCTTTTGTATTTTATTTAGAGACAAGGTCTTAGTGAGTTGCTTAGGGCCTTGCTTGCTAAGTTGCTGAGGCTGGCTTTGAACTCATGCTCCTCCTGCCTCAGCCTTCCAAGTCCCTGGGATTACTGGCATGTGCCACCATGCCTGGCTCTGAAGGACACTTGTGTGGTAATGGAGGACTGAGGCAAGCAGTCTGAGGAGCAGTACTGAGACTAGGAGGAAAACCAGGTGCATATGGTAGCCAGGAAGGCAGGAGTATTTTAAGGAAGTGATCAATGGTACAGAATACTTCTGTAAAATAAGAAAACTGTAAAAGGCTCACTCACTGGGACATCATTGGCGACTTAAATCAAGAACTGTTTAAGTGGAGTAGGTCAAGTAGGTTGAGAAGTGAAAGGGTAATTAGAAATCCTGACAGTAGAAGAGCTAAGCAGGAGGATGTAGGCCAGCTAAGGATTCAGGGATAATTTTCCTCAAAAATAAAAAAAGAAAAAAAAAAAAACAAAATGAAACAAAACAATCAACCCTGAGTTCCATCCCCAGCCAGCACTGGGGGAAAAAAATTGTAGTAAGTATGCTCCATAACTGCTTATAATTGTTATGAACATAATTATAATCACAACATAATATACACTAGCATAATAATTAAATGTGAATGAAAAAGATCCCTTATTATGATGAAGTTGAAGATACAGACAGAGGTCAATCAATAATGTAAGCCTAGATGAGGTACAAAGGTACAAACCTGTAATCCAGCTACTAGGGAGGCTGAAGCAGAAGGATCACAAGTTCAAGGCCAACCTAGGCAACTTAGTGAAATCTTATTTCTTTTTTGTTCATGGTACTGGTGATTTAAACCACTGAGCTACACCCCCAGTTCCCCTCTCCTTTTTTTTTTTTTTTTAATTTGTTTTTTGTTGTAGATGGACTTTTATTAAATTATTTTTTTAATGTGGTGCTTAGGATCGAACCCAGTGCCTCACATGTGCTAGGCAAGTGCTCTACCATCAAGCCACAACCCTCACCCAGCCCTTTTTTATTTTGAGACAGGGTCTCACCGAGTTGTTCTGGCTGGCCTTGAACTTGCAATCCTCCTGCCTCAGCCTCCCTAGTCGCTGGGATTACAGGCATGTGTTACTGCACCTAGAGAAGCCATTTCAGAAATGAGACGAGAAAGATGTAACTCAATGGTAGAGCACTTCCCTAGCATACCCAAGGCCTCAGATTCAATCCTCAGTACTGCAAAATAAATAAATACAGCAAGCCAGCCTGGGAGTGGTGGGAGTTGGGATGCCAGAGCAAATCAGAGACAAAAAAATCACTGATGCTCCTTTTGCCTTTTTGTTTTTTTGGGTGGGTGGGTACTGGGGATTGAACTCAGGGGCACTCAAACACTGAGCCACATCCCCAGCTCTATTTTGTATTTTATTTAAAGACAGGGGTCTCACTGAGTTGCTTAGTGCCTCGCTTTTGCTGAGGCTGGCTTTGAGCTCATGTACCTCCTGTCTCAGCCTCCTGAGCTGCTGGGATTACAGGTGTGTGCCACCGGGCCAGGCTGGTTGCAGATGAGGTTGGTTGAGCACTTGAGGCAGTTTCCATCCCACTGCTTGTAGTTCTCTTTGAAATATACGGTCATTACCACTTGCGGACAGCAAGGTGAGTACAGAAATATATTTGTTTTGTTGACAATGTTGAGGGCTCGGCACAGGGTAGTAACTAGATCAATAGTGATATTAATTTGTTTTCCTGGATCCTCTTCCTCAGAACTCAACCTTCTGGGCAAAGACACTGACCACAGAGATGAAGGGTTGAAGTTTCTCTAGGCAGGAACAAAGTAAAGAAAGTAGTTTAGGATATTTGCAAGATAAATGATGAATCATGGGAGTTGAGACTGGTTGGAGATTGTGCTGGGAAAGTAAAAATGGATGAGCTCATGAATCCAGAGAAAGTAGAAAGATCCCAGACCTTTAGTTTTGTACCAGGTTACAACAAGGGAATACTCCCCTGCCCCCACCCATTCTTGAGCAAGCCAGCTGCAAGACCAAAGCATGGATATCTATTTATTTATTTTGGGGGGTGGGTGGGTTCCGGGGATTGAATTCAGGGCACTTGACCACTGAGCCACATCCTCACCCCTATTTTGTATTTTGAGACAGGGTCTCACTGAGTTGCTTAGCACCTCACTTTTGCTGAGGTTGGCTTTGAACCCAGGATCCTCCTGTTTCAGCCTCCCAAGCCACTGAGATTACAGGCATGTGCCACCGCACTTGGATCAAAGCATGGGATATCTGAATCTGCAGATCAGAGGTGCTGTACTTGAGGTTGACAGACAAAAGTTCAGGTGTGTTCACAGCTTTGGGTGGGAGGGGATGAGAAAAAGGTCACACAGGACAAGGACAGGAGCCAGGTTGTGGGCTGGTGTGCAGTTAACAGAGCAGGTCTGACTGCTCCCAATTATTAAGCCTGTTAAAGTTTGGCTCTTGACTGAAATCTGGAAACATGTTTTTTTTTTTTTTTAATATTTATTTGCTTTTAGTTGTACACAATGCATTTTTATGTGGTGCTGAGGTTTGAACCCGGGCCGCACACGTGGTAGGCGAACGCTCTACCACTGAGCCACATCCCCAGCCCCTGGAAACATGGGTTTTCAGGTCAGTTCCCACCATTCCAGGAACTTGTCGGAGTGGTTCACTGTATCTAAACTGTACAATGTGCTAACTTCCTTAGTGTGGAGTTCTGCCACGCACCAGGCAAAGGCTGCCAACATATACAACCCCCAACAAAAACCCTGGGCACTGATTCTTAAGCTTCCCTGGCTGGCAACATTCCACACATGGTCACAACTTATTGCTGGGGGGAGTTAAGCACATCTTGAGGCTTCGGTTGATCCTAAGTACCCTTTGAGAACTGGAGCCTGGTTTCCTCTAGACTTTGCCCAGGTGTCTTTCCCTTTTGCTTTTCACTGGGTATGGTTATCTTGGGGACTCCCAATACAGATGGGCATGTTACAAAGTTGAAGACATTATGAAGGACAAAAGAGGCATTAGATTTTTCAAGATGAGGGTCATTATCAGGTTATTAAGGTGATCATAACTAAGGCAGAATCACATGTACCTCAACAATGGGAAGCAGGGATGCCACACTCAAATCCTGAACCGATGCTGGGAAGAGGTGGCAGTGTTCTTAGGGAAAAGAGAGACATAAGAGAATTAATCCTAGATCTGCTTTAATATGCACACCTATTTGTCTCTACATCAGGGTTTTCTGGTACCTGAGGTACTTGCAGTAACATACTAGCGTAGAGCAGCATTGTAGCAGGGAACTACTAAACTGTTCATGTCCTCAAGAAGTCTAAAGTCAGCATTTCTCTTACTCTAGTTTGGGTATCTCTTGTGGAAGAAGAAACAGTGCTAGCATTATTTTAATAGCCCCAAAGCTAGGAATTCCCAAAAAGGTATCATCAACAGTAGAGTGGATAAACTGTGGTCTATTAACACATGGAATGACAATTCCATAACACATGGAATAATATATGCAATGACAATGAGCCACCAACAGTTGAATGCAATAGTATGGATGAATCCCACAAACAAGGCTGAACAAATAAGCCAAGCATAATTCTATACATCATAATGTCATTTATATAAAGAAAAACAAAAAAACAAAAAAACAAGCAAAAGTGATCTATGCTGTTAGAAGTCAGGACAGTAGTCTTCCCCACCCCCCATTTTTTCCAGTAGTAAGTCTTGAGGGGGTGGAGAGTACTGGTTAAGGAAAGGAGCAGTGTGGGAAGATGTTTGTGTACTGTCAATATTCTGATTCCTGGGTTACAAAGACAATTATGACATGTATATTTTCCTATATACACATATAAACACTGCTACCTAATAATTTAATGAAAAAAGATAAAAGTCAGTTTCACATCAGAACATAAACACCCAAATAGTTTTAACATAGTGAGCTTTTCAGGTAATGGGTTTGCAGATGATTTTTTTTTTCCTTCTCTTTTTGGAAGCTGAGGGGGGAGTATCACAAATTCAAGGCCAGTCTCAGCAAAGGGAGGCCAGAAGTAACTTGGCGAGTCACTTTGAAAATAAAAAAAGGTGTTGGAGATGTAGCTCAGTGGTAAAAGCAGCCCGGGGGGGCTGGGGTTGTGGCTCAGCGGCAGAGCGCTCGCCTCTCACGTGCACTGCCCGGGTTCGATCCTCAGCACCACATAAACATAAATGCATTGCATTGTGTACAACTAAAGTAAATAAATAAATATTTTTTTAAAAAAAAGCAGTCCGGGTTCAATCCCCAGTATTAAAACAAAACAATAAACAAATAAAACCCCTTCTACTTCCCCCCCTTTTTACATAAACTGCTTTTATGATAGGAAAGAAAGCCCATATCTAATTCTATTTTATAAAATGCAGCTTGCAATGCTCCACATACTTGTGGAGACAAAGAAATGCTATCAATACTGGGGAATACAGCAAGGGAGAAGCTTTCCCCAATTAACCCAGAAAGAGAAAATTCACAAAATGTTTCAGCACAAGCGAAATCCTGCATTGCAATGTTGAGATTTGCATTCTCATCCACAATCCTGTGTGAGGCTGACACAGGATTATCTGGATTAGGTGAGTATTTGGATTACAGAGGTACACTCCAGACACCTAACAAACACACTCCTTCCTCTGTACTGAATAACTAAAAACCATCACTGGAATTCATTACACTCTCACCTAGTCTCCTCAGAGCCCCCTCAATTTTGGCATTTTTCATTTCCAGACTACTGTAGTCTGGAGAAGGCAAGACTTTCTGGGCCACGAGCTCCCTTGCTGGCTGCTCTCAGTGGTTTCTGTGCCACTAAACTGAGTGACTATGAGTCACTCTAAGAAAGACTCATTATTGAACCAAAATACACTTCGGCCTTAAAGAGCTGCTTTGTTTCCTTATAAACCACAACACGGTTTTATATATTTTAAAGCATTTCCTTAAAAATCAACATTATGACCTGGAATTAGACTCTGGTTTATTTTGGTATGTTTATGACTTAAACCTGAAAATATTTTTTTTATAAGTCAGCCAAGTTCGTTACATATGAATTGAACTGGAATTTAAAGGACACTCATACCACTGGCTGACAGCTCTGCACCATTACTGAGAACAAAAACCACATTAAATTCATCATCCCGTCTTGTGCCAAATTTTCAAAACCATTAACTCTGAAAACAGGTTAAGAAGCTTTGCATTATGCTGGGGTTGTAGCTCAGTGGTAAAGTGCTTGCCAAGTGTGTAAGGCACTGGGTTCTCAGCACTGCATATAAATAAATAAAACAAAGGTGACAACTAAAAAACAAAAACCCTTTACATTGATCCTCAGAAGGCTGGGCCTGTGCTTGAACCCTGTACCTCTAGCTTCCCAGTGCAAACACCAGCAGCTGGCTGGCTGGCTGCTGCAGGCCCCCAAGCCACTGCTTGTCAAAGCCTCTTCCTTAATTGACTCTTAATCAGATGACACCTCTTCCAAGAAGCTGTCCCCGTGTCGCCAACTTAGGAGAGGCCGAGATAGCCTGCTTAGCAGATTCCCATTTAGCATCCTCAAATCCAGAGGATAAAGGTACTATCTTATGCCCCACGTTTGATTCCAGTTGGACTAGTATTTGTTAATGTTTAATTGTGTGTGTGGTGCTGGAAACTGAACTCATGGTCTTATAAGTGCAAGGCAAGTGCTCGACCACTGAGCTGTATATACACCCAGCCCTGTCTGCTTTTAAAACTATAGTAATAACAGGCAAACCAAGCAAATTGTTGATATCTGAGCTCCTATAGGAAGAGATCATGCACTTTGATTACCTTATAACATGATACTCCCCAACACAATTTAAACCAATTTCATCTCTCAACCAATAGGGCAGGGGACTCCCATCACACATCAAGTCCAGACATGATTAGATATGAAGAGCAAATCAGAAAATTTAATCCTTCTTAGGAAAAGAAGAGGTTGCTTCTCAGCTTATTCTGTGAATGCAGGAGTCCCACAGGAGAGGCTTCTCTGATAAGCAGATAACCCAGAGAGAAAGAGGGCCAAAAGCCATGTTAAATTAGAGAGACAAAACATACTCATTTTCTTTGTTTATGTGAAGAATAAAAAACAAAGAGTTAGTCTTTGAAGTAGCCAAACCCTGAAGGAAACTTCAGTCTCACCCTCCCTATTTC
Source organism: Tamias sibiricus (assembly GCA_025594165.1). Taxonomy (NCBI): domain Eukaryota; kingdom Metazoa; phylum Chordata; class Mammalia; order Rodentia; family Sciuridae; genus Tamias; species Tamias sibiricus. Next base: position 44,960,864 of record CM046672.1, on the reverse strand, counting down.
CTCCCATATTCTATTCTACAGAAACATCCCCACCTCTTCTTCCAATTAGGTCCTTCCCCTGGCTTCATGCCAGTTACAACCTGGATACCGGAGTTTTGGAAGCATGGGGAAAAAGGTATGAAATTCTTGTGGTAACTCTACCAAGGCACTACATCAGATGAGTCAACTATGATGTTGTATAATTCTTCTCCCCAAACCTGGCTGATCAGAACCTGTGAGTACCTTATTGGCTCAGTTTCCTCATGTCACAAACTTTTAACTCAGGAAGGAGTGTCTTATACTCAGAAAAGAAAAAAAGAACTTTTAGCTTTCCTTGTACACAATAGTAAATAGATCTCAGAAATTGTTATTACAGAATATAAACATTATCATAACTCCAATCACACACACACCCCCATATATTCTTTGTGGTGCTAGATATGGAACTCAGGCTTGTTCTTCCACCCTTATTAGGATGCTTTTCATTATATTTCATTTATATTGGAAGAGAATGCTACTATTTAAGAGAAAGAACTTTGACAAACATTTTTTATTGAACAGTTTTATTCTGTTTTAGAATAAAAACCTTGCTTTAATATTGTAAGGTGCACTGCAGGTACGCCATGCTGCCAGTTACTTTTGGGACAACAAATGTCCCAGTCAATGACCCAGAGAGCTGGGAAAACGCGTGAACTCATACTTTCAGAGTGTGTAGAACTGGTATTTACAAGTTTTTCTTCTTGAAATTGGCCTGGGACTTTTCAGTCTACACAGGTATTGCCGCAGCACTTGCTTTGATGCTCGAATGCCTCAGAAATATGTTCATTATCATGATTTGTGGGTCCTCCAAAAGGTTTAGTTGTTAACATGCAAGCAAATAGTACTAAACAATATTATCTAAACTATGTCTGCCAAGTACTGGATCTTAATAATGAAATCAAATTACAAAACATTTCCTTGTAGAGCTATACAAAAGATATAAAATTAAAATAAAAATATCAACCATCTTTAAATATTCCAATTCTCCTACAGTGCAGTTTTCCACGTCCTTATCACTACTGAATGTTTTAAGGAGAAAGTTAACAAAAATCAAAGTAGATAAAAATATTTAAATCTTTGGATCCCTTTATTCCATGGCCTTCATAAAAACACAAAAGTGGCCAGATTTTTTCCACTATAGCTTAAAATATCAAAAAGATTTATTAGTAATTTATAATTAGCAATAACTCTATACTGAGTCATTTGTGGGTCACAGGCCCAATGTTAATAATGTGTTACAGTTTTCAAAATAATTTCGAACATTCTGAATCCTCTTGAAATATAATGGAATGAGTCAACGTTATCACAACAAAATTCCAGGCATATCAGGAAAAACAGGTTAACTGATGCCTAGTTTTAAAAGTCTTAAAAAAGTGGGATGATTACTTATTTGAAAATACAGCTAAGTACATTCTTATCTATGATTATTTACATTCATATACTGAAAATATTATTTGGAGAAATCCTGTGATATGCCATTTGCTACAAAATGAAGTTCTTACATTGAGCATGAAGAATTTATCCTTTTTAGATAATGGAAGAATGTATCAAATCTTCATTTATGTTCCAAACATTAAAAAATAAATCAAAAATCTTAAGCCTGGAAAGACAAGGGAAAAAAAGACCCACCCATAACTCTGTTCCTCAGCACATCAACTTCTGCAAGGACACAGTATGTTTGCTGACTTTAAAATGTTTATTCTTTAAAAAATTAGTTGCTTTTTATACAGCTATACAAAGTTCTTAATGTTTCTTTGGCAATGGAATATAATGGAATTTTACAACTATATAAAAAAGTTACCTTTGCCTAAGAAACAGTATTTACTGTGTGTACATAGTTGACTGACAAAATTCTCTACCATCCAGCACCCTAATTGACGAAAGAAGCTACCTCATATTATAGGATTTCCAAAAAGAAAGAGGAAGATAAAGAGACACACACATACACGCATACACACGCACACACAACCTTCTGTGGCTCAAAACACAGTATCACGGCCCTATCTGCAGGCAACTTGCAATAATTGCCAAATACAATTTAGTGATAAGAAAAATCCTTTCAGTGATGAAAAAATACTTATAAGTCCATTGAAGTACTGCTTTAGTTTAACTATACATAAGAAATTACTTAACCTTCTGCTATTCCAAATATATTTAGTGCTCATTTTTTAAGATGAGCCTTCCTCCCCCCAAAAGTAACTGCATTGTATCTTTGAAATTAAGCAGAAAAATAAACAAACAAACAAAACCCAGTGCTGGTGACAAATATACAGCAAATTCACTTCTTCATTCTTCACAAAGACTGAAACCAATTTTCAGGACCATGAAGAGCTAGAAATTCACCTATTTTCAAAGACTTGCTTGTAGACTATGCAGCAACTTTGTTGTCTTTCTAAAAGGGGGGGGGGTGGAAAACAACCCAATTAGTCCATGCTCCAAAATTATTGGCTTATTAATGAGTATTGTCTTGCTTCAGCGTGCATGCGCGCGTTCTCTCTCTCTCTCAGGACTGAACCCATGGGTGCTCTACTGCTGAGTTACATCTCCAGTCCTTTTTAATTTTTATTTTGAGACAGGGTCTTGCTAAATTGCTGAAACTGGCCTCAAACTTCTGATCCTTCTGCCTTAGCCTCCCAAGTTGCTGGGATTACAGGCATGCACCACTGTGCTTGGCTAGAAATCAATTTTAAAAAACAACTCACAAATCAGAAATAAGTTGTGAAAAACAGAGTTGATGGGAAATTAAAATGTAACCAAGTGAGAAAGCAATAAAAATTTTTTTTTTTTTTTTTTTTTTTTTTTTTGGTACCAGGGATTGAACTCAGGGGCACTCGACCACTGGGCCACATCCCCCCAGCCCAGCAATAAAAACTTAAAGGAGTCTTCCAGTGAGACTAATTCTAAACTAAAGACCTGTACACAGCACTAGAGTCAGGGGCTTCTATTTGCCTCCAAACTAGCTACTACCATGAAAACACAGTTGGCCCTCCATATCCCTGGTTCTGTATCTGCAGATTCAAGCGACTGTGGATAGAAACTGTGGAGGAGAGGAGACTGCACCAGTACTGAACGTGCAGACTGTTTTTTTTTCCCCCCTAAACAACGTAGTATTAACAATCATTTACATAACATTTACACTGAATTAAGTATGGTAAGCAACCTAGAAATGATTTAAAATATGAGAGGGGGCTGGAAGTATAGCTCAGTGATGTGTGCAAGTCGCCGGGTTCAATCTGTAGCACCCCCAAACAAGTAATAGATACATAAATAAAATATATGAGAGGATATGTACAGGTTATATATGAATATTATGCTATTTTACTTAAGGGACTAGAGCATCCACAGATTTTGGTATTCATGGGGTTCCTGAAACCAATCCCCTGTGGACACCAAGGGATGACTATACCTGATTTTTACTGCTAATTCTTTTTTTGGTACTGGGGATTGAGCTCAGGGACACTCTACCACTGAGCCACATCCCCAGCCCTATTTTGTACTTTATTTAGAAACAGGGTTCACAGAGTTGCTTAGTGCCTTGCTTTTGTGCTGAGGCTGGCTTTGAACTTGTGATCCTCCTGTTCAGCCTCCTGAATCGCTGGGATTACAGGCATACGCCACCACGCCTGGCCTGCTAATTCTTACTCCAACTTAGAAACAGACATTTCCTAGGTGAAATACTTAACTTCATCTATGTCTACAGCAACATTTGTACAATGTTATTTGTACAATATTATTAAATTGAATTATATATGGCATAGTACAATGTTATACAGAAACAAATGAGCTAAAGATGAACCCACTGTCCCCCACCAAAGCCAACCATAATATTTCCCAATTTATTTAGTTGTTTTTTTACCTTTCAGAAAGCAGTACGACCAATCCAGACCTTTTAGGGTCCAAAAGCTGTGGTTTTCTGAAAGGTAAAAAAAAAAGGAAGAAAGAAAGAAAGGAAGGAAGGAAGAAAGAAAGAAAGAAGATACAAGGGGGTAGTGGGGACAGGAGGGAGGAGAGGAGAAAATAAAAGGGGGAAAGGGAGAGAGTATCATGGTGTCATTTCAGATACCTTATGGTCTCTGGATCCTGTGAAGAAACATAGATGCAGGTGGCATATCTCACCCACCCACCATGGAGGCTTAACCTCCCTGGCAGCAGCATATAAAACAGGGGCTGGCTACTTATTATTATTACCCTAAAACCTAATCTGCTCCTTCCATTGCCTTTCGCCTTCCCCCCAAAAAAATAAAGGGGGAAAAAAAAAAAAGGCACCAGGCATCACAGGACCAGAAGTTTTAAAACATTTCAGTTAGGGGAAGGGGCCAGAAGTCAATATAATAAGTTTTGGCTTTCTAAGTTTGTACCTAGATCAATCAACCTCTTAGGATCCTTAGTTTCCTAACTGGCTGATTCTTTTAAGGCTTCTAAAAAATCCACGGTCCAATCCTTACTTATGTTTTCATTGAACAACCAAGTTCGTCTGCTTATCCCAAAACTGTAATGATTCATGCCAACACAGCACAAGGAACAAAGCCAATTTATTTCATGAAGGCTGCTGAGAAGGCACCTCTGAGAAGAAACACTAGATAATGTTTCAGAAATGATTTTATCCTTAAAGCTAAACTTTCTTTATATAATCACTATTTCCAACCTTTAAAGATGCCAAGAAGATGATTTAGAAGGTGCAGGCTACTGAGGTTAGGGATAGAGGGGTGGATAGACAGATCATTCAACTCTGGAATGGACAATCAAGGGCTACTCACAATGGAACTTTGGCTTTGTTTCTGATAAGCAGTTACTTAAAGCCGACCAAGCCTGTGTGCTGAGACAGGTGTTTTGGTGGGGAAAAAAAAAGTAGTAGAAAACAATCCTTAATGCCAGAGCAATGCAGAACAAACAAAATAAAATATATGAAGTAGGGAACAATGAATATATTTAAAAATGTGTACCAACAAAAGCAGATATGAGTTCAAAGAAGAAAAAAAAATCAGTGTAGAAAAGGGAACCTACATCACAGTTGATGTGAGTTTTAAATAATACGTGAAAAACATTTAGAAGAGTGCCTGGTATTTGCTAAGGATGATGTAAATGCTGACTGTTTAAATGTGAAGGCTTGCTTTCCATTCTGAGAGTATGTGCTTCCCAGACTCTTGGTGTTAAAAGTGTAATAAGAAATAAACATCTTTTTCTTGTATAATGTCTCTATGATCCTTCCTATGTTTTCAAGATAAAGTAAACTTTGGGAAAGACAGTGAAGGTTAAGTGAAAGGAGGTACCTGACTTTTAGACTGTAAACACCAAGAAAGTTTGGACAGATATCTGTTTGTTGTCACCAATGTCCAGCATAGTACCTGACATATGTGAAAAATTCTATAAAATTGGTAAATGAATGAGGTTAGAGATGGAATCAAGCTGTGTGTAATAGATGACCACAAACCAGCCTGCTTGAGTCAGACAGGTTAAAGGGCAATGAGAAATAGGGCTGGTATATCAAGTGGAGACACAGTAAGAAAAGCAGGCAGTGCGTTAGAGCCTTTTAGCCATCAGGGCAATGCCTCAGAGTTACTAGCACTCATTAAAATTCCCAAGCAGAGGCTGGACTATCTTTGAGGGGTAAAGACTCATGCAGACAACCTCTAAAATGCATTTGAATGCTGCAATACCATGATAAGATTTTTAAAAAACATTCTTTTTTTTTTTTTTTTTTAGTTGTAGTTGGACACAATATCTTTATTTTATTTATTTATTTTTATGTGGTGCTGAGGATCGAACCCAGGGCCTTGCACATGCTAAGTGAGCACTCAGCCACTGAGCCACAACCCCAGCCTGACCATGATAAGATTTTTAACAAAAGACTCAAAATGACTGTACAATATGATATGGCTTTAAAAAAAATGTTTGTACATGCCTATAATCCCAACGACTTGGGAGACTGAGGCAGAATAGCAGGTTCAAGGTCAGCCTCAGCAACTTAGTGAGACCCTGTCTCAAAATAAAAAATAAAAAGGGCTGGGGACATGGCTCAGTGATTAAGCACCCTTGCGTTCAATCCCTGGCACCAAGATAAGTAAACAAAAAGTAAAATAAATATTTGTATTAATAAGTGCATATAGCATGTACATGGCGTTAGATCAATGAAGGTTTGTTGATTGAGTGTTCAGAGAAAAAGACATAATAGTTTGGTCATACATAGAAAACACGACAGTGTTATTTCAAATATCTGAAAAACTATCATTAAGTACAGTACATATTTTGTACAAAGAGTTTCACCAAAAAGATGAAGATAAAGACAAAGAGATTTCCACTCAAACTGTGTATGTCTCTGAGAACCTAACAACTAGAGCACTCCTGGGGTGAGGTGGACATCCCATTAAGAGTCACTTCAGAAGAGGCTTATGTTTTGGCCAGATGGTCAGATTGCAGATGTTTTCCAACTCTGAGAGTTTAATCATTACTAAAACATAACTTCTTTCCACAAATTTAAAAACTGGTGGTCTAGATGGTTTAGTAACCTCAAATGAGGTCATACCAGCAACAATTACTATAATTCTCATCTGGATCCAATGCTAATTTAAACATACTTTTTCTCAAACCAAGTTGATTCAGCATGGTCTTCAACAAGGAGCTGCTGTTGGTTCTTCAAAATGTAAATGAAGTGGGATAAAGAGACTGAAGGTTTGAAGATCAATCAGTGGGTTGTCATGGTAACTGGCAGGGACATCTCAAAAGTATGAATGTGGTGACATGGAAATTGGTCAGGATAATGGATACCTCCACTGTGTGGACAGTATCTTTGACAAGAGTCAAAAAGGAACACTGAAGCCGGGCGCGGTGGCGCACGCCTGTAATCCCAGCACTTGGGAGGCTGAGGCAGGAGGATTGCGAGTTCAAAGCCAGCCTCAGAAATGGCGAGGCACTTAGCAACTCAGTAAGACCCTGTCTCTAAATATATACAAAAAAAAGGGCTGGGGATGTGACCCAGTGGTCAAGTGCCCCTGAGTTCAATCCCCGGTACCACAAAAAAGAAAAAAAAAAAAAAAAAAAGGAACACTGGGAGAAGGCAGAGCTGAGATGACTAGAGAGTGGAAAGATAATAAGGTCAGTCTGATGAAGGCTGACAGTAGGATATAAAGCAAGTGAAGACAGAAATGCACGGCAGAAACATACAAGGTCCAAGCTGAAAAAGTGATCAGAAACTATGAGTGGATGAGTTCACAAAAGGGGGTGGGGAGTGGGGAGTGAGAGAGTGGTCAAGCAAAGGTGAAAGGGTGTGAACATGAGTACGAATGCTCACATGAAAAGCACACTGAACGCTGCAGGTAGAAGAAATGGGTAAACAAGATAGGAATAAGTGGGCAGCTAACAAGAGCACAAAAGCCCACCTATCTGCTGCAGAGTAAAAGAAGAAGAGAACTGTCCCACTAGCCACAAAGGTAAGAGCCAACACAAGACATCTGACCTGGATAAACAGGCAGATCATGAAACAATTAATAGGCTGTTAAGAAGTCCTTTTTTGCCCCTTTTGTTTTGTTTGTGTTTCAAACAAAAAACAAGTGTATTAAAAGAATCTTAGGAAGATCCTAAGTTGAGGGGCTGATCATCAGTGTCAAATATTGCACAGACATTAAAGGCAAATATTTATGAAAAACCTACTGAATTCTAGAAGCAAGGGATCACTGACAACCTTTAAAACAATAAAAGTGAGAAGGAAGAGTCATTCTGTAGTTTCTAAGACAGATTCTCTTAGTTGGGATGAAGATTTTGTAACTGCATTAGGCCTCTGGGGCTAGACAGTGTGAGAATAACTTGAGGCTAATTAACAGTATTGAAAATTAACAGACCAGATCCCAAAGCTACTGTTCTTCTTCTAGAGAGATCAACAGTGGCCAGTTTTAAATACTGGACAATAAAATTCCTGCCAGTAGGTCTTTCTGTTTCCAGCTTTCCTCTGCTATTACTAGTAGACCTTTAAAGGTATAAATAGATCTTATATTTTGAACTGTTATATTTTTCTTCTCCACTACTCCTAAAATCAATGAACTAGAATAGTTTACTGGGACTAGGACAGTTACTACGCTGCCTTAATTTACAAATGCCTTTCAGTAGATAAGTTGTATACGTAAACATATTATACAGAGCTACAGAATTTTCTCACATCACAACATTTTCAAGACTATAGCAAACAAGAAAACCAGAGAAAATGTAGTATTTTCCACAAAACCAAATTAAGAGAACTGACTCAGGAACCTGCTTGCTAGGTTCAACACTAAGCATCATCACTTACAAGCTGTGTGACCATGAACAAATTATTATCTCTACATCTATTTCCTCCGTAGTAAAATGAGGATAATAATAGAATCTACATCACAGAGTTGATGTGAGATTTAAATGATACGTGAAAAACACTTAGAACAATGCCTGGTACTTGTTAATGACTATATAATATGAAATGAACATCCTTTTCTTGTACAATGTCTCTATGATCCTTCCAATGCTTTCTTTCTTTCTTTTTTTTGGTACTGGGAATTGAATGCCACTGCACCCAGCCTTCCTATGCTTTCTTTAAAAAAGAAAAAAAAGAAAATCCAGGCATAATGGTGAATACCTGTTAATCCCAGCAGCTCGGGAGGCTGTAGAAGGAGGATCATGATTTCAAAGCCAGCCTGAGCAATTTAGCAAGGTCTTAAGCAACTCAGCAGGATCTGTCTCTAAATACAAAATAAAAGGCTAGGGATGTGCCTCAGCAGTGAAGCACCCCTGGGTTCAATCCCCAGTACCAAACAAACAAAAAAAAAAAAAAAACAAAAAAACAAAAAAACAAAAACACCCTAACTCAGTCTGTAACAGGAATGGGTTGGGTTTTTAAAAATTTTACCTGTCCAAAAAAATCTAAAACCAGGTTTCTAAAATAAAAAGACAAAGATTATCACATTTCTATTTCTTACTTCAGGTGAAAAGAGCACAGCTTAAAAAGAATTTTTTTTGACTCCTTAGTCAAGAAGAAGTTACTGCCCTTAAGATTACATAAACATCCCAATCAGATATATTCTCCACTGAATAGTCAAACTAGGTTATTCTAATGCTCTCAAAAAAATTTACCCAAAATAGATAAAATAAAAACATTCTGAGATTTATAAAACTGAATATGAATCCTACAGTACATAATCATAATCATACTTACCCTATATTCAAAATCTGCAAACTCCCTGCCCCCACGACCTCCTCTGAATCCACCACGAAATCCTCGAGGGGTAGTAAATGTACCACCTCTGCCACCACCACGCCCTCTGCCACCACGGAAACCAAGACCTCCTCTGCCTCTGTACCCTCCACGGCCACGGTTTGGACGAAGTGGAATTCCAAATGTTTCAGCATTTAATCTTCTTTCTTCAGCCCAGGTTGGTCTTCGTTCTCTATTATAAAAGCAAACAAACTTTAGCATACCAGGTATAAAAACGCATTTTCAGCAAAAATATGTAGCATTAACTCCCAAATTAAGGCTAATTCCTAAAGATCAATTAAAACTAAGCATTTAATCTAAGTTTTCACAGTTGTACACAGCATACAAGTTTAATATCTTCCTATAATATTCAGTTACATTTCATGTGAAAATATTCTTGCAAATATAACTGATAAAACAAAGAAACATGACAAAGGCACAAATATAAAGGTAATCAGATATAATGAGATTTGCAATTGATTCCACTAAGTACTAATGGAAAAGAGGCAAAGCCAGGCAGGAAAACCTTGTCTTGAGGAAGTTAAGAGATGGAGGGTAGTTTTCTGAATCTCCAGTATGTTCCCAGACCAATCTCTGGATTTGATGGCAACTAACCCAGTTAAATGCCTAACCTGTAGCTGTCATCAAGTCTAGATAACTGCAGTACTCAGAAGAATCGTCCTCCCCAAACCATTTTTGAATTGAAGTAAACAACTGCCAGCAGATGGCACCAAACTGCAGTGAGGACAAGACAATGTGAACTAAGAGCAGAACTCTGAGCTCTTGATCCAAAAAGTCGTTTTACCTCACAGTATTTGGACAATTTTCTAGACCCACATTTACTACAATATAACAGAGTTTAACTGTACTGGCAAACTTCAAGATACACTAATTCTTTTGGTTCTGGCATCATTTGAAGTATAGTACAGTGGGGTAAAGGAAAAGGTTGTATGTTATGTATGTATGTATGTATGTATGTATGTATTATGTATTTTTGTAGTACTGGGGATTGAATGCAGGTGAGCTCTACCACTAAGTTACATCCTTAGTCCTTTTTAATTTGGGACTAAATTGCCCAAGCTGGCCTTGATCTGACTTGCAATCCTCCTGCCTCAGCCTCCTGAGAAGTTGGGATTATAGGTGTGTGTCACTATACCCAGACGGAAAGGGAAAAGGTTAATTTAGATGTTACAAGAATGCTTCTGGGCCGGGTGTGGTAGAGCACGCCTGTAATCCCAGTACTTGGGAGGCTGAGGCAGGGTGATTGAGAGTTCAAAGCCAGCCTCAGCAATGGCAAGGCACTTAGCAACTCAGTGAGACCCTGTCTCTAATAAAAAAGGCTTCTGTTTTAATTAGTAATATCTAAACGTGACAGCATCCCTAAACAAAAGCATATGTTCATTATTTCTTTTCACGGAACACTTTAGTATATAGAATTTTTTTTTGTGCACCAGTATATGAACCCAGAGGTACTTAATCACTGAGCCACATCCCTATCCCATTTTATTTTATTTTAGGTTATTATATATGACAGCAGAAAGCATTTTTTATTTTGAGGTTGCTTAGGGTTTCGCTAAGTTGCTGAAGTTGGCTTTGCACTTGCAATCCTCTTGCCTCAGCCTCCTGTGCAATACAGGTGTGCACAGCTGTGCCCAGCATTTTTTTTTTTTTTTGGTACCAGGGATTGAACTCAGGGGCACTGGACCACTGGGCCACATCCCCAGCCCTTTTTCGTATTTTATTAGAGACAGGGTCTCACTGAGTTGCTAAGTGCCTCGCCATTGCTGAGGCTGGCTTTGAACCCGCGATCCTCCTGCCTCAGCCTCCCAAGTGCTGGGATTACAGGCGAGCGCCACCGCGCCCGGCTCCCAGCAGCATTTTAATAAAATTAAACATAAAAAAAAAAAAAAAAAAAAATCAAAGGGATGTGGCTCAGCACTAGAAAGCTTGCCTCACATGTGTGTGGGTTCAATCCTCAGCACCACATAAAAATAAATGAAAACAAAGATATATTAAAAAAATGAATTACGATCCAGGTGCAGTGTTACATGACTGTAATTCCAGTGACTTGGAAGGCTGAGGCAGAAAGATAGCAAGTTCACAGCCAACCTCAGAAACTTAATGAGGCCCTATGCAACTTAGCAAGACCCTGTCTCAAAATAAAATAGAAAAAAGCTGCCAGGTGAGGTGGCACATGCCTTTAATCCCAGCAGCTCAGGAGGCTGAGGCAAGAGGCAAAGTCAGCCTCAGCAAAAGTGAGGCACTAGGCAACTCAGTGAGAACCTGTCTCCAAATAAAATACAAAATAGGGCTGGGGATGTGGCTCAGAGGTCGGGTGCCCCTGAGTTCAGTCCCAGGCACCCCAAAACAAAGAAACAAAGTCTGGGGGTGTGGGTCAGCAGTTAAGTGCCCCTGGCTTCAATTCCTAGTACTAAAACAAAACAAAACAAAACAACCACCCCATAAATTGTGATCATCAGATATTTTTAGGTATACATTAAACCTTGTAAATTTGTAAGTAAACATTTTATATACTTCAATATCATAAAAGTATAAAAATATAAAAACATTTAAAGGACTATACCTATTATCATCACACGAAATATTATCAAAGAAGGACTTAGTTTTGTCATAATAGCAATTAGGCCCAAGTGGATCTTCTTCATCAGCATTTCCTTCACTGTTTTGGGTATCAACTCCTGAGTCTCCTTTATCTTCACCATTTACAGGCTTCTCTTGTTTCTCAAGTTTATCTTCTAATGAAAAACAAATACATACCATACAAGTCAAGACTTGTACTAAATAAAATTAAACATTGAATCTGGAAAACATCCTTAATTCACACTAAGTCATTTCCTGAAAAGAAAAACTAAAGCTTACCTTTTAATTTAAGTTTATTATGAAACTCTCTGTCAATCTCCTCCTTGTTAAATTGTGCATTTGCACTTTCAAAGTCAAAGTCTTTCTCAAATTTCATTGGACCATCCCGCCGAATACCAAATCTTCCCCTGCCACCTCGATGACCCCCTCGCCCTCTCCTTGGAGCTGAGGAAGCACCTGGAACTGTTAATAAAAAAACATATACAAAGGACAATGAGTAGGTCATAGTTAATTTAAGACTGAAGTTGCTATTGTGGTCTTTATAGTCTAAATGGTCAACAACAGAAATGCTTACAAGTCTCTACATTCATTACTATATTTGCATTTTTCATATTAAAATTTGTTACTGAAGTTTAATGTATACAGGAAGAATGGCACACATAAGAATTATAAAAAAATTTTATTTATGTGTTATTTATAGAGTATACAACCGAACAAGTTTAGATTCTTCTATACTAAATTAATGTAATGTTCCTTGAGGGTAGGGGCTTTCTTCGTTATATCCACCAAACCTACAAAGTGCTAGAAACACAGTGGGTTCTCAAAACTTAAAACCTTTTATGAAAAGTACAACAGAAAAGAAGATGTATAGTAGGATAAATAAATGAGCACTAACCAGCACAAACTGCAAAGTAAGAGATATTAATTCTACAACACAGATAAAACAGACACGAAGCACTAATTCTCATTTGTTCCTAAACACTTTCCACTTCATTTTGCTATCTTCCTCTAACTGGCTCCATATTATTCAAGCCTTACTGTATCTATGTATTCTCTCTTTATAACACAACAACAAGATTTTGGTCAATCACACGAGATATGATAGATTATAAACAATACAAGGTAGTATAATCTGTCATGAAAATTTGAGAACCAACACAAGAGGAATAAGAAGAAAAACATTAATAGAGGAATATGGAATAGCATTTGACACAAATTAACTGAAAAATGCAGAGAACAGAGCAGTATGAAGTTGATAATTATGATAATAGTTTAATACATAGTAACAAAGATTAGAGGTGACTAAAGGCGCCAGATGTGGTGGTGCATGCATATAATCCTAGCAGTTCTGGAGGCTGAGGCAGGAGGATTGCAAGTTCAGAGCCAGCCTCAGTAATTTAGTGAGGCCCCAAGCAACTTGGCGAGACCCTGTCTCTAAATAAAATATAAAAACGGGCTGGGGATGTGGCTCAGTGGTAAAGCGCCCCTGGTTCAACTCATGGTATAAAAAAAAAGGAGTGACGATGGGGCTGGGGTTGTGGCTCAGCGGTAGTGCACTCGACTAGCATGTGCGCGGCCCCGGTTCGATCCTCAGCACCATGTAAAAATAAAAACGCATTGTATACAACTAAAGCAAATAAATAAATATTTTTTTTTTAAAAAAGGAGTGACGAAAGGGTGAAAGGCTTGTGTTCACTGTTGAGGTTTGGCAAAGTGCCTGGGTTTGGGAAAAAAAAAAAAAAAAAAAAAAAAAAAAAACCACAAAACCCCATGGCGGAACAGCCAGACACTTCTTTTATCTAGATAAGCAGAATTTTAAAAACATTCAACTTTACTATAAAGAATGACTTGACCACATACCAGGAAGTATGGCAGATCCATTAATTAAAAAAAAAGTTTGGGGCTGGGGATATAGCTCAGTAGGTAGAGTGTTTGCCTTGCATGCACAAGGCCCTGGGTTCAATCTCCAGCACTATACACATACACAAAAGTTTTGATCATAATGTCCCTATTAAAAAAAAAAAAAAAAAAAAAAAAAAGGTCAGAAAGAGTATTCACCATTCTATGAATGAACTCTGGTGAAGGGGAAGAGTGATGAGTTTGAAGGCAATGAAAGATACTTCAATTATTTTTAGAGAAGAGTTTGTCTCTTTTGCCAAATTAAAAAAAAAAAAAGAAAGAAAGAAAGAGAAAAATATAGTAAACCAAACCAAAACCTATGTATTCCATGGCACACAGCTGGCTATAGTCCCAGCTTCTCAGGAGGCTGAGGCAGGAGAATCCACTGAGGCATTCAAGGCCAGGCCTGGGCAACACTACAAACACCCATTTCAAAAAAGTACAGGAGAAATGACAGAGTATTTAGACACATACACAAAATTTCATCTTTGTTTCTAAAATTTAGAAAATTACTTATTTCCCACTATGTAAATAAGATGATTATACTTTTTTAATTTGGTAGAGTTTTAAATTATAATTTGAATTTGAAATTAATAATACAATGGATTCTTTTGGGAAGATATGGATTATAAAAGAAGCAAAGAAAATGTAAAATCTTATTAAAATCAATAATCATGAAAAAGTTCTCAAATATTTAAAATATTAAAAAAATAATATCAGCACTTGGGAGGCTGAAGCAGGAGGATTTTGAGTTCAAAGCCAGCCTCAGCAATGGTGAGGCACTTAGCAACTCAGTGAGACCCTGTCTCTAACAAAATATAAAAAAGGGCTGGGGATGTGGCCCAGTGGTTGAGTGCCCCTGAGTTCAATTCCTGGTACCGAAAGTAAATACATAAATAAATATTTTTAATGAAAAAACTTTTTAAATGAGGACACCAGGCAACTTGGGAGGCTGAGAGGATTCCAAGTTCAAGGTCAGCCCCAGCAGCTTAGCAGGACCCTGACTCAAAACAAAACAAAAAACTAAAAAGCAACCACTATGAAAAGGACTGGGGATGTAGCTCAGTTGTAGTAAAGTGTATCTGGGTTCAATCCCCAGTTTTAGAAATAAGAAGCCATAGAACCATGCACAAATCCTACTAGCAGGTGATAGTCAGAAATATATTTAAAAGACTATCTTTGAGTACTCCCCCAACCCTGCCACAGCAGAGTATATACATATATATATATTATATTATATATATATATATGTATATATATTTTTAACTATCCTTCATTTAAAAATAATTATAGACCCATGGAAGAAAAAAAACATCACCTAGTTTCTCAATGGTAACACTTATACAACTATTGTAAATTATCAAAACCAGTAAAGTGCCACTGGTGCAATATAATTAACTTAGACTGTATTCAGATACCACCAGTTTTTGATGTTCTTATTTTCTGGAACATCTTTATATATGTATAGGTCCATGACACTTTACCACATATATAGATATGCATAACCATCATCACATCCAAGATAAAGAACTGTTCTGTCACCACAAAGACATTCCCTTGTGGTACTCCTTAATCGTTAACAATCACTACCTTTCATTTTTTATAATAATTATGCATCATACATTTAATACACTCTCCCAGTTGAGAAGCTTAGGATATGTCTTTCAGATCCAAGTAACTTACCCATTTGTCTCTTGTTATCATTTCTGAGTTGCTCATTTTCTGGCCTTGAAACTTTGTGTACTTCAGCTATAGAAGGAGACATGCAAAGTGAGAGAAGAACTCAGGACATATAACCAAACACTTCTGTAAAATTAGAAATGGGGGGGAACCCACAAAACAAAACCTATGCAGTACCCAAAAAGTATAGCCACCCCACCACCACTTTGACTCAAATTTAAAGGACTGACCATTCTATTAAGTTCAGTTTAAACCTTCTAGGATCATTCATACAAAGTAAATCCTCTTAACGAAAATAAGGTGAGGTAAAAATGTTGATCAGTCAATCAAGGAACAGTAAATTAAGCTAAAGTTCTACCTCGCCTGTGCTCTTGGTTCTCTATTGCTTTTTGGCTGGTAGATGGCAAAGGCCTGGTTGATACAGGGCTCCTTCTCCCAACAGGTGCTGGAGCAGGTAAGTGGGCCGAGGCGGTCTGTACTGCTTGTTCCATGGTTGGACTTTTTCTCAAAGGGTCTAACTGAGGGCTTGAACGACCTAAAATGTAACCAAAAGATAAGAATCTACCCTAACCTGGGATTTCAAAATAACCTAGACCTTACAAAAAAAAAGAGTCTTGAGTTTTCTTTTCTTTTTGTGGAGCTGGAGATTGAACCCAGGACCCTGTGCATGTGAGGCAAACACTCTACACTGAGCTACAGCCCCAGACCCTAGAGTTTTATTTCTATCAATTCAAATTCTTAGCACAAATTTGAACTAATCTACTTATTAAAATTGGTTATCTTTAGTGGTCTGGTCATCATTTAAAAATTTTTTTCCTCCTTTTTTTGGTACTGGGGATTGAACCCAAAGGGCCCTTTGCCACTGAGTTATGCCCCCAGTCTGTCTTATTTTTTTGAGGCAGGGTCTTACTAAGTTGCTGAGACTGACCTTATAGGCAGGTGCCATTATGCTCAGTAGTCTGGTCATTAAAACAAAACAAAACAAAGACCCTTCACCTCCACAACTTTATCTGTGTTTCTACCTAGTAGAATAGTTTCTCAAAAATTGTTGCGTGGTACAAAATTCCCTAGGGTATCAAAGATCATGTTGAAGGGAGGTCAAATGAAGGCTATGCCAATAATAACCACCACAAGATAATACTGACACATTTAAATGTTTAGTATTTTCTGTAGATGACTAATGCAATAGCTCTTCACCTCTTCATGAAGTACTATTAAAGAAAGTGAAGTAGATGGTTCTTACATACCTTATGTGCTTAGGGAATTAAACATCAAAATTAAAAGGCCAGAAACAAAATAAACTCTTCAGATAATTACACAGTAGCTATACTAATTCTTAGCCATTTTAAAGATCAAGAGATTTTTAAAAGCAAGATTTTACTCTAACATGGAATTTGAACTTACAAATGTTTTTTTTTTTTTTTTTTTTATGAAGTCAGAACCTAGTCATAGTTTTAACTAAAGTATACAACATTAGGTATTACTATCATGCTTTTTATCCCCACCCCCTGTAGTGTTTGCTATTAGTCTCTGCTCAGGGAGCTCTCATATTTCATAATATTGTACAATATAATGTTTTGCTTAAAAATTATGCTCATTTTATGCAAAAAATATTTCCAAGTATGCTATTGCCTGTCTGTAGGCTCCAAACAACTGGTAAACTGTCGAGCACCGGCAATCACTGGTTAATGCGTACGCAGATATTTCAGGGACAATGTGTTAGTTTATGGTTATGTAAAGTATGAAATTACAAAAGTGTATCACCATTTCCAGTCATAAATGGCAAAGTCACTTTGGCCAAAAAATTTAGATCACCATGAAAACATTTAAAAATAAAGTCATTATCATTAATAGAAACACCAGTTTTTCCATTGATCAAAATGGGAAATCTTGGTGATTTATATAAGTTTTATCCTATGAGCAACATTTTATAATGACTCATAAAACACAAACAAATGAAAAGATTTTTTGGAGATAGGGCCTCATTCTATTGCCTAGGATGGCCTTAAACTCCTGGGCTCAAGTGATCCTCTTGCTTCAACTTCCCAATTAGCTGGGACTACAGGTGCTCACCACCACACCTAGCCTGTAAATATTTTTTGAAAGTATTTTGCTATAGTTAACTTTATAATATAAAATACAATAACATTTTGTATTTATATAATATAGTTAATTTTACTACATTGTAATAAAATGTAATTTTACTATATTGTAATTTTACCACACAAAATGATCTTTTAAAGCTATTTATCAAACCTTTTCTTTGAGAAAAGATCCAGTGACTCAGAAGTACTTCAGAAGTACATACGATGGGGCAATCAGAGCAAGTAACAAATTGACTGGTTTTGTGTTTAAAACATTATTTTTTATAAATACAGTTTACTAATCATGATGACAGTTTTGCTATAAATATGGTGATATAGGCGATGTGGGAATAATACAGGAATAAATGCAGAAGATATCTGAGTAAAAATACACCCTCGTGTGTCCTCACATTCTTTTTTTTTTAAACATCCACTCTTTAAAAAAAAGAAAAAAATTTTTTTTTAGTTGTAGACACAATACCTTTATTTATTTATTTATTTATTTGTTTGTTTGTTTTGGTATTGGGGATTGAACTCAGGGGCACCTGACCACTGGGCCACATCCCCAGCCCTTTTTTTGTAATTTTATTAAGAGACAGGGTCTCACTGAGTTGCTAAGTGCTTTGCCATTGCTGAGGCTGGCTTTGAACTTGAGATCTTCCTGCCTCAGACTCCCAAGTGCTGGGATTACAGGTGTGCGCCACAGCGCCCAGCTACAATAACTTTATTTTATTTAACTGTTTATATGTGGTGCTGAGGATCGAACCCAGTGCCTCACATGCAAGGCAAAGGCTCTACCAACTGACCTACAAACTCAGCCCATGTGTTCTCACATTATTTATTCATTTACTTATTTATTTATTTATTTATTTACTTATTTACTTGTTTTTAGTTGTACACAATGCCTTTGTTTTTACGTGGTGCTGAGGATCGAACCTGGGCTGTGCACATGCTAGGTGAGTGCTCTACCGCTGAGCTACAACCCCAGCCCCTGTTCTCACATTCTTATCAGAGTTTTAAAAAAATTCCAGGTATTTTAATTTTGTTACATTAAGAAATTTCAGTTGGTGAAATTAAAATGGTCACTCTCAGGCCTTCTTTTTAACAATTTCATATAAATATAGCTCCAACTTTAATTAATAAAAATGTACTTAAAATTTCACATTTAAATTTATTTAAAAAGTTTTTGGGCTGGGTATGTGGCTCAGTGGTAGAGTGCTTGCCTGGCATGTGCAATGCCCTGGGCTCAGTCCCCAGGACAGGAGAGAAAAAAAAAAAAAAAGGGATATAGCTCTGTGGGAAACTGTTTGCCTAGCATGTGCAAAGCCCTGGGTTTAATCCTAGAACCTGGTACCTGAAACAACCTTCCACCAAAACCCTCTAAATGATCTGCCCCAATGTCATTCACTGGAACAACCAGCCTTTCTCAACAAATTTAAAAATAATTCTTTTATCATCTATTAAATTCTTTTCTTTTTGCTTCCATGTTCTGCTATTATGTCCAAGTTTATTTTAAAGATAATTTTTCTGCTGGGTAAAGTGGTACAAGGCTGTAATCTCAGCAACTCGGGAGGATGAGGCAGGAGGATGAAA
This sequence comes from Tamias sibiricus, assembly GCA_025594165.1. Taxonomy (NCBI): domain Eukaryota; kingdom Metazoa; phylum Chordata; class Mammalia; order Rodentia; family Sciuridae; genus Tamias; species Tamias sibiricus. The sequence continues at coordinate 44,941,775 of CM046672.1, read as the reverse complement.
GGTTTGAGGCAGGGCTGGGGATATAGCTCAGTTGGTAGAGTGTTTGTCTTGCATGCATAAGGCCTTGGGTTCAATTCCCCCCAAAAAAGTTTAGAGGCCAATCTTGGCAGCTTAGCAAGACTCTTGACTCAAAATAAAATTTTAAAAATGGGTGCTGGGGCTATAAGTTCAGCGGTAGAGCATTCCTAGGTTCACTCAAGCCCCAGTAACCCCCACCCCCCACATACACCAACCCTACAAAAACTTTAAGTTCTTCTACTATTCCACTTGAATGGATTAAAAGTACAATAAATTTAATTAATATATAGTCTTCTCAATACTGAATTCTTCATCTAGGAACAAGATGTTTTTCTCATTATATGTGACTTCTTTTATGTCACTCTGTTACATTTTGCATTTTTCTTCATATAAGTGGATCAATTTCTTTCTTTTTTAAAAAAATCATTTATTTATTGCTTTAGTTGTACACAAAGTGTTTATTTTTATGTGGTACTGAGAATCGAACCTGGGTCGCGCACGTGCGAGGCAAGCACTCTGCTGCTGAGACACAACCCCAGCCCTTCCATTTCTTATTATGCATCTTATACACAATTTCCTATTTCTTATTGTTGTGAGCCTTTTCTTTTTCTTTTTTTGGTACCAGGGATTGAACTCAGGGCCACTTGACCACTGGGTCACATCCCCAGCATTTTTTTGTATTTTATTAGAGACAGAGTCTCACGGAGTTGCTAAGTGCCTCGCCATGGCTGAGGCTGGCTTTGAACTTGCGATCCTCCTGTCTCAGCCTCCCAAGTGCTGGGATTACAGGCGAGTGCCACCACGCCTGGCCGAGCCTTTTCTTTAATCCCCATTACATTGTATGAATTAAGTGATTTTGAGGTATTTTATCTCTAATTTAAGTCCCTTCCCAGTTCTAAGTTTTTCAGGGAATTCTCAATTCCAAGTAAAAAATTAACACTGGTGCCAGATGCGGTGGCGCATGCCTGTAATCCCAGCACTTGGGAGGCTGAGGCAGGAGGATCGTGAGTTCAAAGCCAGCCTCAGCAATGGTGAGGCACTTAGCAACACAGTGAGACCCTGTCGCTAATAAATACAAAAAAGGGCTGGGGATGTGGCCCAGTGGTCGAGTACCCCAGAGTTCAATCCCTGGTACCAAATAAAAACAACAAACATTGGTAAGTAATGCTAATTTCAATATTTATGTCACTTCCTTATTGCCTCATATATTCCTGATTTAGCTAAAACTTTTTATGGCTGAGTAGCAGTGAGAGCAGGTATCTGTATTTATGATATTAATAAGAATTCTTCTGGGATTTCAATGTTAGGTTTGATGTTGACTACTGATTAAGAAAAATGATATCTACTGAATATGTGCTGCCTGAGGCATTATGTTAAGAGCACTGCAAACATTTTCAAAATTTTAATTCTTAAAAATTAAGCTCAGCAGAAAAGCCTCATATTGTAGTTTAGGAAATTAATGCTTAGAAAGATTAAGTAACATCTCAGTAAAGAAAAACATATATAGAATACATAAAATGTAAATATTATTCTAGGTACTATGTTTATGGCTATTTTTATATTCTTCTTTATGCTTATTATATTTTTATTTCATTGACAGCAAAAGTATTAATCCTATGATTATAACATTTTTTAAAAAAAAAACATTAGCAGTGGATAAAAGCAGATTGAAATCTTGTGACTACTGAAGGTTATAAGACTGGGTGATGGAAAAACAATTTAAAAATAAAACAGGATCCTTTAAGAAGCTTATTAAAATGCAGATCTCTGCTCCAAGGATTTCGATGTAATAGGTCTCAGTTGGGACCTATATTTTCCAGAATTGCTCTAGATGACACTATTGTGGGTGGTCCACACTGAGAATGACTGCTCTACATCCTGTCAGAATGTTAGGGAAGATGCAACAGTACAAGGAATATTCATTTTTCTCAGATGGTATTTCAAATTTATATAGGCTAGTTCATCTTCAGTGGTAAACTTGGTACTGATTTGATATATTTAAGTGCCATTCACAAATTATATAATTGCTTTTCAAAAAAACACATCATACACAGAGAACATTCACCATTTCAGTTTCATGATCTAAGAAGTCTGAAGTCTAAATGGTATAAGTCATTCGATGATACGTTAATTACAATATAATAACTAAAGAAAAAAATTAAAAGAACTAAATAGAAATTATACATGTAATTTACAAACTGCAAAAGCTCTTACATTCATAGAGTAAAAAAATCACTATAAAATTTTAGAATGAAAATATCTGAAGGAAAAAAAAAGGCTTACCTTGAGATAACTGTGTTTTTATAGATCTTGTATCCTGTGTAAAGGCAGAACCAACTGCACTACTTTGGGATAAGGTACCACTGTTTGATGTTTCTGTTCCAAAAGACGTCAAGGAGCTTCCAGCTTGAAGAGGATTTTTTTTAACCAAAAGGAAAAAAACAAAAAACTTCAATTATATAAAATATCGTCTTAATGTTGTTTGCCTATACCATTCCATAACAGTTATACAACTTAATAATTCTAAAAATTAAGTGTATAAAATAATTGTTTGAAGCCAGGCATGGTGGCACATGCCTGTAATCCTAGTGATTTGAGAGGTTGAGTGAGGAGGACCACAAGTTCAAGGCTGCCCTCAGCAACTCAGCAAGGCCCTAGGTAACTTAGCAAGACCCTGACTTGAAAACCAAAATATAAGGGGCTGGGGATATGGCTCAGTGGTTAAGCGCCCCTGGGTTCAATTCCTGACTCCAAAAATAAATGAATAAATACACAAATAAAATAATAGTTTGGGAAAACTATGGCAATATAGGGTGAAAACATCAATATAAAGTCCAGAATACTTGGATGCAAACAATTTTTACACCACATGTAGAAGGGTCCCAGGTAGTTATGCAGATGCAACAGGAAGGATATACATCAGATAATGAAGTAGCAGAAATGGTACATTCTATACCAACATTAAGTTCAATTATTCTGATACCAAGTATCTGTACAAATAGCCAAATTAACAGACTAGAAGCTTCTTCAGCATTTCCAAGGCAACAAAGATCCCAGGTTCAATGCCTCGCCTTAAAATGGGATTGTGGAGCTGCATTCTGCTTAAAACAGCCACATAAAGTTTGGGTAATACAATCCCTGGAATGGATCTAGTTATCTGACATACTTGGTTATGCTGATCCTCTATAAGTTTCTACAAAATTTCTGGATTATTCACTTTTTTATATATATTGTGTTTTTTTCCTCACTTAATATTACTTCAATAGTCCCCATCCTCAACCTCTACACCCAATCTAAGATGGTAATCAGAATATTTTATAAAATAAAATTAAGAAATACAAATATAATCACATTATTACTGTTGAGATAAAAGTTTAAACTACTTACCTCAGTTTATAAGGCCCTCCCCTTATCTGTCTACCTCTTCTCTCATCACTTTCCTTCTTTTAACCAGTCAAGCCCATAACAGCAGTTTGTAAGTCTGTTCTTAAAACAGATTATGATCATGCCCTTTGCAGGATGTTCATTCCCAGGGTAGGCAACTCCATTCCTTCAACCATTATTAACTTTACATGGTCTTTAAGCTACTCTTCCTCACTGATCCCAATTTAATAAATTCTATTTGTTTATATCTTCCTCTTTTAAAAAATATTTATTTATTTATTTAGTTTTAGTTGTACACAATGCCTTTGTTTTTACATGGTGCTGAGGATCGGACCCGGGTCACGCATGTGCTAGGTGAGCGCTGTACCACTGAGCCACAACCCCAGCTCCTCATATCTCTCCTAAAATGAGGCATCAGGACATAGCACAGTATCTCAGTTAGTAAGAACCACTGAGACTCTTTTGGAGGTGCTCTCCAACTAGGCAGTGCCATTTTAGCCAGGTCAGGAAGAGACCAAACATAAATTCCCACAATATTTCTGGGAATGCTGAGATGAGCACTATTAAGAATCCTGTAGGGGAGCTGGGCAGTGGCCCTTGCCTGTAATTCCAGCAGCTTGGGAGGCTGAGGCAAGGGGATTGCAAGTTCAAAGCCAGCCTTTGCAACTTAGTGAGACCCTTTCTCAGAAAAAGAATTCTGTGGGGAAGCTGAATCAATCCCATTAGCTCTAGTCTGGGCAATGACCAAAATATAAGCTACTTTGATGATGTGTATTCTTAGCTCTATGCTGCTCTGTGCTTCCTCACCCCAATCAACCTTCCTCTGCTGCCCCCTGGAGTAAGCATTCTACATCTTCCAATTCTTCTCTTATTCCTGGTCACACCACACCCCTTATTCCTACCCCAATTCTGCTACTGATTTATGCCCATAACCTACCTCAAAAATATTTTTTTATGAATGGTTTAAGGCAAGGCCAAGGTTTATATTTTCCACAGATATTCAGCAGCTATACCACCATATGTTTCTCCTTTGAGCTAAACTTGAGTCTTCTTTTTTTTTTTTTTTTTAAATATTTATTTGTTTCGCTTTAGCTGTACACAATGGGTTTATTTGTACGTGGTACTGAGGATCGAACCCGGGCCACGCACGTGCCAGGTGGGCGCCCTGCCACTGAGCCACAACCCCAGCCCAACTGGAGCCTTTTCTGTAAGCCAGTATTTGTGTGGATTTATTTCTTTTACATCCTTTATTCTTTACTTCCCATGCATTTGTCTATCCTAATTCCAAAAAAGTTCTGATTACTGTAGCTTTATAATACGTCTTGAAATTGGGTTGCACAAACCTTTAACTTTCTCAAGATTGTCCAGGATACTCTTTTAAATTTCCACATAAATTTTATAATCTGCATGACAATTTCTATTTTAAAGATATCTGGAGGATTATGATTGGGATTACACTGAATCAATTTAGGGGAAGGTATCATCTGAAATATACTGATTCTTTCAATCCTTAAGCATGGATTAACTTTCTACTTATATAGATCTCTAATCTTTTCAGTTTTGTGGGTTTTATTTTAATTTTCTCAACTTGAGCACTAATTGCATTTTGGGCCAGATAATTATTTGTTTTTTGTGGGGGTTAACCCAGCATCCCTAGTCTCTATCCATTCCACTAGATATCATTAGTATCTCCTAGTTGTAATAACCAAAAGTGTTTAATCAGCAAATGTCCCCTGAGGAAGGAGGGTAAAATTACTCCCTCTCTAGTAATAACTACTGTTTCAGAAACTTAAAAATAACTTTTGTGGGGCAGGGGTTGTGGCTCAGCGGCAGAGCGCTCGCCTCGCACGTGCGCGGCCCGGTTCGATCCTCAGCACCACGTAAACATGAATGCATTGCATTGTGTACAACTAAAGTAAATAAATAAATATTTAAAAAAACTTTTGGGGCTGGGATTGTGGCTCAGCGGTGGAGCGCTCGCCTGGCGCGTGCGTGGCCTGGGTTTGATCCTCAGCACCACGTACAAATAAACCCATTTAAAACCCATTGTGTACAGCTAGGGCAAGTGGATGGATATTTAAAAAAAAACTTTTGTTATATATTCCTTTTTGGGGGTGAGGTGAGGATTAGGGATTGAACCCAGGGTACTTTACCACTGAGCTTTATCTCCAGTCCTTCTTTTTTTTTTTTTTTTTTTTGGTGCCAGGGATTGAACTCAGGGGCACTCAACCACTGAACCACATCCCCAGCCCTTTTTTGTATTTTATTTAGAAAGGATCTCACTGAGTTGCTTAGCATCTCGCTTTTGCTGAGGCTGGCTTTGAACTTGTAATCTTCCTGCCTCAGCCTCGGGAGCTGTTGGCTTTATAGGCATGTGCCACTGCTTGGGGCCCCTTTTATAACTTTGAGACAGTCTTGCTAAACTGCTGAGGCTGGCCTCAAATTTGTAATCCTCCTCCTTTCTGAGTCGGTGGGAGTACAGGCATGCAACACTGCACCTAGCTATATTTGTTGTTTATTGATGCTATTTTAAGCAGTGCTGTTACACATTTCAATCCCCAATAATCCGTTCTATATCAGATATCAATAGGTAAATAAAATATAAGCTTTGCAGGCCAAATGTTCCCAGCCATAATGACTCAATTCTTCCCTTAAAGTTGAGAAAGCAGCCATAAACAACATTTGAATAAATGAATATAGCTGTGTTCCAATAAAACTTTATAAAAATAGGAGGCGAGATGGATTTGCCATATAGGCAAGTTTGCCAGTCACTATCTGTTCTAGAGTACAATAGATTCCCACATATTTACCATATACATTATCCTCTTATGCTTAATTCACATATTAATTCTAGTGATTTTAATATTCCTTTACAATTTCTATGTAATCATGTTACCCTCAAATAAAGCATTTTTAGTTTTTCCTTTCCATCTTTAGGCCTTTAATATCTTTTACTTGTCTTAATGTAAGAGATAATTTTGTGTTTGCTTTATTTCTGACATCAGGGGAAAACTTCCATCATTTCACCATTATGTATGTTAGCTTTTTGTTTTTCACTTACAGAAATGATATATAATTTAGGAAATTCTCTGGGTATTGAATTTTATCATATGCCTGTTTGATATCCCTTGAAATGACTGCAATTATTCTTGATTTTGTTAATAAGCACTAATGATTTTCAAATGTTGAAACAACTTTGTCATTTTGAGATAAACCTCACTTCGTCATTACACAATCTCCTCATTCATAATTGCTGGCTCTATTGCTAATATTTTGTCAAGGACTTTTGTTTTATGACTGTTCCTGGGACACAGATTTGTAATTTTTTTTCCTCATATGGTAATAATCTTGTCAGATTTGTTTATCTCAGTTACCTAACCATGGTTATCTGGTTGTTAAGTACTTCCTCTTCCTCAATTCTCTGAAAGAGTGTATAGTATTAGTAAAAATTTTCTCTTTCCTAAATGCATAGTTGAATTTACCAGTAAAGCAAGTCTAGAATTTTTTTTTTTTGTGGGAGATTTTAAATTATAGTTCCAACTTCATTAGCAAATACTGAGATTTTATTTTCTCTATGTTGGTTTAAGAAAGTTGTATTCTTCAAAGAATCTGTCCATTTCATCTATGCTGTCAAAACTTATTGGCATAATATCCCTATATTATTATTATTTTTGTGATGGAGTCTTGGTCTGGGATTGTGGCTCAGCGGTAGAGCGCTTGCCTAGCACTTGAGAAGCTCTGGGTTCGATCCTCAGCACCACATAAAAAAAAAAAAAAAAGTAAAATAAAGGTATTTAAAAAAATCTTTAAAAAGAAAAAGAGGAAAAAAAAGAGAGATGGGGTCTTGCTATGGTACCCAGGCTGGCCTTGAATACCTGGGCTCAAACTCTTGTGCAGGTGAGGCTACAGGCACATTCTCCTCATATTATTAAGGTCCACAGTGACGCCTGTTCTTTTTTTTTGGTACCAGGGATTGAACTCAGGGGCACTCAACCACTGGGCCACATCCCCAGCCTTTTTGGTATTTTTATTAGAGACAGGGTCTCACTGAGTTGCTAAGTGCCTTGCTGTTGCTGAGGCTGGCTTTGAACTCATGATCCTCCTGCCTCAGCCTCCCAAATGCTGGGATTACAGGCATGCACCACCGTGCCCGGCTGACACCTGTTCTTTATTATTATAATTTTTTATGGTGAGTGTGACCCAACATGCTAGGCAAGTGTTCTACTGCTGAGCTACACTCCCAGTGCTACTTTCATTTTTTTTTTTTTTTTTTTTTTTAAATACTGGGGATTTTTTAACCCAGAGGTGCTTTACTACTGAGCCACATCCCCAGCCTGCCTGCTTGCCCTCCCTCCCTTCCTTTTTTGGTACTGGGGAGTGAATCCAGGGGCACTCAGCCACTGAACCACATCCCCAGCCCTTTTTTTTGTATTTAGAGACAGGATCTCAATGAGTTGCTTAGGGCCTTGCTAAGTTGCTGAGGCTAGCCTTGAACTTGGGATCCTCCTGCTCCAGCCTCCCCATCCACTGGGATTATAGGCGAGCACCATCACCTGGGTGGTTCGAGACAGGGTCTCATTAAATTGCTGAGGCTGGCCTCGACACTGAGATCTTTCTGCCTCAGCCTCCTAAATTGCTAGGATTACAGGTGTATGCCACTCTGCCTGGCTACTCTTATTCTTATACTTGGGGTATTCTTTCTTCCCCTCTCTTTTCTTGACTGGTCTGGCTAGGGACTTGTCAATTTTATAAAAATTTTCAAGGAAAACTTTTTTGGGGTGGGGGACATTGGGGATTAAACCCAGGGGCACTGAATCACATCCTCAGCCCTTGTTATTTTGAGGCGGGGTCTAAGTTGCTGAAGCTGGCTTTGAACTTGTGATCCTCCTTCCTCAGCTTCTTGAATCCTTGGGATTATATAGGTGTTCACCTTCACATTCAGTTGGAAAACCAACTGGTAATTTTTTTTTTAAATTGATGATTCATTTACATCATATAATGACATGTTTCTATTTTGTTGATTTTTGCTCATCATTTTTTTCTATTACTTTTGGGATAATTTTCTGTCCTTTTCTAGCTTCTTAGACTATAAATTTTGATGTTACATTTTGTGGTCATTAAATTAAAAATGCCAAATTATATTTTTATACTGTGGGCACGTATGCATATATAACAAAATTCCATTAATATGTGCAACTATAAATGCACCAATAAAAAATGTGGGAGAACATCATGTACAACTGGAGGAATGAAAATTTGTGCTTGATTTGTGTAAAAGATTAAATTTTTTAAAAAGTGGGAGAAACATTTAAAAAATTTTCTTGTGATTTCATCCTTGATCTAGCAAAGATTAACAGGTTTGTTACACTTCAAATTATTTGGAGATTTTTCAAAGTATCTTTATTAGTTTTGCAATGAATTTCTTTGTGGTTTGAGAATGTATCATATGTGATTTCAATCTTTCTGGAGGCCTCCCCTGCCCTGGAACTGGGACTGAACCCAGGGGCACTCTCCCACTGTTCTATATCCCCATCCCTTTTTGTTTATTTATTTATTTTTATTTTGAGACAGGGTCTCACTAAGTTTCCAAGGCTGGCCTCAAACTTGCAATCCTCTTGCCTCAGCCTCCCAAAAAAAGCTGGTTTATAATGTATTACACTGTGCCCAGCTTCCTTCTGGAATTTAATATAATATAATTTGTTATATTGTTGAACAGTCCATTTCTACTTGAAAAAAAAAATCAGTATTCTACAATTGTTGAGTATAGAGTTTTATAAAAGTAACATGCACAATTAGGATGGTGCATGTTACTTTTATATAACATTGACCCTTGTACTTATGAAGATTCTATCTCTGGTAGTATTCCTGATCTTTATCAGTTGTCTGTTATTAATAAACATAACATGGTTTTCTTATTATTCGTGCTTGTATGGTTTGTCTTTTCCTTTGCTATATTTCACTGCATCTCTTATAAACATCAATAAGTTGGGTCACTCTCATTGTCTTTGTTTTCCAGTCTGACAATGATGTCTCCTTTTATCTTTTTTTTTTTTTCCAATTTTAAAATTTGTTCTCATTAGAATTCTAATTAGTAGAATTAGTAATTCTAATTAGTAGAATGCATTTTGACACACTGTACACAAATGGAACACAATCTCTTATTCCTTTGGTTGTACATGGTGCAGAGTCACACTGGTAGTGTAATCATACATGTATATAGGTAATGTCTCCTTTTTTGGGGGGGAGGGGGCAGTAACTGGGAATCGAACTCAGGGGCACTTGACCACTAAGCCATATCTCTAGCCCTATTTTGTATTTTTAAATTTAGAGACAGGGTCTCACTGAGTTGCTTAGCACATCACTTTTGCTTTGAACTTGTGATCCTCCTGCCTTAGCCTCCCAGGCCGCTGAGATTACATGCATGCGCCACTGTGCCCATCATAATGTCTCTTTTTTAACTGGAATAATTCCTTTATATTTTACCATAGCAGATCTTTAACAAGCCTAAGTTTGACATGTGTAATACATAAAATACCCTCCTAGTTTTATGCTAACTATAAGGTTCATATGCATGTCTTCTAATTCTTTATCAAAAAATGATTATCTGATTCTTTATCAAACAGTGATTATGAATTAATTTATACAAAACACTGGAGATCTAAGACAATCATCATTAAAATAACTGGTTGCCTGTTTAATCAACTAAAATGTATGCAATCGTCTCCATCTTGCCCATAAGAGTATTATGCAGAAAGTTGCCACAGCTTATCAGCAAACCCATTTCATTTTTTCTTTTTTCCTTCGGTACTGGGAATTGAACCCATGGGTATTTAACCACTGAGCCACTTCCCTACCCTTTTTTACTTTGAGATAGGTTTCACTAAGTTATCTAGGAACTTGCTAAGTTGCTGAGGCTGGCCTTGAACATGTGATTCTCCTTGCCTCAGCCTCCTGAATTGCTGGGATTACAGGCATGCACCATTTTGCCCGGCAGCAAACTATTATTTTATACACTTAATTTTCAGGATTTGTACAAAATAAATATATAAAATAAAAGTAGTGTGTCCACCTACAACTAAAAAATATTTTAAAAAGATGATATTTTATATAATTGTACCATCATCAATTTGTATCATCCACTGTTTGAGTCTCTCTTTTTTTTTTTTCTGACTGTAGTAGTAAGTTCTCATTGTCTATTCATCAATGGTAGCACATGGAAATGTGTTCTGATGCTTCATTTAATGAGGTATTTAATTTTTCATATGTATCCATAAATAAGGGCAATAATGATCTCATCTCTGTACATAAGAATTATTTACCTGGGACTGTAGCTCAGTGGTAGAGCATTTGCCTACCATGTGTGAGGCACTGGGTTTGATCCTTAGCACCACATTAAAAAATTAAATAAAATGAAGGCAACTAAAAAAAGCAAAAATTTAGCATCAGCTTAAAAAGATAGTACTTTAAATCTATCTGGCACTTAACTCTTTTTTTTTTTAAATAACATTTATTTATTTGTACACAATGCGTTTATTTTTACATGGTGCTGAGGATCGAACCCAGGCTGCGCATGTGCTAGGCGAGCCTCTACCACTGAGCCACAAGCCTAGCCCTGCTTACTCTTTTTAATGTATGAGAATATCTGTTTCCTCAGACTTCCCAAGAGCATGTAGTTAAAATTCTGGCGTTCTGTCAAATTGATAGTGAGAAATGGTGTCTCAGTGTAGAACTGAGATATATATATATGTGTATATATATATTTTAACATAATTTTTTAGTTGTAGACAATACCTTTATCTATATTTTATTTATTATTTTTATGTGATGCTGAGGATTGAACCTAGTGCCTCACACATGATAGACATTCTATCACTGAGCCACAACCCCATCCCAAGATGTGTGTGTGTGTTATATACATATATATATATATATAAAAAATAAAATATTTATTTATTTGTTTTAGTTGTACACAATGTGTTTATTTGTACGTGGTGCTGAGGATAGAACCTGGGCTGCACATGTGCTCAGCGCTCTACCGCTGAGCCACAATCCCAGCCCCTATATTTTTTAATATAACCAAGATCAAAGCATCTTTTTCACATGCTTAAGGGCCATTTGTATTTCTTTTTCTGTGAACTGTAAGTTACAAACCCTTGCCCAAGTTTCTGTTGGACTGGTGACATTTTCTTTTAAGAAGCTCTCTCTCTAAAATATATTAAAAAATAAAACAGTAACAAGTTACAATAATAATAGATTGGTCCCAATGTGTAATGTTTTTTATCCATGATTTTTTCACTTCATGATGGTATGAAAGCATACTCATTCAGAAGAAACTGTACTTTGAAATTTGGTCTTTTCTCAGGCTACCATAAGCTATATGACACTCTCTTATGATGCTGGGTGGCAGCAGCAACCCCCCAGTCAGCCTGTGATCACAGGAATAAATCACCCATATTCTAAAGTGTATGGTATTGTCAATGTTTTTTCTTTGGATATTACATTTTGTGTTTTCCCATCCCAGCATGTCTAAATGCTCATGTGTGTATCTGAAATATATGACATTTTGTTTATATAACGGGCTTTGTGTTAAATGATTTTGCCCAACTGTAACTGTTTTGAGTATGTCTGGGTAGGATACGCTAACCTCTGATGTTTGGCAGGTTAGGTGTATTAAATGCATTTTTGACTTTAATGTTTATTGTGAGGTAAGGCTCCAATAAATTGGGGAGCATCTGTATATGAAAATTTAAATGGAAAAAACTTTCCTCATCAAATAGCAATACAGTAATCCTAATTCATTTAATCCTCCTTCTAAAAATCAGAATATTAGCAACTGAAAATAAAAAAAGGAGGCTTAGATTAAAATCTGGCTTTATTTGTTCCAACACAAACTATATCTGAATTAATTCTCTTTCTTAAAAACATCTGCCACCTTGATCAATACTAGTTTTCCCTATTTAGCAATTTCTACTATGTAGTTTCCTAATTAGCCACGCCACAAACATCTTTATCAATATAGAAATCAAACATTGAAAAAAAAACCCACAAAAAACAAAAAAAAAACAAACAAACAAACAAACAAACAAAATTTCACGGATAAATAACACTGATCTTACAACCTGAATAGGATTAGGAAATTTAATGACCAAAGTTACTACTGCAGATTTTACCTATCTAAGAATTAAGTATAAAAGAAATTAAATATTTAAAATTTTAATTCTGAAAAATGTTAAACCTATGTTAAAATTGAATATCAATACATTCCTCTAGACTCATTAACTGCTAACATCCTGCCATACCTACTCCATTTTTCCATTTCTTTATACCTTTTTTTTTTTTTTGGTACCGGGGATTGAACTCAGGGGCACTCAAACCACTGGGCCACATCCCCAGCCCTTTTTTGTATTTTATTAGAGACAGGGTCTCACTGAGTTGATAAGTGCCTTGCCATTGCTGAGGCTGGCTTTGAACTTGCGATCCTCCCGCCTCAGCCTCCCAAGTGCTGGGATTACAGGCGTGCGCCACCGCGCCCGGCTCTTTATACCTTGATATGCATACTAGTCTTTTCTTCAGATAAGTTACAAATTAATTTGACCTCTCACCTTAAATATTTCAAAACCATTTCTTCAAAACAAAGATATTTTCCTATATGGTTTAACTACAACACCATTACCACATTTAAGAAAATCAATAGCAATAATACCAATCAACGTTTGGCCCACACTCAAAAGTTCCTCAGTGGTCCTTAAAATATTCTTTAGTCTGTTTCTCAGACTCAAGATCCAATAACATATTGCATTTGGATGTTACCTCTCTTCAGGCTCCCAGTCTGAAACAGTTTTGCTGTCTTTCTTGTGGTCTTCCTTTGACAAATTTGGGTAACTGTTTTGCAGAACATCGCATCATCTGAATGCATATGTTCATTTCTTCAAAATCAGATTCTGTATTTTCAGCAAGAATACCACCAAGATGATGTACTCCTCCCTCCCCCATCAATGATCACATCAGGAGACACAAAATTATTTACAAAACTATTTAAGGCAATGCTAAACCTGACCACTTGGTTAAGATGGTAACCACTAAATCTCTCTCTAGTAAAGGCACATTTTTCTCCCTTTATAATTAGTAAGTAAACAATTATACTTTAAGAACATCTTAATATACTGTTCTAATACTTTTTTTTTTTTTTTTTTTTTTTTTTTTTTTTTTTTTTTTGTGGTACCGGGTATTGATCTCAGGGGCACTCGACCACTGGGCCACTTCCCCAGCCCTTTTTTGTATTTTATTTAGAGACAGGGTCTCACTGAGTTGCTAAGTGCCTCGCCATTGCTGAGGCTGGCTTTGAACTCGTGATCCTCCTGCCTCAGCCTCCCAAGTGCTGGGATTACAGGCGTGCGCCACCACACCCGGCTATGTTTACCCAATGATTATAGCATCCACTGCTAATTTTTGCTAATTGTTATACTGGAATTTACAAAATGGTAATTATCTATATAAATTGAGTATCCCTTATCTAACATGCCTGGAACCAGAAGTGTTTTGAATTTCAGATATTTTTTTTTAAGATTTTGAATATTTGCATATACATAATATCTTGAGGATGGGACCCAAGTCTAAACATGAAACTTGATTATGCATGCAGCCTGAGGGTAATTTTCAGATTTTGGAGCATTTTCAGATTAGGGATGCTTAACTTGTACTACCATTCATTTATTAGAAGGCATTTTTCTGTTAAACAAAACAAAACAAAACAAAACAAAACAAAACAAAACAAAACAAAACGTTCCAGGAATGCTTAACCATGAGCCACATCCCCAGCCCTTCTTATTTTATTTTGAGATAGGGTTGTGCTAGTTGCTTAGGGTCTTGGTAAATTGCTGAGGCTGGCCTCAAACTTGTGATCCTTCTGTTTCAGCCTCCCAGGTTGCTGGAATAATAGGTGTGTGCTACCACAGGTGGCTCTATCTATTTTCAAGGGGTCCTGGTTCCTTTTAACGGGAAATGGTATTTAGAAACTAGGAACTGGTCTACATGTTATTTGCTACTGGTATCACTGCTTCTAGGCTTTCTATGAACAAAGCTAGGAAACAACTATTCTTTAAAAAAAATGAATTGAGACTCATACCTTCAATTCACATTCAACACCATAAAGTTCTTTCTCACCTTTTTCCTTTCCATTATTTGTATCTCCCTTCTCCATAGTAAAAACAGTTTCCCAACACCAATATTACTCATTTGCCCTATCCTATACTATAAATAAAATTGTTTCAGAATTAACAATAGCAATAACACTACCAATTATAGATCTAAGTTCTGTCATTCCATTTGTTCTTGAAATACATCCTTATGACTGTTAAGTTATTAAAATAAATTTTCTTCTCTGTGTGGTTATGTCATTAATTTGCTATATGGTTAGCATCTGTCATTTCTGTTTATATCCAATTTTATTTTATTTTGGGGGGTACCAGGGATTGAGCTCAGGAGCACTTAACCACTGAGTCATACCCTCAGCCCTATTTTATATTTTATTTAGGCAGGGTCTCATTGAGTTGCTTAGCGCCTTGCTGTAGCTGGGCTGGCTGTGAACTCAAAATCCTCCTGTCTTAGCCTCCAGAGCTGCTTGGAATATAGGCATTTGCCACCACACCTGGCTTTATATCCAATGTTAGAGTTTTTTTTTTTCCCCCTCAACCTTTTTGTGAATAAGTAAAACATTTACACACCTGAAAAGCCATGACTATTTAAAAAAGCATAGTCATAGGAAGAAATTAAGTTAATTTTAACAAGACTCATTAGGAATGAGTTTTAAGATATACATGAAACTATATTTATGATTTCTCTACGAATCAGAGTAAACTGATAAAATAATTTCAGTGGAACTTAAAAAGATAAATGGCTAGAACTTAAGATTTAAAGTTTTTTTTTTTTTTTTTTTTTTTTTTTTGCTTTTTTGATTACTGGGGATTGAACTCAGGGGCATTCAACCATTGAGCCACATCCCCAACCCTATTTTATATTTTATTAAGAGACAAAGTCTCATTGAGTTGCTTAGCGCCTCACTTTTGGTGAGGCTGGCTTTGAACTCATGATTCTCCTGCTTCAGCCTCCCGAGCTGCTTAGATTACAGGCGTGCACTATGGCACCTGGCTTAAAGTTATTTTTTTTTCTTGGCTGGAAATTTGCGGAATCAAACTTTATATATGACCGTCTTCATACATAACAAGCAATTGCTCTACCACTGAGTTACAGCCTTCAAATTGAAAGTTATTCTTTACTGTGGGAATTTCAATAAAGACATATTTAAAAATGCAAAATGTTATTTCTATAAAAACAGAGAAACACTGAGCTAATCTGATTATATTTAGCTTTTGTACTACATGGCGGTTGTCTTTTTTTTTAAATACCGCAGACTAAACCCAGGAGCACTTTACTATTGAGCTACATTCCCAGCCCCTTTTTTTGGTACCGGGGATTGAACTCAGGGGCACTGGACCACTGGGCCAAATCCCCAGCCATTTTTTGCATTTTATTAGAGACAGGGTCTCACTGAGTTGCTAAGTGCCTCGCCATTACTGAGGCTAACTTTGAACTCATGATCCTCCTGCCTCAGCCTCCCAAGTGCTGGGATTACAGGCGTGCGCCACTGCACCCGGCTCCAGCCCTTTTTATTTTTTATGTTGAGACAGGGTCTTGCTGAGTTGCTGAGGCTGGACTCAAACTGGCCTCTTGAGCCACTGGGATTACAGGTGGTGTGTGCCAAAGTGCCCAGAGGCCTCTGTCTTTTAATAATCATAAGCAGGACTATCATTAGCCTAGCCTTCCTGTATATTCTCATTGCAGTTGCCCCTTGCTCCCTGCAGAGGCTCACACATGCTAGGCAAATGCTCTACCACGGAGGTAGACCCCATAGCCCTCGTTAGTTTTGTTTCAAAAAACACTGTTACAACAAAGCACTCAGCCTTCAAATATACAAAGTGTGAGCATCTCTTACAGGTAGCTTTTTTTTTTTTTTGTGGTACCGGGGATTGAACTCAGGGGTGCTTGACCACTGGGCCACATCCCCAGCCCTTTTTGTATTTTATTTAGAGACAGGGTCTCACTGAGTTGCTAAGTGCCTCGCCATTGCTGAGGCTGGCTTTGAACTCACGATCCTCCTGCCTCAGCCTCCCAAAGTGCTGGGATTACAGGCGTGCGCCACCAAGCCCGGCTCTCTTACATGTAGCTTTTAAAAGATATAAATCATGCACATTCCACTTAATATCCACTTTTGGAAAATTCATTCCTTTTGAAAAAAAGCTCATCTTAAATGGATGTATCTTATCTAAATTTAAAATAAACTTCAAAGAAATCAGCTAATTGGATATACCCAGTTTTACAATGGGATTATTCTGAAAGTTGACTTCCATGAAACCACTGATCATTGAAAAGACTAAATAAGACTTTAAAAGTAATAATCATCATATGTTTAACATCATGGTACAAGGTTACAAAAGAAACAGCAAAACATTTTTAAAAGTTTGTAGTAAGTTTTTTATACCTTTGTGGTAAAGAAAAGGCAATTACGGGGGAAAAGAAAAGCATCACATACCAACACCAACAGCACCAAACTGCTGCCCGACTAATGAACTTGGACTGAACTGACTGTATGTTGGCATCCTGCCAAAAGGTCCATAGGGAACCCACTGACTGGAATGAAGAAGTAGATGAACCTAGTGAAGACTGAAAGAAAATCATGGGTTATTTTCCTAAGCTCTAAGCAACATGGATATAATGGAGAGAAATTCAGGTTTTTAAAACTTTCAAGTATTAATTTATAACTACTAGTATAAAAGCAATTACCATGACTTATTTATCTAATATTACAACAGTTGAACAACCTCCTTTGATATTTGTGTATTATATACCAATTATACTCAATGGGAATTACAAACACTTTCTTCTACAAAAAAATCATCCTGTGATTTAAGAGTTTTATAGCAGATTTAGGAAAGAATAAATGAAAAGTTAACTGAGTAAGTAAAGTAACTTTGCTTAAGGAAAATTGCATTCAGTAATACTGGGTGTCAGTCTTGTCTGTATTGAAAGAAGCTCACTTGTGATTTTCCTTTTATTTTCAACCATTTGAGGCCTACTATTAAATTCACTGGAAAGAGATGAAGAGAAACCAACATATCCCACACAAAACCATTTACATTTTTATAGGCAATTATATCAAGTTAAGGAAGATTTTTATATAAACCTTAACTCACCAAGCCTACAATATACTTAGTACATTTATATTTTGTTAATTTATTACAAAATATTTCATGATGTAAATACGAATGTACTGAAGGCTCCTGGATATAAAGTCATTTATGGCAAGATCTTTATCTTGTGTTCACTGTTAATATCAAGCACATGCTAGGTACTCAATAAGTACTGCTGAATGAATGAATAAAGTGAACAAGCTGAAGATTCTGATGGTTGGAAGAAGTTATTCAACACCATTTTGATTTGTGCTCTCTTCATTTTTCTCCTTCCCTAAAACTGATTACTCAAATAACTGGTCACTAAAGAATTATCAAAAAACATATATCAGGGGGCTGGGGCTGTAGCTCAGTGGCACAGCGCTTGCCTAGCATGAGAGGCACTGGTTCTATCCTCAGCACCACATAAAAAAAAAAAAAAAAAAAAAAAAAAAAATCAATAAACAAAGATATTGTGTGTCCATTTACAACTGAAAAAAAAAAATTAAAGACATACATTAGAGACAATAAGTAAAATAACACCAGTCTTTAACATGGGCAGCTATCTCTATTAAGAATGTATTGAGCCGGGTGCAGTGGTGCACACCTGTAATCCCAGCACTTGGGAGGCTGAGGCAGGAGGATCGTGAATTCAAAGCCAGCCTCAGCAATGGTGAGGCACTTAGCAACTCAGTGAGACCCTGTCTCAAATAAAGTATAAAAAAAAGGCTGGGGATGTGGCCCAGTGGTCGAGTGCCCCTGAGTTCAATCCCTGGTACCAAAAAAAACCCCAAAAAACAAAAAAATGTGTTGAGATGTGTTGAGGAGGTGGACTATCTCCCATCTATCTGGTGACTTCTTGGAGTACAGAATTCACCATTTTATCCTTACATCCTCAAGGGGTTTATGGTGGAGTAGAACACAATGAGAATAGCCTTCTATTGTTAACAAGAATTAAGAAAATACTTAACTTAGAATTATGCAGAATTATTCTTAGAAACCAGAACTCTTTATTTGTATTCAAAGCACTATTTATTATTATTTCTATGAACAAATGGTAGACAAGGAAGGGCAGAAAAAGTGTCTATGTGTCTTGGCTGGACAGGGTATCACATGCTGTAATTTCAGTGACCTGGAAAGGGAAGACAGGAGGATTGCCAAGTTCCACGCCATCTTGGGTAACTAAGCAAGACCCGTCTCAAAAAAAAAAAAAAAGCAGCAGGGTTGTAGCTCAGTGGTAGAATGCCCCTGCATTAATCCCCAGTAACACACATACACACATACACAAAAGAATGTGTCTTCTCTTTCTCCATCTTAGAGATTCACATTTTCTTAGGATTACATCACACTTCTTGCCCCCAAAAGAAAACTCTAACAGGGAGGGAAAGATTAGAGAATTTTTCTCAGTTTATGCTGCAAGAACAAAATAAATAATTTCTTATCATAAATATTTTATTTTATTTTAGAGACAGGGTCTCACTCAGTTGCTAAATTCAAAGTTGCTGGCTTTGAACTTGCGATCCTCCTGCCTCAGCCTCCCAAGTGCTGGGATTACAGGCATGTGCCACCGTGCCCGGCTTATAAATATTTTACTCAGGGAAAAACAGTAAATAAATATTACAAGGTCCTTTTCTCTTTTCATTTAAATTTTATATTCTCTTTATAAGAGTTTATTAAGTATTATCCTTTAATAGCTGGAAGTAAGAAGTCTTAAGATACAGATTTTAAAAATCTATTGTGAGGGAAATTAAGATTTTTATCATTTTAAATATTAAAAAGGGGAAACGTCTTACATTGCTTAAACAACAACAACAAAAAAACTAAACAAGTATATTTTAAATGAAGAAGATTTATGACACCCCCCCAAAAAAAGGTTAAGAAAATGAATTCAGAAGGAAAACCATGAGATAGCCACAACTTTTAATCATCTGTGCTCTCATGTAAATGTATTATTACGTGAAACCGCTTCTTTTGTTATGCCCAAAATTCAGAAAGCTGTTATGTTTCCAATGAACATGTAAACATATACTGTGATGGATAGCTTTAATTAATGATTTGCAATTATTTATGTATTGTGTGCGTCTATTTTTTAATAAATTATACAAATTTTTTATTTCTTTTTCTGAGAATACTTGAGTTCTTTTTTATTTAGGAAATTTAAGAACTTGTCTGTTAAAAATCCTTTTATGTTTATGCTATCTCATTATACATCACTGCACATCATATAATATATTGTGACTTGGCATTTTCCTCCCATTAAACCTAATAATTTTTACTTAAGAGTAGCTATTATCATCCTAGTTTGTAATATAAAACATTATCTGAATAGTGTAGTATTATGGAGCCCAGATTCTGGAGCCAAATTGCCTGGGTCTATTCAAATTGTTCTATCTCAACTTCCTTACTTGTAAAAGTGAGAAAAATTATGGATCAAACTCAGAGGGTATATGAGGACTGATTTTATGTATAGTCTTGTGCTTTTTGAACAGAGTATATTCTAGAGTTAGCTCTCAATAAATTTTAACCACTGTTACACTAGTATTGTTTAAATTAGAAAATATTTTATAGATTCCTCAGCTATTTCTTATCTTATTTAGACCAATTTATGATCCAAATAGAAAAATCTATGTTGAGTACGTTATCCAGGTAATTTTAGGTATCCAGGCAACTTTGAAATGGTAAGTTTCAAACATTCAACAAGCAGAAGCAAATCAAGGCTTATTATGCACGTGTGCAAAGTTTACTTGTATTCCAAGACAATTTACTGTCAATTACCTGAACAATAGCTGGGTCCTGAGGCAAAGAACATTGTGGTTTTGGTGGCTCACAAACAGTGAGATCTTTAATATCACTCCCACGGAATATAATATATTCAAAGACTTCATCTCGAGGTGGTATAGGACGATCTGTTGGTCTGTCTTCTGTACCAAAACGATCGAACTGGTGAGAAAATAGAAGATATGAGATGTGCTACTGGTCATCATATTCACATATTCAGGTAGGGCCTCTTAGTACTGTTCCAAGTATTAAGCAGCAATTTTGAAGTATCATGTCAGAAAGTATTCATTGATTTGTAGCTAACTCTTTTTTTTTTTTTTTTATCTTTTGAGAGGATAACAGAGGGTTTTGCTTAAGCTAAATGTATTTCATTTAAAAGATTATAAAAATTATGAGGTCGTGTTCTTCCTACATTTGTATTTACCTATATTTCTGGTGATTATGGAAAGGTATTTAAATGTCTTCCTTGCATTGCTGATTTAATGTCCCCATTCAGCAAAATAATTATTTTCAAACTTATGTCATATTTCTTGGTTTGGGAGGGGTGGCAACAAAGATTTTTCCAACCCACAAAATCCAGCTTGAGCTTTTTCATTTTTTGAAGGTAACAATTATCTTGGTTAGCAAAAAGTTCTCTAGAAGCTAGACTGAGCAACTGTCAGCTATTCAGCCTCATGGGATAGCCTGAAACTCCAGAGTTACCTAAAATATCTACTGCATAATTAAGTCTTATTATTTTGAGCACTATTCAAAATTAAACTGTGGACCACCTGCAACAGGGTAAGCTGGCTATAAATGAAGATTTTGACAAAAGTAGACATTCTGAAGACAGGGTCCAGAAAAATGCATTTTAAACCAACCCCGAGTCTCTAATGATTATTTAATTTTCAGGTTCACTGCTTTAAAGACTTCTGAAAAATGTATCCAAGCCACGTGCAGTGGCACATGCACGTAATCCCAGCAACTTGGGAGGCTGGGGCAGGAGCATTACAAATTCCAGGTCAGCCTTGGCAACTTAGCAAGACCCTGTCACAAAATAAAAAACCAAAAAGGACTGGCTGTAGCTCAGTGGTAGAGCACTTACCTATTACATGGGAGGCCCTGGGTTTAATCCCCAGTATTGCCCCCTCCCTAATCATTCAAATATAGACTAAATTAGTCCAATCTGAAATACCAAGCCCAGAATCCACATGTAGCACTCCATGCCCACTCTAACTCTAGAGAAATTTTCACAGCCATTCCCTAACTTGGTAGAAGGGACCTGGGATGTAGGTGTCATAAGGGAAAAGGGGTGGAAATGCCCCAGTACAGCTCCCCTTCTCCTAATGGCCAAACAATCTTTAAGCAGTCAGGAGGAAGTGACAAGGCTTTACACTTTGACATTTACCTAAGAGGAAGGCTGGAGGAGAGAAAAGTGGGCTAAGACAATTACAAATAAATCCAATTCAACCTCAAACTTGGCACCACTACAATGAATGCTCATTCCGGAGCAGAGGGAGAAAAATCAATGGCTCTTGTACAAAAATCACAGAGAAGTCCTATTAGGTCTTCTAAGGCCTAACCAAACCATTCAAACTATATCCAGGTGAATTCAGAGTGAATTAGAAAAGAATCTGTAT
The DNA here is from genome assembly GCA_025594165.1 of Tamias sibiricus. Classification (NCBI taxonomy): domain Eukaryota; kingdom Metazoa; phylum Chordata; class Mammalia; order Rodentia; family Sciuridae; genus Tamias; species Tamias sibiricus. The sequence goes on along the minus strand of CM046672.1, from coordinate 44,919,751 downwards.
TCTATATTCAGGCAAGCAGCTTATATTGGAAGGTATAGGAAAAAAAGTAAAGGGTATGGAATCAAAAATTTTTACAGAAAAGATGAAAAGAAGGGGAGAAAAGAGAAGTAAAAGAAGCAATGAAGGGGCCGGGTGTGGTGGCACTCACCTGTAATCCCAGTACTTGGGAGGCTGAGGCAGGAGGATTGCGAGTTCAAAGCCAGCCTCAGCAATGGTGAGGCACTTAGCAACTCAGTGAGACCCTGTCTCTAATAAAACACAAAAAAGGGATGGGGATGTGGCCCAGTGGTCGAGTGCCGCTGAGTTCAATTTCTGGTACAAAAAAAAAAAGAAGGAGGAAGCAATGAAGGGGCTGGGGTTGTGGCTCAGCAGTAGAGCACTCGCCTAGCACGTGCGCAGCCCAGGTTTGATCCTCAGCACCACATAAAAATGAAGGCATTGTGTACAACTAAATATTTAAAAAAAATAGAAGCAATGAATAAGGAGGGAAGAAGAAAACAATGACAGAATTAAAACATGATCTTCAAAAGATAGATGAAAAATATTCAGGACTAATATTTATTGCAGCAAAGTAACAGCGTAGTAAATACATCAAGAACAAGTAATAGGCCGGGCCTGGTGGTGCACACCTGAATCCTGGCTGCTTAGGTAGCTGAGGAAGGAGAACCACAAGTTCAAGGTCAGTCAGGTAACTTAGTGAGACTCTGTTTCAAAATAAAAAGGACTGGGGGTGATATAACTCAGTGGCAGAGCACCCCTGGGCTTAATCCCCAGTATTGGGGAAAATAAAATACAGTAACATCAAGTCACTAAAAGAATAATTTGGAGGGACTGGGGTTGTTGGCTCAGTGGTAGAGTGCTTGCCTTGCATGAGTGAGGCCCTGGATTCCATCCTCAGCACCATATATAAATAAATAAACAAATAAAAGTATTGTGTCCATCTACAACTAAAAAAATAGAAAAAAAAAAAAGAATTTGGAGAACAAGCAAACAAAATGTAAAGAAAAAGTAATACATAGTACAGTAATAAAAACGAGATGATAGTTATGAAGATCCAACAGTTAACCAATGCCTGAGTGACAACAGAATAAGAGAAAATAATTAAAAACATAAGATATGGGGCTTAGGGTGAAGCTCAGCAGTAGAGCACATATAATATGCTCAAGGCCCAGGGTTCAATAACGGCACCCTGCACCATCCCCTCCAAAATATAAGAAATGGACAATAAATTCATTCATGCATGTAAGTGTATGCGATGATTTATTATTGTTCTATAACAGAGTGTAAATTTAGTAGTTACAGAAAGGGCTACAAAGTTAAAACAGTGCTATCACATAGCATTTTAACAAAAACTGGGAAATTAAAAGAGAAAACCACAAAACAAGTCTATAAACATATACTCTATCATGTTAAATAGGGAGCTACTTGATTATAAAAAAATTTTTTTTTGGTAGGGGCTGTGGATGTAGCTCAGTGGTGAAGCACATGCTCAGCATGCTGAAAGATGTGGGTTTGATCTCCAGCATCATCACTCCCCAGGAAAGTTAATAAATGAATTTAAAATTAAGGGTGTATTTCCCCAAACATGGTGTGAAGAAAACCTTCCCAAGGCAAGCCCAGAAACTAAAATTTCTCTCCCCTCAAACAGGTCAGAGAGGGGCTGGGATTGTGGCTCAGTGGCAGAATGCTCGCCTAGCATGTGAGAGGCACTGGGTTCGACCCTCAGAATCACATAAAAATAAATAAATAAATAAATAAAATAAAGGTACTGTATACAACTATAACTAAAAAACTAAATAAATAGGGCACTTTATGAGCCCTCAAGCAAATTATCAAACACATAGCCTTTTGTTGATTGTGTGTAAAGCAGAGAAATATAGAGCTCAAGAGGACCTGGTAAAATCCAATATCTACAGTAGGCTGGTCAAATTCCTTCTTGCTCACAGGAAGTCTGTCTTTGTTCTATTATAGTTCTTTTTACCTAACAGGGGATTGAGCCCAGGGGCACTTACCTCTGAGCCACATCTGGTAGAGACAGAGACTTGCTAAGTTGTAGCCACTGGGATTATAGGTTAGAGCCAGGCTTGTTTTATATAGCCTGACACTGGCCCTACTGACACATAAAATTAACTATCTAACAACTCTACCAAGTATGGAAGTTATTGTTTTTCCTCTGTTCAGATAGTTATTTAAATCATCTTTGCAACTCCACAATCAGTGTGGCTCAGCCACCTTAAGGAAAGAGAAATCCAAGTTCAGCCCAAGAAAAAGGAAATGCTCTTAAGATCTATGCAGAAAAGGAAGCCTCCACTTAGCAATGTATCAGTGTTAACTGCATAGGTTTTAGTTTTTGTGTTTCACTTTTACTTATAAAACAACACAGTGCATGGGGGAGGATATGGACGATAATGAGAAAAACAACAGTCAAAAGTACTGAAAAGACACAAAGGAGAGAGATTGAAAGTAGTAGTAGGCCATTCTATGTTTCAGAGTTATTTTGTCTTTTCTTTAATTATTTTACTTTTGAATATTGTTCCTTATCAATAAATAAAGTAAGATTTCAGGGGGACTGACACAGAGAGAAATGTAAAACTAAAGGAAAATTTTGAAATTTTAGATGGTGAGATAATAGTAAAACAATAATGGTCCTGAAACACATTTATTAGAAAGATATATGTATTTTTTAACATGGATCTCTTTGGAACTGTAGGTAACAGAGATCCTGAAATATTTCTATAAAGCACAAGATGACCAAAGAAAATTTATTTAGAAACCCATTATTACTCACCTAAGAAAGTAAAATATTCTTCTTGTTGTCACCAATTATTATTATATTGCCTTCCCCGATTAAATACTTATCAAGTTGTTCAACTATACATTTTCTGACCAAGTAAAATTTTAAGAAAAAAGTACTCTTCATGTGATCAACAAAGAGTTAATTTTCTAAATACAAGTGACACAACAGGGAAAGATGTTGATGTCTATTTGTGAAACATACTATAAAATAAAGCTTGATAAGCACAAAACTAATTTAAGTCTACCTTTCCTCTTTCTCAACTCTTAAAATAACTGACCTCACCACCATTGCCAAGTTTCCCCTTTGCTTTCAATCAAGTTTTATTCAATGTTGTCCAAATGAACTTCTTAAAGCTGGACTCTGAGATGTCACATTACTAGCTAAAAACTTTCAATGGCACCTACAAATCCATCAAGAAAACTTGTTGGCAGGGTGTGGTGACATAGGCCTATAAATCCCAGTGAGTTGGGAGGCGGAGGCTGGAGGATCATAAGTTTGAGGCCAACCTCAGCAACTTAAGGAGGCTCTAAGCAATTTAGTGAGACCCTGTCTCAAACAGCTAAGGATGTGGCTCAGTGGTTAGAGTGCTTGCCTTGCATGAGTGAGGCCCTGATTCCATCCTCAGCACCATATATAAATAAATAAACAAATAAAAGTATTGTGTCCATCTACAACTAAAAAAATAGAAAAAAAAAAAAAAGAATTTGGAGAACAAGCAAACAAAATGTAAAGAAAAAGTAATACATAGTACAGTAATAAAAACGAGATGATAGTTATGAAGATCCAACAGTTAACCAATGCCTGAGTGACAACAGAATAAGAGAAAATAATTAAAAACATAAGATATGGGGCTTAGGGTGAAGCTCAGCAGTAGAGCACATATAATATGCTCAAGGCCCAGGGTTCAATAACCGGCACCCTGCACCATCCCCTCCAAAATATAAGAAATGGACAATAAATTCATTCATGCATGTAAGTGTATGCGATGATTTATTATTGTTCTATAACAGAGTGTAAATTTAGTAGTTACAGAAAGGGCTACAAAGTTAAAACAGTGCTATCACATAGCATTTTAACAAAAACTGGGAAATTAAAAGAGAAAACCACAAAACAAGTCTATAAACATATACTCTATCATGTTAAATAGGTAGTTACTTGATTATAAAAAAATTTTTTTTTTTTTTTCCTACTAGTGTTTAAACCCAGGGGTGCTTAACTACTGAACTACATCCCTAACCCTTTTTATTCTGAGACAGTTTTTTTTTTTTTTTTTTCCTACTAGTGTTTAAACCCAGGGGTGCTTAACTACTGAACTACATCCCTAACCCTTTTTATTCTGAGACAGGGTCTCACCAAGTTGTTTAGGGCCTTGCTAAATTGCTGAGACTAGCTTTAAACTTGCAACCCTCCTGCCTCAGTCTCCTGAGCTGCTGGGATTAAAAAGGTGTGTGCCACTGCACCCAGCACAGTATTTTCTTATTTTTTATTTTGAGACAAGGGCTTGCTAAACTGCTGAGGCTTGCCTTGAATTTATAATCCTCTTGCCTCAGGGATTATAGGCATGTGCCACTGTGCTCAGCAATATATTCTTCTTAATCATAATAATTTCAGACAGCTTTAAGGGAACACTGAGTAGTGCAAATAAGATTCAGGGGGACTGACACAGAGAGAAATGTAAAACTAAAGGAGAAATTTTGAAATTTTAGATGGTGAGATAATAGTAAAACAATAATGGTCCTGAACACATTTATTAGAAAGATATATGTATTTTTTAACATGGATCTCTTTGGAACTGTAGGTAACAGAGATCCTGAAATATTTCTATAAAGCACAAGATGACCAAAGAAAATTTATTTAGAAACCCATTATTACTCACCTAAGAAAGTAAAATATTCTTCTTGTTGTCACCAATTATTATTATATTGCCTTCCCCGATTAAATACTTATCAAGTTGTTCAACTATACATTTTCTGACCAAGTAAAATTTTAAGAAAAAAGTACTCTTCATGTGATCAACAAAGAGTTAATTTTCTAAATACAAGTGACACAACAGGGGAAAGATGTTGATGTCTAGTTGTGAAACATACTATAAAATAAAGCTTGATAAGCACAAAACTAATTTAAGTCTACCTTTCCTCTTTCTCAACTCTTAAAATAACTGACCTCACCACCATTGCCAAGTTTCCCCTTTGCTTTCAATCAAGTTTTATTCAATGTTGTCCAAATGAACTTCTTAAAGCTGGACTCTGAGATGTCACATTACTAGCTAAAAACTTTCAATGGCTCCCTACAATCCATCAAGAAAACTTGTTGGCAGGGTGTGGTGACATAGGCCTATAATCCCAGTGAGTTGGGAGGCGGAGGCAGGAGGATCATAAGTTTGAGGCCAACCTCAGCAACTTAAGGAGGCTCTAAGCAATTTAGTGAGACCCTGTCTCAAACAGCTAAGGATGTGGCTCAGTGGTTAAGCGCCCTGTGTTCAATCCCTGGTACCAAAAAAACCCAAACAAACAAATGACTTGTTAACCTGCCATTTAAATGACAGAGTAAATGATGTATATGTATCAGGAAGCAAAATGAAGGGGGGGGGGCAGGGCATAGTTGGTTATTTAACACCTTCTCATAGGCATTTGAAGCTTCCACAGCTTTAGTTCTCTTTCCTTTGTAAACTTTTTCTCAGTCTGCTGCATTTCTTCAACAATAGCCATGTAAAGAGCATTGCAATTCAAGGGATCCTTGTGGAAAGGCCCCAAATCTGAAGGGTCTTGATTAAGTAAATGATAGCAAATGGTTAAGTATTATAGGTCAGGATAAGTGTTTCTATAGCTACAAAGACAAGAATCTTTTTAGCTGTCTGTTTCCCTGATACACTAAAGACTCCATGGGGCCAAGGACTAGACACTTCTTTATGTGTCTAAATTCTGACATGTCAAGCCACAGCTTAAATGCTGTCTTCAAGAAACTTTGTACTGCTCTCCTTTCCAGCATCTAGCATAAGGCTAGGATATAATCAAATGTACTTACTCAGTAAGTGCCAAGTACTTCTCTTGAATGACAGATTATTATATTAAATAGTATATGCAGATTAAAGGTGTAGGAGAGTTTGTATTTGCCTGGTGCTTAAGGTGAGTATTAGAGAAGAGTCTGACAGGTGAGGGGGCACTCTAGGCACAGGTGCAACATGAGGCCCCCAAAAGAATCAGGACAAGTGGAGGGATAAGGAGGCAAACCTCTGTTAAATTTAGGTTTTATCCACAAAGAAATAAGTTATTTTAAAAATTTTAATGGGGGGGCTGGGGTTGTGGCTCAGCGGCAGAGCGCTCGCCTAGCACGTGCACGGCCAGGGTTCGATCCTCAGCACCACGTACAAATAAACGCATTGTCTGCAACTAAAGCAAATAAATAAATATTAAAAAAAAATTTTAATGGGGACATCAGTCAGATCTGCATTTTTAGGGGAAAAAATACTACCAGCAGAGGCAATGTAAATATTGGAAAAAAGAAGTTCTTGAGAAATTACAGAGGAAGCTGAATCTAAAGAAGAAATAAAGATTTCCTATATTATGAATAGTCATAGTAAAGACTGAGAAAGGGGACAGGTATGAGAACAAGTCAGAATTAGCAAAGCATAAGAATATACCAGAAGGAAAAACAGGAAAGATAGCATGATGCAGGGAAGAAGCAGGGAAGAAGGAGGGAGTCAAAAAGAATTTAGGAGGTAAAATCAAAAGGAACAGAAAGGGGACTGGGGTTATAGCTCAGTAGTAGAACACTTGCCTAGCATGTGTGAGGCACTGGGTTTGATCCTCACTCAGCATCAATAAAAATAAATAAAATAAAGGTATTTGTGTTCATCTACAATTAAAAAAAAAAGAGGAATAGAAAAGATTGATTGGCTATGAGGTTTCAGGAAAAGGGGCAGATTTTAGGTGCCTATTTTGAGCATTCATTGTTCATTCAAAGGTAGGAGGCTAGATCATTTTCTCAGAAATTCTACCAAGTTCACAGCTTCTAAGCATTGTCACTTAACTTCAAGTATTGATATATTTTTTCTGGGGTGAGGAAAACAAAGGATGGCAATCAAGAATCTAGACTTCTAAAATATTTTCTATGGAACAACACACTAGGGGTACCATAAAACACATAAGTTAATAAATGAGGAAATTTAACTGTGCTGTATTTTGGTTGTTTGATTAGTTAAAGGAAATAATCTCTTAAAACAGGGTAAAGTGGGCTGGGATTGTGGCTCAGTGGTAGAGCACTCGCCTAGCACGTGCGCGGCCCAGGTTCGATCCTCAGCACCACGTAAACATAAATGCATTGCATTGTGTACAACTAAAGCAAATAAATAAATTTAAAAAAAAAACCAGGGTAAAGTGTCTCTCCCACATGCACTCAATAAGTAATTGCTCAAAGAGGATCAGTCAGTCACACTGAGGAATGAGGTATGCATTATTAAGAAATTGGATAGGGGCTGGGGTTGTGGCTCAGCAGCAGAGCACTCGCCTCGCACGTGCGTGGCCTGGGTTCGATCCTCAGCACCATGTAAACATAAATGTATTGCATTGTGTACAACTAAAGTAAATAAATAAATATTTAAAAAATGTAAAAAAAAAAAAAAAAAAAAGAAATTGGATAGTGACTTAAATCACTGTTAAAAGAGCACATATCAAATGTTAACATTCATTCTAAACTTTTATTTGTAAATCTCAGTAGATTAAAGTTGGAAGTGTGCTAAATTCCTAGCAGTATTTTCACTAATACCAGTAGAGCTTGCCTCTATAACTGGAGTTTGATAGTATTCCCTGCCATACACTGAGCTTTAAAGAAAAATGTCAGCCGGGCGCAGTGGCGCGAGCCTGTAATCCCAGCACTTGGGAGGCTGAGGCACTTAGCAACTCAGTGAGACCCTGTCTCTAATAAAATACAAAAAAGAGGGGCTGGGGTTGTGGCTCAGTGATAGAGCGCTCGCCTAGCACGTGCGCGGCCCTAGTTCGATCCTCAGCACCACGTAAAAGTAAAATGCATTGTGTACAACTAAAGCAAATAAATAAATAAATATTAAAAAAAAAAAAAAAAGAGCTGGGTGGCCCAATGGTCCAGTGCCCCTGAGTTCAATCCCTGGTACCCCCCACACCCCCAAAAATCCACGTGCACAGGTAGGTCAGGTATTTGAAAAAAAAAAATATATATATCGGGGTGGCTAAGGGTGTAGCTCATATGTGTGCTCAGCATGTGTAATGTCCTGGGTTCAATCCCTCGGACAAAAATTTAAAAAAAAAAAAGAGCTAACAATCAGCGCACATAGCACACATGCAAACCAAGTCAATACAAGAAATAGAAAATACCAAATCATGGGGGCTGGGGTTGTGGCTCAGTAGAGGGAGAGGTGGTAGAGCGCTCGCCTAGCACGTGTGCAGCCAGGGTTAGATCCTCAGCACCACATAAAGAAAAGAGAATCAGACTAGTATCTAGCTTCTCACATGTAGCAGTAAATGCCAGGGAACAACAGAACAATGTCAAAGAGTACAATAGAAAAGAAATCTGGTAAGGCAAAATATTATACGTGTGAGATAATAAAAGACCAATCAGAAGACATGCACCTCAGAATAGTAAGCCACAGAAATTTTTTCTTTTTCTTTTTGGAAAGAAAACTTCAGACAAACGAAATCAAAGAATTGTGAAATAACTTAAAAAGCTTTATCTATATCAATACTAATAAAACTGTTCTTAAAGGATTCTAAAAACACAAGCAATATAATAATAATCTGTAATTTCAACCTCAAATTATATAAACCTGGAAAATGGGGCAAAGGGAGAAAAATAAAAATATGTGAAAGTTTTGGTTTTAGGCATATAGAGGGTAGTTTTTATTCATCTATCTTGGAAAACTAATAAGTTTGAGGCCAGTCTCAGCATTTTAGCAATTTATCGAGACCCTCTCAAAAATAAAAGGACTGGGGATGTAGCTCAGTGGTAAAGCATCTCTGCATTCAATCTCCAGTATCAAACAAACAATAAAAGTCATGTGAATATAGTTCCCTCTCAAAAAAACATTTTTTTTTTTTTTTTTTTTGTATCAGGGATTGAACTCTAGGGTACTTAACCACTGGGCCACATCCCCAGTCCTTTCTTGTTTTCTTTATTTTGAGACAGGGTCTTGGGACTAGGTTGCTTACAGCCTAGCTAAGTTGCCAATGCTGGCTTTGAACCTGTGATCCTCCTGCCTCAATGTCTTGAGCCGCTGGGATTACAGGTGTGTGCAACCACACCCAGCTCAAATTTTTATGTACTATATTTACCTTTCATGTGATATAAAGATGATACAATGCCTACATGATAAAATGAGGTAAGTAAGGAGGTATTTTTGACACACAGCTTTAGGTTACCACATAAGGATTATTTGAAACAGAAGCACTGCTGATACTGTGATACTGTGACAGTGGATTTGAGATGGCACCTCTGACTAAAGGTAGGATAGTATATTACAGGGATGATTCACATCCTGGATAGACAAAGCAGGACTGTGTAAGACTTCATCAAACTACTCAGAATGGCATACAATTTAGAACTTATGAATTGATTTCTTAAAATTTTCATTTCATATTTTTGAACCATGGCTGATCAAGGGAAACTGAAAAATAAGTAAAGCTGCAGATAAGTGTGAACAACTGTGCAACTGTTTGAAATTTAAGGTTTCTAAGAATGCAAAAATTTCAAACACAACACAGTCAATAAGCATTACATATTAAAAGCAAAGCAGAGTTTAGAAAAGTACTCTAGAACTAGGGACAGGAGCAGGTGCTGAGTACCCAGGCACAAAGCTTTCTGGGATAATGGAATTGTTTTAAAACTGGACTATGGTGATGGCTGCACAACCCTCACTGTATAGTACAATTACAATGAGCTAATTCTATAGCATGTGAGTTACACACAGAAAGACTGTTGAGAAGAAAAAAATTATATAATCATATATAGTTGCTAAAATGACACAACCCATTATGTCCTATCTCTCATACATGGGACACACTGATAAAAAAGCTTAAATTGAATAACAAATATACCACTTATGGTCACTTTGAAATAAATATGTTTTTAGAGTTTTATTCTTTTGAGAAAATAGGTGAATGATTAAAAATTTTTCATATACATGTGCAAAAACCCCTAAATTCTAGATTATGATTTCCAATCTATTTTAACGCACCCGTGTCAATTTTGTTGAAATAGAACTGAAAACTTGGAACTTAATAGATTTTAATAAAATTTAACATTAATTCCCGGTTTAAAAAAAAAAAAAAAAAACTCCACTTATCAGAAACTGATTAATATTTTCTCAACATGGATGTCTCGGCATCTAGTATGCATACATTTGTTAAATGACATCAAAGTGTGGTATGTTTGCTCAACTGTGCCTAGTTTATCCAGAACTTCTATTTTATGCTCTCCTAAGAGTACATGAGGATAATCAATTGTGTGAAATACAGAGGGATTTGAAAATCTGACCATTGTTTAAACAATTTTTTTTTTGATTTATGTATTTATTTTATTGTGAGACTGGGTCTTGCTAAGTTGCTGAGACTGGTAACCATATATTATTATCCTACTCTTCAAACAAATAGCAAAATAATATTACATCCGTCTTTACCTTATCAAAATCTAAATTTCAGGTTTTGAATTTATAGTCATTTATCCTCCTCTCGACTTTATAATAGTTCTCTGATGAATTTTAACTCCATTAAACAAATTTTTAGCTCCATCTTTACCCCCAATTACTTCATACCCTCTAGTTTCCTTTGTACTGTTGATACAAATTCCTGAACCTTTTAGGAGTTTAGGCATACAAATAAGGTTACTTCTTGGCTTTACCAACTGCCTACTTAGGTTGCAGCACTCTCATTTCTGCTAAGAAGTCAGTTCAGCCCCCACAATTTTGTCCATGCTATTCACATTTCAAATCTACTTTGTCCTTTATGAGTTCATGTGTTTTAAAAAAGTCCCTCTTAGCTAGTTCTGATAAGATTTATCATCAGGGAGGAAAAGTAAAAACATGTCCACTCTGCTGTCTTTACCCAAGTCTAAACTTAATCTCGACATTTTAAGCTGCTTTCAGTCTCCCAAATAACAAAAATCAAGAGACAGAGATATGAGAATGTATGAGAAAGAAGGGGGTGGGGGGAAGAGGATAAATGTATCCAGTAGGAGTTAAAAAAAAAAAAAAAAAAAGAATGGTGCTACGCATGGTGGCCCACACCTGTAATCCCAGCAGTGGCTCGGGAGGCTGAGGCAGGAGGATCACAAGTTCAAGGCCAATCTCAAAAACTCAGGGAGACACTGTCTCAAAAAAAAAAAAAAAAAAAAAAAAAAAAGGCTGGGAATATGGCTTGTCTTGGGTTCAATACCCAGCACACCCCACCCCACCCCGCCCCAAAAAGACGAGGGATGGGATGAGGGAGGAACAGAAACAAGATAGAAAGAAAATGACTTTTTAGATTCTCCACAGACAGTTGAGTCTGAAGACTCAAGATCCACAAGAAATACTGGGGGTGGGAGAGAAATCCCAATGTAATCACATTTGCAAATTCTAAGAGTAAATAATTCTAAGCTTCCAGAGAAAAGTTCTTAAGGATCAGACTAGCAATAGCAATACCAGAATGTCAGAAGACAGCAAAGCTGTAACTTCAAAGTTCTATTCAGAAAAATATTTAAATTTTCAGCCAGCCAACCAATCAAGCAATCAAAAAAACAGGTTGGGCTGGTGATATAGCTCAGTAATAGAGTACTTGCCCAGCATGCATAAAGCCCTGGGTTTGAACCCCAGCACTGCAAAACAAAAACAAAACACAGGTTCAGTAAGAAAATCTGACAACCAAATACTCTTATCTTTTAAATTTTTTTTTTTTTTTCATTACAAAGAAGCAGTCAACTAAAATTGGGAAGGCCTAAATTGGACCTAAGAAACAGGAACTTTAGAGTGTCTTTGAATAGACTAGCAAGAGAAAATAAGAGGTGGTAAGATGTCAGATTCTGGATCTATTTTGAAAGTAGAGCTGATAGGTTCAAATCACACATGAAGTGTGAAAATGAGAAGAATCAAGCATGACTCCAAAGTTTCTGACCTTACCAACTAGAAGTATGGAGTCATCCAATTAGATAAGGAAGGTTGAAGAAGAACAGATTTAGGACACTTTGAACTGAGATGTTGTATAGTTATCCATCCTCTTAGGTAGAGATGTTAAAGAGGTGACTGGATATGAAGATCAAGAGTTCAGAGGAAGGTGGGTGCAGTGGTACATGCCTGTAACACCAGCAGCTTGGGAGGCTAAGGCAGGAGGTTCCTGAGTTCAAAGCCAGACTCAGCAAAAGCAAGGTGCTAAACAACTCGGTGAGACCCTGTCTCTGAATAAAATACGAAATAGGGCTGGGGATGTGGCTTAGTGGTCAAGTGCCCCAGAGTTCAATCACTGGAAACTCCCTCCCCTGAAAAAAAAAAAAAAAAAAAAAAAGTGCTCAGAGGAGAGGCACAGGCAGAGAAAAGAGTCAGTAATGTATAGAAAATATTTCAAGTGCTAAGTGGATGAAATCATCAAAAGACTGCAGATGATTAAGCCAGACCTGGTGACACACCTACAGTCCCAGCTACTGGGGAGGCTGAGGCAGAAGGATTGCTTGAGCCTAGGAATTCAAGACCAGTCTAGACAACATAATAAGACCCCCAACTTGAAAAATAAAAATACAAAAATACACAGAAAAATTAAAAGAGAGAAGTGAGCCTTGGAGCTTTTCAACATTTGGAAGTTTAAGAGTTGAGAAATCAACAAAGGAAACTGAAAGGAAATGAGTTAAGAAATGAGAAAAAAGCAGTATAAGGTCAAGTGATAAAAACCCTTCACAGAGAACACATCAACTGTGCCATATAATGTTGACTAGATTAGTAGTAGAATGAGGATAAAAACTGACCACTGGAGCTGGGCATGGTGGCGCACGCCTGTAATCCCAGCACTTTGGGAGGCTGAGGCAGGAGGATCACGAGTTCAAAGCCAGCCTCAGCAATGGTGAGGCACTTAGCAACTCAGTGATACCCTGTCTCTAATAAAAATACAAAAAAGGGCTGGGGATGTGACCCAATGGTCGAGTGCCCCTGAGTTCACTCCCCGGTACCAAACAAACAAACAAAAAACAACTGGCCACTGGATTTAACAACATGGAAGTCTTGTGGTAACCTTGATCAGAACAGCTTTTTATCTGTGGGAATAAAAACCCAAATGAAATGGGTTTAAAAAAAATTGGGACACCAAAAAACCCCACAAAAAAAACCACAAAACAAACAAACAAAGGGACACAAGTGGTATACCCACCTTCAAGGAATTCTGCTATTAAAAAGAGGCAGAAATGGGGTAACAGAAAAGAGGAAATGCAGTTTTATTTTAAAATGAGAGAAATAACAAAATATCTGTAAGGAAATGGAAAAAAAAATTACAGAAGAAAAATACTAAGGAGAATAGGAAACCAATGTACCCGAACCAAGAAGAGGGATGAAAAATGCATAAGCAGAAGGGTGGTTTTAGGCCAAAGTAAGAACAGTTTATTTATTTATTTATTTATTATTAGTTGTAGTTAGACACAATACCTTTATTTTCTTTATTTATTATGTAGCGCTAAGGATCCAACCCAGGGCCTCGCATGTGGTAGGTGAGTGCTCTACTGCTAAGCCACAAGCCCAGCCCAAGAACAGTTTATTTTGACCAGCAAAAAGGTAGCGGTTTGGGGGTACAAATGCAGGTAACTGAGTACATGTGAGATGAGTTTATTAAGAATTCTTTTTGTCTGCTTTTTATTTTTAATTTAACTGATACATAGATTAATGGGGTACACATAATATTTTGACACATGATACACTGCATGATGTTTAAATTAGGCACAGCACAGTAACCAACACCTTTAATCCAGCTACTCCGAAAGCCAAGGCAGGAGGATCCCAAGTTCAAGGCCAGCCTGGCAACTCAGTGAGATCCTGTCTCAAAATAAAAATAAATAGGGCTGGGAATGTAGCTCAGTGTTACACTAGGCTCAATCCCCAGAATCACAATACATAACATACATATATACATAAAGCCAGCCAAGTTAAACATAGCCAACTCCTCCAACACTTATCATTTCTTTATTACTTTCAAAATCCTTGCTTCTAGCTTTTGAAAAGTACCGTACTGTTATCTATAGTCACGCTATTGTGCAATAGCACTTGTCTGCTATTATTTTCTCAGTTAGAAAGGAAAAAAGGTCGATAGGCTGAAGGTAAAGATGAAGGAGGTATAGGGGGTATCAGGAAAAGGAATGGAATAGCCAAATAGACGAATATAATGAAAGGTCTATGGAAAAACCAGTATGATTTCTGGGAATTGACTGTGACTGTTCAGGTTAATGAACATAAATTTAGAGTAAAACTGGTTAGCATGTCTGTGTTTATATAACCAGGTTATGATTTCTGCAAGCTTGGATGTACAAATAGAGATAGAAATGGGTAAGGGGTGAGGGTATTTGCACCAATTTTTTTTTAATAAGCTTTTTTTTTTTACATTTATTTATTTGCTTTTAGTTGTACACAATGCATTCATTTTTACATGGTGTTGAGGATCAAACCCGGGTCACGCACATGCTAGGTGAGCACTCTACTACTGAGCCACAACCCCAGCACCTATTTGCACCAATTTTAATGACTGTCCATGGAACTTAAGCAGGAAAGAGGTGAAGTTGTGAGGGGGAATGAGAGACAGCAAAAGGATCAAGACACGGTATATTGTAACAGGTCTGAATGCCTGATAAATTGGGGTACTGGAGACTCGTGGTTAGAAATAACAATGGGATTGCTACTGTTTATTAAGCACTTAGAATAACCTAGTTATTTCAGTATCACTCATTTAATTATCAGAATGACCCTGAAAGATGGGCATGATTATCATCCCTATTGAAAAGATGAAAAAGGGGTTGGAGTTGTGGCTCAGTGGCAGAGTGCTTGCCTAGCATGTGTGAGGCACTGGGTTTGATTCTCAGCAAAACATATAAATAAATAAAATAAAGGTCCATCTGCAACTAAAAAAAAAAAAGATGAAGAATCTGGGTGTGGTGGCACACAACTGTAATCTCAGTGACTCTGGAGGCTGAGGCAGGAAGATCCAAGTTTGAGGCCAACCTAAGCAACTTCGCAAGACCCTGTCTCAAAATAAAAAATAAAAAAGGTCTAGGGAATATAGCTCAGTAGTAAAGCGCTCCTGGGTTCAACACCCAGTACCAAAAAATAAAGAAAGAAAAAGATCAAGAGCCAGGAACAGTGACACAAATCTATAATCCCAGCTCGCAGTGATTCAGGAGGCTAAGGCAGAAAGATCACAAATTCAAGGTCAGCAGCAGTTTAGCAAGACTATATCCAAAACAAAAAGAAAAAAAAAAAAAAAAAAAAGTTGGGAAAAAAGGAGGGAATGTATGTAGCTCAACAGTGAATTACCCCCTGGGTTCACTCCACATTGGTGGGAATGAAGAAAAATTAAATTACTTGGCCCATGGTCAAAGCTCTTGGATCACATTTTCTTCCACAGTCTAAACAAAACCCTCACAAAATTAATACTAAGACTCTTGTGAATAAATTATTTTACAGCAATGATAA
This sequence comes from Tamias sibiricus, assembly GCA_025594165.1. NCBI lineage: Eukaryota > Metazoa > Chordata > Mammalia > Rodentia > Sciuridae > Tamias > Tamias sibiricus. The sequence continues at coordinate 44,904,296 of CM046672.1, read as the reverse complement.
AATATTTTAAAATAGCTGAAGTACTACTTTACAGCATCATGAGAGAAAGGGTAAACTTTTTTTATAGAAGGCATCTACTAGCATGAAGCAATTAAACTATCTGCAGTTATTGTTATTAGTGGGGCACTGTGTTAAAAACAAAACTCTTCTTATCATGTACAGATAAGATTTCTCCTTTTCCCCTCCCCCCCCCCCTCTCTCTTTCTTTTTTTGCAGTACTGGGAAATCAAACCCAGGGCCCAGGCCCCGTGTATTTCAAGTAAGTGCTTTACTGCTCTACCACATCCCCAGTCAAGACTTCTTTACTCTTATTTCTTTCCTTCTACTATTATATTATTTGGGCTTATTGTTTTCTCTTGATACATGAAGTCATGGCTCATTTTAAATTATTAGAAAATGCCCAGTTTTTGGCACCTAATTTCAGATTCAGGATTACCAAGTATTTCTGTAGACTACACAGCAACAATAAGTTTCCAAGGCTTCAAGTTCTGGCAACTTCACTAAATAGGGCAACCAAAAGAAACCAGAGCTTCAAGTTTCACTAGATCTTTGCAGTTCTAGGTAGTGATTTTGTGAATTGCTAGATTAAGATCTCTAAGTTGCAGGAGACATACATAAAATACCTTATAAGTATTTATTTCATCCAGCATACAAAGCTCTGCTACTCTCTCCGCTGGGGCCATGGTTTATAATTACATGGCTAATTAACAAACAAGAAGTGGACAAACTACGTCAGTGAAAACTTACCAGATGATTAAAGAAATAATCTATTGACAATTTATAATTTTTGTATCCTTCCACTAATCTTGATTTTAAGGGCAAATCATTTAAGAACAATTGACTTACATAATCATTATACTTTTTAAAAAAATATTTATTTATTTACTTTAGTTGTACACAATGCAATACATTTATGTTTACATGGTGCTGAGGATCGAACCCGGGCTGCGCAAGTGCGAGGAGAGCGCTCTGCCACTGAGCCACAGTCCCAGCCCAATCATTGTTCTTTATAAAATTTCTTGTTCCTATGCAGTGGCAACCCATTTTCCATTTGAATTATTATCCAGGCACAACTAAGTAAGATGTACAAGAATTCTTTATTTTACATAAGAATTTTACTCATTTTAGCCCATTTCATTTGGGTATTATTCATTTACAGACACAGGTATTTAACTGGAATTATTTCATAAACTATTCATATCTATTGCTACTTTATAACGATTTCCTCCAGAATCTGGAACTGGTTCTTCCTTTAAACTTCAAATGAAAATGATAACTGAGCTGGAATCACAAAGTAAAAAAGTTTATCTCCCCAACAATGTCAATTTTGTCATAAAAATGCATCCTTTTTATTCCTACTCACTGAAATTCTCCAATACTCCTGTTTGGGAAAGTTGGATATTTTAATTTTAAATGGAAAATACAATTGTGAATATGAAAAAACATTATTTGGAGGTATCCCTAAGAGACTTTCACAATATTAATAAACTAAAATGCTAAAATAAATAATTTCCATTTACTCACCCACTAAATAAACATTTGTTCATCCCAGTAGTTCAGACTCTGAAGAGGGGAGGGAAGGTGAAGACAAACATATATATGCAAATAGCAAAGAAGATTAAGTGTAGGTCATGATCGGTACTAAGAAGAAATACTAAGAAGAAAATAAACTCAGAGCTGAGACAAAGACTGCAACAAACTGTAATCCAGATTAGCCACAAACACACTTAATTGATTGACATCAATGCCTTTCCAGAATGTCTTTAAGACCTCCTGACTTTTACCTAGGTTCCTAGGATCAAAGCTCATCAAGCTTACCTCAGTTTCACTTGACAGGACTAAAGTTAGTCTATAAAATCACTAACAGAATACAAAAGACTTCATCCACTGAGCAGTACCTTTCTGATTAGACTTGATTTTATATTGTGTGATCGCACATATTATCCAAACTAGACATTTTCAAGACAGAAAAGGGATGTTTCAAATAATTATGCCAGAACAAGCACTTAATGATGACTTCCCACCAGGGCAAACCAGGACATATGGTCGCACTAATTCTATACCACATCAAAAGTTAACTAGTCAAAAATTTCCAGAGCACTTTATAGTTTGAGGTATATTTAAATTATAAGCACTCTTCAAATAAAATCCTAAATTATAGCTAAGTGTGATGGTAAACAACGCCTGTAATCCCAGCAGCTCAGGAGGATGGAGAGTTCAAAGCCAGCCTCAGCAAAAGTGATGTGCTAAGAAATTCAGTGAGATCCTCTCTCTAAATAAAATACAAAATAGGGCTGGGGATGTGGCTCAGTGGTCGAGTGCCCTTGAATTCAGCCCCCAGCACCCCTGTACCCCACCCCCAAAAGACCTAAATCATAATATGAACCCATATAATCCAAATTAATTCTTTATTAAACTTCATCTAAATGCCTCACACCATACACAAAATCTGCTTTAGGTGCATTATAGACCCAAAGGTAAAAAAACCAAAATCAAAGTATTTCCATGACATTGGGGTAGGGAAAAATACTATACCATACCAAATAGGGAGAGAGAGCAAGGGAAAGAAACGGGAAAAAAGCAAAGCAAAGCAAAGCAAGGGAAGGGAGCAAACAAAGAAGGAAAAACACCAGTCCACTAACCAAAAAAGAAAATCCTGATAAACATGTCACATTAAAATGAAGCACTGTTCTTCATAAGAAACCACTAAACAGGAAAAGATATTTGCAATATAAACCTCCAAGTAAGGATTCATATTCAAATCCAGAGCTCTATTAAAAAAACATGCATTTAAATAGAAAAATGGGCAATAAATTTCAGAGGGACTTCATGAAAAATGAAATTGAAATGACCAAGATATGAAAAGAAATTCAACATCATTAGTTGTCAGGGAAATGGAGATTAAAATCACATGCAACTACATACCCACTAGATTGGCTACAATTAAAATATATAATGCCAAGTATTATTGCTGGCAAGGAATATGGAGCCATTAGAACTCTAACATACTAGTAATTGAGGTAATAGGTAATAAACTATTACTATGGAAAACTGTTATTACCTAATAAAGACACAAGTTCCCTATGTTTCTGCATTTTGATTTCTAAGTATATATCCTCAAGAAAAATACCCAAACAGCTGGGCCTGGTGGTAGATGCCTGTAATCCTACTTGGGAGGATGAGGCAGGAGAATTGCAAATTCAAGGCCAGCTTCAGCAAATCAGTGGGGCCCTAAGCAACTTAGTGAGACCCTACGTCAAAATAAAAAATAAGTCAGGCGTGGTGGCGCACGCCTGTAATCCCAGCACTTGGGAGGCTGAGGCAGGAGGATCTAGGGTTCAAAGCCAGCCTCAGCAATGGCAAGGCACTTATCAACTCAGTGAGACCCTGTCTCTAATAAAATACAAAAAAGGGCTGGGGATGTGGCCCAGTGGTCCAGTGTCCCTGAGTTCAATCCCGGCGCCAAAATAAATAAATAAATAAATAAATAAATAAATAGGAACAGGGTCTCTATATGTAAATATACACTGCATTCTAATTCTGTGAGTAAACTTTCAATTTTAATCTGCTAGATTACCATTCTTCAAATTCTGAAAAAGTGGACTTTCCAGATATTACTCAAAAAGTCATGTAAATTGTAAAATTTTAATACTGAACTCCTCATTTATAATTTTGAAATTTGGAATAAGTATCCAGTATTGATTGGACATTATAGTTTTTAGATAAGATAATACTAAATAGATTATATAATCAAGATTTGGCAACTCCACTTTTTGTAAGCATGATTAAATTCCCAAAACCTGGGGCTGGGGTTGTAGCTCAGTGGTTAAGCGCTTGCCTCACATGTGTGAGGTACAGAGCTTGACCCTCAGCACCAAATAAATAAATAAATAAAAGATATTAAAAATTTTTTTCCCCAAAACCCATTATATATTAACTCATACTTCTTAAGAAAAACCATACATTGATGTATGGATTAAATATAAGTGTCATGGGTTGGGGTTGTGGTTCAGTGGTGGAGTGCTTGCCTAGCAAGTATGAGGCACTGAGTTCAATCCTCAGTACCATATAAAAAATAAATAAAATAAAATAAAGGTATTGGGTCCATTTACAACTAAAAATATTTAAAATATCAATGTCATAAATGCAAATTAAATGATTAAATTTTTTTCATTGCTGTACTCATAGTTAAATTCGTACATTGTTATAACAAGGAACAAATTGTTTTATGTCATATGAATTTGATGTCATGAATTTAACTATTACAAACACAATATTTATTGGTTTTAGAATCTGTTGAAGAGACAAATTTAAACATGGAACATTAAAATACACATCTTTAGGTTCATGTATATAAAAGTATATAACTTTAAAAGGTTATTAAACTGCTTTAATGAGAAATACTGTTCTCAACCTTTATGTGGTTCTCACCAAGAATTTTAGAGAACTTTTTTCATGATTTCATAAAGGCATATAACTAAAACACTACAGTATACAGTTAAAAATATAAAAAACTTAATATAAAAAGTTTTAAAATAAGAACAATCAAAATAAGTCATTTAAGATGCATCACTGGTCAAATCTTGAATAACCATTAAACAGAATCATGCATCCTGAAGTAAAGTGAGTTTCTAAAAAGATGACAAAGAACTAACCTACAGATGTTTTAACAGGTAATGTGTCATGAGACGATTGTTGGCTAAAGCAATCCTCCTGCCTCAGCCTACCAAGTAGCTGGGACTACAGCAAGAACCACAGTGGTCAGCTACTGTTTTTCAGAAAAACTTGCTAAGTTTTAAAAGTATATGATTCAAGTATTTTCTCAGTAAATTTTCTGAGTTGTGCAATTATCACCACAATCCAACTGCAGAACATCTTAAACTACTCTTTTATAGCATAAGGTTCATTTAAAAATTTTTTTTGGTAGTACTGTTGATGGAACCTAGAAAGCAGGGCTTCAAGCACTCTAGGCATCCTCAGCCCCCAAAACACAGTTCTGTAACATAAAGAGATTCTTTACCCAAGTATAAGGTTTGTTTCAACACCAGCGGTATTAAAAGGGACTACTAGAGCATTTTAAAAAAATGCCATTAAAGCTTGTTTGCTACTGTGAAACAACTTATTCTATCAATTAACGAGTTAAAAATTTCAGATTTAGAAAATTTTCTTCCTACCCTGGACAGCTGTCCCTACCATGTTAAGCTGTTTATAATAACTCTACCTGATATGCTGGGAAAAATCACCTGGGTTATCTTGCTTCCCCCCTCCTTCGTGTTACAAACTGTTGTGAGATTTCCTTTCAGATTAGGGGCTAAAGTTTATTTTCTTTCTGGTTTCCTGACGGAGCAAAGGCCCAACGCATGTGAACGGAAACAAAACCCACAGACTGTAGCGATGCTAACTAAATACTACGGGTAGGGACACCTTCCTCCTCAACAAATCTCCCTTTCCCAGCGCGCATCTAGCGGGGTCGTTCAGTGGCCACCGACCACTCAGATCTGAACCTGAACTGTGAACCAGGGTCCTGGGTCAAGCTTAAACTCTCCTACGTACATGTTTCAGGGGTCAACAGCAAACATTCTTAATGTGCACTCTAAAGAGACGGTTGCACAACTGGCTAAGAGAAGGATTCCGGTTTAACAGGTAACTATCACAGATGAGACAAGTGGGATGTGAGCTGCTCGAGGGTCAGTGGCATTTCGAGATCATATGAGTCGCACACTGAACCCAAAGTTTTGGCACATTACTTTATAGTTCACTTGAGAAATATTGCATCGAGTCGAAATTAAGAACGTGGGGAAAAAAATGGGTGCAGTGGAATCAACGAATCAGCACTGAACTCAAGGTAGGCGGAAAAATTCTTTGAATACTCCGGCTTTGTTTGGCGATGAGACGACAGAACCACCGAATTTCGGAGTTGGAAGACACGTATCTCGGTGTTCTCCGGTCCGTTCTCGGACTTCAGTACCGCCCCGCCCGTCGCGCACTCGGTCCCGTAGTTCCCCGGATTTAAGGCGGGGACCTCCGAGGAGCTCGGGGAGGCCGCGGCCCGGCCCGCGACGCCGGGCCGGGAGGAGCGGCCTCCCAGAGGACGACCGAGGGAGGAGGTGGGCGCGAGGCCGCCGCGCGCCGGCCGAGAGCGGGGTGCAGCCCCGAGCGAGTGGGCGCCCGGCCCGCTTCCCCACCCCGAGGCCGGCCCCAGCGTACCTTTGGCGAGGGCTACGGTGGAGTTCTCGGTGTCGATGGTGTAGAGGATGCCCTCGTAGCGGATCTCCGCCTTGGAGATGAGGCTGATCTTGCTGCCGATGTAAGGGGTGCCCCCGCTCATGGCGCCGCCGCCGCCCCTCCGGGCCGCTCGCAGAGAGGCAGATCCCACGCCGCTGTCGCCGCTCCGCACGCCCGCTCGCTCCTTCGGCGCCTACAGCAGCCGCCTCAGATCCAACATGGCGGCGGTGCCGGCTCCGCTACCCTCCCCCAGCCTCCCGCCCTCAAACCGCGGCGCGGCGGCGGCGGCGGCAGCGGAGGCGGCGCGGGGCATGCTGGGCGGGCGAGGCCGAACTCTCGCGAGACTCGGGCGACCGCGGGCCGCTCCAGATATCTCAGCGGCGTCTGTAAATCCCAGCTGCGGCGCTTGGCCTAGCGGTTGAGGGGGGTTTCCGGGTAGAGGTGCGATGTTTCGCGACTCAGAGACGCTGTGGCGGGACTGGAGAAGCGCTGGTCTCTTTTTTTGACCCTGGTCGCGGCCTCCGCCATTTCCAGACGCGTTGTACTTTAAGAGCCCAGTGCCTGGGGCTGAGGTTGTGGCTTAGTGGTAGCGCGTTCACCTAACATGTGTGAGGCCCTGGGTTCGATCCTCCGCACCACATAAAGATAAATAAATAAAGGTATTGTGTCAAAAAAAAAAAAAGAGCCCAGTGCCTTTGTAAACACAGTTTCCTGTACCTGGAAAGTTACCCTCCCGCCTCCAAGCTCCAGGGGAGCTGCAGGTCATCCTTTTACGCCCAGCCTTTTCCCTGCTGAGCCACCTGCGCCCCTCACGGAGCTCTCAGGGAGTTGTTACTACATCTATCACACCAAAGTTAACCTCGGCCTCCCGGGCTGCTCACAGAGGAGCTGGGATTCCATTCCAAAGATTCAGTTTTTAGTCCTGCTCTGTCCAGCACTTTATTTTATTTATTTATTTTTGGTTGTACCGGGGATTGAACTCAGGGGCGCCCGACCACTGGGCCACTTCCCCAGCCCTTTTTAGTATTTTATTTAGAGACAGGTTCTCGCTGAGTTGCTAAGTGCCTCGCCATTCCTGAGGCTGGCTTTGAACTCTTATCCTCCTGCCTCAGCCTCCCAAGTCGTTGGGTTTACAGGCCTGCGCCACCGTGCTGGCTGGCCAACGCTTTAAATGCCCGGATCCACGCTTGTAGCCTTTCATTTTATTGTACATCGACCAATCCCAAGTATTTGTAACTTATCAGTTCTGTGAACTCTAGTTTCATATAAAGGATAGCCTTCTCAGTCCTTCCAATTGGAATGTGAGAATTCCCTCTACTTTTCTTCTTGCTTCCACATTGTTTCTTTGTTTTTGAGGCACTGAGGATTGAACCCAGGGGCACACTACCACTGAGCTACATCTCCAACCCTTTTCTTTCTTTCTTTTATTCTTAAATTAGGTCTCACCAAGTTTCCAAGGCTGGCCTGCAACTTGCGCTCCTCCTCCCTCAGCCTCCTGAGTGGCTGAAATTACAGGCATGTGCCACTGTGACCTGGTTCAATAGTTTTTACTGGATACACAGGCAGAGGGATCTTGTAAGTCAGGTCATGTCCCTCCTCTACTCACTACTCTTCTCACTGACTCCATATCACACAAAGGGAAAAACAAGACTCCTTATTTTGGCTTCTCGTTACCTCCTTTCTCCATTCTGTTGCATTTCCCACCTCTTGACACAGAACTTTCACACTTAATTCCAAGCTGTGCCCCAGTGTCACCTCCAGATATGACTTTCCTATCTGCCCTGTTTAAAATATCGCTACTTGCTAGAAGCGGTGGCTTGGGAGTCTGAGGCCAGAGGATCCCAGGTTCTAGGGGTGCCTCTGCAACTTAAGGAGACCCTGTCTCAAAATAAAAAACAAAAAAGACTGGGGTATAGTTCACTGGTAGATCACCCCTGGGTTCAGTTCCCAGTACTGCAAATCAAAATTAAAATAAAAAAATAGGGGCTGGGAATATAGCTCTGTTGGTAGAGTGCTTGCATTGCATGCACAAGGCCCTGGGTTCACTCCCCAGCACCACACATGCGTGCGCGCGCACACACACACACACACACACACACACACATACAGTATACATCACTTTATATCTCCTTGCTCAGCTTGTTTTTTTTTTTTTTCCTGCATAGCATTTATCTCTCCCCAGTATGTCCACTTAGTTATTTGTGTGTGTCCTTCTCCTTCACTAGAATGTACATGTTTTGAGGCAGAGATGTTTTGTCACTTCTGTATCAACAGGGCCTAGTAAGCACCTGGCTTAGGGCAACTGCTTAGTAGATATTTGTGGCATGAATAAACAGGAAGATGAAGGCAGAGCACAGGCAGGATGTCTGGTGAGCTGAGTGAACAAATGGTGAGAAGACTGGTGTTACAGAGTGGTGAAAGCCACAGAGAAATCTAAGAGGCTGTGATGTGACTTCAAAGGCAGGCTGTGAATCCCTGGTTCAATATGAAGTCAATGTTAGAAAGTTAAATTCTTGTTCTTTTCTTCTCATTCTAGGTCTAGGACCCAGTTTACCTTCTCATACGTCTTTAGTGAGCTCATCCTTTTCCATAGTCATTTTCCACAAACTGACAATTCCCCAATTTACACCTCCCTTCTACATCTCCTGACTTCCAGGGTCACATTAACTACACGGTATGCACTGTGTATGTGTAGCTGAGAATCAAACCCAGGGCATGCTAGGCAAGAGCTCTACCACTGAGCTACATCCCCAACCTTACATACACAATAAATGCAATCACTTGCAAGGCACTTTCAACTCAAAGTATCCAAAATTACTGCATCTATTTCCTTTCTACCTCTAAATAAACTGTCATGCCCGCTGGCTCCATCAAGTCCTCACCTAAGTGTCTGCTATGGTTTATATGGCTTTAGTATATCTCCCATTGATTCATGTATTGGGGAATCTTGATCCCCAGTGTGGCAATATTGAAAGGTGGTAGAATCTTTAAGAGGTGGGTATGCCCTTGGGAGGTATTAATGCTGGTTGCAAGTTCTCTGAAGAGTAAGTTGTTATAAAAAGAGCAAAATGGGGATGGGGTTGTGGCTTAATGGTAGAGCACTTGCTTGGCACATGTGAGGTGCTGGGTTCGATCCTTAGCACCACATAAAAATAAATAAATAAGCCGGGTGCGGTGGCGCATGCCTGTAATCCCAGCACTTGGGAGGCTGAGGCAGGAGGATCATGAGTTCAAAGCCAGCTTCAGCAATGGTGAGGCACTTAGCAACTCAGTGAGACCCTGTCTCTAATAAAATACAAAAAAGGGCTGGGGATGTGGCCCAGTGGTCGGGTGCCCCTGAGTTCAATCCCCAGTACCAAAATAAATAAATAAAGGGTTTGTGTCCATCTGTAAATAATAATAATAATAAAGAAAAGAGCAAGACTGGTCATGCATGGTGGTGAACACCTGTAATCCCAGTGGCTTGGGAGGCTGAGGCAGGAGTATTACAAATTCAAAGCTAGCTTCAGCAACTTAGCAAGGCCCTAAGCAACTTAGTGAAGCCCTGTCTCTAAATGATGATGATGATGAAGATAATGATGATGGTATGATGATAGGGCTGGGGATGTAGCTCAGTGGTTAAGTGCCCCTTATTACAATCCCTGGTACAAAAAATAAATAAATGAAAAGCAAGATTGGCTTCTTCCTGTCTCACCATATGTTTTCTCCCAGTTGAATATGTTCCCTGCCGTGGTGGTGTCATGTATACATAACACAGCCAAGAGGGCCCACCAGAGGGTGAAGAGATTAGAGAGTTGCCCTTGAACTTTCAGTCTCCAAAAGTGTAAGCTAAATAAATCTTTTTTCTTTTTGAAGTTTCCAGCTTCAGTTATTTTGTTATATCAACAGCAAATGAGTAATACAGTGGCCAGTCCTGAAGCCAGGAGTTTTTATTTAGCTATCCCCAGTTGGTATCAATCTTGTTGATTTTACTTTTTTTTTTTTTTTTTTTTTTTTAGTTGTTGATAGATCCTTATTTTATTTATTTATATGTGATGCTGAGAATTGAACCCAGTGCTTCACACATGCCAGGCAAATGCACTAAGCCTCTGAGCCACGGCCCCAGCCCTAGTTGATTTTACTTTATGTTCAGTAGTTCGTGGTTTCCTGCACCCTAGGGCATCAGGAACCATGCATAAATGCAACTAATCAGTTTGGTAGCCCATATTATATTGTACTTATGAATCTGTAATTTATTGCTAGAAACAAGGTTGAGAACAGTGACACATTTCACTACCATTACTATGGCTTTCTAAACTCCAGTTCCCTCGTTGCTTCCCTGCTTACGAGCTCTTAGTAACCCTAGAGTTAAAAATACATCCCTCTCTGTTGAATATTTTCAGTAACAGGGAGCTCTCAAATTTGTGCAGTGGAGGGGCTAAGAAGTATCAGTCCGGTTGGAAGGAGAGAATATGGGGATTTGAAGATTGTCCAGACTTCCATTTCTAGCTAGTATGCTTTTTCACTTACTTTTTGTGTTATTGTTGTGAGGCAGGGTGAGTGGCTGATGGAGAATATGGGAGAAACAAGGGCCCCTCACCACCCTTTAGTGTGGCCACTACTATTCATCTAAGTAACATATGATGTTGTTTGCCTGCATTTAAGGATCAGTTTTTTTTTTGGAAAATTACATCCTTTCAAACAACAGAACCATTCTATGAGAGACATGCTGAAACTGAGACTAATGAATGATTCCATGGAAGATATCCCCCAGCCCATATTTGCTCTTGAGTAGAATTGCTGCTGATTTCTACCTCTGCTCTTTTCAGAGTATGATCAATGAATTTACACAGTTAAAGGCAGGGATGATACAATTTCACAGTTATCTGCTTTTTAATTAAAAGGAGCCCTCTGTATATATATGTTTTTATTTCTAACTTTAAAATGAGAAAACTAAGCTGGGCCTGGTGGCACATGACACACACACATGACTCCACAGGCTGAGACAGGAGGATTGCTTGAGCCCATGAGTTTGAGACCAGGCTGGGCAACATGAATGAATGAATGAATGAATGAATAAATAAATAAGTAAAATGAGAAAACTTGATACTTAGGGAAGTTAAGTAACTTAGGCCCAGGATCAAGGTGAAAATCATGAATTTCAATCAAGTCGGTATGGTTTTACAATGTCTGTACTCTATACCATTCTAGGATGGCAAATGGAATCAATTGTCAAGTGACAACTTGAGTGCATGGCACTGCTAGCCTAGAGACCTATATTGAAAAGGATTCTAAGGTTGTGTCTGAGACAATAGGACTTTGTGCCATGATCATTTATCAGCATCTTCCATAGACATAGGGTGGAAAAGTAGTGAAACCAGGTCCAAATCTCTGTCTATACCATTCCCCTTATAAGTATATGCCACAAAAGTACATATGGATAAATGCTTTGTACATTTAATGGAACTCTACAATTAGTTTTCTTATTCTTGCTATTATTCAAATATTTGTCCAACTATTCTTAACATCAAACAACAGAAATGGATAAGATGTGTATGTCATTGGAAAGTAAGCACAATAATGGAAACTAATCTATAATGAATTTTTCTGAGAAAAAAATCTTTCTAGAATGCAAATCTGATGATTACCAGACCTTTCCTTCGAGACCATTCCCCCACATCTAATCCATTTGGGCTGCTATAACAAAATATCATAAGCTAGCAGTTTATAAACAACAGAAATTTATTTCTCACAGTTTGGAAGCTGGGAAGTCTAAGATATAGGCTCTGGCAGATTTAGTTTTGGGCGAGGGCTCTCTTCCTGGTTCCTAGATGGTTGCCTTTTTTGCTAAAATTTCACATGGAGAAAGGTGCACAGGATCTCTTTGAGGTAATGGATTTTGTTTTGTTTTTGGTACTGGGAATTGAACCCAGGGCCTGGCACATGCTAGGTAGGTGCTCTATTCCATGAGCTATACCTCCAGCCCTTTTGAGGTCTTTTTTGTTTTGTTTTGTTTTTTGTTTTAGGGATACTAAAATCATCTGTGAGGGCTCTCCCTTCAAGACCTAATCACCTCCTAAAGGTCTTACCTCCCAATGTGAGGCCCTTGGGATGAAGATCTCAACAAATGAATTTTGGCAGAATGTAAGCATTGCAGCTCATTGCATACCCTGCTTTCCCCACCCAGAGCTTTCAATCATTTCAGTGGCTTCTTATGGGCCTATGTTCTTAGAATTACCTGGGTATGCTATTTTTACACAATCCTGTATGAACTGGCTCCTGCTTAACTCTCTGGTCTCGCTCTTGTTTTCCCCTTTCATCATGGTCCATTTCCTCTATCTACTTCCCATAGCCTTTGTCTGCCATTCCAGAAGCCATATTAAATTTCTTTCAGATTCTCTACCTCATGCTTTGCCATTGCAGCTCTTAGCCAAGATATCACTTCAGTCCAGGAGCCTTCTCACTGCTGTCCTGAGATATGCACTCTGAGAAAATTACTACCCAATGTGTACTATCTCACTGCACGAATACATTCATGTACTGTCTTGGTCTGTTTTCTGTTGCTATAATAAAATACCAGAGGCAGAGTAATGTGCAAAGGAAAACAGTTTGTTTAGCATATAGTTTTGGAGGTTGAAAATCCAAGATTGAGTAGGCCCAATCTTGTGAGGGTCTCTTGGCTTCATCATAACGTGTTAGATAAATGGAAAGGGAACTGGCCTGTGCAGAATAGGTCAAGAGCATGTTTTTAGCAACTTGCTTTCAAAGAACTCACTCTGCGAGACCAGCATTAATCCTTCTGAGGGCAATGCCTCCCCTAACGTAACTGCCGTGCACTGGGCCCTGCTTTTTAAAGTTGCTTCCACCTCAACATCATCACACTGGAGACCAAGTTTCCAGCACATGAGACTTGGGGGGACACATGCAAACCATATCCAAACCATAGCATGTGCTAAGCCTGTCATTGCACACTGTGGTGACAATGCAAATTCACTTGTTCATGTCATACATTAGTTTTTTTTTTTTTTTTAAAGAACTCAACCTTTATTTTATTTTTTATTTTTTTAAATATTTTTATTTATTTGCTTTTAGTTGTACACAATGAGTTTTATTCAATGCATTTTATTTGTACGTGGTGCTGAGGATCGAACCCGGGTCGCCCACGTGCTAGGCGAGCGCTCTACTGCTGAACCACAATCCCAGCTCCTTAACCTTTATTTTTATTTATTTATTTATTTATTTTTGTGGTACCGGGGCTTGAACTCAGGGGCACTCGACCACTGGGTCACATCCCCAGTCCTTTTTTGTATTTTATTTAGAGACAGGGTCTCACTGAGTTGCTAAGTGCCTCGCCATTGCTGAGGCTGGCTTTGAACTCGTGATCCTCCTGCCTCAGCCTCCCAAAGTGCTGGGATTACAGGCGTGCGCCACCGCGCCCGGCTCCTTAACCTTTATTTTTTTGTTTGCTTTTTATGTGGTACTGAAGTGCCTCACCCATGCTAGGCAATCACTCTACTACTGAGCTACAAACCCAGTCCCTAGACATTAGTCTTTAAGAGGTGCCAAGAGCAGGGACTGATATGTATTTTCACTATTGGATTTTTAGCACCAACCCAGGGCCTCACATACAGTAGGGACACAATAAATCTTTATCAGATGAATTAATAGATTAAATGTTATTTGTATGTTATTTCATATCAGATATATGAACTTTCTTTTTTTTTAATAGAATATATAGAAAGAACTACTGGGCTGGGGTTGTGGCTCAGTGGTGGAGTGCTTGCCTAGCATGGGTGAGGCACTGAGTTTGATTCTCAGCACCACATACACATAAATAAAATAAAGGTCCATCAACAACTACAAAATATTTTTAAAAAAGAGAACTACTTCTAGCTTTAAAGATTCTATTTTAATATGAAGGCTTAAAATGAGTTGTGTAGGACGTTCATTATCTATGTTTGGCTTTAAAGTGAAATGTTTTGCACCAAACCCAAGCATTTTTATTCATTTCTTGTTGTGTACAAAGTTAACATGCAAATTTCAATTGCCAGTTGAGTAGTTCTGTGTGATGTTTTCTTGTTACTATGTGGCAGACACCCATGGCTTTCTCATTCACCCCATCTGGGCTTCCAGTGTGGTCTAATTATCCTGAAAAGCCAAGATGCGTTAGAGCTGAGCTTGATTACTCTAATGGCACACAATGTTTTTACCAACCTCCTGATTCCTGAATAATTATCATTATCATATTTATGTGTTTAGCCAAAAGCTTAATTGGAAGATTCCAGAATGAAACAATGCTACACAGGAAAAGAAACTTCCAGTCATTTTCTTGGAAAAAAATTTTTTTAAATCAAAATTCTACAAGTACATCACAAGATTAAATCATTGAATCAAGTGGAAGGGCTCATTCCCAGCCTACCCCTCTGCAGCGGTGGTCCTCCGGAGGCAAGTATGTTTAACTCTTTCAGCTGTTTCTGCTGGTGGTTATCATTGTCTCTAAATAGTATGTTTACATCACCAGTTCTTGATGCATCTGTTTTAGACATTGTCTATTGACTTGGATAAATGAAGATTTATCTCACCGGACAAGTATGTAGAGATATTTGGGAGTTCTTTTCTATTCCATTGCTACCTTTATTTGCTCCTTGCAGAGGTCTAGGCTGTATGCATAATAAGGTGGGCCTTCCATATATGGGTGGGCCCAGCTTGACTATGCATGTGCTGACATAGCATGAGGATTCCCCCTGCCTCCTGGTCTTGTTTTTGTTTGTTGACCTTAGCCGGAGTCTTTAGTGGTGGAGACTTTTTCAAAGTCTGGTGACCAGTGGGAACACATATGAGAATAATATCATAAACAATTTGTTTATGGACTCTGTAGTAGACTCATTCACTGGAGGACTTCGCTTAGGATGATCAGGTGGGAAGTCACTGTAGCCATTTAACCAATGAGTCTTTTTTTTTTTTTTTTTTTTTTTTTTTTTTGGTACAGAGGATTGAAATCAGGGGCATTCGACCACTGGGCCACATCCCCAGCCCTTTTTTTTTTTTTTGTATTTTATTAGAGAGAGGGTCTCACTGATTTGCTAAGTACCTCACCATGGCTGAGGCTGGCTTTGAACTCACGATCCTCCTGCCTCAGCCTCCCAAGTGCTGGGATTACAGGCGTGCGCCACCGCACCCGGCTTAACCAATGAGTCTTTAAATGACAGATTGTAGAGGCTTGGGGGCATTCAATTTTTTTAAAGCTCAAATCACAAACTTTAATTTGCAGTTTCAAAATTTTTTTAAGAGAAGAACCCCTGCAACTTTTAAGGGGTGTATGTCAGGCCACCCATGGCCACTATATGAGAGTGATAGCGAGGAAAGTAGGAAGATTCAACTCCACGTCTTATTCCCGCCTTTTTTTTTTTTTTTTTTTTTTTTTTTTGGTACTAGGAATTTAACTGAGGGGCGCTTAGCCACTGAGCTACATCCCCAGCCCTTTTAATTTTTTATTTAGAGATACGGTCTTGGCTGGGCGCTGTGGCACATGCCTGTAATCCCAGCACTTTGGGAGGCTGAGGCAGGAGGATCGCGAGTTCAAAGCCAGCCTCAGCAATGGCGATGCACTTAGTAACTCAGTGAGACCCTGTCTCTAAATAAAATACAAAAAAGGGCTGGGGATGTGACCCAGTGGTCGAGTGCCCCTGAGTTCAATCCCCAGTACCAAAACAAAACAAAACAAACAAAAAAAAGAGATAGGGTCTTGCTAAATTCCTGAGTCTGGCTTTGAACTTGTGATCCTCTTGCCTCAGCCTCCTGAGCTGCTGGGATTATAGGCGCGCACCATGGTACTTACTCCCGCCTTTTGTTCTACTGGGAATTTATAAGATACATAATGTGGAGGTACAAGGCATGGAGGGTTTTCTCCTTCCTTGGCTACAGTTCCCTTCTCCATCTCTCCACCGTGTAATTTCAGTTCTTGGCCTCCTGTGTCTGGCATCATCAGTTACTGCTACCTTTATTTCTGTGTGTTATGAAAAAAATATACACAACATAAAATTTACCATCTTAACCCTTTTTCTTTATTTTGAATTTTTTTTTTAATTGTAGATGGACACAATACCTTTATTTTATTTATTTTTATGTGGTGCTGCAGATCAAACCCGGTGCCTCACATGTGCTAGGCAAGCACTCTACCACTGAGCCACAACCCCAGCCCCATCTTAACCCTTTTTTATTGTGTAGTTCAGTGGCATTAAGTACATTCTCATTATGGTGCAGCCATTGCTCATCACCATCTCCAGAACTTTCTGTCTTATCCAAATGAACTCCATCCACCAAACACTGACATTCTCCTTTCTCCCTGCAGCCCCTGACGACCATTCATTATTCTACTCTCTGTGAGTTGGGCTCATTTAGGAACTTCTTATAAGTTGAATCATACAATATTTGTCCCTTTGTGTCCACCCTCTACTTTATGTCTTCAACAACTGTTGAGATTTCTTATCTCTTGGTGATTTCCCATATTTTGTGGCTTTTCATCTATTACCTCCTTTACTATTATATTAGTGGGGTATGGGGAGTGGAGATAACAGTGTAGGGTGAAACTGCCATATTTTTTTAAACTTTATTTGTTATTTATTTATTTTTATGTGGTGCTGAGGGTCGAACCCAAGTCCTCACACCTGCGAGGCAAGTGCTCTACCACTGAGCTACAGCCCCAGCCTGAAACTGCCATCTTTAATCAGGAGTTTATTCTTTTTGAGAAGAGAAGATCCCAATAAAAGGGACAAACATTGTATGTTTTCATTTATATGAGGTCAAACTCACAGAGACAGAAAGTAGAATGTGCAGCGGCTGCTAGGGAAAGGGGATGGGTTGGAGTTTCAGATCTGGATGATGAATCTGGACATGGATGGTGGTGATGGGACAAGAAGTTCTAATCCAGTGACTTCTAAGCCAGGTGTGGTGCTATACTTCTGAATCCCAGTGACTCGGGGGAAGCTGAGGCAGGAGATTCCCAAGTTCTATGTCAGCCTGGGCAACCTAGGGAGACCCTGCCTCAAAATAAAAATTAAAAAGGACTGGGGTATAGCACCCCTGGGTTTAATTGCCAGTATCAAAAATAATAATAATAATAATAATAATCCAGTGACTTCTAGGCCTGCCAGATGCAGATCTCTAGCCCCATGCAGAGGAATGTAGAGGGCCAACTCCTCTGTGATGAAATTTCAGTGACAAGAGCACAGTAGGCCTGGAAAGGATTCATATGGCTTATTTGTGTATCTCTGGGCTTTATAAATTCTTTAAGGAACTAGGTCTGAGATTAGGATGAGACAAAGTAAGCACCCAGGGTACAACATTTAAGGAGGTACTCACTCTTTTTCTTTTCTTTTTTTTTTTTTTTTAAACTGGGGATTGAACCCAGAGCTTCTCGCATGTGAGGCAAGTGCTTTACCACTGAGCTGTATCCCAGCCTGGGAGGGACACACTATTAAGGTACAAGTCCCACGAAGAGAGGACTGCTCCAACACACTGCCACCTCTGCGGGGAAGTCCAGATCACATTTGTGTATTAGTTAGGGTTCTCTAGAGAAACAGGACCCGCAGGATATATATAGATGATAAGAAGAGATTTCTTACAGGAATTGGCTCATACGATTATGGAGGCAGAGAAGTCCCACCATCTGCTGTCTGCAAGCTGGAGATCCCGTGAAGCCTGGATGGTAATTCAGCCTGAGGCTGAAGTCTTGAGAAAGGGGAAAAACAAGGGGTGGGTGGTAGGTGGGGCCCAGCCTGAGATCCTGGAGCTCTGGAGTCTTAGGGTAGGAAAGATGGATGTCCTACCCTCAGGACAGGGATAGGAGAGGAGGGGAATTCACCCTTCCTTGATGTGTTAGCTTTCTAATATCTGAGACACAGAAACTTAAAAAAGGTTTATTTTCAAAGTTTTAAAGGTTTCAGTCCATGATCAATTGGTCCCATTGCTTAGGGTCTGTGCAGGGACCCATAGTCCCCTTTAAGGAGTTGTCCCTAAGGGCCTAAAGGCCTCCCAGTAGGACCACCTCCTAATAATGCCTCCCTGGGGAACTCAGGGGCACTTGACCACTGGGGTACTCGACCACTGGGGCATTCGACCACTGGGCCACATCCCCAGCCCTTTTTTGTATTTTATTTAGAGACAGGGTCTCACTGAGTTGCTAAGTGCCTGGCCATTGCTGAGGCTGGCTTTGAACTTGTGATCCTCCTGCCTCAGCCTCCCAAGTGCTAGGATTACAAGCGTGCGCCACCGCGCCCCGCGAGCAAGCCTTTATTTAACACACAGACCTTTGAGAGATGCTTAAGGTCCCAACTAGAGCTGTGCCTCTTTTTTCTACTCAGGGCTTTTGTGGTTGGAGAATGCTTGCTCATACTGGTGAAGGGGCTAGTTTTAACTCAGTTTAATGATTCAAATGCTAATCTCCGGAAATCTCTCACAGACATATCCAGAAATAATGCTTTCTCAGTCTCCTGGGCACCCCTGATTTTAGTTAAGTGGATCAAGTTCACCATTCCAATCTGTCAAAGGAAAGCCCAGTTATGACAGCGTTATGATGGTGATCTAAAGATGACTTTGCATGTTGTGAGATAACAGCTAGCACATGAATGTCACTGTAAATGTCACTGTTAGCAAACTTCTCTTATAAACATTTTGCCACTTCACACCACCCATGTTGTAGAGTTGAGAACCATTTTCACATGTTATTCCTTTTATAGTGGAGAAACTAAGGACTGAGGTAGTCAGTGACTGAGCCAAGACCTGTACCCAATTCTTTTTTTTTTTTTTCTTTTTTAAATAATTATTTATTTGTTTTAGATGAACACAATGCCTTTGGTTTTACATGGTGCTGAGGATCAAATCCAGCACCTCAACATGCTAGGCAAGCACTCTACCACTAAGCCACAACCCCAGCCCTCTCTTGCCCCCTTTTAAAATTTTAGTTTGAGCCAGGCTCAGGGTGAAACACATGCAGTCCCACCAGTTTGGGAGGCTGAGGCAGGAGGATCCCAAGTTCAAAGCCAGCCTCAGCAATTTAGCTAGGCGTAAGTAATTTAGTGAGACCCTGTTTAAAAAAAAAAAAAAAAAGGCTGGGAACGTGGTTCAGTGGTTAAGTGTCCCTGGGTTCTGAAGGGAAAGCGAGGAATGAGAAACCAGTAAGCGAGAAATGAAAGAGGGAGACCAGGCAGAGATACACATCAGAGTTTATTTGTCAGAGCTGACAATAAAGGCCATCTCTCTCAGAGGAGAGAGGCAAAACAGGCTTGTGTTCCGGGACTTTTATGGGGCAGGCTCAGGAATCAGAGCCAGGCAGTTCCTAATACCAGCAGTTAGGGGTTTGGTGGTATGAGGGAATGGTGAGCCTTTCTTAGAAACACCCTTGGGTGGGAAAGCGAAACTTTTCCTTAAAATGGAGGCTGTCACTTAAGGTGGCTGTACAGATGCTAGGCAATTATAGGTTCAATCCCTGGTACCAAAATAACAAGTAAGTAAATAAATAAATAAATTTTATTTTGAGAAAGGGTCTTGCTAAGTTGCCCAGGTTGGCCTCAAACTTGCCATCCTCCTGTCTCAGCCTCCCAAGTTGCTGGGATTACAGGTATGCACCATGGCACCTGGGGACTGTGTGTTTTGATGAATCACTAAAAATATAAGTAGTAATTTTATAGGCATAACTATTGTCAAATGAAATGATAGAATAATCAATACATTACTGTATCCTCACAGAAATTGTCCTCTAGAGATTCAAAGTACCAAAAAAGAGGCAAAGTACAATGGAACAAACTTTGGGGTTTGTAATTATGGAGAGCAATTTTAGGACAAAAGTAAGAAATTGAGTAAAACAGTTAAAAGAATAATAATTTACATAACTGATACAATGTTATAGTAATTATGTAAGTTATATAGCTGTAGTTCTTAAAATTATAAGATATTTTGCCACAAGTATTGTGGAAGTGACATTTAATAATAGTCATTACTTACCTTTAAAAAATATGATAGTTAGAGATACTTCATGGGATAGCATTTTTAAAAAGCGGCTTATCTTTCTGGGTGCATTCACTGCTTACGAGGCTGGTTATTACCACATTGATGTTATTTGCTTAACATGAAACTGAATATATACTTGTGTTGGTAGGATGACAACTCCCGACAACATCCTCTAGTTTAAGAGTATTCTGGGTAAGGAGAATGTGCACTAAGGCCCTGTGCTGTTCAGATGACAGAGGCAGTGAAGTCAGTGGTGGTGGGGTGATAGTGGTGGTAGGTGTGTTAAATGAGAGAGGTGGGGAGGGGGAGGGAGACAGACCAAGAAACCTCTAAAAGCCTTAATTTTGCCCTAGGGGAATTTGCTGTTCATATATCAACAAGTTCAAAGAAATTAGATGAATTAAAGAAAAGATATTGTATAGGTAGAAGAAGGCCACTTTGAGGTTGTCACTGTTGAGAAACTGAGCACTAAATCTGGGGCCTGGGGCCACTATGAGTGGCTTCAGGCAAAGGGAGGTATTGCCACAGATTGCTTCTGATTCTCCCAGGAGCAATGGGGAGATAGCAGCCAGCTTGAGTTCCCCAGGTGAGCCCCTGTGGGAACAAGTGTAGCTTGCCTGAAGCTGTTCTGGGAAGTGTTTGTGCTTTGACACAGGCTGTCCCCTGCATTAGGAAGCAGGGGAAAAGTCCAAATGATGACCATACACCATGTGTCTAAATGTTTGAAAATTCTAATTCAAGAAATAATTTGTTGGGCTAGGGTTGTGGCTCAGTGGTAGAGCACTCGCCTAGCACGTGCACGGCCCTGGGTTCGAACCTCAACACCACATAAAAATAAATAAATAAAATAGAGGTATTGTGCCTAACTACAACTAAAAAAATAAATTAAAAAAAGAAATATTTGTTAACTAAAACGTGTTATATCCTTTTCCTTTCTTTTTTGGTACCAGAAATTGAACCCAGGGGTTTGAGCCATACCTGAGCAATATCCCCAGCCCCCCTGTTTTTCCTTTTGAGACAGGGTCTCGTCAAGTTGCTTAGGGCCTTGCTAAGTTGCCAAGGCTGCTTTGAACTTGTGATCCTCTCCTGCCTCAGCCTCCTGAATCTCTGGGATTATGGATGTGTACCACCACGTCCAGCTATGTCCTTTTTCTGTGGATAAACTATACCTTCAAATTGTCCTTGAAAGCCAAGTTAAAATATAGAAATCTCAGATAGCTTGGAGTTCCACAGCAGAAAATGGTGAGGTCAGGGTGCAGGGTGCAGGAGAGAGGCAGGAGGGAGCCAGTCCCAATCTGTGGCCTGATCTACCTTCTCTTCCCACCCTAGCTCTTTCCCACACTGCCTGAACCTCATCTGCACACTCACAGACACCTCAGTTTGTGTGTCTAAATCTGACCTCTTGGTCACACTTAAGCCTAATGAAAATATGACATGTGTCAGGATAAGGGACATGGGAAAGAGGCCCATACAGGTCTTCCTGTCCTGGAGATGGGTTTGAGACTGTTTGGATGGAATTGTTTGTTTCTTTTTTTCTTGGTAGCTGGGGCATAGATTAGAATAGCAGTCAGCAAACTATGCGCATGGTCCAAATCTGGGCTCTCCACCTGCTTCTGTAAATAAAATTTTATTGTAATGTAACTGTCTTAGTCCATTTTCTGTTGCTATAACTGAATATCACAGACTGGGTAATTTATAAAGAATAGAGGTTTATGTAGCTCATAGTTCTGGAAGCTGGAAAGTTTAAGAGCATGGTGTTGGCATCTGCTCACATCTGGCAAGGGCCTTCCTGCTGGGTCATGGCATGGCAGAGAACATCACATGGGAGAGCCCCAGGCATCCATAAGACAGAGACAAACTGGATTTTGTGATAAATCTATTCCTGGGATAACCCATTAACCCAACAATCCATGAATGGAGTAAGTCATTCATGAGTGTGTTTTTAGGAAATACACAATAAAGTATTAAGGGTAAAAAGATACGACAGCCACAATTTATTTTCATGCAATGAAATAGGTCCTCAAACCAACCGTGCTTAACAATGTTACAATTGTTGTATGTTTTTCTTGTAATTATTTCCTAAACAATACAGTATAAGAACTACTTACATAGCATTTATGCTATAAATGAATTAAGGTATACAGGAAGATGTAGGTAGTTTATATACAAATATTATGTCATTTTAGATAAGGAATTTGAGCATCCTCAAGTTTTGGTATATGCAGAGGGTCCTGGAAGCAATCCTTCTCTGATACAGGAGGTTGACTGTAATAATATTAATAATGAAAACATGTACACAGAAAAAATAAGAATAAAAGTGAATGTGGCAAAATGGTAGCGTTTGGTGGATCATTGTGAATTCTTTTTAGGTGTTCTTTAGATTCTTTCTGCAACTTTTCTGTAAGATTGAAGTGAAAATATAAAATGTGGGGAACAAGGAATTTCCTCTCTTCTACTCCAACCACTGTGTTCACTATAAATCAACATTTTCCTTGTTGTTCCAGAGATGAAAAGGAAAGGAGTATAGTCATGGAAAGAAAAAGGGGAAAAAAGTCAAGTTTGGCAGCTGATATTAACCTATGCAATGCCCCCAATGGTCTTTTTAGGCTTATTTAATTTTTTTTTTTTTTTTTTTTTTTTTTTTTTTGTGTGGTACCGGGGATTGAACTCAGGGGCACTTAACCACTGGGCCACATCCCCAGCCCTTTTTTGTATTTTTATTTAGAGACAGGGTCTCACTGAGTTGCTAAGTGCCTCGCCATTGCTGAGGCTGGCTTTGAACTCGCGATCCTCCTGTCTCAGCCTCCCAAAGTGCTGGGATTACAGGCGTGCACCACCACGCCCGGCTTAGGCTTATTTAAATTTTTAAGAACCAGAGGTCACTCTCACAATTTAGAAGGATATAGGGTGGGAACCACAGGTGTCAGCAGGGTAGATTCCTTCAGGTGTTCCTCAGTATGAGTGATTTTGGTGCAGGTCACTCAGTGAGTGTGAGGAGGCAGGTGAGATTCCCATTAGGATTTTTTTTTTTTTTTTTTGGTACTATGGATTGAACTCAGCGGCACTAGACCACTGGGCCACATCCCCACCCCTTTTTTGTATTTTATTAGAGACAGGGTCTCACTGAGTTGCAAAGTGCCTCGCTATTGCTGAGGCTGGCTTTGAACTCGCAATCTCCTGCCTCAGCCTCCCAAAGTGCTGGGATTACAGGCATGTGCCACTGCACCCGGCTCCCATTAGGATTTTATAAGCACTGTCCTAATTTAAAAGCCCCATGTCTCACAGAAGACAATCCCAGGACAATCCCATAGGCATAGCTTCTCAGGACTCTGCAAGAGATGTGTCCGGTTACAAGAGTTCCACATTCAAGAAACAAAACCCCAGGTAAGGACTGGGAATGTAGCTCAGTGGAAGAGCACTTAGCTAGCATGTGCAAGACCCTGTGTTTTATTCCTAACACTAGAAAAACAAGCAAACAAACAAACAACAACAACAAAAAAACCTGAGGCATAACATAATTACCTTAGTAGGTAATTATAGGTCTCTCAATCCAAATGCAATTTACCAACAATAATTTTTACTCTAAGAAATTTTGCCTAGCAACATAGTAAACACATTATTTCAGGGAAATAACCCTGAGATGTGATTCTCATGCACAGCATTTTTTTATCTCTTGCCCATAGTTTACCCCCATGACTTTGGTTAACAACTTTAGCAGAAAAGGACAGGCTAGTTCATGGTGTGAGTACTAGAATTTGTGTACCCAATGGAATGGGATGTCTCCTCCATGCAACTGGAGTAGTCTTTGGTCATCAGTGTTTATAACCTTACAATACTCTTTTTATTCTGGGAATCCTAGTATTTCATGTCAAACAGTATTATTACATGATCGTTTTGTTTTGTTTCTTTACCAAACCAACTTACTGCAGTAAAAGTTGTTTAACCTTTACATAAAAGGTTAGCTGAGCATGGTGATTCACATCTGTAATCCCGGATACATGGGAGGCTGATGCAGGAGGATTGCAAGTTTGAGTTCAGCCTGGCCAACTTAATGAGACCCTAAAATGTAGCTCAGTAGTAGTAAGCACTTGCATAGCATGTGTGAATCGTGGATTCAATTCCCAGTACCACACACATACACAAAGCGCATTTTTCCTATATATTATGTGTAAATGAAGAATTTATCCAGTCATAAAGTACAGTTGAGACCAATAAAAATATCCAATTGTTATTGCTTTAAAAATCTTGTCTGGCCAGGCTTGCTGGCGTATAGCTGTAATCCTAGCAACTAAGGAGGCAGAGGCAACTTAGAACCTACGTCAAAAAAGAAAAAATGTTGGGGGGGTGTCTGGGGTGTAGCTCAGTGAAAAAGAACCCCTGGATTCAATCCCTGGCGCAAAATAAGATATCCCTCCCAAAATAAACCCCAAAACCCCAAACCAAAAGAACTCTGTCACTGTAGAATGTCTTCATTCTCCTTAATATGTCACTAGATGGCAGTAGAGGACAGTGGTGGTACTCCAGTGCAGGGTTAACTTGGAGCACTCACCACAGCTTTTGTTAGACTCTTGGAGATGCTGTTGAGATTACCATTTCCACGTGGAGAACTTTCTTTAACCTTTTGTCAGTGATCACAAATCCTATTAGCCCTGCCTGTCTGCTTTTGCCCTCTGCTCTCTTGGGTGCTCCCAAACATTTCTCTGTGAAGATTAGACATTGAATGGAGTTGGAGTCAATTTGGTGGATCCACCTGCTCTTTCAGGTGGTAGCTCTGTCCCAAACATAGGCTCTATGGGATTCATTTTATGGTCTTCACCATCCCCTAACACCCACCCCAGCCAGACATTAATCCATCCCGGCAGCCCACCTGCCACTGGCTTTCTGTCCAGGTCCCTTTTGTTGACAGTGAGTAGTTTCTCTTTCGGCATGAATTTGTTTTCACTCCAAACCTCACCTCCCTGCCTCCCAGTGATAGGATTTATCCTGTCACGGGCCACAGAGTTTTCCATATTAGAGAATGAGTAGGTGGAATGTCCCAACCTGGCTTTCAACTTCTTGTTAGCATTTCCTTTCCTGCTCACCCCTCTCTTTTAAAATTTTTTTTTTAGTTATACATGGACACAATATCTTTATTTTGTTTATTTTTTTTTTTTATGTGATGCTGAGAATCGAACCCAGTGCCTCACTTGTGCTGGGCAAGCGCTCTGCCAGTGAGCCACGACCCCAGCCCATTTCCTGCCCCTTTTATCTCATAGTCTATTGGCCAAATTAAATGGAGGGTCTAGAAACCTAGCCTACTGTTGCCACCCTTCTGCAATACCCGTGGGTGGTTGTGGGGAGGTGTGTCTTCTTCATTCAACTAAAATTGATTCGACTGGCCTATTCAAAAGGACCCAGGACAGGAACCACACACACCAGCAAGGCAGTGTGTGATAATCCTAGCAGTGCGAAGCTTGGAAGCTTTGCTGCAGTTCACTCAGCAGATAGCTCAGATATGACAAGATCTAAATTGGGCTGGTGCACGAGTTGCTCTGGTCTAAAAGCTTCATGCCCCCTGGCAAAAAGTATCTTTGATAACAACTCTGCGGGCATGGCTTCCAGGGTTCCCGTAAGGAACTTGCAGATAAGAAGAGGAACCCAAAAGCTATGGTGATTCTCAGCTCAGATAAAATTTACCAACTGGAGGTCATTTCATTGTCTCATAACATAGTTGACACATACTTGTCTTTATCTGTTTCCAGGAAAACAGAAAAATAAGTCAGATCCTCATGAAAAGAGGAAAAGGTTTTGACATTTCAACTAGATACCTAGACATTAAAATAGAATCAAATGAATTAAGGAGTTCAGTTAAGCCAGATATTTTTGGGGAAAATAAAAGGCCTTTTTATATGCTAACAATGATGATTAGAGAATGTAGTTGGATAACTTTTTCTTTTATAATAGCAACAGAAACTATAATATACTTAATTCATGTAATACAGCAAAAATATTCAAGACCTACATGAAGAATACCTTAAAATTTAACTGAAGGTTACTGACAAAATGAACCACATAAATTGGAAGGGAAAAGTCATTACTATGGAGATGTCAGTGTTTTCCAAATAAAATACAAATATGGGGGGCTGGGGTTGTGGCTCAGTGGCAGAGCACTTGCCTAGCATGTGTGAGGCACTGGATTCGATTATGAGCACCACATATAAATAAATAAAATAAAGGTCTGTCAACAACTAAAGAAATATTTTTAAAAAATGTATGTTTCAGTTGTGGTTGGACACATATCTTTATTTTATTTATTTAATTTTACGGCTGAGGATTGAACCTGGGCCGCACATGTGCTAGGCGAGCACTCTACCGCTGAGCCACAACCCTAGCCCCTGATTACTTTAATTTTTTAGAATAAATACTAATGAGTGGTATAACTGAGTCATATGGTGTTTCCATGCCTAGTCTTCTTTCCTTTATCTCCACATCCTCTCCAGCATTTATTATTGTTTATTTATTTTTATTTATTTATTTATTTATTTATTTAGTACTGGGAATTGAGCTCAGGGGCACTCGACCACTGGGCCACATCCCCAGTCCTTTTTTGTATTTTATTTAGAGACAGGGTCTCACTGGGTTGCTAAGTGCCTTGCCATTGCTGAGGCTGGCTTTGAACTTGCGATCCCCCTGCCTCAGCCTCCCAAGTGCTAGAATTACAGGTGTACCCTACCACGCCCAGCCTATTGTTTGTATTCTTGTTGACTGACAAGATCATCACCATTATGACTGGTGATCCTTTTACTTTCTTACCTTTTTTTTTTTTTATGGTGCTGGGGATTGAACCCAGGGCCTTGTATATGCAAGGCAAGCACTCTACCAACTGAGTTATATCCCTCTTTTATAGCCCTCTTTTCACTTTTTTTTTAAATTTATTTTTTTGGTTGTAGATGGACACAATACCTTTTATTTTATTTATTTTTATAATGTGGTGCTGAGGATCAAACCCAGTGCCTCACACATGCTAGGCAAGTGCTCTACCACTGAGCCCCAGCCCCAGCCCCCTCTTTTCACTTTCTTAGTGGTGTCTTTTGAAGAATAGAAATCTGATCAATTTATTAACTAAATTCATAAATTAAAGTATTAATATTTTTAAAAATATTTATTTATTTAGTTGTACACAATGCCTTTATTTTTATGTGGTGCTGAGGATCGAACCCGGGCCGCACATGTGCTAGGTGAGTGCTCTACCGCTGAGCCACAACCCCAGCACATAAAGTATTACTCTTATGGTAACTGCTATTTGTATCTTGTTTAAGAAATCTTTGCTTACCTTTCACTGTTAACATAGTCTGTTGTATTAGTCAACTTTCCATTACTGTAACAAAGACCTGAGATAATCAGCTTATAAAGAGAAAACATTGATAGTGCAAGAATTAATACCAAGAATTAATAAATGGGATAGATTTAAACTAAAAAGCTTCTTCTCAGCAAAAGAAACAATCAGTGAGGTGAATAGAGAGCCAGCTAATTGGGAACAAATATTTAATACATGCACATCAGATAGAGCACTAATTTCTAGAATATATAAAGAACTCAAAAAACTTAACACCAAAAAAACAAATAACCCAATCAATAAATGGGCTAAGGAATTGAAAAGACACTTCTCAGAAGAAGATACACAATTAATCAACAAATACATGAAAAAATGCTCAACATCGCTGGCAATTAGAGAAATGCAAATCAAAACTACTCTAAGATTTCATTTCACTCCAGTCAGAATGGCAGCTATCAAGAACACAAACAACAATAAATGTTGGAGAGGATGTGGGGAAAAAGGCACACTCATACATCGCTGGTGGGACTGCAAAATTGTGCAACCGTTATGGAAAGCAGTATGGAGATGCCTTGGAAAACTGGGAATGGAACCACCCTATGATCCAGCCATCCCACTCCTGGGTCTATTCCCAAAGGACTTAAAAACAGCTTATTACAGTGACACAGCCACTTCAATGTTTATAGCAGCACAATTCACAATAGCTAGGTTGTGGAACCAACCTAGATGTCCCCCAGTAGATGTGTGGATAAAGAAAATGTGGTATATATACAAAATGGAATTTTACTCAGCAATAAAAGAGGTAAATGGATGAAGTTGGAGAATATAATGCAAAGTGAAATTAGTCAATCTCAAAAATCCAAATACTGAATGTTTTCTCTGATATAAGGAGGCTAGTTCACAGTGTTGTTGGATGGGGATACATAGGAGGATTAAAGGAACACTAGAAAGGTCAAAGGGAAGGGAGAGGAAGGGAGGGGAAGGGAGGGAGCAAGGGGGGAGGGAGGGGAAAATAAAAAAGAAAAGATGGTTGAATGAGATGGATATTATTATCCTAAATGCATGATTAAAGACCTGAATGATATGAATATACTTTGTATAAAAACAGTTGTAAGCCGGGCGTGGTGGCACATGCCTGTAATCCCAGCACTTGGGAAGCTGAGGTAGGAGGATCGTGAGTTCAAAGCCAGCCTTAGCCATGGTGAGGCACTTAGCAACTCAGTGAGACCCTGTCTCTAATAAAATATAAAAAAAAAAAAAAAAAAGGGCTGGGGATGTGGCCCAGTGGTCGAGTGCCCCTAAGTTCAATCCCCGGTACCAAAAAAAAAAAAAAAAAAAAACAAAAAAAAAAACCAAAACCAGTTGTATATAAAAAGATGCTCTATATGTGCACTATGAATTGTAATACATACTACTATTATAAATAAAAAAAAGTACTGGGAAAAAAAGAGAAAATGTTGATTTTGGCTCACTGGTTTGGATGCTTCAGTCCATGATTGGTTGGCCCTGCTGGTTTTGGGCCTGTGGCAAGGTAGTACAACATGGTGGCAGCACATGACAAAACTTTACCTAATGACCAGGATTCTATAAAGAGAGAAGAGGAAGGGGATCAGCTTCCAATATCCCCTTCGAAGGCATACCCCCAGTGATTGGAAGATTTCTTTCTAGCGTCCACCTCTTCATGCTTCCACTAACTCCCAATGGAACCACAGGCTGTGGATCATGCCTTTAACACATGGGCCTTTGGGACATCCAAACCATGCAACAGAACCAAACCATAGCATCTGTATAGACATTTCAAATATTTGTTTTTTAGTTGTAGTTGGACACAATAGCTTTATTTTATTTATTTGTATGTGGTGTTGAGGGTCGAACCCAGGGCCTTGCACATGCTAGACAAATGCTCTTGCTGCTGAGCCACAACCCCAACCCAAAAATATATATATTTTTTGGAGTTCCGGGGATTGAATTCAGGGATACTAGGCCACTAAGCCATATCCCCAGCCCTATTTTGTATTTTATTTAGAGACAGTGTCTCACTGAGTTGCTCAGCACCTCGCTTTTGTTGAAGCTGGCTTTGAACTTGTGATCCTCCCACCTCAGCCTCCCAAGCCACTGGAATTACAGGTGTGTGCCACCATGCCCAGCTATATTTTCTTCAATACTGTTATTGTCTTATGTTTCACACTTCAAATTAATTTTTACATATGGTGTTAACTCAGGGTCAATGTTCGTGTTTTCTTACATGAATATCCAATTGACCTTGCTTCATTGATTGAAAAGACTATCCATTTCCCTACTGAAGTGTACAGAGGTTCTAGCCAGTGCAATAAAGCTAAGAAAAAGAAATAAAAGGCATCCCAGTTGGAAAGGAAGAAGAAAATGGCCTTTATTCACAGAGGACATGATTTTCTATAAAGAAAATCCTATAGAATGTATAAAATACTACTCAAACTAATAAATGAGATCGACAACTTTTCAGGATCAATATACAAAAATCAATCATAAGCCTGGCATGGTGGTGCATGCCTGTAATCCCATAGACAAGGAAGCTGAGGGAGGAGGATCCCAAGTTCAAAGCCAGCCTCAGCAACTTAGCAAGATCCTAAGCAACTTAGCAAGTCCCTATCTCAAATTGAAAAAATAAAAATAAAAAGGGCTGGGGATGTGACTGAGTGTTTAAGTGCCCCTGGGTTCAATGCCTGGTATAAAACAAACAAACAAAAAAATCAATTGTAGCTGAGTGTAGTGGTGCTTGCCTGTAATCCCAGTGATCCAGGAACCTGAGGAGGGAGGACTGCAAATTTGAGGTGAGCCTCGGCAACTTAGTGAGACCTTGTCTCAAAGTAAAAAATAAAAAGGGCTGGGAATGTAGCTTAGTGGTAGAGTGCTCCCGAGTTTGATCCTTAGCATTGAAAAGGAAAAAAGGAAAAGAAAATCAATTGTATTTCTATATGTTAGCAAAACAAAAACAAAAAATTACTAGAAATAAACCCTCCACTATTTATAATCACATTAAAAATATAGATCACTTAAGGATAAACCTGACCAAAGATGTGCAAGTCTTGTACATGAAAACTATAAAGCACTTCTAAGAGAAACGATAGAATACCTAAGATAGCCAGTTGTGGTGGCTCACGCCTGTAATCCCAGCACTTGGGAGGCTGAGGCAGGAGGATCGCAAGTTCAAAGCCAGCCTCAGCAATGGTGAGGCACTTAGCAACTCAGTGAGACCCTGTCTCTAAAAAAATATTTAAAAAGGCTGGGGATGTGGCCCAGTGGTCAAGTGCCTCTGAGTTCAATCCCTAGTACCAAAAAAAAAAAAAAAAAAAAAAAAAAAAAAAAAAATTGAGACATATAGCCTACCATAGATTGAGAGACTTAATATTTGTAGGGTGTCATTTTGCCCTAGATTGATCTGCAGATTCATTCCAATTCCAATCAAAATCTCAGTAGGCAATTTTTTTGGTGTTGTGGTTGTTGAAATGTGCAAGCTGCTTCTAAATTTATTTAGAAATGCAAAGGACATAGAATAGCAAAAACAACTTTGAGAAAAAAAGAAAAAGTATTACAATATTGCAGGGTGGCCAGCACCTCGCCAGGGAATTCTTGCTTGCTTGGAGGGATAAGCCTCCTAAGAAATTAAACTCTAGAATAATTAGTGAAGAACAAAAGACAAAGTCAGAAAGATATCTTCAAAAAGTTGGAGCCCGTGAGGCTGGGGTTGTAGCTCAGTGGTTGAGCGCTTCCCTTGCCATGTGTGAGGAACTAGGTTCGATCCTCAGCACTACATAAAAACATTCATAAATAAAATAAAGATATTGTGTCTGTCTACAACTAAAAAATATTTAAAAAAAAAGTTGGAGCCCCTGATAGGTCCAGTCCACACAGGAGCTGGAGCTAGACAACTAGAAAATGACTCCTGTGGTTTATTTAAGGGGGTACATCAAAGGCAGGGATAATGTTTCAAGGATGGAGTCTTTTATTTTTGTTTTGTTGGTGCCGCTGAGCCACATCCCCAGCCCTATTTTGTATTTTATCTAGAGACAGGGTCTTACTTAGTTGCTTAGTGCCTCGACTTTGCTGAGGCTAGCTTTGAATTCACCATCCTCCTGTCTCAACCTCTCCTGCGGCTGGGATTACCGTGAGCCACTGCACCTGGCTTCAAGGGTGGAGTCTTGCTTCATGATATCTTGCAGTCAGCAGGTTGATTGGCATCTTGGCAGGTCACACCCATCTCAGAGTGGCTACCTGGCTGAGTAGCTGTAGCAGGTCACTCCATATCTGGTGCTGTGTGGGACCAGGCAGAGTGGAATAGGGCTCACAATGTGTCTGGGCAGTCTTACACAGAGGAAATGTCCACTGGAAGTACCCAGACACCAGATTATCTTATTCACTAGACTGCACAGTATAGTCCACACACAGCCCATGGATGGCTCTTGACATGAGAAGATTAAGACTACTTGGTTTCAAGACCTATTATAAAGCTATGATATAATTAAGATTGTGTGGTGGAGCTAGGGATATGGTTCAGTAGTAGAGTGTTTGCCTGGCATGCATGAAGCCCCAAAAGTGTTTATTTTTGAAACATATTATTAAGAAAATGAAAGGACAAAGCCACAGATTGGAAGAAAATATTCATGAATCACACATCTGAAAAGGACATCCAGATTATGTAAAGAGGGTTTAAAACTGAATCTCAAGAAAAGTAAGAACCTAATTTTAAAAACGGGCAAAAGATTTGAATTAACATTCACCACAAAGATACACAATTGGCAAAAAAATTTATGAAAGGATGCTCAGCCTCATTAGACAGCAGATAAAAGCAAATTAAACCTAGAATGACATACTACTACACATGTGTTAAGATGTCTAAGGTTGAGGATCTATTCTGTTTATTGAGGATCTAGAACCCTCAATCACTGCTGGTGGGAATGTAAAATAGAGCAGCTATGGAAAATCGTCTGGCATTTTCTTTGAAAGTTAAACACACCTACCACATGACGTAGCCATTTCATTCCTAGGTACTGATCCAAATAAAAGCACGTGTCTATACAAAGGCCTGTACACTCAAGTTAATGGAAGCTTTTTACAAAGGAATACTGCTCAGTAATAAAAAAGAGTGATATAGTGATACACACAGCAGCAAGGATAAATCTCCAAAAAGCCTGACTGCCTTTTATCCCTCTTCCCATGCAAGCCACAGTATATGATTCCGTTTAAATACAGTTTATAAATGCAAACTAATTTATAGTGACCAAAACATCCGTAGTTATTTGAGGAACAGGTATGGTAGGTAGGTTGTG
The DNA here is from genome assembly GCA_025594165.1 of Tamias sibiricus. Taxonomy (NCBI): domain Eukaryota; kingdom Metazoa; phylum Chordata; class Mammalia; order Rodentia; family Sciuridae; genus Tamias; species Tamias sibiricus. The sequence continues at coordinate 44,871,464 of CM046672.1, read as the reverse complement.
ACTAGGAATGGGGATTGCAAATAGATAGAAGGAAAGTTTTGGAGGCGATAGATATGTTCATCCTCTTGATTACGATGATGATTTCAGGGTGTATGCATACATGTAAAAAATTAAATTGTATGCTTTAAGTATGTATGGGCTTTTAAAATGTCAAGCCCTGAATGAAGCTGTTTTAAGATTTAAAAAGGTGTGAAAGAACACAGCCACTCTATGTGATGGTGGAACTGGCCCAGGTTTTCCACCAAAGATGGGCTGATGTCCTTGGGCAAGTCACATAGGTGTAACTATAATAGTGCCTTAGTAGGGCTGAAGGCAGCGATCATTTAGTTAAAGCACAGGGTACTTGGCTAGGGACGACAAGCAAGATGGAATGGGGACAGGCAGCATTCAATCCACTTCAACATCTAACGTATTTTGGATCTGTGACCTGAAGCAGGTTCCCTGACTTCTCGGTTTCAATGCCTCAACTGCAGAGGAGGTTCAATGACACAATACAAGTAATCAGTGTAGTGTCCGGTACATGGTAGAGAGGAGGCGTCGGTGGAGGTGGAGAGACAAGGGGGGACGACGGGACGATCCGCGGCTGATTGCTGGGATCTGACAAAGCGCAGGAGAGTCCAGCCGGGGAGACGAGGGGGCTCAGTGGGTCCGAACAGACAAGGGTGCAAAAGCGGCATCTTGGAGCCACTGCGAACGTCGAAGCAGCTAGACAGATAACCGCAGAAACAGCAAGCAACACAGCGGCACCACTTCCCAGCTTGCCTCGCGCCTTTGGGCGCAGACGCAGTGAGTCGGGCGGAGGAGGAGCCCATCTCGAGCTTCTGGGGGCGTGGCCATGCCGCTCGTCCCGCCATGGGCGTGACCACGCACAAGCCCCGCCTCCCGTCGCAGGCAGCCGCTGGAGAGGCTCAGCTGCCGGATGCCGAACTTCGGTCCGTGGGCAGTTGAGTGAGGCGTGAATAGTCGCTGGTGCACGGGATTGTCTGCACCGCCTGTTTTGCAGGAAGAGAAGCGCGGAGGTTGCTAGTGCAGAGTGGGCTGATCCTTCCTGGGTCCTCCTCTTACTTAGGACTGGGCGTCTGAGTCCCACCCGGAGTGGGACACTTCCCAGGAGTTGAATCAAGATGAGGGTTTCCGGGGCACCATTGCAAAACAGATGTAGGTGGTTTGCTTCCTACTGGGAGAGGAGTTTTCAGTTTAGAACAACAGTTTCTTTCCGAATTTGTGAAAGATAATTTATTTAAAATTAAATTCCCAAGTCCCATCTGTAGATGACAGAATTCTCATTCTTATGGCAACTCCATTAGATTGTCACAATAAAATTATGTTTTTGTATTTTTTCTTGATATAAAACAAAATAACTTCTTATCAAAATATTGTTCTACTACTCAGTTTCGTTGGTGTAGACCCCCATAAATTGTAATCACTGAGTTTCAATATAGTGAGTACATGGGGAAACCGAGACACAGAGAAGCAAAGTTACCTTCCAAAGAGTTTGCGCTTTTACTTGACAGAGTCAACATCAGAATCTCTAGGCTGACATCGGAGTCTGTGACTATGACTAAACAGTGCTGCTCCCATAATGGTTTATTATCAAACTGTATAGACATTTAACTACACTTGGCTTTTTTTTTTTTTTTTTTAGAATAAAATGGCTGCACCTTGGATACTAATTGACAATAATGGAGGCAAAAGTTACCCAAAGTGATCTAGTATATTCTGTTCATATCTTTTAAATTAAGATATGAACAGAATATCTTTTATATTAAAAGATATGGTAGAGCAGCGGTAGAGCACTCACCTAGCACGTGCGCGGCCCGGGTTTGATTCTCAGCACCACGTAAAAACATTGTGTACAACTAAAAGCAAATAAGTAAATATTTTTAAAAAAGATATTGTTAGGAAATTCTTTTATTTGAGCTCAAATTTTGAACAAGTTATTTGACTCAAAACACTTTTCAGATGGGCAGGGTGGTGCATATCTGCAATCCCAGCGACTCCAGCGGCTGAGGCAGTAGGATCACAAGTTCAAAGCCAACCTCAACAATTTAGCAAGACCCTGAGCAACTTAGTGAGGCCCTAAGCAACTTAGTGAGACTCTGTCTCAAACTAAAAAGTAAAAAGTGCTGGGAAGTGGCTCAGTGGTTAAGCACCCTTGCGTTCAATCCCTGGTACCAAAGCAAAAGCAAAAACAAAAACAAAAAACACAATTTCATTTTTATGTCAGATCTGTATTTAGAATACCTGCAATTTTGTGGTGAGTTTTTGTCCCACTCCCTATTGTTATGGTGGTTCTTGTTTATTTTCATATATGTATGTATATGTATATGTGTGCGTATGTGCGTGTGTGTATTTATATATAGTGAATGGACTTTCTGTTTTGGTACTGAGGATTAAACTCATGGGCACTGAGCCACATCCCCTGCCCTGTTTTGTATTTCATTTAGAAACAGGGTCTCACTGAGTTGCTTAGTGCCTGGACTTTGCTGAGGCTGGCTTATAAACTGTATCCTCCTGCCTCAGCCTCCCAAACTGGGATTACAGGCGTGTGCCACTGTGCCCAGCATTGTCAATGGACCTTTTTTTGTTGTTGTTTTTTGTTTATATGCTGTGCTGAGAATCGAATCCAGTGCCTCACACATGCTAGGCACACGTTCTGACACTGAACCATAACTCCAGCCCCGTGGTGGCTCTTCTTAAAAAGGAGACCCATGTTCACTTCTGGCGGGCCCCATAGTCCTCCCCAGCTACAAAAGGTGGCTGATAGCCAGCTGAGTAGACTCAGGAGTGGTAGTGACAATCAGACATTTCTTATTGCTTGTCAGGATCCTGAGTTTTGTTTTTTCACTATAGCAACTGTTGAATACTTTAGGGACAAGAATAGAAAGTCTCAATAGACGACTATGGAGCACAAATTTCCCTTACAAAATAGTTCTGCAGCTTCTCTCATATGTGGGCAAAGAATTTTAGGTGGATGTTAGAGGTTCTGATTGTGCTTGCTTTCAGTGGTTTAAATTTGGGTTGTTGTCAAGAATAGATTCACAGTTTTATGGACATTTTTTTCTCTTTCCCTACTATCTAGTGGTTTTATGGTTTTATAATTACCATCATCTTTTTCCCCTCAGGTTCAGAGCAGATATTCTCAAGGCATTTTGTTGTTCTTATTCTGGGGAATCTTGGATCCAACTTGACTTGGATTCTCTATTCTTCACTTACCTGTCCAGGCCCATTGCTACCTGTGAAGTCAGGGCTCCTCGCCTCAGCTGGCAGGTTTTTCAGCTTCTTTTTGAGGAGAAGGGCCTCAAGCCTCAAGTTTGGCTTGGGACTATTGTCTTACAGACAGCAAGATTCCTTTATCCCATAGGAACTGAGTTCCTGGCTTCCAGTGTCAGGCTTCGTCCCTTAGCCCCAAAAGGCCTGGGGCTGCCCTTCTGCTACCACTGTGTATCTCTCTAGCTGTACCTTGTCCACTGAGATGAATTTTTTTTTTTTAATTCTTGAGCCCAACTGTTGCTTATTGGTTTTCTCTTTTAATGTGTTAACTTGTAAGCTCTCAGAGGAAGGAATTGTCAGCTTTGTTCACATAGAAAGTTATAAATAAATATCCATTGGATAAATAAATGAGTGAAATTCCTTGTTTTGAAAAGGAATTGTCCAAGTATGAATTTAGGAGTCATCCAAAAGCTGGGTTTGACATGTTCTCTCTTGTCTTGGTCAGTTTGGTCTGCTATAACAGAGTACCATGGGCTGGGTGGTGTAAACAATGAGGATTTATTTCTCACAGTTTCTAGGGGCTGGGAAGTACAAGATCAAGATGTCAGCAGATCTGGTGTCTGGTGAGGGCTCCTTTAGGGGTATAATCTCTTTACTCCCTTATCAGGCTAAATGTAGTGTGGCTAGGTTATGTTGTGACTTAATACTAATTTTAACTTTAAATCACAGTTTTAGAATTAAAGGCAAGAAAGGCAAGCAGATCTTGAGGATCTGCATCCCCACCGAGAAGGGAGTGGGCGAGCAGATGTTGTCTTCTTGGGGAGTAGCCTATACATCATGTCCAGGCATGGAAGGAGGGAGGGAGGGAAGGATGTTTAGCTCTTGATGGGGAGGAGCGGGCTACTTCTATAAGAGGGTTCAGGGGAGCCTGGGGATTCAAGATTTTGAAGTACCTCAATCTAGGTAGCTTCATCTCATTTTTTCCCCATTGGACCATGGCCTTGGCATAGCTGACTTCACACTGAGAGGAAGGCCGTGGTGGTTTTAAGAATTAGTCTCCACTTTGAAGAGATCCTTGGAAGAGTTGAGAGTGATGTTCTAGTTTTTTTTTTTTTTTTTTTTTTTTTTTTGTTAAAGCGATATGTACTACCAATTAGGCCGTGGAGGTGGATTTTAAAAGACCTTTTTTCAATTAGTTCTCCACTTCTCAGGCAGCAACAAAGAGAAGCATATCAAATTCAAGATGTGGAGACTAATTCTTCTTATAAGACTAATTCTTATACATCCATAACAAATAGAAAAAAAGTGAAAATACCATTGTACATTTCACAAACTAGGTCATACAAGGTACTGCGATTTCTTCTTAGCACACTCTCAGATGAATTGTTCTGGAGGAAGTTGGCTGGCATGTCACATGGAATCTCAGGTGGTCTATGGAGAAATCCTGTAAGTGAGAAACTGAGGTCTCATGTCAACAGCCACCAGTAAGTTTGGAAGCAGATCCTTCAGCCCCAATGAGGCTTATAGATAACTGTAGCCCCAGCTGATATCTTTTATTGTTATGGTTAGCTGTGTGTGTGTGTACTTTGGTTGTTAGTTTTTGATTGGAATTAAATTCATTTTACTCACAGAGATAGTTTAAATTTTAAAGAAACATTTTTTTTTCAAATTTATTTTTTATTCTAAGTTGTTAGAAATGACAGCAAAATGTATTACATTTCATATTATACTTATAGAGCACATTTTTACATATCTCTGGTTGTATACAAAGTGTATTCCCACCATTCGTGACTTCATACATGAACTTAGGATAATGATACCCATCTCATTCTACCATCTTTTTTTTTTTTCTTCACCCTTTTGCCCCCTCCCTTACCCATCCTCCCCATTGGCTATTCTAGTGTTCCTCTAATCCTCCTATGCTCCCCATCCCAACCCCACTGTGAAATGGCCTCCTTATAGCAGAGAAAACATTTGACATTTGGCTTTTTGGGATTGGCTAACTTCACTTAGCATTATATTCTCCAGCTTCATCCATTTACCTGAGAATGCCATGTTTTTTTTTTTTTTTTAATATTTATTTATTTACTTTAGTTGTACACAATACAATGCATTTTATGTTTTACGTGGTGCTGAGGATCGAACCCGGGCCGCGCATGTGCAAGGCAAGCGCTCTGCCGCTGAACCACAACCCCAGCCCCTGAGAATGCCATGGTTTTATTCTCTTTTATTGCTGAGTAATACTCCATTGTGTATATATACCACATTTTGTTTATCCATTCATCAACTGAAGGACATCTAGGTTGGTTCCACAGTTTAGCTATTGTGAATTGTGCTGCTATAAACATTGATGTGGCTGTGTCCATGTAGTATGCTGTTTTTAAGTCCTTTGGGTATAAACTGAGGAGTGGGATAGCTGGGTCATAAGGTGGTTCCATTCCCATTTTTCCAATGAATCTCCATAGTGCTTTCCATATTGGCTGCACTATTTTGCAGTCCCACCAGCAATGTATGAGTGTGCCTTTTTCCCCACATCCTCGCCAACGTTTATTGTTGTTTGTGTTCTTAATAGCTGCCATTCTGACTGGTGTGAGATGAAATCTTAGAGTGGTTTTGATTTGCATTTCTCTAATAGCCAGAGGTGTTGAACATTTTTTTCATGTATTTGTTGATTGATTGTATATCTTCTTCTGAGAAGTGTCTTTTCAGTTCCTTGGCCCATTTATTGATTGGGTTATTTGTTTTTTTGGTGTTAAGAATTTTGAGTTTCTTTATATATTCTAGAGATTAGTGCTCTATCTGACGTGCATGTGGTAAAAATTTGTTCCCAATTAGTAGGCTCTCTATTCACCTCACTGATTGTTTCTTTTGCTGAGAAGAAGCTTTTTAGTTTGAATCTATCCCATTTATTGATTCTTTTTATTTTATTTTATTTTTATAATTTTTAATATGTACAACTCATAGTGCATATATTTAGTATCTTTTTACATACAACTGTTTGTATACAAAGTATATTCGTACAATTCAGGTCTTCAATCATGCATTAAGGAAAATGGTATCTGTCTCATAATTATTTTTTTTTTTTTTTTTTGGTACCAGGGATTGAACTCAGGGGCACTGGACCACTGGGTCACATCCCCAGCCCTTTTTTGTTTTTTGTATTTTATTTAGAGACAGGGTCTCACTGAGTTGCTGAGTGCCTCGCCATTGCTGAGGCTGGCTTTGAACTCGTGATCCTCCTGCCTCAGCCTCCCAAGCACTGGGATTACAGGCGTGCGCCACCGCGCCTGGCTCTATTTATTGATTCTTGATATTAATTCTTGCGCTACAGGAGACTTGGTAAGGAACTTGGGGCCTAATCCGACATGTTGGAGATTTCAATGTGATTTTTGTAGTGCTGGGAATCAAACCCAGGGCTTTACACACGCTGGGCAAGTGTATTCCACTGACCTACACCCCTAGCCCTCAACATGAGTTTTGGTGGGGATGAGTTGTATACAAACCATAGCACTTGTATAAATACTCATCCCTTCTATTGTAGATGAACGTTTGGATTATGCTCACTTTTGATTTTGGTTGGTACAAATAGTGCTGCTCTAGGTATTGTACCTGTCTTTTTTTTTTTAAACAATTATTTTTTAGTTATAGGTGGACACAATACCTTTATTTTATTTTTATGTGGTGCTGAGGATCGAACCCAGTGTCTCTTGCATGCTAGGCAAGAGCTCTACCCCTGAGCCATAACCTTAGTCCAGTACCTGTCTTTTGATGAACGTATGTACATATTTCTATTGGGCACTTACCTAGGAGTAGAATTGCTGGGATATAAGGTATGTATATGTTCAACTTTCGCAGCTAATACTAGTTAGTTTTCTACAGTGTTCCCTTGTTGAAATGATGAAATTAGAAGAGACACCACTTTGATTTATAGGTAATGAAATAAAAGATGTGAAAATATTTACTAAATTGGAGGAGTTTGAGGCTAGACTGTTCAGAGCCTGAATGCCACGTGTGAAGACTAGTTGGCATTCAGTGAAGATGGGGCTGGGCTGGAATTACTGAGGGCACTATTTTGTTTTATGGCTGGGTGTGGTGGTGTGCGCCTGTAATCCTAGCAGCTCGGGTGGCTGAGGCAGGAGGATCATGAGTTCAAAGCCAGTCTCAACAACTTAGCGAGGCCCTAAGCAACTCAGCGAGACCCTGTCTCTAAATAAAATATAAAAAAGGGCTGAGGATGTGGCTCAGTGGTTAAGTGTCCCCAGGTTCCATCCCCAGTACCTAAAAATAAAAATGATACCTTCTTCAACCTTAGTTTCCTTATCTATAAAATGGGGATACCACTCACCTAAAAGGGTTGTCTTGAACATCAAATGAATAATGTATGAACTGCTTAGAAGAAGGCCTGGTACATATGACGTCCCCCAAAGTATTAGTTTCTTTGGAGATAGTGATAATATTTGAGCAGAAAGATATATAAATCCTTTAGATCATTTCACAAAATAAAGATGAGCCTTACACTGAAGTGCTGGAGCTGCAGTCTCCTAGTGTTCTGCTGGTGCGTCTATTTGGTTCCAAGCACAGAATGGGAGTGGGTGTGGTTTATAAACTTCTTTCCCAAGATGGTGTTTTGTAGAAGGCTTTGGTGAGGAACAGAAGAACTTGCACAGACTTGCCACCACCTTTTCAAGTGCTTTGAAGAGTAGAAACAACTTATTGTCATAACACAGCAGTGGCATTTCATCAGTTTTCTCTCTGTGACATCTGCCCTAGAGGATGAAACCCTTAAAGGCCAATGTGCACATAAATGGTCTTTCTCTCAGCTATAAAAATATGACCATTGCATGTACATGCATGTGTATGTGTGCGTGCGCACACACACACACACACACACACACACAGTTGGAAGAACAAAAGGCCTAGGAACTGAAGTGTAGACACTACTGATAGGTACAAGGAGAGGGTGAGGATTAGCATCAGGAATTCTGTACTGTGCTCACAGATCTCATAAAAAGTTTAACAGAGGGGGGACTGAGGATGTAGCTCAATGGCAGAACACTTGCCTAGCATATGTGAGGCCCTGGGTGTGATCCCCAGCACTGCATGAATAAACAAACAAACAAATAAATAAATAAAAACAAATGAACCAACTGGAACAAAATGAGGTGGACTAGAGATGCTGGCATTTTTTTCTGGATGTAGGGAAGGAGGGAGCAGAGCGGAGTGTCCCTCCTGCTGCCCAGTAGACACAGGCTGAGTAAAGTCCTGTCTTGTTCTGTCTCATCATGAGGCGGGACTGGAAAGTGTTAGTGCTGTGGTTTGGATAAGTGTCCCCCAAAGGTCCCTGTGTTACAAAGCTTGGTTCACAGCTTGTGGTGCTATTGGAATGTGGTGGAACCGTTAGGAGGCGAGGCACAGTAGAAGGAGATGAGATCACTGGGGCAGGCCCTTGGGGGGGGGGGATACCGGGGACACTGGCCTCTTCCTGGCCACCAGAAAGTGAGCAGCCTCTTCCCCCATGTGCTCCTGCCACCATGTGTTGTCTTGCCACAGGCCCAGAGCAACAGGGCAATGGATCATGGGCTGAGAACTCCAAAACTGTGAGGCAAAACAAAGCATTTCTCTCTTTAAATTATTCTTTTAATTTATTAGAATATTTTATTATTGTAGATATTTTTATCCATAATATTCTGTATTAATTTATTAGAATAATATAGTAATTTATTAACATAATAATTTCTATAATAATTTATTGTAGAATATTTAAAATATTCTAGATATTTTGTCACGGTGACACAAAACTTCACGACACAGGCTGATATTTGGTCATCCGTGGTCTCTTCCAATGAAACAAGCTGTGTATATCAGTATAGATCACAGAGATCTTCATTTGGGGACTACTGTTAGAGGATAACTCTGTTCTCAAAGCTAGTATAAAAAAAAATATAAAGGAAAGCCCCTTAGAGGCTGGAGAGTGGCTGAGGGGATTAATGACAGCTTCCGCCCATCTCGGATCACGCTATGCCAGAATAATCTTCCTAAAATATCTCATTGATCACATGAAAGACCTGCATTAAACCTTTAAGTGGCTCTGGTTGCCTATAAAGTAAATCTCAGACTTTTCATCCTGGCATTAATGGTCTTCACTGAGTTGACCTTGTTCTATGTTGAGCCTCCTTTCTCATCACTCACTAAACCATAGTTTCTTTAGAAAAACTGGTTTACTTGAATTTTCGTGACTTTTTTTTAATCTTTTGTGCTTTTATAATTCCTACTCATTTCCTCCCTCCCTCCCTTTCTTCCTTCCTTCCTTTCATACTACAGATTGAGCCCTGGGGTGCTCTACCACAGAGTTACATCCCCAGTCCTTTTTATTTTTTATATTGGGACAGATCTGTCATTAAGTTGCCCAGGCTGGCCCTGAACTTGTGATCCTCCTGCCTCAGCCTCCTGAGTTGTTAGGATTGCATTCAGGCATCACCCACCCAGATATCCTACTCATCTTCTAAGGGTTCATTCAAATTCATCTTGTTTTCTCTGAAGTCTTTCCCTTTCTCTGATTTTCTAAATATCAAATAATTTGTTCATTTTCTATCAAGCTATTTTTTTTTAAAAAAATCAAATTACTTTTTATGTCTCACTATCTCCAACTAGTGATTTAAAAATAATAGACCCTTAGTAAGTGTGTGTGTGTGTGAAAGTGTGTGTGTGGTTTTTTTTTTCTTCTTTTTTTTGGTACTGGGGATTGAACTCAGGGGCACTCGACCACTGGGCCACATCCCCAGCCCTTTTTTGTATTTTATTAGAGACAGGGTCTCACTGAGTTGCTAAGTGCCTCACCATTGCTGAGGTTGGCTTTGAACTTGCATCCTCCTGCCTCAGCCTCCCAAGTGCTAGGATTACAGGCATGCGCCACTGCGCCCGGCTTGAGTGTGTGATTTTTTAATTTGACTGTAAGAGTCCAGATGAAACTACGTGTTAGAAAACATCAAGGATATTTTGAAGCCAAAGATTTTCATAAAAAAAACAGAACCAGATTTTCCTGGAGTCATGTATGATGTGATGATGCTCAGAATGGAAGGTGCTCTGTCTTCTGGAAGACCAGTCTTGTTGGAAGATGTTAACATTGGCCTGATCTTCTACTGATTATGAATTTTAAAAGTATATCACCTTGCAATGCCCCATATGGCTGTCCTTGGCCTGGTATTGTAGTGGCACCCCCTCCTCCACAGAAAATTTGAAGTGGGCTTCTCCAGAATTTTTTTTTTTTATAGTTTAATGTATTTTAATAGAAAACTTACAAGAACAGCACAGAAGACAGACAACATTAAAAACATGGACTTGCATGTAGGACCACTCAGAAAAGTATAGTGAATAGATGGAATCTACTGTATGACAAAAATGCTACAAACACCATTTAGTTGCTGTCAATAAGAAATTTACTTGTTTAAAAAAATCCAAATGCTGGCATTGTCCAGAAAAATTTAACAGTTTTATTTATAATTGTTATAAAGTTGAACTGCTGAAACTTGTTCACTGAAACATTTTGACTTGCATTAATGCTTTACATCCCCGCATTTATATTAAAAATTCATACACAAATGAAAATGGAAAAATGGCCAATACCTGATTTCTGTCCCCTATTTTTCCACTCGCAATCATATACTTAGGTACCTTTGACCCCATGGAAAAAAATATCTAATGTTCAGAACTACCAGTAACAGGAAGAAGAGGAAAAAACATTTTTTTTGAGAATGAAATGTTTCCCATCATAGTGAATTCTTAAGCACGTTCTCCACGTATGCGGCGTGCTAGTTGGATGTCTTTTGGCATAATTGTTACACGTTTGGCATGGATAGCACACAGGTTGGTGTCTTCAAAAAGGCCAACCAGATAGGCCTCACTTACCTCCTGCAAAGCATCAATAGCTGCGCTCTGGAAGTGCAGATCTGTTTTGAAGTCCTGAGCAATTTCTCGCACCAGACGCTGGAAGGGGAGTTTGCTAATCAGAAGTTCAGTGGACTTCTGATAACGTTTAATTTCACGGAGTGCCACAGTACCAGGCCTGTAACGATGAGGTTTCTTCACCCCTCCAGTAGAAGGCGCACTCTTGCGAGCTGCTTTTGTATCCAGTTGTTTCCTGGGTGCTTTACCACCGGTCGATTTGCGGGCAGTCTGCTTTGTGTGAGCCATGGTAGAAAGACCTCCTTACTTAGCCCCCTTCTCCTTCGGCTGGAGCTCGGCTAGCTAGAGGCGGCGGCGCGGCGGCCGCTGCAAACACAATTGTCCAGAAATCTTCACCATGGCTGATTTTAGGACTGTCAGCAGAAGAGTCTCTACAAAAGAGTTCAGTGTAGATAAAATTCTTATTTTCATATTGCTGTATTTCACTTGGCCACTGGCCTGGAAGAAATCAGCACTCCAGGTGCTGGACACCCTTTTACTTGTTTTTCACAAACATGTATCCAGTATAGGAGTTTGTAGAAGTGTGTTGGCAAATACTAAGTGTGATAAAAAGGAAAAATTCTTTAACAAGGCCTCTGGTCTTGAGCTGGAGCTTCACAGAGGTGTCTACATTTCTAAAATAAGAGAAGTTACTAATTGGGCTCCATAGTAACAGCTGGCAGGGGGGAGGAAAGAAAGGGGAGAAGAAGCTCTCCCCTTATCAGGCATTGTCCTTGAAGGGTTAACTTGCCCAGAACAGTGAAAGAAAAAGCTGCTTTTATGTGAACTTCTATAAACTGTGAACTTCTGAGCCCCTCCCCTTACATGTTGGGTATAAAGTTCTGAAACTACCTGAACCCGGGGCTCAGGGGATTAATTGATTACAGCGAGAGCTGTACCCTCTGAACGTGGCTGCAGCCAAATAAAACTGTTTCTGTTATCTTCGGTGCCTTGCCTTGTCTGTCCCTACAACAGTATAGGTTTTGAGACCCTTAAACATGTCTTGTGCTTCAGAATCTTTCACTCATTCATTCTTCTTTATTGCCTGCCCATTTAGGTCCAGATGCTGCTGTAGCTTGCTGGAGTCTTGTGGTCAACAAGACAAACAATGTCCCTCCTCTGGTATTACATATCATCTTGAAGATATACTCAGAAAGAACATATATGTGTTCTTTTTTTTTTTTTTTTTTTTTTAGGTATTGAGGGAGAAGGTAACACACTATATAAAATGATTATAGAAGGAAATAAATAATAGGATGGTGTGATAGTAACTGGGTAAGGGTTGTGGCTGGGTTTACTTTAGGGATAGGGTGATCAACTGCTTGGTTGACTAAATGTTGTGAGTTGAAAAGCCCCCTGAATTTAGAGCCTGGAAGACGTGGGCTCTGTCTACCTCTGCCATTGTGACCTTTTGTAGGACATTCTGTATCTCTGAAACTTAGTATCTCATTTGTAAAAGGAGGATATTGATAATTGCCTTACAGTGTTGTGAAAAGTAAATGAGATGATGCCTATTTTTATTTACTAGAAAGAAGTCTAGGTAGATGATGTTACTCAATTTCTCAAGTCACTGCTTGGATTTCATGCAGTAGTGATCAATATAAACCAGACCCCTCTGGTGGGACCTCAGAGCAGAGACCTGGGCGGTAAGAGCATCTGGACTACTGGCTTTCTCTGGAGATCTTGGGTTTCTGTAGCTGACTGATGCTGTTGCTTGCAGCTACGACGCCGCGGGAGAAAACTCGGAGGCAGGATGAAAATGAAAAAGGTCTTTTATTTTTTCTTCTCTCTCCGGCTTCAGCAACCTCTCGAACTCTAACCGCTCTGACTCCTTTCAACCAGCAACTTTCTTCTTCTCCTTCCAATCACCTCTAACCAACCTCACCCGGTTATATACATTTAGCTTTAACAAGGACAAGTGCTTACAGCTCGAGCTTACAGGTGCATCACACAGTGTTCACGGGCATACAAAGATTCTTTGAATAATGTATTAATATCAGGTGGAAACTAGAACATCTTTTATGGCTCCCAGCTAACCGCAATAGCTATCTCCTTGATTAGGGCTCCTTCGGGTTTCTGCTGCTGAGGAGGTGGCTACTTGCCCGGTGGCAAGGGAACAGAATTCCAGGTGGGAGCAACCCTAGCTCAGCTGGCTTTGGGGCTAGAGGGATTTAATTTTAACCTTATTTGAAGGTGGGAGTAGGGTTGCAACCAATTCTTCACTTAGTGTCCATATTCTGTCCTGAGTCCTTAAAGAATTCATAGTAGGGTTTTGTTGTTTTTGTTTTTGTACTGGGGACTGATCCCGATCCCAGGGACACTCTAGCACTGAGCCACATCCCTAGTCCAGGATTCATTATAGTTTTAATAAAAATCCTTTTACCCTAGTAGATCTTTTCCTTCTCCCATGTCTAAACAAGTATCACTGTTAAGAGCTTATGAATTTGCACTTAATTTAGGCAAACTTAATAGTAAAAATAAAGTATGTACTAACAATTAACCTCTTTAGAATTTATAAACAAAATTAAACATTTTGTATCAACTAATAGAATTCTGTCTTTTGGGTCCTGATTATTTTTTATTTTTTTTTGAAAAGACAATAGCAGTGTGACTTTCATTTGTGGCCTTAAAAGGTAGGCAAGTGCTGCCATCTAGTTTTATATGTTAGATTCTCCTTTTTGTTGATATTTGGAAGGAAGTTTCTGGAGAAACTTTTTGAAACACTAAATAGTGATTGGAATACAGGAAGAAACTAATTTTTTTTTTCAGCTTTTGGGAGTTGATTTAACATTATTTTAATTTTAAGTTTATTTTAATTATGCAACGTGTAATATCTTTAACTTTTTTAATTTTTTTCTTTTAGACTGTGCTAGAACACAGGAAAGGCCATGTGAGCACAGAGGATAGTATAGTGTACTCAATTATAGGGTTGTCCTTGAGTTCTTTGGCCAGGGACATGTGCAGACAATTCTGAACACTGTCAATTGTTAAGTGTCTAAAGAGTACTTTTAGTTGTGGATTGAGGGCAGAAAGTGAAGTCTGAGGACTGGACTACATTTTGGTTAGAAGAAAGCTTTAGTACAATGCTCCAGGTGTCCACTGTGGCCTCAAGCTCTGGTGGTAATTTTTCTCTCTCTTCACATATGGCTTCTTTTTCTTACTGTCCTTTTTTTTTTTTTTTTTTTTTTTTTTTTTTTTTTTTTTTACTGTCATTCTTTTAGTGCCTGGATGGTACCAATCGCCTTTTCCCCTAGGTTCTGCATACATGCCCTTTCTTTTTCCAGGAAAGTTTCCCTTTCTGCATTTATTTATTATTTGTTAAATTTTTTTTTTTTTTTTTTTTTTTTGGTACAGGGGCACTTGAGCACTGAGGCACATCCCCAGGCCCATTTTTTTTTAAACATATATCTTTGTTTTCTTTATTTTTTATGTGGTGATGAGGATCAAACACAGTTCCTCACGCATGCAAGGCAAACGCTCAACCACTAAGCTACAACCCCAACACCCCCAGTCCTACTTTTTATTTTATTTAGAGACAGGGTCTCACTGAGTTGCTTAGCGCATCACTTTTGCTGAGGCTAGCTTTGAACTCTTGATCCTCCTGCCTCAGCCTCCTGAGCTGCTGGGATGACAGGCATGTGTTATTGTACCCAGCAAATTTTTCATTTTTTAAAAAGAGCTCAAAAATACTCTAGTAAGAATGGCTATTATCAAAAAGACAAAAAATGTAGGGTGTGGTGGTGAAGGCCTGTAATCCCAGTGATTCAGGAGGCTGAGGAAGGAAGATTGCAAGTTTGAGGCCAGCCTCAGCAACTTAGTGAGGCCCTAAGCAATTTAGCAAGACCCTGTTTTAAAATTAAAAATAAATAAATAGATAAAATGGTTGGGGATGTAGCTCAGTGATAAAGTACCCCTGGGTTAAATCCCTAGTACCCACCCCCCAAAAAATTAACAAGTGTTGGTGAGGATGTAAAGAAAATGGAGCCCTTGCACACTGTTGATAAGAATCTAAATTAGTACAGTCATTATGGAAAACAGTATGGAGGCCCCTTAAAAATTTGAAAATAGAACTAACAAATAGCCGGGCGCGGTGGCGCACGCCTGTAATCCCAGCACTTTGGGAGGCTGAGGCAGGAGGATCGTGAGTTCAAAGCCAGCCTCAGCAATGGCGAGGCACTTAGCAACTCAGTGAGACCCTGTCTCTAAATAAAATACAAAAAAGGTCTGGGGATGTGACCCAGTGGTCGAGTGCCCCTGAGTTCAATCCCCGGTACCAAAAAAAAAAAAAAAAAAAAAAAAAAAAAAAAAGAACTAACAAATAATCCAGCAATATCACTACTGGGTATATATTCCAATGAAATAAAATTAGGATTTGAAGAGGCATCTGTACTGTTATGTTTCTGCAGCAATATTCAAAATAAGCAAGATATGGAATCAACCTAAATGTCCAGCAACTGATGAATAAAGAAAATGTGACACACACACACAATGGAATGCTATTTAGCCCTAAAAATGAATGGAATCTGTCATTTGCAACAACATGGATCGAACTGGAGATGATTACGTTAAATGAAATAAGCCAAGCACAAAAGGACAGAGACCGTGTGATCTGACTCATATGTGGAATATAAAAAGAGTTGATCTCATAGAAGTTTAGAGTAGAAGCCAGAGTCTGGGGAGAGAAGGAGGAGGGAGGAATGGGGAAAGGTTTATCAGTGGGTACTAAATTATAGTTAGATAGGAACTAAATATGTCATGACACAGTAGGATGACTGTTGATAATGATAATGTATTATATATTTCAAAAAGCTAGAAGAAAGGGCTTTTAATGATTTACCATAAAGAAATAATAAATATTTGAAGATATAGATGTGTTTAATCTGATTTAAACATTATGCAAGGTATACATGTATCACAACATCACAAAGTATCCTATTAACATGCATAATTTTTAGGTTTGTATGAATTGGTTAAAAAATAAATTTAAGTGTAGATAGAGCACTTGCTTGGAGGCCCTGGGTTCAATCTCCATCACTGCAAATTAAAAAAAAAAAGATATAACTCTTTTCAAATCCTACCACTCAGAAATGACCACCAGGAGCATGAAATGAAAATTGTATTAGACGCAAACATGCGCGCGCGCGTGTGCGCACACACACACACACACACACACACACACATGCATTTTTTTCCCCTTCAACACGTAGATGACATACATTGTCATCTTCTGGCTTTGAATGCTGCTGTGGGGACATCTGAAGCCATCTGGTTTTGCTACCTAGGACCGGAAGAAGTCTGACTGAAGTTCAGTGGCCTCATTAGGACATTGAGCTTCATATATCAAATGTCCTGTTCTGCAGTGCACCCTTTAAACATGCAGGCCCTTTTTCTCCCCTAATCTGGGGAAATTATTTCATGTTTTATCTTTGGAAGCTTCTGTTTCATTTGTTGGGTTTTTCGCTTCAGGGACACCACTCTTCCTTATATGGGATTGTTTTCACCTGATCCTTATATCTGTGAGTTTCCTTATAACTGACATAATTCTTGTTGAAAACAGTTTAGCAGTTTCTTAGAAAGTTAAAAACATATAGCTGCCATAGGACCCAGCAATTGCATTCCTGGACATTTATCCCAGAGAAATGAAAGTTTGTGTGGACACAAAAGCGTGTTCATGACTCCTCACAACAGCTTTATTAATAACCAAGCATTGGAAAGAACCCAAATGTTCTTTGGCAGGTAAATGATAGACTATGGTATATCCACACCATGGAATTCTACTCAGTAATACAAAGAAGCAAATTATAAATGCACACAACTGGGAAACCTCTTCAGGGAATTATTCTGAGTGGGGAAAAAAAGCCAATTCTCAAAAAGCAATATGGTATATAATTCTATTCTGTTCTGGAAATGACAAAAATCATAGAGATGGAGGATAAATGAGTGCTTGTAAAGCATCAGTGGTGGGATGTGAGGAATTTGTGTCTTATTAAGGACAACATGAAGTATCTTGTGGTATTGATATTATTTCATAAATTCATATTAATATCCTGATTGTGACATTGCACATAATTTTGAAGGATGTTACCATTCGGGGAAACAGGGTAAAGGATATATAGGATCTCTCTCTCCCTTTTTTTTTTTTGTAACTCTGTAAATCTACAATTATCTCAAGACAAAAAAATTTAATTGAAAAAGAAAACACATCTTCAGAACATCATATGACCCCTGTAGACTAATCTTCTGGTTGGACTCCCATTTCTTTGGCGCATTTGGCACGGTTTTGTCATCATTGGGTGATTACTGGTTGAATGTCTGTCTCTTTCACTAGACTGCAAGCTCTATGCCACTGTATCTCCAGGGTTACAACAATGCTTAATAAATATCTGTTGGATGAATGAGTTATTACCTCTCAGAATTATTGAAGGGTTTGAAATTGCTTTGCATTTGTCAAATCCTTTAAATCCATGCCTCCCCCACTTTCTGTTTTGAAAAATGAAGACTTTATCCTCTTCCCAGGACACCCTCAGTCTTTGAGCCTCCTGACTGAGCCCTCCTTGAACATCTGCTGCTTCCCCAGATCCTCCAAGTTGGACGGCTGCCAAGATTGCCTGCCCTCTTGGCCTCCTCAGGGCTGAGCTTACCAATAACGGGTCTCATTATTCTGTGTTGGAATTTTAGAAAGATAGTGTGATGCTCTTATTATTCAATGAATAATATCTCAATTGGTTCAACACTCAATGAAAATGGCATTTCTAGGCCTGTTCATAACAATCTATTCAAATATTTTGACTTATTAACTAAAAGCAATTCAAGTGCCTTCAACTAACTTCCTAAATTACAAGTTATCTTCAGGAAATGTATGGGGGGAAATCCTGTGACAGGTAAGACTTTGTAACAAAATGGCTTACTTTTCCCCTCACATTTTTTTATTGGTGCATTATAGTTATACATAATGGTAAATTTTGTTGTTACGTATTTGTACAGGCACACAAAATAACAATATAATTTGGCCGGTATCACTCCCTAGCACTTCCCCCTCCCTCCCCTTTTCCCACCCTCTGGTTCCTTTCCTCTATTGATCGCCCTTTGATTTTCATAAGATCCGCCCCCACCTTTCTTTTCCTTTTCCCGCTCTAGTTTCCATAAAAGAGAGGAAAACCTACAACCCTTGACCTTTTGATTTTGGTTTATTTCACTTAACAATGGTCTCAATTTCCCTCCACAAAGTGGCTTATTATAACAGGAAAAATAAGCTTGAAAATACATTTCAATCCCAAGCAGCATTTGAGAAAGAAGGGACAGTTTGGGAAGCCCCAGGTTCCCAGGTTGGTGGCATTCCTGTTGGTGCCCTTGAACCAAAAAATACAAAAAACAAAATAAAAAAAAAATATTGTGAAGATGTCAGCAAGACTTTTTTTTTGAGACAGGGCCTCTGTGTTACCCAGGCTGGCCTTGAACTCCTTGGCTCAAGCAATCCTTTTGCATCAACCTCCCAAGTAGCTGAGACTACAGGTATGTACCATCACATTCAGCTAGCAAGACTCTCTTATGCAGTTCTTTACATAGCATTATTCAAGCACATGCACACACACACACACACACACACACACACACACACACACATGCTTGAATTATGTATAATATATATATGCTCAAGACAACACATAAATCCTATTTTATAACTGTAGAAGTAATACATACTCAATGCAGAGTACTTAGAAAATAATTTAAAAAATCTCCTCCAAAACCAATATCACTTTCTTTTAACGTTTTTATTTTGAACTAATTTTGGACTTTTATCAAAGTTGCAAGTACATTTGCACTAGGAAAACAATGCCTCCAAGATATCCGTGCCTGAGCCTCAGAAACCTGAATGTATTGTTGGGTGGCAAAAGAGACTTTACAGTTGTATTTAAGTTTGTAAACCTTAAAATGGGAAAGAGTATCGTGGATTACAGAGTGGGCCCAATCTAATCACAGGAACTCTTAAAAGCAGAGAACCATCTCTGGCTGAAGTCAGGGATTCAAGGCATGAGGGGAGCTTAACACACCTTCTCTGGCTGTAAGATGAACCATTTGCAAGGAGGGGAGAGAGGCCTCTAGGAGATTAGGGCAGCCTGCTGCTGACAGCCCCAAGGAAAGGGGGCATCCTTCATATAACTGCAGAAATGGATTCTGCCAATAACATGAGTGAGCTTGGAGAGGACCATGAACCCCAGAAGAGAGGCCCAGCACCCCGTGGGTAAAAAATCTAGACATGCCAGACTTTTGACCTACAGGACTATGAGATAACAAATGTGATTTGGTATGTAGCAATAGCACTAATACAATGGAACAGAGATTCCTGTATATCCTTCACCTTTCTTCCCCCAATCTCACATACCAAAGCACAACAAACAAAACTGGAGAATTGACATTGGTGCAATGCTACTAACTAAACTATTTTTTTGAATTTCACAATGTTTCCACTAATGTCCATTTTCTGTTCTAGGATCTGATTGATGATACCATAATACATTTAAATTATGATGACTCTTTAGTCTTTTCTGTTCTGTGATACTACCTCAGTCTTTCATGACCTCGATTTTTTTTTTTTTTTTGGTGGTACTTGCTGGGGTTTTTAGCTCCCCTGAACCCGGGTTTGGCCTTCTCTGGCCAGCAGAGAAGGCTGGGGGAACACGCCCCAGCGGTGAGGCGGAATCGGGAAGAGGCAGAAGTCGACTGGTGGCCACGCTCAGCCCTCACAATAGAAGACAATCAGGCATACACCAGGGAGTCCTGTTAAGGCAAGAGCTCGGTTTATTGAGGAAGTTGGATGGCCTTTATAGAAGATGTGGGCCAATCAGCAGAAAGATCATAGGGGCACATAGGGAGCATGAGCAAATCACATTGGCGGAGCCATTAGCCTATCCTAGTGGCAGTCTGACCTCTCAACATATGTCAGGGGAACGCCCCTTGGCTAGGCCAAGTTCCCATATCAGGAAGTGGGAGACAGCCAGAGAGTTTCTATCTACTGGTGTGTTCTTAACGTCCCCAACAGTACTGAGGATTGAACCCAGGGACACTCTATCTACTGCTGACTTATATCCCCAGCTTTTTCATTTTTTAATTTTAGACAGTGTCTTGCTAAGTTGCCAAGCCTGATCTCAAACTTGGCGATCCTCCTGTCTCAGTTTCCTGAGTTGCTGGAATTACAGGCATGCTCCATAGCGCCTGGCTTGACCTTGATGCTTTGAGTGCTGATCTTTTATGTTGTAGAATATAACTTGATCTTCGTTTGTTAGATGCTCTGCAATGATGGTAATGAAGTGATGTACTATGGGAAAGAATACCACAGAATTGATGGTGTGTTTCTCGGTGTGTCATATCAAGGGATGGGTGATCTTGTATGTCTTATTACTAACTTTATTAATCTTAGTCACTTTTAAAAAGTGGTGTTCTCCTGAGTTTCTAAACTGTAAAGTTGCTATCTCTTCATTTGTATTAATAAATAAATTTGATACCATGCAAATTCTGTTTCTCTTTAAACTTTTGCCCATTATTCTTATCATCCATTGACAGATCTTGTCTGCAACAAAAAGGGGGAAGGAAAGACTCTTAGTCATTTAGTAAATGCCCTGCTACCCTTCCCATGCTTATGCAATGAATTTATGTAACATACACATGTATGTGTATATACATATATGTGTGTGTGTATCAATAATACTATGTATATGAAATACTATAGAGTATATAATACATACACCTTATATACAAATTATATATACTTTATGTGTATAAAATCATATATACATATATACTCTACATGCTGTTTTGTAAAAAGCTCTTTACTTAGCATGCATAATAAACATTTTCCTTATCAATAAATATTATTATTATTATTATTACCATTTGCAATACTGGAGATTGAATCCAGTGTCACTCTACCACTGAGCTACATCCCAGCCCTTTTTATTTTTAAAATTTTGAGATAGGGTCTCACTAAGTTGCTCAGGCTGACCTTGAACTTGCTATCCCGCTGTCTTAGCATCCTGAGTTGCTGGGATTTTATGTGTGCACCACTGGGCCCGGTTCAATGAAAATAAATAAATAAATGTGCATATTTTTATACACACACACAAATATATATATTTTGATACAGGGGATTGAACCCAGAGGTGTTTAACCACTGAGCCTCATCCCACATATATCCTCATCCCCATCCCTTATTTATATTTTATTTAGAGACAAGGTCTCACTGAGTTGCTTAGGGCTTTGCTAAGTTGCTGAGGCTGGCTTTGAACTTGAGATCCTCCTGCCTCAGCCTCTGGAGCCACTCAAATTACAGGTGTGCACCACTGCACCCAGCTCAGTAAATATTTTTTAGAAGAGTTCTAAAAGTGATGAGTACTAGTAGTTAGGTAGCATTTCATTTTATGTTTCCATTACTTTTTAACCAGTTTACAATTTTTTTGGATGATTGGCTTATTATTGGATTATTTTCTATTATACATAAGGTTCAGTGAATATCTTTGTACACACATCTTTGCACACATCTCTATATTTCCTGAGGATAGTTTTCTTGAGGTCAAATTGCTAACTCAAAATGTTTGCACATTTTAAAAACATTTGATACACGTTGTAAACTTCTCCTTCTCTGACCTAACATGCAGATGTGTAGCAGGTAATCCCACTCATCCTATTTCTAGCAAACGCTTTATGTTAGGACTTTCAGCATTCTTGCTCATAGTTAATCATTTAATAACAATTTTATTTCCACAAAGCCATCTCTCTACCTTCAGAACCAATGGCTGTGAGTGGAGACAAAAGGCCACTGCAGACGCCAGCCTGGGCAGGGCTCAGGGGTAGAAGGCAGAGGCTCAGATCAGTCTGAAGCTCATATCAGTGTGTGTTCTGTAAGGAGGCGGGGGCCACCTCAGTGAGCTGCCACGTACGCTGGGATGGGCTGCTCTGGTGGGCTTCAGCATTTGGCTGTATGAGAATCACCTGAGTAACTTATTAAAATGTAGATTTCCGGGTTCAAATCCAGATCTAAAGGTCAGAACCACTGAGGGAGGACATCTGCATTTTTTTAAACATTCTCTTTATTTAGGGGTGTAAAAAGTGGTGAATGATGGGCCTTACTTTAAGAAAGACCACTTTGGGCTGTAAACAACTTTAACACATCATTTTTTCATATCTCTAGAAGGAATGAGCTGGGTATAGGGATTTTTTTCTAAGGTGAGCTTTCTCTAATAATTATCCACTTTTTAAAAAAAATGTTTATTTATTTGCTTTAGTTGTACACAATGCGTTTATTTTTACATGGTGCTGAGGATCGAACCCGGGCCGCTCACGTGCTAGGCGAGCGCTCTACCGCTGAGCCACAACCCCAGCCCAATTATCCACTTTTTGGTTAGTTTTTTTCTTCTTCTTCCCCTTCCTTCTTCTCCTCCTCCTCCCCCTTCCCCCCTTTTCTTCATCTTCTCCTTATTTTTTGGTGGAGGGTCCAGGATCTTTTGGAGAAAGTGTACCTCTCCAAAATAGAAACATGTTCTTTGTATCAAAGAAATAATCAAATCTAAAGCAATTGTTTGAATATTCTCCAAAGGTTCATGTGTGAAGTTTTATCCCTATTGTGAGGTAATTAATAGGGTGGAAACTAAATCCAATGTATGGTGTTAAAGTGGGGGGGGGGCTTGTGGGAGGTGGTTAGGATTACATGAAATTATCAGGTTGGAGCCCCCTGATTGAATACTAGTGACTATATAAGAGAGAGACCAGCTGGGTGCAGTGACGCACACCTGTAATCCCAGTGGCTCAGGAGACTGAGGCAGGAGGATTGTGAGTTCAAAGCCAGCCTCAGCAATGGCAAGGCACTAAGCAACTCAATGAGAACCTGTCTCTAAATTTAAAAAATATGAAATAGAGCTGGGGATGTAGCTCAGTGGCTGAGTGCCCCTGAGTTCAATCCCTGGTACCCTCCTCCCCCCAAGAAAGAAGAGAGACCAAGATATGGATAACACACATGTGTGTTTCCTATTGCCATGTGACACCTGCACCATCTAGGACCCTGCTAGGAAGAAGGCCATCACCAGATGTGTCTCCTCAACCCGAACCTCTGGAACTGTGATCCAAAAAATCATTTTTTCTTTAGAAGGTTACCCAGGTTTGGATATTTTGTTATAGTAACAGAAAACAAACTAGTACATTTTCCCACCATTTCCTCTCTTCTTCAGTCTCAACTTTGTCTGACTATCTTGTGGTATGTCCAGTATGCCACAGTATATAAATATTACCACTTTATTTATGTGATCTCATTGGATTTTATAGCACTCTTTCAGAGTAAGGAGAGCAACAGCTGTTGCTGTATTAAAGATTAAGACAGCTGGGCACGGTGGTGCATGCCTGTAATCCCAGCACTTGGGAGGCTGAGGCAGAAGGATCGCAAGTTCAAAGCCAGCCTCAGCAATGGTGAGGCACTTAGCAACTCATCAAGACCCTGTCTCTAATAAAATACATAAAAGGGCTGGGGATGTGGCCCAGTGGGTGCCCCTGAGTTCAATCCCTGGTACCAAAAAGAAAAAAAAAAAAGATTACAAGATTACGACACAGGCTTACAGAGGTGAAGTCATAATACAATTACATTTACTGAGTCTCTATTATATTCCAGAATCCCTGAAGAGTAGAAATTAATATCCTTAGTCCAAAAGAGCTGAAGGGACTGACCTAAGTGAGCTGGTAAGAAACAAAGCTGAAGTTCATACCAAATCTGGTTTAGACTAGGTTCTTAGTGTAGCTTGTCAAGTTCATTTGCTCCTTATTGGTAGAACTGGGATGAGAACACAGAAGTCCTGGCTCTTGGTCCAGGAAGGTTGCCCCTGAACCACAACATCTTCAAGTGTATTTATCACAATCCTTGTGTAGGAGGGGTGCAATGGGAGAGAGGATACATGAAGTTCTGGGGTCTTGCTTCTTGGCCTGGGCAGTTTCTGCTGGAACACACTGTCTTTAGGTATATTTACTTACAGTTTAATTATGTATGTATGGTAGGAAAGAGGAACAGGATCTTTTTTTTTTTTTTAAATTTTAACTAAAAATTTAGTTGTCAATGGACTTTAATTTAATTAATTTATTTATGTATTTATATGTGGTGCTGAGTATTGAACCCAGTGCCTCACGCATGCTAGACAAGCGCTCTACCACTGAGCTACAATACAACCCTATCCCCAAGGAACAGGATTTTTTTTTTGTTTGTTTGTTTTTGGTACTAGGGATCGAACTCAGGGGCACTCGACCACTGGGCCACATCCCCAGCTCTATTTTGTATTTTATTTAGAGACAGGGTCTCACTGAGTTGCTTAGCACTTTGCTTTTGCTGAGGCTGGCTTTGAACTTGTGATCCTCCTGCCTCAGCCTCCTGAGCCGCTGTGATTACAGATGTGTGCCACCATGCCCGGGAGGAACAGGATCTTGAAGTGTCTTGGTCCTTAGTGTGTCTAGGACCCCACTCCCACCTGTTACTCCAATCTGAGTGGAGAAAATCCACTTAGAAGTATCCTAGGGCCTGGGGTTGTGGTTCAGCGGTAGAGCGCTCGCCTAGCATGTGCATGGCCCTGGGATCGATCGTCAGCACCACATAAAAATAAATAAATAAAATAAAGGTATTATAAAAAAAGAAGTATCCTATTTATGGAAGCTGTTCATACATTGTATATGAATGTGATGTAGAGACAAGGATGGTGTGGAAGAAATGAAACTTTACAATGGATTCGCAAAGCTGTATTATTTGCTCCTGAATTTTCAGGCCCTTATATAGTTGTTTATATGAACATGATGCATTTTAAGGTGTAATTTAAAAAAAAATTACTTGGCATTAAATTGTAGTTCTGACTTTAACCTACTTTATAGAGAAGTTGGGACATGATTTCATTTATACAGGTTATTAGATTCATCCTCTTCAAAGAGTGGAGCTCATTCAAGTAATGGGTTTGATGTGTACAAGGATAATTTCAGTGCAAGTAGCTAATAAACCATGCATTTGAGAGCAGGAGGCAGTGGGGAGGGCTGCGTAATTACTGTATGTGGGAAATGTTGATCCTTTCTCTTTCTCATGGTCTTGATTAAGTACATACATTAAATTTAATCTCCAAATCCATAAGAACCTTTTTCCTTAGATAGTAGGCTGAGCGCTGCAGGTCCTTAAAATGACTAAGTTTCTCTGGGTTCAGAGTTGAGGGAAGAAAGCAGTGGATTTCTTTTAGATGACTCCTTAATAACCCTTTTTTGAGACTTCAAAGACCTTTCCTCTCATTCTCACTTTCGGCAATCAAAGAGAATTTCTGAACTTCTCATCAGCATATCTCCACGATGATCTTCATGTCTCTACATCCTTTGGTGGTCACTTTGCTTCTCTCCTGTTACTTTGCATGTACTTCTGTTGTAAGGCAAACTCTTCCTTTTGTGCTTTTGCCTTTTTATTTTATTTTTTAATTTATTTTTATGTGGTGCTGAGGATCAAACCCAGTGCCTCACATATGCCAGGCAAGTGCTCTACCACTGAGTTATAGCCTCAGCCCATACTTTTGCCTTCTAAAGGACATTGCTCCAGCAAGTCCTCCCCACCCTGTCCACCACACCCCCGTTTTTTTTTTTTTTTTTAATGGTTCTGGAGATTGAATTCAGGGGGCTCTACTACTGAGTTGCATCCTTGACTCTTTATTTTTCATTTTGAGACAGGGTCTCCCTAAGTTGCTCAGGCTGGACTTGAACTTGTGATCCTCCTGTCTCAGTCTCCTGTGTCACTGGGATAACAGGGATATGCTACTGTGCCTGGTAGGTCTTCCCTTTTCTGTATCATCAGGTTTTCCCTGTCTGCTGAGTCATTTCTATCAGTGTGTATATTTGTTATAATAGCACCCATTTTAAGATGAAAAAAAGTTTATACTATATTCGTCTCTAGTCATGACCTAATCTCTCTCCTCCACTTTCTAGCAAAACCCTTTGAGAAAGTCATCATATTCTTTCTTGAATGCATACAGTAAGGTTCTCAGCCCTTCCCCAGCCCTCCCCTACTCCCCGTTGGTCATTTCTCAGACCTTTTCTTTCTTTTTAAATGAATGTTAATTACTTAAGGATGCTTTATTTAAATTATCGCAATTAATCTTTACCCTTCCTGTGAAGTAGATATCAACTCCAATTTACATATGCAAACAAGCTCAGAAAGGTTAAGTAACTTGTAATAATAATGCAGTGGTAGATATTACGGCCTGGAATGTTTCAGACCTTATTTTTCTTAACCATCCTGCAGCATCTGACAAGGTCATTTTATTTCCTTCTTCAGACTCTTCAGGAAACCTTGGCTTTGGCATTACACCCAAAAGGAAGATGGTGTCTTGGGCTGCTTCTTCTCAGTCTCCTTGGACAGTATTCCATATTCCTGGGCTCTCTGTGTTGGATACCTGGGACCCAGTTTTTGAGCCTCTTCTCTGTAGTCTCATTCCTTTCATCTGGATTGCCCAAATGATCACTTATTTTGGCACACTTGGGTCAGTAAGGCTGCCCATGGCTTGAAGTGGCCACTCTAGAGGATCTTGAAGCCTAGGGCTGTCGCATGTTGGCTCACAGACAACCGATTTTCATGTAGAAAAATGCCAGTTAATCACACCTACTCTCCTTTTCACTTTTTAAATAGCATTTATATTTTGATTTTCAAACTTGTATCTCTAGCTCAGATCTCTCCCCTAAACCTAAGGACCTCTTTCCCCTAAAGCTGGCATATCTAACTGCCTCTTCTACATCTCTATTTGGGTGTCTAAGTAGGTATCTCAATAATAACATATCCAAAATAGATCTTTTGATTTTAGTCCTAGATTTGCTTATCCTACCATCTTCCTCATATGTATATATCTGTTAATCAAAATTTCCTATTCTTCCTCCTCCTTCTTTTCTCCTCCTCCTCCTTCTTCCCCTTTCTTCTTCTTTTACATCTTTTCCCCACCTTGGTACCAAGGATTGAAGTCAGGGCACTTTGCCACTAAGCTACATCCCTGGTCCATTCTATTAAGTTGCTAAGGCTGGCCTCAAATTTGTAATCCTCCTGCTTCAGCCTCCTGAGTTATTGGGATTACAGACATGTGCCACTGTGCCAGTTGGAATTCCATTCTTCTATTTGCTCAGACCAGCAGGCTCATTGGTCAGGAAAACTATATTAGTCTCATAAAATAGGCTCTTAGTGTTTCATCTTTTTCTCCCTCCTCCTCCTCTTTCATCTATCCCCCTTTCCCTCTCCTCCATCCTTCTCTTTGTCATTTTCATAGAAGTGGCTTATAAAATTAGAATAATCTAATCATTTATTGGTGGAATTTACCTTTGAAACTGTTTTGGACACTTTGTTTTCTTTTTTTCCTTTGTGGGTTTTATGACTAATTAAATTTGTTTGATAGTTACAGGAATATATTAATTATCAGTGAAGAAACTATCAATTTCTTCATGGGTAAGTTATATTTCCCTGCAAAATTATCTCTTTCATTAAATTTCCAGGTACATTGCCAAGACATTGTAGATAATCATCTGTATGAATTTTTTGAATCTCTACTTTTCTTTTTCCTATTGTTATTTGTGCCTGTTTGGTTTTTTTGGTTAGTTGTCAGAGGTTTATCTATTTTATTGGCTTTTGGTTTTGTGGATCCTCTAATAAGATAGGTTTTTAAAAATAATTCTTATTACATACGATATATGTCATCATTGTAATTTTTAGGTGTGATAATGGTATTAAAATTTTATATTTTAGGAAAGATCTTTTAAACAGTATTATTGGATGAAATGATACAAATTCTAGAATGCTTTAAAATTAGCCAGTGTGTGTGTAGTAAGGCCAGGGGATGGTTATAGGATTTAGATGAAACAAGGTTGGTCACTGATCATTGTTGAAGCTGTCAGGTAATAAAAATTCACAATGTTACTTTCCTTTTGCGTATCTTGGAAGTTTTGCATAATAAAAATATACAACATTTACTTCTTTCTACTTTGAGAATTTTATTCTGAAATTCTTTTTCTAAGGTTGGAAAATTATGAATTTTCAGTATTTTTTTTTCTGGCTATGCACATTTAAGGCTAAAAGTTTTCTCCAAGGACAACTTATCTGCATCCTGTCAAGTTTTTAAGTCGAGTTATCTTTTACATAGAGTAAAACACATAGATTTTTTTCTTTCTTTTTTATTTATAATAGTAGTATGTATTACAATTCATAATGCACATATATAGCATCTTTTTACATACAACTGTTTGTATACAAAGTATATAAGTACCATTCAGATCTTCAATCATGCATTTAGGATAATGATGTCCATCTCATTCAACCACCAATTTTTTTTCCTTTCCTCCCCTCCCTCCCCCTTGCTCCCTCCCTTGCCCTCCCTTTCCTTTGACCATTCTAGTGTTCCTCTAATCCTCCTATGTACCCCCATCCAACAACACTGTGAACTAGCCTCCTTACATCAGAGAAAACATTCGGTATTTGGATTTTTGAGATTGACTAATTTCACTTAGCATTATATTCTCCAACTTCATCCATTTACCTGCAAATGACATTATTTTATTCTCTTTTATTGCTGAGTAAAATTCCATTTTGTATATATACCACATTTTCTTTATCCACTCATCTACTGAGGGACATCTAGGTTGTTTCCACAACCTACCTATTGTGAATTGTGCTGCTGTAAACATTGAAGTGGCTGTGTCACTGTTATATGCTGTTTTTATGTCCTTTGGGAATAGACCCAGGAGTGGGATAGCTGGGTCATAGGGTGGTTCTATTCCCAGTTTTCCAAGAATAACCCAATCAATAAATGGGCTAAGGAGTTGAAAAGACACTTCTCAGAAGAAGATACACAATTAATCAACAAATACATGAAAAAATGCTCAACATCGCTGGCAATTAGAGAAATGCAAATCAAAACTACTCTAAGATTTAATTTCACTCCAGTCAGAATGGCAGCTATCAAGAACACAAACAACAATAAATGTTGGAGAGGATGTGGGGAAAAAGGCACACTCATACATTGCTGGTGGGACTGTAAAATGGTGCAAATACATAGATTTTAAGTATACAGTTGGATTCGTTTTGAGAAAGTCATACATTCTTGTTATATATACACTTATCAACATAGAAAACATTTCCATCAGCCCAGGAAGTACTTTCAGGTTCCTCCCTAGCCAATCCTCTCTCTCCTACCTCAGAACCAACCCCAATTGTGGATTTTGTCACGGTAGATGACTTCCGCCTGTTCTAGAACTCCATTTGAATGGAGTCAAAGACTAGGTATTCTGAGGTCTCTAATTTCATTCAGCATAATGTTTTCGATATTCATTTGTGTTGTGTGTGTAAAAGTTCATTCTGTGTAATTGCTCATAGTCTTCCTTTGGATAAATGTACCACTGTTTATTTACTTGTTTTATTGATGGACATCTGGGTTGTTTCCATGTTTTGATTATTATGAATAAAGCTGTTAACATACGACTTTCACATGGACATATGTTTCTGTTTTTCAACTCTCTCAGATAAATATACAACGGTGAAATTACTAGGTCATTGAGCAGGTATATGTTCACTTTTTCTTTCTTTTTTGGTACCGGGGATTGAACTCAGGGGCCCTCAACCACTGGGCCACATCCCCAGCCCTTTTTTGTATTTTATTTAGAGACAGGGTCTCACCGAGTTGCTAAATGCCTTGCCATTGCTGAGGCTGGCTTTGAACTCGCGATCCTCCTGCCTCAGCCTCCCAAAGTGCTGTGATTACAGGTGTACGCCACCGTACCCGGCTATATGTTCACTTTTAAAGAAGCTTTTAAGTGTTTTTCCAAAGTGGCAGTTGCATTTTTTATGCTCTTTCTAGAAATAAATGAGGGCTTTTTTTTTTTTTTTTTTTTTTTTTATACAGAGGATTGAACCCAGAGGCACTTTACCACTGATTCAAATCCCCAGCCCTTTTTACTTATTTATTTTTTGGGGAGACAGGGTCTCCCTAAGTTTCCCAGGCATGCCTCCAATTTATGATCCTCTTGCCTCAGCCTCAGGAGTCGCTGGGATTATAGGTATGCGCCACTGCATCCAGTTTTAATTTTGCTTTGTGTATTGTAAGCCTCATAATTAGGTGTGTACATGTTTAAAATTGCACCTTCTATTATTATAAGGTAAGCCACTTTATTTCATATAATGGTCTCTTTCTTTTTTCTCTCTTTTTGGTGGTACCTGGATTGAACCCAGGGCTTTGTGCATGGTAGGCAATCATGTAGGTCTTTTTTTTTTTTTTTTATGCCTTCAAGTTTGTTCAACTTTATGCTCCTATGTCTAACTTTGAGTTAGTTCTTTGGTATGTGAGAATTTCCCTTCATTTCTGCTGAACCCTGTTATGCATTAAGCCTTCCCCTGCCCATGTGTTCGGGCTCCCGTCTGTGTGTGGGGGGGTCACGTATTACTGGAGCCTGGCTGCTTCAGGACTCTGGCTCTACAGCCCGTAGGGCCTTTGGAGCCTCTCTTTTCATCATGACCTTTAACCTTCCTCTCCTATCACTGGCGGCTTTGTTTTCATAACCCATTCCAATTCCCCAAGAGGGGACCCTCATTTGGCCTAGGTTATCATTTTGCTTTGTAATCTACTGTTGGAGACTTTGTCCACCTACAAGCTAATTACCTGGGGAACAGGTGACCATCCCTAGTTCCTCAATCCAACTAGGTCTGCGTGCTGGGCAGTTTCAACTGCAAAGAGCCATGCGGGGACAAAACAGCTCATTTGGCCTTTCTGTCTTGTGGGCTGTGGCTAGTGAAGCTATTCCTGTGTTTGGCTGTCAGTCTGTGTAGCAGGGAGTGTTCTGTACAGGATCTGCTGCTACATGGCACTGTGACATGGTCACATTGCATTTGCAGAGATTCATTGTTTTTATTGGGTCTGGAATCCAAGGCTTTTTTGCTTCCAAGGAGATCATGGGATTCAGGCCTACTGTGCTCTACTCTCAATGCCCTCTCCTCTCAAGCCAGCTCAGTACTTATTATTAGGACTTTCCCCCATCACTTGAGTCACCTGCCTCTGAATTCCTTTTATCATAGATGGAGTCTATGAGGTCATGTTGAAAAACACATCTGAAATTCGCTGCTCTCCAGAGTCTTATAAAGCAGAGCATGAAAAACAGGATCTCATGATTTTTTTTTTTTTTTTTTTTTTTATGGAACACAAGTCTGGGTATATAGTCTTTTTGTAGCTATTCTCATCTTTTGTTTTTCTTTTTCCTTTTTCCCCCCACATTTTTGCTATTCTCATCCTGGGAATTTGTTTTTCATTTGGTTATCATCAGCCAAGTATGGGAAAATTTTCCCACTTGATATTTTGAGGATTTATTGTATACATTCAGTATAAGAACATCTGGGAGCAAGTGTTAGGTATTCATCTCATTTACCTGTGCATCAATATTGTTGGTGAATATCATGGGAAATTTCTTAAACTTAAGAGTTTTGGTTTAGATCCCCTAAACCATAGTCACAGTCTTCCAGAACTGGAAGGAATCAAGGGAATCTCCTCATTTTATGATGACATTACTGAGCTCCAGAGAGGGCCAGGGACGGGCTCAAAGTCTCATACCAGTTGATGGCAGAGTTGGGACAAGGACCCTGGTCTCCTGACCTTCTCAGCCCTGGTCCTTTTTCCTCTCAAAGGTAAAGCACTAAATCATGCTTGAAGTTTCAATATTGTTTTGTCAGAGCTGATTTAGAATCTACAGTGACAGGAATGTCTGGAAATTAAAGCATAGGAAGAGCTGTGGTCCCTTGATGGGTAATTGTAGACAGGGGTAAATGACTTAAGCAAGGGGCTGGGATTTGTGCTCAGGGCCTTAGGGCTGGGGGGGAGGGGATGATAAATGCTGCTATAAGCCTTGTGTTGTCTTACCCTGTTCAGAATAAGTAAATGCTATTCCACATTTAAAAAATATATATATTTTATAGTTGCCAATGGATATTTTTATTAATATGTGGTGCTGAGGATCGAACCCAGGGCCTCACAAATGCCAGGCAAGCACTCTACCACTGAGCCACGTCCCCAGTCCACATTTAAAAAAAAATTTATTTATTTACTTTAGTTGTACACAATACAATGCATTTATGTTTACGTGGTGCTGAGGATCGAACCCGGGCTGCGCACACGCTAGGTGAGCGCTCTACCGCTGAGCCACAACCCCAGCCCACATTTTATTTTTAAAATTACCTTTATTTATTTATTTTTTTTTGCTGCAGTGCTGGAAATGAAACCCAGGGCCTCGCACATGCTAGGTGAGCACTCTACCACTGAGCCACGCCCCCAGTCCACATTTTGTTTTTTAATGTTATGGGTTTCCATTTTCCCTTCTTTCTTAAGTCCATCTCCTGCCTTCTTTCCTTCTTCCACCGTTTTCTTATATACCATTAACCCCTCGTTTCTGTCATCTTTGTTTCTTTCCCTACTAACCTCTGACATAAAGTATTAATTTTTGGCGTTTTTTTTTTCTTTCTTTGAAGTGCTCCTTCTGGCTACAAAAACTTCCAATTAAGTTTTTTAAATAAAAGATAGAAGTTAAAAGCAGCTGCTGCCTGGGGTTAGCAGGATGGAAACTTGTAGTTGCTTGAAGCTGTACTTCAAAAAGAGAAAACTCAATTTTAAAAGTGTAGAGGTTTATTCGTAAAATACATTGTGTTAAAAAAAATGACTGTGGATACTCTAGGCTGGGGAGGAGTGAAACTGTGGGTCACTTGTTCTATTGTATTTATTTATGGAATATCCTTTTTCTATCTAATATTTAAAGGGAAAATTTGAGCACGTGGATTCTTGTTTATTCTGCAAACAAACTTTAATTAATTTAATATTGACGTTCTTATTTATTAATTGTTTTTCTGGGCTGGGGATCCAACCCAGGGCATCACACCTGCTGGAAAATGTTGCTCTACCACTGAGTGACCTGAAATGCTGATCTCAGGTCTGAGAGTCTCATCTTGGTCTGTTAAAGAACTTTTTGCAAAGTTCTTATGCATATTTCCTGATTTCTGTGCTATTTCATAATACAAAAAAAATCGATGTATCTCAAATTTCTCTGTTTTTGCAATTTATCTTGTTCCTAAATTGTACTTACAGTAGACTCCCAGAAAGAGTGCATGTATTCTTCAAGGAATCACAGTGGGTGGTGAGCAGAGGCAGAGGTTTTCCACTGTGGCTTCCTTTACCAGCATGCCTCCCTGGAGTTGTGAGCACTTTTTTTTTTTTTTTTTTTTTTTTTTTTTTTTTGCAGTCGGTGGGAGGGGGGAAGAACTGGGGATTGAACTCAGAGGCAATTGACCACTGAGCCACATCCTCAGCCCTATTTTATATTTTATCTAGAGACTGCTTAGTGCCTCGCTTTTGTTGAGGCTGGCTTTGAACTCCTGATCCTCCTGCATCAGCCTCCTGAGCCACTGGGATTACAGGCCTGGCCACCGCCCCTGGGCTTGCGAGCACTTTTGATTGTCTGGAGAAAGCAAACACCTGCTCTACTGGACTCTTTTTGTCATAGTTCAGGGTTCATGGCTCAGAAGTGCTAGACCTTCCTGGAGCAAGGTGATAAACACCTGTAATCCCAAGGACTCTGGAGGTTGAGGCAGGAAGATCGCAAGTTTGAGGCCAGCCTCAGACATTTAGAGAGACCCTGATTCAAAATAAAAAATAAAAAGGTCTGGAGATGTAACTCAGTAATACAGTGCCCTGAGTTCAGTGCCCAGTGCTCACTTCAGCAGCACATATACTAAAATTGAGTTCAATGCCCAGTACTGGGGGGGGGGGGGGAAAGTATTAGCTTTCCTTCAATTCATCATTTAAAGATACCAGCAAACCAAAGTATGGGTTTCTTAGAAAAACTGGGGCTGATCAGCAAGATGGAGCAAAGAGTGATAACTTCTGAAAAAAAAAATCACCCTTTGTCTCTATTTTCATCATAAATCCGAGGAAACAGTCAATGAGGAGAAAAATAACTAATCACCACCAAATGTGTTGTTTTTCAAACTGCAGGTTGTCACTCATGGTTGGATCATGAAGTCAATTTAGAGGCTTTTTGATAGATTTTTTAAAAAGGAGAAAACAGAAAATATAAATAAAAATGCATGGAAAAATTAAGGTAAGTATTGTTTCATGAATCTTTATACAGCAATCCTCTCCTTATCTGTGGGTCTGCTTTTCCATGGTTTCATTGGCTATGGTGAACTGTGGTCCAAAAATATTAAATGGAAAATTCCAGAAATAAATGATTCATAAGCTTTAAATCGTGTCAATCTGAGAAGAGCGATGCAATCTCTTGAGGTCCTGCTTTGCCTTCCTGGGATGTGAGTCATCCCTTTGTCCAGTGTATTCACACTGTATATGCTTTTGTTAATCACTTATCAGATGTCTGGGGTATGAGATTGACTGTTGCATTTACTTAGTAGTGTCGTTAAAGTATGAGAGTACAGATACTGGCTATTTTATTACAATATATTGTTATATTGTTTTCATTACATTATTAGTTACTAATTTCTTATTGTGCCTAACATAAACTTTATCATGAGTATAAGAAAATATACAGTATATTTAGGTTCAGTACTATCCATGGTTTCAGGCATCCACAGATAGATGTTGAAATCTATCCACTGAGGATAAGGGAGGATTACACACACACACACACACACACACACCCCTTGGGACATGATACAAAACGTATCTCTTATCAGGGATGGAAGTGAAAAAAATCTGAGAAGCAGACAGTGGGGTGGGGAGCTTTCGCTCTGTGTGCCCTGTCCTCCCCTCTGGAACACTTCTTTCCTGTGCTCCGCAGGTCCCCACGATACTTTCTGAGGGACATGACCATCTTTTCCTTGTTTGTTATTGTGCTAACCTCTGGAGCGTCAAGCCTGTTCAACCCTCTCCAGTCAGGCCACTATCGTTGCTCTTGTGGGTGACTGCCCCCTGTCGGAGGTTGGAGGAATTTGAGGACTGAGCAAAGAAAAAGGTACGACCACAAGGGGGCAGTAGTATACACAAGCTTTATCTCTCCATGCTTTGACCTTGACAGGGAGGGTCCGAAGGGTGCAGTTTCACGGAGTATGCAAAGCAGGCAGACCCTAAATGGCTACAAATCTGCTTGTTTGGGCTATTTTTAAAATGATTGGATGTGTAAAAATTTGAGTCTAGCGCCAGGGGGCTTTTGACCAGTCTGCAGGGAAGAAATGAACAAGCTGAGGAGCCAATATACACAGGCCACTTTTGGTTCATGAATCTAACATTCTCTCAATTCATTCTCTACACAGAAACTGGAGTGTTTAAAGTGCAAATCTGGTCTTGCTACTCCACTGCTTCTTATTGTTTCCCTTTGCCTGTTAAGCCTTTGCTAATCCCTTTATTTTCAGGCCTTCTCAATCACTTTGGTTCCTGTGTATCTCTTGTATACAGCATATAGTTGAGTCTTGCTTTGTGAACCAAACTGAAAATCTTTGTGTTTTGATACATTAGTTAATCCTCTCAATGGGCTTACCTCCATTCATAGTTATTAATGGTCTCAATTCTGTGCAATTATGTTATAATTACTATGTCTATTATATTTGCTATTTCTCTATTTATTTATTTTTGTTCTTGTATTTGTGCTTAAATTCATTTGGGTATTTAGGAAGTTGGATTTTTTTTTTGTTTTTGTTAAAGTAATTGCCTTTGAACATAAAGTTTTAAAAGTCATATTAAGATATTGTTGTTTACTTAACCTTTTAATATTAGATTTGTCAGTTTTTTTAAAAATGGTTTTTATTGAGATATCATTCACATGCTGTAGGATTCAGTCATTTAAGGTATACAATTCAATGATTTTTGAGTATGTTTATATATATATATGCAACTATAATCACAGTCAACTTTGGAATGTTTTTATCACCTCGAAAAGAAATCCTACACCCTGTAGCTGTCCCTTTTTCCTCCAGCCTCTTCTCTCTGCCTTAGGCAGCAAGTTTCTGTTTCTAGATTTTCCTGCTCAGATATTTTCTATGAATGGAATCATATAATGAATATGTGAATTTTGTGACTGCATCTTTCACTTAGCGTAAAGTTGTAAAGATTTATCCACATTGTAGCATGCATCAATATTTCATTTCTTTTTGTGACCAAATAATTTCCCATAGTATTGATATATATACCTCCTTTATTATATTTTTAGTGGTGGACATTGTTTTTTTTTTTTTTTTTTTTTCTATCTTTTGGCTATTGTTTTGCTGCAAACATTTGACTTTTTGTTATACATTATTATATATACATGATACATTATATATAATATAATATGTATATGCATTATATGTATATATAACAAAAAGTCAAATGTTTGTAGCAAACCAATATGCATATACATATATGTATATATATATTTCATTTTTCTTGGTGTATATGCTTAGGAATTTCTAGGTCACATAGTAACTTTATGTTAAACACTTTTTTTTTGAGATGGCGGGGCAGCTTGCTATATTGCCTAGGCTGGTCTTGAACTCATGAGTTCAAGGGATCTTCCCATCTCAACCTTCCAAGTAGCTGGGAACCCCAGGGCACACACATGCTAGGCAAATGCTTTACCACTGGCTATACCCCAAGACCTTTAAAATTTTTTATTTTGAGATAGGGTCTCACTGAGTTGTTCACACTATCCTTGACATGACAATCCTCCTGCCTCAGCCTCCTGAGTAGCTGGGATTACAGGTGTATGAGACAGTGCTTGGCTCACAGTGTTTTTAATTTTTTTAAATAATTGTTACCTTTTTTATATAGTTACTTTTACCAGTGCTTTCTGTTTATTCAAGCCGAGTGAAATTACTGTTTTGAGCTCACTCCTTTCAGCATGAAGAAATTTCTTTGGTGTTTCCCACGAGGATGGTTAGATATCAACAATTCTCTCAGTTTTTGTTTTTCTGGAATGTCTTATTTTGTTTTTATCGTGAAAGTTTTGCTGAATAAAAGATTCTTAGTTCACTTTTTTTTTTCCTTTAGTGTTTTGTATATGTCATCCCACTGACTCTGGACTTCAATGTTTATGATGAGTAGTAAGCTGTTAATCTTATTTTTCCTTGTACATTATGAGTAGGTTTTATTGTTTTATTGCTTTTTTCCCCCTGCTGTTCTCAAGACTTTCTCTTTGTATTTTGGTGCACTTAAGTGTGTCCCACATTTATTTAAGGCTTTATTAATTTTCTTAACAACCCCACCCCCAGTTCTGATTAGGTAATCTTTATTGATCTATTTTCAAATTTTGTCATTCATTCTTCTGCTCAGCTCAAATCTACTGTTTAGCTCCTCTAGTGAAATTTCCATTGGCTGTTGTTATTTTCTTTTTTTTTTTTTTTTTTTTTTTTTTTTTTTTTTTTTTTTGGTACCGGGGATTGAACTCAGGGGCACTCGACCACTGGGCCAATCCCCAGCCCTTTTTTTGTATTTTTATTAGAGACAGGGTCTCACTGAGTTACTAAGTGCCTCGCCATTGCTGAGGCTGGCTTTGAACTCGCTTTCCTCCTGCCTCAGCCTCCCAAAGTGCTGGGATTACAGGCGTGCGCCACCGCGCCCGGCTTTGGCTGTTGTTATTTTCAACTCCAAAGTTTCAACTTAGTTCTTTTAAATAATTTCTCTTTTGTTGATATTCTCTTTTGGATTTAAATTGCCATCATACCTTCTTTTTTAAAATTTTTTTTGTAGTTGTAGATGGACAGAATGCTTTTATTTTATTTGTTTATTTTTACGTGGTGCTGAGGATCGAACCCAGTGCCTCACTCATGCTAGGCAAGCACTCTGCTACTGAGTTACAGCCCCAGCCCCTCTTTTCTTTTTTTTTTTCCTTTGGTACTGGGAATTGAACTCAGGGGCACTTGACCACTGAGCCACACCCCTAGCCCTTTTTTATATGTTATTTACAGACAGGGTCTCACTGAGTTGCTTAGTGCCTTGCTTTTTGCTGAGGCTGGCTTTGAACTCATGATCCTCCCAAGCCGCTCGGATTATAGGCGTGTGCCAATGTGCCTGGCCCTCTTTTACTTCTTCAAGCATAATTTCTTTAATGGTTTGACCAAATTTGTAGTAACTGCTTTGATATCTTCATCTATTAAATCTGACATCCAGTCCCTCTCAAAGGAAGTTTCTTTTTTTTTTTTTTTTTTTAAATATTTTTATTTATTTGCTTTAGTTGTACACAATGGGTTTTATTCAATCATTTTATTTGTATGTGGTGCTGAGGATCGAACCCGGGTCGCCCACACGCTAGGCAAGTGCTCTACCGCTGAGCCACAATCCCAGCCCTCAAAGGAAGTTTCTGTTGCTTGTTATTCACCCTGAATCTGGGTCCTGTTTTCCTCTTTCTTTGCATGTTTCACTTTGTTGTTGTTGAAATTTGGAATTTTAGAAAACATAATAACTTGGGACGCTGATCTGCCCTGGGAATTGCTGTTGTTGCTGTTTGCTTGTTTACCTGTTCAGTGACTTTGCTGAACTATTTCAGTGGAGTCTTTCTGTTGCGCACAACCTCTGATGCTTATCCTTAGGAGGTGTAGCCTTGGGCACGAGTACCCTCACTCTGGGATGACAGAGGAAGGTTTATCAGGGCTTCTTTTGACTGTCTCCTTCCCTCATCTTTCTGTTAAGCTATCTGCCTCGGTTAGTATCACAGCAGTTGTTAGTCTCTATTAACTACCATATGATTGCTCTGTTGTTTTTAACAATGCCTTGAGGGCATAAATTGCTATGTATTCTGATGCATTTAAACTTCAGTCTCTTAATAATAGTAGTCTTTGGGGTTTGAGCAGACTGCCTCTTTCCCTGGTTCTTTCTGATAAGTTTCCTACTGGTGGACAATGTGCATGCTGCTCTCACGGTGCTACCAGCCT
This sequence comes from Tamias sibiricus, assembly GCA_025594165.1. Taxonomy (NCBI): domain Eukaryota; kingdom Metazoa; phylum Chordata; class Mammalia; order Rodentia; family Sciuridae; genus Tamias; species Tamias sibiricus. The sequence goes on along the minus strand of CM046672.1, from coordinate 44,832,406 downwards.
CTTCATGCTTAACACCAGAATCTCCACTGTTTTCAACAGCACCCTTAGGCTTGAACTTCCCCAGACTCTGTTCACTTCTGATCAGAGTAAAGTCAGTTCCCCTGGGGAGAACTTTGTAGGTCTCTGTTTTTATGTCCTGCTTCTCTCCCTAGGCATAACTTCTCACCCATTGCTTTGAGGCTGGGAATGAGAACAGCAACCAACTTCTTTTGAGTGACACTGTTGCTTCCATGAATAGGGTATTAGACAGGGGTGGTAGCTTCTAACATTCTCACCTTACCTCTTCTGGCATGGAACGTTTTCTCTATGAGCCAAATGGGGCAAGAATGATCTGGGCCCAGCATTCCTGACTTGTCATGCTTGAAGTAGAACTTCTGCTTCGTGAGTAGGGGTTGAGTAAGGAAAGGAGCCCAGGACTTCCAAATCACTGTAGTGTAGAATCGAGCTTCTACAACATGGTGCTGTGGGGTGGGAGATGAGAGATGCTGGCGCCCCTTTTGGAGAGAGACCATAGCCCTAGATCGGAGCTGGTAGGAGAGGGAACCCTGTGTTCTTGGCTGCATTTGCTTGGAGTAGGATGCTCATCATGTTCAGTTGGGGTTTAGGGAAGTGGGTGGGTTGTGACTCACATGCCAGAGACTGCTTGTTCTTCCTGACATTTACTTGATCTTATTGAATACTTCTTTATTTGGTGTATTCCCTTAGGACAATTTACAGAGATTTAAAATCATTTTTTTTTTTTTTTTTTTTTTTTTTTTAAATAAACGATTTTCACCAGTTTTGGTTACTTCACTGAAGAGAGTCCACGGAGCTCCTCACTCTGCCATTTCAGAAGTCCTTCTCATCATAGTGTTTTAAATTTATCATCTAGTCCAGAGGAAGAACAATTTTTGGAACTTCTCCTAGCTGCAGGAACCATGAATTGTCTTACTCCCATAGGTTATAAAGCAACCACCAAGATAGCACACAACAAAAACTATGGCTAATAAGTCAGCCAAGGAGATAAAATGGATTAATAAGAAATATTGCTATAGATTGGATCTTGAGGGTCTCTCAAGGTCCATGCATTTAAAGCCTTGGACCCCAGGGTGGTGCTACCGGGAGGTGGTGGGACCTATAAGAGGTGGGCTTAGTGGGAGATCTTAAGGTCACTGGGAGCATGCACCTGAAGGGAATAAGGGACTTGTGGACCACAGGCACACACACACACACACACACACATACATACACACACACACGCATATATATATATACATATATATATGTATATATATATATATTTTTTTTCCTGAACATGAAGTGAGCGTTTTATTCTATCACTGCTCCTGCCATGATGTGCTGTCTTGCCACAGGCCCAAAAGCAATGGGGCCCATTAAATATGCACGGGGACCTCCAAAACTGTGACCCAAAATAAGCTTTTTCTTTTTATAAGGTGATTATCTCAGGTATTTTCTTACAGTGATGGAAGGATGACTAACACAAATAATCTCATCTATGGCAGAAAAAGCAGAAAAAAAAAAAAGAGAATTGATGGGACTGATAGGACATAAATCTTAAACATAACCATATCAATAATCAGATTAAATGGAAATGCTGCACACACTCCAATTAAATGAGGTTGTCAGATTAGGTAAAAAGTAAGACCTGACTATATGCTACCTATAAGAAATACATTTTAAATATAAGGATATAAATAGGTTAAAAGTCAAATTAAATAAAGGGATATACCTTGTAACACCATTAAGAAAAGTTGAAATGAGGGTTAAATGCTACCTTAGAGGCATCTTGATTTTCACACCATGCTCTTAGTTGATACTTGGCTGTCCTGACCTGTCATTTTCTTTCTTCGGTGTTTCAATAGTACCAAGCAACAGACCATCAGATTCCTTAGTTGGTAAGACTATTTTTCTGTGCCTTTCAAATGCTAAAAATAGAGTCAATGAGCCAGTGCTTCCCTTTCTCCTGTATTTCACTCAATAACAATGGAAGCACTAGTGATAATAAGATAGGCAGTCATATAGCTTGTCGTGTATTATCATTAACCCACTTGTAACCAACAATGAGCTTTCCATTGCTATTGGGCTGGGGAATGACTCAACTCCAGAGTCCTACTGTTATAGTTTGGATCTTAAATGTCCCCCAAAGGTCACGTGCTTGGGGTCCCCAGGAGCTGATGGCACTGTTGAGGTGGTGGAGACACTGGGAGATGAGGTCTCGCAGGAGGAAGTAGATAATTGGGGGTGTGACCTGGAAGGTTTGTTTGTCAGCTGTTTGTTGCTGTGACCCAAAACACCTGGCAAGGATGATTTAGAGGAGGAAAGATTTATTTTGGCTCATGGTTTCAGATGATCCTGTCCATGGTAGGCCAGCTTCAAGGCAGAAACAGCATGGTAGAAGGGCAAGGCAGAGGAGAGCTTCTCAGCGCACAGCATCTGGGAAGCAGAGAGAAAGACAGGAAGGATCCAGGGACAATGTAATCTCCAAGACCATGCCCCCAGTGACTCCTTCCTCCAGCCATGCTTTACATGCATACAGCTTTCACCATTTCCCTGTTAGTCCACTCAAATGATTAATCCATCAAATGATTAACCTGCTCATGAAGTCAGAGCCTCATGATTCAATCATGTTGCTTCTGAACATTGCTGCATCGCCTAACGCATGAGCTTTGGGGGGACATTCCAGATTTAAGACATAATAGAAGGCTATATCTTGTTCCTGGCCCCTTCTTTGTTCTCTCTCTCCCTCCCTCCCTCTCTCCCTCCCTCCCTCCCTCCTTCCCTCCCCCCTTCCTGGCTACCATGAAGTGAGCAGCCTTTCTGTCACATGCTTCTGCTGTCATGATATTCTGCCTCACCTCAGCTCCAAAGCAATGGAACTAGCTGACTTTGGACTGAAAGCTCTGAAACTTGGAGCCAAAATAAAGTTTTCCTCCTTTAGTTTTATTTCCTCAGGTATTTTGTCACAGCAATGAAGAGCTGACTAATACACCTGTCTTGAAATTTGCTTCCTAGTATCCCATTCCTTAGACAAAGTGAATTCCTTGGAAGCAGACCTCGACACAGGGATTTATGTGCAAGTGAGATGTTATTAAGAAATGGCTCCCAGGGGAGACTAGTAAGGGACTGTGGGAAGTAAAACACGAAAGGGAAGGAAGCCAAGCAGGAGTGCAATATTGGGCTAAAGTCCTGAAATGGATGGGCTTTGGTATGATCTGATAGGGGAACTTGTGAATGTAAATTGTGCCTCAGAGTGTGACAGTCTTACACGAGGGGGGAGGGGGCATTCCTCTTCCACATCACCCATTATTAAGCGGCCCACAGTGGATAAAACCTCTTAGGTACCTCTGCATGTTTGTGCCAGTGGACAGAGTAAGTCTGACAACCCCAGAGAAGAGGCATGGGTGTTGTCACTGGGATTGAAAGTGCATTATAACCGAAGGCCGTAAACCATCAGTATACTGGACCTGAGAGGGTCTGGGCAGGGCGCCTGTAAGTTTCAAATTAGAAAGAAGAGAGGGTTCTGAATGTTCTCAGCACAAAGAAATTATAAATGCTGGAAGCAACAGATAAGCAAATTGCCCAGATTTGATCATTACCTAGTGCTTCAAAACATCACACTGTACCCTGTGAACATTCACAATTATTGTTTTTTGAAAATAGAACTTTTAAAAATGCCCTGAACCCTGAAAGTCTATTTTACTCTTCTCTGTGAGCTTTGTTTAAAACCATGGCCATGTGTCTTAATTCCTTGTAATTGGATTGTACTTCAGCTCTCAGTGTGACTTGGTGAGGGATCACAGGAGCTCTCTGTTAGGCAGAGGTGGTGAAGGTGGTGAAGGTGGTGATGGCACATTCCCTGCCCTGGAGGAGCTGGCGGCATGGCGGGGTGTTTGCAAAGCCCCATCACACAGAGGAAGATCTGGGGGAGTCGCTCTGCTGTGCCCTTATAGACAGCTGCATGGAGGCCCCTGCTCTGAACCTCCAGTCATGAGGAAGAGGCCATTGGGCAGGGGAGGAATACCAGGGAGCAAGATGCTGTGCATTGGTGGCAAGGGGGCAGGTGAGACAATCTAGAAAATTATTTGAAGGCCAGGTGGAGAGCTTGGTGTGGCAGACTGAGGGTGGTACTACAAAGCTGGCATACCATGCAGGCCCAGCCCAGCATCCTGCATACTGCAGGCTGCCCGATGTATTTGCTGATTAATTAGCCTTTGTTCCAACTCCTCTCTGACTGAGGTACCCTGATATCTACCCCGATACCCAGTGGGGGGAATAGGGGAGAGGAACTGAGTATCTCATAAAATACCTGAAAACAGGGCATGGATTATTGGTCCTAATTATTCTACTCAGGCTCAATATTTTGTGCTTTTATATATATCACGTGAAAACATGTCTTCTTCTTTTTATATTTTTATATTTTTTTTAGTTGTAGGTGGACACAATAACTTTATTTATTTATCTTTCTGTGGAGCTGAGGATTGAACCCAGGGCCTCACATGTGCTAGGCAAGTGCTCTACCACTGAGCTACAACCCTAGCCCCAACTCTTCTTCTTTTAAGAAGAACGTTTTAACACTGTTGCAAGAATCCTGATTTATTTTTTTCTAATTGGTGATTTAAATAGAGAAACCTTCTTGCCAGTTGAACCCTCATTTTTTTCTTTCCGTTTTCTGCCTTTCCATGTGATAATTTGCCCAGATTATGAGTTAGTTTTCCTCTATAATCTTTTCATTTTTTGAAATCTGACTGCTTCTCCTGTTCGATGCCCTTGCCCTCTATGAACACACGTTCTTTTCATTTTATTGTCCATTTAAAATAATAGCAGTGCTCCGTGGCTCTCTCTGGTGGGTGACCGCGGCACAGGAGACCATGTGGACTCACACCTGCCAGTTGATTCAGGAAGACTGGCTGAGCGGAGGCCAGGCACTGTGGTTTGAGAAGTTTGCAGAAGAAAATCGGGGACCCAGGTCTCGAATCTGTCTAATGACAAGTTCCAGAAACTCAGTGCTTTCCATTCTTGGTGGCATAGATGTGAGAATTGCCTATCATTATTTTAGAACCTTTGGAAAATAGTTTTAGGATATGATTACATTAACATTTGTTTTGTGCTTCATTATTTTTTATCCACTAGTTTTGTGAAGATAGGCATCTACATTTGTTTGTTTATTATTTATTTAGTTTTGGTGGTGCTGGGGATGGAACCCAGTGCCTCATGCATGCTAGGCAAGCACTCTACTACTGAGCCACATCCCCAGCCCTGCTCACCAGTTTTGATGTCACCAGTCTTATGGCTCTGGGGTGGTTTTTAGAAGCTTTGTGACAGCAAGCTAAGACTGTTTTTTCCCCCTCAAAATAATTTAGAGTTCCTAAAAAGAGCACTTGCTTTATTTAAGAAGAACTGTACTTTATCTCATTTTAATTGTATTCTAAATATCTAAAACTTTTAGAGTCACCTACCCCGTCATGCTCTGTGTGGACACGCTGAAGCCATTTGGAAGGACAAACTGGGAGAGCAGCTGTGGAGGCTGGGCACAAGCCACAGGCCAGAGACTGCGATCCGAGGTGTCATTTAGAATCATTCTAAAAAGGTACATTTATTTCTAGTATCAAATGAAGATGAACAGCAGAACACCATAGCTCTGTTTTGTTGAATGGGAAAAGAATTTAAAAGCTGGTATGTAATAATTGCACATGTTTTTGGAGTACAATGTGATGTTTGGATACATGTCTATGTTGTATAATGATCAAACCAGGATAAATAGCATATCCATCATCTCAAACATTTATCATTTCTCCGTGGTGAGAACAATCAAAATCTTCTAGCTGTTTCAAAATTTGTTATTGTTAACAATGGATGAAGAAAATATGGTATGTATACGTGATGGAATACTATACAGCCATAAAAAGAATGAACTCCTGCCATTCGTGACAACATGGGTCAACCAGGAAGATATTATGTTATGTGGAATAAGCCAGGCACAGAAAAACAAATACTGCATGATCTCACTTACATGTAGAGAAGTAGAGAAGGGAGCAGCAGTTACCAGAGACTGGGCAGGGAAGGGAAGTTTTGTCTATGGAGTCTGTTCACACGAGGGTCCGATGAGGCAAATATATAGTATGACTGTTTGAGGTGACATTGGTGGAGCCTGGTGTGTCCCCATCTTTACACTCCTGGAGTCTGGAAAATTGTCGTTGTGCCTTCTGTGGCCACATGTGTGATTCTTCTGGAGGGGACCTCTATCAATGAACAAATCAATTTTTCCTTTTGTGGTTTCCTTCGTGGTTTCCTTCTTAAAAATGTTGTTCCTGCCAGGCTCAGTGGTACATGCCTATAATCCGAGGGATTCAGGAGGCTGAGGCAGGAGGATTGTGAGTTTGAGACTAGTTTTGGCAAATTAGTGAGGTCCTCAGCAACTAAGCAAGACCCTGTCTCAAAATAACAAATAAAAAGGGCTGGGGGGGCTGGGGTTGTGGCTCAGTGGCGGAGCGCTCGCCTCGCACGTGCGCGGCCCGGGTTCGATCCTCAGCACCACGTAAACATAAATGCATTGCATTGTGTACAACAAAAGCAAATAAATAAATATTAAAAAAAGGGCTGGGGATGTGGCTCAGTGGTTAAGCACCCCTGAATTCAATCCCTGGTACCAAAAGAAAAAAAAAAGGCATCCCTTTTGTATTCTCAGGGGCCACAGAAGAGAGAGTCTTAGGGGAACTCTGGTTCAAAGCACCCCTTATTTATTCCAGGGCCATTTTTTTTGCCTTTTCCAGAGTCATTTTATGGGGACTGATTCTCAATTGCTGACACATGATTTTCAAGTATATTCTGAAAGTATGAATCAGAACCATGTGATAGGAGAACAAGTTTAAAAATGGTTTTAAAGTTCCCAAAGATAAAGATGTACATGGATATTGTATTAGTAAATGGTTTTCTCTTTACATATAACTAACTGGTTTCTTTTTTTTTTTTTTGGTACTGGGGATTGAACTCAGGGGCACTTGACCACTGGGCCACATCCCCAGCCCTTTTTTGTATTTTATTTAGAGACAGGGTCTCACTGAGTTGCTAAGTGCCTCGCCATTGCTGATGGCTGGCTTTGAACTCGCGATCCTCCTGCCTCAGCCTCCCAAAGTGCTGGGATTACAGGCGTGCGCCACCGCGCCCGGCTAACTAACTGGTTTCTTAGGATTTCTTTTGTAGTCTTGGTTCATAACAATTTTAGACTAGGGCTCTAACACATTTGTTCTTCAAACATTTACTGGGTGAGTGTTATATGATGGGTAGTATATATAGCTTTAGAGTCAGGGAGATGTGAATTCAAGTGGTGGTTCTGCCGTTTACTAGCTATTATGCCTTTGAACCAACCACTTAATGCTTCATGAAGCAAGCTTGTGAGGTGGGTTTTTTTTCTTCCTTTTTCACATTTTAAAATTTGGTGCAAGCTGGGCATGGTGGCGCACGCCTGTAATCCCAGCACTTAGGAGGCCGAGGCAGGAGGATTGTGAGTTCAAAGCCAGCCTCAGCAATGGTGAGGCACTTAGCAACTCAGTGAGACCCTGTCTCTAATAAAATACAAAAAAGGGCTGGAGATGTAGCCTAGTGGTCAAGTGCCCCTGAGTTCAATCCCCGGTACCAAAAAAAAAAAAAAAAAAAAAAAAAAAAAAAAAAAAAAAATTGGTGCATTACAGTTGTACATGATGATGAAACTTGCTATTACATATTCACACATGCACGGGATATATCAATATAATTTGGCCAACATCACTCCCTAGCACTCCCCACCTCCCCTCCTCCGCAGCCCCTCGTCCTTTTCCCCTACTGACCTCCCTTCGATTTTCATGAGATCCCTGCCCCCTCCATATTTCTTTTCCTTTTTTCTCTCTAGCTTCCACATATGACCCTTGACAGGGTCTCACTGTGTTGCTAAGTGCCTCGTCATTGCTTTGGCTTATTTTGTTTAACATAATGGCCTCAAGTTCCATTTTCCTGTAAATGACATAATTTCATTTTTCTTTAGGGCTGAATAAAACTACATTTTGCATATATACCACGTTTTCTTCATCCAGTTGTCCATTGATGGACATCTAGGCTGGTTCCAAAGTTTGACTATTGTGAATTGTGCCACTATAAACATGGGTATGCATGTACCACTGCAGTCTGAAGACTTTAATTTTTCAGGATAAATACCAAGAAGTGGGATACTGGGTCATATGATGGTTCCATGCCTAGTCTTTTGAAGAACCTCTGTACTGATTTCCACAGTGGTTGTACTAATTTACAATCTTGTGGGGGTGGTTTTAAGGGTTAAGACACTATGTATATAAATCAGTACTTTATTTTTAGTAGGCACTTAATATGTTAGTTTTTGTTCTTCCCCTGGAAGATTCCAAATTTTTTCCACCCCCCTTCTTTTATTTTACAGACAGGGGTCTCAGTCTGTTGTCCAGACTGGCCTCGGACCTCTTAGGCTCAAGTGATCCTCCTGCCTCAGCCTCCTAAGCAGCTGGGGCTACAGGTGTGCTTCACTGCATTAGGCAAGGATTTCAAACTTTAAATGTTACTTTTTACAAATTTCATTTTACATTTTAAAATCTGACCACCTATCATTATTTAGAAAATGAGTTACACAGAATGAGTCTTGCTTTTAATAGTTTTTAAGCTTTTAGAAACGCGCTGGCACCCACAAAAATATATTACATAACTGAGTCCTTTCAATTGATTCTGGGTTAGAAAATCCCTTTGATATAAAAAAAATAGACATAAATGCAGTTGGGCCTCCATATTCATGGATTGTGAATCTGTGGATTCAACCACCCGCTGACTGGAAGTATTCAGAACAATAAAAATTGCATTTGTACTGAACACGTACGGATTTTTTTCCTTATCATCATTCCCTAAAAAAATACTGTGTAACAACTTTTTTCATACCATTGACACTAAATATTACAAGTAATCTAGAGATGATTTAAAGTATACAGGAGGATGTGGATGGATTATATGTAAATACTGCTCCATTTTATATCAGTGATTGGAGCATCTGCTGATTTTCGTATTCAGGGGTTACCCTGGCATCAGTCTCTACAGATACCAAGGGAGGCCTGTGCTATATTCTGTGCTTGTGATTTTTAAAAAAATTTTTCTTATTTGTTTATTTACTTTTTGGTACTAGGAATTGAACCCCAGAGTGCCTTACCACTGAGCTCCATCCCCAGTTCCTTTTTTATTCTTTACTCTCGCTAAGTTGCTGAGGATCTTGCTAAATGGCTGAGGCTGGCCTTAAATTTGCAATCTTCCTGCCTCAGCCTTCTTAGGTGTTGGGATTACAGGTGTGCACCACTCTGCCTGGCTATGTTTGTGATTATTATGTAGTATACTAATATAATTGCGGGTCAATCCAGTCAATATTTGCTTAACCTGTGAAGGAAAATACAGTGTGCTTTTATTATTATTATTTTTAGTTGTAGATGGACACAATACCTTTATTTTATTTGTTTATATGTGGTGTTGAGGATCAAACTCAGTGCCTCACACATGCTAGGCAAGTGCTCTACCACTGAGCCACCACCCCAGCCCTACAGTGTGCTTTTAACTTTAGAAATAATGGCATTGCAAGTGAAGGTGCAGGATTTAACATTCTAGTAAACTTGCTCAGGTCTCACTAGGAATTCATCAACAGGTGCAATTGGTAGCACAGAGAAAATCTTTTTTTTTTTTTTTTTTTGGTACTGGGGACTAAACCCAGGGGTGCTTAACCACTGAGTCACATCCCCAGCTCCCCACATTTTTTGCTTTTTATCTAGAGACAGGGTTTCACTAAGTTGCTTAGGGCCTTGCTAAATTGCTGAAGCTGGCTCTGAACTCACTATCCTCTTGCCTCAGCCTCCTGAGCTGCTGGGATTACAGACATGCGCCACCATGCCCAGCTGCACAGAGTAAATCTTGACATGCTGATACTATTTATTTTTTTATACTTCCTTGCTGCTTGGGGAGCCAGGGCATCTGACTTTGTGTCTTCAGCCATTTTCGCTGCTGTGGTCATCATTTCACAATGTCAAATTTACCAAACTTGCTGGGTGTGATGGTGCATGCCTGTAATCCCAGGGACTCAGGAGGCTGAAGCGGGAGGACCACAAGTTCAAAGCAAGCCTCAGCAACTTAGGGGGCCGTTTAGCACCTTGGTGAGACTCTGTCTCAAAATACAAAATAAAAAGGGCTGGGGATGTGGTGGCTCAGTGGTAAAGGACTCCTGGGTTCAAGCCCCCAAATCTCCCCCCACAAAAAAATTACCAAAGTTATTCTCCTTTTAAATGTAATATGACATATTTCTGATAAACTCTGTGAATGTATTTGTTTATTGTTAATTAATCCACCTGAGTCCCCTTTTTCTTTCCATAGTCTTTAAAAAAAAATATCCTCTTCTTTCTTGTAGTTTTTTGTCCCTTACCTTCATTCTGTGGATGATCTCTTTGGATGCTGATGTATGAATGCTCTCCTGTGGTCTATCCCTGCGGGACTTGAAGTCACTGGGTCTTTTGAGAGCATGGGTGTATACCTTCTGATAAAACGGAAGTCTAATTCGGTCTTTGAGTCTGCAGAGGGAGGAAATTGTAAGCAAGTTAGGAGTTTTTTCTTCAGGCTAATGTTAAATTACAAACTCAAGAGTTCAGGTCCAAACAGAATATCCTTGATAATTCTTCACGTGAATTGCCTTTGAGGTATTTTTTTTCTTTTGCCCAAAGGAATGACTAAAATTTCATAATTTTACTTAAAGTTATATAAAATAAAACTTGGAACATTTTCCCAGAATATCACGGTATAATTTAGAAGTAGGTAAATAATGAAAAAATGAGAATATTGTGGACTTTATTTGGAAGGCTACTTCAGAATTAAAACTTTTTTTGGGGGGGGGGAGAGAAAGAATATATCCAAGTCATATATTTTGGGACCATGTTGATAAGTGTTTATAAGATGATTTTTTTTTGTGGGGTGTATTGTTAAGCAATGAGTATCTTTATTTTAATAATGCTTTTGGCCTTAAGTCTCATTTTATTTCATGTATTTGCCAGGTACATGTGTGTGTGTTTAGCTGTATCTCTATGTGTTGTATATATATATATAGATGTGCACAAATCTATATGTTAGAAATACACACACACACACACACACACACACACACACACACACAGCCCACTGATAGGAGAAACTCTCAGGAAACCGAAATAACACCATCCTGGGTTGAATCTCTTCATGTCAAAAGATATGTTCAAGTCCTGACTTCTGGTGTCTGTGAATGTGACCTTATTTGAAAATAAGTTCTTTTAGATTTCATTCAGATGAGGTCACATTGGACTAGGGAGGGCCCTAATCTAATGATTGGTGTCCTTATAAGAAGGAAATTTACATTGCCTGTCACAAGCCGAGGAGCACCAAGTAGTGCCTGTGACTACCGACCACAGGAAGTTAGAAGGAGCAGGGAAGTGACTCTCTCTACAGTGTGGATCAGAGCATGTGCCTTGTTAGCGCATTGAATTTGACCTCAGAGTCTCCAGAGCTGTGATAGGATAAACTTTGTTTTAAACCACCCAGTTCATGGTACTTTGAAACCATGCGGTTTGGTCCCCAGCACGTGCACATATACACACTTAAAGGTGGAATTTAGGCTGGGTGCGGTGGTGCACGCCTGCAATCAATCCCAGCACTTTGGAGGCTGAGGCAGGAGGATTGTGAGTTCAAAGCCAGCCTCAGCAATGGCAAGGCACTTAGCAACTCAGTGAGACCCTGTCTCTAAATAAAATACAAAAAAGGGCTGGGGATCTGGCCCAGTGATTGAGTGTCCCTGAGTTCAATCCCTGGTACCAAAAATAAAAAAAGGCGGAATTTAAGTAAATATTTTTTTCTAATAAATGTTATAATACCTACAAATTCCCAGTCTCAGAGCCAATAAATTAAAAAAAAAATAGCTGTTTGTGCTGATTATGTATAGTAAGACTGAGAATTAGACATTATTTATATAAACTCTGTTAGACCCTATTTATGCAAACTCTATCCATGTGGGAAAACTTAAACATTATTTTCTTGTCTTTTAGTGAAACAACATCACTCAGAGTTTGTTTTTAGCTCGGTGGCTCAGTGTTACATTTAATTACTCTTTTGCATTTTTCCAAGCTAGGTTGCTCAATGTAATTTGCATGTGGAATTCCTGTGTGTGCAACCATTGGAACACACTTCCCCAATTATTTTCTTGACACACTTTTAATTAGGAATAGGACGATCAATATAGAGACAGTTACTGCCAGCTTCTTTGCTAATAATGCTTCAGTTTTGTTTTTCATAAAAATTGTTTCAAATTTTTAGACATGTTGCATATGTTGTATGATTCCTATTTTTATTTCTCTCTCTCAAAATTAATAGAAATTTTCCTGAGGGAAAAAAAGCCTTAGTTTATTTTCTAGAAACTTCTTCCCAGCAGGAACTCTAAAACATACTTTTTTTTTTTTTTCCTCTTTGTAAAAGACAGCTGAGTGTTAGCTCCTGGAGAGGAGTCTCTGACATGAATTGGCTGAGACAGCTTGTAATAACATTACTTGGGATTTCTCAGGCACAGTGGGGAAGGTGTCCACAATATATGCCAGTAAAATCCTGTGGGGATTTGTGTTCAGATTTTTTGCAAGTCAGAAACGTAAACCCCTGAAGGTAGCAGTTTCTATACTTAAGAAAGGCATTTCTTCTCTCTTTTTATTTTGCTAATAAATATGAAATGACCTTAACACCAGAGGGCAGTATTTTATAGTAGTTGCCAAAATAGCTTTACAGTCCATATAATTATCTGATGGATTTAAAAAGATGTTTGGTGTTTTCTCTTGTATTGCCATATATGCTCCTGTCCTGGGGATTCATACCCATGCGTCATAATGAATCTAGAATTTCATAAACAGGGGGCTTTAAAAAAAAACACCATTCTGTTTTGTGTGGTTAAATCTCCCTGAATTAATTTTCACAATAAATGGTGTCATTTTGGGGGGTTGTCTGGTTGGCATGGAGGGGGGCTTTCACACAGTACTACATGCCCCAGCCCAAGCCCCAGGAGGACCTGACTGGGTAGGCATTTTAAAAGTCAGATTTGTGTGCAGCCTGCAGACTTGGTTTGGCTTCAGGCATGGTCAGATTTTGTGAATTTTGTTCCACAAAACTATCTTGGTCTCACTGAGAAGAGAATGGGCTTTTTATTCAGAAAGTTTCATACAATTTATTTAAAGCACATTTATACTTTTCGTAGCTTAAAAACAACAGAAAGCAGGGAAGACATTTTGGTATATTACATTTGCTTACCCACTCTTTTTGCTTGCTAGTTTCTATTTAGTACAGTCTTAAAATTGTATTTATTTATGTGGAAACCGTGTGATATTCCAATACAGGTATATAATATGTACTGATAAAATCAAGGTAATTATAATTTCTTCTCATTATCATTACTTTGTGTTGGGAACCTTTAAGCTTCTGTTTTCTAGTGATTCATAAAACATATAATAGGTTATTGTGAACTGTAGTCACCCCACTGTGCTATAGAACACTGTTAATCAAAAATTTAAGAAACTATTTAAGGAGAGGGAAATGTTAACTACCCTGATTTTATCATTATACAGTGTATACTGTATACATGTATTGAATTATGACACTGTACCATAAATTTGTACAGTTAAAATAAAAAAAAAAAAAAACATTTGAGCCAGGCGTGGTGGCGTACGCCTGTAATCAAGCAGCTCTGGAGGCTGAGGCAGGGGGATGGAGAGTTCAAAGCCAGCCTCAGCAATTTAGCCAGGCCCTAAGCAATCCAGCGAGAACCTGTCTGTAAATAAAAAATAAAAAGGGCTCAGTGGTTAAGTGCCCCTGAATTCAATCCCCAGTATCACCCCAAATAAATGAATAAATAATTTTGAAAATGCAACTTAAAAATATGGTTCTTTGTGCGCACTCAGTAAATATCTATTAAATTCATGAAAACCCTACATGCATGATCAAAAATACTGTACAAAAATGTACTGAATAAAAATGAAAGAATTAGTAATTTAAAAATATAGAACTGTATACAGAATCTTTTAAAATATTTTCCTTATGAAAGTTGTCATTTTAATTGCATGTATTTATGGGGCACATTGTAATGATTTGATATATGTACACAGGTGTACTGATCAAAACAGGGTAATCAACATTTCCATCTTTTCGAGCCTTTGAACTCATCTCTTCTACTTATTCATAAAATATAAATAATAGGTGAAAATACTTTCTTACTTTTCTTGTTACCTTGTTGAAACAGTGAAGCATATTTTATGAGTAGTTGTTTTGGTCAACTTGGTTTGCTGCTGTGACCAAAAGACCTTTAGAGGAGGAAAGGATTATTGGGGCTCATGGTTTCAGAGTACAGACAGCTGGCTCCCTTGCTCTGAGTCCTAAGTGAGGCAGAACATCATGGCAGAAGGGTGTGGCCAAGGAAAGCAGCTCAAGATATGGCACCAGGAAGCAGAGAGACTAAGCTCAGCTCACAAAAAATAAACCTCAAAGGCACAGCCCCAGGGACCCACTTCCTCCAGCCATACCCCACCAGTCTACAGTTACCACCCAGTTAATCCCTATCAGAGGTTTAATGCTCCGATTAGGTTAAGGTTCTCATAACCCACTCATTTCACCACTAAACTTTCTTGCATCATCTTACACATGAACTTCAAGTGTTAATGTGGACACCTCATATCTAAACCATAACACTAGGTAATTCCTATTTTATCCTTTTAAATCTTTTTTCTCAGTTGCTATACATCTAATACATATTTGTCATTGAAAAGAAATATGGCAAAAAAAGTAAAAAACCCTTGTAATCTCACCTCATATATAACATTTTATTATATACAATCTGCTTTTTTCAATTAAAAAATTTAAAGGACAATGGAAATACACTATACATTCAATTTTATTATTTGTAATTTCCATGCAATGAGCACCCTGTTACACCGCATATCGGTTTAATGGTTGTTTAGTATTTTCTTGTATGAGTATATATAACTCATTTCATCAGTTTTCTATAGAGATAGTATCAGCAGTATCTGAGAGGGTCTGTTCACACTCTCACCAACTATGAAATTATCATCATTTAAAAAAATTTGTCAATCTGTTACACTCATTAAATACTTATAGTTGACCATGTACCAGGTGCTATTTTAGTGCTTGGGGTAGATTAGTGAAAAAAAAAAAAATCCATGACCTCATTAAACTTATATTCTAGTGGAGGACATGTACATAAATAACAAATGTAATAAATAAGCAAATCATTTAATATTTTCAAAAGCAACAAGTTTAAAAAATACCCTGCAAGTTAAAGGAGCAGAAAGTGAGAGGATTGCAGTTTTAATTAGAGAAGTCAAGATAAGCCTAATTGAAAAGAGGGCATTGCAACACTTGAATCAAGGGACAGATACTTTAATTTGCAATTGTATTGCTATCACAAACATTCTCTCATGTTTCTTCTTCTTATGTGCATCATATGTTCACATCTTGTGCCTGTTTTTCTAATGATCATGATGTTTTTAATTTTTTAATGTTTTGAATTAAAAAATTTATTTGGAAATAATTTCACACTTATTAAAATGTTTCAACTCTAGAACTAGCATGTATATGTATGTGTATAAATATATTATTAACAATTTGCCCAATTGTCTTTAAAATCAATTCTCTATATATCTAATATTCTTTCTCAGAACCATTTGAGACTAAAGTTGTGTAATCATGACCTTCCACCTCTAATTCACCTGTAATTTATTTTTTGCATGTGGTGTGACATAGCAAACATGACTTTTTCCTGAATGTTTAACAGATTGTATTAACAACATTTATTCAGTATTTGTGCTATTATTGTTTATTGGTAATGCTACTTTTATCATATACATTTTTATCATATATATAATACACACACACACACACACACACATATATATATATATATATATATATATATATATATATATATATATAGTAGGTTCAAGGATTGAATTCAAGGGCATTTGACCACTGAGCCACATCCCCAGCCCTATTTTGTATTTTATTTAGAGACAGAGTCTCATTGAGTTGCTTAGCACCTCATTTTTGCTGAGGCTGGCTTTGAACTTGTGATCCTCCTGCCTCAGCCTCCCAAGCCACTTATTTGGCCGTTGTGCACCACAACGGCCAGCTAGGGACTGGGGTTCTAATACCCCTCCAAGGGCATGCCCCAAGGACCTGACTTCCTTGTACTAAGTCCCACCTTCTAAAGGTTCCAACACCTCCCAATAGTATTGGGGATCATCCTTCAACACCTGAGCCTCTGGGAGACTTTTGAGATCCAAACTGCAACAGCTAGTTTTTATGGTTTTTGTTCTTTATGGTTGATCTGTCTTTGTCTTGTACCATTGTCACATTGCATTAAAATGTC
This sequence comes from Tamias sibiricus, assembly GCA_025594165.1. Lineage (NCBI taxonomy): Eukaryota > Metazoa > Chordata > Mammalia > Rodentia > Sciuridae > Tamias > Tamias sibiricus. Next base: position 44,815,950 of record CM046672.1, on the reverse strand, counting down.
TAGCTTTACCATTTTTAAATGTCTGCCAAGGGAAATTGATGTTCACTCATTCTGCATTGAGCCACTCACCATACTTGTTGAGGACTTACTGTGTGCAGGCTTTGTTCTAGGCACTGATGGTATGAGGCTGATCAACACGGTCTGTCTCTCAAAGGACTTAGAGATGTATGCAGGTAAACAGAGGGCCAATACAACTCTGCCTGATTAGCAGGACAGTGGGAGGGGTAGAGCACCAAGGACTACATCTGCGCACCTTCCTGCATTTGTGTCCCTGCACGCTGCCTTCCCACCTATCACTGTGGATGGGCTTTTGGGCTCCAGTCCGAGGCCAACCCTCTACCACGCACTAGGTCCTCTCCAGTCTCGCCTTCTCAAGGACCCACTGCAGCAATTCTCTCCTTTCTTTCCTACATCATCAATGTTTCTGACTCTTCTGGATTATTCCCACTAGCTTACATATAGATCAAGTGAAATCCATATTCTCCTCCAGCTACCCCTATTTTTCTGCTCACTGTTATGGCCCTGATCCTTGCATTATCTATACTCACTGTCTCAAATTCTCCTCCTGTCCCATTCAGGTGTTCATCTCTACCACTCCTCCAACACCTCTCATGTCATGGTCACCAGGGACCTTCATGTGGCTGCATCGTCATGAATGAGTTACTCCATTAACGTAGACTGGCACATTTGTGTCTTTCCATAATGTCAGACTTTATTGGATATCAAAATTCATAAATTCATTAGTGAAGGAGATGATTTAATAACCCCCAGGGAGAAAGAAGGCAAGACAATGGGCTCTGGGCTCTGGACTTTCCTCCTTTCCCAGTAACAATGAGTCCTGGGTGGAGAAGGTAAACGGTGGGCTCTGGGCTCCAGTACTGCTCCAGTACTTTCATCCTAGCGACAATGGGTTTTGCTTTTACAACTGTTTTCCTGATTTGGACTTTGAACCTGCCCAACTAATTTCCTTAGTGATTAAGTCAATGGAATATTCTGCCATGATTAACTCTCAGTAGATATATAAAAAAACAGACCCCTCTCATAACCAGTTGCCATTTTCTCCCCTGAAAATGTGCCGTTCTGCCGCCGTTTAATAAAGACAGCTTGCTGATCCATTGAGGTCTGCTTCCGTTTTGGTTATTTTTGCTTACAATTAGCTCTGGCAAGTTTCATCAGATTTAATTCACTGTACTTCTGAGTGTACTTAGCAGTCGTACCATAGCAGTTGCAAGTTCTTTTATTTCATTTCAATCTTAATTACTAATACCTGTAACACTCTTCATCACACTTCAAACGGGGGTATTAGGTTACAAAATCTGGGAAAAGGGTTAAAGAGGCCACAGGATTTAAAGAGGCAAAGAGCAAAACCCAAGAATTGATAAAATGCAAAGAGTCACTGCAGGTAGTCAACTAAGGGGTTAACAACCCAGTTGTGGAGCTGTCAGCAAAGGGACCAGATGGAATGGCAGAGATTGAAATGGGCAGCATCATACAGCAAGGAGGAATTGGGTGTCTTCTGGGACAGATTCAGAGAAGGTCATCGACTGGTGCATCTCCGGGGTGGAGGCCTTGACAGTAGGCCAGGTGGTCCACAACAAAGTGATGGGTGGGTCAGATTCTCCAGTGTCCCTCCTTTTTTGGGTCCTGGATGAAGCGGTTGCATCATCTGTTGGTCTGGTGTTTCTGATAAGCTCATGTACCTGTTTTGTTTTGTTTTGGTATGGTCTTGATATGTCCATGAGTCTATGTGCCCCTGATTTAATTTGATAAGTTTGCAGGTGGTAATTTTTTTTTTTGGTGGTGCTGGGGATTGAACCCAGGACCTTGTGCAGGCGAGGCAAGCACCCTACCAACTGGGTTATATCTCCAGCCCAGTAATTTTTTTTTTTTTTATTAGCACAAATAAGTTATTTATCAGTACTGGGCTGTGCCACTGGTGGTTATTTGTCTTGACAAGTTTTGTGTGTCCAACATCTGCTGGTTATCTACTTGCATAGATAAAATGCCAAGTCATTTTAATTTAGCACTTGTAGTCAAAATGGAGTAACTCAGGGCAGAGTGCAGCCTGCTCTCTATACAACCCATGGGTCTACTTGCATAGATAAAATGCCAAGTCATTTTAATTTAGCACTTGTAGTCAAAATGGAGTAACTCAGGGCAGAGTGCAGCCTGCTCTCTATACAACCCATGGGTCAATTCACATTCCCATATTACTTGACCTCCCAACAGCATCTGACACAGTTGGTCACTCCTTCCTCAATGGTCACATGACTTCAGGACCCCACTCTCTTGGTTTTCCTTATACCTCACTAGCTGGGACTTTTTGTAGTCGTTTACTTCTTTCTATTTCTTCCACCTCTAAATGCTGGAGTGCCCCAGGGCTTAGACTGCAGGCCTGCTTGGTTTTTTTTTTTTTTTTTTTGGGGTACTGGGGATTGAACTCAGGGGCACTTGAACACTGAGGGCTACATCCTCAGCCCTATTTTGTATTTTATTTAGAGACAGGGTCTCACTGAGTTGCTTAGCACCTCACTTTTGCTGAGGCTGGCTTTGAACTCTTGATCCTCCTGCCTCAGCCTCCTGAGCCACTGGGATTACAGGCATTCGCCACCGCGTCCAGCTCGCAGGTCTGCTTTTTTCTCTGTTTGCTCTCATTACTTTGTTGATCTCATCCTGTGTTAAAAATTTAAATATCATCTCTATAATGGAAACTCTAAATTTACATATTATGTTCAGACTTTTCTCCTGAGCATCAGACTTGTATTTCCAGTTACATCACTTGGAAGTCAGATGGGCATCTCCAATGTTTTTCTTTGTCCATTTGTTTCCCTAGGCTGGTCTCAAACTCAGGTTTCTTCTGCTTAAGTCTCCTGAGCTGCCACCATCACGTCCAGCTATCTCAGAGTTAATGTGTCCCAAACAGTTTTCCTGATGTTACCAAATCACTCTTCCTACACCTATTTGTAAATGGCGATTCCATTAGTTAAGCTGCTCAGGTCAAAAACTTCGAAGCTGTTCATGACTCTTGTCTTCCCCTCATGGCTCACATAGGATCCATTAGCAAACTCAGTGGACTCTGCCATTCACACCTAGGATCTGAGCGCTGTACGCCATCTCTGCATTACCTTCCTTTTCAAGCCACCTTTATTTACCACTGAATTATTATTTTTTCCCATTTTTTATTGGTGCATTATAGTTGTACATAATGATTGGATTTGTTGTCACATATTTGTACATGCATACATTATCCCACTGGATTTTCATAATAGTCTATTATTCTCTCTGCTCTGTCCTGGTTTCCCATCCCCTTGGTAGTCTATTTTAAAATCCATAGAAAGAATAATCCTTCTAGAATGTAAATCAGATTATGTCACATTTCTGCCCTTAATCCAATTTTTACTCTCTAGGGTAAAAATCAAAGTCATCACAACAACCTTGAAGCTTTACTTACGCATGTCTCCATATCTCCACTTTACTTTTCTGACTGTCTACCATCCCTTCCCTAGCCCATCTGGACTCCAGATACTCCCCTCCTCGCTGTTCTGAAGGTCAAGTATATGACCCTTTTTAGGACATTTCCTCAGGGTCATCTCTGTCACATCTTTTGGGATTTTATACCTTTTTTTTTTCAAATTTATTTTTTATTCTAAGTTGTTAGAAATGACAGCAGAATGTATTACATTTCATATTATACTTGTAGAGCACATTTTTACATATCTCTGGTTGTATACAAAGTATATTCACACCATTCGTGACTTCATACATGCACTTAGGGTAATGATATCCATCTCATTCTACCATCTTTTTTTTTCTTGACCCTTTTGCCCCCTTCCTTCCCCTCCCTCCCCATTGGCCATTCTAGTGTTCCTCTAATCCTCCTATGCTCCCCATCCCAACCCGACTGTGAATCGGCCTCCTTATATCAGAGAAAACATTTGGCATTTGGCTTTTTGGGATTGGCTAACTTCACTTAGCATTATATTTTCTAACTCCATCCATTTAGCTGCGAATTCCATGATTTTATTCTCTCTTATTGCTGAGTAATACTCCATTGTGTGTATATACCACATTTTCTTTATCCGTCCATCTACTGAAGGGCATCTGGGTTGGTTCCACAGTTTAGCTATTGTGAATTGTGCTGCTATAAACATTGATGTGGCTGTGTCTCAGGGGGGTATTTTCTGATCATCCTATTTATATTTTAATACCTTCCTACCTGCTAATATGTTCTCTATTTTTTTTTTTTTTTTTGTATTGGAGATTGAACCCAGGGTGCTTTACCACTAAGCTACATCCCAGCTCTTTTTATTTTTATTTTAAGACAGGGTCTTGCTAAATTGCTTGGGGCCTCACTAAGTTGCCAAGGCTGGCCTCAAACTTGAGATTCTTCTGCCTCAGCCTCCTGAGTCACTGGGATAACAGGCATGCTCTCTATTTTTAAAAACGATTTGTGTGTTTGTTAATTTTCCCACTAGACTTCAAGTTCCATAAGAGCAGAGAGTTTTGTCTGTTGTATTCAAGGTTGTTTGTACAAATCCTAAAACAATGCCTAGTATATAACAAGTGTTTGATAAATATTTGTTGAATGAATGAATGTCCTTGAATGTTCAGATGTTTCTGAAGCTTCTACAATATCTTACGGTATTTTTTTTTCAATGTGGTTGATCTGCATTTTTAAAAATATTTAACTAATAATAAGTTGGACCAATTATTTTATGAGTGTATGTTTCAAATATTTAAGGTCAAGTGGGAGAAGAGACTAGTTTGCATTTGTTGGGTTTCTATTTTTCCAGACAGAGTAATGATTGTTGATGTAGAGAGTTAACTTACCTAAAAGCAACCAAGCAAGGGGAACTTCCCTATGGTGCTAAAGGGTTTTATTTTTTCCCTTCTTCACTTTTTGTTAATGTTGTAGAATTAATAGCAGTAGGAATAACAACAATAAGCCAGGTACTATTATTATTATAGGTGTCAGAACTGAAAGTTGGACAAGTTAGGTCATAGGTGGACAGCTTTGTGTAACCTCCTCTCACATTGTACCAGGTTGGTCTGTAGAATCAATAACACACAGCAGAAGTTAGAGAATGTATCTTCTGTTATTAGGTTATAAACGACTGTGATTTCCTTCTTGGGCACTGTCTTATTCTCTCATTCTCTCAGATCACTGGTTCTTGGTGCTATGGTTTGAATGTATCCCCCAAAGTTCATGTTCATTGGGAACTTAATTCCCAATATTAACGGTGTTCAGAGTGCGGCATTTAAGAGATGAGGGCTCTGCTCTCATGAATGGATCAATGCCATTATCATGAGAGTGTTATATAAAACAGTTTGATTCTGCCTTCCCTGCCCTTAGATCTTTCCTGTGCACCCCCAAGTCTGTCTTCCCCTTCTACCTTCTGTCTTCCACCATGAAATGACTGGAAAAAAAAAAATAAAGAAAAGAACCTACTGCAATTGTGATCCAAAAAAAATCTTCTATTGTTTATAAATTACGCAGCCTGTGGCATTCTGTTATAGCAGCACAAAATAGATTTAGACGTAGGAAGGTCAGCTGCCTTATTGTGAGGATACTCAAGCAGCTTATGGAGGAGTCCATGGGGGAAGCAGAGTTCTGACTAACTGCCAGTGAAGAACTGAGACCTGCCCACAACCCATGAATGAGCTCAGAAGTGTTTTCTCCAGCCCTATTAGAGCGTTAGATGGTCATAGCCCTGGTTGGCAGCTTGACTGAAACTTTTGTGAGAGATCAGAAACCCTAATCATTCAGCTAAACTACTCCTGGATTCATGATCCTTAGAAATTTATGAGATGATAAATGATAATTGTTTAAGCTGCTAGACTTTGGCATGGTGTGTCATGCAGCCCCAGGTAACCAATACAAGTAACTTGGCTAAGACCGTACTGTTATCAAATAGTGGTGCTAAAATTTGAATTTGAGTTTGTCAGACTTCAAGGCCTGAGCCCAGGTCCACTGGGCTCCACTGCCATGAACTCAGCCACAGGGAAGATCCCCGCTCATCCTGGGCCTGCTGAGAACTATGCCTGAGTCTTGGAGCTTGCTGTGGCCTATGGGACTGAGAACAGGGCTAAGAGGTGGCCCCATGACCTCTAAGTGCATCTTTTGCTCATTCTCTGCATGGGAAAATTTTGGTGGTACTGGGGATTGAACTTAGGGCCTTGCACACACTAGGCAAGTGCTCTATCACTGAACTACATCTTCACTCCCTGTGTGGGAAAATGTTATGTATTTTAAATTCCTTGAATTATTTCTATAAGCATTTATGGAAAGCACAATTAAGGTATGGGCCTCCAACATAAAAACATGTTCAGCCTTCAGGAGTCAGTAAACTTCTCTGTAAAGGAACAGGTAATCGATATTTTAGGGTTTGTTGGAATAATATAGTGTTTTTTTTAAAAAATAGTTTTATTAGTTGTTGATGGACTTTTTTTTTTTTTTGGACCTTAATTTTATTTGTTCATTTACATGCGATGTTGAGAATTGAGCCCAGTGCCTCATACATGCCAGGCAAGCACTCCACCATTGAGCTACAACCCCAGTTTTAAAAAATGCTGTCTTGACTCAATTTTGAGGCCCTGGATAAAGAATAGCCAATTCCTTTTCTGAAGCAACTGGTAAAGTCCATACCCCAAACCACTTCACTTCTAACATTCTGAGCTATAACCAGTAACAGGCCCTAAACCTCAGAGCTCCCTGAAATCATTCAAACTGGTCAATCCTAAATCTGATTGCCCTGCCCATTCCGTTCCTTCCAGAGGAATCTGTGGTTAAAGCACTTGCTCACCGTTCCCCTTCTCCCTCTGCTCCCTGATGGGCTCCAATGCTGCCTGCTTTGGGTGGCCCTGCACGGTGTGCTGTGTTCTCCCCAGGGGACTGTGAGTAACAAAACTGTAAGGTTATTTCTTGTTTCTTGCTTGATTTGCATCTGCTTTTTACCATACCTCACCTGAAGTAATAAGATTAAAACAGTGGGTCATACAATTTGGGTCACAGGGACTCCACTTTATTGTCATAGTGCTGAAACGGCCATAGACAAGGATGAGTAGATGTGATGGTATTCCAAATAAAACTTTATTTATAAAATCAAACCAATAAAAAAATAGCCATGGTTTACTGACCCATTCTTAGACTATATTCACAGATGTAGATTTTTCTGATTAATAGATAACATTAAAGAAAATTTAATATCTATTAGTCAATAAATCACTGCAAACAGATGGTTGATGCTGAAGGATTCTTGTAAAAGCTCCAAAGCCACTTGGTCATACTCTGATTGTTTTGGCCCTGGGGTCTACATTGTAGCCATCATTATAATATTATAATTTATTTTATTTATTTATTTAGGTACCTGGGGTTGAACTCAGGGGTACCTAACCACTGAGACACATCACCAGACTTTTTTTGTATTTTATTTAGAGACAGAGTCTCACTGAGTTGCTTAGATACTTGCCAAATTGCTGAGACTGGCTTTGAACTTGTGATCCTCCTGTCTCAGCCTCCCAAACTACTGGGATTACAGGTGCGTGCCAACGCTCCTGGCTCAGTTTATATGATTTTAAAATGACAGTAGCAAAAAATGGAATCAGTACTGTGTACCAGCCACTGTGTCAGATTCTTTATACTCATTGTCACTATTAATTCTCCTAAGGACAACTGTATCTCTCCATTTTGCAGATGATAACACGGAGGCTTAGAGAAGCCCAAGAGAATGCATCTAGTAAGTGCTAGAGGCATTAATCACTCTGGGTAGTCTGAATTAAAAGCTCATGTTTCTTGCTTAGTTATGCAGTTACACTTCTGTGATGCCCTTATTTCCTGTAAAGCTTGGTAAAGCCATCTTTTAAAAATGTCTACTGGCTTCAGTTACAATTATTTAATGCACTATTTCTTTTCCTAAATAACTTTTAATTTTAGGTATTCCCCAAAAGGATAGATACTTATTTTTGGTAATTGGATGTGGTACACAGTGACAGGATTGATTTTTGCATTCATTTTAGTTCATAATAGAATATATTAGTTTAGTTGGAATTGTTAATTTCCCCTTGGGGAGAATCAAGTGCCTGAGGCACTGATTGATAAATCAATAAATCTTTAGTGAGTCTGGTAAATCAACTGTCACACATATGTCAACCTTTTCTCCAGAGTATAGATTTTACCCAGGACAAAGTTGTTTGTTCCTATCATTTTCTCCCTCTCAATTGTAATACACTAAGATATTTAAACAAATCCCTAAGATTGCAAGCCCCTCCACCCCTCTTTTCCTTTAAAAAAATTTTTTTTATAGCAATAGGGATCATGGTTTTTCTAGCGATCTTAGGGAAAGAACTCAGTTGTTTGCATATTTGCATTTCAACCCTTAACCTCTCCCGAGGACAAATGGCTGTCTGACTATTAAGCCCACAGGCAGAGCACCGGGACTGTGGATTAAGCCTCTGAATGCTGACTAGTTTTGCCCAGCCTTCCCAGCGTGTGTGAAGAATGTGTTTGTAGCTGGGAGGCAAACAGAACATCCAAAGCCGAGCAAGAATTTTGAAAAATAGTTGTCTTATGTATAAATTTATTTTGCTCTTAGTGTTTTATTCTTGCCTGTTCCATTATTCCTCGTTTCTACTTTCTTTGAAAATAGCTTAGTTTTGTTTGATATTCTCATGAGTGAAGTTTTGGTCACTTGTTGTCGAATGCTGCAGTTTTGATTTTTCAACGTTCTTTGTTTCTTTACCATTTAAAAACAGAGCCATTGATGAGTGGCTCAGATAGATTTCCCCCCTGGTAGAGAAGGCCTGGTGATTTCTGTGTGGCCTTTGCTCTTCACAAATCAGGGCCTGGTTGGAAGCATTGAGAGGCGACAGCTCAGGTTGGTAGCACTTATAATAGGAACAACAAGGCTTTGGGCTGTGGATTTATTTCTCTAACAATTTCAAGTTATTATTGTGCTTACTTTTAGGGCAAAACAAATGTATTCTCTTAACTGGCTCTTTATTCTTTTAGCAAAGAAGCATATGTTGTAGAAGTGTGAATGGTATTTGGGTAGAAAAACCAAACTAATTGGATGAATTGGCACGTTGACTTCACGAGTCCCCAGGAGTAATTTATCAAGAGTCTCTCTCTTTTTTTTTTTTTTTTTTTGTAAGGCAATGTCGGTGGGGAAGGCAAAGCATGAACCACAGTGAAGGAAAATCCTGTCCCTGCTTTCAGGAGTTTAAGATTCTGGATGGAACGAAGCGTGCCAGAGAATTTACTCACTGGTGAAAGGATTCAGTTTGAGAGACCATAGACCAGGTAGCATTGGATAGGAACCTTAAATGATGGGTTGCATTTTAACAACGTAGCGACGTTTGTCATGGCTATAAAATCACAGGAGAAAATATGTGTGTGCGTGTGTGTTTGTGTGCGTGTGTGCGCGCCTATCTCTTTGGTGAATGCTTAGCTATTTACTTTGGCACAAGCGAGAGATGATTTTCTAAAACCAATTTAAATTTAAAACTCATAATTCATTAGATCTTTAGGAAAATAGCAATGTATATTTTTCTTTCATGTGCAATAAAATTAGATCCTTGTCTACAGGGATGATGATTAAATTTATTATAACGTCAAATGCATTGTTAGCTATTTTGTAAATCAAAAGTGTGACCAATACACAATAAGTACTATGTTGTAATTCTTAAAAAATTAGTTATAATAACACTGCCCTATGGGTCAGTGTCCTGGTGTAGTGAAATTCCATTACAGAGCCTGGGCTTTCTAAATTTCTTTATTAATTGTTTGCCTGTACTTTTAGACTAGAAATTGAACACCTAGTCTAGGCCAAACATCAGTATTAGCAGCAAGTGGTTTAGATGTTTGTGTTTTGTTTTTGAGAGGTACCTTCAACTTACTGTTTGAATTAAAATATTTCAATTATGGTTTTAAGAAATGGATGACATTAAATTGCCCTTTTATTAAAATTCTACTAACTGGGATTTTTTGGTTATGCTGTATTATTAGAAGGTACAATAAACCACAATATGTGCTGTGTTTATTTTTTTTGTATTGTTTTGAGTGAAAAATAAATATTACTTTGAATATAATCTTTGTGAACATTCTTCTGTGTTTACATCAGAGTGACAAAGGAAATTGATTAAGATTGATTTCAAAAACAGGTTGAAATGTGTTGTTTATAAATAAAATAGATTAGGATTTGAAGGAAGAAAACTTTTCTATTGGTATGACAGGTCTTATTTAGTAATATTTTTGAGAAATTATTAGTAGGAATGGAATTGTAGCATACCACTGTGTTAGTATACCCATGGATCACTGGGGGAATTGTAGAGTGATGATTCCCTGTTTTTTTTTTTTTGCTCTTGACTTTTGGATTGTTTTTATTTTTATTTTTTGTGGTGCTGGTGATTGAACCCAGGGCTTTGTGCATGTGAGGCAAGCACTCTACCAACTGAGCTACGTCCTCAGCCTGACTTTTGGATTGTTTTTTAAAAAATGATTTTATTACACCCCCCCCCCATGGTTACCTTAGACTTCAAAATTATTTGAAAATTTATCAAAGTATCATGTTAATCAAGGCCTTTACAATCCAACTGGTGGATTGTAATAATGTAATTACCTTTGAATACTCTCCATTTATTTTCCCATTATGACCTATCTACTACTATTGTTGTCTTAGTTTTTATTTTATTTTTTTTGTGGTGCTAAGAATGGAACCCAGGGCCTTGTGCATTCTAGGATAGTGCTCTGCCATTGAGCCACACTCCCAGCCCCAAGGCATTTTTATTGTTACCTTAGGAGGTCAGTGTTCACACGTATGCTCATATTTACTGCTTATTTTGTTCTTCGCGTGTTCTTACTTTTCTGATGATTCATGTGGAATCACTTTCTTTATGTCTAAAATATACATTTTAAATTAAAACTTTTGTTTTAATTTGTTATACACAACAGTAGAATGCATTTATGCACTTTGATAATACATTTAAAATTTTTCGTTGTTTCACTGATCATGAAATCTCAGTTTTCATTTGTCTAGATGTATTTCAACTTTATTGTTTATTTTGATTTTGGCATAATTTCAGACTTACAGAAAAGTTGCAAGAATAACAAAAAGAACTCTCAATACTTTTTACCCATATTACCCAAATATAACATTAAAATATTATTAATACATTTGTTTTATTTTCTCTTTGTCTGGATAGATTGTCTCTCTCCAATGTAATATTACTCTTTTTAATTAATAAGTATGTTCTAGGGAATGCATTGAGCCTATGTAAATTTTATGTTATTCAGACTTTTGCTTATTAGATTTAGCCTGTTGATCATTCTTGCCTGAATTGATTATTACTATTATACTTGTCACATGGAGATTTCTAATTCCATCTTTTTCTTTGGTACTGGGGATTGAACTCAGGGGCACTCAACCACTGAGCCACACCCCCAGCCCTATTTTGTATTTTATTTAGAGACAGGGTCTCACTGAGTTGCTTAGCGCCTCGCCATTGCCGAGGCTGGCTACAAACTTGCCATACTCCTGCCTCAGCCTCCCTAGCCGCTGGGATTATAGGAGTGCGCCACCGTGCCTGGCTCCATCATTCTTTCTGTGTTTTTTTTTTTTTTTTCGTTGCATTTCTGCTGTCATCTGTCATTGGACACAATACCTTTACTTGTTTGTTTTTATGTGGTGCTGAGACTCTAACCCAGGGCCTTGCATGTGGTAGGCAAGTGCTCTACCACTGAGCCACAACCCCAGCCCCGTCATCTGTCTATCATCTACTCCAGTGTGGATTCATGGAATCGTTCTGCTATGACTGGGATGTAGTTTGTCACCCAAAGTGCTGGAAGCTTAGTCCCCAGTGTGACAGTGTTGAGGTGGTGGAACCTGTAGGAGGTGAGGCCTAATAGAAGGTAATGGGGTCATGGGGCACCCCCTTCATGAATGGATTGTAGGAGTGGCTTGTGTGTCTTGTTACTGAATTAGTTCTTACCAGAATGGGCTGTTACAAAGCAAGGCCATGCTATAGCTTGGCCCCTTCTGCAGGTTCCTTTTTTCTTCTCTTCCATGTTGTGTTGCAGCCACAGAGTCCTTATCAGGATGCTGGTGCCAAGCTGTTTGGCAGTTACCCGAATCATGAGCCATGTAAACTATTTTGCACTCAGCTATTTTTTTATACTTATAAAATATTTTTTTTTTGTATTCATAAACTATTTTTTACTCAGCTTTGGGTGTTTTGTTATAGCAACACAAAATGGACTAATTCAATTACGTTACTCAATAGTATTTGTAATATTCTTTATTTTAGGTATTATTTTATTTTGATGCTCAAATTGTCCCAGTCTGGCCAGTGGAGACTCCTCCAAACTGATTCCTTTGTCTTTTTGACATGTCTGTAGTCATCTTCGAGAACATGCTAATTTCTTTCTATTTTTTGGTGGATATATATATGTACATATATATATAAAATAAATATATGTGTGTTTACATATATATATGTATAGTAAATTTTATTATTTTAACCATTTAACAATTTTAAGTGTGCAGTTCAGTGATGTTAATTACATCCACAGTGTGTACAATCATTACAATATTTCCAAAACTTTTTTTATCACATCAAACAGAAACTCTGTATCTATTAGGTGATAATTTTCTATTCTTTCTTCCCCACAGACCCTGTATTTCTGTCTCTATGACCTCTTCTAGAAATTGTGGATATATTTCACATATTGCATAAGCTCAATATTAATCTTTTTTTATTAGTGCATTTTGATTATACAGAATAATGGGTCTCATTTGAGGACATATTCATACATGCAAGTAACATACTTTGATCATATCCACCAATATTTGTCTTTTTATGTCTGCCCCATTTCCTGCAGTGTGTTTTCAGGGTTCAGTCATGTTGGGGCATGTATCAGGACTTCATTATTTTTTATGTCTGAATATTATTTCACCAGATGTTTTGTTTATCCAATCCTCATCTGTTGATGGACATTTGAGTTGTTTCTACCTTTTGGTTCCTATTTTCTTCTAAGAGTTTTATAGTTATAGCTCTGATCCATTTTGAGTAAATTTTTGTTTACAGGTATAAGATATGGATCCAATTTCATTTTGTGGATGTGAATAACCAGTTTTCTCAGCACTATTTGTTGAAAAGACTGTGTTTTCTTCAATGCATGGTTTTGATTCCCTGGTTGAGAATCAGTTGATCATGTATAATTTATTTCTGTTTTAATTACTGCAGCTTTGAGGTAAAATTTGAAATCACAAAGTATGAGGTTTCCCCTGTTGTTTTCCTTTTTAAAGATTATATGGGCTATTGAGGATCCTTGGGGGTGGGTGTTTCTGTTTCTACACAAAACATAATTGTGATTCTGATAGAAATTACATTGCATCTGTAGACCTCATTGGATAGTATTGGCATCTTAACAATGTTAAATCTTTGCTGGGTGAAGTGGTGCACATCTGTAATCCCAGCTACTCAGGAGGCTGATACAGGAGGATCATGAGTTTGAGGCCAGCATGGGCAATTTAGCAAGATCCTGCTTCAAAATAAATATAAAAATGGCTGGGGAGATAGCTTAGCGGTAGAGCTCCCTTGGGTTCAATTCCCATTATTAAAGAAACAAAAACCAGAACACAATGTTAAATCTTTTGATCCACGAACACCAAATGTCTTTATTTATTTCTATCTTCTTTAATTTCTTTGAGCAGTGTTTTTAAATTTTCATTGTGCAAATGTTTCATTTCCTTGTTTAAATTTATTCCTAGGTATTTCATTCTTGTTGATATTTTGTAAATTAAGTTTTCTTAATTTCCTCGCCATTGCTGAGGCTGGCTTTGAACTCGCGATCCTCCTGCCTCAGCCTCCCAAATATTTCTCCCAATAGAAATATTCATTTCTATTCCATAGAGGGGCAACTGCTTTTTGCATATTGATTTGCATCCTGCAACTTTGTTAAATTTGATTATTAACACTAACAAGTTTTAGGGGAATATTAAGGTTTTCTAAATATAAGATCATGTCATCAATGAACAGAGATAATTTTACTTCTTCCTTTTCAACTTAAATACCTTTTATTTCTTTTTCTTGCTTAATTACTGTGGCTGGAACTTCTGGTACTGTGCTGAACTAAAGGGACAAAAATGAAGCATCCTTGTTTTGTTCTTGATCATGGAGGGAAAATTTTTGGTTTTTCATCATTGAATTGTGTTAACAGCTGAGTTTTATTTTTTTTATGTGTTTTAAATGTTAAGGATGTTTTTGTTACTATTGCTCTGTAGTATAATTTAAGGTCTGGTATAGTGATGCCACCTGCTTCACTCTTCTTGCTAAGGATTGCTTTAGCTATTCTGGGTCTCTTATTTTTCCAGATGAATTTCATGACTGCTTTTTCTATTTCTATGAGGAATGTCATTGGGATTTTGATTGGAATTGCATTAAATCTGTATAGTACTTTTGGTAGTATGGTCATTTTGACAATATTAATTCTGCCTATCCAAGAACAAAGTAGATCTTTCCATCTCCTGAGGTCTTCTTTAATTTCTTTCTTTAGTGTTCTGTAGTTTTCACATCTTTCGTTGATTCCCAAGTATTTTATTTACTTATTTTTTGATGCTATTGTTAAAGGGATAGTTTGCCTTGTTTCCCTTTGAGAGGATTTGTCACTGAAATATAGAAATGCCTTTGATTTATAGGTGTTGATTTTATATCCTGCTACTTTGCTGAATTCATTTATGAGTTCTAGAAATTTTCTGGGTTTTCTAGGTATAGAATCACATCGTCAGTGAATCGTGGTAATTTAAGTTCTACTTTACCTATCTGTATCCCTTTAATTTCTTTCATCTGTCTTATTGCTCTGGCCAGTGTTTCAAGAACTATGTTAAATAGAAGTGGTGAAAGAGGGCATCCCTATCTTGTTCCAGTTTTTTAGAGAGAACGCTTTTAATTTTTCTCCATTTAGAATGATGTTGGCCTGGGGCTTAGCATAGGTAGCTTTTATGACGTTGAGATATGTTCCTGTTATCCCTAGTGATTTTTTTTTTGGTACCGGGGATTGAACTCAGCGGCACTCGACCACTGGGTCACATCCCCAGCCCTTTTTTTTTTTTGTATTTTATTAGAGACAGGGTCTCACTGAGTTGCTAAGTGCCTCGCCATTGCTGAGGCTGGCTTTGAACTCGCGATCCTCCTGCCTCAGCCTCCCAAAGTGCTGGGATTACAGGCGTGCGCCACCGCGCCCGGCTTATCCCTAGTGTTTTGAACATGAAGGGGTGCGTATTTTGTCGAATGCTTTTTCTGCATCTACTGAGATAATCATATGGTTCTTATAAGTCTATTGATGTGATGAATTACATTTATTGATTTCCGTATGTTGAACCAACCTTGCATCCCTGGAATGAACCCCACTTGATTGTCATGTACTATCTTTTTAATATGTTTTTGTATTCGATTTGCCAGAATTTTATTGAGAATTTTTGCATCTATGTTCATTAGAGATATTGGTCTGAAGTCTTCTTTCTTTGATGTGTCTTTGCCTGGTTTTGGAATCAGGGTGATATTGGCCTCATAGAATGAGTTTGGAAGTGCTCCCTCTTTTTCTATTTCCTGAAATAAATTGAAGAGTATTGGTATTAGTTCTTCTTTAAAGGTCTCATAGAACTTGGCTGTGTATCCATCTGGTCCTGGGCTTTTCTTGGTTGGTAGGCTTTTGATGGCATCTTCTATTTCATCACTTGAATTTGGTCTGTTTAAATTGTGTATATAATCCTGACTCAGTTTGGGCAAATCATATGACTCTAGAAATTTGTTGATGCCTTCAATATTTTGTATTTTATTGGAGTACAAGTTTTCAAAATAGTTTCTAATTATCTTCTGTATTTCTGTAGTGTCTGTTGTGATATTTCCTTTTTCATCATGTATGTTAGTAATTTGAGTTTTCTCTCTCCTTCTCTTAGTTAGCCTGGCTAAGGGTCTGACAATTTTATTTATTTTTTCAAAGAACCAAATTTTTGTTTTGCCAATTTTTTCAATTGTTTCTTTTGTTTCAATTTCATCTCTGATTTTAATTATTTCCTGTCTTCTACTGCTTTTGGTGTTGGATTGTTCTTCTTTGTCTAGGGCTTTGAGATATAATGTTAAGTCATTTATTTGTTGACTTTTTCTTCTTTTGAGGAATGAACTCCATGCAATGAACTTTCCTCTGAGAACTGCCTTCGTAGTGTCTCAGAGATTTCAATATGTTGTGTCTGTGTTCTCATTCACCTCTAAGAATTTTTAAATCTCCTCCTTTATGTCTTCTGAAACCCATTGTTCATTCAGTAGCATACTATTTAGTCTCCAGGTGTTGGAGTAGCTTTTATTTCTTATTTTATCATTGATTTCTAATTACATTCCATTATGGTCTGATAGAATGCAGGGTATTATCTCAATTTTTTTTTATATTTGCTAAGAGTTGTTTTGTGGCACAATATAGGGTCTATTTTAGGGAAGGACCCATGTGCTGCTGAGAAGAAAGTGTATTCACTCATTGAAGGATGAAATATTCTATATAAGTCAGTTAAGTCTAAGTTATTGATTGTATTTTTGAATTCTATAGTTTCTTTCTTCAGCTTTTGTTTGGAAGATCTATCCATTAGTTAAAGAGGTGTGTTAAAGTCACCCAAAATTATTGTGTTTTGGTCTATTTGACTCTTAACCTTGAGAAGAGTTTGTTTGATGAATGTAGATGCTCCATTGTTTGGGGCATATATATTTATAATTGTTAAGTCTTGTTAGTGTATGGTTCCCTTGAGCAGTATGCAGTGTCCTTATTTATCCCTTTTGATTAACTTTAGCTTAAAGTCTACTTTATTTGATATGAGGATGGAAACCCCTGCTTGCTTCCATAGTCCACATGGGTGGTAGGATTTTTCCCAACCTTTTACCTTCAGCCTGTGGATGTCTTTTCCTATGAGATGAGTCTCTTGGAGGCAGCATATTGTTGGGTCTTTTTTTTTTTTAATTCAATATGCTAGTCTATGTCTTTTGATTGGTGAGTTTAGGCCATTAACATTCAGAGTTATTATTGAGACATGATTGTATTCCCAGACATCTTTGTTTATTTTTGGTATTTAACTTGACATGGTTTCTCCTCTGATTAATTTTTCCTTTAATGTAATACCTCTCTCTGCTGATTTTCTTCATTGTTTTTCATTTCCTCTTCGTGGAATATTTTGCTGAGGATGTTCTGTAGTGCTGGCTTTCTACTTGTAAATTCTTTTAATGTTTGTTTATCATGGAAGGTTTTTATTTTGTCCTCAAATCTAAAGTTTTATTTTGCTGGATATAAGATTCTTGGTTGGTTTCCATTTTCTTTCATAGCTTGGTATATATTGTTCCATGATCTCCTAGCTTTGAGTGTCTGGGTTGAAAAATCTGCCATGATACAATTTGGTCTCCCCCTATATGTGATATGATTCCTGTCTTTTGCGGCCTTTAAGATTCTATCCTTATTCTATATGCTAGGCATTTTAATTATCATGTGTCTTGGTATAGATCTGTTGTAATTTTGTACATTTGGTGTCCTGTAAGCCTCTTATTTTTTTTATTACATTTTTTATTTGAAAAATGTATTTAAAAGTCCAAAAAGTTTTTAATATAAATTATGACTCTCAAACCTATTCCTATCACTTTATTATTAAAGTGATGGTAGCATACACTTAGAGAAGGAAGGCAGCTCAAGGCAAGAGAGCACCAAAGAGAAGATGTGTCCAAAGAATATATTAGGATGTGTCTTGAGGTCAGGAGCCTGCCCATCCCCTCACCTCACCCCCCCTTTCTACCCTATCCTGTTAACCCTTTAGATCTCTACTCTTAACCCTCAGGCCACTGAGTTCCTTTAGGGCAGCAAGGTGGGCTATTTTCAGAACAACTAACTTGGCTAGAACAGAGTAAACTGGGGATGTATCTCTATGACCAATCTTAGACCCTGAAAAACTGCAGGAAGTACAATGAAATTTGAAAAAATTAAAACATCAATCACTGTAGGTGGGGCAAACTGGATCAATGGTGGAATCACCAGAGTGGATACCAGTTTCCACCCTAACCCCACTACCATAAAATAAGCTTCCTATTATAGACCTAATGTGAGACTCTAGCCTTCTTGTCTTAGAGCAGGCAGGAGCTCAGTAGTCTTGTTCGGCCTTCCTAATTACCCTGCAAGGAAAGGGTCAGAACAAAAAAACACCCGAGAAAACAAAGTGCCTAAAGACCCTCTCCTACATTGCTTTCATGTCTAAAGCAGACTTAAGCAGGTGGGGGTGGGGGGACCTGGTCTTCAGACAAAACTCCCTGAGTCTTGTGTCTGGTTTTAGGACTAGGGCACAGAAATAAAGCTTAGAACTTGGAGAATATAACTAGGGTATGTCTGCTGCTTTTATCTCCTCCCTCTCCAATCCCAAAATACCCTGTTTCTGTTTCCATACTGCAGGAACCCCTCTTCCACAGTGCAAGAATGGAGAAGCAAAATACATGACCATCAGAGACATGATCCCATGCAAGCACAATCAATACATTGAATAGAAAACAAATTATGTGCAGCTCTACTGAGCCTACTTTATAAGGGGTTCTAGTTCATTCAAGGATCAGGCTTAAGATGAACAACCAGATTAGGGAAGTGTGGAAGGTGGAAATAACTCAAGAGAAAACCATCCTGATACCAGAACTGATTCTCAGCTGTGGGTAATTTTGCCACTAGTAGACATCTGGTAATTTCTGGAGACAATAAAAATTTGGGGGTTGTCATAACTAGGGTAGGCCAGGAATACTGCTAAATATAATGCACAACACAGCTCTCCAAAGAAATTACCCAGTTCCAAATGTGGACTGTGAATTGGTTGAACCTTGTTCAAGAGCCTCTCCTGCTCCCATGCTAAGGAACGACCCTGCACTCTCCTATCCTTTTTTTAAAAACATTTATTTATTTGCTTTAGTTGTACACAATGTATTTTAATTTTTACGTGGTGCTGAGGATTGAACCCGGGCCGCGCATGTGCTAGGCGAGCACTCTACCGCTGAGCCACAATCCCAGCCCCTCTCCTATCCTTAATGGTCAGGAAGTCCACCTTGGGATATAACTCCTAGTTTTGCTGCATTATGGCTTTCTCTCCAGGCCCTCTCTTCTTCCTCTTACCTGGGCTAGCAGGGAGGCTGGCAGAGGGCAGGCCAGATCCCCCAAGACTCAAATGGAATGCTGTGAACATCCACCTCTTAACCCTGTTCAATGGGAAACAATTAGGTTCCTAACAGGGATGAAGTTAAGAGCAGAGGTAGGAGTAGCATGATGGGGATAATTAAAATAACTCATCTTAAATTAAATTTTTAATAATAATTTTTTAAAAAGGGAATGGTGATGGGAAGCTAGTAATGTTACAGAAACATAGGATTTAGAGCCCTGACTAGGGAAAGACCTTGGTATTGGCAGAGATTGAGGGACTATAGCTTAAAGTCTAAAATCTGAAGAGAAAGAATGGACTTGACCAGGCAGTGGTCACCACCCAGCCCCTGCTTGAAATCTACTTTAGTTAATTCCAGGAGGAAATAGAAGGGCATGAAAGTAGGGAGCTTCTCAACAAAGCTGGCTTCAGCTTGAATAATCTCACCTACCTACCACATCTAAGGAGTTCCAGGTTAGGAGTTTAAAAATAGGTGGCACCTAGAACGTCATTCAGGAGAAGGGAACTCATTCCAGATTCCCAGAGAACTCCTAGCTCAGATCTAGAGTACCCAGGGCTTCAGCTGAGCTCCTCCGGCCAACCAGTAGTCATGTGGTCAGTCCTGCTGCCTTGACCCCATCTCCAGA
Source organism: Tamias sibiricus (assembly GCA_025594165.1). Taxonomy (NCBI): domain Eukaryota; kingdom Metazoa; phylum Chordata; class Mammalia; order Rodentia; family Sciuridae; genus Tamias; species Tamias sibiricus. The sequence goes on along the minus strand of CM046672.1, from coordinate 44,796,113 downwards.
AGGGAATATAGCCAGAGGGAGTAGAGGGAGTCCAGCCCCCATGCCTTTTGAGGCACTGTTAGGCAGATAGGGAAAAGAGTGCCCTTGTGTTCTAGGAGGGATCTGGTGGGGACAGCATTTCTTCTGGGCTGGACACAAAGCAGGGGCTTCAAGACAGCAGAACCATTCCTATGGGAACTATAAGCCCCTAGAATTGCTCCATGGCCTGTCTTGGTTTCTCTTGGATCTCATCTGCTCCTGAACTGCACCTGTCATGGCAAGTCCATCTCCAGCCCCCATCTCCCCAGAGCCAATGTGAGTCAGGTGGACAAAATTCATTGGTTCCCCAATAATGGTCTGGTCAATTCATCTTCTTTTCTTTTTCTTCTGGGGCATCTAGGCGCCCAGCCGCAGCTGCAAGGGGCCTCTCGCCTGGTGCCCGCCAGTGTGGGCTTCCTGGCTCCTGTAAGCCTCTTGTATTTGGTTTTCCAATTCCTTCTGCATGCTTGGGAAATTTTCTGATATTATCACATTGAAGTGATTGTGCATTCCTTTGGTTTGAAACTCAGTGCCTTCCTCTATTCTGATTACTCTTAGATTTGTTTTCTTGATGTTGTCCCCTAATTCTTGGATGTTCTATTCATGGTTTCTTAATATCTTCGCTGTGTGGTCAACTTTATTTTCCAGATTGTATACTTTGTCTTCATTATCTGATGTTCTTTCTTCCAATTGATCTAGTCTATTGGTGATGCTTTCTATTGTGTTTTTTATTTGGTTTATTGTTTCTTTCATTTCAAGGATTTCTGACTTTTTTTTTCAGAGTTTCTATCACTTTTTCAAAGTAATCTTTTGCTACCTATATTTGCTCTCTTATATCTTTGTTGTAGTGATCAATTTTTGCCTGTATTTGCTCATTTAAGTCATTCTTTAATTCACAGATCATTTTAATTATGAACCTTCTGAACTCCATCTTTGCTGAGCATGGGTTCTGTTATTGTAGTATCCTGGTTTGTTTGGGGTACTTTCCTCCTTTGTTTTTTCATGTTGTCCATTTGTCTTCCTTTTTTTGCAGTGTGGATCTGAGATGTAACAGTTTCTACCCTATATTCTTATAGTAATCATGCAGATTGTCTGTGCCTCACCTTAATGTTGGGCTTTCAGACCCTGCAGGTGTCCCCTGATGCATGCTACTGCAACTAAAGGTGGTGTTGGCAATAGCAGAGGTAACTCAAGATAACAGTGAAGATGCCCCAAGATGGATGCAACCTCTTCCAGAAATGGGGCCAAAAGGGTGGGCTTTACAATGTCTTTGGGATGCCTGCTCTGAGATGCAGCTGATTTTAGGCCATCTGCGTTGTCAAAAGATAGGGGCTACTGAGTGAGGAAGGCTATGGCTATGTGTGCAATGTCTCAAGATGGAAATGGGTTAGACTTGTGCTCCCAGGTGGGGGTGGGGTAGTGGACTCTGGACCTACCCTGGGCCTGAGTCCCATGCAGGTTGGTGTGGGCAGAATTGGTTGAATCCGAGCTCCTGCGGTGCTCTGCTGGTAGGAAGAGGTGGTCCTATGGTGGAGTCTGAGCTCAGTGGGTGTTTGCCAGAGGCAGGATGGAACTGGGCCCACCTTGAGCAGAAATCAGTGGGTCTATACTGGACTTTCTCACACTCAGCAGGTGTCTGGGGGGTGGACCTGGGCCTGCCTGCACTAGGTGGAGGTTGGTGAGGCTGATCGGGGGCTACCCAAGCTCAGCAGAGGTCGGAGGGGCTAACTGGGCATGCTCACACTTGGCGGAGGTCAGTCGGTCTGTCCTGGGCCTGCCCACGCTGGGCAGGTATCAGCTAGGCTGACCTAGGCCTGCCCATGCTCAGCAGAGGTTGGCGGGCCTGTCCTGGGCCTGCCTGCACTAGGCGGGGGGGTCAACAATACCTGCCTGAGCATGGCGGGTATCAGTGGGTTTGTTCTGGGCCTGCCCGCACTGGGCAGAGGTCAACGATACTGTCCTTGGCTTGTCTGTGCTGGGAAGAGGTCTGCAGGGCTTGAAGGGCAAAGGAAACCCATGCCAGGACCGCTATGTAGTAAAAGGGATTTATTAAACTGCCGAGGGACACGTGGAGGGGGAAGGGAATGAAGAAAACCGGTGGGAGGGGAGGAAAGGAGATGGGGCAATGAAAAGAAAAAGAAAAAGGGGTGAGTTTCAGTCCAGAGAAGGCTTAAGGTGGTCTGAGGGAATCCCCAGAGAGACTCCCACCTCCATAGGCTGCTGGGAGTCAAAAGGGGAACCCGTGTGTCGTAATTGGCTCAGTAAGGCAACTGAGGTGTGGCCAGCCGTGTGGCCAGTTTAAGGCACCTGGGAAGTGTATCTTATCGTAAGGTACCTGGGAGGTGTGGCCTGGTTAAGCTACTTGGGAGGTGTGGCCTGTCAGCCCGGAATCTAACATTCCCCCCTTTTTGTTTTCTTAGGGAGCGGGGCATCATGTTTCAATCTGGCTGCTTTGAGCTGAAACGGGGCAACATGGGGTGTTGTGAGGGGGGAGATGTGGGCAGGCAGGTCAGCCTTGAGGGCAAAAAACTATTCCCAGGAGGCAGGTGCAAAAAAGATGAATCTCTGCAGGTGTGAAATGGATGAAGGTTCCTTGGAGCCATAGATGGGTGGGGGTGTCAAACCAAGCTTCTGCAGAGGTTACCGAGGAATCAGCTAACTATCCTCTCGAAGAGCATGTAGGAATTGTAGGCCTCGCGAGTTTACAAGTAGCATCTTAACACTATTATGAAAACAACAAAGAGAAAGAAGGTGAGAGGGATTATTGTCTGACAGCCTATATTCCACCGGGGCAGGACTTACAGTGAAGAGGCCAATAGAGAGTAGGAGGCTCATGAAGAAGGTCATCGTAATGAACATAGGGTGGTATATTAAGGGCCCTTTGGAGGTAGCCCTCGAGGAGTCATTCACAGTGTAGTTGATCCCTCTAGAGACTGGTAAGTCTGTCCCAAGGTGGTGAGAAGTCATCTCTGGTTGGAAAGTCATTGTGGTTTTTAACAGTTGATAATGCCTGAGGAGAAGCTGGTTAAAAATTTGATTAGAAATCTGAGAAATCTGATTTTGAAGGCATCTTATGACACAAGGGGCTAACATCAGGACAAGACATAAGTGGGCCTAGGAGAGGGAGGATCCACGGGGCCATCCCTTCCCACAATTCCCATGAGGACGTCTGCTGTCACCAAATCTTCTTGTCCCCTAGATCTTGTATCACCTTCTTCAAGCGATGCATGTTGTGGTCAACCTTGCCTGACTGGATGACAAAATAGCAGCATTCTTCACCCAAGAAAATACAGATACCCCCTTTTTCTGCTGTGATGAGGTCTAAAGCTCATCTGTTCTGGAGTACAACCTCTGCTAACGAGGAGAGTTGTTGCTGGAGGCCTGGATGGAGTAGGTGGAGGCTTCAGCCATGGTGGTAAGCTTATCTGTGAGATCTGAGAGCTCCTGTCTAAAGGATTGGGCCACCACAAGTGAATGAGCCAACCCTCCGATTGAGAGGCGTGCAGAGGCAATTGCGGTGACTAAGCTAACACCACTAAGACTGCCAGGGTGGCTGCTCATTTAGAGTGCCTCCCTTGAGACTGTAGGGAGGTAAGAAGGTCCTCAACCTTAGCCTCCATATATAAGTTCAGGCTTGTAATCAAAACAACAGGGTAGCAGGGACCTGGGGTCTTAGCATCAATGCATTGGAACATGTGAGTGGAGCACCAAAATAGGAGAGGGGAAGAAAGAGTCAAATTGTGCGTTATGGGGTGCCAGGTGTGTTCCGGGCAAGAGTCATTGATGGCGGCCCAACAAGAAGTGACACTAAAGAAAGGGGGAATAGTTGGAAGAAGGAGAGAGAGAGAGATGGTTGGTTGTGGCATGAGGAGGTTGGGATGGCATTGGCTTGAACTGGGATTGGGACCAACAGAGACTCGTGCAGCGGCATGCAGAGGAAACAGGTTGAGGCATTAAAGGTGGAATAGTTCACTAATAAGGAGAGAGATAAGGAGAGGATGGAGTCCCAGGAGAAAGAAAGGGACTCATTCAAATGTTGAAGATGGGTTTGGGTCTGTTGCCTGGTGGCATTAAGTATCTCAAGGGCTCTGGCAGCAGAAGAGTCTTTTATAGTTTTTTTTATAATGATTTTACCTCGACCATGGGCCCAATTGGGATTATCAAACCCTACCACAGCAATACAACTCTGCCAGGAAGAAGGGCTAGTAATCTTGAAAGTCACGTTGTTACTGCCACTCGAGGACTGAAGTTGGCCTGGTGTAATTCCCCAGGCTCTTGTTACTCCCATAATGGGCTGGGGCCAGTGATAATTACAGCTCCAGGATGGACATCCGACCCATCCATCAGGATCATCGTACCAGTCCTGTGTCTGGTCCTCCTTAAAACAAAGGTACTTTGTTGCATTAGGGAGAAGCATTGATGAGCACATGTGGAGACTGCATCAAAGGTGAGCAGGATGGATGGGCAGTTATCAAAGGGGCAGGATGATTGATTAAGGAGGCGCATCTTTTGCCCATGGTTATCTAGTTGCCAAGCCTCAAAAAAGTAACAGCATGGAGGAGTAGAGCAATAAGACACAGAACCTGCAGAGGCAAGCGGGAAGAGAGCCAGAGATAGAATGAAAAGGACAGAAAAGATCATTTGGGGTCAGTGTTAGAGACACGAGAGAAGCAAATTTTTAGGGGGTTGGTGGGAAGGGGAGAGCAAGTCTACTGAGGTAGTTGTTTGTTGTCCTTTTGTGGATCCTCAGCTGGTTGAGCAGCTGGTTTCAGTCTCAAGATATGAATCTAAGATGTCAAGTTCCCTGAGGTTTCACGAAGCTTAGCAGCCGTGGGTGTGCATAGCACAACCTGGAAGAGGCTTGTCCACTTTGGGGAAAGGGAGACTGTTCCCGTGTCCTGGGGAGGGGAGAAATATATCCAAGAACTGGGTATTAATGGGAATGAAGCAGTGAGTCTACCTGGGTCAGGCAGGATGTAATCTTGGCACTTCCATAGCTGATGTCTGATGAAAGACAAGAGGGGAAGAGAGAGATCTTTGGGTAAGGGTCCTTGAATTGGGGAAACTCCAGGTGGAAGAGCTGGTCACCCAAACATAACCTCAAAAGGGGATAGTGAGGAAGGTTTCTTTGGGAGGACTCAGAGCCTAAAGAGGGTGAGGGGAAGTAGCTTGACCCAGTCCAAGTAAAGCTCTAGGGAGAGTTTAGTCAGAATATTCTTAAGAGTTCTATTAGTCCTCTCTACCTTTCCCGAAGACTTGGGATGATATGGGATGTGAAAATGCCAAGGAATGTTAAGGGAAGTAGAAATATTTTGGGTGACATGGGAAACAAATTCAGGCCCGTTGTCAGATTGGATGGACATGGGCAACCTGAAGTGGGGAAGAATTTCTGAGACTAAAATAGAAGCTACTGTGGAAGTCCTTTTGTTGGAAGTAGGGAAGGCCTCCACCCATCCAGAGAAGGTGTCTACCACAACCAGGAGATATTTATGTTTCCAGACAGTTGGCATGTTGGTGAAATCTATTTGCCAATTGGCTCCTGGAAGCTGACCTCGAGCTTGGTGAGAGGGAAATGTTCCTGGTTTAAGGGGAGTATATGGGTTGGTGTGCTGACATGCAGTGCACGTGGAGGTGAGTTGATGGAGAAACTGTGTGTCCTCTGAAGTAAAGGTGAGGAAGGAGGTAGCGAATGTTTTGAGGGCCTGAGGGTTAGGATGGAAAAGAGAATGGAGATAGGAGAGGATTGATTGTACGGAAGGAGATGTGGGGGTCTGGGTAGTGGACTGGACTGGAGCCAGAAGAGAAGGAGAAGATAGTGCTGCCTCCCTTGCTGTCCTATCAGCCTTTGTGTTTCCCTGAACTATGGGAGACTCACCATTTTGGCATGAAGGACAATGAGAGAGAGATCCCTATTAATTTGGGCAGAAGAGAGGCCTGCAGGAGCTTTGATATTAATTTGGAATTAGTAGCTGCAGAGCCTTTTGTGGTCAGGAGCCCCCACTCTTTCCATATTGCCGAATGGGAAAGTAAAAATATGATAGACATATTTTGAGTCTGTGTAGAGGGTGAGGTTTTAGTCAGCCGCTAATTCAAAGGCATGAATAACAGCTATTAGTTCAGCCTGTTGGTTTGTGGTGTTGGGGGGGAGGGGTGCTGCCTCAATAATCTCTGATAGGGAGACAACAGCGTAGCCGGCAAAGCGTTGCCCATCCTTAAGGAAAGAGCTGCCACCCATGAACCAGATTAGGGAAGAGTCAGGAAGTGGTCCCTCTTGAATGAGCCTCGAGCATCTCTACACAATCATGCTCTGGGGGCTCTGAGGAGACTGGGAGGAGGGAAGCTGGGTGTAAAGAGGAGCAGGGTTGGAAAGAGATTGAGGAGTCATGCAGAAAAGAAATGAGGAGAGAGAGAACATGACAGGGCGGGAGGGTTTGAAGGCTTTTATAGGTTAGTAGATCTTTTAAATGGTGAGGAGAGGCAACAATGACCTGGGCACCAAAGGTCAACTTTTTTGATTCCTGTAGAAGTAGGTAAGTGGCAGCCAGGGCCCGAAGACAGGGAGCCCATCTGCGAAAGGTGGGGTCAAGCTGTTCAGAAAGATAGGCAACTGGAGCAAAAGTGGAGGCCTTGTATTGGCCTAAAACACCTAGAGCCAGACCCTTTACCTCATGGACATAAAGGGTGAATGGCTGAAGAAGGTCTGGGAGGTGAAGAGCTGGGGCCTGTAATAGTGCCTGCTGCAGGTGCTTAAACTCAGCCCGATTGCCTTCAGGGAGAAACTTTTCCTCAATCCCCTTAGCTGCCTCATATCGGGGCTTTGCATAAAGAGAACAATTGGGAATATAGGCATGGAAATATCCTGCTAGCCCTAGGAAGGAAAGAATCTCTTCCTTTGTCTTGGGACATGGAAGATCCTCGATGAGGGCCTTTCGGTCTACAGTAGTGGCCTTTGATTGGTGGGAAATCTGGACTCCTAAATAACTACCTGAGTCTGGGCAAGTTGCACCTTAGATGGGGAAATGCGATACCCACGAGAGGCAAGAAAATTTAAAAGGGTGTAAGCTGTGGAAAGGAAGGGCTGCAGAGGAGAAGGTCATCTACGTATTACAGGAGAGTGGAGTCAGAGAATTTAAGGTCTTTGAGGTCCGCAGCCAATGTCTGTCCAAAGATATGAGGGCTGTTTTGAAAACCCTGAGGGAGGACTGTCCAGGTCAATTGTTGGGACTGTTGAGTATTGGGGTCAGTCCAGGTAAAGGCGAAAAGGTCTTGTGATTCCTGAGCTAAAGGAACAATGAAAAAGGCATCCTTGAGGTCAATAACCAAGAAATGGGTGGATAAGGAGGGAATTACAGAGAGAATAGTATAGGGATTTGGGACCAGAGGGTGTATGGGCCTGACAGCCTTGTTGATGAGACGAAGATCCTGGACTGGCCGGTATGACCCACTGGACTTCTGAACGGCCAATATGGGAATATTATAAGGGGAATGGGTGGGTTGGAGAAAACATTTCCGCAGAAGGTCTGAGATAATAGGTTGGAGACCCCTAAGGCTAGTGGCCAGAAGTGGGTACTGGGCTCTGTTGGGGAAATACTGGGGATCTTTAAGGTGTATTTGTACTGGGTTGCAGTGAGCAAGGGAGGGAGTCTGGGTATCCCAAACTTTGGGGTCTACCAGATGGGTGGGGGCAGGGTAATGGGAGGTTTCTGCATTGGTAGAGGGTTGAGGGGTTTCTGCATTGGTAGAGGGTTGAGGGGTTTCTGCATTGGTAGAGGGTTGAGGGGTTCTGTCGGGACCTTCCGGACACTGTCAGCCGAAGGGATGAAAAACTCTGGCTTTTCTGGCTGCTTGCCACGCTTGCCATGCCCTGTTACGGACCTAGGCTAAGCAGGGGGCGTGGCCATGACGTATCGTGAGAACCGCCCTAAGCATAGGGCAGAGTATTCTACCCTATGAGATGTGCCCGTGCTCTTTACTTGCTTCTATAAGCTGCCTACTGATTGGCTATTGTCCATTATAAAGTGCTGTCCACCTTTTCAATAAACAAGCTTTGGCGCTGACCACTGACCAGGCTCCCCGGTATGTTCCTGGGTCTTCAAAAGACAGAGGAGGGAATGCCGGTGACCTATTACCTTCCCATTTTCACCTTATCACTGAGGCAGGCTCTCTCAGCCTCTCTGCGGGACAGAGAAGGTCCATCCTGGGTTTAGAGAGAGCTACAAACTTCAGCCCCTACCGTAATATCCCAACGGGGTTCCTGCATTGGTAGGGGGTTGAGGGGTTTCTTCATCTGTAAAGGGTTGAGGGGTCGCTTCAGGGTCACCAGTGGCCTCTAAAATGGTAAGAAAGACGGAGGAGGAGGTGGAGTGAAAGGAGCCAGGGAGCACAACTGCGCAAGGTGGATCAGAGAGCACAATTGAGGCCTGAAATTTGGCCAGTAGGTCTCGGCTCAGTAAAGGCACAGGACATTGAGGCATTACTAGGAACTGGTGGGTGAAGGGATGGTGGTGGAGGCAGCAAGACAGCATGGGAGTCTTGCAGGGATGAATATCATTTCCCTATACCCAACGATAGGGGACGGTGCTATAGTGGTGGGCCCCCAAAACTCCCTCAAGACTGAGAAAGTGGCTCCCGTACCTAGCAGGAAATTTATGGGGTGGCCATCAACAAGGAGGGTAACCCTAGGCTCCTGTAAGGTGATGTTAACGGTTGGGAAAGGAGCCCCTGGGCCCCGTCAATCCTCTGTAGCCAGTCCCAGCAGGTTGGGGTTTGTGACTGGTCCAGCCCCCTGCGGGGACTGGGGCAGTCAACACCCCAGTGGCCCATCTCGGAACATTTAGGGCATGGGCACGTAGGGGGCCTGGGGTTAGGGCAAGTTTTAGCCCAGTGTCCATCATTCCCACACCTGTAACAGGGCCCTGGAGGTTCCTCCTGTATGGACTTACGATCTTCTGTTTTTGAGGCCCGAGCGTCAGGGCCCCGTAGGGCCTGGGCCAGCATTTGAAACTTTGATCGTTCAGCCTTTTCATATTTTTGAAACTTGCGGCGCTCGGCGTCCTCATCTCGTGTGTTATGATAGACCTGAAAGGCCATGACCAAAATCTTGGTCTGAGGTGTTGCAGGCTGTTGCTCCAACTTTTTAAATTTAGCCCTTATGTCAGGGTAACTTTGGGACAGAAAATAAGTTATAAGGACCTGACGCCCCCTTGGAGATTCAGGATCTAAGTTAGTGTATTGTTGGAGGGCTTTTGTCAGCTGATCAAGAAACTCGGAGGGGATCTCTTCTCTTTTTTGTATAATTTCTTGTAGCTTATCAAAATTAATGGCTTTCTGCGCTGTGCGTTTAAGGCCAGCTACTACACAAGTGACAAACTGATCTCTCAGGGCCACGTCCCCTGGAGAATCATAGTCCCAATTTGGGTCTCTTTCAGGCACAGGCTGAGGTCCAATAGGATGGCTTGGGTTAGTTCTATGGTTCTCATCCGCATAGGCCCTTGCCTGCTCCCAGACTTGTCTCTGCTCCTCAGGAAGGAGAGTATTTTCCAGAATCATATATATATATCATGGAAGGTGAGGCTATAATTTGGATGGCCCATTGAAATTCCCTAAGGTAGGTGGTGGTGGGGTCAGTGGTGTAGGAACCCAACCGCTTCTTGATCTGGGATAAATCTGCCATGGAGAATGGACCGTGAACCCTAATTATCCCCTCTGCTCCTGCCACTTCCCTCAAGGGCACTATGATTTGGGTAAATTGTCCTGCCTGCTTTCTCCAACGAGTAACGGGAGGACTAAAAGCGGGATTGGGTGGCAGAAGAACCTGAGCGTTTGGGATTGACACTGGGACTGCAGCGGGAGAAGGGGGAGAAATCGGAGCCAAGGGAGAAATTGGAAACTGTGCAGAAACTACTGGGGGAGAAACTGGAGAAACTGGAGCTGATGCGGAGGAGCGGGCTGAAGAAATATTGGGGGCTGGAGTCGGTGGGGCCGGCTCAGAAGCCGGCAATGGGAGGGAAGGGGCTGGAAACTGAGTTGGCACAGAAGATGAGGAAGAAGGAAGAGCCGGAAGCTGAGTTGGCTTGGAAGATGATGGAGGAGGAAGAGGAGGGACTAAAGGAGGGGCGGGGCCTGTGCGGAAGATGATGCAGGGAGCAGGGGAGGGGCTGAGGGCAGAGTGGGGGGTCCTAGGCTGGTGGTATGGAGGAGGCAGTACCTCCATCCCAGGGTCGAAGTCAAGGTCTATCAGGGATGGAGATGGATCCCTTGGTCGACATGCAAAGAGGACATTTTCAGGGCTACAGTGAGTACAAAGCGAGGGATTTGAAGGAGGAGGAAAAAAGCCTCAACATAGGGCAGTTCCGCTCATCATTTGGACCACTGGCAAAAACGGGGGAAAGACTATAGAAAGGTCCATCGAGCCTGAAATCGGCCATTTATTTTGTTAGCTAGGGGATACGAAGGCCAGACTCTTGTACAGAGCTTGATGAGTTTCTTTATGTCTGGTTTTAAGCCAAGGTTGTCTCGATTTTTTTTTTTTTTTTTTTTTTTTTTTTTTTGTTTGTGTGGTACCGGGGACTGAACTCAGGGGCACTTGACCACTGGGCCACATCCCCAGCCCTTTTTTGTATAGTATTTAGAGACAGGGTCTCACTGAGTTGCTAAGTGCCTCACCATTGCTGAGGCTGGCTTTGAACTCGCGATCCTCCTGCCTCAGCCTCCCAAAGTGCTGGGATTACAGGCGTGCGCCACCGCGCCCCGCTTGTCTCAATTTTTTAAAAGGCACTTCAGAGCGGGGTCAGCCTGGAGGGATGAAGAAGCTCCCATTTTTCCCCTTCCGTGGGAAGAGACTAATACAATATCCTGAGAAGCGTCCTTCTCAAAATAAGTATTAGAGCGAGATCCAAGTCTGTGACCCAGTCGTCACCAGAGTCAGGCAGACATGGGGTCCGAGGGGACCGAAGGACAATGGGCCACCCTGCTCAGGGATTTTCCGTGACCCATTCCAGATGGGCAGGATGAGACCCAAGTCCGGAGTAGGCCAGAGGCCGGAAAAGGAACTTTGTTAACCGCTCCCAGCTGAGAGCCCGGGAGGCAAAGGCTTTAGGCAGGGCGGGCAGATGGAGGAGTTTCTGGGGTCCACTGCGGCCTTGAAGACCTGGGTGGGATGTTTTCCGGTCAGGCCACAGGTGAGAATGCCTGAGCACTCAACGGTCAGTTCAGACGCGTAGTGACCTGACAGGTTTAGGAACTCGGGGGAGGGGAAGCTTACCAAATCCAATGATGCCGCAGACGAAAAGATGAGCGGAGGTTGAGTCAGGCAATTCCAGGAGGTTTATGCCCTCAGAATAGACACGTTTCCCAGCCCATGCACCAAAATGAAGGGCAAAGCAAACCCACGCCAGACCACCATGTAGTAAAAGGGATTTATTAATTGGCCAAGGGACACGTGGAGGGGGAAGTGAATGAGGAAAACCGGCGGGAGGGGAGGAAAGGAGATGGTGCCACAGGAAGAAAAAAAGGGGCGAGTTTCAGTCCAGAGAAGGCTTACGTAGTGAACCGGTGGTCTGAGGGACCCCCCCCCAGAGAAACCCCCAGCTTCATAGGCTGCTGGGGGTCCAAAGGGGAACCCGTGTGTCGTAATTGGCTCAGTAAAGCACCTGAGGGGTGGCCAGTGGTACGGCCAGCTTAAGGCACTCGGGAGATGTGTCTTATCTTAAGGTACCTGGGAGGTGTGGCTTGTCAGCCCGGAAGCTAACAGGGCTGACCTGGACGTGCCTGGGCTGGGGGGTGTCTGTGGTCTGTCCTGAGCCTGCCCGCATTAGGCGGGTGTCCACAGGTCTGTCCAGGGCCTGCCCGCACTGGACAGAGGTTGGTGGGCCTGACCTGGGCCTGCCTGCACTAGGCCAAGGTCGGAGGGACTGACATGGGTCTGCCAGAGCTTGGCGGGTATCAGCGGGTCTCTCCTGGGCCTGCTGGTGCTGGGTGGAGGTCAGCGTTGTCTCTCCTGGGCCTGCAGCACTGGGCAGAGGTTGGTAGGGCTCTAACTCCAATACCTTTATTTATTTAAAATTTTTTTTCTAATTTGTTTTGATTATACATGACAGTAGAATGCATTTATGCACTATGATATATTATACATAGATGGGATATAATTTCTGATTTTTCAAAGTGTACATGTTGCAGAATCATATTGGTCACGTAGTCACATATATACATACAGTAATAATGTCTGTTTCATTCCACTATCTTTTCCATCCCCACATCCTTTCCCTCCCCTCCCTTCATTTCCCTCTACCTAATCTGATGCTATTTTTCCCTAGTGCCCCCCGCCTTATTGTGAATTAGCATCCACATATTAGAGAAAACATTTGGCCTTTGCTTTTGTGGAATTGGCTTATTTCACTTAGCATGATATTCTCCAACTCCAGCCATTTACTGGCAAATGCCCTAATTTCACCCTTCTTTAAAGATGAGTAATATTCCATTGAGCATATATACCATCTTTTCTTTATCCATTATATATACTCAATACCTTTATTTTTATTTATATAGTGCTGAGGATGGAACCCAGAGCCTCACACATGCGAGACTAACACTCTACCACTGAGCCATAGCCCAATCCCCTCATATTTATTCTTTTTTTTTTAAATTTTTTTATTATTTATTTACTTATTCATCATGCACAAGTATAGTATTTTTTTACATACAACTGCTTGTATACAAAGTATATAAGTACCATTCAGATCTTCAATCATGCATTTAGGATAATGATATCCATCTCATTCAACCACCAATTTTTTTCCAACCCCCCTCCCCTCCTTTCCGTTGACCATTCTAGTGTTCTTCTTGAAGAAGATTTTTTTTCTGGGTATGTAATGCTAGTTTTCTTGAGCACACTGATAATTTTTTGCTGTCATTTGGAATCCACATTTTCTGTTGTAATATCAACTCAGGCTGGGTATTGCTCCTCCATAGGTAATGTCTACTTTTCTGGTTCTTTTGTAGATTTTTTCCCCCTCCATCTTTGCATCTTTGACTATCTGCAGTTTCTCTGTGATGTGTCTTAGTGTGGATTTTTTAAAAATCGTGGTAAAAGACACATAAATTTTATCATTGGAGAAAAGATAGCTTCTTCAACAAGTGGTGCTGGGAAAACTGGAAATCAACAAAATGAAACCCCTATCTCTCACCATGCACAAAACGCAACTCAAAGTGGATCAAGGACCTAGGAATTAGACCAGAGACACTGTGCCTATTAGAAGAAAAAGTAGGCCCTAATCTTCATCATGATGGAATAAGGCCCCAACTTTCTTTTTTTTTTTTTTTAATATTTATTTATTTGTTTGTTTTAGTTGTACACAATGCCTTTATTTTTACTTGGTGCTGAGGATTGAACCCTGGCTGCACACGTGCTAGGTGAGCGCTCTACCGCTGAGCCACGACCCCAGCTCCCCAACTTTCTTAATAAGACTCCTATAGCGCAAGAATTAATATCAAGAATCAATAAATGGGATAGATTCAAACCTATTTTTAATTTCCTGAGGAACCATCACACTGTTTCCCACAGAAGCTGCACTATTTTACATTCCACAAGGTACATAATTACTGAATTAACAAAATCTAAAGTTCATCAGACACCGTGGGGATCTTGAATTGCTTTCACTGGGCCTCTGCTCATGACATCTGCCATGTCTGATCTGAAAACCACAAAAAAGCTGCGACTTCATCAGTCCACACAAGTGCTGGGCCATACAGCGCTCTATACAGGGTTTCTTTTTTAAAATAAGTAATTGCTTTAAAAAAACTTCATCCACTTTATATCCTCCAAAATGTTTTCAAATTTTAAAAAAATGTCAAATGGTATCTTCTTTGTTTTAATGTTGCATATGATTTATTCATTTGTGTTTTTTTTCATATTTCAATGGGATATTCTTATGGCATATGATTCATCCTCATGAATCAGAAGTTCCTTTGGGGTATTTATATTAATTGCACTCTTAAAAATCATCTTAAAAATAATAAATACTCAAAAAGTAGTTTTAATTCAGATGTTAGATGCTATGACTATGTTTAAAAATATTTTTTGCAACTTAAATAATGTACCCTTGAATGAGGATGCTTATTACTAGTATGAATATTATGTGAATGTGGCTGATGAAAAATCAGCATTTCTAATATTTTCTTCATGAATTTTAGAGGTAAGCTTTGAATGCTTTCTTGTTTGTAACAACAATCTTATAAATTGCCGATCTTTTTCAATTTTTTAATTCAAACCAAAGGTAGAAATACAGTCTATGTGACAACTCTTCAATGTGTAATTTAAAAATTTAAATACCTATATAAAGAACTGAAACAAAAACAACAATACTTATCTCTCATACATATAATACAATCTGGTATTTTCTATCTTAATGTTTTCTATTTTTCTATAGAATACTTTTGGAGATCCTTTATATTGATTTTATGGTCTATTCATAAGATTACTACTTGCAATTCAAAAACCACTGTATTAGATGATAAATTTGAAGTGGGTAACTAGCAGTGTAAAAACAGGAGGATTTAAATTAGTGATATTAGCTGTGTGTTCATTTTTGGGGGGGGGGGGCGGGTGCTGGGGATTGAACCTAGGGCTTTGTGCATGTGAGGCAAGCACTTTACCAACTGAGGTATATCCCCATCCCTTAGCTGTGTGTTCTTAAAAAGAAGTGCTGATGCTGGGTATAGTGGTGTACTCTTGTGATCTTAGCAGCTTGGGAGTCTGAGACAGGATGATTGCAAGTTCAAAGCCAGCCTCAGCAACTTTGCAAGACCCTGTCTCAAAAAAAAAAAAAAGGGCTGGGGATCAGTGGTTAAGCACGTTTGGGTTCAATCCCTGATATCAACAAACCAGCCAACAAACAAAAACAAAAACACCCACAAAAGACAAAAGAAGTCCTAAGGAAGTCCTGAATCATAGTGGTGCTGACTTCCATTGGAGAGACTACTCCCACCACCACCAATTTCAAGCTTTTAATGTCTTAATGGAACTCACAAAATTCCTGGCATTGAAAAATGTTTTGTTGTGAGTAGATACAAACCTGTTCCAGCTCACCAAAGGGCTAAAATCTAATGTCATAAATTTTTTCCTGAAAATCTGAGGAATGTCTGTAGGCAATTTGCACAATAGGTAATACAGTTTAAAAGTCTAAAGAGAGTGGATGTGAAGTGGCTTAGCACAAGTAAAACTCAGTTGTGAGGTCACCCTAAGTCCTCTAGACTTTAACATTCATTATGTTCATACACAGCTATCTGCAGTTTCCTAAGGGAATCCTTTGTAGAAATTGAGGCATACTAATTTGTTTAGCAATCACAGAGTAATCTTTGCTCACAGTAATTCATAGACACTTTTAATTAAGAAAAATTACATCAAGTCAAGCTTTTGTCATGGGATACTTTTGTTTTATTGAAATTAATTTTGATTAAAAAAAGTTTTTTTTTTTTTTTTTGTACTGGGGATTGAACCCAGTGGTGCTCTACTATGAGCTATATTCCCAGTCTTTTTTTTTTTTTTTTAATTTTTAAATTTTGAAACAGTCTCTTGCTTAGTTACCCAGACTGGTCTGGAACTTGTGATCCTCCTGCTTTAGCCTACAGAATTGGTGAGATTATAGGCATGCACTACTGCTCCTGCCAAAAAAATAATTTTAAGTGCCCATGTTACCAGAAAACTTAAAATTGCACACAAACTTACATTATATTTTTAGCAGACAGCACTAGTCTAAAGGATATATTTTAGACAAAAGTAAAGCAATTCTAGGTACATGTACACTTAGAAAAATGAGAAATGATATCCCATCTATATATAATATATCACAGTACATAAATGCATTCTACTGTCATGTATAACTAATTAAAGCAAATAAAAAAATTAATAAAAAGAAGAATAAATGAAGAGCTAAGAAAATAACAAATGTTTGAGTAAACCTGGACAAACATGATGGTACAAAACAATAACAATGGCTTTGGGGTTAAAAACAAGGTAAGCGGGGGTACATAGGAGGACTAGAGGAACACTAGAATGGTCAAAGAGAAGGAAGGGTAAGGGGGGGAGCAAGGAGGGAGGGAGGGGGAGAGAAGGAAAAAAAAAAAAAAAGAAAAGGTAGTTGAATGAGACGGATTTCATTTTCCTAAATGCATGATTGAAGACCTGAATTGTACGAATATACTTTGTATACAAACAGTTGTATGTAAAAAGATGCTAAATTCATGCACTATGAGTTGTACACATTAAAAATTATTAAAAAAAAAACAAGGTAAAACAAAAAAATATATATAGGAACAATAACCTGTAAATCTGGTGTAGGGTAAGTTGGAGGAAAGTGATCTGAAGTCCTGTGTTGTTCTGAACTGGCCCAAGTTAGCACTGAATAAGTTAATTGTATTTAAATTTCTAAAGTTATTTGTAAAAGAACATAGGGTACATTATTGCTTAACCAGTAAAGGAAAAGAATGGAATGGAAAACTAGAAAACAGATCCTGAAGAAATGTAAGAGAGATTTAGTTTCAGATTTTGGAAATAAATCTCTCTACACACAAAATTGCAATAAGTATTAATGGAGTGAATATTGCAATTGAAAGACAAAGATCATCTGAACTAGACTTTAAAAATCATTTTAAAAATTAGCCATCTATAGGAAACACATCTAAAGCTTAAGTATATAGAACAGTTGAAAATAAAAGTATGATTAAGTTATAGATGGCAAATACCAAAAGAAAGATGAATGGCAGGAAAAATAGATATTAAGGCAAAAAAAAAATCGCTAGAAATAGGACAGATCATTACCTATATGATAGTATACAGTTATCTATCCTGCCACAACTCCCCCCCCCCAGACAACATTATGTTTTTGTGGTTTATTTAACTGTTATATTTTTCTTTTAGGTGCTTAACATTTTCTGCTGGGTGCTGAGAAGATCCCAAATTCTACCCAGGAATTTGTGGAAGGCGGAATGCCTATACTGACATATTGGCACAATTGGATATGAAATTCATTTATTATTCACAAAATCAACATCAAAAGTATCCTGTGAAGGAGAAGATGTTTGGGCTTGGTCTGGAGCAAACAATAGTGAGGATGGTTGGCAGTGGCTGTGGTATTTATTATGCTTAGGAATTTGAGCTTCCTTGCCAATGCCACAGGAGGAGTGCCTGATCTTCCTTATAGGCAGGCCTGCATGTGTGTAAAAGGGAGAGAGAGAAGGAGGCTTAGAAGCTGTCAGTGCCCAAGCATCAACTCTATTATAGAGTGATAGAGTCTGAGGACAAAATATTTATTTTTAACTAGAGTATAACATCCTATCATGTAAAAAAATTATTTATCAATTCTTCTACTGGGAACAATGAAATGTTTTACTTTTTCTCTATTAGATTTCTGCAAAGAACATCTCTTTACAGAACCTTTGCAAGAGATTTCCTTGCAAAGGATGAAGAATTGCTGTATCAGAAGGTGTTCTTGGTCTTCAGGTTTACCAGGCATTGCCAGATTGTTCTTCAATGCAATTTTAACATTTTATGCTCCAAAGTCTTGGAGTGTAGAGTTTGTACTTTGTTTTAAGGTTGGTGGGAAGTCATGGGAAGACTTAGGCAGGATCTGATTGAAAAATGATGACTCCAGCTGCTTTGTGAGGACATGGGATTGCTGAATAAAAATGGGAAGAGAGAACACTTATGACGATATTGTAATAGGCCAGGTGAGAGTCTATAGTGTCTGGAAGGAGGTGATGCAGGTAGAGATCATGATAAAGGGTGGGATTCAGGATATGCTTTGGATAGAGGTCTCAGAACTTGAGGATGGATTGAAGGTGTACTGTGACATATGACTCCTAGTGTTTAGCCTCTCTAGTGAAATGAGGAAAACTGGACACCCAATGGATTGGGGTGCTTAAGAGTTATTTTGTCCATACTGAGTTTGAAATACCTATTAGGTATGCAAGTAGAAATATGGAATCAGCAACTTGTTATGCATATGTGGAGCTCAGGGAGTGGTAGGGGCTGGAGAGATACAGTTAGAGTATGGGTGGGTATTTAAAGCCACAGGTCTGGATGAGATTCCCTGGGTGTATAGAAAAGAACAGAGATCTTCTCTGGGGAACTCCAATAGTTAGAAGTTGAAGGTGAAGAAGATCCAGATAGGGCAACTGAGAGCTAGCAGCCAGTGGAAAACAAATAAAACTAGGAGAGATGATGAGGCAGCCGCTGCATGCGGATATTTTAAGGACGGGAACAATCATTATGTCAGATGCTGCTGAAAGACAGAGATGAGCTCTACTAAGAGACCAAAATCATCTGAACCCTTTGATTTTCCTATATTTTAATACCTTAATTTTTGTTCCCAGCATTTGTTAATATCCTTCAGGGGAGGGGAGGAGGATCAAAACCCACTCCGCAACCTCCATCCTATTCTAAGTATATCATTAGACCTAGCATGAAAAAAGATTAAGAATTAGAAAGTGCTGGAGGCCTTGTATCTGTTGGTAGCCATTTAACCTACCCCATAGTGGCATCCTGGTGTCAAGCAGCTGTGTGTATTTAAAAAAAAAGCCCATCTGAATGCTCCAGAGGGCTTTTTATATCATGAGTTAGAACTGCCTGGACGATCTGATTGGCTCAATTCCACAAGAGGGTTCCAATAGGTTTTAAAGCCTTCTGTCTCATTTCTTTGTGCATTTGCTATTAGTTCAATAAATAATAAATAGAGGAATTACCCAGTCATTAATTTGCTTTTTTTATCAAGTGGAATTCATGTTCTAATAAATTGCCATTTTTTTCTGTTATTGAACATGTGCTATAATATGCCTGTAATTCAAACATAAAACTATTTTTATGGTAGTATTTGTTTCTTTACCCGTACATATGTTCTTCAGCTATAGTTGTTGTCAGGATGTTTGTTTATTTGTTATTCTTGTGGATGTCTTCTAGTAAGATATTTGCTTTCTTCCTGCATTACTTCCTTTAAAAATTAAAATTTATTTTTCTTCAATCATGAGAGTAACAAGTGATGCCATTTTAAGATTCCTAAATTTGTGGGGCTGGGGTTGTGGCTCAGCGGTAGAGCACTCACCTAGCACATGTGCGGCCTGGGTTTGATCCTCAGCACCACGTAAAAATAAACACATCATGTACAACTAAAGCAAATAAATAAATACATAAAAATATTCCTAAATTTGCTTTTTATTTTTCTTCTTATTTATCACTGTTTTTACTATTGTCATATTGTTGGTTAGTGTTGCCTTTTAGTAGCTACCTCTATTTTTAGGAACTATTGAGTTGAGCCATATCAAATTGCTGATATTCGACCACTTTTGGTTATAGAGATGGTGATTTCAAATGCTTCCATCTATTAGTTTTGTTTTGCATTAGTAATAATTCTAACACTTGCTTAGTTAGTCTTCTAATTAAATTCCTGGCTTTTAATTTTCTAAGTTAGTAAGAGCTTGGATAGTTTGCTGAAAACTGATTCCATGTACTCTTTTTTTTTTTTTTTTTCCCCCTCAAAGGATTGCTTTCTTGATTTAGGATCTTTTCCTTCAAATTTTTGGAACAGGAGGTCACACATCAGAGTTTTAGCCTTTCCTGCACAATGTTCTACAATTGCCACAGCCCACACAGAAACAACAATGGAGGTTCACTTCTGGAAAAGAAGTGCATTTGGATATGAACATTGAAGTTACATTAGGTTGGAAACAGCCCTGTGGATATTAGCAGGTAGCTTTATATTTTACTGACGCTCTGGCCAGCCTTGGCCTGGGGAGGGCACTTGCTGGCCGCTCTTCCGGCTTCCGTCTCATATTCCTTCTTCCCCATCCAGAAGGATGCCTTGCCTATTCCTCCCTGTGCTCTCCCTTCTCTGGTCTTTCTGTTGGCACCTTACTTTACAGGTTCCTCCTATTTTGGGGGTTTTAATAATAATAATGGTAATAAATGACTTCCATTTACAGAGGATTTTGTCTCAGGCATTACTTTCTACATTTTAAACTTCCCAATAATCCACTGGTCATAATAGGTACTATTATACGCCCATTTTACAGGTGAGGCAGGACTGGCTACCTAATTTTTAGGGCCTAGTGCAAAATGAAAATGGGAGCCCCTTTATTTAAAAATGGTTAAGAATTTCAAGATAGGGATAATAGATCCCTTCAAAGTGCTGGGCTGTGTGAAACTACACAGGTTGCCCACCTATAAAACTGGTCCCAAGGTGAGGAATCCGAGGCAAGTGAAGGTCGGTGAGGTTCTCACACTTAGAACATGGTGAACTTGCCTTCAGTCCAGGGCGGCAGACCCCAGGCCAACCTGTCTCACTGCTTTGCTGCACCTGATGGGTCTGTGGTCTTGCTGTGCTCCATCCAACCAACAGAGGGATCTTTTTAAGATCTAAATCTGACCACATTGCTCTCCTGTGGAAAACTCTTCTATATTGCTTTATTTATTTATTTAGTACTGCCAATTGAACCCAGGGGCACTTAACCACTGAGTCACAACCCCAGTCCTTTTTAAAAATATTTTATCTTGAGATAAGTTCTCGCCAAGTTGCTTAGGGCCTCGCTAAGTTGCTGAAGCTGACTTTGAACTTGTGATCCTCCTACTTCAGCCTCCCAAGCTGCTGGGATTACAGGTGTGTGCCCAGCTACGTTGCTACCTTTAAATAAAGTCTAAACTCCTTAGCATAGAATCCAGTTCTCCTGGTCGGTCTCCACTTTCTCAAATCTTGCCCCCATATGTACTGTATATGCCCAGCCCTCCAGATCTGCAGGTTCCACATCTGTGAATTCTAAAACCGTGGATTCAACCAAATGTGGATCACAAATAGTAAAAACCAAAATTGCCTCTCTGTTGGATATGTATAGACTTTCTTATCTGTGTTCCTTGAACAATACAGTGTAACAATGATTTACATAGCATTTACATCGTATTAGGTATTATAAGTAACTAGAGATGGTTTAAAGTATAAGGGAAGCTGGGCATGGTGGGTATGCCTGTATTCCCGGTGGCTTGGGAGGCTGAGGTAGGAGGATTGAGATTTCAAAGCCAGCCTGAGCAATTTATGTGAGGCTCTAAGCAACTTACCAAGACTCTGTCTTTAAATAAAATATAAAAAGGGCTGGGGATGTGGCTCAGTGGTTGAGTGACACTGGGTTCAATCTCCATTACCCCCACTCCACCCTCCCCCCCAAAAAAGTATAAGGGAAGATGTGCATAGGTTATATGCAAATATTATGTAATTTTATATAAGGGACTTTAGTATCTTTGGATTTTGTTATCTGTGGGAAGGTCTGGAGCCAGTTCCTCTGTGGATACTGAGGGATGATTGTATATGCTTTGGTCATCCTGATCTGCTTTAAGTTCTCCAACATGCCCTACTCGTCCATGCCTTCTTGTTTTTTCATATGCTAGGTCCTTCATCTCACATCCACCCACCCCAGCAACCTACCAAATTCATATTCCTTCTTGAATATGCAGCATGATATTTCTTCCTGTCTGAAGCTCCTTGGAGTCATTCTAGTGGAGATGATGTCTTGCTCCTCTGTGCATCAATATCTTTAAATCATGCCTATTTAGGTGGTTGCTGCCTTTTGTGGTAGTCATTTGTTTTTCATATCTGTCTTTCCTACAAAACTGAGCTTTACTTGGGCAGAAACAGTGTACCTTATTAGTTTTGTGTCTCCTGTGCCTACTCCAGGGCTTGACATAGAGTATATGTTAAATCAATGCTTCTGTGTTGTCTGAAGTTCAGGATCAGCCTAAGTAGGATATGATGAGGGCTGAAGGCATTGACTGTTTTAAAAAATTTGTTCTTTTTAGTTATACATGACAGAATGTATTTTGACATTTCATACATACATACATACATACATGGAGTATGTATTCCCACTCTTGTGATTGTACATGATGTGGAGTTACACTGGTTGTGTATTCATATGTGAACATAGGAAAGTTATGTCTGATTCATTTTACTGTCTTTCCAATTCCCATCTTCCCTCCCTTTCTTCACATCTCTTTGTCTAATCCAATGAACTTCTCCAGTGAACTTCTATTCTTCCTCACACACCCCCTGATTTGTGTGTTAGCATCTGCATATCAGAGAAAACATTTGGTCTTTGGTTTTTTGGGACTGGCTTACTTCACTTAGCATGATAGTCTCTGGTTCCATCCATTTACCGGCAAATGCCATAATTTCATTTTTCTTTATGGCTGAGTAATATTCCACCATGTATATATACACCACATTTTCTTTTCTTTTTTTTTTTTCTTTTTTCTTTTTTGGTACCGGGGATTGAACTCAGGGGCACTCAACCACTGGGTCACATCCCCAGCCCTTTTCTGTATTTTATTAAAGACAAGGTCTCACTGAGTTGCTAAGTGCCTCGCCATTGCTGAGGCTGGCTTTGAACTCGCGATCCTCCTGCCTCAGCCTCCCAAAGTGCTGGGATTACAGGTGTGCACCACTGTGCCTGGCTACCAAATTTTCTTTATCCATCCATCTGTTGAAGAACACTTAGGTTGGTTCCATAGTTTAGCTATTGTGAATTGAGCAGCTATAAATATTGATGTGGCTGTGTCACTGTAGTATGCTCATTTTAAGTCCTTTGGGTATAAGACATTGACCGTTGATGATAGACCCTAAGTCCCATTGATTAACTGCCTGAAAATATGAAGTTAGATGGGTAGCTCTAATAGGTGCCTCTTTGTGCTCACCTAGGACAAAGGTGAACAGGAGTGAGCAGGAAGGACCAGGCCTTTTGCTTCTGTGAGGTCCCACCAGATCATGGCACGGTCCCTTGGAGAGACTGTTGGAAGCCCCTCTCCCTTGATGTCACCTTGAGGGAAGAGAACATTGTAGTTGCTTAAATGTGAAAGGAAATTATTTTCTTCTCCCCTTCCATGTAATTAGCCCTTCAGATTTCAACTTTATTCAATGGATTATATTACAGCCTAAGTAGAAATTACAAATGCAGCAGATACACTAAATAAAACTAAGTAATCAGAAGCCTAAGAAGTAATTTTAAGATTATTATTTTTTTAAAATATTTATTTATTTGTTTTAGTTGTACACAATGCTTTTATTTTTATGTGGTGCTAAGGATCGAACCCAGGCCATGCACGTGTTAGGTGATCGCTCCGCCGCTGAGCCACAACCCCAGCCCCAAGATTATTATTATTATTATTTTTTTTTGTTTAGTAGGTATGATTTTTAACTTCCTCATCTGCTAAGACTATTGCATTATGAGCTCTGATGACTTGAACATAAACACAGGTGTGGATCCTACTGGCAGAGGAAAGATGATATCATTTCTCTTTCACAGTGTTGTATATAGGCCCTTTTGTGACCTAAGAGTATTCCTTCCCTTTCCATCAGCTTCTTTTGTTGGAAAGCATTCTCTTGAAAAGGTTTGTACTTGTAGAATATATCACAGCTTATGTAGAAGGCTCTTCCCAAACTTTTTTGGAGTTTTGATTCTGAAGATTCTTTCTCTAGTTCCTAAGAAGAGATGCAGACATCTGCCTTTCTCCCTTTGCCCCTGTGGGTCACAGACTCTTCCCCAGAGTCTCTGGCTCTGCTGTGTGTCCAGCACATTGAGAATCATGCTCTGAAGGATCATGACTACCGATGCTGCTATCATGCCTACTGCTGTTACTGCTGTTATTATTACCATTTCTTCTACAATTATCATTCATGGAATGAAGCTGAGTAATCACAAGTGCATTCTCAAGATCTCCATCAATTCAAAACAGACCCAAAGGGGACTCAGTGGCACTATTATCAGGTTTAACAAGTAATACAGGATGCCCAGTTAAATTGGAATTTTAGATAAATAACAAATAATTTTAAGTATGTTTAGTTAAAATATGTTATTTATTTATTTATTTATTGTACCATGGATTGAACTCAGGGGCACTTAACCACTGAGCCACATCCCCAGCCCTATTTTGTAGTTTATTTAGAGACAAGGGTCTCACTGAGTTGCTTAGGGCCTCACTAAGTTGCTGAGGCTGGCTTTGAACTCACAATCCTCCTGCCTCAGTCTCCCAAACCACTGGGGATAACAGGTGTGTGCCATTGTGCCCGGCTAAAAATTTTAAGTATACAATATTGGGAGCTTACTTATCTTAAAACATTATTTATTTTTTAATTGTCCTGTCTCTTGGTATCCTTCTGACTGAACTGTTCTTGACTTTGATGACATGCACGCTTTAGAAGGTAATGGACCAGTTAATTTGTAGAATGTCTTTCAAGTTGTGTTATTTGATGCCATCTCGTATTTAGATTCAAGTTGTGCATTAATATTACAAAAGTGAATCTATGTTTTTCTCCATGTATCCTATCAGGTGTCATAGAATTGTGACTTGTCCCACCACTGTGAGCACTTGATTAAGGTGTTACTTGCCTGGCTTTTCTATTGTAAAGTTACTCTTTTTCCCGTAATCAGCATTTTGTGGCAAGGTACTTTGAAACAATAAAGTACCCTGTTCTTTATCAAACTTCTAATTAATTCATTAGTTATGTCACATTCCAGGTTTCCACTTTTATTTGGTAGATTATTCTTCATTACTATCATTTATTTTGATGTTCAAACTATCTCTAATTTGGCCAGTGAGAGCCTCTTTAACTTCACTCTGTGGTCCTTTTACATGTCCCCAGAATCATTGAAAATTTCCTTACATTCTATAACAATAAGATATTCTGGGCATATCTTATGCTTGTTTCAGACCTGGACTCAGTTGTTTTCTTAAGGAGACTTGGCTTGCTCTTTCTTTCTTTCTTTCTTTCTTTTTTTTTGGTACTGGGGATTGAACCCACAGGTGCTTAACCACTATTATGGTTTAGATGTGAGGTGTCCCCCAAAAGCTCACATGTGAGACAATGCAAGAAGGTTCAGAGGAGAAATGATTGGGTTGCAAGAGCCTTAACCCAATCAGTGAATTAATCACCTGATGGGACTGAAGGCAGGTGTGGTGTGACTGGACGAGGTGGGGCATTGGGGGCGTGGCTTTGGGGTATATATTTTGTATCTGGCCAGCGGTCTCTCTCTCTCTGTGCTTTTTGATCACCATGTGAGCTGGTTTCCTCTGCCATACTCTTCCGCCATGATGTTTTGTCTCACCTCAAACCCCAGTAATGGAGCCAAGCTTCTATGGAGTAAGACCTCTGAAACAGCTCTCAAATAAACTTTTCTTCCTCTACAATTGTTCTGGTTGAGTCCTTTTAGTCACAGCAGTGAAAAAGCTGACTAAAACAACTGCTAAGCCATATCCGCAGTCCTTTTTATTGTTTATTTTGAGACAGGGTCTTACTAAGTTTCTTAGGGTCTCACTAAGTTGTTGAGGCCGACCTTGAACTTGCAATCCTCCTGCTTCAGTCTCCTAAATTGCTGGGATTACAGGTGAGACTTTTTTTTTTCCTAATGTGGAATGATATTTAGAAACTCAGGCCTGTGGGGCTGGGGTTTGGCTCAGTGGTAGAGCACTCACCTAGCACATGCAGGGTGCTGGGTTCGATTCTCAGCACCACATAAAAATAAAATAAAGGTATTCCGTCCAACTGAAGCAAAATATTAAAAAAAAAAAAAAAAACAACCTTAGGCCTGTGTGCTAGGCCTGCTCATCAATATTGTCATATAGTTAGTTGTTCCTAGGCATACGCAGTGAACAAGTTAAGAGATATGTGTATATAACATACCATAAATACATACCTTTGTGTCTACAGCCATCTTCCATCCATCCATCCATTTATTTATCATCTTTCATTCACCCTATCCATCCATTTAACCTAATCTAACTTAATCAAATGTCATCTATCATATGTATGAGTCACACTGATACTTCCAATTCCAATTTGATACCCCAGAGTTCATTCCAGTTTGCTCTTTTTCCACATTTGTATCCCTTTTCTCTGGGAACGGGAAACCTGCTTCCTGTTATCTTTAGTACGTTGACTTATTTGCTCACCATGCCCCCCCCCCAATGTAGCCAGTCTCCCATCCCCCCTGCCACCTCACCCCTTGCATAGTTGACCTCATTCTGCTTGGGATCTCACTCCCTGTGCTGGGACCCCCCGCGTGGCTGCCCTTCTTATGTCACTTAGGCATCTATCCCACGTCTGTCTGTCCTCATGCCTTCACCCTACTCGGCCTCTGACTCCCTGTGCAGTAATACCTTGCCACCCTCCCTCGGCACACAGCGAGGCCTCCTTCTCTTGCTTGGGAGTATCTCAGACTACCCTTCTCCATCTGACCCGGCTCTAACTTCCTCTGTCAGGCTGATCCATGTGTGGATATTCTGCACCCCTCTGAGGGCTGATACCTCCTTCCAGGCCACCCCTTTTGTGTGGATGCCTGTCTCTTCCTGCTCAGGCCCTGGAAGTCCCCCTGCTCTGTGAACACTTTTCCCCACTCACTTGAGCCAAGGTTTTCCACTTCCAGCCCTGTGACTGCTCCCTCCCCTCTCCTGCTGCAGGGGACCACCTTGTTCTCTCCTACCTGATGTCTGAGTTAGGACTGAATTCTTCAGGAAGAAGAGGGGGAAGAGGAAGAAGGAAGAGCTTATCTGATATCTTGTGGCTCCCAAGAGTTAGTTCAGGAATTCACACTTGAAAGTTATGCAGGATATAATCATTGAGGGTCATTTTCTTTCCTTAAGAAGCCCAAGTATGCTGCTCTTCTGTCTTCTGGCATTGAGGGTTGCTGTTGAAAAGTCTGAGGCCAAGCTGGTCTTCTTTTCCTTAAGGGAAAGTATTGGGAAGTGGAATTTATCTAGTTATGTTATATGCATGTGCGAATATGCCACAACGAAACTCATTGCTCTGAATAATTAAAATATGCTCCAGTAAAAAGTCATTTTGTTTTTTTCTTGAATGCCCAAAGAATTTCTCTTTGTAGTTACATCATTTAATAAATTATGTCTCAGTGTTGACCATTCTGAATTGATTTTCAGAGGTATGTGGGTTGCCCTGCAAATCCAAAGGGTCACACCTTCCCTTATTTCACAAAGACCTTAGAATTACAGTTCTTTCAAAAGAACTTTAAAAGTATTTTCCAGTTCCTTTTTTTTTCTTTCTTGGTGTACATTGGCCCTCTTTTGCTTACTTTTTAGTGTTTAGCATTTACTTTTTTTTTTTTCCAGAATGCTTTGAGTCCCTCTTCATTTCTGTTTTATTCTCCTTTTTCTATAATTTCCATCAACTGTTTCTGAGCTCTGTAAGCTCTTTTCATATCTGCCTATTGTCTGGCCAGACTTATTTCTGAGTTTTTCTAGTTATGGTTTATGTTATTCTTTATGCTCTGTCTTTTACTGTTTTCTTATTTTCTGCAACACATTTTGAAATGTTGGTTTACTATTTTCATATGCTTCACAGTCAAGATTTTCTGGCGAATATGTATCTTCTGAAAATATGGTATTTGGATTATTTTTCTCTCTTTTTTACATTTTTGAAGGGTGATTGACTATAGTCTTTTTTTTTTTTAAATTATTTATTGTTTAGTTATACACAATGTGTTTATTTGTATGTGATGCTGAGGATCGAACCCGGGCCGCGCACGTGCTAGGCGAGTGCTCTACTGCTGAGCCACAACCCCAGCCCCTGACTATAGTCTTTCTGTTGCTGAAGTCATATTTTTAGAGGGAAGTTTCTCTGTAGGGGTTAGGGGATGTGTCCTAATGTCTTCTTCTCTTTTCTGCTTTTACCACAAAATTGTAGAAAATATGGCCATTGTGCAGTCATCTCTTCAGTGCTGTGTGATATTTGCTTCTTTTGGTCTGCTCCCTCACTGGTAGAACATTCTCTCTCTATTTTGGCCACATGCCCTGCTCTGATCAACTTGGACTCTATTAGCTCAGCTGTTTCTACTCCATGTTGGGTGGCCACCTCCCAGAAGGGAGCCCCGCTGGGTATTCCTGAGGGTCCCAGTCATCAGCTACCATAGTACCTTTCAACCTTCTGCAGTAGCCTCAGGCTCCCTGGTGAGGCCCCTTTCAGTTCATGTTTTGTGCCTGGATAAGTGGCTGGCTGGGAGCCCCTCCTTTGGGGACTGTTTGTCTCTTGGTTTTCAGCATTTTAGGAACCTGGTTTTTCTCCTGCTTCTGGCCTGCTGTCGTTCCCTTATGCTCCATGGTTTGGTCCAGTCCAGTTATTTTACAACATTGTTGGAGATTCTTTGTGACCTACTTCAGTTGATGATGGTATCTGTGGTTGTTGTCTTTTGCTACTATATTCGATCTCTTTTACAAGAGGAATTTGGGGAAATTACAAAATGGGGCTGTCTTCACTTCCATCTCACTTTGCTTTATCTCTCTTTTTCTTTTCCCCTTCATTTTCATAGTCTGGACCCCATTCATCTCTGTGTACTTTTTGATTGGGGCTTAAAGAATCCTTGAAGGCCCCATTCTATATAGAAATGACTCATCTCATTCTCTAGGGATGGATTCTTGGCTCTTATTCATGCTGGAAGTGTTGGTAGAACAGAAAGTCAGATATGGCAATAAGGAATCTTAGCTTTCTTATGAGGAAAGGAAAAAGCAAATAGGATTTTCAGAATATGATAGAAACAGCACATCAATTTTGTGTGTTTTGTTTTGTATGGGGGTTATCATATTGCAGCATTTTACTATCAAAAAACCTGATTCAAAGACTGATGATGTAGTTCAAGAATGCGTGCCTAGCATGTGTGAGGCTCAGGTTCAATCCCCAGCCTGGAAAGGGAGAGAAAAAAAGGCCGAATTGAGAGCTGCATACCTGCATTTAAAACAACAAACATCTGTTTCTTTCTTTTTTTTTTTTTTTTTTTTTTGTGGTACCAGGGATTGAACTCAGGGGCACTCGACCACTGGGTCACATCCCCAGACCTTTGTTGTATTTTATTTAGAGACAGGGTCTCACTGAGTTGCTAAGTGCCTCGCCATTGCTGAGGCTGGCTTTGAACTCGCGATCCTCCTGCCTCAGCCTCCCAAAGTGCTGGGATTACAGGCGTGCACCACCGCGCCCGGCTCTGTTTCTTTCTTTATGTTTCATTTTACACACTAAAAACTATGTATTAGTTTTGTTATATTAACTGTGATACTTTTAGTAGTGTCATGATCTGTAATTTTTTGATACACAGGTTTTGTTCTGGGCTTGAGTTCAGAAGTAGCTTTAGGGTTAATATTAGCCATAATTTTGTATTTAGGTGGGGACTGTTGTCAGAGTCTGTTTCAAACCCTTCAATTTACTTGTCAATTGTCATTTTCTTGGCTATAGTGGTAATAAATGTTCTCAGATATCTTTAAGAAATTGTTAGTGTCTTGTAAAATATAATGCACAATACTTGTATTATTTGTTATACATTATGATTTCTTCTAGTAAAATATGAGTTTAATCTCCAAAATTATGTGTTCACTATATATAACTCATTAAAAAAATTTTTTTTGTACCAGGGATTGAACTCAGGGGCACTCCACCACTGAGCCACATCCCCGGCCCTTATATTTTATTTTATTTTATTTAGAGGTAGGGTCTCACTGAGTTGCTTAGCACCTCACTTTTGATGAGGCTGGGTTTGAACTCAAGATCCTCCTGCCTCAGCCTCCCGAACTGCTGGGATTACAGGTGTGCACCACAGCGCCTTGCTAACTCATTATATCTCAATTATGTGGGAGGAAAAAGCAAATCAGAAGTCGAAGAAAGTAGGTAATTGGAGTAGAAGCTAGAAAAAAGGAACATTTAGTCAAATGCATCTGATCAAGTAGAATTTATACCAGGAATGCAAGTTAGTTTACTACTTGAAAACCAATCAATGTACCTAATCATGTCGGCCAAATAAAAGAGAAAAAACAGTTCATCATCTCTTTAGACACCAATAGGCATTTGATAACTTTCTAAACCAATTTGAGATAAAAATTAGCAGAAAACTAAGGTTAGAAACTTTTAAAATCCATAAGGGCTGGGTATGGTGGTGCATGTCTGTAATCCCAATGACTTGAGAGGATGAGACAGGAAGATCACAAGTTCAGACCCAACTTCAGCAACTAGCAAGGCCCTAAGCAAATTTAGCAATACTTTGCCTCAAAAATAAACAAACAAATAAATTGAAGAAAATAAAAATAATAAATAATAAAAGGACTGGTGATGTGGTTCTGTGGTTAAGTGCCCCTGGGTTCAATCCCAATGCCAAAAAAACTCAGAAGGGCATTGAGCACCATACTTAATGATGAAATATTGAAAGGTTTCCTCCTAAGATTGGGGAAAGGATAAAGCTATCTTTTCTTACTCCTGTTTGTCCACAGCTAAATGGCCCTAGAGAGACCAACCAAAATCAAAACCCACCCAACCAATCAAATGAAAAAACCCTACCAAAAACAACAATAAAAAGAAAGAAATGTTAAAATAAAGATCATACAAGAAGCAACACTGCCTTTATTCACAGGTGGTTATTCATGTAGGCCATCCTGAGTATCTCTGAAATCTTACAAGAATCAACAAACGCACTTAACAATTGTATAGAATTAGTTAAAAAAAACAACTATTTTTCTATAATTTGTTTTTTCAGCAGAGCTGTGGAGGCCAAGCCTGACTGTAGGGGCTGTGCGAGAGAGCAGAGGCTCTGGTTCCAGGGAGGATGGAGTAGGCCCACACCCCCACTTGTCCTCCCACCCAACAGAACTGCCAACCCCTGGGCAGACTGTGTCCAACAGTGACCTGAGGAATCAGAAAGGCAAATGGCCGAGGTTCACTGGGGAAGGAAACCAGGACATGAAGTACAACTACTGGAAAGTTCCTTGGGTGTTTTCCCTCTTATGTTCCAAGGTGGATCCAAAGACAACCTGAGCTCTGTCACTGCACACTAGGCACAGACCAATGTGAAGGAGAAGGCTTCTATTTTTTGCTTAAGGGGCAGAAGAGTGGCTAAAATTTCCCCCACTTTGGTGAAGAACATAAACTCATAGCTTCAAGAAGCATAGTGACCCCCAAATTAGAAAAACTCAGTGAATTCTATACCCAGACATAGAAAACTTGTAAGAACCAGAGAAAGAAAATCATGAAAGCAGCCAGATAAAAAGAATTTTATGTATGTGCAGTGGTTAATTTTACATCCAGTTGGCAGGCTACTGTGCTGGGATATTTGGTCTAACATTCTTCTCAATGTTTCTGTGAAGATGTTTTTGAATGAAATTAACATTTAAATTTGTGGATTAAAGCAGATCATCCTTTGTAACATAGGTGGGCTTCTTCTAATCAGTTGAAGGCCTGAATGGAACAAGAAGACTGACCTCCTCTAAGCAAGAAGGAATTTGAAGCATGTGGTGTTGGTACCTGCACTGCAACATTGGCTCTTTCTGGATCACCAGCCTCATGGCCTTTGAACTTCAACTGTAGCATCAGCTCTTCTCTGAGGCTCCAGCCTGCTGGCCCATCCTGCATTATTATTATCATTATTATTTTTTGGAGTCACTTTTGTCATTTATATTTTTCCACCTTTTTTTTTTTTTTTTTTTTTTTTTTTGTGGTACCGGGGATTGAACTCAGGGGCACTTGACCCCTGGGCCACATCCCCAGCCCTTTTCTGTATTTTATTTAGAGACAGGGTCTTACTGAGTTGCTAAGTGCCTCGCCATTGCTGAGGCTGGCTTTGAACTCGCGATCCTCCTGCCTCAGCCTCCCAAAGTGTTGGGATTACGGGCGTGCGCCACCGCCTTTTTTTTAATCGATGCATTATAGTTGTACATTTTGATGGGATTTGTTGTTATGTATTCAATATATGTAGTATAACAATATAATTTGGCTAATATCACTCTCCAGCACTTTTCCACCTCTGATCCCTTGGTCCCTTTCCTCTACTGATCTCTCTTTGATTTTCATGGCATCTACCCCCATCTTTGTTTTTCCTTTTCCTCTCTAGCTTCCTGATATGAAAGAAAACATAAGACCCTTGAGTTTGACTTATTTTGCTTAATGTGATGGTCTTTAGTTCCATCCATTTTCCTGCAGATGCTATTATTTTATTTTTCTTTATGGCTGAATGAAACTCCATTGTGCATAGATACCGCATTTTCTTTATTCATTCATCCATTGATGGACATCTAGGCTGATCCATAGTTTGGCTGTTGTGAATTGTGTTGCTGTAACATGGGTATGCATGTATCCCTCTAGTAAGATGACTTTAATTCTTCAGGATAAACACCAAGAAGAGGGATACTGGGTAACAAGATGGTTCCATGCCTAGTCTTTTGAGGAGACTACACACTCATTTCCATAGTGGTTGTACTGATTTACAGTCCCACCAATAATGCAAAAGTGTTCCTTTTTATCTACATCCTCTCCAGCATTTTATTACTGTTTGTATTCTTTTTTAAAATCTATTTCATTGATTTTTTTTAATGTGGTGCTGAGAATCGAACCCAGTGCCTCACGCTTATGAGGCAAACGCTCTGCCACTGAATTGCAGCCCCAGCCCCTACTGTTTTTATTCTTTTTTAAAAAAATGTTTATTTGTTTTAGTAGCACACAATGCCTTAATTTTTTACATGGTGCTGAGGATTGAACCCGAGCCGCGCACGTGCTGGGCGAGCATTCTACCGCTGAGCCACAACCCCAGCCCCTGTTTGTATTCTTGATGACTGTCATTCTTACTCCACCCTGCACATTTTGGACTTCCCAGATTGCATAATCACAGGAGCTAATTGCTTAAAATAAATCTCTGTATGTGTGTGTGTGTGTGTGTGTGCACTTGCATGTGTGTGCATCTGTGTCTGCACACACATCCTATTCATTTTGTTTCTCTGCAGAACTAATACAAGAGGGGAAACAATGTCTTGAATGACTGTGAATTTCTCATCAGCTACCATAGAGGCCAAAAGGCAGTGGATAAAAACATTTTTTTAAATACTGGGGAAAAAAAACACAAGACTGTTAACCCAGAATTTCATATCCAAGGAAAATGCCCTTTGCCAATGAAGGTGAAATAAAAGCACTCTTAGATGAAGGGAAACTAAGAGAATTTGTCATCAGCTGGCCTGCTATGATGAAATGCTGAAAGAAATTCTTTAGGCAGAAGGAAAATGAAGCCAGAGGGAAAACTGGGACTTTAGGAATAAGAAAAAGTAATGCAAATTGAAAATATCTGAATAAATATAGCAGACAATTTCCCTCCCTTTAAATTCTTTAAAATATGTAGGCTGAGTGAAAGCAAAATTAGAGCATCATCTGATGGGATTTTTATTGTATGTAGATGCAATGGCAGGTGCCATGGAAATAAGGGTAAAGGGTCCTGTTTGGGAATCTGATTCTTTTTAAAAAAAATATTTATTTATTTGTTTTAGTGGTACACAATGCCTTTATTTTTACATGGCGCTGAGGATCGAACCCGGGCCGCACACATGCTAGGTGAGAACTCTACCGCTGAGCCACAACCTCAGCCCCCGGAATCTGATTCTTCATCTTCTACTTTGGTAGAGGATGTCAGTGAGAATGGCAGAAAAAAACACCCCTAACACTCTCATCCACAACAATACTGCCCAAAGTCGTCAGAATCAACTTTTCAGAA
This sequence comes from Tamias sibiricus, assembly GCA_025594165.1. Lineage (NCBI taxonomy): Eukaryota > Metazoa > Chordata > Mammalia > Rodentia > Sciuridae > Tamias > Tamias sibiricus. Next base: position 44,762,552 of record CM046672.1, on the reverse strand, counting down.
CTATGGAGCTTTTTTTTTTTTTTTTTTTTTTTTTTTTGTGGTACCAGGGATTGAACTCAGGGGCACTCACCCACTGGGCCATATCCCCAGCCCTTTTTTGTATTTTATTTGGAGACAGGGTCTCACTGAGTTGCTAAGTGCCTCACCATTGCTGAGGCTGGCTTTGAACTCGCGATCCTCCTGCCTCAGCCTCCCAAAGTGCTAGGATTACAGGCGTGCGCCACCGCGCCCGGCTAACTATGGAGCTTTTAAGAGCATTTATTTCAAGAGAATGGCTGAACCTCAGTAAAACAGCGAATTTTGTGGTGGCTTAATTTTCTCCCTTACCATCTCCTTTCTTCACTCCATGGTATTCTTGAAGACCCAAAGCTTGCTATTGTGTTGAAAAACAGCAGGCTGGCAGCCACTGGAGGAGCCAGATGGTATTGAAGCTCCTTTAAAAATCCTTTCTCAGAGAATTCTATGATTTGACCTGTCTGATGGTTCTCTGAAAGACCCACTCACAGGCTGTCTTTAATTTGACCTGACTGGTAGCCCAAGGCAAGCAGCTATTTCCTGGAGGGTATTTGTGGAAAGCAGTCAGTGGCAAATGTTTAACAATGCAGTAGCATGTGATGGTTAGGTAACAGAGGAGGCAAATAATATATTACTCAAAAGTCATAAAAGGAAAAGATGGAGAATGATAAATTCCCAGGGGTCTTTGAAAAGCTCCAACACATTCCTGGGAATTTAGAAAGTCATGAACATTCATAGGGCTGTGTGTATGCCCAGGGCTGTGCACATGTTCAGAAAAGACCCCAGAAGACCAAGTTCTTCTCTTTGACTAACTTTGAGCTTTTTGTAAAGACACAAGGCTAAGGCAGAGTTGTAAATCATCTCATTGAGTCTTACTGAAGTTTTGCCTCAACATTCACACAGAGCCCCTCAGCAACATTGGGTGACTTATTGTGTTTGGGGATTTAAAGAAATCTCTGTCTAATCATTAGATGACCACATACTTAACTGACCAGTGACTTCAGTGAATACAGACTTTACAACAATGAATATAGACTTTACAGTTCAGAAGGGTCACCTAACAAACAACAATAAAGTCTGGGAAGGGTAAAAATGTGATGTCTACAGTTGTCATATTATTTCAAAAGGCCAATTTTCAACAAATATATGAACATTCAAAGAAAAAAGAAAGCATGGCCTCCATACAGGGGAAAAAGCAGTCAATACAAATTGTCCCTGGGGAAGCTTGAACATTAGACTTAATTGTACATGATTTCAAACCAATTATTTTTAAAATATGCAAAGAATGAAAAGAAGCTATAAGAAACTATGGGCTGGGGTTGTGGCTCAGTGGTTGCCTAGCATGTGTGAGGCACTGAGTTCGATTCTCAGCACCACATATAAATAAATAAAATGTCCATCAACAACTAACAAAATATTTAAAAAAAGGAAGATGTCAAAATAATGTCTTATCAAATAGAGAATATCAATAAAAAGACAGAAATTATAAAAAGAACCAGATTCTGGAATTGAGAAGTAAAATCCCTAAAATTAAAAATTCACTAGAGCTTGGAGTGGTGGAGTACATCTGTAGTCTCAGGGACTTGGGAAGCTGAGGCAGGAGGATTGTAAGGTTTTTTTAAAAAATATTTATTTATTTTCTTTTAGTTGTACACAATGCATTTTTACGTGGTGCTGAGGATCAAACCCGGGCAGTGCATGTGCTAGGCGAGCGCCCTACCACTGAGCCACATCCCAGCCCCAGAGGATTGTAAGTTTGAGGCCTATCTCAGCAACTTAGCAAGGTCCTAAGCAACTTAGTGAGACCCTATCTCAAAAACAAAACAAAAAAAAGTGTTGAGGATGTGGCTCAGTGGTAAAGCACTTTGGGTTGAATACCCAGTACATGCACATGTGTGGGGTGTGCGCGTGTGTGCTCACTAGAGTGGCTCAATGGCACATTTGAAGAGGTAGAAGAAAGAATCAGTGAATTTAAAAATAGGATAATTGAGATTATCCAGAGAACGGAAAGAAAAGAGGATAAATAAATAAATATGAGCATACTCTCAGAGACATGTGGAGGAGTACCATCAAGCATATGTATAATGAAATTCCAGGAGAGAAAATTTAAAAACAGGACAGGAAGATCATCTGAAGAAATAATAGCAGAAAAGTCCTAAAACTAGATGAAAAACCTCAAATCTACATATCCAAGGAACTCAACAAACTTCAAATATAATAAATTCAAAGAGAACTACATCTAGATATGTTATCATTAAACTGTCAAATTCCATGTTTCAAAAAAAAAAAAAGAGGCCAGGCTCAGTGGTGCACCCCTGTAATCCCAGTTGCTCAGGAGAATGAGTCAGGAGGACAGCAAGTTCAAAGCCAGCCTCAGAAACTTAGTGAGACCCTGTCTCAAAAAATAAAAAAGGGCTGGGAATGTGGTTCAGTGGTAAAGCACCCTTGGATTCAATGCCTGGTACAAAAAAAAAAAAAAAAAAAAAAAAAAAAAAAAAAAAAAAAAAAGAAGAAGAAGAAAAAGAGAGAGAGAGAGAGAGAGAATCTTGAAAGCATCAGAGAGAGAAAAAGTGATTCATCACATACAAGGGAGCCTTAGTAAGGTTAACAGCTGATTTTTTTTAAGTTTTTTAAAATATTTATTTATTTCCTTTAGTTGTACACAATGAGTTTATGTTTACGTGGTGCCGAGAATGGAACCTGGGCCGCACACGTGCTAGGCGAGCGCTCTACTGCTGAGCCACAACCCCAGCCCAACAGCTGATTTTTTGATCAGAAACCATAGAGGCCAGAAGGCAAGTGTTGATTTATATTCAAAGGGCTAGAAGAAAGAGTCTATCACCCAAGAATTTTATAAGCAGCAATATTATCTTTCAAAAATAATAAGAAGTATTTATGACATTGTCAGATAAACAAAAACTGAGCATTTCACACATCATGCTAGTGACATGCCCTATAGATAATACTAAAGGGAGTACTTCAGGCTAACATGAAAGGACACTAGACAGTAACTTAGATCCACATGATGAAATAAAGAGCACCAGTGAAGATAACTATAAGCACATATAAAAGACAGTGAGTTACAAAGAGTTATTTGCAACTTTTTTCACCTATTTGATTAATAACACAACTGCATAAAGCAATAATTACAAATCTGTACTGATGAGCATATAATGTCTAAAGATAATTTTTATGATAAGAATAACACAAAGGAGGGGAGAAATGAAGATGTATAGGGAAAAGTTCTGAATATTATTGAAATCAAGTTGGCATTATTCTGAACTAGGTTGTTATTCATTAAGATATTAATTGTAATCCATTAAGAAAATAATTAGAAATATAGACATATAATAAAAAATGATAAGGGAATTGAAATGATACAATAGAAAACATATGCATAAAAGAAGGCAGTAAAGAACAAACAGAACAATGAAAAGGACATAAAAAGAAACAAAAAATGGTAAATGTAAGTTTTAAATTATCAGTAATTGTATTAAATAGTAATGGATTAAACAATTGCAGTTGTATAACATTCATTCTAAGAAGGCTATGAAAATTTAAGTAAGAACCATAACCACTAAAAAATAAAAACACTATCCAAAGAAATCTAGTGAACCCCACTAGATACATTAACATGGAATACTACAAGTATTCAAATAAATGAAAGCAAGTAGGAAAGGGGACTAGAAGAGTGAAAGACTGGGAAAAATAGAAAACAAAATGTAAGCCTCAATACAAGCATATCAATAGTCATATTAAATGATCTGCACACACTAAGAGTCAGATTGTCCAACTGGACTAAAAAGCATTGATTGTATGCTATCTACAAGAACTCACCTTCAATACAATGATATAGGTATGCCAAGAATAAGATACTAGAAGAAGGTATACTAGGGCTGGGGTTGTGGCTCAGCAGTAGAGTGCTCACGAGTGCGGCCCGGGTTCGATCCTCAGCACCATGTAAAAATAAAGGCATTGTGTACAACTAAAACAAATAAATAAATATTAAATATAAAAAATATACTATACAAATACTAATCAATATCAAGTTGGAAGGCTGAGGGTGTAGCTTAGTGATAGAGTGCTTGCCTAGCAAAAGAGAGGCCCTAGGTTCAAACCCCAGCACTGCAAAAAAAACAAAACAAAACAAAACCCAAGCTAGAGTGGCCATGTAAATATCAGTCAAAGTAGTCTTCAGACAAAGTAGTCTTCAGACAAAGTGGTCTTCAGAGGGAAGAAAATTACTAAAGATAATGTATATAAATTTAAAGGAAGGGGGGAGTGTTGGGGAGTTGGCCAAATCATATTGTCATATTGTGTGCACGTATGAATATGTAGCAACAAATTCCAACATTATACACAACTATATTGCACCAATAAAAAGTGTGGAAAGAAAAAATGGTAATAAATAAACATATTTTTAAAAAGAGAAAAAATGCATATGTATCCAACAACAGAGATTTGAAGTACATGAAGCAAAAACTGATAGATTGTAGAGGAGAAAATCCACATTATAATTGGAGACTTCAACACTGTTCTCTCAGTAATTTGTAACAAATAGGCAGAAACTCAGCAAGTATGTAGAAGAAGTGATCAACAGGGAAATGTACATTTTTTCAGTACAAATGGAATATTCACCAAGATACACCTATCTTGTGTCATAAAACAAGTCCCCAAAATATTTTAAAAATGAAAATAATATAAAATATGTTCTTGAACTTGATTTAGGGATTTAGGATAAAATGGGGAAATTATAATTGGTGATTAGAAACAAGTTATATTAGCTTTCTAATGATGCATAGCAATATTATTGCAAACTTAGGGGCTTCAAACAGCACACATTTATTATCTTAACTTCTTATAGATCAGGAGTTCAGAGAAAGCCTAGCTAAGTCTTCTGCTTAGGGTCTGACTGGAATGAAGGTGTCACCCTGGACTGGGTTCTCATCTGGAAGTTCTGGGGAGGGATGCACTTCCCACTCCCGTGGTTCTTGACAACATTCAGTTATTTTGTGTGTGTGTGTGTGTGTGTGTGTGTGTGTGTGTGTCTACACATTTTTATTTATCTTGTATAAAACCTATACATTCTATTCCTTGAGGTTGTAGGACTGAGAGCTTTAGTTTTTATCTGGCTGTTGGCTAGAAGTGTCCTCAACTTGCAGAATTCACCTACAGTTTCTTGTCACTTGGGGTTCTCACAACATGGCCATTTATTTCCTCATAGCCAGCAAGGGAAAGACTTCCAAGAGTGAAATCTAGTAGCAAGGTGGAATCTTTTTTTGTACCAGGAATTGAACTCAGGAGTACTTAACCACTGAGCCACATCCCCAGCTCCCCCCGCCTTTTTTTTTTTGTATTTTATTTAGAGACAGGGTCTTACTGAGTTGCTTAGAGCCTCACTAAATTGCTGAGGCTGGCTTTGAACTCGCAATCCTCAGGCATACAGTTGGTCCCCCACTTGCTATGGTTCAATTAGGATTACTCAACTTTACAATGGTGCAAAAACGATACACACTCAGTAAAAGTAAGCTTCAGATTTTGAATTTTTTAATATTTATTTTTTAGTTGTAGTTGGACACAATACCTTTATTTTATTTATTCATTTTTATGTGGTGCTGAGAATGGAACCTAGGCCCTCGCACGTGCTAGGCCAGCGCTCTACCGCTGAGCCACAACCCCAGCCCCAGATTTTGAATTTTGATTTTTCCCCAGGTAGCGATTTTTGATGACACTCTTGCCAAGCTGGACAGCAGCAGTGATTGTTCCCAGGATCATGAGGTGGAACACATGAGACCCCAAAGGGCACCATGTTGCCCAAGTGTAGACTAATGTCAGTGTTCTGGGCATGTTTAAGGTAGGCTGGGCTAAGCTCTGATGTTAGGTGTATTAAATACGTTTTTGATTTTTGATATTTTCAGGAGATAACCCCATAGTAGGTCAAGGAACATCAGTCACTCCCTGTGATTCATGGCTCTTGGTTCTGTCATCCAAGTCATCCCTACCTTGTTATGAAAGATAAACTTGCAGCTGAGCAGTTTAGTCATCCTGCTTCCTGGGATTAGCATTTGGGGAGGGGGAGTCCTACTGCTTCCTTTTCTTTTTGACTCTTCTTCCCTTTAAGTCCCTGCCTCTAGTGTTTCTGCTGATTTAATTTTCTCAAGAACTTTGTGGGCTTTCTATGGATTTCATTGAGATGCGTTCCATTGTAACAGCGCTTCCCTTTTGGAGATAAGTGCCCCCACCCTGTACCTGGGGCTCCACCTAGAGGCTTGAGGGGTGCTTTCCTTTAGCTCTTATAGGCTCTATGGTTTTATTGAGAGGCTATATCATGCCCACCTTCAGTCTCTTCTAAGGGAACTTTGTGTGACTGAATACTCTGACTTTGGATCTTTCTGAGGTTTTAGAAAAAGATTATGAGTCACACCATCAGCTTCTTCTGTACAGTGCGTGGATGTCATTTAGTATTATTTGCTATCTGGAAAGGCTAAGAATTTTCAAAATAATAGAATCTGGTTCCTCTTTGTTTAGCAGTTCCTTAGCCTATTATGTCCCAGGTGTTTGATTCTACGAGCATAATAAATATTCAAATATTATTTCAAAGTTACCATAGTGGTACATTGATTGTTCAGTTTAAGCTTTTGTAAGTGTTCTATACCTGGGACTACAGGATGAAATTGGTTATTTTCTCTCCCTTCTCTCACATTTTATTATAAGCATCATGAAGAAATCAGGGAGCCACCTTTACTACTTGGCCCAGAAATTTCCTTAGCTAGACAATCAGGTTCATCACTTATAAGTTCAGCTTTCCATGTAACCACAGGAGAAAATTTAACTAAGATTTCTTCTACTACATAACAAGAATTCTGCCACTCTTCCCTTTTTTTTTTTTTTTTAATCTTCCATTTCCTTCTGAGCTGATACCAGCAAAGTCTTCTAAATTCAGACTTCCTCTTCTTGTGGTGCTGGGGATCCAAACCCAGGGCCTCATGTAAGCTACACAAGTACTCTGCCAATGAGCTAAATTTCTAGCCCCCCAAATTCAGACTTCTATTAGCAATCTGTTGAAGGCAATTTAGGATTTTTCTTTGATTCTTTGATTCTTATTATTATTTCCAGCCTTTACCCACCACCACAATTTTGATATTTGTTACAGCAGCACCAGGTGCCCAAATTTAAATATAAAATACAGATATTGGTCTAGTTCAGTGGTTATTAGACAATGTTCAAGGAAAAAACAAAAACCCAACAATCTTTTAGGGTATGGAAGAAAAAAATCTTACAGATTGTCAGCAATCTTCTATTTTTATTCTTTTTAATGCCATCTTTTGATATATGTGTTATAATATACACAATATGTCAGCACACTCTTCTAAATAAATTATAAATATTAATATACATCTATTTGAAAAGCATGGTAACAAGTTTTAACTGACAAGATATCAAATCAAAAAAGGGTTGGTGAAGTGACTTTCTAATCTCATAAATCTGTGTTTGGGAAAAATTCGATCAGATTTCTACAGTGATTCTTGAAAGTGAGCATTTAAAACTAATTTTTTTGCTCAGGGCCTTGCTTTTATGAGAAGGTATCACTGTATCATGACAGATCAACTCCAAAATTCTATATGATTAAAAAATGTTTTTCCTTTCTTTTATGGTTTAAAAATTATCTTTGCAAAACACTTATGTTAAAGCAAAATATATAGTAGTGCTTATATTTCAATGCTTATTAGTTTTCTCTAGTCTTGGTAATCTTATTTTACTATAAATAAATGTGATATGTAGGGCTGGGGTTGTGGCTCAGTGGTAGAGCACTTGCCTAGCATGTGTGAGACCCTGAGTTCGATCATCAGCACCACATAAAAAGATAAATAAAATAGGGGACTGGGGTTGTGGCTCAGCAGTAGAGCACTCGCCTAGCACGTGGGAGGTCCTGGGTTTGATCCTTAGCACCACATAAAAATAAATAAACAAAATAAAGGTATTGTGTCCAACTAAACTAAAAAATAAACATTTTTTAAAAGATAAATAAAATAAAGGTACTGTGTTAAAAATGTGATACATAATTCAGTTTAATTTGCTTGACTTTAACTTAAATACTGTACCATTTTTTTCATATTTGGATACTTTACTAGCTTATGTCTTAGGCTACTTTAAAAATAATTCAGGTCCAATAAAGCTCTGAACTGAAGCAATCTTCATGAGAAGAGTTTGACAGTCTGCTTTTTTTTTTTTTGGGGGGGGGGTACCGGGGATTGAACTCAGTGGCACTCGACCACTGGGCCACATCCTCAGCCCTTTTTTGTATTTTATTAGAGACAGGGTCTTACTGAGTTGCTAAGTGCCTCGCCACGGCTGAGGCTGGCTTTGAACTCGCAATCCTCCTGCCTCAGCCTCCCAAGTGATGGGATTACAGGCGTGCGCCACTGCGCCCGGCTTGATAGTCTGCTTTTTAATAATGTTCAAATGTTTTTAGATTCAACCATGATACCATTTTATTTGTAATTCTAAGCTATTCTCCAGACCTCAGGAACCCTGCAGTAGATATTGCCACTAAGACATACCTGGAGATCCCCTATCAATTGTGTAGCAATGTATTTGTCTGAGATGGTGACACAAATTTTTCAGTCTCCCGAAATCCATGTTTCACAGTCATCAGCTTTTGAGTGGTTTTGCCTACAGAAAGGCCCCGGTGCAGTGCCCCCTGCTGGTGAATGGCAGCTGAGCGTTTGCATCATGTCAGTGATGGACAGAGTGGGTCCTTTTGCTGACATGGAGCCGGGGGTGATGCTGAGCCTGCCAGGTCATTTTAGATCAGGTCATTAAAGTAACAGAAGGTCGAATCAATAGAAAACGAGCAGCTCACATTTTCTTCTACATTTTTTAGACATGTGATGATTTTCTATAGTTCAGTTTGGCTGATAAAATATGAACACTTCACAAAAAATGTTTGTATTTCAGACTGTGTCTTAGTTCATTTAACAAGCCATTTTGCCCTAATTCTCAGGCACTGTATTTTTATTCCATTGGGAAACCTAACTTGAGCTTTGGCAGTGAACAATTTAAACATGAAATATGTTAGGAGTGTTAATTTTGTTAAACAATTAGAAAAGCACTTAAGAAAAAAAATCCCTTTTCTCTTTTATTTCAGTGATATGAATTAGCACTCATTTGGGCAGGTTTCTAAGTGATGATGATCATGTTAAAGAAAATTAATTAAAACCAAGGACCAGATTAGTATTTTCGATTATTATTTTAACTTTGGCCTCTGGTGAAGGTGATTGCCTCATAATGAATAATTATCCATTTAATTTTGCTCCTGTAGTTGGTGGGTTTAACTATACATCTGTGGTAGGTACCATATTTCACCACATAGTCATCACAGATTTTGTCTTTTTTTTTTTTTTTTTTTTTTTTTTTGCAAAAAAGTGGGATGCAACCATTATGAAGCTTTACTTTTTTTTTAAATTTAAATTGCGTCGGTATTACTTAGAAACCATTTATTACTAAGTTGTTTTTGGTGTGAGGTTAGGATGCATGGAATACTCATGAATTCATGTTAAAATTGAATAGTCCAAATCAAAGCACATCATTTCTGGGTGACTATTTAGAAAACATCTGGCCTGAAAAAAAAAGTTAACAATTAGTTGGTATTGATTTGTGCAGTAGAATTGAACCATTCAACGTGATAAAATTTACTACAGTGTTACTAAGTATGGACTTAAAATTTAATTTGTGTCCCAAGATTTTGTGCAGCTATCATTGGGTCTCAGCGTCACGCACATAAGATGCGTATACCCCTTGGTACCACAGAGCTCTAAAAAAACACAAAAACGGGGCATGGGGGTGCATCTCTGCAATCCCAGTGACTCAGGAGGTTGAGGCAAGTTCAAGGCAAGTCTTTGCAATTTAACGAGATCCTCAGCAATAATCTTTTAAAAATTTATTTTGAAACAGGGTTTCACTAACTTGCTACGGCTGACCTCAGATTTGGAATTCTCCTGTCTCAGCCTCCCGAGTCTCTGGGATTACAAGTGTGTGCCACCACCTTGGGTTTAGACCCTGACTCAAAATAAAAAGGGGTGGGGATGTAGCTCAGTGGTACAGTGTTGCAGGAGCCCTGTTTGGGGAGATGGCTTGAATTGCGGTTGACTATGAGCCGTGGAGATTTGGGCATTGTCGCCTTCCGTAGTCTCACGGGACTTGTCCCGGGATCTCGAGTGACTTGGCCGAGATTGCTGATCAGGTCAGTGCCATTTTGGTGGTGTGTGCGGCGCATGTTAGTCGTTGTTAGAGCCAGAGAGAAAAGTTATCAGAATAAAAAGCTGTTTGTCTCCAGTTTGCCTCTGAACTTCTTCCCGCGGCTTCGTTGCTCCAAGCAGCCATCGCTTCAGGCAGCAACAGGTGGCGGCCCGTACGGGGACTTCGCAGCGGACAGGTAAGAACTGAAAGGTCTCTAAAGATGGGTTCGAATATAACTGAATCCCAAGTGATAGAGGCTATGCAAAGACTCCTTGATATACCTGACTCTGTTCTCAGTGAGGAGGATATAGAAAAAAGTGAAAGTGATCAAAAAAGCGTAGCTTCCACTGGGCCAACTAAGACCAATAAAGAGAGTATTAGAAGAGTCCCAAAAATGACAAAAATCCAAGCTATTAAAGCTATTCGGGAGTTATTGGTGATAGCTGAAGGATACTTGCTCTTAATGGAACCTGGGCCTCAGGATATTGCTGTCAGTGAAATTAGCAGTGGTGAGGAATCTAGTAAAAGTGATTCTGAGAAAATGAGGAAAAAGAAACTAAAAAAGACCGAGAAAAAGGACCGTCAGGTAGAGGAACCACTTGTGTCCTCTACTCCCCCATGGGTGGAATCCATTACAGAAAATATGAAGGGTATTACTAGGCATTTGCATACCCTAGAAACAGAAATAAAAAGTCTTTCTGATCGCTTATGCACTCTCGAGGGCAACTCACAGATACATTGGGAACCGCCAGCATTCGAAAAGAAAAATGGACAGAGGGTCCATCAGTCAGTAGATTTCAAAACAATAAAAAATCTCAAAGAGGCAGTAATGACTTATGGGCCCCAAGCTCCTTTCACGTTGAGTATGCTGGAGTCCCTTAACACCTTTAGCTTAACCCCCTCAGACTGGAAAAGTCTATGTAAAGCAGCATTAAGCGGGGGGCAATTCTTGGTTTGGCGATCGCAATTCCAAGAACTTTGTATAGAAACGGCTAAAAGAAACGCGGCTGCAGGGTTTGGAGACTATAATATAGACATGCTCACAGGAGAAGGGCAATTCGCAGACTTACAGGCTCAAACAAATTATGACCCAGATGTATATGCTCAGATAAACACAGCTGCCTTAGAGGCATGGAAAACTGTACAAGGACCTGGGGATCTACAAGGTAGCTTGTCAAAAGTGATTCAAGGACCTAATGAGCCGTATGCTGATTTTGCTGATCGACTTTTGAGAACTGCAGGTAGTGTGTTTGCAGATGTTGATCAAGCTATGCCATTAGTTGTTCAATTAGCTTATGAAAATGCTAATAAATGGTGCCAAGCAGCCATCAGGCCATGGAGAACTAAAAAGGATCTTTCCGTATATATACAACTATGTAAAGATATAAATGGCGCCTTTGTCACAGGAAATGTGATTGCAGCCTCAATGAGAGGTGCTTCCCCTCGAAATTTCACAAAGGCTAAACGTAGACATTATAATCAATCAGGATATTCCAGGCAAAATTATCATAATCAATCAGGCAATTCTAGGCAAAATCCCAAAAGAGAAATAAGACCAAGCTCATACCGTGCCCCAGGCCGCTGCCCCAGGTGTAAAAAGGGAAATCATTGGGCCAATAAATGCCATTCAAAATTTGACATCCATGGAAATCCTTTGTTCAGGAATTCAAAAAAACGGGGCACGGGGCCCAATACCCCGGGGCCCACAAATGTACGGGGCATTGCAGGAGGAGTATCCTCAAGCATCCACTCAGATGCTTTCCCGACACAATCCCTACTACCCATCCACTCCCTCGCCAGAGGAACAAGAGGAAATGCAGGATTAGACCTCTGTTCCACCGCCCGAATAGTGTTAACACCTGAAATGGGGGTTCAACTGATTCCCACAGGAGTCAGGGGACCTCTTCCCTCAGGGACTGTAGGACTTATTATCGGGCGTAGTCCTAAAAGCTTATTAGGTTTGCAAGTGACCCCAGGTGTAATAAACTCAGACTACAAAGGGGAAATAAAAATAATGCTTAGCTCACCCCAAAGTATAAGTTCTGTTAATCAAGGAGATAGAATTGCTCAGTTGCTTCTCCTTCCCAATTTACATAATTCATTTAAAATGGGTATGCCTCAAGAAGGGAACAATAGAGGATTTTGTTCCACTGACTCAAGACCCATGGCTTGCTGGGTTTCGAGACTGTTCAAGGAGGCCTATGTGTAAAATAAAAATCCAAGGAAGAGAAATGGAGGGATTAATAGATACTGGAGCTGACTCTTCCATTATTAATTTACGCCAATGGCCCAAGCACTGGCCTCTGCAAAAAGCTTCAACCAGTTTAAGAGGCTTGGGATATAATAACCTCCCAGATAAAAGTGCGGTAATTTTAAAATGGGAGGATGATGAAGGCCATAAAGGAACATTTCAGCCTTATGTTTTACCTAATCTACCGGTTACTTTATGGGGAAGAGATATTTTGCAACAAATGGGAGTACACCTTGCAACCAAGCCTGCAGATGTTAAATGTGAAAACCTACAGGGTAATCTTAACCATAAAAGAACTCATTATCAAAAAGTACAGAGTAATCTTAACCCTAAAAGTAATCATTATCATAAAGGAAAAAGATATTTTTTTTCGGGGCCACTGAGAAAATAATTTTGAAAATACCATGGCTTTCTGATAAGCCAGTGTGGGTCCCTCAGTGGCCCCTATCTAAAGAGAAATTACAAGTGGCCCACCTACTAGTTCAGGAACAATTAGAAGCAGGACATATAGAACCTTCCACCTCTCCCTGGAATTTCCCCATATTTGTGATCAAGAAAAAGTCAGGAAAATGGCGATTGTTACATGATCTTAGACAAATTAATAAAACCATGCAAGTTATGGGCCCTACTCAACCTGGACTTCCTAGTCCCGTAGCTATTCCAAAAAATTTCCATCTTATTACTCTTGATATAAAGGATTGCTTCTTTTCTATTCCCCTACATCCTCTGGATGCCCCCAGGTTTGCTTTTTCACTTCCTTCTATTAACAATAATGGCCCTGATCAGAGATATCAATGGAAGGTTTTACCACAGGGAATGGCTAATAGCCCCACTATATGCCAAATATATGTGGACAAGGCTATCCAACCATTAAAAATAAATATCCAAACCTCATATGTCTACATTACATGGATGATATTTTATTGGCCCACCCTAATCAAAAAATTTTATTTAATATATTCAGTGACGTGGTAGAAAATTTAAAAAAATATGGATTTATATATAGCAGAAGAAAAAGTTCAAACCAGATCTACCATATTATATTTAGGATTTAAAATCATGGATACTTTTGTTAGACCCCAAAAAATTCTAATAAATAAAGAACATTTGACCACCCTCAATGATTTCCAAAAACTACTGGGAGACATTAATTGGCTTCGCCCTACACTAAATCTCACTACTGGCCAACTAAAACCTTTATTTGACATCCTTCGCGGAGACCCTGATCCATCTTCACCACGAACATTGACTCCTGATGCTAGGAAAGCTTTAAAGTTAGTAGAAAAAGCCATCGAAGGAGCTCACTGTGATAGATTTGATTTAACTCAACCGCTGATGTTGATTATTATTTCTTCACAATATATACTCACAGGAGTATTTTGGCAACAAGGGCCTTTATTATGGATACATTTGCCCGTCTCTCCTAAAAGTATAATTGAGTCTTATACCTCCATGGTGGCTAAACTTATTCTTCAAGGACTTAAGATTTCTACTAAAATATTTGGCATTCACCCTGCTACTATTATTACTCCCTATTCATCATCACAGATTGAATATTTATGCTTCAATGATAATGATTGGGCTATAGCTAAATGCTCTACTTCTGCAAATTTTGATAATCATCTTCCTAAGTCCCCTATATTATCTTTTTGTATTAATCATCCTATTATATTTCCACAGGTAATAAAAAATCAACCTATTCCTAAGGCATTTAATGTATTTACAGATGGGTCCTCAAATGGTACTGCTACAGTAGTCACTAAAAAAGAAAATATGACTTACATAACTGCACACAAATCAGCTCAACTAGTGGAATTGGAAGCTGTGGTAAGAGCTCTGGAAAATTTTAGGGACCAGCCCGTAAACATTTTTTCAGATAGCCACTATATTGTACAAGCCGTCCCAAAATTAGAGTTAGCAGGACCAATAGCACCTCATACTCCAGCCTTTAAATTGTTTTATCAAATACAAAAACTTTTGTGGGCAAGAAAAGAACCTCTATTCGTAGGCCATATTAGAGCACATACTAATTTGCCTGGTCCCCTCCATGAAGGTAATCAAAAGGCTGATGAACTTACAAAAACAATATTTATACTTTCAGTGCTACAACAAGCTACTTTATTTCACTCCCAGTTTCATGTCAACAGCACCACCTTGCAACGTAGGTTTAAAATCACAAAAGAGCAAGCCAGAACAATTGTAAAAGATTGTAAATCTTGTATGACACATTTGCCCAATCCTCATTTCGGCGTTAACCCTAGAGGATTAATGCCCAATCATTTGTGGCAGATGGATGTTACTCATGAGCCAAGTTTTGGAAAATTGCGATTTATTCATGTTACCATAGATACATGCTCAGGCATGATTTTTGCTTCCTTACATTCTGGAGAAAAAGTTAAAGATGTTACATCTCATTGTTTGCAAGCTTTTGCTGCATTGGGCATCCCCAAAATGCTTAAAACAGATAATGGCCCCGCATATACGTCCTCATCTTTCAAATAGTTTTGCGCAAAATTCAATATATCCCATAAAACAGGCATCCCATACAATCCTCAGGGTCAGGGCATTATTGAAAGAGCAAACCAAACACTGAAAATTATGTTATTAAAACAAAAAGAAGGAAATTGGAAAAGTCCTAAGGACAGATTAGCAGTTGCCCTGTTTACCTTAAATTTTTTAACTTTAGATTCTAATGGTTATTCTGCTGGAGACAGACATTGGAATCCACACCAACAACATAAACCTTTGGTTTACTGGAAGGATGTTCTTTCAGGTACATGGAAGGGTCCAGATCCAGTATTAATTTGGGGAAGAGGATCTGTTTGTGTTTTTCCAAAAGACGAATCCTCTCCAATATGGATACCATCTAGATTAATAAAACAGGTACCACATCAAAATGATCAAGATGAAGTTATTGAAGAATCAAGATTAATAAAAAAGGTACAAAATCAAGAGGACCAAGATGAAGGTATAGAATGATTCCCTCAAAAGAGTCCTTCAAAATATTTCACAACTTAAGTGTCATTCCTCCCGGCCAGGACGAGGAGATCTCTCTTTAGTGTGCACACAATTGTATATTTTTTTTCTTTTTATACATGTCTTTATGTCTGTATATTTGTCTACATTTCATGTTAATGTGACGTCACAAATATATGTTTGTATGTTTGTGCATCTGTCCAGTGTGACGTCACAAATAACAAGCGCTTATGAAAAAAAAAAAAGAAAAAAATATATATATACATATGGATCCAAATAACTTTAATTCATTCTAGGTTAAGAGTATTCAATTAAGAGTAAATAATTTTATAAATGAAGGTATTTTCAATTTTGATTTATAGGTGTCCCTGGGACTTCTCTTTAGCAAACAATATGACTAGTGCTATATAACCTGATATTTTGGTGTTTTGACATAAGATTGTTTATTTGTTATTAACTTCATTTGTTTAATAGCTCATTAATTTCAATTATCTCAACAGGTAAAAGATTGCTCTGTATACAGAGACTCAAGGGTTCCAGCTAACAAATTATTTCTCCAAAGTGCCTTTACCTTTTCTTTAATCTATCTTTAATGCAGTAATTACCCTCAGTCTTTCTTTGTTTTGTTCTAAATATGATATTTTTCCAACTTATGTTTGTAGAAGCTCAACCAGTGATGTGTGTGAACAAAAATCAACTTTAATTTTCTAATCTAATTATTCTATTTTGTAGTTTGACAACTCGCCTCTTGACTCAATGCTGCAATAGCACTGCCTTTCCTTTAATAATTGATGCTTGAGTTTCTAGGTAGCGGGCCCTGAAGATTTGCCGGTGGCATTGTCTAAACATAAAAAAAGACGTCTGCTGCTACAGCTGCAGGGATCGCGGCCGCCGCAAGCATCCCTGCTGCTCAAGCATCAAACAACCTCATCAACAGTGTGGCCTCTGCTCTACATGCATGGGGCCTCCTACATCAACATGTTATAACAAATGGACATTTTGATCTTTCATTGTTTGGGACTTTACGGGACAATGCCTTGCGGGTATTTGTATAGAGAATTCAGTGTGTTACTTGATGGAACTTAGGGCAGCTGATTTGTTTAAACAATTTGATATGCTATGCAATTTGGCTCATCATCAAAAGGCTTGTCGCCTTAAAGCCGCAACATCTTCTCACAATTGGACGGCTGTTAGTCATCATACACAGTCGATCCTAAAGGGCTCCATTGGATGGCTGGTTAGCCAATGACGGGTAAGATCCCCAGAGGGGGACAACCTAAGACAGGCACAGTTGCACGGGACGGTCTCATGTGGCCGACATATCAACCTAAGACAGGAGTCAAGGGCACAGCCTTGATTATCCGATGACGGGTAAGAATGTTGGTTGCACATAGACGTCCTAGAGCATCCCCTCTTTTAAAACAAAAGGGGGGAAATACAGGAGCCCTGTTTGGGGAGATGGCTTGAATTGCGGTTGACTATGAGCCGTGGAGATTTGGGCATTGTCGCCTTCCGTAGTCTCACGGGACTTGTCCCGGGATCTCGAGTGACTTGGCTGAGATTGCTGATCGGGTCAGCGCCATTTTGGTGGTGTGTGCGGCGTGTGTTAGTCGTTGTTAGAGCCAGAGAGAAAAGTTATCAGAATAAAAAGCTGTTTGTCTCCAGTTTGCCTCTGAACTTCTTCCCGCGGCTTCGTTGCTCCAAGCGGCCATTGCTTCAGGCAGCAACACACCCAGATGTATATGCTCAGATAAACACAGCTGCCTTAGAGGCATGGAAAACTGTACAAGGACCTGGGGATCTACAAGGTAGCTTGTCAAAAGTGATTCAAGGACCTAATGAGCCGTATGCTGATTTTGCTGATCGACTTTTGAGAACTGCAGGTAGTGTGTTTGCAGATGTTGATCAAGCTATGCCATTAGTTGTTCAATTAGCTTATGAAAATGCTAATAAATGGTGCCAAGCAGCCATCAGGCCATGGAGAACTAAAAAGGATCTTTCCGTATATATACAACTATGTAAAGATATAAATGGCGCCTTTGTCACAGGAAATGTGATTGCAGCCTCAATGAGAGGTGCTTCCCCTCGAAATTTCACAAGGCTAACGTAGACATTATAATCAATCAGGATATTCCAGGCAAAATTATCATAATCAATCAGGCAATTCTAGGCAAAATCCCAAAAGAGAAATAAGACCAAGCTCATACCGTGCCCAGGCCGCTGCCCAGGTGTAAAAAGGGAAATCATTGGGCCAATAAATGCCATTCAAAAATTTGACATCCATGGAAATCCTTTGTTCAGGAATTCAAAAAACGGGGCACGGGGCCCAATACCCCGGGCCCAACAATGTACGGGGCATTGCAGGAGGAGTATCCTCAAGCATCCACTCAGATGCTTTCCCGACACAATCCCTACTACCCATCCACTCCTCGCCAGAGGAACAAGAGGAAATGCAGGGATTAGACCTCTGTTCCACCGCCCGAATAGTGTTAACACCTGAAATGGGGGTTCAACTGATTCCCACAGGAGTCAGGGGACCTCTTCCCTCAGGGACTGTAGGACTTATTATCGGGCGTAGTCCTAAAAGCTTATTAGGTTTGCAAGTGACCCCAGGTGTAATAAACTCAGCATACAAAGGGGAAATAAAAATAATGCTTAGCTCACCCCAAAGTATAAGTTCTGTTAATCAAGGAGATAGAATTGCTCAGTTGCTTCTCCTTCCCAATTTACATAATTCATTTAAAATGGGTATGCCTCAAGAAGGGAACAATAGAGGATTTTGTTCCACTGACTCAAGACCCATGGCTTGCTGGGTTTGAGACTGTTCAAGGAGGCCTATGTGTAAAATAAAAATCCAAGGAAGAGAAATGGAGGGATTAATAGATACTGGAGCTGACTCTTCCATTATTAATTTACGCCAATGGCCCAAGCACTGGCCTCTGCAAAAAGCTTCAACCAGTTTAAGAGGCTTGGGATATAATAACCTCCCAGATAAAGTGCGGTAATTTTAAAATGGGAGGATGATGAAGGCCATAAAGGAACATTTCAGCCTTATGTTTTACCTAATCTACCGGTTACTTTATGGGGAAGAGATATTTTGCAACAAATGGGAGTACACCTTGCAACCAAGCCTGCAGATGTTAAATGTGAAAACCTACAGGGTAATTCTTAACCATAAAAGAACTCATTATCAAAAAGTACAGAGTAATCTTAACCCTAAAAGTAATCATTATCATAAAGGAAAAAGATATTTTTTTTCGGGGCCACTGAGAAAATAATTTTGAAAATACCATGGCTTTCTGATAAGCCAGTGTGGGTCCTCAGTGGCCCCTATCTAAAGAGAAATTACAAGTGGCCCACCTACTAGTTCAGGAACAATTAGAAGCAGGACATATAGAACCTTCCACCTTCTCCCTGGAATTTCCCCATATTTGTGATCAAGAAAAAGTCAGGAAAATGGCGATTGTTACATGATCTTAGACAAATTAATAAAAACCATGCAAGTTATGGGCCCTACTCAACCTGGACTTCCTAGTCCGTAGCTATTCCA
This sequence comes from Tamias sibiricus, assembly GCA_025594165.1. Taxonomy (NCBI): domain Eukaryota; kingdom Metazoa; phylum Chordata; class Mammalia; order Rodentia; family Sciuridae; genus Tamias; species Tamias sibiricus. The sequence goes on along the minus strand of CM046672.1, from coordinate 44,743,521 downwards.
AAAAATTTCCATCTTATTACTCTTGATATAAAGGATTGCTTCTTTTCTATTCCCCTACATCCTCTGGATGCCCCCAGGTTTGCTTTTTCACTTCTTCTATTAACAATAATGGCCCTGATCAGTGATATCAATGGAAGGTTTTACCACAGGGAATGGCTAATAGCCCCACTATATGCCAAATATATGTGGACAAGGCTATCCAACTCATTAAAAATAAATATCCAAACCTCATATGTCTACATTACATGGATGATATTTTATTGGCCCACCCTAATCAAAAAATTTTATTTAATATATTCAGTGACGTGGTAGAAAATTTAAAAAAATATGGATTATATATAGCAGAAGAAAAAGTTCAAACCAGATCTACCATATTATATTTAGGATTTAAAATCATGGATACTTTTGTTAGACCCCAAAAAATTCTAATAAATAAAGAACATTTGACCACCCTCAATGATTTCCAAAAACTACTGGGAGACATTAATTGGCTTCGCCTTACACTAAATCTCACTACTGGCCACTAAAACCTTTATTTGACATCCTTCGCGGAGACCCTGATCCATCTTCACCACGAACATTGACTCCTGATGCTAGGAAAGCTTTAAAGTTAGTAGAAAAAGCCATCGAAGGAGCTCACTGTGATAGATTTGATTTAACTCAACCGCTGATGTTGATTATTATTTCTTCACAATATATACTCACAGGAGTATTTTGGCAACAAGGGCCTTTATTATGGATACATTTGCCCGTCTCTCCTAAAAGTATAATTGAGTCTTATACCTCCATGGTGGCTAAACTTATTCTTCAAGGACTTAAGATTTCTACTAAAATATTTGGCATTCACCTGCTACTATTATTACTCCCTATTCATCATCACAGATTGAATATTTATGCTTCAATGATAATGATTGGGCTATAGCTAAATGCTCTACTTCTGCAAATTTTGATAATCATCTTCCTAAGTCCCCTATATATCTTTTTGTATTAATCATCCTATTATATTTCCACAGGTAATAAAAAATCAACCTATTCCTAAGGCATTTAATGTATTTACAGATGGGTCCTCAAATGGTACTGCTACAGTAGTCACTAAAAAAGAAAATATGACTTACATAACTGCACACAAATCAGCTCAACTAGTGGAATTGGAAGCTGTGGTAAGAGCTCTGGAAAATTTTAGGGACAGACCATAAACATTTTTTCAGATAGCCACTATATTGTACAAGCCGTCCAAAATTAGAGTTAGCAGGACCAATAGCACCTCATACTCCAGCCTTTAAATTGTTTTATCAAATACAAAAACTTTTGTGGGCAAGAAAAGAACCTCTATTCGTAGGCCATATTAGAGCACATACTAATTTGCCTGGTCCCCTCCATGAAGGTAATCAAAAGGCTGATGAACTTACAAAAACAATATTTATACTTTCAGTGCTACAACAAGCTACTTTATTTCACTCCCAGTTTCATGTCAACAGCACCACCTTGCAACGTAGGTTTAAAATCACAAAAGAGCAAGCCAGAACAATTGTAAAAGATTGTAAATCTTGTATGACACATTTGCCCAATCCTCATTTCGGCGTTAACCCTAGAGGATTAATGCCCAATCATTTGTGGCAGATGGATGTTACTCATGAGCCAAGTTTTGGAAAAATTGCGATTTATTCATGTTACCATAGATACATGCTCAGGCATGATTTTTGCTTCCTTACATTCTGGAGAAAAAGTTAAAGATGTTACATCTCATTGTTTGCAGCTTTTGCTGCATTGGGCATCCCCAAAATGCTTAAAACAGATAATGGCCCCGCATATACGTCCTCATCTTTCAAATAGTTTTGCGCAAAATTCAATATATCCCATAAAACAGGCATCCCATACAATCCTCAGGGTCAGGGCATTATTGAAAGAGCAAACCAAACACTGAAAATTATGTTATTAAAACAAAAAGAAGGAAATTGGAAAAGTCCTAAGGACAGATTAGCAGTTGCCCTGTTTACCTTAAAATTTTTAACTTTTAGTTTTAATGGTTATTCTGCTGGAGACAGACATTGGAATCCACACCAACAACATAAACCTTTGGTTTACTGGAAGGATGTTCTTTCAGGTACATGGAAGGGTCCAGATCCAGTATTAATTTGGGGAGAGGATCTGTTTGTGTTTTTCCAAAAGACGAATCCTCTCTTGATTTTTTTTTTTATTTTTTTTTGTTTTGTTTTGTTGGTTTTTGTTTTTTGATTTTTTTTTTGTTTGTTTTTTTTTTTTTTGTTTTTTTATTTGTTTTTTTTTTTTTTTTTTTTTTTTTTTTTTTTTTTTTTTTTTTTTTTTTTTTTTTTTGTTTTTTTTTTTTTTGTTTTAGTTTTTTTTTTTTTTTTTTTTTTTTTTTATTTTTTTTATTTTTTTTTTTTTTTTTTTTTTTTTTTTTTTTTTTTTTTTTTGTTTTTTTTTTTTTTTTTTTTTTTTTTTTTTTTTTTTTTTTTTGATTTTTTATTTTTTTTTTTTTTTATTTTTTTTTTTTTTTTTTTTTGATTTTTTTGTTTTGTTTTTTTTTTTTTTTTTTTTTTTTTTTTTTATTTTTTTTTGATTTTTTTTGATTTTTTTTATTTTTTTTTTTGTTTTTTTTTTTTTTTTTTTTTTGTTTTTTTTTTTTTTTTTTTTTTTCTTTTTGATTTATTTTTTTATTTTTTTTTTTTTTTTTTTTTTTTTTTTTTTTTTTTTTTTTTTTTTTTTTTTTTTTTTTGGTTTTGTGTTGTTTTGTTTTTTTTTTACGATGTTTTTGTTATTGTTGTGATTTTATTTTTTTTTTTTGTGTTTTTTGTTTTTTTTGGATTGATTATTTTTTTTTGTTATTTTTTGTTTTTTTTTTTTTTTTTTTTTGTTATTAACTTCATTTGTTTAATAGCTCATTAATTTCAATTATCTCAACAGGTAAAAGATTGCTCTGTATACAGAGACTCAAGGGTTCCAGCTAACAAATTATTTCTCCAAAGTGCCTTTACCTTTTCTTTAATCTATCTTTAATGCAGTAATTACCCTCAGTCTTTCTTTGTTTTGTTCTAAATATGATATTTTTCCAACTTATGTTTGTAGAAGCTCAACCAGTGATGTGTGTGAACAAAAATCAACTTTAATTTTCTAATCTAATTATTCTATTTTGTAGTTTGACAACTCGCCTCTTGACTCAATGCTGCAATAGCACTGCCTTTCCTTTAATAATTGATGCTTGAGTTTCTAGGTAGCGGGCCCTGAAGATTTGCTGGTGGCATTGTCTAAACATAAAAAAGACGTCTGCTGCTACAGCTGCAGGGATCGCGGCCGCCGCAAGCATCCCTGCTGCTCAAGCATCAAACAACCTCATCAACAGTGTGGCCTCTGCTCTACATGCATGGGGCCTCCTACATCAACATGTTATAACAAATGGACATTTTGATCTTTCATTGTTTGGGACTTTACGGGACAATGCCTTGCAGGTATTTGTATAGAGAATTCAGTGTGTTACTTGATGGAACTTAGGGCAGCTGATTTGTTTAAACAATTTGATATGCTATGCAATTTGGCTCATCATCAAAAGGCTTGTCGCCTTAAAGCCGCAACATCTTCTCACAATTGGACGGCTGTTAGTCATCATACACAGTCGATCCTAAAGGGCTCCATTGGATGGCTGGTTAGCCAATGACGGGTAAGATCCCCAGAGGGGGACAACCTAAGACAGGCACAGTTGCACGGGACGGTCTCATGTGGCCGACATATCAACCTAAGACAGGAGTCAAGGGCACAGCCTTGATTATCCGATGACGGGTAAGAATGTTGGTTGCACATAGACGTCCTAGAGCATCCCCTCTTTTAAAACAAAAGGGGGGAAATACAGGAGCCCTGTTTGGGGAGATGGCTTGAATTGCGGTTGACTATGAGCCGTGGAGATTTGGGCATTGTCGCCTTCCGTAGTCTCACGGGACTTGTCCCGGGATCTCGAGTGACTTGGCTGAGATTGCTGATCGGGTCAGCGCCATTTTGGTGGTGTGTGCGGCGTGTGTTAGTCGTTGTTAGAGCCAGAGAGAAAAGTTATCAGAATAAAAAGCTGTTTGTCTCCAGTTTGCCTCTGAACTTCTTCCCGCGGCTTCGTTGCTCCAAGCGGCCATTGCTTCAGGCAGCAACACAGTGTCCCTGGGTTCAACCCTGACATCAAAACAAAACAAAACAACAACAAAAAATGATGCAAGTTGGCTTTTAGAAATACACTAAGAATTTGAGAAATGCGTTTTCAGAAATGCGCTAAGAATTCTAGGCTCGCAGCTCTCAGTTTGCAAGAAGATAAATGTGTGTCCATACGCCATTGTCAAATACATTGCTGCTCTGTTTACCTCTTAAGCAGCATGAGGAACAGAAGTATACCATGCAATGATTACAGGATAAAGGTTAGAAACCAATTTTTGGACTGGGTGGGGCACGACGACAGGGTGCGACGATTGTGCAGTGGCAATCGTTACACGGTATGTCACAATGGTGATTTTTTGGTTGTTTTTAATTCAGGACTGTAGTACACACATCAAGATCTTAGCATGTTAGGTATGTGAACAGGTAGCTTGTTTACTTAGCCATTTCCTGAAACCAGTCCTCAAAGAGTGAAGTAGGTGTACTGTAAAGGAAGTGCTCGCTCTGTTGAAAGAGTAAGGTAGTCCTCCCTCCTCTGCTGGGAATGCCTTTCAAGGTGTCCTGTGGATGCCTGAAACTCTGAAACTGCGGATGGTAAGGAACCCTGGATATTCCATCTTTTCATATGTATGAAAAGAATTATAATATGAAAACATTACACATATGTTTAGTATGTATATGCTTAATTTAAAAATACAATAGACTGTAATAAAAGTTATTTAAAGCTATGAGTTGTTTACTTCGGGAATTTTCCACTTAATAGTTTTGGACTGTAATTGAGGATGGGTGGAAACTGTGGAAAACAAAACTGTGGTGGGCGGGGGACTACTATACTGGGGATTGATCATTAAGGAGGCCCTTGTTAACTTGGTGAGGGAAGTTTTGGTGGCAAGATGGGGACGCAAGTCTGATTAGAATGGGTTTATAAGACAATGGGTTTTTCCTCTATTATATATGTTTCTCTTCCCCCACCTCTGCCTTTTCTTTCCCTTCCTGAACAAATCAGTCTAAAAGCCATTAGAGGTCTAGGGGTGTAGCTCAGAGATAAAGCATATGCTTAGCATGTGCCAGGCCCTGGGTTCAATCCTTAGCATCACCACCAAAAAAAAAAAAAAAAAAAAAAAGAAAAGAAAAGAAAAGAAAGAAAGAAAAATCCATTATAGGTAGTACCAAGCAAGGTAGGCATCTATGCAGTTAGAGGGAAAGCCCCAGCACCCCATAGTACGTGAAGAGGATGTCCATGAGGTGGTGGCGGTGATTGCTTGGCATAGGCAGTTGGAATGGACCAGGCAAGGTATGGTGGTCTGACGCACTGGGACCCGAGTGGGATGAAGAGGGCCTCCTTGTGGATGTGACACCTCCAGCTTGGGGTGTCAGAGCATTGGAGGATGCAAAGCATTTGTGTGCAATGACAGTCCTATATAGCATGTCTGAGCCTGAGTGGAATAAAGAAGTTGTCAATTGGGCATGATGGCGCACGCCAGAAATCCCAGTGGCTTGGGAGGCTGAGACAGGAGGATCGGAAGTTCAAAGCCAACCTCAGCAATTTAGCAAACGCCCTAAGCAAGTCAGTGAGACCCTGTCTCTAAGTAAAATATAAGAAAAAAAGGGTTGGGGATGTGGCTCAGTGGTTAAGTGCACCTGGGTTCAATCCCTGGTACTAAACAAACAAATAAATAAATAAGTTGTCCACATAGTAGGGCAGACTGCTTGAAACCTCGCTGGGTGAGATGGATGTCTACATGAGGTGTCAGAATTTTAGCAAGATGAGGGAGATATCTGCATAGGACAGCAGCCTTCCATGGGTTGTTGAGTCCTTAGGAAAGTGAAGGGGACATCTACACAAGGTGGACAGCCTGGTGTGGGTGTCAGATCCCAGGTGGAATGAAGGTGGCATGCATGTGAAGAGGGTGGAAGGGCCATGTGACATGCGTGTCAGAACTTGAGTGGCAGAAAGGTGGCTGGGGCAGGAAGGTATGAGTTGAACTGGATGAACCTGGAGCATCATATTCCAGAAAGTAAGCTTGTGTTTCGATAATTATGGAGACAGATAAAGAAGACATGTGCACCATCTTGAAGTGGTTTACATTGGCTTAAATGGGGACAATAGAAGTTTTAGATTGATGAGAATAATGAAGAAAATAGAAATTCAAACATCACACTGGTATGAATGAATAAATTGAAAGCAAGATGAGGAACAGGATAGTCTCAAAGTAACCCTCAACAAAATATGTAAAATTATAAAGGAAAAAAATAACTTTATAGTAGAGAAGTTTAGACGATTCCCCCTTAATCTAGTGACCAAATAGAACATCATCAGAAAAGGGACAATCAAAATAATGTACTACTTGATAAGATTTAATAATAAGATCATAGCATCACTTATACCAAAGATGCCTAACATAAATCTATATTGCCAAACCCAAATTGACGGACACTGCACAATGTAACTGGCCAGCAATCTTCATGAAAATCAATGGGAGACTTCCTAAGGAAGTTCCTAATCTAAGGACCTGATCCAAACTGCAGAGACTGCATTTGTTTATTTATTTAGATGGTGCTGGGGATTGAACCCAGGGCCCTGAGCATGCCAGGCAAGTGCTCTACCACTGAGCTACATCTCTAACCCAGGAGACTCTATGACAACTAAACATAATAAAATGATTCTGAACTGAATTCTTGTGTTACGAAGGATGTCATCGGACAAAACTTGAATGAGGCCTGTGGATTAAATGGGGATAATAGATCAGTGTTAATTTTTTGATTTTGATGCCTCGCTGTGGTTTCACATAAATATATCCTTGTTCATAGCAACTGTACACATAAGGTTTCAAGTGTGACAAAGCATTGGTTGGCAACTCCTTTGCTATAGTTTAAGAAAAATAAGTGTTTTTTTTTTTTTTTCCACTTTGAGATTGTGTACCCAAATCCCAACAACAACAGCAGAAGGAAAGAAATGGAGACAATGAGGACAGATTGCTTTTTCTATGAGTTTTATTAGAAACAAGAGCAAAGAGATGGGAGAGTAGCTGGCAGAGGAGAATGATGGGTAAAAGCCTCAAAGGAAAGGGGGAAGGTTTGCCCCTGCCTCCTGGTGCCTGCATGGGCATTTGACTCCATTACCCTTCTGTGGCACTGCTGTATCTGTTGCCTGGCTTCCTCCCTCCTCCCGTGCACACTCCATTCCCACGTTCTGTCACTTAAGACTCAGCTCACTGGCCCCAACCCCTGGGAGGACAACATCCCTCTCTGCTCTGATGGCCCTGGGTTCCTATGCACACCTCACTTACTATGTTGGGTTGCAAGACACTTTCCACTTTCCTGTGACCCAGCATGGACTTGCTTTCTCTTTGTACTTCACACCATTATACCTGGAAACTGAGTGCCCAAGAGACAGCTCATACCTAGCAGTTAAGAAGGAGCCCAGGCTCTGGAGCTGTTTTGGAGAACCACCACTTATTTGCTGTGTGGTCTTGAGCACATTACTTAACCTCTCTGTGCTTTCTTCTTCACCTGTAAAATGGGAATAGTACATGAACTTACCTCATAACACAGTTGTGAGGACTAAATGCAGTAACACCTGTTAGAATAGTAACAGTACCAAGCAGGTTCTGAGTGCTCAATAAATGTTGCTATCGTTATTAGGACATAGTAGATATGGACACATTGTTATTGAAAGATTAAATGAAAGAATAAAGAGGAATGTAAAAGACCCAGACCACATGCCAGCCTGCTTTTCATTGCCTCTCTGCCAGGCCTCTGGTGAATTGCACAAGTTCTTTGAGCCCATGTGTAAGGAGAGGCATGAAGACAATTTTGATGGTTTGCTGGAAGTGCCTGGTACCTGGCAAAGTCACCAGGGCAGTTTAATAAAACATGTTCATGACTGGCCCTGTCCTTGAGGAGTCTGTCCCTGAGGTCATACATAGCCCCAACATGAACATTTCCGGGAAGCCCCCAGGTGGGACGTTCTCCTGATCAGAGCTGACTGGTGGCTGGGGTTCCTTTGACCTCTGAAGTCCTTTGATTCTATGGTTATCTCTCTTACTACCCTCTGGATTCTGTACAGGATGGCAAAACATCTGAAATTACTTTTTTTTTTTGCAATCAAAGCTTTAGGAAGGATTAAATAGATGGCATTTTACTTAATCACGAAGGAATTACATTTCTTATGAAGTGATTTTTCTTAAATCATTTATTTGGGTTCCATATGTGCACATTATAGTAAAAGAATGTTTTAAGACTTTTGATTTAAATGGATGAGGATTCCACCCTACTTACAGGGTAGAATGCTCACAGGACATTGTGATTTTTTTCCCCCCACAGTGGGGTGGTAACTTTCATTAAAAGGCACACTCCCTTGGGGGTCTGGCCAGGAGGATGTGCTTGGCTTAGAGAGAATTCCCGGCATGACTGGACACCCTTCAGTCAACCCCATCAACCTCCCCATGACAGGAGGCTGGGGTACCTTGCTAATGCACTAAGGAGAGTGCACATTCTTGTGTGCAGAAATGAGTATAATATGGCTTTTTTTTTTTTTTTTTTTTTTGCAATTATAAAAGTGATTCAGAAGTAAAAAGGCAGATGCAATGCATGTGTTTACTTTTGGTCCCGCCTGAAACCTTTCCAAAATAAGAGTAAAGGGATTTTTTTTTTTTTTTTAAAAAGCAATAATCCACAAGGACAAAAGGAACAAGAAAGAAGAAAATAGCAACAACATTCTGGAAGCTGTAGAGCACACAGATGAGCGGTAACTGGTTAGCAGGCAGAAGAAAGCACTATGCTAAGCTGGCAGGGGGAAAGGTAAGAGGAATCCGAATTTATGTGACAAAATCCCCAAAAAGGCTTGGGAAGAAGAAGACTGAAGTTGAAGGTGGGCCTCAAACCTGGAGAATCGTATGAAAAACTGCCTCAGGGCCAGTTAGCACCCCATCCTTCTTTGCTTCTCTATTCTGGAGGGACAGCCCCCCTTCCAGGCCAGCAGAGGACAGTGGCTTCGTTCACTCTGGAGGTGGAAACTTGTTCCAAAGGACTTGAGCATCTGGTTCATAATCTCCCTCCTCTGCCTTCCCACTGAACCTGGCAACTGTCCCTGCAGTCTGCACTGTGGCCACGTGTCGCCTGCCCAGTACCTTGTCCCTGTGGCCCTGTTGACCTTCACATCTCACTTCAGCCTGAGGACGCTGGCCTTGTCTGACTTATTCAGACACTGTGTCCTTCTCGTTAAGATGTCCCCGCCACACGGGCTCCTCACCTGGGTCCTCCAGGCCATTGACTGCTCTGCTGTTTCCTCGTCCTTCCTCCCCATAGCCTCGCCCTAAAAGTTCTTGGCAACAGAAAGGGCTGGCGTTTGACTTTTGACTTCTGTGTTGTATCTTCCTCACTGCTGACCTCATGGCCAACCAAGCCTTGATGGTGGAGGGCATCTAAGAGGGAAGGAGTCAGAGGGAGCAATCCAAGAGTCTGGTTCCTTGCTTGTGAGACTACTCCAGCCTTTCCCCACTTGTTCCCGTCGTTCTAAGACAACCTCCCCTGTGCCCTGCATGCCACCCAGCCCTGCCTCTTCTGTTCTCTCCAGCCTCATCCGTGACTTCCATGGCTTTTGATTGAGCCCATGGTTTTCATTAGAATGGATCCTCTCCCCCCGCCAATCTTACACATTTCCTGAAGCAATTCTTATTTGGATGGTCTCAGATATCTTCTCTTGTGCTCTGCCGTATCCTATCTATTCTGTGTTTAAAATGCTGCTCAACCTACTAGTGGATCCTGACTCATAATTTGAAAAACACTGCTGAAGACCATCCCTTCTTTTTCTCGTATATTCCACTTTTCTTCTATAAGATGAACCCTTCTCAAAGACCAATAGAGGGGGCTGGGGTTATGGCTCAGCGGTAGAGCGCTCGCCTAGCACGTGCGCGACCCGGGTTCAATCCTCAGCATCACGTAAGAGTAAAGGCATTGTGTACAACCAAAATAAAGAAATAAATATTTTTTAAAAAAGACCAATAGAGTATGTGGATGGGGTAGGGAAGGGTGTAGAGCTGGGGATTGAAATGGAACAAATTATGTTATATGCATTTTATGAATATGTCCCAACAAACCCAACAATTATATAATAAGTATAATGCACTAGAAAAAAAAAAGTGGCCCCTTCTCTGATCACCACCCACCTTCAAAGCTACATCCTGGAAAGAGTTGTTTGTACACCCTGTTCCCAGGCCTCTTGCAGCCCTTGCTCTGGTCACAAATGACAACCTTGTCATTCATTTTTGAGGCTGGCGTTCAGACCTCTCCTTCCTGGTTCTTTCTGCAGCATTGAGCTCAGCCATATGCTCCCTAGGCCCCCTGGCACCCCCATCTCTCCCCTGCCTGGGCGTCCTCCCTCTGTTCTTTGACAGGCCCCTCTGCCCTGCTCTTGACCTTCACCTTTTCTCTAGGAGGCCCTCCGTCTTATGCCGAGTAGCATCTCTTTGCCTGACTCTCTGAGTTCCTGACCACTCTCCGATGATCCCTGGGTCTGTTTGTGGCCACTAACAAACTCCCTCCCAGCATTCTGTGCCAAGCACCCACAGGTCCATTGCCTTCCTGGTGTCACCCCACTGGCCCCTGATTTCATAGTTCGTGTTACTCTCAGGGATCTGGGTGCAACCTGGATGTGTTCCTCCGTTAGGAGAAAGATGTGGAATAAACAGTCCTCTCTCCCCTTCCCTTTCATTATCTCTGCTCCTTTGGTAACACAGAGCTCTTCTCTAACACGTTCCCTATTCTTTTATTATGTGCTTGGTGCCGTTTCCCAAGTCTCGTTCTAATTTTCCCTGGAGGGCAGCCTTCATTACTGCAGCTGATGAGCACCGAGCAGGGAATGTGGGCGTGCGGTTTCCTTGTTTCTGCGCCGAACTCTTCAAGTGAGCCCCGTTAGTGGGTGATCATACAGCTGCCGAAGGCCACAGGCTATTTCTTAACCGCATTACTCTTCTCAGGGGACTTCTGTGTTTATTCCTTGCTCTTTCTCTACAGTTTTCTTTCTGATCGGGGAGGGTCTGACGCATGAAGGTTCTTGGAAGTCTAGATTCTATTAGGTCTTTCATGAAGTAATTTTTATTATTTCGAGTGTAGAATATCTCTTTAAGTACCGTAAATGAAAGACAACAGAAGACGGTGAAAGGATTTGATGTGTTTATGTTCATTAAATTAATCAAACTTCCTCTTGCTCTACAATATATCCTAATGTTCTATTAATTTTTATGAATCTCAAAATGGAAAAGCCCCTAGAGATAATGGAGCAGGATGTCTTCATCAGAAGAGTTGAGTCCCAGGGGGGCAAGAGTCGGTGCGAGGACACGATTTGTTCCTGGCAGAGGGTCTGATTAAGATCCATGTCTTCTAATGTGGGGCTTCCTTCTACCATGCCTCTTATCTCTGTGTCTACCACGTCCTTTCTCTATTTCTTTCTGGTACCAGGGATTGAACCCAGGGGTGCTTAACCACTGAGCCACATCCCCAGCCCTTTTTGTATTTTATTTAGAGACAGTGTCTCGCTGAATTGCTTAAGGCCTTGCTAAGTTGCCGAGGCTGGCTTTGAACGTGAGACCCTCCTGCCTCAGCCTCCAGAGTTGTTGGGAGTACAGGAGAGTGCCACCATGCTTGGCTTTTCTCTATTTCTGCAAATATATAAGCATGCACAGACACCCATATTCTCCTTTAATCATTTTGGGGAGATAGGAAATCATCTGGCTTAGTGACATTTTTGGCAAGATGACCTTGGCTTTAACACATTTTAATTCAGTTATTTTTATCCTTGTCGACTTATTTCTTTGACTGAACTTTTATTAAGTTATGTTACATTAATGGATTGTATGTTTTCTTTTATTTAACATGTGTTGAACAAATAGCATGCAGACAACCTGTGGATGTTTTTATGTTTATTGCTATGATGAATGAGAGAATTTGGCGATTGAAATCCCAAAGCCTTTGGGACTCTTAGTCCCACTAGTCATAGATTTCTGCAGACCAGAGTGTGCTCTTGGATCCTTTGAAACGTGGGAACCAGTTCTATGTGAGACAATAATACCAGTTTTTCAGATTATGTTCTTTGATGCCTTTTTAGAGAATGCAGCACACTTTGGTATTTTGATTTCCTTTAGATGAATGTCTCTTAGTGTAGACCATCTGTAGTGCCCATCAGCTGGTTTTGTTAGCTTTTCTTTTGGAGGGTTGATATTCGAGGCTGGGTGTCAGAGATCTTTTTCTGCAAAGACTCATTACTAAATATTTTAGACTTGGTGAATCATATGGTCTCAATCACTCAACTCTGACATTTTAATGAAAAAGCAGTGCCAAAAAATAAAAATTTCAGCCAGGCACCATGATGCATACCTGTAATCCCAGCTACTTGGGAGGCTGAGGCAGGAGGATCACAAGTTTGAGGCCAACCTGGGCAACTTAGCAAGACCCTGTCTAAAAATTAAATAAAAACAAAAAGGGCTGGGGGTGTAGCTCAGTGGCAGAGCACTTGCCTGGTACAAAGAAGGCCTGAGTTCAATCCCCAGTAGTATCAAACAAACAACAAAAAGGAAACCCAGATTTCATCAAATTGATTTAAATGATCTTTTGGGCTTTTATTTGTAATTCATGAACCAGGCAGCAGCACCAGAAAGGTGCTCCACTGGACATGGTAGAGCAGACAGTGTTTGGAAGGTAGCTTGAGAGTGAACATGGAAATAGCATTATACAGAAGTGTGAGTTGGTTGCTCCAGACCACTTATCTTGCCAGGGTTGAAGCAGAAGGACTTCCGTATCATGCCTGCTTACACACTGAGTGGGCCTTTTTTGACTGGTTGCTGGAATCTCCTGCTTTTAGGAAAGAATGCTCTGTTTGGGGATTTTCCTGCTTCCTTCAGTTGATCCTATGGCACTTAGCGTGAGTGACTCCATTTTGGTCTGGTCTCTTGGACTTAATGCGGGAACTCAGTTCAAAGCAATAGCCTCTTATAAATTTTATTTGTCAGCAGTCACAGATGACTGTCAACGAAGCAAGGTTATTGAAGGAAAGCTTCCTTCACAACATCAAATCAGTCTGAGGGCCATGCTTTGCCAACTCCTCCATCCAAACTGCTGCTGAACATCTTCAAGCACCAGTGATAACCTCTGTCAGCACTTTTCTTCTCCAAGGAGTTCAACAAGCTTAGATTAGAATAACAATAGCATTTGTGTTCTCACTTCTGTGCCTTGTCTGGAGTTGGTCTGTCTGTGGGAGATGGTGTCTCCTCTCTTTTCCATCTGTCTAAATGTTATCTAGAAAATCTTCCCACCCAGCTTCATCTCCTTTTCTGGATTCTGTGGCATGCTCCTTTGCAGGTCTTGTGTTACTTGTGCAATCATGTGTTTAGTGTTTCTTTCTAAGCTCTGAGAGACTGTGGCTCAGAGCACCGTACTCTGCATGCAGCGAGTCCTCAGGAGCTCAGCTCCTCCACTGACCCAGGAGGAACCCTCCTTTGTAGGAGGCAGTAGGACACAATTGTGATCAGTTTAGCAAGACCCACAGTTGTTTCTCTATGGCTCTAAATTCTCAGAAAGGAGAATGGATCTCTTAGAGAAGAGGGGGTAAAGAAACCATGGGAAGTTCAGAGAGGAACTAAACAGCATCCAACAGAAGCACAAAGTGCTACACAAGATATGTCAATCAGCCGTCTGAGCAGAAGTGCTAAAAACATTTTAAATACTGAAAATAAAGCCACCACTCCCTAGTGATGGAAATTTGAACAAGCTGTTTAACTTACTCAATTTTCTTGTCTGGACAATGGGGAAGGTAATGGTACCTAAATTATAAGGCTGATAGGGGCACTGAATGAATTAAAACATATCAAGGACATAGGGCAGTATTGTGGTACCCAGATTGCAGCCAGTAGATATTGGCTCTTGCCATTTGACATTGGGGAGACCCTGCCAGAACCCAAGCCCAGGGATGATTTAGTACTCTGAGGAACTAAGCAGAAGACCACAGACTGAAAGGATGACCACCAAGGCCTACAATCAACACCTTAAATGTGCATTTACCAAAAGATAGCCATTTTTCAGACATTTCTGAATAAAAATTTTAGTTTAACTCAAATTTATTGAGTTGATTCTATGTGCTACGTCCTGGGTGTTCAGAGATGAGTCAGATGTGACTGTCTTACGAGTCACAGTTACTATTTGAATGTGGTTTGTCCCCACCAAAACTCTTGTTGAGGCTTTATTTCCCCATGAAGTGATTATGAGGGAGATAATTAGGTCATGGGGCACCACCCTTGGAAGATACTACGGAAGATATTATGGCAGTTTTTACAGGATCAGGTTAGTTCTTAAGAGTTAAAAAAGAGTAAGTTTGGCCCCTGCTTGGTCTCTTGCTTCCTCTCTAGGCATTGATGCTCTCTCCCTCCTCACACATGCTGCTGTCATGTTGTGATGGAGCCAGAGAGTCCTCACCAGACACTGGACTTTTCGGTCTGCAGAATCATAAGTCAAATAAATCTATTAACAAAATACCCATCCTCAGGTATTTTGTTATAGTAACACAAAACAGACTAGGACACATATTCCATTATATTAGGATAAATGGCAAGGTAGATAAACAGTATTGTAAGAACATTATCCTGATTGAAGAGGATACTAAAGAACAACATACTGGACATTAAAAACCTACATGGAGCTACAGAGAATCAGCTATGAATCATTGATTCATTGGGAAAAAAAGTGGCTTCTCATTTGGTCTTGAGAGAAAGCTGGTTGTTAAAGGAGGACACACAGCAGATGCCATCAAACAGGAGAAATCATTCTTCATCTGCTCGGCAAGGATAGGGAGCAGCTGAACCTGGTTTGTGTCAGTCTGCAGCAGAGCTCACTAAGTGCTCTGAAGATAGATAAAATTTTGGAGTGAATTTACAGGTCACACGTGATCTGGGAGAAGTGAATCTCTCATCAGAAGGGGGTAGGTTTGCTGTCTGTCGTGGTGATTTATAATGTATTCTTTCACAGCCTTGATTGCATATGAAATAAAAAAAATCTGGTGTCAATGGACTCTGCACGTATCTTCACTTCTTACAGAAAGTGATTCAATACATTGTGATGAAAGGTAGAACATTAGATTCAAATGTTCTCTTTCTCTATGGTAAGCACTTCATGGGCACCTGTTTTGGACTGGACACCCCTCTTTTTTCTAGACATCGCAATGGTAGTGACTATTTCTGCACAAGTGGAACCTGTCAACACCTCTATCCATCCTCTTGCTTCCTGGGGCTTCTGGTGCTGGGACGTGAGATGCCCATGGGTGTCTGTTCACACTCCCACCTGGGCAACTTGGAGGGACAAGGGAGATAATACCCCCAGGGAAACCCTTAGCTCCTAGGGAATGGAGACCAGTGGCAAAACACCACTCCTTTCTTCCCTGCATTGTTGTTGGTGGTTATAAGACACAGTCCATCACACTACTCGAGTGGTCCCATAGGATGAAGCCACCTGCATCTAAGATGGTGGCCAACTTGTCTGCACATCTGCTACTGTGATCACAAAAGAACGTATGCTATAGACTTTGGTTTTGTACAAAACCAACTCAAGATGGACCACTTGTGAACTTCTCTCATATTGTTGGTGTCTTTTTATCTATTCTTGTCCATGTGTCACAGGTTGAGTCCTCTCTACTGCAGGAAGTAGTCTTCCCTAAAGTTTGTCCTCCTGGTTTGGATTGTGAATATTTACAGAGGAATTGTGGAGTTAGAGCTGGGAGATAAGATTTAAAATATATATATATATATATATATATATATATATATATATATATTTTTTTTTTTAGTTGTCAATGGACCTTTATATTATTTTTTTATATGCGGTGCAGAGAATTAAACCCAGGGTCTCACGCATACTAGGCAAGCACTCAACCACTGAGCCACAACCCCCAGCTTTGGAGAGGACTTTTATTTATTTATTTATTTATTTTAATTAGTTATACATGACAGCAGAATGCATTTCGATTCATAGGACACAATGGAGCACAATTTTTCATTTCTCTGGTTGTACACAAAGTCGAGTCACACCATTCCTGCCGTTATACATGTACCTAGGGTAATGATGTCCATCTCATTCTACCATTTTTCCTACCCCTATGCCCCCTCCCTTCCCATCCCTCCCACTTGCCCTATCCAAAGTTCCTCCATTCCTCCCATGCTCCTCCCCCCATTATGGATCAGTATCCACTTATCAGAGAAAACATTCAGCCTTTGTTTTTTTTTTTTTGATTGGCTTACTTCATTTAACATGATATTCTCCAACTCCATCCATTTACCTGCAAATACCATGATTTTATTCTCTCTCTCTCTCTCTCTTTTCTTTCTTTTTCTTTCTTTTTTTTTTTTTTTTTTCTTTTTGGTGCTGGGGATTGAACCCAGGGCCTTGTGCATGCAAGGCAAGCACTCAACCAACTGAGTTACATTCCCAGCCAGCCCTTTATTCTTTTAATAATGAGTAATATTCCATTGTGTATATATACCTTTCTTTGACAAGAAAACTCGGCATTCAGCATTGAGGGTGGTGTTCTTCTTATGTCATACCCAAATCCTATTTTGAGATGGAAAGCTGAACCAGGACCTATCCCTTCCTGGCTACTCACTGATTCCTTGCGTCATACTCCAGATCTCAACTCTGCCTATTTGGTGGAATGTGATTATAAGGGAATAAAATTATACCTTTTTAATATTTAAAAGGTATTATTGTCGTTATGTAGGCAGTGGAGTTAAGGCATAAAGGAAAAATAAATGTCAGCCTCTTACAGCCTATGTAGCAAATAAGGGCATGAAAACACACACACACACACACACACACACACACACATTGAGTGTTTGATTAAAAATGATGGGACAGTTTTTGGGTACCTATTATAATACCTGGAGATTTTATGTTTACCCCAATTTCTCATAGTTGGATGAATGTATAAACAAAAGCATCAGGGAGACCTGTCCTGCTATCTGGTGTTCGTATTAGCTCTTTGAATGATCCTATTAAATTACAAGTAATAATTAGGGATTCTGGGAAGATGGTGGCAGGGTTTTTCTAATCTCTCCAAATTTACAAATAAAAATAGAGCACCAGATGGGAAACCAAAATCCATGGATGACATTTTCAGCAAAACTAGTGACAAGGTATTCCAAGGAACCCCAAAATAACAATGGGCAAAGGCAAAACAATGGTAACCACAAGATCTTCAGAGTATCAGCAACCATGTGGAGAAACACAGAGGGAACTATTGGGGCACTAGGCAGACTTAAGAACAGGAGCACCCCAAAGAGCCAACAGATGTTAACTGGAAAATGCAGTGGACCAATGGAGATTTGCCCTTTCTTATCATGTGTGAGCACAAATTTTCTAATGTAAGGTTTGAAGGGCCTGTAGGAAAATCCTATATGCTCTCTTAAACCGTCCCTTCTGGGACAAGGCCCCCAATGAGAAGCAAGCACTGGGAATGGAAATTAAGTTGAGCAGAGTCGGGACAATGCAGAAGATGAAGGAAAGAGAAGGTCTAGAGGAAAATGCTGGAGGGGAATAGAGCCAGAAAATCTCAAAAACCAGGTCTCCATATTTTGGAATGCTTCAGGAAAATAAGAGCAGTGGGAGCTCTGTGAGGTTAGGAAAGCTACCTGAGGCTTCTTCTACCCTTCTTCTAAAATTTCAGGAAAATTGATTTTACATAAAAATGAGAAAGCAATTGAGGTGGAATTTCATACCAAGTCATTATTTTCTTAAAAAAAAAGATCAAGGAGTAGAATAATATCCCTTCATACAATGAAAACACATACAAAACATGCCCATAAAATAAACCAAAACTGTAACCTTCTATTTCAGAATAAGGTAAAAGACACTAAGAAAACTATAAGAGACATGGAAGAACAAAATACATCAGAGTTAGAAAAGCTGACAGAATGAAGGAAAAAAATCTAAAAAGAATAATTTTAAACTGGGAACAGTGGTATACTCCTATAATCCCAGCAGCTGGGGAGGCTGAGGCAGGAAGATCACGAGTTCAAAGTCAGCCTCAGCAAAGGTGAGGCACTAAGCAGCTAAGTGAGACCCTGTCTCTAAAGAAAATATAAAAAGGGCTGAGGATGTGGCTCAGTGGTTGAGTGCCCCTGGGTTCATTCCCCAGTACTACTACTACTACTACTACTACTACTACTACTACTAATGATATTAATTTTAGAAATAAAGATTAAACAGGAAAGTATACAACCACATAAAACAATGGAGAATGTCTTAACAATAGCTGAAGGGAGAAAAACATGAAAAAATGAAGAGAAAGATAATACTATTGTAGAAGAAATGAGAAATATTAAAGATAGGCAAAGGAGATCCAACATATAAGTAATAAGAGTCCTTGCAGAAGAAAACTAGGGCTGGGGATATAGCTCAATTGGTAGAGTGTTTGCCTTGCATGCATAAGGCCCTGGGTTCAATCCCCAGCACCACACACACACACACACACACACACACACACACACACACACAAAAAGGCAAAGATAAGAGAACAATAAAAGCTATAATACTAGAAAATTTTCCTAAAATAAAAAAAAATTGAAGTTGCATATGAAAAAGCTCACCATGGACCTGAGAATGTTGATTCAAAATGTATAACCCACAATGACCAACACCAAGAAACACCAAGACATATTCTAGCAAATTAATTGGACTTGAAAGAAAAGTAATTCCTTTGATTATCTAAGCAAGAAGACCCAGTGACTTAGATGGGCAAGTTTGTTTAATTATTATCAGGGTTTTCTTAATAGCACTACTTCATGCCAGTATGTAGTATGTTTAAGAGACTCAAGGGAGAATATGAACCAAAGGTATTTTATACAGAAAAAATTGACTTTGAAGTGTGAAGATTATTACTGTCATCAATTTGCAGAAAATAGTGTTTCCATGAATTTTTCTTGATGAATCTACTAGACAAAGAGCTTCAGAGAACCCAAAAGACTAGACAGACACCAAAATGAGGGCTGGTGGTAGGCATTAAAACACGCAGGTTATTTATATAACCTAGCGTAAAATGAAGACAAAAGAAATAGAATATGGCAATGTGATGGCTAGATATTCTGACGCTAATTTACTCCAACCATAAAAAGGGGCAGAAAGGGGAAAAACATACGAAAAAATCAAACTGTTCTCAAAGATTAGGTGGGAGATAGTAGTATTAGTATCATTAACTTTAGACAGTTGCATGTGTAACATGGGATAAAATGAATAATCAAGCGGTATTCTAATTATATCATCTCTTATATTTTAGAGATTAGGGTTTCCAGTATGAAAGAAAGGAGGCAGAGATGTAATATAGAAAAGATGTGAAAAAATATGTTTATTATGAGAAATTGTCAGGATAAGTTCATGAGTTCTAGTATTTTTTTAAGCAACATGAAGTGTGTGTGTGTGTGTGTGTGTGTGTGTGTGCGCGCGCGCGCGTGTGTTTCTACTTCTGATTGAAGGAAAGGCCTAGCAATGAGTATTTCTAGCGCCTAGAATGTAGCCTTGCTATAGTTTGCATCTTAAACGTCCCCCAGACAGCCATCTGTTAAAGACTTATTCCCTCTATGGCACTATCGGGAGGTGGTGGAATGTTTGAAAGGGGGGCCCTGGGGGAGGTCTCTAGGTCACTGGATTGGGGACACACTTGAAGGGGATTGTGGCACCTCAGTCCCTTCCTCTCTCTCTTGCTCCCTGGCCATGAAGTGAGCGGCCTTGCTTATCCACATGCTCCCGCAAATCAATGGGACCAACGGAAGCCTCCCACACTGAACCCAAACAGACCTTCTGTACTTACAAATTGATCAGTCCAGCTGTTTGTTATAGTGACAGAAATCTGACCAACATAAACCTTAACATACCATTTCCTGCTAAAGAAACCAAGGTTTTTGGAGAAATGACGTAATTCTAGGTTCTGGGCATAGAATGTACAAAATGAACTGAAACATCTCATCATACCAAATAGGGAGGAAGCTTACAGAGGCTTTAATGTCATGTCCACAGGACTTAGGAGCCTGTCACGGTGCTGTATACCTATAATCCCAGAGACTCTGGAGGCTTAGGCAGGAGGATGACAAGTCTGAGTCTCAAAATTAAATCTAGAATGGGGCTGGGGATGGAGTTCAGTGGTAGAGCACTCCTGGGTTCGATCCCCAGTACCATGCACACACACAAAAGAAAATAAATTTATGGCTAGTTTAATTCCTCTGTTTGCTTTATATTCAACACCATCTTTTAAAAGTAGGCTTTGTATTAAGTATTTTTCTTTCACTGCCTTTCTCCCTTGCTTTTTAGGCAACAACCTGTGAAGAAGGATTACATTGCTTCTGAATTGTCGTAATTAAAGGTACAACCTGAATGGTTTAATCTCCCACTTCAATCCCTAGAAAAAGAGAAACCATAAGAGGTTTTGACAGAACTAGGACAGGGAAGCAAAAAGTCAATTAAAGCTGATTTTTTTTTTCAAGAGCCACATAAATGTTATAAAAGTGCCACATACTTGAGCCATTTCAGCAGTTTTCCATCTGTTTTTGTTGTCTCAAAAAGAAGGAAGTTTTTCCTGGCAGTCCTCTGAGTTGTCTTAAGTGACTTTTAGATCATCACAGTGCGTGAGATGGTTCTAACTCTCAGTGCTTGGTGCTGGCTCTGAAGTTTAGGATGGGACGTGCTCGTTCATTTGGCTGGTTTTGTCCCCTTTTGACTTGAAAAAGAAGAGACTGTGGACTCTGACTTGGCCCAGCAGAGTAATGTTGTGGGTTGTTCTTCAAATACATTTTCCACAGGCACCAATCTCTTCTTGGGCATAAACAGGCTGCTGCTGAACATACAGACATTCAGGAGGTTCTATAAATTGAATCTTCCATCTTCTGCTAATATGGCTTTTGGCAATAAAACCATTATCATGAAGTGCCGTAAAAGGCATCTTTTTTTTTTTTTTTCATCTGTTGCCTACTCAGCATGGGGTTTATTGCTACTTAGAAGTCTGATTGCTAAATGCTAAACTAGGCAGGTCACCCTGCAGTAAATAGATAGATGGGTCTTCGATATGCCACTGGCTGTCGTTCAGGATGACTGGCACATGTTTTGGTGGCAAGACCTAAACTGGCAGAAGAGACGTGCTTCCTTTATTTTTGACGGCTAATTGGACATTAGCTGATCAGCTTTCATGAAGGTCAGTTGGATGTGAGTCTACAGACTGATCCAATGAAGGGTAGTTATTGATTAGCTATTTGGAGTCTGATACTGTGAAAAATTTTAAAGTTGGATAAAATAGAAATTCTCTCCTCAAGAAATTTTGTGTAAATTGGGGAAATAGTACCTATTGGCATCAGATTCACCATTTGAGGTTGGGAGCCATTTTATCTAGAGGTTCCAAAGTTTTGATTTGAGGCAAAGCTGCTTAACTCCCCACAAGAACAAGTGCCTGCTATTAACCTCACCCCAGTTTAAACTCCTAAGCAGCTTATGAGATTCCTCTTGCGGGCTATAAAGCTGCTCTGTGAGTGCCGACAGGTTGCTGCTGTCCTCCAAGGGACAGCCTTGTCGATATGCCTCCTGTTACCGACAATAAATCTCTTGCATGGGATTCTGGTGTGTGGCATGGTCTTTGGACTTTGCGTGGACTCTGCGAGTGTCCTTTCAGTACCCAATAGTAAGAAACAATTTGAGACTCACCAAGTGCTAAAGTCTGTCCATTTTATAAAAATTTGCCTTTACATGGGGACCTTCTTAAATGAACCATTGGTAAGGTTCATTATTATTATTATTATTATTATTAGCACTGTACCACTGACCTACATCCCCTACCCTGTTAAGTCACTCTTGTACCTGCTTTCCAACCTCCAAAAGTTTGTTGTTATTGTTTGTTTTGTTAGTCTTCCTCTTTTTGCAGGTTTATGTATTTTATTTATTCATTTTTTTGAGAAAATAACTTTACTATAATTTTAGTGAGGTTTAGGGAGAAAGCAAAAGTGGATACATATGTTCAAGTTACCATTTTAAAAAGAGATTTTTTTAAAAAGATGCTTCTTTTTTCATATTTTTAATGGACACAATACCTTTATTTTGTTTTTTGTTTATGTGGTGCTGAGGATTGAACCTAGTACCTCACATGTGTGGGGCAAGTGCTCTGCCACTGAGCTACAGCCCCTTGTCACATGTGTGTTTTTTAAGAGAAGTAGCTTCAGTTGCCTGTTTCCCGCTTGACTGAGATATGATTGACAAATAAGAAATTGTCTGTATTTCAAAGTACAGTGTGATGTTTTGATGTCTGTATATGCTGTGAAATGATTATCACAATCAGCTAATTAATATAGTCATCTTTTTTTTTTTTTTTTTGTAGTGAGAGCATTTAAGATCTTACCCTCCAGGTAATATATATTCCAAGTATTTAATACATTATTATTAACTATAGTCACCATGCTACACAATAGATCTCCAGAACTTCTTTCTCCTGTCTTATCAAAACTTTGTCTCAGGCTGGGGTTGTGGCTCAGTGGCAGAGCGCTCGCCTTGCACGTGCGCGGCCTGGGTTCGATCCTCAGCACCATGAAAACATAAATGCATTGCATTGTGTACAACTAAAGTAAATAAATAAATATTAAAAAAAAAAAACAATTTTGTCTCATTCCCCCACAACTTCTCCTGATGGTAACTGCCATTCTATTTTCTTCTGCAAACAAATTCAATCTTTCTAGATTGCACATGTGAGATCATGTAGTGTTTATCTTTCTGTGCCTGGCTTATTTCACTAATCATCATGATGTTTTGTTCATCTATGCTGTTGCAAATGACATGACATTTTTTAAAGGGTGAATGGCATTTCACTATATTTATACATTCTTTATCCATTCATCCATCAGTAGACAATCCCATATCTCGGCTATCATGAATTGTGCTGCAACAAACACACAAGTGTGGATGTTTCTCTGACATTCTGATTTCATTTCCTTGGGATATGCACCCAGTAGTGGGATTGCTAGATCATATAGTGCCTTTATTTTGACTGTTTTTTTTAGGAACCTCCATAATATTTTCATATATATATATATATATATATATATATATATATATATATATTTTTTTTTTTTTTTGTACCAGGGATTGAACTCAGGGGCACTTGACCACTGGGCCACATCCCCAGCCCTTTTTTGTATTTTATTAGAGACAGGGTCTCACTGAGTTGCTAAGTGCCTCGCCATTGCTGAGGTTGGCTTTGAACTTGCAATCTTCCTGCCTCAGCCTCCCAAGTGCTGGGATTACAGGCATGTGCCACCGCGCTGGCTGAGAGCTATATTAACATATAGTCCCACCAACAGTGTACAAGTGTTCCCTTTTCTCCACATTCTCACCGACACTTGTTATCTTTTGTCTTTTGGATAATATCTATTCTAAAGGGTATGAGGTCATATCTCATTGTGGGCCTGGTGTGAATTTGCATTTGCCTAATGATTAGTGATGTTGAATACTTTTTCATATGCCTGTTGGCTGTTTGTATCCTCCTTTGAGAAACGTGTCTTCAGGTCTTTTGTCTAATTTTTAATTGGTTTATTTGTTTTGATTTATTGCTATTGAGTTGTTTGAGTTCCTTTATATATTCTGGACATTAACCCCTTATCACATGCATGGTTGGTAAATATTTTCTCTCATTCCATAGGTTGTCTCTTCACTTTGTGGATTGATTCTTACTCTCTGAAGAAGTTTTAAGTTTTATATAATCCCATTCATCAAATTTTGCTTTTGTTGGCTGTACTTTTTGAGTCTTGGCCAAGAAACCATCACCCAAACCAATGTCAACAAGTTTGTACCCAATGTTTCTTCTAGTATTTTTACAGGTTGAGGTCTTATGTTTTTAAGACTTTGACCCATTTTAAGTAAAATAAGAATTTCATTCTTCTGTATATGAATATTCTGCTTTTCCAGCATCAATTTTTATTGAAGAAACTGTCCTTTCTTCATGATTTCTCCACAATTTATGATAGCTGAATAGTCCAGTGTTCTTGGAACCTTCATTAAAAAAATCAATTGACTCTAAGTGTGTAGATTTATTTTTGGGTTGTCTATTCTCTTACATTGATCTAGGTGTCTGTTTTCATGCCAGTAACATGCTATTTTGATAAATATAGCTTTTTAGTATATGGACAGTCTTCAACATGTTATGGTTTGACTTACCATTTTTCAACTTTTGAATAGTACAAAAGTGATACAAAAGTGATAAGTAATCTGTAGAAACTGGACTGTTTTTGAATTTTAATCTTTTATAGGTCACAGATATGTAGTACAAAATTGTCTTGTGATGCTGGGCAGCAGCAGTGAGCCATAGCTTCCAGTCAGTTCTCAGTCAGGGTCAACATCTGATACTACAATGCACTGTGTTGCTAAGCTACGGTGCTTGATGGGTTAGGTGAATGAAATGCAATTTTGACATAAGATATTTTAAAGTTACAATGGGTTAATCAGGATGTAATCCCACCGAAAGTCAAGGAGCATCTGCATTTTGAAATCAGATACTGTGGAAGCTAGAGGAAGTGGGGGGAAAAATAAAAAAGAGCTGGTTATTTTCATTTCCAGCAATAGGACAGACAGGTATCCTTAGATCCTTTTGCTACTAAGTAAGCATCTAGGGTTGTGTGATCATTTTCAGACACTTGGAGCCCTTGAGTTGTCCCTGATACATGCAAGGCCCTGGGCCTGTGGAAGTTGAGGGTTTTTGAAGAGAGACCCACAGAACTGCAAAGCTCAGAAGGCCATATCTCTAGGAAGTGTCAGGGATGTTGATCTAGAAACACGTCCTTCAGTGATAAAAACTCTCAACACACATCTGAATGGTTACAAGAGATGATCCAGTAAGGAAACATGGTTTTCTCAGGTTGGGCTCTGGGCAGAGTCAGAAAAGAAACATCCCCTGATAATTTATAATCTCAGGCCAGGCTTCAGAATGTTTGGCACTTTAATTTATGACAGTTAAGTAGTCCAGAAACTCCCATCTATTGTTTTCTTTTTAGAGTCCTGGAATAACTCATCTATGCATGCCATCAAGATTTGATAGCTGTATTCAGTGGAGAAAGAAGAGTGTATTTTTCCCACCTTTTGGTGTAAACCAGAATGCCTTGGTCCACATTGTCTTTCACACATTGGTTGGTACTAGACACATCCATCCACATCTCTTCTTAATTCAGTCTGTACAGGTATTTATCTTTCTCCTTATGAACTTACATGTTTGTTCAAAGTTCATTAATATTGTAGTATGGTCTTAGCCGGGCACGGTGGCACATGCCTGTAATCCCAGTGGCTCAGGAGGCTGAGGCAGGAGGGTTGCGAGTTCAAAGCCAGCCTCAGCAACGTAGGTGCTAAGCAATTCAGTGAGACTCTGTCTCTAAATAAAATACAAAAAAGGGCTGGGGATGTGGCTCAGTAGTTGAGTGCCTTGGGTTCATTCCCCAGTACCAAATTAAATTAAATTAAAAAATTTTAGTCTGGTCTTAAAAGAGGAGATGACCATAGGTCAGCCTTCCATCTTTCTTTCCTAAAGCCCAATAAAATTATGATTGATGAAAACTTTAACTATTTTTTCTTGCTTTGGTTGGTTAGTATGATTGTTTTTTTAAAAAAATTCTCTCGCAAGCTCTTGGGGTTTTTGTTTGTTTGTTTTTTAAAAACAGGAGTATCTATCTAAAAAGTACAAGATTGGGGCTGGGGTTGTAGCTTAGCAGCAGAGCACTTGCCTAGCATGTGTGAGGCACTGGGTTCGATCCTCAGCACCACATAAAAATAAACAAATAAAATAAAGGCATTCTGTCCATCTACAACTGAAAAAAATAAAATAAAAATGCATAAGATTTAAGAGTTTTAGAAGGATAAATTGGAAATCTGGTGGGGTTTCTTTCAGCTTGCTGGTTTTAGATTTTGTCTGATTTTGGAAGACACACATAACACGTAAAAGAGACAATAGATTTTTCTTTTCCTTTACATTAACCAAATCAAAAGGTTTATTTTTTGTTCATACTATGATAATAAAACCCCTTTACATCTGTATGTTGTTTTCACACCTCAATGTTACTTCTTTAGTTATATTTGATAATTGTAAATTTTCTTTCTTGTACATCAACACTTATCATTTTTCCTTTTGAGAAAAATTATTTCTACTTCACTTTCCCTTTCTTTTTTTTTTTTTTTGTGCTGGGGTTTGAACCCAGGGCCTTGTGCATGCGAGGCCAGCACCCCACCAACTGAGCTATATCCCCAGCCATCTTTGGGATTTTTGTTATCCCTTAGACTAGCTATATAAGTATCAGTTGTCAAAATGTCTTTAGAATTATGAAATCCTTGCTGAATGAAAACATCCAGTCCAATTTTTAGACCAGTAATCAGCTCGAACAATTGGTTTTAAAATATTTTCACTTTCCCTGTTTCTCTGGACTGTCATGGGTGTAGATTTTTAGCTGAATGAGGAAAGGATGAAACGGAGCTTTGGAACTCGATTTTATCCACAGGTACACTGGGTTTAACTTTCCCTTTTTATTAACAAAGCTAATGTGAAAGCAAAG
The DNA here is from genome assembly GCA_025594165.1 of Tamias sibiricus. NCBI lineage: Eukaryota > Metazoa > Chordata > Mammalia > Rodentia > Sciuridae > Tamias > Tamias sibiricus. The sequence continues at coordinate 44,716,783 of CM046672.1, read as the reverse complement.
TGTTTTCTGTTGCCAATTTAACTTCTTTAATTAAAAATGAAAGTTATGAGGTAGTAGTGCCATGGGTGAAGTTCTAATATCCTCAGAATGGGGGAAATGGGTTTAAAATTAAAACCGTTAGCACGATGGCGACTCTGCGGTACAGCATCAGGATACTTTATTTAATGGAAAATGGATACCAATGCCTTAAACTCTTCTAGTATTACCTTTTAAAAATATTATAAAACTATAAGAGGCATGACTATGAGAAAAGCACTGATGAAAGCCGAGGGTGCCTTGGGAAGATGGGAGTTTGAAAGATTAAAGCATGAAAACTCGGGGTTTCTAACTCTAAAGGAATGTGTATTCCCATTCTTAAATGAGGTCAGGCAAAGCAGAATTCCGCTTCACTTTTACCAACCTTGTAAAGTTGGCAAGTGTCTGAAACAAGCAATTCATTTTGGAATGTGCTGAACCTATGATAAAATCCCAAAGAGAACCCCTGATTTATGGTCTTTGTGCCAGTTGGATGGATTTAATTTTTTTTCTTTCCCAAAACCAAAGTACTAAGAAAAGCATTTTCTCCCTTTATTTGGGGGCAGGGGGTCTTATGACCTTAAGACCCTTCTTTCCATTTCTGGTTACATGAGATATGATCTTTTCAAACACACTTCGTGGAGAGCTCTAACTGCATCCGCTGGGATTAGTATATCTGTCATATTCTGCAGTCCATCCAATAAAATCCCTAACATTTTGTAGAATGGGGTTTGTCCCCCCCACACATCCAAAAAAGCCAAACTCTATACCAGACACATCATTTTGCAAAATATTCATAGATTTTTCCAATATCAGTATTATACACAGAGGTATTTCAGGCATAGAAAATGTTACATCTACAAAGACTTTAACATAAAAATGTCCTGGGCTCAGGACTCACAGTAAAAGTGTAATAGCAAAACTAAATTAATTTCATGGTAATTTATTATCCTTAAAATTTAAAGTGGGAGGAGGTGAAGAAGGGTCTTTCTATCAAGTACCTTCCCCGTGTCTTCCAACAAGAACTGAAGAATAAGATTCAATACAAACAAACTAAAGTGTGGCGTGTGTGTAAACTTATCATTTTTTTTTTTTTTTACCCAAAGCCCACAGGTCAGTCCTTGACAGACTTGACCAAGCTTATAGACATTGAGTTCTAATAACATTGACGCTTCCAGAAGATTCTGTTTTTAGATGAAGCAATTGTGATTGACAGAGAGGACCTTCAGAAAGCACCAGCCACCAGCTGGAGTGGCTGCCCAAGGGTGATCAGGACTCCATACCCCGTTGGCCTGCAGGGCCCAGAAAGCTGGAGGAGCCCCATCCCTTTCCAAATCAGAGCTATGTGCTCAGTCTGCCATGTGACAAGAAAAGGGCTGTGGGGCCCATCTGTCCTAGCCATCGGAGAACAGAGTAGGGCTGCAGACAACAGGACACAGACTTCCATGAGTTTGTGAATCAGTGTCATCGGCCCTTCCAATGTGTCCTTCATCTTTTGCTATATTATTCCATAGGGTGATCTGGCAGGAAATCTCTTTGCATCACCTTCCGGGGACAGCTGGAAGATCATCCCCAACCATTTCACCTGAAAGTCTCAGAAGAGGACATAGTGTCCTGTGAACACAACCTTTTATGTTTTGAGCAGTTTTTCACATTTCCGTTTTCTAGGACTATGCTTTTCTTCACTTCCCCCACATAATTCATTAGTATTTTCCTGTTATAGAGGATTATCATTAATATCCAAGTAAAGAGTCGCAAAAGCATCTGCATTTAGGGCAGTAGTTTTTCTATAGGAAATTGGGTTAGTTGCTTTCTTTCCTAACCTAATTTTACTGGATTTGAATCCCCCCCCTTTTTTTCATTTTTGAGATAGCTTTTTTTAAAAAATCTCTTTGTATATTGAAATACATACTCTTTGCAAAATCTTCAGAAAATCCCCCCAAATATAAAGAGGTTAGTAAAGAGTACCCATAATTCCATTTCCTGGAGACAATATCTTTTCCCCATTGAATTAAATCTTTCCGATCCTTTTTAGGTAACTAAGAATGTAACTATATGTGTGTGGTCCAGAACTATACCCTCTTCTTAGGATACTCCCAATTTCCAAGCCTCTCCCCCTCAACTAATACCACATGGACTTAGCTCAACTTGAATTTTATGACCATAAACCACAAGTGGGCCCTCCACACAGCTTGGCCATACGAATCCACTTTTGCAATTGGTTCACTTTGCCACTCTTCAAAACCACTGTTTCCTGCTTTCTTTTTTCTCTTCCAATCTTCAGCACCCCTTCCCTTCCTCGTGGTCAGCTGATGACCTTGCTTCTTATTTCGGCGAGGAAACAGAAGAAATGAAATGAGAAGTGCTTCATCACCCAGCCGTCAACTCAGACCCACAGGCCTCCCTCCTTTGTTTCCACCTGGCTCTCCTGCTGCTGTAAGTAACCTCACTCCTGTCCTGTTTCCCACCCCTTCTTCCAGTCAGTGGCTTTGCTCCTAAAACTCTCCATCCATCCTCCCATTTACCAGTTTTCCTCTCAATTCCTTCATTCCCAGCAGTATAAACATGTATTATATCCTTTCTCTTCTCAAAAATATTTCTTATCCATGTCTCCCCTCTTTACAATCACATTTCTCTGCTCCCCTTTAGAGCAAAATTTCTCAAGAGTTGATTAGACTTCCCATTTTTACTTTGCATTGATATTTTCATATTTCCTGTATTCTTGATGCTCTGGCAATTGGGGCTCAGATCCTGCAGAGACTGCTCCCCACACCTACCTCAGGGATAACTAATTCCCAGAGATAAGGAATTCCTAGAATAGCAAATCCAATCCAGAGCCCCAATCTCCACTTATCTCCTTTATCAAATTCTCACACACTAAACCAATATTACCCCTGCTCCAAATCACCCCAGGGCCAGGAACTGAACAACTAGAGACCAGCTGAAGGGCGAAAATCACACCGGGGACAGCCGTGCAGCCAAGGGATTTATTCACCAGCCTTTATGGCTGGTTAAGGGTAGAAAAGGAACGGGGAGAGGAATCAGGGAGAGGGAAGTGTGCAAGCTCTGGTGGGAGAAGGGAGTCAGGAAGAGGGGAGCGTGCAAGCTCAGGAAGTGTGCAAGCTCTGAACGGAAGGTGGGAGTCTTCCGTTGGGGGCTGACTGCAGTCTCTGGAGCTATCAGCTGGGGCAGCTGCTGTTGGGATGGAAAGGGTGGGTAAGTGTGCAGTAGCTGCCTCTTCTCCATCTCCTTCGTCTCTCCTGGTCTCTCCTCTCGTCGCTTCACTCTTCTTGTTGTCTCTCTGGCTCTTCGTCTCGGTGGCTGTCCGACTGTGTCTGGCTTGCTGGCACCCAAACTTCGAATGGACGGGAATTTATATAGGGTGGGGGGGGTGTACCAGAGCCAACTTTAAGCCTATTGGCTCCTGCTCGTGGTGTGAGGGCAGACTTCAAGTCTATTGGCTCCTGCCCGGGGATGATGAAACATCCTGCCCAGAGAGCAGAGCGAACTTTTGACCCTCTGTTTGTGGAATAGGGTGAACTTTTGATGACCTGAAAGCCTATTGGCTCCTAAGGGCAGCCTTGAACCCTATTGGCTCCTGCTCGGGGAAGATGAAACATCCTGCCCAGAGACTAGAGCAACCTTTTGTCCCTCTGCCTGTGGAACAGGGCGAACTTTTGGTGACCTTTAAGCCTGCCCATCTCATCTAACACCAGCCCTATAGCCCAGGGTCGAGCTATCCAATCTTAGATTTGTTCCGCATATGTGCCTTCCCTTACCCATTTCTTCTGATGAAAACCCCAATAAAGGCTTTGGGTCATGCTCTCTCTTCCTTTTCTGTCTCCTGATGTACCCTTGTGCTTCCCTATATGGCCCTGACGGCCATCTGTGACTCCTGTATCTTGGGATCTGACAATCGTTTCTTTGTCTGTGTGCCTTGCCAAGCCTGATTAAAACAAACCCCAGGTACAACTTTCAGAGCACACTCCTTCTCCAGATATTCTCGGTAAACTACTATAATCAGACTGTATCATTGCCACCATTCCTCCTAAATCGATCTTAGACGATTACCTCTGTATTGTCATATTCGATGGTTAACTCTTGGTCCTCAGGTGACTTGAACTTGCAGCAGGTTTGATAGAATCTCATAATATCCTTTCCAACAGTTCCTCTCTTGAACTCTGGGACTGAACACTCTCCTGGAGTTTCTCTCTCCTCACTGGCTGCACCTTCTCGACCTTCTCTGCCCACCTCTCTCCTCTCCTCAAGCTCCACATGTTCTAAGCCCCCCAGGCAACAGCTCATCATGTCCGCTCTCAGGTGTGGGTGACCCCATTCAGCCCCGTGACTTTAATTATCACCTCTATGCTGATGATTCCCAGGTGTTTGAATTTTCTTACTTTTTTCTTATCAATATTATTTTTGGTTTACAAATCATAATTATATGCATTTATGGGGTATAATGTGATGGTTTGATATATGTGTATAGCATGGAATGATTATATCAAGGTAATGTGTCCACCAACTTGTCATGGCGAGACACTGAAATTCATACTCTCAGTTATTTGGAAGCACACAATACGTCCTTATTGACTGTAGTCACCCTGCTGTGCAATCGATCTCAGAACCCATTCCTCCTGTCTATCTGAAACGTTTTGCTTTTGTTTTATTGAGTTCTGATTCATGTGGCATAAAATTAACCATCAATCACTTTAAGATGTATCATTCAGAGGCATGTAGTATATTCACAGTGATGTGCTTCCATCACCTTTACCTACTTCCAAGATATTTTGAATGCCCTGAAAGGGACACCTTGTACCCATTAAGCAGCTATCACCTGCTACTCCCTCCTCTCCAAGCCCCTGGAAACACTAGTCTGCTTTCCCTATGGATTTACCTTTTCCAGAAGTGTCATTTATGGTGATTCCCAGTTGTCCTACCTGCAGTCAAGACCTCTCCTCTGAGTTATGCAGTCACCTACTTATCCTCTTCTCCTGATATAGAAATGATATAGAAAGCTTCAGGGGTCCCCAAAGAAGCTTTTGAGTTATTCTCTACAATCCCCTGATTTTTCCCATCGCAGGAAATGACACCAGCATTCACATCCTTCCTTATTATAAAACTAGGCATTATAGGGATTCTTATTTTCTGCCCTCATTTATGCCCTCTTGGTTATTGCTCTATTTTCCTTTTATTCTTCTCCTCACTAGGAGAAGGCAGGGAGCCTTTGGTGCTGGAAGACAGGAGGGAATGATGGGGCAAGAAGCTGGTTTGGCAGATCTTGTTATAGCTGGGAGAATCTGCGGCAGGTTATCTAAGGAAGGAAAAGGTGGTGTACACCGGCAATTTCTGTGTCAGAAGCTGCCATGGGATAGTTGTGTGTCAGAAGGGGAGGGACCAGCCACCACAGCCAGGACTGGGAATGGGCACTGGTGACAGTCAGGGAAGATCACCCCCACCCCTACAGTCCAGCAGCAGGAAGCTCATTCTACAGTGAAGAGGACTCTCATCACAAATCCCCACGTGGTGTCCAAATTTGGGTCCCTCTGATGGTGGGCCCAGCCATTGTCCTCTGATGAAGTGAATGCAGTTTTTGCTTTAGTGTGGTCACTCTTCATCCTGTTTAGAATATGTTGCAAATAAATATGGACTAAAATAGGCCAATTTTTTCTTTTGGAGCTTCACGTCAAATATTTTTCATTTTTATTTTCTTGTGCACATGGTTCTTTGGGCCCTTCATCTGTCAGCATGTGCTAAACAGAGTGGAAATCGGGAGTCTTGCCTCATTTTTCTGACACATTTCTGTGATAGACATTGTGCAAAGAACTGTTAGCAATTAAGGATTGATTTCATTGTTCAAGAGATTTGGGGGCTGAAAGTTTGGCACCACAGGACATTTTTGGTTGGAGGATGTGGGAAATGTACATTATGCACAGTTCTCTCTTTGCATGACAGTGGCTGGCCTTCTCCATCAGATGGGTCGACCTTCCTGGAAATGAAAGATTTGGGACCATAGAACTCTCTAGAAAGGCCTACTGGGGGTGGAAGGACTCAACGAACAGCATTCTAACTACTTAAAAAAAAAAAAAAAGAGAATAGAAACTTATTTTCAAATTTAAGAGTTAGCCATATTATGAGTCAATTGGGTTGATTTTTCAAAACTTACAGTGGATTTTATTTAAAACAGAATATTTAACAGTTTATTGGTAAGCCTAAAGGCTTGAAATTACACGTCTATGAATTTAGGCCTTGCGTTTTTGACACCTTGGATCCGATTCTCCTTCCTTTGCTATTTTTTAACTTACTGCAACAGATGAGGGGCTCTTAAACCATCTGTTAACCTTTCTTTCTCCTTTTTTAACCATGGAGAGTCGCTCAAGGCAAGAAGACCCAGAGCCAGCAAGACTGGAACAAAAAGCAAAGGAGGTGAGCACGGTACAGATCATTGGGTTTGACATTTCAAGGCTTGAGCCTATTAATTTTTTATGCCTTGCTACTTGTATATCGTTAATAAAAATCTGACGAAAAACTTTTTAGGATGTATTTGTTGCTTTGGCTTTGATCTTAATGTTTGCAAACTAATACATTAATACATGTGAAGCCTTAAGGAGTTTTTCTAAGAGAATATTTCCATACATTATATTTTCATTTCCATTTTAGGTAGCTGAGCCTCTGTGGGCTTGTTGATGGCAGTGGCATTAGATTTTGGTGGGAAATGTGTCTCTTTGCCTGCTGTTAAACGTTACTTCCCAGGCAGAGAAAACCTTGTCATCAATATTTTACCTGAATTCACTTCTGTAAGAGCTTGCACTTCTCAGATGTGTTGTTATTCCAAATTCTTCATTTAAAAAACGTATGTGAAACTCCATTCAGTTATTTGCAATAGTAAAGCCAGTCCCAAATCATCAAATAACATGGCTTGCTGTTCAGTTATTAACATGTCACTTGGATTAGGCTACAGAGATCAGCCCAACAGAATATTATTCTCTTTGTCCCCTTTCAGGTGCCTGTTCCCTAATCATGCCATCTGTGACTGAGATGTGAGACACTCAAAAGTCAAGCCAACCCAGACTTGTCATTTTCTAACTTATATATTATATATATGTATGCCCTCAAATACGAGATGTAGTCAGGGCATGACGGAATGTTCACCAGGACTTCTAAACAGCATTTGAGATGTGAGGGTCTAATGAATAATTTGAAAATGTCTGAAAGTTTACTTTTATAAAATAAGTAGATAGAAAACTTGAACTATTACTTATTAAAAGCCATCATCTGCCTAATTCAAAGAACTTTTTGGAGTGACATGTGGGCAAATACATGCTGAAATGGCTCTTTCATTTGCACTTTTCTGGAAAGCGATTGTGCAATTCTTTGAATATTTATGATTTATATTGGGGATAATACTACCTTCAATAGTTTTCAAATCTTTATCCTTGTGAGTAATGTTTGCAATGTCTTTCATTTTCTGATTTCTGAGTGATTAATTATTCAGGTGCATACTTTTTTTTAAATTTTATTTTAGAAGGGAAGGTGTAAAAAAAAACCCTTACTGTACAGGAAAGCAAAATTAATTCAACTGTAGTGACCAGGGTGATGATTCTTTTGGGAATTTCTTTCACTATTGTTCCCCAAAAGATGAACTCTTTATAATATGATTTTTTTTTTTGATCCACTAGAGGGAGTGATGTTGTAGAGATGTGTATTTCTTTTTTTAATGAAAAAGATTTGTTTGTCGAGTTAGTAAATACATTGGCCATAATAGTCTAACCCAAATTACAACAGCCATGATATTTTGAGTCTTGCACTTTATTTATGAATGTTGCTGGTGACAGAGGGAAGTACTCTATACATTGATGTGCTTGTCCTACTTCTTTTTCTCCCTTCTAATGTTGCTCCTTAATTTTCTAATTCTGCCTACTATCCTGAGGCAATTTTGATATGCAAATAAGCCTTAGCATTCAAAAATGGAAGCTTTTGAGATTCTGACTTTTAAAGCTTTTAAAGAGATTCTGTGTTCGGTACAGTGGCCCCATGACAGAGAATAAATGATTACAACTTTGTTTCTTTTGCAGCTTTCAAGAGCAAGTCTTCTGACTCAGAACCTGCTCCAGGACCCTCTGGACCAGAGTTCTGGCTCTAGAGGGACAAGAGGAAAGGAAGAGGGGAACCTGGTCATTGATGCTAATTGATACCCTCCCAGACAGGAATTTCTTCTGAAGTAAGGATAATAAGAAGCTTCAAATTGGAACACGTTTGATTTTTCAAAACTTAAAATAACTAATTCAAACCCATGCATTAAAAAAATTTTAAGGATTTAAAGCTTATAGTGAAAAACACAGAAATGTGTTCATCTTCCTCTCTCGCCATTCCTCAGAGCTATCACATTGTAAAAGACAACTTTTACTGAGGTGAGGTTTACATACAGTGAAACACAGACTTTGTCTTCAAACTGATTGGTTTTGATAAAGAGATACAGGTGTGTATCTCAATGGGGATTGCATTGAGTCTTAACTAAATGTACTTCTATTGTTAAATTTATTCTGAGGTGTTTTATTCTTTTTGATTCCGTACTGCGAGTGAAACCACTTAAGATGCAGATCATTTCTGTAACCCCCCAAAATGCCTTCATACCCCTTTCTTGTTACAGTACACAGAAAATCAAAATTAATCTACCATAGCGACAGCTACAGTGACCACTGATTAGAGTGATAGTTATGGAAATATCTTTTAGTAGAGTCCAAAAAAAAAAAAAAAAAAAAAAAAAAAAAAAGTGAAATGTGGTTATATTTTAAATCCACTAGAGGGAGTAATGAAATTCAATCGATTGGGTTTTTCTTTGATCTTTTGTGCTTTTGATATCATCATCTAAAAAGCCCAAGGTCTCTAAGATTTTCTCTTATTTTTATTCTAAGAGTTTTACAGCCTTTGTACATTTAGATTTATGATCCACTTTGGGTTAAGTTTTGTGTATGGTGTGAGGTAAGGCTCCACATTTATTTTTTGCACATGGCTATCCAAACATCTGGTTATCCAAGCATCATTTATTGAGAACACTATTCTTTCCATTATTGGATTGCCTTGTTATTTTTATTGAACATAAGTGTAACATGAATATAAAGGCACAAGCTGTATTCTCAGTTCTCTTGCATTGATCTAAATGTCTATCCTTATGCCAGTACGGCATAGTCCAGAGGATAGGAGTTTAGTAGTAAATTTTGAAATTGAAACATATTAAATCCTCCAATTTGTTATTTATTTTCCAGATTGTTTTAGCTAATCTGTGTCCTTTGTATTTTCTATATACATTTTAGATCAGCTTGTCAATTTCTGTCCCCTCCACCCTTCAAAAAAAAAAAAAAAAAATCCAACTGGGATTTTAATGGGGATTGCATTGAGTCTTAACTAAATGTACTTCTATTATTAAATTTATTCCGAAGTGTTTTATTCTTTTTGATTCCATATTGTGAATGAAACCACTTTCTTAATTTCATTTCAAATTGTTCATTGCTAGTGTATAAAAATGCAATTAATTTTTGCATGTTGGTCTTCTATCCTCCAACTTGCTGAATTAGTTTATTACTTGTAGTCATTTTAAAAAGTGAATTTGTAAGGATTTTCTACATATGAAATTATGTCGTTTAGAATAAAGGTAGTTTTATTTCTGCATTTCTAGTCTGAGTGACTTGTATTTCTTCTTCTCCTCCTGTTTGCCCTGGCTGGAACCTCCAGTACAATGTTGAATATTCTTTGTCTCATTCTTGATCTTAAAAGCAAAGCATTCCTCTCCTGTGCTATTCACAGAAGAATGTCCGAAAGAATTTGTTCTTACACTTGAAAAATTGCTCACAATCATGTCACATTTTCTATGTTAAAGTTAGATCATATCTTTCTGCATAATTTCCATCATTTTTCTGGTTACCCTTCTTCATTCTTTTTTTTTACAATAATAATGAAATGACTTTATACTGAGATATTGAAAATTTCACAGAACTGCACAGTTTTTCTGTCTACAATGTATGGTGGAATCTAGTGAACATAGCAATACAAGTGTGTTTACTTTGTACCATATATTAAGGTGAATCATATGAAAGGAACAATGTTTAACTACTTTTAACCTACCAATACAACGATTTAACCTAATATCATAAATATCAACATGTATATATGCGTGTGTATATATACGTATATATATACACATTTATATCAAGATATCACACAAATAAAGACATTTGCTTCACTAAAGTTAAAACTGTTATCTGCATTATCATAATTAAAAATAATGAGTATTGGTAATATTTACATACATGACTTTATCCAATAATAAAGAATAGTTTGATCTCTGAGAGGCAAAGGATGTAAGTTATTTAATACATTAATTCATAACTAATAAAAATTGTATAAATATATTTAAATGCATAATTTGAATACATTACCTTAATTTTAGTTGGTGGCAAATAAACATTATTAAATATTTCTTTAAAAAATAAAAACCCAATGTTAATTTCAACAAATTTAGATTCACATGTTAAATATAAGAAAAAAAACCATACATGCATCTGGTGAATACAACTTTTGTGTACAATTGAACACATACATATATGTGTGTGTGTGTGTGTGTATTTATATACATCATTACACTGCACATACAGTGTGATGCTACATCATATAAACCACAGAAATGTAAAGTTGTGCTGCAATTGTGTACAATGAATCAAAATGCATAATGTTGTCATATATACCTAACTGAAATAAATAAATTAATTTAGAAAAAGAAATTACAATTTCAAGATAGAATTTCTTTTGGCATTCTTTTCATTTATTTAATTCATATGTATAGATACCATTCTTCATTCTTGATGAAAGAAGAAACATGTTTTCTTCCTTGTATCACTAGTACCTTCCAGGGTTCTTTTTATCCATTACTTAGAATTGATTTTACTCTCTCTTCAAGTCCGCTGACTTCTGCTCAGATATGCCCTGATTTCACAATATGTTATTAAGATTTTGTTGTGCTGCTGTTCGTTTTCCCTAGAATTTCTAGTTGCCTTTCCTTTTTGTCCTGCATTCTATGAACTTGCACAGTCTCAGTGATTACAAAGCTCAAGCATCCTCTCCTGTGGAATTCCCCCACTGGGTGCCCTGGAGACCTTCTTTCTGAAAACTACTGTCTTGCTGCTCCACTCAGGGCTGCTGTCCAACTGACATTCTGGTGCCTCCCTCCCCTCCAAGTTCCGCATCTTCTTCCGTATCAGGTAGACCCTCATAATGCAGGGCTAAATCTTTAGGTAATTCCTTCAGAGTGTGTACATGGGGGGAAACTTTCTGAGTGTCTACAAATCTCTTTCTTCAATGCTATGATTTCTATATGGCTTGTCCCCACCCAAACTCTTGTTGAGGCTTCATTCTTCAACGTGGCAGTGTTGGGAGGTGGAGCCTAGTGGAAGGTATTTGGATCATGAGGGAGGATTTATCATAAATAAGTGAATGCTGCCTCTTGGGAGTGAATTCTGGCTCTCACAGGACTAGATTAGCTACACCGATAGTGGGTTGTTATAAAGTAAGTTCAGTCCTTGTTTTTTCTCCTTCCCTCTCTTGACATGTGACCTCTTCTGCAGGCACTCTCTTGCCTTCTGAATTCCACCATGAGTTGAAGCAGCCTCAGGCCCCCACTAGTGGCCCCATTTTTTACTTATGGACTTCAGAACTGTGAGCTAAGTAAAGCTCTTTTCTTTATAAGTTACCTGGCCTGGGGGCCTGGGGATGTAGCTCAGTGGTATAGCTCTTGCCTAGTATTCATGAAGCCCTGGGTTCAATCTTCAGCACCCCCTGCCAAGAAAAGATTTCTTTGTTCTGCTGGGCAGGGTGGCACTTGCCTATAATGTCAGTGACTCCAGAGGCTGAGGCAGGAGGATTGCAAGTTCAAGGTCAGTGTGGGCAATTTCATGAGACCCTGTCACAAAATAAAAATTAAAAAGGACTGGGGGTTATGTAGCTCCTTGGTAAAGTGCCCCTGGGTTCAATAATATAAATATATATTTGTATTTAAATACGCACAAATGCATATATATGTATATGTATGCAAAATAATGTATTATAAGTATATATTATTTATGTACATAAATAATAAAGCAAAAATAATAAAAGAATAAATTACCCTGTTTCAGGTATTCTGTTATGGCAACAGAAAATAGATTAAGATAGTATGGCCTCAAACTTGATTGGTAATTTGGCTGGGTATAGAATTTTGGGTATAAAATAAATTTCCCTCAGAAATTTGAAAGGCATACTCCATTGTCTTTTGGCTTCTAATGTTACTTATGATATGTCTAATAATATGATTCTAAGCTGTTTTTTACTGCTTAGTTTTTTTCTTTCAGGAGTCTTTTCTTGTTATTCTGATATTTCACTATAGAATATTTAAGTTGGGTTTTTTACATTCACCTTGCTTAGCCTTTGACAGGCCCTTGTACCTTGAAGACTGTTATTATGCCCTATGCCAAAAGTAGAATTAATATCTACTTTCCAACTTTCTTTTTACATTTGGAATTGAAGAGGCCTATGGCAGAATTTTATTAGTTTCCCAGTTTTCATCCCACTACTCAATCTGTGGTTGTCAATTTGACAGTTGTGAGTCTAGAACCTTTCATAACTGGTTCCCTACCCTCAGCTGCAGACCCTTCACCTGGGTTAAGCTGCAGCTTTTGCTCCTCTGTCTCCCCAGCTAACTCACACCTATCTATTCCTTTCAACCACACATCTGTGGAACTCTCCGACCCATCAGTGATCTTTCTTCTGTTCTTGTCCTAGTGTGGGAGTGAATATTTTCTATTATTTTACTATCGCTTTCTTGGGTCTGAGGAGTAAGAGTATGCCAAATGCCTTGAACTTGTCATCCCTCCCATCTCCTCTTCATTCCTTTGCATCCTTATCTTTGTGCCATGACACTGACTTGCATCAATACATTAATCACCTTCCTTGCCATCTACCTTCCAGTTCTATCCAGCCCGTTGGGAGCCCAGCAGAAGATCAGAGGGTAGAAAGAGGAAAGTTTATTCATTCCTCCAGAAACTTCCCTGTGAACTTGTCTAGGGATGGTTGAGTCCCTTACTAGTTTTTGCCAGGTGCTTCTCTTCCCATGGGCCTCTGGCTTGAGATGGCAGAAGCCTCGCTTTTTAAATTTTATTTATTTTTTTAGTTGTAGTTGGACACAATACCTTTATTTTTTAAATTTATTTTTATGTGGTGCTGAGGATCGAACCCAGGGCCTTGCACGTGCTAGGTGAGTGCTCTACCGCTGAGCCACAACCCCAGCCCCAGAAGCCTCACTTTTTTGCGACAGTCATGGCCAAAGACCCTGGATCTTTCTGGTCCTGGTACCCTGTCCATCCTTTGTGATTTCCTTTTGCCCTGTTCACATCGTGGTGAGTCATTCCTTTATTAAACTTTCCTCAATTGGTCAAATTTGAGTGTGATTCCACTTTTTTGATGGGCCTCTGGCTTATGCAAAGAGCATATATGATGACTGTGTGATCTCCTCTATTGGGCTAAGAAGTCTTAGTTTTTAAAGCACATAACTTTTCCATGTACACCGTTTTCATTTGTCTTTTGTGATCTGCTAGGGCATGTAGGTCTAAGCCTCTATTGCCATTCTGGTTCCCTGTTTATTGGGGGGATCTTGGGGTTCCCTCATAACTTCAGAATATTTGTTGCTTATAGAGATTTTTAGGAGAGCAGAACTCCCAATATAAGATGCTGTAGCTATCACCGAATTGGACTGAATTATCCAGGCATACCCCTGTCCCTGTTTGTCCCTGAAACTTTAAAATTTTGTACCTGCTTTGAGGTGGCAGTGCCTTGTTACCATCCACTGACCAAGCGGGAAGGGTCTCCCCAGATGAAAGTGACAAACTCAACTTCTGGATTGTTTTTCTTTAAGCCACACAGAATTCAGAAATCATCTCTGGGCACATCTGCCTCTTGCTCCACACTGATGTCCCTAATGGCAGGGCCTGTGTCCTCGTTAAGTTTGTGTTGCCAGCAGCCAGTCCAGAGGCTGCCCATAGCAGGAGTGAAAAGATTATTTGTATAATGAAGGAAACTGTCCTCAGAGAGCTATAAAACCACAGCCCCAATTGAACATCTTCTCTTCTACTCCCTCTGTCCAGTTTTGCTCCATAAATTAATGACTAGGGGGCTCTGAAACCTCAGTGAAGGCTATTCATCTTAGTCTACAGACCCCCGTGTGAAAGAAATGAAGCTTCCCTTTATTTCCTTTAAATCAAAATAAATTGGATTCTGAATTCCCACATGACTGGGTTGGAGGAAATTTGATCCAAAGCCATGCTGGGGAGTGGAATGGAGTGTCTCACAAGAATCTGAGCAATGAGGGAAGAGACCCATCTTCACTCCTCATGGCTCCCCTGACAGCCTGTGGCCACGCCAGCTGCCTCCCTGAAGGGAGATAGCTTTGCTGTTTCTATCATGAGTTTGGCCCTGAGATCCTCGCCAACACTGGGAGCCTGGGGCCCAGGCCTGGCCTTTTGGAGTCTACCAAGCTGGTGTCTCCCTCTGAGACCTCACTGTCCCCACTGTTTGTAGCACCTGCCGACACAGTCCCTCCCCAGAAGGGCAACCCATGTTCTTCTGTTTGTGCTGGGTCCCCTTCCCACAGGTCCAGTCCTTCCCCTTCATGCCCTTCCTCCCTTTCATCAAAGCATCCCACCCTATAGGACAAAAATGTACAAATACTGTGGGTCAATCACAAAATGAAATTAATTTTTTTTTTTAAGCAAAGGAACTTGAGCTTCTGTAAAACAAAATCCAGGAAGGCTAGTTACATGTAAGACACCTCCAGTTATTTGTTAGGACCAAGTGTGAGCTCACTTCTCAGTAGGTTTCCCCATCGCCTACCTGGGCAGGCCTGGTGATTGGCTAGGATGTTTGGACCAGTTTGTGGCTGTGCTTGTCAAATGTCTTGGATCTGACTTGTATCTAGGCATTTGTGTTGGAATGTAAACCACTTTTCTGCAAACTCAGATGCCTCATAGCTTAGAAATAAGTGACAGCTGAGCAGTTACTAATAAATGTCCGTTTCTTTCAATTTCTCTTAGTTTGGATATGAGGTGTCCCCTCAAAACTCCTGTGTTAATGCAGGAATGTTCAGAAATGATAGGATTGTGAGAGCTGCAATCTAATTAGTTCATCCCAGTTTGAAAGGACGGACTGGGGGTAACTGCAGGCAGATGGGGCTGGACCACTGGAGTAGGTGGGCCGCTGGGGGCATGCCCTGGAAGGGTGCCGACCCTTTCCCCCTCTTCTGTGACTCTCTGCTTGCTGACCCCACTGTGAGCTGAGCAGCTTTCTCCTGCTCTTTTGACATGATGCTCCACCTCATCTTGGGCCCACAGCAATGGACTTGACCCACCATGGACTGACACCCCTGAAACCCATGAACCCCAGGTAAACCTTTCCTCCTCTGAGTTGTTCTCCTCCTCCTCCTCCTCCTCCTTCTTTTAAAAAAATATTTATTTATTTGTTTTAGTTGTACACAATGCCTTTATTCTTACGTGGTGCTGAGGATTGAACCTGGACTGCGCATGTGCTAGGTGAGTGCTCTACCGCTGAGCCACAATCCCAGCCCATCTCTGAATTGTTCTTATTGGGTATTGTGATCACAGGGACACAGATGCAAAAACTAACACACCCTTCTTGTTCATGACTGAATTTTTTCTTCCTTCTGCGCTGCAAATTCCTTGTTCTCTTCTTATGTGTGTGTGCTAACCTGGCAGGTAGTAAGTACTCAATACATGTTTGTGGAGTCAGCCCACCCCCTTCTTGAATGTTTGTTCCATTGTGTTTAGCTCACCACGTTGTCTTCCTAAGCAGAGTGAGAAAAATCTTTTTCCCCTTTGAGCTCTGTGCTTAAAGAAGGGAAAAAGGAAAGCAGACAGGGCTGGCGTCCTTCCTCGGTGGTAGTCTGGGCCTGTCAGCTGTGCTGGGAGGTGTGAGTACCAGGCCCTCCCTTCCTTCTGCCGAGGATTTCTCCAGGACTCTGAGCTCTGTCTCCTCAGGGAAGTTCACATGCACTTTTCAATCTCTTCTGGACTGTTCAGGGGCATAACTTCTAACTCTAGAAATGAATATGATTCTGAAGTTCTGAATTCAGTGAAATGTAGCCAATGGATTTTTCAGTAACTTTTTTTCCAGATAATAAAATAGTATAATTCATTATGGAAAATACAGATGTGTATGTCCAGATGCATGCCCCCTATTCTCTGCCTGCACAGCCCCATTGTCATTCAGATGAATCATGGCACTGGCTTGAAATCTGCACCTTCCCTCAGGACTCCTTCATCTTAGAACTAGATGACTCTATTTCTCCAGTTATTCTATCATGCTGGAATCCATTCTTTTTCTCTCACCCCCAAATCCTCAGCAAATTCTGTCTGTTCTGTCTTCAGAAGCCACCCAGAACACTTTCCACAGAGCCCTGCCATTATACTGTTCCAAATCACTGTCAGCTCTTGTCTGGATTACTGCAGAGCTGTGCAGGTGGCCTCCTTTTTATTGTCTGGACCCTCTACCTTCTATTCTCTGAAAGGAATATCTGTTTCTGGCGTAAGGGAGGCACAAGGTCTCTGTTTGGCCTTGTGTCCTCCATGCTAATATAAAATAAAGTAAAAATCCTAGAAAACCCGTCAAAATATATAAAACAGATGTATTGTGTACATAGATGATACATTTGTACATATTATGTGTCGGTCAGCTTTTCATTACTATAATAAATACCTGAGATAAATACACACACGAAGAAGAAAGGTTTATTTTGTCTCACAGTTTCCGAGGTTTCAGTTCATGGTCCCTGCCCCACTGCCTTTGGGCCTGTAGTGAGACAGTTCATCATGGTGGGAGCATGTGGCAGAGGAAACTGTTCCCCTCATAGTATCTGGGGATGAGAGAGAGAGAGAGAGAGAGAGAGAGAGAGAGAGAGAGAGAGAGAGAGAGAGAAAGAGGGTGTGGGAAGAGGGAGGGAGGTAGGAGAGGTTCTGGTCTCAGTATCTCCCTCAGAATCACTCTCCCAATGACCTAGCTTCCTTCCAGGAGGTGAAACCTCCTAAACAGTTCATGACCTTCCAATAGCACTAAGGCTGGATGTAGATCAAGTCTTCAATACATGGCCCTTGCAGGAACTTTCAAGATCCAGATTGTAGTCATATGCATGGATCTGATTCTGAACCTTCTAGTCTGTTCCATTAGTCTCTATCTAATTCTTCATCAGTGAAATACTTTAATTATTGAGGCTTTATAATATATGTCTGTTTCTGGTATAATAGGTCTCACACCATTATATTTCTTTTGCATGATGTTCATGGTTGAATTTGGGGGTTTCTTTTCCCAGGCGAATTTTATAAAGATTATATTAGAATTGTTTTACATTTACAGACTTATCTGAGGATTAATAGATTTCTTCAAATGTTAAATGTGTCTAAGAATAAAGAAAATACTATACTGCCTTGATTACTATAGCTGTATAAGTCTTGAAATTGAGCAGACTGATTCCTCCCGCTTTTGTCTCCTTTTTCAGGATTATTTGAGCTATTTTAATTTCTTTGTCATCCATATAAATTTTAGAGTATATTTCTCTGTTTCTAAATGAGTTCTATTAAGTTTTTTTATTGTCTTCAGTGAAGTTTTATGTATTATTATTATTTTTTTGCACGTAACTCCAGGACATTTGTTGTTAGGTATATTCCTAAACATTTTATTGTTCATTGTTGCTGTTGAATAGGATGATTTTGCTATCATATTTTCCAACTGAATATAATGTTTTCTTTTTACATATTTATTTAGGAACTGACCACTTTGAAAAATTATGTTATCAGGTCTAACTGTTCTGTGTTTTTCAAAGTTGACTTTGATTTTTTCTTTAGACTTCTTTGACCCATTTAGAAGTTTGTTGTTTAGTTTCCAAGTGTTTAAAGATGTTTCTTATTATGTTTTTGTTATTGAGTTCTAGTTGGATCCTATCATGGTCAGAAAACTTACTCTATAGCATATTAATTCTTTCATTGTATTAAAGTTGGTTTCATAGTCCAAGATATGGTCTGTCTTGGAATGTGTTCCATGGATACTTGAAGAGAATATGTATTCTTTTTTTTTTGGTACCGGGGATTGAACTCAGGGGCACTCGACCACTGGGCCACATCCCCAGCCCTTTTTTGTATTTTATTAGAGACAGGGTCTCACTGAGTTGCTAAGTGCCTTGCCATTACTGAGGCTGGCTTTGAACTCGCTATCCTCCTGCTTCAGCCTCCCAAGTGCTGGGATTATAGGCGTGCGCCACCACGCCTGGATATTGTGTATTCTTTTTTTTTTTTTTTTTTTTAATTTTTAGTTGTAGATGGACACAATACTTCTATTTTATTTGTTTATTTTTATGTTGTGCCGGGGATCAAACCCAGTACCTCACACATGCTAGAGAAGCGCTCTACCACTAAGCCACAACCCCAGCCCCAAGAATGTGTATTCTGCTACTGTAAGGTGGGAGTGTTCTATAAATTCTTAGATTCTATTGGTTAATCGGATCATTCAGTTCACCCATATCCTATACCGCTGCTGATTTTGCCTAATTTTCTATCTGTTGTTGAGAGGGAGTCTCCAATCATAATTGTGAGATTTTGTATTTCTCTCTTCAGTTCTATCATTTATGCCTCACATATTTTGCAGCTGTTTTATTTGGTGCATCCCAATCATGATTGCTATGTCTTGGTGGATTGACCTTTTATCAATATGTAAGGTGCCTCTCTGTCTCTGGTAACTTTTCTTTACTTTGAAATCTCCTCCTCTGGTTCTCATGTGATTTGCTCCCCAGAGGTTCATGTGCTGGAGGCTTGGTCCTCGGTGTGGCAGTGCCGAGGTAGCAGAACCTTTAACAGGTAGGGCCTACTGCAAGGTAATTAGGTCAGGAGGGACACTGCCCTAGCAGGGATTAATGCTAGACCTGTGTAGTGAGTCAGTTCTTGCCAAATGTGTTGTTATAAAGTGAGGACACCCACATGCTTGTCTGTATTTGGCCATTTCTATTTTTGTTCCTCTGCCATGTTGGGATTTAGCCAAGAAGGCCCTCACCAGAGGCCAAGTGGATAGGGTTGCCCAATCTTGGGACTTTCAGCCTCAAACACTGTGAACTAAATAAACCTGTTTTCTTATTAGTATAGAAAATAAACTAATAAATCTACTTTTCAATATATTTTTTGGGAGTACCAGGGTTGAACATGGGGCACTTGACCACTGAGCCACATCCCCAGCCCTATTTTGTATTTTATTTAGAAACAGGGTCTCACTGAGTTGTTTAGTGCCTCACTTTTGCTGAGGCTGGCTTTGAACTCACAATCCTCCTGTCTCAGCCTCCCAAGCTGCTGGGATTACAGGCATGTGACACTGCGCCCAGCTAAATCTACTTTATCAATATTAACATAGCCATTCCTGTTTTTCTTTTGAGTAATGTTTGCATGGTATCTTTTCCTACCCTTTTACATTCAACTGACTGATATCATTATTATATATATATATATATATATATATATATATATATATATATATATATATATATATATTTGGTACCAGGGATTGAACTCAGGGGCACTCAACCACTGGACCACATCCCCAGCCCTTTTTTGTATTTTATTTAGAGACAGGGTCTCACTGAGTTGCTAAGTGCCTCGCCATTGCTGAGGCTGGCTTTGAACTCGCGATCCTCCTGTCTCAGCCTCCCAAAGTGCTGGGATTACAGGTGTGTGCCACCACGCCCGGCTCTGATATCATTATATTTAAAGTGAGTTCCTCATAACAGCATATAACTGGGTCATATTTTTCAATGTACTCTTCCAATCTCTTTTAATTGGTGTGTTTAGGCAGTTAGAACATTAATTGTAATTATTAATACATGTGGACTTGAGTCTATTTTAATCTTTTTTAAATATTTACTTTTTAGTTGTAGTTGGACACAATACCTTTATTTTATTTATTTTTATGTGGTGCTGAGGGTCAAACTCAGGGCCTCTCACGTGCTAGGCGAGCGCTCTATCGCTGAGCCACAACCCCAGCCCTATTTTAATTTTTGTATTTTATTTCTCTATTTTCTTCCCCCCCCCCGAATTTCTATAGACCCTTTCAGAATTCCCATTCTGACTTGTTTATGGTGTTTTTTTTAACTGTATCTCTTTGTATAACTTTCATAGTATTTGCTCTATGTATTACATCATATTGACAGAGTTTATAGTCTACTGGTGTTGACCTTTTACCATTCAAGTGAAGTATAGAAACATTACTTCTCTTTATGCCTCTTTAGTAGTCCCCATTTATAATTTGTGTTTTTATTAGAGACAGGGTCTCACTGAGTTGCTAAGTGCCTCGCCATTGCTGAGGCTGGCTTTGAACTCGCGATCCTCCTGCCTCAGCCTCCCAAAGTGCTGGGATTACAGGCGTGCGCCACCCGCGCCCGGCTTTTTTTTTTTTTTTTTTTTTTTTTTTTTTTTTTTGGTACCGGGGATTGAACTCAAGGGCACTTATAATTGTCTTAAGTATTTCCTGTACATGTAAGAGCCCTAATAAGGAGACAGCTAAGATGGCGGCTAGCTGAGAGCCATAAGAGGTGTTTCAGTATTTTCACCTGATATTCATGCATTTATCTAAGAATCTTTCTATGCCCGTGGACACTATGTGACACACCTGTAAGTTTGAGCTGTTGACACGTGTATACTTGTTAAGGCAAAAAGTATTTAACTGGGTGAGGTTGGCTAGAGAGGTTGGTTGGAGTTGGAGAGGTTGTTGGAGCCAGAGAGAGAAGTTAGAAGAAGCAAGAATAAAGAGCCTATTCATTTTCCAGTCTGCTTCCGAATTCTTTCCCCGCGGTATCGTTGCTGCAGGTGGCGATAGCTGCAGGTGGCAACATGTACATACATTTAGAACCACATTAGTTATAAATTTGTATAATTTCAAACATTTTTATAGCATTTCTTATAATGTTCTTTGTCAAAATTTAGAAAACACAACAAATAAAGTAAAATGTATTGCACTTAGCCATAAATTTACTCTATCATCCTTCATTCCTGATAGTCCAAGATTCATTCTTGTATCATTTTATTTATGCATAGAGAACTTCCATTTTCCATTCTTTTAGAGTAGGCTGCTGGCAAAAATTCTGTTTTTTCTTTACTTGAAAATGTCCAGATTTCTTCTTCATTCCTAAAAGATATTTTCACTTGAATTAAAATTCTGAATTGAGTACTTTTCTTTTAGGGCTTAAAAGTCATACCACTTCCTTCTGACCTTCGTGGTTTCTGATGAGGAATCTGTAGTTATTCAAATTGTTCTTCCCTTAGAGGCAAGCTATTGTTTCTCTCTTACTGCCTTAAAGCTACATTCTTTGCTTTTAGCTTTGAGAAGTTTGACTATGTTGTGCCTTGGTATAGATTTCTTCGAGTTTATTCTACTTGGAGTTTGCTTAGCTTCTTGAATCTATAAGCTATGTCATTTGCCCAGTTGTGAGAATTTTTAGCCATTATCTTTTTTGAATATTTTTGGCCTCATCCTCTTTCTTTTCTCTTTTGACTATCTGATGATATGATTGTTAAAAACTTTGTTATAGTCTCATAGATTCCTCAGACTCTGTTCATTTTTTTTTTTTTTTTTAATCTGTTTTTCCCCCCTTTGGTTAAGGTTGGGTGATTTCTATTATTCTAATTTCAACTTAACTGATTGTTTCCTGTACCTTCCAGATTGAACCCATTCACTGAGTTGAATTTTTTCTTCAATTATTAGATATTTTTAATTCTGAATTTCCATTTGCCTCTTTTATATGCTTTCTATTTATTTACTGAAATTTTCTATTTTTTCATTCATTTTAAACTCGTTCCTAATTGCCTGTTGAAACAGTTTTTGATTGCTGCTTTAAAGTATCTATCAGCTAATTCTAACATTTGTCATTTTGTTATTGTCATTGATTGATCATTATTGGCATCATTTGAGTTGAGGTTTTCCTAATACTTGGTAAGAGTGATTTTTGGTGGAGACCTGCATATTTTGGGTATTATGTTATAGGAATCTAAACCTTATTTAAACTCTATATTTTAGATGGTCCCTTTTGACATCACTGCAGTAGGTGACAGGGATGCTGCTTTAGTCTTATTACTTTTGGATGTTGGTTGAAGTCCAGGTTTTTACTTGCCTCTGTTGACACAACCTCATTACTGCTAGTTGGGGGCAGGAATTCCAGCTCCCTGGGTCTCTGCTGATACTACCTGCTGGGAAAAATTAGAGTGTCTCATTTCTACTCTCCACATGGACTCCACTGACAGGGAGAATTGGGTGGCCTCATCGCTGCCAGACAGTGGTGATAATCTTGACTCTACCTCAGGTATCCTCTGGCTCGGCTCCAGTGGGAAGAGTAAGCAGTGCCTTATTACTGCCAGATGGGGATAGCAATCTTAGGCTTTCCTTCTTGGGTTTCTCTGACACAACGTTGGCAGAGAGTTGGGGGCAGTTCATTACAGTCTGGTGAGGGTGAAGGTGTAAGTTCTCTCTCAACCTTTGCTGGCCACATGAGATCCAGTTTTCTGTGATATTTAGCTGGAATAGAGTAGTTATTGCCTAAGCATTTTCTGTCTTGTTGGCCTGCCTCTTTCTTTTTCTGATTCTTTGTCTAGCAAAAGCAGATTTTTGTTGGGCTTTTTGTTTTGTTTTGTCTATGCATTTTGGTGTTTCTGGATTGCAGCTTTTTAAACTACAAGTCTAGAATATTCAAGGTAAAAGAAAATCCAGAGTGCTTCCTACTATGTCATTCCTGGGTCCTCAGATCCCTTGATAGTCTGCTTTATTTCTCTCCACCTTTCAGAGTCTTTATGTTTTTATTTTGTATATAATGTCAAGGGTTTCTAGTTGTACCATTGTCCCTCAGTATCCATGGAGAATTGATTCCAGGAACCCCTGTGGATACCAAATCTGGTGCCTTATATAAAATGATATAGTATTTACATAGAACCCATGCACATCCTACTGCATATTGTAAACCATCTCTAGATTGCTTGCAAGACCTAATACAATGCAAATCGTATGTAAACAGTTGTTAAACTATATTGTTTAGGGAATAATGGCAACACAAAGTTTGTACATTTTCAGTACAGTTTTCCCCCTGAATATTTTCAATCTGTGGTTGGTTGTGAAGCCTACAGATACCAAGGGCCAAGCGTAGTTAGATGGAGTAATGAGGAAAAGTACATCTACTCTTCCTCCTGAAGTTTTATATAGCATTTTAAGTCATATCTTTTCCTTGCTTAGTGTACTGACTAGTATTTCTGGGACAGCATTAGATAATAACAGGAATAACATTTATCCTTCTCTCATTCCTCATTCACTGGGAATGCTTCTAAGATTACCCCCATTAAGTATGATGCTCAGTGTTGGGCTATAGTGTGAGACATTAAGATACAGTCAGTATAGTTAATTCAGTTAAAAAAATTATTTAGCTGGGTGCAGTGGTGCATGCCTATAATCCCAGCTGCTTGGGAGGCTGAGGCAGGAGGATTGTGAGTTCAGAGCCAGCCTTAGCAAAAGCAGGGTGCTAAGCAACTCAGTGAGACCCTGTCTCTAAATAAAATACTAAAAAGGGCTGGGGATGTTGCTCAGTGGTTGATTGCCCCTGAGTTCAATCCCTGGTACCAAAATATAAATAAATAAATAAATAAATAAATAAAATTATTTAGTACTTACCTTGTACTCTAAAGCTGGGAATATAGCTACCAGGAAATGATGTCATAATTGTTTTCTCTTACATTAGAAATTATTTTATTTAACTACAAGACCCACTTTTGTATTAGTACTATATTTTCCTTTCCTTGAGTCCACTTTGGACTTTTGGGAGAGGAGGGTGTGGAGGGTGAACAATATTATTTAAAGGTAGATAAGAGGAATATGAGGAGTATTAAGTTATATGGAGTTTTAAAGCCTATCTTGATTAAGACTTTTAGTGGCAAATAACATAGATCAATTCAAACTAACGTAAGAAATCAGGGAAAACTGTGTCCCTTTGCTCAGATACAAGATCATCTAGCAACGTCCATAAATAAGCCATGCCGCAGGGGTATCAGGGCTCAAAAAGTGTCAGAACCAGGATATACCAGAACGCTTCATACCTGTGTTCTTTTATTCTCTCTCTGTCCCCTGCCTCCACTTCTCCTGGGAAGTCAGCTTCATTCCCTTACCTGCCTCAGAGGTAGCGATAGACACATCCCAGCTTCCAGGTTCATGTCCAGGTAGCAGTAGTTTCCCTGCAATATTTTGATGTATAATAAGATGTGTTCTTGGATATAGTTAGTCTTCTTCCTGTTGTTCTGGCACATAGCTCCTAAAACTCATGGAAACGCTTTTGTATGCTTAATATGATGCTGGGTGGGTGGTTCTGGGCATCTAGAAAGCCTCAGGATGGGGGCTGGTCAAGGAAAGCCCAAGGCATGAGGAACAGGATAGGGCTTTCCATCCCTCCCTATCCAGCCAGCTCTTGTATTCACATTGTGCAAACATGACTGGTAGGAGTTCATCTTTATGCTGGGGTGGGTAAGGCCCCCAAAGTTGGAGTGGACATTTTCTTTACACTACGGGACTGTATAGCAATTACAGAAAACTACAGACACTACATAAGGGATCATTTTATACGTGCAATGATATAACTGCACAGAGTAAACTGCCCCTTACCTTGTGCCTCCAAATTAGAGCTTCTGTGAATTGCTGTGAGAAGGTTTGCCCTGGGTTGTGCTGTTTCCCGGCTGCATGGTGCTGTTTTATTGCTAGTGGATCCTCTGCCTTGCCTTGGGTCATGCTATGGCTCATGGCAGACTCTTTGTCTCTAATTTATATGCACCTTCACCTCTGCCTGGGCTTATAGATAAATCCAAAACAGAAATTGTTTTGAATATAAATACTTTCAAGCAAGGGGAGCATATTTCCTAATCAGGGACATTAAGCCATGAATTCTGCTCTTCCAGGGTGAATCTAATCCACACCCTCTCCAACTCATTTTCTTTACTGACCTTTGTTCTTTTTCTTATATTGGTGTAGTAAAAAATGTTTGGTGTGAGTGGGAATGTTAGATGCTTGCCTCTGCCTCATCCCCAATTTTCATACAAACATACTTAATTCCTGAAGGCTGCAAATTGCCCAGCAGCTTGGCGCACGCCTGTGATCCCAACACTTGGGAGGCTGAGGCAGGAGGATCGCGAGTTCAAAGCCAGCCTCAGCAATGGCGAGGCACTTAGCAACTCAGTGAGACCCTGTCTCTAATAAAATACAAATAAGGGCTGGGCATGTGGCCCAGTGGTCGAGTGCCCCTGAGTTCAATCCCCCATACCAAAAAAACAAAAACAAACAAACAAAAAAAAAAACAAAACTAAAGGCTGCAACTTGTTGTCATTTTCCATTCTTTCTTTGCAGGGAGCATGACTTTGCTGCTTCTTTCTTTTTTGTTTAAACCAGTATTATTACATATTCCACTGTTACAATCAAAACCCTTTTCTCCAGACTGTGCTTTTAGCCTTTAGATGTTCTAAGTGACTTCCTTCCTTGACACCTCTGGGTGCCTGAATCTAACTTCACCCAGCCAGAATTACATTAAGTTCAACTTCAAGGCTGCAGAGACAAACAGAAAGCTTCACTCTGCAGGTTGGACAATCTACAGAATCCAGGACAGCCTAGGAACAAAGGATGTCATGTGTTTTCTAAGGAATTTCCCACCATGTCAGTGAGAATAGCCCAGTCAGTTAGACAGTCCTTTCTGTAATATTCTCCCAGTCTCTCAAGAAGTAAATGCTGGGCTGGTCACTGTGGCGCATGCCTGTAATCCCAGCACTTGGGAGGCTGAGGCAGGAGGATCGCTAATTCAAAGCCAGCCTCAGCAATGGTGAGGCACTTAGCAACTCAGTGAGACCCTGTCTCTAAATAAAATACAAAAAAGGGCTGGGGATGTGACCCAGTGGTTGGTCGAGTGCCCCTGAGTTCAATCCTCAGTACCACCAAAAAAAAAAAAAAAAAAAAAAAAAAGAAAGAAAGAAAGAAAGAAAAGAAGTAAATGCCAGTCAGGATTTCCAGGAGAACCAGACAACTGATGTATCAAAAACCATTAGTTAAAACATAACCAATGTTATGATTGAACAGCCATCTCCTAAACAGGTCAAGTGGGAAGATTTTCATAAGAGTTAGATCATAAAAATAGGCTCAGCTGAAGTCCATTGGTATAAAAAGAGGTGACTCAGTATGGTAGAATAACAATCCTGTAGCATCCTTGGTTATTCCATTACAATTTGAGTGCAAATAACTAAAAATCTGCCTGCATTACAATGCCATTGCTGAATTTCCAGTTTTGCTTTCTATAGGGAGTAAGCACCCTATGAATATAAACATTTTTAAGGATTTTAAACTTCCAGGGGGAAAATGTAACCCAATTAATATATTTTAAAATTCCCCCATCTCAGTGAGGATAATCAATGAATACAATTCCTAAACTGATGAGTGAATCTATTAAACTGTAATTATATAAAATGTCACAGTGCCATTAGATGCAGTTTTCTTACTCTGTTTTGGCTTTACTTCTCTAGCGGTCTGAGTTACTGATAAAGGATGCCTTTGTTCCCTGAGTTTGGATCCAACCAAGGAGAGAAGTGAGAATTGGATAGATAGAAGTAGAGTATCATCATCGAACATTGCAATGATGATATATTAAAAATTCTGGGCCAGGTGTGGTGGTGCATGCCTGTAATCCCAGCAGCTCAGGAGGCTGAGGCAGGAGGATCATGAGTTCAAAGCCAGCCTCAGCAACAGTGAGGCACTAAGCAACTCAGTGAGACACTGTCTCTAAATAAAATACAAAATAAGACTGGGGATGTGGCTCAGTGGTTGAGTGTCCCTGAGTTCAATTCCCGGTAACCCATCACCCCCGACCAAAAAAAAAAAAAAAAAAAAAAAAATCTGGCCAGATATCAAGGCTAAATGGCTTCTTTGACTCCTTGCCAAGTTTTTAAGGTAGACTCACTTAACCAGGTTTCCTGCTGTGAACTACTCCAGAGAAAAAGAGTATTTCTTACTCATAAATGTTGACAGATTACCTCCAACCAGATAAGAAATATAGACCAATGACTGTGATCGACTCTCTGTGAACCCTACTCAGCTGAGACAAATAAGTTAAGGGCCTGGAGTAATTTAGAGATAAAATTTCCTCTTGGGAACCAAATAATATAGGACACACAAGTTTCATAAAGGATGCATTTATCCACTTAATGCTGTCTCCGGCTCCATGAGGGGCCCCAATAATCCTCACCTCCCAGTGTTCAGATCCTTGTGAAATATCCTCTCACATTGTACCAGGATCAGTCTGTATGACGTGTGGAAGAAGCGATCATGTGTTATGTTCAATATTGGGTCATAAAAGAGACTGTGGGATCCACCTGAGGGGCTCCCTCTTGCTTTCCTCCTTGCTTATTCCAACGGACGCTGGTTGCTGTCAGCTGCCATCCTGAGGAGAGTACTATTCAGAGAGGAATGGAAGCCTGCAGCTTCCATTTTCAGTCAGTGAAAAACAGGCCTAACAAAAGCTTGCGAGTGAGCTTGGAAGTGGACCCTCCGCCCCCAGTCAAGCCTTCAGCTAACTGAGGCCCCAGGCAATAGCTTGATTGTAACCTCAGAAAAAAACCGAGCTAGAACTACCCAGCTAAAGGGCTCCCAGATTGCTAATCCTCAGAACCAGGTTGAGATAAGGCATCTGTGTTGATTTAAGCATTTTGGAGTAACTTGTTATGCAGAAATAATTAACTAATGGTTATTTATATATTTATCAGTTTTCACCAAAGACTATGGGAATCCCTGTCCTCAAGATTTGCTATTGCAACGTGCATAGGCTTGTCACAGAGCTTCCTATGACAACTCTATGAAGCCAATGGGCTGGTTTTGAGTTTCTAGTAGAGGGAACTATGGCTCAGAGATTAAACATTATGTTCAAGGCTACAAGTTGGTCAGTTATGCCAAAATCCCTAATAAAAGTTAGGTTTGCAGCCGGGCGCGGTGGCGCACGCCTGTAATCCCAGCACTTTGGGAGGCTGAGGCAGGAGGATCGCGAGTTCAAAGCCAGCCTCAGCAATGGCGAGGCACTTAGTAACTCAGTGAGACCCTGTCTCTAATAAAATACAAAAAAAAGGGCTGGGGATGTGATCCAGTGGTCGAGTGCCCCTGAGTTCAATCCCCAGTACCAAAAAAAAAAAAAAAAAAAAAAAAGTTAGGTTTGCAACATGTTGAGGGTGTCATTAGTTTCTAGATATGCAAGAGAGAAAACAAGACTTACACTGGGATTCCACTGGGAACACGGAAGTAGTAGTTTTGTTGTTGTAGGATCCAGGGTGACAGCCCAGCATGTGTGCCTTGCTCAGCCTCTAGGCATCTTAGGATAGCTTCTGGGAACAGTTGTCTCGTCCTTGCCTTTACAGGTTATGCCTAGAGTAACATGGTTTTTTGTTTGTTTGTTTTTGTTGTTGTTGTTGTTGTTCAGGGATTGAACCCAGGGGCGCTTAACCACTAAGCCACATCCCTAGCCCTTTTTTTTATATCTTATTTAGAGATAGGGTCCAAGTTGCTTAGGGCCTTGCTAAGTTGCTGAGGTTGGCTTTGAAGTTGCAATCCTCCTGCCTCAGCTTCCAAAGCTACTGGAATTACAGGCATGCAACACTGTGCCCAACTAAACCTGAGGTTTTGACTTGGGCCAGGGTAGCCCCATTTTAAAGCATCCCCCATTTAAAGATAGCCTTTGCAACTGGAAGTTGTCTAATCACTAGCTGTCTCAAAGAGATTGGTATATAGAATGGGTAGATCTTATTTAGCGTCATTTGACTTGGATCACATCATTTTATCATGCTCATTTATTAATGTGAAGGTTGCTTTGTTACTGTTTTTTGATGAGTAGTAATATAAAAACCATACATTCTAATACATAGAATTTTAAACGAGTAGAACTTTTTTGGAGGAGTATCACAGTAACCACTAAACATGTGCGTATTAGCATAATTGAATGACACCATGCATCATTAATTAATTAACTCTTCAGCTTGATACCATAAAACATTGTAATTTACCCAAGTTACCAAGGTAAGAAATCTTATTTTCACCAAAATCACAGAAAGTACTGTAAATTAAGAAAGATTCTTTTCTAGCCACTGAATAATAATTGCACTTAAGAATTTTCTAAGGTCAAAAGAATTTAAATCTTTAGGCAGACAGTTACATCAGGTTTGATTATCCATATTTTTTACTATGAATACATTTATTTATGAATAAATAGGTTGTATCAATTAACAGTATAACAGCTGGAACAATAAAAGTGAAAATTAATGTTTTTGCATATGATTTTTTTGGTCCCTGTTGGCATTTTTGTGTTTCTTGTATTCATATTTCAAGTTGCACTTTCTTGGTTATGGTAGAGGATGGTAAATACAGCTGGTAAACTGCTGTAAAGGGGAAGGAAGAACAAAAACAGTTCTGAAAGCTCATGTAAGTATAGATTAATGCTATGAACTAGAGTATCTTCATATCAATGCCAGTGCAAATTAATAACCATATCCATAAAGAAGAATCAAAACTCCTCCTGCTTGCCCCAACCCCACCCCATACCTTAACATCAATTCTTGTTTTTGGCTCTACTTGGGGAGACCCGATCTCACAGGTTTTTAAAAATGCAGTTCAGAAATGGACAACCTGTGCTGCTCAGAAGTTTGTAGGGAAGATGCAAGCTGATGAAAAACAATTCTTCAGTTGAATTGCCTGAGGGTTTTCTGCAAAAAAGATTTGGAATATATGGCTTGTGAGAAATTTTAAAAAGCAAAAAATTTTGGAAATATGTATCAGATTAAGGTTACTTAATCTTTTCTAAGTTTAAACACAGTACCTGCACCCCCCCCTTATCCAAGACCTGCAGTAGATGCCTGAAACCATGGATAGTACAGAACTTTTATATATACCATGCTTTAAAAAAACTTTATGTACATACCTATAATAAAGTTTAATTTATAAATTAGGCACAATAAGAAATTAGTAATAAAATATAATAATTAAAATAATATAATAAAGTGTTCAGAATCTTTACTCATGCTGTTTGGAGTTATTATTAAGTAAAGTAAAGGTTATTTGAACACAATCACTATGATACCACTACAGTTGATCTGATAACAAAGATGGCTAGTAAATGACTAATAAGTGGGTAGCATATACAGTATGGATACACTGGATAAAGGGATGATCAATATCCCAGGCAAGATGAAACAAGGCAATGGAAGACAAGACAGAACAAGACACTGCTCAGAATGTTGTGCGATTTGAAACTTATGAATTGATTATTCCTGGAATTTTCCACTCAATATTTTTGAACACAGTTGACTGGATGTAAATGAAACCTTGAAAAGTAAAATTATGGATAAGGGCTATTGTTATGAATTTTCATGCTCAATCCCCTATCCTTTATGAATTAGCAGTTCATTTGAACACTTAACAACCTGTGATCCATAGCAATAATGGTTTTTCCATTCATTCACTTTTTTCAGTCATTTAAAAACACTTGTTGTGTATTTATTATGAGCCATATCTTATTCTATGAAATTATATTCTGCAGTTTTTATAGAGACTGATCTAGTGAAAAGATGATTTACAGTGCAGGAGCTTTGTAATGCTTGTGAACAGACTATAAGAGCCGGAGCCCAGACTAAGTTGTGGGTGGATTCCTTGAAAAACAATGCTTAATCTGAGTCTTGAAGTTGGGGTGGAGTGGAGATTACCAAAGACAGGAGGTGAGAATGCTGTGTGGGCTGAGTGTATCTCATGATGGTCTTTTCAATGGGGCTGAAGCAGTGGGCAGAACCAGATCAGAAAATGTTTGAGTCAAGCTAAGGAGTTTCCATGGGATTCTGAAAGCAATGAGGGAGCCACTGAAGATGTTCAAGGAGTAAAGTGAAATGATCTGTCTGGTGTTCAGAAACATCACTCTGGGGGACTTTCATTATTGGCATCTCAATGGATGTCATACACTGGCAAACATTCCCACTGGAAACCACTAGAAAACTCCAGATGAAAAGTATTTCTTTACATAAATCATTAAATAAATTAATAATGTGGCAAGAAAGTCGAAAGCACTGAAACAAAAAAATTAAGTGAAGATAGGAACTCAGGACATAGATGGGATTACAGGCATGGGTCACCATGCCTGACTTAATTGTTTTATTTTAAAATCTGTATCTAACAGCTGAAGAATAAACGCTCTTTTCAAGCACATTTAAAATATTTCAAAAATTGGGCTTGGATTGTGATTCAGTGGTAGAGCACTTGCCTAGCACATGTGAGGCACTGGGTTCTATTCTTAGCATCACATTAAAAAAATAAAGATATTGTGTCCATCTACAACTAAAAATATATTTTTTTTTAAATTTCAACAATTGGTAATCTATGGAATCCTAAGTTTTGACTTCATATAGTCTTTTCTGCACGTAGTAAAATTAAGCTAGAAATCAACTAGAAAATCATCATATTTTTAGAAATTTAATTAGTCAAATATTACTATTCTTTCTATGATTTTTTTTTTTTTTTTTTTTTTTTTTTTTTTTTTTTTTTTTTTACTTTTCAACATTTTAATGCAGTTCAAATCGGCCTGTCTCATTCATTTCAGTTCCTTCACTGCCAAACCTGGGGCAGGGACTGCTTCAGCTTCTCTGCCTTCTCCTTGTCTGTGATGACCAAGGTGTAAAGATACCTGCTGCATCGGACTTCAAACTTCACATTATCCTTGTTCTTCTTGATCTTGACAGATTTGGCATCCTTCCGCCGGGCTGTGAGCAGAAAATCTTTGATTTCCTCAATTTTCCGAGGCATGGCGACGAGACGCGCAGGCGCCGCGGCCAGGCACAGCTAACTCCGAGAACCGAAGGGAACGGAAAAGACTTTCTATGATATTTGTAAGATCTACAATGACATCCACTTGTTCATTCCTGATGGTAGTTATTTATGCATGTCCTTTTTTATCTTGTGAATTTATCCATTTTATTAGTCTTTTGAAAAAAATTTGCCTTTGTTGATTCTCTTTATTTTATGCTGGTTCTATATTTCAGTTCTGCTCTTCTATTTATTTGTTATTTCCTTCAACTTTCTTTTTGTTTAATTTCCTCCTAACTTCTTGAGGTGGATGCTTAGTTTGTTGATTTGGGGTCCCCCCAATATGTGCATTGAAAACAAAAATTTCTCTCAAGCATGATTTTAGGGGGATACTCCACTACCCTGACGTGTTTGGTCTTTTCATTAATCAAAATATTTTCTATTTTCACTGTAATTTCGTCTCTGACCTGGGTTATTAAAAATTCTTTAGCCAGGTGCAGTGGCGCACGCCTGTAATCCCAGCACTTGGGAGGCTGAGGCAAGAGGATTGTGAATTCAAAGCCAGCCTCAGCAATGGCGAGGCACTTAGCAACTCAGTGAGACTCTGTCTCTAATAAGATACAAAAAAATGGATGGGAATGTGGCCCAGTGGTCGAGTGCCCCTGAGTTCAATCCCTGGTATCAAAAAAAAAAAAGTAATTCTTTAGATGTCTTATGATATCAGAAAACATCATTTATGATTTCATTTGATATCTGTTAAAATTTGCCTTAAAAACATTTTTTTTAATGATTGAAAGTAGTAGTCTACATACTTTGATCAAGTCAAGTTTGCCATCATGTTCAGATTTATATACCTTCTGGTTATTTTTTGTGTGCCTATTCTGATACTGAGAAGTATGTTAAAATCCACCACGATTGCCTGTTTATCTACTTCCCTCTAGATTTCCTTTAAACTTTGTTTCATATATTTCTGAATCAGTACTAATAGTTTCATGCACATTCAGAATGGATTTCTCTTCCCCATTCATTGATCATGTATCATCATGAAATTTTCCTATTCGTGGAAATGCTTTTCGCCTTAAGTCCTTTTGTGATCTGCTAATATCATTGTAATCGCACAGCTTTCTTTTAGCTAGTGTTTGTAAGGTTTTATCTTTTTCTACCCTTTTACTTCCAACTTCCGTATCATGATATTTTTTTAAAATATTTATTTATTTACTTTAGTTGTACACAGTGCAATGCATTTATGTTTACGTGGTGCTGAGGATCGAACCCGGGCCGTGCACGTGCGAGGCAAGCGCTCTGCCGCTGAGCCACAATCCCAGCCCCATGATATTTTATCTATTTATTTATTTTACTTTTTTCCATACTCTTTATTGGTGCATTATAGTTGTATGTAATGTTGAAATTCATCATGTCATATTTATATTTGTAGGCAACGTAACAATATAATTTGGCCAATATCATTCCCCAGTGTTTCCCCTTTTTCCTGCTCTCCTCCTTCCCCCTGGCCCCTTTCCTCTACTCCATGGATCTGCCTTCCATCTTCAGGAGATCTTCCCACCCCCCTCACCCTTTCCTCTTTTTCACTTTTCTCTCCCTCCCCCTCACCTCCTTACCTTTCTTTTTCTTTTTCCTTCTATCTTCTGCATATGAGAGAAAACATACGATCCTTGACTCTCTGAGTTTGGCTTATTTCACTTAACATAATGTTCTCAAGTTCCGTCCATTTTCCGCAAATGACATAATTTCATTTTTTAAATGGTTGGATAAACTCCACTGTATATATATACCACATGTTCTTCATCCATCCATACATTGAAGGACACTAGGCTGGTTCCATAGTTTGGCTATTGTGATTTGTGTGGCTATAAATATGGGTATGCATGTATTATCCTTACATTTTAGATATAACTCTTGTAAATCATGTGTGATTGTATTTTCAAAATTTGCTTCCTGTTTGTCTTTTTTAAGAATATTTATTTATTTGCTTTAGTTGTACACAATGTGTTTTATTTGTATGTGGTGCTGAGGATCGAACCTGGGGCGCGCACGTGCTAGGCGAGCGCAATACCGCTGAGCCACAACCTCAGCCCCCCTGTTTGTCTTTTAATTAGAGGATTTAATCCATTTATATTTTCCCCGTTATTGATATATCAGGATTTGAGTCTGTCATCTTACTTAATATGATTTTTCCTGCATATTTTATGTTCTTCTTTCTTACATCCTTTTGATGATTCAAAAGAAAATTTTCTATAATTCTATTTCCTCTTCAGTTAGCCTGTATGTTATATGCTCTTTTAAGCATTTTTAGATGTTTACCCTTTATTGTTTATGATATGTATATTTGACTACATAATCCTAATATTAATTAATATCATTATCTCCTCCCATAAAAATGCAAGAATCACAGAATTCTTTAACTTTTTGCCCTTTTACTAACTAAAATGTCCTAGTTGCCTAGTATTTTAATTATATAAATAATGTAATCACCAATGTACCTATTATTACATTTAATACAAGTAATATTCATTTCAATTTACCCACATGCATATTGATTTTTATTTCTTTTGCCAGCTCCCAGTTTCCACTGGGTCTATTTTCTATTGATCTGAAAAACACTCTTTAATACTTCTTTCAGTACAACTCTAGTGTTTGATTCTTTTAAAATTTTTCTTTGTACAAAATGTTTAATTTCATCTTTGTTTTTTAAAGTTATTATGAAGTATACTTCTAGCTGTTTTTTTCCTCTTTGCTTTTAGTTTAGTCATTGTATTATGATGGGTTTTGGTGTGGATTTCTTTGTACTTATTCCCATTTGTGTTCTTAGAGCTTCCTCAGTTGATGGTTTGATGTTTGCAACAATTTTGAGAAATTCTTAGTCAACTGTGATTATGCTCTCTCTTCTTCTAGGACTACATTTACTGGTATGTTAGACTTCTTTCCTGTAGCTTCCTCATTTCTTACTCTCTGAATTTTTCCAATCTGTTATCTCTTTATGCTTAAATTTGATTTTTTTCCTGATTTATCTTCTACAGCATAAATTCTCTTTCTGTCTACTGTATAGTCGACTGTAAAAACCATCCATTGAACTCTTAATTTGGGTTATTATTACTTTTTAATTTCTGAATTTCCCTCTGTTTAATTTCCAGGTCATTACTAAAAATTTCAAATCATCTCTTTCATCTCCTTGAACATAGGAAGTATAGTTATTTTAAAATCTGTGTGATATAGTTTTAGTATCTGCAGCTCTTGTATGTATATTTCTATTGTTATTTTGTTGATTTTAATTCATACTATTTGTTTTCTTATGATCTAGTTAATTTTTATCATGTTTTGGACATCACATATGCAATATTTTTCACAGAAAATGTTAGTTTCCTCCAGAGTGGATTTGTTTTTGTTTCTGCCAAGCAGCTGGGGGACATTAGCTATCCAGAACCACTTTAATACAATTTGGGGGCCTGAGATGACTATACCTGAGTTGCAGCTCCTGTAAGAGTCTCGCTCTGGCTCAAGCCTACGCCCAGGGTACAGACTTTTGTAGTGTCATGCCAAATTGATGGGGGCCTGTGAGTCCTCCTCCAACATGGCAGCCCTGAACACCCAACTCTCTGAATTCAAGGGTGCCACAACTGTAGCTTTAAACTTTTAGCTTCTCTGGCTTCCCACCTCAGAACTTGCAAATGCCCCCAGGGGGAACGTGGTCCCAAATGCCCAAATACTCCCAGGGTATCTATCCTTTCCCAGATCCTAACCCTGATAATTCTTTGCTAATACAGTGGATCTCCCTGGTGCTTTTAAGCAGATGTTAATTTTTTCCAGATTTCTCTAATTGTCCTTACTGGTAGGATTGATGGAAACTAGCACACCATTACTTAAAATAGAAGTGCTTTGTCCCTGCCTTTCTCTTCAAAGTTGACTTGTCTTGAAAAAAGAAAATTGAACTTCTACCTAGTTCAGATACAATTATACATTCCCCATAAAGACCAAGTTAATAAAAATAAAACTTTAAAATGTCAATAAGTCAATAAGAAAATAGAGTCTCCAACTTTGATATCCTTAAGAGAGAAGCACCCAGAAGCATATCTAAAGGAAATAATTAATAAATGAGACCAGAATAGAATTGTAAAAGTTCTTAACAATGGTTATCAACACTAAGGTTAAAATGCAAGCTCAGTGGAGAAAAGATTTTTAAAAATCTCCATAAGGATGAAATATTTTTATCCAGAATACATAAATAAAAAGAAAAAAAAAACTAACAAACAACTCAGTAGAAAAAATGGCTAAAGATACAGACAATGATCTGAGAAGGATGCTTAAGGAAACAATGAACATTAAAAGATGGAACTGAAAATTAAAACAACAAAATGCTTTATGCCCATCATATTGTCAAAAAATTTTAAAAACCTTACAAGCTTTGGAAACAGACTGGAGAAACAAGAAGTCATCCTATAAGTCAGAGTACCAATTAGAAGAGCTAATTGTGCTTCAGCTGGTAGAACCCACTGAAAGTGGATTTATGTACTCCTTTTGACATGATCATTCCAAACACACACACACACACACACACACACACACACACACACACACACACCCCTTCAGGTATTCTTGAACATGAACACAGGAGACTTATATCAGGGTCTTCAGTACAGCACTATTAGTGGTCATAAAAAATAGGATTGTCTATCAATAGGAGAATTGATTGTAAGCATTAAAATATGTTTACATAATGTATTAACATACAACAATTAAAATTATTGAATTAGATCTGTATGCATCAACATGGATAGATCTTGAAAATGTATGGATGAGGGTAAGGACATATTGAATGGTATGAAATAATGCAAAGTTTCAAAAATTAAATAGTGCCTATATATTCTTCAAAGATGTGTGCTATCTTAGTCCATTTGTGTTGTGAATGTCTGTGACTGGATAATTTATAAAGTACAGAAATTTGTTTTCTTACAGTTCTGGAGGCTGGGAAGTCCAACGTCTGGTCACCAGCAGGTTCAATGGCCTAGAAAAGGCTGCATCCTCTGGAGGGGAGGGATATTGTGTGGCCACATGGCAAGAAGTAGAAGGAATGACAGCCCAAGGCTTCATGAAGCCTCTTTTATAGTGACCTTGGTCCTGTTAATGAGGGAGGAGCCCTCATCGGCTAATCACCTCTTAAAGACCCCACTTAAAACTATCACATAGGCAGCACCTCCATTTTGGAAAGGACACATCCAACCCATAGCACATATGAAGACTGTAAAAATATGACCATGTGAATAGAAAGGGTAGAAAACAGT
Organism: Tamias sibiricus; assembly: GCA_025594165.1. Classification (NCBI taxonomy): domain Eukaryota; kingdom Metazoa; phylum Chordata; class Mammalia; order Rodentia; family Sciuridae; genus Tamias; species Tamias sibiricus. The sequence goes on along the minus strand of CM046672.1, from coordinate 44,679,524 downwards.
TTTAGTTATCTCCAGAGGGAAGTGGGATGGAACAAAGGAAGGAAATGTGAGCTTCACCTTTAGTGGTAATGTCTTAACACAAAAAAAGAGGTCTTACACAACAAAAACAAAAGACAAGGAAACTGAAAGAAATATGGAACTAATGGTAAGATTTTTGTTGAGTTAAAAAAATTAATGAAAAAGGCATTTAACAGTTTTTAAAACATAAAAACCATTGAAACAAAAGAGGAAGAGGAGACTGAGAGAGGGAAAGAAGGAAGGAATCAAACTCAATGGATGTCCCTAGTGTCATAAGCACCTGTAGGACACAAGATGGTGACAATGACAACATTTCACATGGAAAACATTATTTTAAGAATTAGAGCCGGGCGCGGTGGTGCACACCTGTAATCCCAGCACTTTGGGAGGCTGAGACAGGAGGATCACGAGTTCAAAGCCAGCCTCAGCAATGGCGAGGCACTTAGCAACTCAGTGGGACCCTGTCTCTAAATAAAATACAAAAAAAAAAAAAAAAAAGGGCTGGGGATGTGGCCCAGTGGTCGAGTGCCTCTGAGTTCAATCCCCGGTACCACAAAAAAAAACAAACAAACAAAAAAAGAATTAGTTCCAGCATGAGTGAGGGGTGATGTCCTGACCTGTGTGGAGAGCACTGCAGGAAACACAGGAAAGAGGTGAATGACCTGGAGCCTTCCTGATGGTTCTTTGGGACAAAAGGAGGGTCACCCATCTCGAATATCTTTATCCGTAATTGGGTGGTGGCACAAGATAGAAAACTCTGGGCTTGGAAAGAACATCAAGCCTTTTACAAGTATGCATTTCAGGTGGCTTCAGTGGGCTATGGGGTAGACCAAGAATGGGTGGGCAAGAGGGGGGAGGTCTTCTGAACTCTGCTGAGTGAGACTAACCCACGGAAGAAATGCAGGTCCAGCTTCCCTCAGGCGTCCACTGGGGACTGAGCTGAGAGCATAAATGGAAGGAGGCTTGCCTTTGGCAGACCCCCAGCGCATCAGTCAGGTTTTTGTCAATATAACAAAATGCCAGACACAGGCTACTTACGATGAAGACATTTATTTAGCACTCTTGTTTTGAAGGTCCATAATCTAATAACAATAATTCAGGCTCTGTGGTGAGGGCCACCTCTTAGCTGCATTACCTCGTGGCACAGATTGCAATGGCAGGTGTGCCTGCCAGAGAAAGCAAGAGCTTGCATCATGAACCAGAAGCAAAGAAAGGATGGGGTGGGGTGGGGTGGTGCTGAGTGTGTTCCTTTTATAACAACCATCTCTTGAGAACGCAAAGGGTCACATGAGAACTACCTACCAAGGATGATCATGAGAACTACCTTGTGACCTAAGGACCTTCCGCTAGGCCCCTTTAAGGTTCCACCACCTCCCAGTAGCACCACCCTAGAGACCAAGTCTTTAAAGCACGAACCTCTTGGGGACACAATTAAGCCATGTCCAAACCACAGTACCTAGGGAGGAAAATGTGTGTTTTAGGCCTGGAATGAGCAAGGTAAGAAAGACACCTGATCAGGTTCCTGAAGTTTTGGTACAAATATTCATGTTCATGGAACTCTGCAATGTAGACTATGAATATTTAAGAGAGGAAAAACCAGGATAAAGGGAAGGAACTCCATTTTGTACAAGCTTTTTCAAGGTTCAGTCCTTAAGTTGGTGCTGCCCCATAAAGATAAAAAAAATGGATTGAAAAATTTTTTATTTAAGTTGACAAGACCTTGGACCCAGCCTTGACCTCTGAGCTTAGCTGGACGAACCACATGTGTATAAACCCACACCCTCCCACGCTTGGGCCTTCCTTTGGACTTGAGGTTGACTTTGCTCTCTTCCGCTCAGGTAGGACCACACAGCAAGCTCACATCAAGGGCAGTTTTTCCATCCACGTACCCAGATGTTCAAAGAGTTGTAAAAATTCCTGTTTTTCCAAAGTATCAAAAAATAGTCAGGGGCTGAGGTTGTGGCTCAGTGGTAGAGTGCTTGCCTCGCTACTGGGTTTGATTTTCAGATCCACATAAAATAAATCAATAAAATAAAGGTATTGTGTCATCTACAACATATATGTATATAAATATAATCAGACTCCCTAAACTCAGCTTATGTGTTAATTAAGCAATATATCACTAATTGGTTTCTAGATGAATAAAGAGGCGTTGTTTGAATATCTATTTTTAATTTCCTACTTGTGTGGGAAATACCTTATTTTTCAGTTAGTTGAAGAGCTTTCTGATTTCCAAGGATATTATAATAATTGAAAATGAGATGCTGCTTTGCATGCTGTTGTTCAAAAATGTTTTCCCCCTCTAGTGACATTTTTAAAAGTAAATAAGTGTCATTATTTTCATTCTTAATATAAACAGCATAGTCAATTTTTTCCTAAATCTGTCTATCTTATAGCATGTGAGTTTGTAATCTATGAGAGTTGGAAGGGAATTTTATTTACATGTTGGGAGTGTCTATTATAACAAATTAGAATTTCTCTGTAAGACCTATAAAAATAGTTAAAATATGATAAATCCTTCTACTAAATAGATAGTAAAAGGGTTCAAATGAACTGATACATTTGAATATCTTTGTTGAATATTCTTCTTCTTCTTCTTCTTTTTTTTTTTTTTTTTGGTACTGGAGATTAAACGCAGGGGCACTTGACCACTGGGCCACATCCCCAGCCCTTTTTTGTATTTTATTAGAGACAGGGTCTCACTGAGTTGCTAAGTGCCTCGCCATTGCTGAGGCTGGCTTTGAACTTGTGATCCTCCTGCCTCGGCCTCCCAAGTGCTGGGATTACAGGCGTGCGCCACTGTGCCCGGCTGAATATTCTTCTTAAAGTCATTGATGGTTATAGATTGTTTATCTTGACTCTGACTTGAAGAATAAAATGATATTGATTAACACATATCTACTAATTACATTTTCCCAGTTATGTGTAAATACAATGAATCAGTAAGTTGACAGTTCACATAATACGAACTCATTCTAGCACACAAAGGTGGGCTGACATCGTAAATCCCCCATTCCTGCTCTCCCCCTCCTCTCCAAAGCCTTCATGGTTCCATGGCAGCAAAGGGTTCATGGGATCTTTTCAGCTAAGAGATGAGAACCACAGACAAAATAATTTTCACCCAGCCGGGCGCGGTGGCGCACGCCTGTAATCCCAGCACTTTGGGAGGCTGAGGCAGGAGGATCGCGAGTTCAAAGCCAGCCTCAGCAATGGCGAGGCACTTAGCAACTCAGTGAGACCCTGTCTCTAAATAAAATACAAAAAAAAAGGGCTGGGGATGTGGCCCAGTGGTCGAGTGCCCCTGAGTTCAATCCCTGGTACCACACACACACACACAAAAAAAAATAATAATAATTTTCACCCTATGGAGCGAAGCACATTAAGATCTTAAGCAGGGCTAGGGTTGTGGCTCAGCGGGTAGAGCACTCGTCTGGCATGTATGAGGCCCTGGGTTCCATCCTCAGCACCAATAAAAATAAATAAAATAAAGGTATTATGTCCAACTACAACTAAAAATAAATATTTAAAAAATAGATCTTAAGTAAATTTTTATCAAACCTTTAGAAAAAGGAGGAGTTCCTAAGTTAAGAAAGGATAGGAGTTATTATAATGGAATATTTTGCTAAATTTAACTATATGCCTTTCCCCTTTATCTCCTTCCATCTTTCTTTTCTATCCACCCACCACTACCATTTGGTAAAAGCCATGGTCATCTTCCACCAAAATACAGCAGGGATCTAAAAACAATAACATAACCAACCAGCAAATCTAAGGTCTCAATGCAGATTTTGCTCTGGGTAGGATAGGGAGTCACTAGGGGGTTGAGTAATGGAAGGGTCAGGGCCTGATCCAGTTGATCACAGGCCCATTTGGGTCACCATGTCGAGAACAGACTGTAAGAGGTCTGAGCAGGGAGGCTGGGTGGGTGCTGAAGCTGGCTCCTGCCCCAGGCAGAAGTGGTGAGGACAGAAGCTCTTGAGTTCCAGATACATTTTGAAGGTTGAGCAGGTGGCATTTGTTGGTGGACTGGACATGGAGGGCGAGGTAAAGAAGATTTAAGATAGGTACCCGTCAACAGGCGAATGAATAAAGAAAATGTGGTATGTATACACTACGGAGTTTTACTCAGCTATAAAGAGGAATGAAATAATGTCATTTGTGGGTAAATGGGTGGAACTGAAGAGCACCATGCTAAGTGAAATAAGCCACTCAGAAAGTCAAGGGTTGAATGTTTTCTCTCATATATGAAAGCTAGGGAGAGAGGGAGAAAAAGGAATTTTAAAATGTGGGGGTCTCATGGAAATAGAAGGAAGACCAATAGGGTAGAGGAGAGCGAGAGAGAGGAAGGGAGAAGGGAAGGATGTGGGAAAGTACTGGGGAATGAAATCTACCAAATTATGCTATGTCCGTGTATGAACATAACACAAGGAATCCTCCATGTATTTATAATTATAATGCACTAATTAAAATAATAATACTATCCAGAGGTGGTGGCACAGGCCTATAATCCCAGCAGCTCAGGAGGCTGAGGCAGGAGGATCACAAGTTCAAGGCCAGCCTCAGCAACTTAGTGAGGCCCTAACCAACTTAGCGAGACCCTATCTCAAAGTAAAAAAAAAATAAAAGAGGGCTGGGGATGTGGCTCAGTGGCTAAGGCCCCCTGGATTTAATCCCTGGTACACCCCCTCTCAAAAAAATTAATAATAGTAACAACTGAAGGAAGACCTATATAGTAGAGCAAATGGATCAAGGGGAAGGAGGAGAAGGTACTGAGGAAAGAGACTGATCAAGCTATATTATGTGCAGGTACAAATATGGCATAATAAATCCCACTAGTATGTATAATTTTAATGCATTAATATAAATTTTTAAAATAAAAAATAAGATTTAAGAGTGGCTCTAAGCTTTTCATTTGGGTGTCTGGGAGAACAGAGCTGCCTTTAACAGAGGCGGGGAAGCTGCAGGCCGGGAGGTTAGCAGGAGAGTTCCGGAACTTGGCTTTAGACCTGTTCATTTTGACTTGACTCTTAGACATGCAGGTGGACACGTGGAGTAGGAGCATAGTGTTTACAAAAGAGAATGAAGAAAGAGATGAGAAGTCAGAGGAGCGGTGAAGACTGGAGGTCAAAGACATGCACATAATCCAGGGACAGTGGTGCACGCCTGTAGTCCTCACTACTCTGGAGGCTTAGGTGGGAGGATTCCTGGATGAGCCCAGGGGTTTAAGACCAGCCTAGGCAATTTATGAGGCCCCATCTCAAATTTTAAAAATTAAAAATAAAATTAAGAGCCGGGCGCGGTGACGCACGCCTGTAATCCCAGCACTTTGGGAGGCTGAGGCAGGAGGATCGCGAGTTCAAAGCCAGCCTCAGCAATGGCCAGGCACTTAGTAACTCAGTGAGACCCTGCTTCCAATAAAATACAAAAAAGGGCTGGGGATGTGGCCCAGTGGTCAAGTGCCCATGAGTTCAATCCCCAGTACCAAAAATAAATAAATAAATAAAATTAAATTAAATTAAGAAAAATCCAGACAGAGTCAAGGTCCTGCTGGCCTGAGTCTTGGGCCCCGTAGCCAGAGAGCAGGTTCCAGGCCAGTGGCCCTGGATTTCAGTCATTGAAGCTGACTTTTGACCAGATACATGGAACACATCTTTCAGGATGCCGGAGACCAATGGGATGTATCTGTCATGATGCGTTCGACGGTGGCTAAAGAATTTTGAACATTTACATTGTGCCACGTTGTCTACTAGGCATCCTGGCTGCATTAATTCATTTAATTCTTTGGACTCTTTGAAATCAGTCCCATTTGACAGATGACAAAACTGAAGTGGAGACTCATTAGGCAGCGCTGATGGTGAAGAAGCTGGAATTCTAACCCTTGACCGCATGACTCGAAAGCCTCATGCTCTTAACCCCTGTGCCTTTCAGTTCGTTTGTTTGTTTGTTTGTTTTTTCAGAGCTTTTGCTGCTCCTTTGACTTGAACACAGAGCTTGCCGTTCGTGGGGAAGATGAAGGGAATCGTTTTCTGCAGTACAGTGTCTGCTGTTACACACAAACATCCTAGACAAAGTTTTAAAAACCTTTAAAAATGCTTTAGTGTCTGGGGAATCTTCTTTAAGACAGTCCTATTTAAAAAATAGAGACAATTCTATTTTGCCAAATGCTAGCCACGTGTCAAGCCTGATGAAAATCTATGAATGCTCTCAAAAGATAACGGTTAAGAGTCCTCTTTTCCCCAGAGTCTTCCTAATACCTAACGAATGTGTCAGACAAGTCAAGTAGTCTGGGGACAGGTGTCAGCGATAGAAATGGGAAAGGAGTTTGAGCCTTAATGAGGGGAATCAGGTGTGGATTACACTCAGCAAGACATTAAGGATGACAGTGGATGAAACGGAAGCTAAATCGAAGGGATCATTTCATATTTAGTAAGAAATCATTCAGTTCTTTACTTCTGTGATCTCAACTCCTCATCTTGAATGCTGATGTGAAAGTAGAGTTTGACACTGGAGCACGATCCATGCCATGAATACTTGCTTATCCCCAAATAATTATATTTTAATAGAATAAGGCTGTGTTTTAAATCGTGTGTCTAGTTATTTGTAGTTATTTGGAAAAGTCAGTGATCTGTTTGTGTCTTTCATGAAGCATGAGAGGAATGATCTGGTAGCAGATGTTTTTTCCCCAGTAGCTACAAATGTACAAATGTCCTTCCCCTCAAAAAAAAGAAAAAAAAAAAGTTTTTAGCAGCACTTCTTTGCTCTTAGCCACATCTGTACGCCCTCAACCTCGGTGCTGTCCCGGGCACACTGAAGACCTGCTCCTGGCGCTGTTCACGCATGCTGCCACTGTCTCAAAGCCTGCATGGGGTGAGCTTGTCTGGCTAACCTCTAAATCAGAGGAAGGGGAGAGCAGAGAGGAGCCCTTAGGACTTCGCCTAGGAAGAGCACGCCTGTGTTTTGAATGTGATCTGTCCCTCCTAACTCATATAGGAATTTACTTCCCTGAATCATATGACAATGGTATGAAGAGGTGTGGAGACTGATTCTAACTGTGGTGTTTATAAGTGGGGTCTTTGGGAAATGGTTAGATTAGTTGGGTTACTTGGTTGACTTCTGACGGCTTTTTCTTAAGTAAAAAAATAAAAAATAAAAAAAAAAATCCATGAGAAACCACATAGATACACAGATGTACTTTCACTCCTGCTTATGATGTATCACAGCCAAGGGAGGCTGTGGTGAAAGCCTGCACCATGCTGTGTGGATTTCTGGCTCCCAAACTGTGAGCTAAATAAACCTCTTTTCTTTATAAAGCATCTTGCCTGAGGTATTTTGTTACAGAAACAAAAATCTGACTAATAAAGGCACTGAATGTAATGCAATAGTCAGAGAGTCAGGTTTAATTTGTTTTTGAAGACATAGTAAGCTGGGGCTGGGATTATAGCTCAGTGGTAGAGCTCTTGCTTGGCATGTGTGAGGTTCAATTCTCAGCACCACATATGAATACATACATACATGTATGTCCTTTGACAATTAAAAAAAAAAAAAAAAGATAAAATAAGCTAAGGAAAATGTGTTCTTTGGGAGGCAGTATATGTGTAGCTGGGGATAACAGGGAAGTACCCCAAGAACTTGGAGGTGAGAGAGGAAGGAATGACCCAAGAGATAAATGAAGAAATCTACAGGAATTGTATCAAAGCTGAGTTCTCCATTGTCATAATGTCAATGGGAGCGTTCCTGTCTCCAAAAGGATGCGCCCCTTAGAAGCAGGACTGAACCACTCAAGGTGGATGGAGAGAAAGACTCCGAGTCCTCGCTCACACCTGAATCTTAGACTTTAGGCCTCCAAATCACCAGACAATAAATCTCTGCTAAATCCGCCCACTCTGTGGTACATTTTTATGGCAACCCTCTGAAACGAGTATGCCCTGAACCAGAGTTTCACCAGCTGAATCAAGACTGTTCGTTATAATGGACCTGGTTCCTGACATTGCAGGGAAAGCAATGTCCTAAGAATATAAACCATTCTTGGGCAAAGCTGGTGTGGCCCTAGGTGATTTTCTGGCTATGGGGAATTTCTACTTGCAAGGACAGATATTTACAGGCAGAATAAATTTTGTCTAGGGTTTTTTATTTTAAAGTTCTTTTCAGATAAAATAAACATTTCAGGGTATATATACAGAAGGCATTAATACTAAAAGATATTCCTAAAGATAAATTATAATTTACTTAAATGGGTGTTTACCATTTTGCCCTAAGCATAAGTAAACTTAGTCTGTTTAGTTCAATGCTTTGCAAATCCCTAAAAAATGGTTACTTTAGAATTTCTAACCACATACTATCTGCTGGAAATGTTCAGACATTTTTTAACAATTCACACAAAAACATGTTGTAAGTTTTTTAAATGAAAATTTTGAATTTCTACACGCTTAATGCAAAAAGAGCTGTCGCAATTAGCTCAGATGACTCAGTGACCATAAGCTTTGGACCAAGTAAAAAATATGGAATTACAATAAGTGTAATATATGCTTTTATCTATAATATTCACTTCAGATGAAACTAATTAACTACATTTCTGAAAGAGTCCTTGTTTCACAATTTGACACTGTTATATTCTAGAATTACATTTTATACGTATTAATTCTGAAAGCAATTCAGTGAGGTTGACAGATTTTCTTTTATTTTGTAGATTGAAAATGCTGAGACTATGGAAAGACAAATGGCTCATCCAGAGGCATAAAGAATAAAAATTACAAAAGAAACATGAATCGATGGCACCTTTTCTCTTCTCATTCCTTCACAAATATTCATTTATGGAGAGCAGCTTCCTTGTCCAAATGCTTTATCAAGCATAGACACATGCAAATGAAGGGGACAAAGTCCTTGCTTTTGACTGACAATTATTGGATGCCCTCCTGTGCTCTGGCAAGTACTGTATCATTAAACCATTGTCTTGGTCAGTTTTCTGTTGCTATCACAAAATACCTGAGACCAGGTAACTTATAAAAAAGTTTATTTGGCTCATGGTCTTGGAGGCTGAGAAATCCAAAAGCAAGGCACTGGCATTTGCTTGGCCTCTGGGGAGAGATTCCTTGCCTAGTCATACCAAGTGGAAGGGCAAATGAGCACACATGAAACAGGGGACAAAAGGGGACCAAACCTATGACAAATCCATTCTTGCCATAACTAAACCATTCTCACAATAACGGCATTAATCCATTCATGAAGACAGAGCGCTCATGACCCCAATCTGCTCTGAAAGGTCCTACCTCTTAATACGGTTCCAATGGCAATTAGATTTAACATGAGTTTTGGGGGGACATTCTCTGTGCATGCTGAGAAAAACCCATGGAAAATTTAAACCTGGAAGCTGCCGTGGAGGGAGGAACCCCAGGTGACAGCAGAGTGGGAGCGAGTGTGACATCCCACGTGGCCACAGCTCCCCTCCTCAGTGGCTGCCTTTCAGATCTCTTTCACATATATTTGCCTTTGAATAATATATTCCAAGTTTCAGTCTTCCAGGGAGAGTGATGGTGTGGGGTTAAGGCTGCGTGTAAAAGGGGCCCCGCGTTTCTAAACCCGACATTCTTATTTTTCTCCAGAGAGAGGCAGGAAGATGGTGCACTGCCAAGAGCTGCTGAGCTACTCCCTGGCGTCAGAGTTTGCTGCTGTGACCTGCCTTGGTTTGCAAGCAGAGAGCTAGGGGACAGGAATCTTAGAAAGGAGAGGATCTGTGCAGCTTGGGCTGAAAGCCCATCATTCACATTCTTCCAGTGGCCTTCTCTCGCCGAGGGGCCCCAGGCAGACTGTTTAACCCTTTTGGTACCCAGTTTCCCTGACTATAGAACAGCAGCAATGTCAAGGATGCCCCCGAGGAAGTGCCCAGCATGGCGTCTGGCACAGAGCTGGTGTTCCACTGATGTTCCTTGTACCTGAACCTGAGTCAGCATGTTCGGCACTCTCGAGACGGTTCCCAGCACTTACCTAACAACAGGTCCCTTATGCTAAAAGAACTTACCTTCAGAGAGCCACTGCAACTGCTGCAACTTGAAGGATGCAGAGGTCACTCGCAGTCCTCAGCAAAGTCCTGCAGCCCTCCAGGCTGCACGGGAGCAGCTGCAGCCTTGTCAATCAGGAGAAGAATGTGAAAGTGGTGTCCCCACCAGAATGGGCTCCTAGCACACAGTCGTGCTGTGGTAACTGCAGGTCACACCCAGGAAGCTTGGTGGAGGCAGGGGGCGAGCTCGAGCTCGTCTGGCAGTGCCCAGGGGGATATCTTCTTCGCTGCTGGGCATACTCAGGAAGATTGCTAACAACCTTGGAAGGAAAAAAAAAAATCTCAGGTTGTCAGATAAGCAAGGACAAAAAAGCCCGTGAGGGAGGCCTGCTTCCAGCTGGAGCCCATTTCACCTGCAGCCAGGTTGTTTACCCAGATGTGATCCTGGGGCCACAGTCACTGCCCCCTTTTGGAGAGTCAGATGTGTCACCATTTCCTACCCTTTGGAGGGGCCTCCTTGCAGTGTGTCCTGTTGAACTGACTGGCACCAAGTAAGTCACCAAAGAGGGTTCCACATTAGGCATGTCTGGTTTTAGGAAGGATTACGAATAAAGATAAGCAGCAGCGGGCGCTGCTTATTGCACCAAAGTACACACAAATTGATCATAAATCTCAAACAGAGATGCTGACAGTTATTTCATGTTGAAAGGCCTGTGTTTATGGAAAGACAAATACTGCAGGATTCCACATGTATGAGGCCTTCACAATAGTCAAAATCCTAGAATCATGGAGTTGGACAGTGGTCTGGGGGAGGGGGAGGTGGGAAGTTACTGATCAACAGGGCACAAAGTCTTAGTTAAGTAAGATGAATTAGTTCTTGAGATCTGCTGCGGACCATGGTACCTACTGCTTGTGATCCTGGATTGAAGGTTTAAGCATTTGTTCAGAAGGTAGATCTCACGTTAAGTGTTCCCTCCCAGTAAAAAAAATAAAAATAAAAATAAAAATAAAACAAACAAACAAACAAACAGATGCCTGTGTTTTAAGTGATGGTTTGTACAAATGACTGAGGCAAACCCTGTCTTAGCAAGGAGTGAGTTATCCCTGAGGATGAATGAACCAGGAGAATAAAAATTAGGTGGCCGTTTTTCCATCCGTCTTACTTTTTATAGTTATTTAGAAGAAATCTGCATTTTTTTTTTTCCCTTTGGAATGTGCTGTGTCTTTGTTGGCCAGCCCTGTGCACCAGTCTGCCTGCCTGCTTCCGCTGGCTTGTCATGCTCACTAATTAGAGAGCTGCCGCCTGATTCACCTTGTTAATTAGAGGGACTTGAACACGGAGGCCTTGGGGCAGTATTCGAGAGAGCCTCGCACCAGTGCCCCGAGAAGGGAGCAGTCTGTGAAGTCATTCTTCTCATCTACCTTCTATTTTTCATTTGAAATGAATAAATCATTGAGATTTTCCTTGTGGAGGGAGAATGCAAGAATTCACATCTTTGTAAGATGTAAATTACATGTGATCAATAGGAAGGGATGGCTCGTGTATTGTACTTACATGATTTCCTAATTTACTTCTTGTCAGTGTATGAAAAACGGCCTGGAATATTTGTCTCCCCTCCATGAATCCGTGCCCTTCATCTGGAGAAAGAGGGTGTTGAGTGAGAAACGCAGTTGTTGGATTTTAGCCGTTGGGATCAGGTCCAGTGGTTCGTGGTTCACTTGCACAGAGGGAGGGGGATGCTTCTGGAAACCAGGCCTCAGAGGAGCATCCATTGGACCACGGTCTCTTCAGCCTCCCCTGGGGCCCTGCCTGCTCAGGAAGAACAGAGGGTACTGTGGGTAATTTCAACTGAGATGTTCTTTTTGTAATAGGTTTTTGGTGTACTGTGTATCTTTTGAAAAATTTAATTTTTAGCCGTGTGGTGGTGTATGACTATAATCCCAGCAGCATGGGAGGCTGAGGTAGGAGGATCACAAGTTCAAAGCCAGCCTCAGCAATTTAGTGAGGGCCTAAGCAACTTAGGGAAACCCTGTCTTGAAATTAAAAATAAAAGGGGCTGGGGATATGTGGCTCAGTGGTTAAATGCCCTTGAGTTCAAAACTTGGTATGAAAAAAAAAATCTATATTTTAAAATAGTACTTGGGCTTGATCTGACTATGAACCCAATCATGGAAGCAGTGGTGTCTTTAAATTATATGTTGCCTTTTCTTCTTACCTGCATAGGTCACTTTGGATATTAGTTTCAGTAGCTTTCTCTTCAGCTACTTGATTACAATGATGTGTTATAGAGTTGGAAAAAGCAGCTGTATCTCATTGGTGGGAAGGAGGGTAGTAAAAGGGGGGGGGGTCTCTGCTGAGGAACCTGATTAAATAACCTCAGCACTTGACTTTGTGGTAAATGAATATCTTAAGCACGGTTAACCTATTTACTCATCCATAGCTTTTGCAGTAATCGTATAGGCTCACTTGCAGAGATTTTGGCAAAAGATTTGCAAATATTTCTTTAGAGAAAGGAAAGGATTTTACATTTTTTCTTCCTGGGTAAAGGCATGGACCAGGGGAACGTTCTTTGCACCCTTTGAGATGACTTACAGGCTAGCATGTGAAACGTTGCCCCACCCCAGGGGGAACTCCCTGTCCTTGGGACCTAACTTGCAAAGGAGGAAGGAACTCAAGAAGCAAGCAGTAGCCGGGCGCAGTGGCGCACGCCTGTAATCCCAGCACTTTGGGAGGCTGAGGCAGGAGGATCACGAGTTCAAAGCCAGCCTCAGCAATGGCGAGGCACTTAGCAACTCAGTGAGACCCTGTCTCTAAATAAAATACAAAAAAGGTCTGGGGATGTGACCCAGTGGTCGAGTGCCCCTGGGTTCAATCCCTGGTACCACAAAAAAAAAAAAAAAAAAAAAAAAGAAGCAAGCAGTTACTAGCACACAATGTGGCAAATGCTCTGGGGCCATATTCAGTACACTAGGGTGGGGGCCAAAGTCACAGAGGTGGGGGGGGGAGGTTTGTGAGGGCCCCTGGGGAGGGAGCAGAGCTGGAAAGGTAGAGAAGGACTTCTAGGCAGGGGGCACATCCTGTACAAAGATATGGAAATGTCTGGCACATTCTAGGGTGTGAGCTGCTTGGGAGGGCCAGAGGGAGTCTGGTGGCTGCAAAGGCAGGGAGGCACCACTCAGTTTCCAAAGGGCTGCCTTCCAGCCTCCAGATGTGGCCTGGGCTTCTTTAGGTGTGGCAGCAGCTGCCTGCTGTGAGCCTCCAACCCTGGTGGGAAGACTTCTGGTAGGTGACTCAAGGGTCATTCTGTCCCAGCAGGAACCCAGGCAGGCCTGGAGGATGCCACAGAGGGTACAGAGGTGTGCTTGGCTTCTTGGACACCTTTCCCTGGGCACAGCTCCAGTCCCTGGGTGCAGGAACCACTGAATGAAGGGAATCGAGGGAGTGGATTGATGGTGGATTCTAAGTTGAATCTCACCAGCAAAAGAAGCCACCTCTGTTAGAGCCTCAACCTATTTGATCTTGGGAATTTTAAGTTCAATTTTATTTTTAATTGGCACATGATAATTATACATAGGATGAGATAAAATGTGATGTTTTGATGCATGTAGAATTGTGTAATGATGGAATCCTGGTGATTAGCATCCCATCATCTCACCCATTGATCCTTTCTTTGTGGCGAGGATATTCAAAATCCTCTCTTCCAGCTAACTGGAAATATACAATACGTTATTGTTAACTATAGTCACTTTAATGAGACACAGGACACCAGAACGTGGAACACGTGAGAGTTTGACGGAAGGTCCAGGTTGCAGCCATGGGCCTTCCTGCAGCACTTCCCATGTACACCTGATCCAGGTCCTCAGGTGTGGTTTGAACACCTGTCCTTTTCTAGGGTCTGTGCAAATAACCAAGGATACAAAGATGAAAAGGAGCCCATCTCCTGCCTGTAAGATGCTTGCAAGAGCCAAGCAGAAGCGGCGCGTGTTTGCAGAATGGTAGAGAATGCTCTGTGAAGAATAAAAGCTGCATCTGGGAGAGGGGGATCTCACAGGGGAGGTGCTGCTGCTATTGAGTTTTACAGAATGAAGAGGAATTTATTAGACTGCCGAGATGGGCGAGAGTTTTTCTGGACAAGGAGCAGCAAGAGCAAGAGCAAAGGTTTGGGAATGCGCAGGGTGTATCCTGGGGCTACAAGGGCTCATTAAGGTTCTGACTCACGGGGGTTTGCAGTAGGGCCCAGGGAAGAGAGAACTGGAGGATTTAGGGCAGAGTGGAAACAGGATCAGATTTGAATTTATAAAGGAGGCTCCTGCCCCCCTACTCCAGTTATACAGCGTGGGTTTGCTTTTCACATTATTTTGTAAAGTATCGTGCAATGGCAGAGGCGGTGTTACCATCCAGGCAAGAGCTAACCAGCAGAGGCAAAGGAGACTCAGGGCCAACAGGGCTTGAGCAGGGAGGAGTACCCAGGAAGAGCTCTGGAAAATAAACGGCACCATGAATTAATGCCCTTTTCTTCGTAGTCTTGCAGTTGCATCCTGCAACTATGTGAGACTTCCTGCTTCACAGCTTACTGGTTTACAGACATGGAATGGAAAATCCAGCCACATTGCCACCCACCATCCAACTGGTGCTGGATACGAGAGGATGAATTCGCCTCCACTAGAACCTATCACTGCCTCTCCCTTGGTTGTGAAATGCCAGCTGCAGGCTGTGACATCCCTGTCAACTTTATATGGCGTGGCCCTCCAGCCGACTTGTTCTTTTTTCTTTCTTTCTTTCTTTCTTTTTTTTTTTAAAACAAAGTTCCTCTTTGGAATAGTGAGTGCTCAGGCTTACCCCAGACAGCAGGGACAGCCCCCAGGGGACACAGAGCTGTCCCCCTTTCTAACTCAGGAATGCCCAGGGTGCCTCCACAGGCTTGAAACCATGCTTTCCTTCTCAGACAAGTCCCATCTGTGGAAGGAGATTTCCGGATCACTGCGGGAGGCTCACCAAGATGTCTCAATACCGACCTAATGGAGTCCAGCATCCTAGACTCATCTCCCTGGGAAAGAAAGGTCAAGCGAGGCACAGACTCGACTGTTCCGTGAAGGTCACAGCTGCCATCTTCAAGGGTTGGAGAAGATGCTTGGATGTCATCTGTAATCCCTCCTGAGTCATTCAGCCACCGTGTATGTCGGACAGGTACCATGCTGGGCCCTGGAAGGGTTATGCACAGCCCCCACCCTCCCCCCACTTGCGGACACTAGCGTCCCAGGTCCACAACATGCTCCCAAAGGGCGATTTCTTGCCGCTTTCTGTTGCCCCCAAAGTCCAGCAGCGCCATGGGCTCTGCTACTTGCGCAGCAGTTTCTCCAAACACTAAAAACGTGTCATTTGCTTGATCATAAAGTTGGGGCATCGTGATGGCACACGATTTGCAAAGTACAAACCTGCTGGGCTGTTTCAGGAGCAAGTGCTCCACCTTGTTTGGTCAAATACACAGTACGTGTCCCCAAATCCACCTACACAGCGCTATGCTGATGACCGGGCTGATTTTAATACTTTAATTTCTGGGCTTTATCTGCATTCCTTTGTATATTTGTTGTTTAAGATGCTCTTTCAATGGATTTTTTTTGGGGGGTGGGTGAGAATAAGGAAACATTCTAAACTTGGAGGGATTCCTTCGCAGTAAAAATGAATGTTAAGAGCCGTAAACTTTCCAGGTACAGTGATGCACGCCTATAATTCCAGTGGCTCAGGAGGCTGAGGCAGGAGGATCGCGAGTTCAAAGCCAGACTCAGCAAAAGTAAGGTGCTAAGCAACTTGGTCTCTAAATAAAATACAAAATAGGGCTGAGGATGTGGCTCAGTGGTCAAGTGCCCCTGAGTTTAATCCCCAGTGGCTAACCGCCCCCAAGAAAAAAAAAGGAGTGATAAACTTCCAGCAATTTGATTTGTCTAAAGTGATAATGCCCACTTCCTCCCAAATAGGTGCTCTGGGATGCTACCATGCCAGGTAGGATGGAGTTGTTATATACAAGGCAGACAAGTAAGTGCTGTTTACACTCATAAGAATGATTAATGTTGGCCACCCTCGAGTTGATGGACTTGGATAAAGGGGCTTGCAGGTGTGTGCAAACACAGATGGACAAACTACTAAAGGCAGGACAGGTGTGCTGAATGCTCATGGCAAACTCCCCCAAAATCAGTGAGTAGAAAATCTGTTTGTAAAACATAGGTGTTAGTGCCAGGCATGGTGGCACACATCTGCAATCCTAGTGGCTCAGGAGGCTGAGGCAGGAGGATCGCAGTTTTGAGGCCAGCCTCAGCAACTTAGTGAGACCTAGTCTCAATTTTTTTTTAAAAAAACTGGGGACGTGGCTCAGTGGTAAAACACTGCTATATTCAATTCCCGGCAACCCCACCTCCAAATAAAATAGGGTGAATGTGTCATTAGTTTTTCTTGCTGGTCCTTTTGCCGGGATAGCAAAGAATCATTAAGTCTAAATCTTTTTTTTTTGGGGGGGGTACTGGGGATTGAACTCTGGGGCACTCGACCACTGGACCACATCCCCAACCCTTTTTTTCGTATTTTTTATTAGAGACAGGGTGTGACTGAGTTGCTAAATGCCTCTCCATTGCTGAGGCTGGCTTTGAACTCGTGATCCTTCTACCTCAGCCTCCCAAGTGCTGGGATCATAGGCGTGCGACACTGCGCCCAGCCCTTAAGTCTAAATCTTAACTCATATTTATATTTTCAAATTTGGCAATATTTTTGTGGCTATGACTTGAAAAAGGAAATGTTTGATGCTTTCTTAAGAGTGAGAACTATATTCATAATTCTATAAATATAGTAGTTCCCCATTATACATGGGAGATACATTCCAAGACCCTTCCCTCACCACTGCCATGGATGTCTGAATTAGCAGCTAGGATCAAGCTCTATACATACTATAATTTTTCCTATAAATACATATATACATATGACAATTTATAAATCAGGCATAGTAATATATTAATAACAATAGCTAAGAATAAAATAGAACAATTATAATAATATAATAATAATCATAATAATATATTATAAAAAAAGTTATGTCATCTATCAAAATATCTTAATTGCCCTGGACTTGCCTTTCTTCTTATGATTATTTATGAGATGATTAAATGCCCGTGTGGTGAGATGAAGTGAGGGGAGTGACATAGGCATTGGGACATAGCATTAGGCTACTGTGACCTTCTGCTGATAGGTCAGTAGGAGGAGCGTCTGCTTCAGATGATCCTGGATCATGGAGCCAAGATGACGCGATGGCAGGCTATGGGACCGTGGTTGATTGAGGGTAACTGAGATATTGGAATGTGAAATTGGGGAGAGGGGGACCACGGTGCCTGTTGAGCGCCCCCTACAGGCCATGCTCTCTAACAGGCACGGGGGTTTCATCCTTGCCCTGCAGGGGCTCATGGTCCACTGGGAGACAGACATCCGGGCCAGCACCACCTCTGCAGTCATTCCTGGGACAGGAAGTCGTTCCAGAAGAAACACCTTGGTCAGTCTTCCAGAACATGGCATGGGAATGAAAGAAAGGAGGGCGTGGGGAGCAGTCAGACAAGGAGGGCATTGAGGTGGGGGAGGCAGGGCCAGGGGAACCGTTCCAGCAAAGGGTCGGGAGCAAGCAAAGGCCTGGGGACCGAAAGGCGACAACTGCTCTGGCTGCTGAGCAAAGGTTGCAAAGAGGCAGCTCCCAGGCAGCCTTGCGTGGCTGGCACCGACTGCATTTTCCTTCTTTGTAAGTTAACTGCCAACATTTAAATACTAAGAGGTTGCACACTAAAAATCAAACCAAACCAAACCTGGATTTCTGCTCTTTCTTCATCTGGCATCTACTTCCACGCCTGATAGCAGTTAACTGGAACCTCCTTCCCCAGAGTGAGGGGCTACAGAGACGCCCTTGGCCCCTGCAGCAGAGGAGCCTGGAGCTGCGGCATGAGGGGCAGGTGCAGAGGGGCCGGACCTCGCTAGGTGGTGATGCCATGTTTTGCAGGCAGCAAAATCCGTCCTAGAGCTTTTAGCACAGAGCTACCTGAGCAGGTTTCAGAAAGAAGTCTGAGTAGAGCCCAGAGAATGGAATTGATAGGGCGGGGCAGGGATGGGGGCGGCAGCTGGTTACCCTAGTTCAGGGAGGGCTTATGTGGAACATGCAGTAGGTAAATCATGTCCCCCTCCAGCATTGGTTCCTAATTCCTGGAACCTTGTGAATGTTCCTTATATGGGAAAAGATGTGGCGAAGGCTTTGGAGATGGGGAGTTTATCCTGGATCATCCAAGTGGGCCCTAAATGTAATCACGTGCATCCCTAAAAGAAGGAGGCAGAGGGAGATTTGACACAGATATGGAAGCGAAGGTAGGAATGATGTGGCCCCAAGCCACAGAGTGCCAGCGCATCAAGGTGGGCCCAGCTGACAGCCAGTCTGAGATTCAGCCATGGGTGCAGGAGGGGGCTCAGGAAGCAGAGGGAGGGATGCAGGGAGGACAGGAATGGGAGATGTCCCTGTAAAGGTGAATGATGACCTGGAGACTGCAGGGGGTGGCTGAATTGCAGTCCTGCTGGGGATGCTGTGCAAAACCATGTGGAAACACCTCCAAATTGTCCCTTGAAAGGACGGGAAGCTGTGGGCATGACAAGCATCTGCTTCAGGTTCCTGAGATCCTGCCTTGGGCTAATGCTTGGGTGGAAAACCCTGTAGGAAGAGCAGGGCAGGGGGCAGTCCCGGCAGGATGGCCCAGCGCATTGAGGAAGCTTTGGAAACCATCAGAATGGCTGATACAATAAGCAAGGACAGAGGCTGAAGGAGGCTTTGGATAAAAGAAGGATTTTTAAAAAAAAATATCATTCTTTAAAAAATGATCAACAAATGCTGTGAAGAACCTAATCGGTAACAGTCTCTGAGGATACAGCAATTAACAAAACACATGAAGCTTCTGTCCTTGGAGAAGAAACACACAATAAAAGAGAAATAATTTCAGATGCTATAAATATGTTCATAAAACATCATTTCAGATATTGATAAGCATGAAGAAATAAATGAGAACAATGTGATAGAGAGCAACAGGGACACTTTAGCTTGTATGGTTAGGGAAGGCCTGAGGAGGTGGCAATTGTGCTGACTCATGGGTGATGAAAGGGACCAGCTGGGTAGAAAAGTGGGGGAAAGTGTACCAGTGCAAAGGCCCTGGGGCAGCTGTTCAAGGCAAAGAGAGGAAGCCATGAGAGGCAAGGTGAGTGGAGGGGATGAGGGCGGAGCTTCCGGGGTCATATCACACCAGGTACTGGGATCCATGGAGCGGATGTGTGTCATGTTGGTATGGGAAGCTTGTTGGCATGTTAGAAGCAGGGAATGGCCCGATCTGATTTGCATTTTTAAAGGTTGCTCTGGCTTTCTTGAGCAGAATGGATTCCCAAGGGCCAAGAGTAAAGGCAGGGAGGCTGATGAGGAGGCTCTGTGGTCACTGAGCTGGTCACTACTGGATAAAATGATACACAGGCGGACAAAATTCCTATCCCCAGGGTTACTGGGCCACAGCACTGATGTAATGTGTTGTATTAAATAGAGTAGAAACTCGATAATTACCTGGCGTCAGTTTGCAGGTGATGTATCCTATCAGGTGTGTGTTGTTAGCAGGTATTATGCTTGTTTAAGAGAACTCTATCAATTAATTAGCTGTTTGGATTGGGTAGTGGAAAATGTACCTTAAATAGGCGTAGGATTTTTTGCAGATCAACTCATTACTATAACAGCTTCCGGAGCGTGCCACAGTCAGTGCACATGGCCAGGATTAGGCCTGTTTCTGGGGACAATGATTCCCCACTGGGCCTGCCCTCACCAAGTTGCTTTGCAGGACTGGTTGGAAGGGAGAATATAATGTAGCTCTGATAAGGCCCTTCTGCCTGCCATGGCTGGGACCCCAGGGGACAGACACAGCATCCTGGTGACCTCAGGTGAAGGTGGCTGTCATGTGGCCCAGGGCTGCAGCCCAGACCTCACTGTGCCTGGGATGTTAGCCATCCTCTGCCCGCACACCCCTGGGGGGCTTCAAGATGCTGCTGGGAGAGTGTGGGACATGGAGAGGGGAGCGGGAGAGGAGTGGGCCAGGAGTCTGGTCATATTGTGTCCCGGGGGGGGGGGGAAGGATGGAAGGTCAGGGTGCCTCCACCTGTGCTCTGGGCAGGGCGTGGCTGGGGCAAGGCTGCCCAGAAAGGGTGGGAGTCTTGCCCAAGACCCTAGTGACCTCAAGAAAGCTTTTTTAGGGAATATACTTGCAGGAGCCCTGTTTGGGGAGATGGCTTAAATTGCGATTGACTATGGGCCATGGAGATTTGGGTATTGCCGCCTTCCATAGTCTCACGGGACTTGGCCCGGATCTCGCGGGACTTGGCCCGGGATCTCGAGTGACTTGAGCCGAGATTGCTGATCGGGTCTGCGCCATTTTTTGGTGGTGTGTGGTGCATGTTAGTCGTTGTTAGAGCCAGAGAGAAAAGTTATCAGAATAAAAAGCTGTTTGTTTCCAGTTCGCCTCTGAACTTCTTCCCGCGGCTTCGTTGCTCCAAGCGGCCATCGCTTCAGGCAGCAACATATACTGATTAGTCTCTGGACTGGGTTGTGGTGGAGATGGTGTGTTCTCTAAGGTCAGTGTAGGTAATATGTTTAGAGGCCAGATTGCTGCTCGCACCTGACCATGGACCACTTCCGATAGCTCTCAGACCACCTGTGATGGTGATGGACTCAGGATCAAACTGAGGACAAGTCCTGGCTCTCCCTTTGGGAGCCTCAGTCTCTTCAGTGGTTAAATGGGAAGAACTCTGCCAGTCCTGAGTTCAGGGAGGATTAAATGGAGGAAAGGACACTGGGGGTGTGCCAACGTGGATGAGCCTTGGGGATACTGTGCAAAGTGAAGTAGCCAGACATAAAGAAGACAAATATCGTAGGGTTCCATTATGGTTTAGATGTGAGGTGTCCCTCAAAAGCTCATGTGTGAGATAATGCAAGAGAGCTCAGAGGTGCAGTGATTGGGTTATGAGAGCCTTAACCTAAGCAGTGCATTAGTTCCCTGATAGGGGTTAACTGGGTGGTAACTGCAGGCAGGTAGGGTGTGGCTGGAGGAGGTGTGTCACGGAGGGCGTGCCTCTGGGGTTTATATTTTGTCCACCATGAGGTGAACTGGCGCCCCCCTCCCTGTCTCTCTCTCTCCTTCCTGGTTCCATGTCCTGAGCTTCTTTCCTTTACCACACCCTTCTGCCATGATGTTCTGTCTCATCTTGGGCCCAGAACAATGGAGTTGGCCATTTATGGACTGAGACCTCTGAAACTATGAGCCCCCAAATAAATTTTTCCTCCTCTGATTGTCCTCATCAGGTCTTTTGTTCACAGCAGTGAAAAAGCTGACTAAAACAGATTCCATTGATGAAGTTCTGGAATAGACACATTCATGGAGACAGAAGGTAGACTAGAAGTTCCCAGGAGCTGGGGGGAGAGAAAATAGGATATCATCTTTTGATGGGTACAGAGAGTTTCTCTTTGGGAAGATAAAAAGTTTCTGAAGATGAATAGGGGTGATGGTGATGATAATTTTTAATGATAAATTTTATATTATGGCAATTTTAGTTTTTAGTAAAAAGATTAGCATTAGCTGGTAAACCCAAATTGGGGTTCTAGGGATGCTGTCTCTGTGTTGACCCATGACCTAAGCCAGGACCCCAGCCACAGGAGACCAGAGGGGAGGAGACTAGCTAATTATAGACAATTTTGAAAAGAACTAAAAGAAATGAAAAAGAAGAGCTTTATCACCAGTAATACTCATAGTTATCTATGCATTTTAAGATTTTATGTATAACTGGCGTGGTGGTGCACGCCTGTAATCCCAGCACTTGGGAGGCTGAGGCAGGAGGATCTCAAGTTCAAAGCCAGCCTCAGCGATGGCGAGGAACTTGGCAACTCAGTGAGACCCTGTCTCTAATAAAATACAAAAAAGGGCTGGGGATGTGGCCCAGTGGTCGAGTGCCCCTGAGTTCAATTCCTGGTACCAAAAAAAAAAAAAAAAGACCTTATATAATTTTATACCTGGATTTTTGTTGTGGTGGTTATTTAGCATCACTTTATAAACTTTTCCTTATAGCTCTAGAAATTATTTATATAAAACATGGGTGATGGCTATATATATCTCATGTGATTCATATGCCATAATTTGGATATTTAGGTTCTTTCTAGATTTTCACAATAAAGAGGACATGGTGATCAACATCTTTGTGCATAATCTGTATTTACAGCTTATTTCCCTGGAATAAATTTTAAAAAAAATTTTTTTAAATTTTTTTGTTGTGGCCACAACACCTTTATTTGATTCATTTTTATGTGGTGCTGAGGATCGAACCCAGTGCCTCATATATGCTAGGCTCCACCACTGAGCCACAACCCCAGTCCCAGAATAAATTTTTAGAAGCAGAATTATTTAAGTATGAAATTGAGCCCCTTTAAATGTTTTGCTCTGTGATGGCAGATCAATTTCTGAAAACAAAATAAAATTGAAAAAACCCAAAACTGCTCCCTTTGACACCCTCATCTGGCTGGTGGGGTACCCTTCTTTGAGTTCCTAAGATTGCAAAGGGACGGAGAGGTGTGGAAGAGAGGCAGAGTTGGAACTGGAGAGTGGCTGCTGTCAGCCCTTGTCCTAAGCTCTTCCAGAGGCACTGGTGTGGCGTGGCCTGGAGCAGGGTGGAGCCCCGATCTCTACCTGCACCTGGCCCTGGGTCAGTCAAGCTCTTCCACATACCTCCACGTGACCTTGGCCATGTTTCTGAATTTTGCTGGGCTCTGCTGTATCTTGGGTCCTAAGTGTCCTCAAAGGTCCATGAGGTAAAGGCTTGGTCTCAGCATGGCACTGTTGGAAAGTGGTAGATATCTTAAGAGGTAGGGCTTATGGGAGAACTTCAGGTCACTAGGGTTGTGCCCTTGAATGGAATTGTGGGACCTCAGAACCTCCCTCTTGCTCTCTTTTGATTCCTGGCCTGGGATGAGTGTTTTTGCTCTGCCATGCACTCCCTCCCTCAGCACAGGCTCACAGTAGTGGGAAGAACCAATCATGAACTGAAACCTCTAAAACTAAAAGCGCCAGAACCTTTTTTCTTTATAATTTGACTATCTTGGTAATTGTCATAGTGACAGAAAACTAACACAGACTCAGTTTCCTCATCAGTAGTAGGGGGCTGATAATACTTATTTCTGGAGGTCATAGTGAGGGTATAGGTTTCGTATGTCAAAGTACCAGGGCCAGCCCAGTGGGACAAAGCAGCACAGAATGTTGCAGCCATTTCCTCTCCTCCTGCCACTCACAAGACAAAATCCTTCTCCTCTCAGGCCCCTTTCCCCAGCAGGGTGGGCATTGAGATGACATTGACAGTGCCCACAGTGAACTGATGCTCTGGAAAGCTCTGGGGGAACCTCTTAGCAAGAGGCTTAGAGAGAGCCACCCTGAGGCTCTTCCTTTGTGCTCCTTGGCCTCTGGAATCTACCCATCCCTAAATGTCACTTCCCCAGAGTCCCTACTGAGTTTGAGGCCTTTGCTTTCTAGGTGATCATTTTGAGCAAGTAGACCCTTCTCTTAATATATTCAACAGACATCTGATAATTATGATAACCCTGATGGGTGGTGAGCAAGGCAAATTAGCTAAAAGATGATTGATTTTTTTTATGCGCAATTTTATCTTCAACCTTTCCTAGCAACGTGCTATGCCAGAGTAATAATTTCTTCTCCCAGGTATTCGCCAGTATAGAGATTGCTCATCTATTTACCGTTGCCTGGAAGCCTCATAATTACAATACAGTCCAAGTGCCCATTTTCTTTCCCTGACTACAAATAGGGATCAATCGAATTTTAAATGACTGCTCCGGGGCTCGCTCCTGATCGTGACCTTTGTAAATGATTAGAGCTCACCACTGTTGCTGTCTGCCCAGAGAAGGCGGGCGGGCAGAGCCTTCTAACTGGCATTTCATCTGGACCTGGGCCAAAGACATTCCAGGTAAGAACTGACAACGAGCAGCTGGTAGAGAAAGGGCTTGTGGACTTTCTCTCCAGCCCGTGGAAGCTGCCTGTGTCCCATAGGCCTGCTTCCTTCCCTTTGTCTAATTCTGGGGTTCTGGGGGGTGTGTTTGCTCTGGAGCCTGTTGACAGAGCTGTGCTGGGTCCTGCTGGGCTGGTGCTTGGGAAAGGGGAGGCTGAATTCAGAACGTCCCAGGAAGCTTTCCACCTGCATGCAAACATTGTTAGTTGCCAGAAAGAAGCTTCTTTGCTTTTGTTTTGGAGTCCTTGGTTATGATCTCCAATGCTAACTTTTTAACCTGCAGGGTAAGCAATTCTTACTGAAAAAGTTGAGGCCAGGCCTCTGCTTAAGCTCCCATTGAACTGCCCAGGTTGTCATTGGAACTGGGTTTTGTGATTCAGGGTAGAGTTAGCTGCAATGTTTGAGCCTTTTGAGACCCCTGGTGTCACTTGAGCCCTACTACAGAGCTTCCCTAAACAGGGCCCCTCATTTCAGAGGGGAAGAGTGGGGCAGGCTGTTTCCTATTGGTTCCTCTCAGAATCACACACACCTAGCCGGGCGTGGTGGCGCACGCCTGTAATCCCAGCACTTTGGGAGGCTGAGGCAGGAGGATTGCGAGTTCAAAGCCAGCCTCAGCAATGGTGAGGCACTTAGCAACTCAGTGAGACCCTGTCTCTAAATAAAATACAAAAAAGGGTCTGGGGATGTGACCCAGCGGTCGAGTGCCCCTGAGTTCAATCCCCGGTACCACAAAAAAAAAAAAAAAAAAAAAAAAAAATCACACACACCTGCTTAATGGCACTGATGGGCCCCATGGTGGGGGTGGGGCAGCAGTAGCGTATGTTTGAACATTTGGTGCTCTGGCTGCTAACTCCATTTCTTTACTACTTTTAGAAATGCATTTGCTATCTTTTCCTGTGGACTGGGTGTGGACTGTGCCTTTTAAATGCATTCATGTCGGCCTTGCCTTTCCAGAGCCTTGAATAGCAAAATATTTCCTTTGGGACAGCGGTCCTTGGGCTGTGTGCTGCTAACACTGTTGGGTTTCTTGGCACTCTCTGTTTCTGTCTACACCTTCCCTCCCCTCTGCAGCCAGGTCAGTCTCCTGGGGACTAACACTCCTTTGCTCCTGCACAGGCAAAGCAACCCAGGCAGTGCCCCAGATCACCCCACCCCACTCCTCCACCTCCTCCCATTCACCTCCACCCAGCTCCACCCCTCTGTGCCAGCACTGGGTATCGATGGCACCATTGGAGATGGCACCTGCTGAGGATCCAGACAACTCTTACCTTGTTCCTGCCCCAGAAACTCTGGGCTACCTTTACAGACACTTTATAGTGCTGCTCCCCAGGGAAATCTTGTCTTCCTATCAACCCACCAGAGTTCTCTGTGGCTTCTGGACACCCGAGGTCCTAGGAATAGAAGGGGGACCAGGGAGACGTAAACTGAGATGTCCTGTGTGCCAGCCTTTATCCCACGGCTGACCTGCCAGCATCTCTCTATGGTGCTGTGCCAACAGAAGTTTTAGAAAAGCATCAGTGTTGCCCAGAAATGAAAGCCATCTTCTAGAACTTGAGATCTAAATTCACATGCAACATTCCAAGCAAACCACTTTGGTCATGCTGCTTGAATGTTCTAGAAGGTGTGTTGAGGATGCGTTCTTCCCATGGGTCATGAACATATATATGCCTGTCGAGAGTCATAACAGTAACTTGGAAAGGGAATTTGGAGAACGACTCTTTCTCTCAGACCTGACTCGGATGAGGCAAAGGATAGAACCAAAGAGCATCAGCATTCACCTGCTCTTGAAATCCACGAGTGGAATTCCCTTGAGCTCCCTGCTCCGGGTGGAGGTGACCTCTGGCCTGGATGCACAATAACTTCTATTTCCTGTGCCTAAACATTGTCTCTAGTTTGACCTTAGAAATGCAGCAAAGCCCAAGGGCTACACGTTTTCTTTGACCTTTCCCTTTACTTATAGAACAGGTGATTGTTCATGTCATTGGTTGGGGGCAGAATTAAATGGGCCTTTCCAGTTATCATCATTGGGTTTTAATATATACATGCTAGCAAGCTCCAGTAATTCAAGCACAGCGTATTTCAGGATATTTCAGTTATGGTACATCCAAGTATTACATTTGGAAGCAATTGACATAATCCCCCAATATCTTGTCAATCAGAAAGCATGAACTGTATTTTGTGTGCCGCCAGGGTAGGAGGCTCTATAATGTGTCCCTGGGCGCAGCAGCCAATCTGAGCCCGGAGCCAGGATGTGTGGAGCTCCTGTTACAGAGCCCCGTGATATCACCCAGTGTTAGTCCCGGGCACATCTTAGGATGATAAGCCATCTAGACTGTCGCGGATGCCGGTGTCTTTGTTTGTAGTTACCTTTTGTTCACTCCCCGAAGAGCAGCGACTTTGCTGATTTCTGTTTAGTTTATTTTTCCCAGTATTTACATGTGTACATGTAAGTGTTTTCTAAGATGCTTACATTAGTGTCATGTTTTGCAGATGATGTATAACAGTAGGATTTAGGTGAGAATCTTTCCTGCAAAATCTATTGCTCCTGGGAATGGAGGAAGCTCACTGCACCACAGTGAAGTATGATAATTGATCTTGCTACGGGCAAATTGTATCTCCTGGATTTCACCTTTGCCTTGGCACATATAGTATTAGTAATTATTCTGATTAGAATGATGGCCTGTATTTTTAAAGTGTATAATTTGTACTTAAAAGTTGCCAGTTAACCTCCAAGGCAATGCCACTTTTGCAGAGTTCTGCTGTTCCTATAGATAAGGAAGGAAGGAAGGGAAGGAAGGAAGGAAGGAAGGAAGGAAGGGAAGGAAGGAAGGAAGGAAGGAAGGAAGAAAAAGATATCAAGTGAAGAAACAGGATCTGCTTGTGGACAGAAAGTGTTATCCTCACCTCTAACTTCCTCTGGGACATTCAGTGAGGAATCTGTGTTTGTAAAGGGTGACTGAACAGAGTTGGTTGGTCTTCTAAATTCTGAGTCCTTATGTTAAGAAAGGAAGAGGCAGTGCCTGAGTAGACCAAGATTTTGGAAAAACCGACTTCTGTAGATATAGTGTTTAACCTCATGTCCAGACCAACTGGCACAGGAAAAACCAGAGAGGAAGACGGTTTTCCTGTATAAGGATCTAGCTGAAATGGGTTTCCCAAAGTGTGTTCTGTGGAATGCTGCAGGCAGCTCATTCAAGGGTTCTATAGTCAAGTAAGTTTGGAAAGTTCTCCAGGACAAGGATGTGATTTCTCCCTGCCATCCTAGCCCAGGCCTCCAGCCCCTCTCACCTGGACAGATGCAGCCTGTACCGGGTGCCCTGTCATTCTCTGATCCTCTGTGACCCATTCTCCATGAACAGCCGGAGGGAACGTTTTAAAAGGTGATTTGGATCTTGTCATCCCCCACCTGTAAACTGTCTAATGGTTTCCTGTTGTGTTCAGAATAGACTTCAGCTGTGATCGGGGCCCAAGGCCTGCCTGTCCTTGTCCCCACCACTCTCTGGCTCCTCTCTAGTTCTACACACTTCCCTCCCAAAGACTTTAGCCATCCTGGCCTCTGACAGTTTTAGAAGCTCCTTGAACCCTCTCTTGCCTTGGGGCCTTTGCATGGGCTATTTCTCTCCCTGGAACCTTCTTCCCTCTGCTTTTCAGGCTGGCTTCTCCTTGTCATTCAGATCACAGCTCAAAGCCACCTCAAGAGAAGCACTTGTTTCCTTCACCAGCTCCACCATGCCTACCACTTCTGTGTCATTTTGCATGCCGTTAACTCTTATTATTTTCGTAACAGCATTCATTCTGAATGCTGAAATTTTCTTGTGTATTTGTAGTTTTATTGTTTCTCCTACCTGAATATAAACTTCCTGGGGACAGATCAGGGACCTGGTCTGTCTCAACCCCACTGACCCCCGTGTCTTCCACTTGCAAGACATTCCACAAGTGCTGGTTGAGTGACAATCACATGATATACATTTACCTGTAAAGCCCTTGGCCCTTGGGAAAGCCCCACTATTTGAGTGTGTTCAGTATTTAGAAAAGGATTGGAATCGGAGGGCTCAGAACTGTCAGGTATTGTGAAAGTCTGCCTCACATCCCCAGATCAGGTGTCTTGGGGTTGGGTTTGCATGCCAGGTGTATCTCCAGTCACCTGGTCCTGATTTACAGGTGCCCAGCAAGAAGCTTCTCACTCGCTGTCCTGCAGTTTTGTTAGGTGACCGAACTTTCATGGCTCTGTGTCACTCCGTCACTGTTCCCCATCTCCAGGATCCTGCTGTCCTTCCCTGTTCTGGCCTGACCCCTGTAGGTAGGAACTCTCATTTCAGCTAAGTTGTGACCCAAGAGGTCAGGAACGTAAGCGTCCTTGAGAGCTGGAGCAGAGCGGGCCAGTTTGGGCTTGGCTGCTTCTCCTTGACTGAGTCACTTTTCCTGGGCCAACTTGGAAATGTCTTCAAGTTCAAGACCTCCCCTTCAGTCAGTGCAGTGTGTCGGTGGGGTTGATTGCAACAATGGTGTCAGAGCCCTGGGATCCCCCACCATGAAGGGGGCTCAGAAGATGGCAACTTCCTGGCCAAAACTGGGATCCTGGTGGGACAATGGGGCCCCAAGGGAGTTAGCATCTCCGTTCATCCAGAAGACACTGGCTTGCCCCACAGCGTACCTGCTCACCTGGGCATCCACCCACCTACACACCTGCACTCCTGCACGCCTGCCCACAACCTTGCCCCCAGCTTTGTCTCCTCTCCTCTGGCCTCCCTGGTGCCTTCCTCTCCTGGACCTCCACGGCCATCATTCACTAATCAGGGATGGCTGCTCTTGTTCTTCTTGTATCTTGCTTCCTATGCCAAGTTCGGAGGCCTCTGGTGGCCCTTCCCTTATCCATCTCTGTGTTGTCCATCTCTTTAACCTCACTTAGTTGAGTCCCACATACGGCAACCTGAGAAAGCGTGTGATGGCCCAGGTCAGACTATCCCTCCAGGCAACAGGGAGGATAAATCAGACAAGAGTTTCCTTTCTATTTACAGTATTTGGGAATCACAGTTTTCTAAATGTTCACAACTCCCAGCCTGTGAAATGGGAACGTGGACGGTGTCAGCAAACCCAGGGAGACCCTGTCTGTTTCTGTGGTGTGAGCATTTCTTCAGCTTGCGAGGAGTATGAACAGATGAAACTGTTGGTTGGCTGAAAGTCCTGGCAGGAGGAAGCAGAAGTTGTAAATGAATGTCCTTATTCATGGGAAGGGGTTTCAGTACAGGCACCAGCGCTTGGCATACGTGAGTGGAGTGAGTAGGGGGTGACTTTAAAAATACACGTGGTCACCTGTGGTTTTGTCGTTACTTCTGCATCTAGGCCTCTCAGAGATTGAGCTCTGACATACACACCTGTGAACAGTGTTTGTGCCAGATCCTCAAATCAGAAAGGAGAGCTTGCTCCAGGGTGCTGGGTAGGAATATCACACCCCTAGCAGGGGCTCTACTTATGCTGTTTTTGCAATTCAAGACATGAGACTCCTGGAGAAAGAAGCCTCTACTGAAGCTGAGTTCACAAGAAATTACAAATCACCACGACAGCCAGTCTGTTGCGACAGGCAGAAGAATTTTTTTATATTTATGTTTTAGTTTTAGGTAGATACAATATCTTTATTTTATTTTTATGTGGTGCTAAGTATTGAACCCAGTGCCTCATGCATGCTAGGTGAGCACTCTTCCACTGAGCCACAACCCCAGCCCAGGCAGAAGAATTGACATTCTAAGAACTAGAAATAATAGAACAACCCACAGAGATGCTAAATTAAATGCATATGAAATATTTGGAGAAAATGGAGTATGGACCACTTTACTTTTTCTGTATGTTTGAAATCAGTTATAAGTTTTGAAAAGAATCAAAGGAGGATGATCAGCAGTTTAAATGAAAATGTTTCAGCCGTCTTAACTAGAAAAGAGAATCTACACTTATCAACACTCATCCTTTTCATTCTATTCTCCCTTCTTGATAACTAATCCATCCTGTAGAAAGCCAATTTGCAATCCAGCAGTCATACTAATACATTATAATCTTCATTAAAAACTCCTGAAGTGCTGTGGAATATGTCTTGGCCAACAGGATTTCAGATTGTTTGCTCAATCAGAGGACATTAAAATGGATACATATGACTTCACTGTCACTCCTACCCTGTAGCAGCCAGACACTTAATTTTCTTGGGATGCTATCCACAAACAGAAGTTGCTTGTTGCCATGGATTTTTGCTCTCAAGATTTTTTTCCCCCTTGCCTTTTCTAAGTCTTGAGCAAAGCCAGTCTAGCTGAGAAATAAGCGAGTTATTTTTAGTTCTTTGAGTGGTTTTTCATGAACTCTTTTCTTCCTTTGGCCTAAGGCCTGCTGGACCATCAAAGGGATTTTAATACAAGGTCGGAAAAAAAGAAGGGTCTTTGCTGGACCACTTATCTCTATGATTGCCCCTTTCCAGCTAGAACCCAGGGCACCCCCTGGAAACAGGAGCCCTTGCTCTTATTTATTGGCTTGCATTGCTTTTCAGATGTCCCAAAGGTACTTCAGACCTAGCACAGTTAAGCAGAGATCTCTAGACGCTCCTCCTTGTTGGAGAGGACAACTTAAGCCAGAGGCTTCTTCCCTACTCCTCCTCCTATTCATCCTGCTCCCAATCACTCCCCCAGCCCTTTCGGTTCTGCTTCTCAGTAGATTCCAAATGGAGGGTGCATTTTTTCCTGAATGGGTTTGGGGTGGTCTTGGAGAAAATGCAGAAAAGAGGATGCAGCCCCAGTCCCAGGAGATGTTTGCTTCAGGTTCACTTTCACAGTAAAATCTTTCCTTATGGAGACCCAGGCCCAACAGTATCCCTTTCCCAGCCCCCACCTCATTTTTGTTTGTTTGTTTGTTTGTTTCTGTTTTGAGATGGGGTCTTGCTATGTTGCCCAGGCTGGCCTTAAACTCCTGGGCTCAAGCAATCCTCCTGCCTCAGCCTCCGGAGTAGCTGGCACTGCAGCTATGTGCCACTGTGCTCAGCTCCTAGTCCCTACCTCTGAACAAAGCAGTTGTGCTATAATACAGAAATGTAGCCTGTATAAGAACCCCTACCCATGGTGTCTATCCTGCCCTCAGAAACAACAGTGCTGCAAAATAATGATGATAATGATAATGATCATAGAAGATGTAATAATAGAAAATGTGTAATAATTTCAAATTCTCACCCCCTTTTTAGAACCTTTGCTCCCCATAATCTGAGTAGCAGAATAGATTTCACTTCTTTTCTTTGGGGCCAGATCTGTTCTTTCACCCTTCCTGCAAGGTTGGGAATGATTCTGAAGATGGTGACAGAAGTGACCTTGAGCTCTCCAGTGATAAGATCAACTCCCTGCACTGCTGGAAAGGAACCAGAAAACAGGAGGGGAAGCAATGTATCTGTAGGGGAGAAGTCTCCAGCATCTCAGCATGAAAGAGGAACTTGCCACCTTTCTAGTAGAATGAGATCTTGCCTGCTACAATTGTGCATATTTTCAACCCCAGCCTTCAGTTGTTACTTATTTTTGTAACTTGGGGTATTTCAAACATTGGTGGTCTGTTTCACCCCCTGGAGTTTGCTACTAAAAATAGGTCTTCATAAACCTAAGCATAACATGCAAAACAATCAACTCCTACTTAATAACATAAGAGAAAATCTAGGTGCCCTTGGTTTGGCAATACCACCAAAAACATGATCTATGAGTGAAAGAATTGATAGGTTATACTGCGTTAAAATTAATAAGATTGTGAAAAGAATAGGAAGACAATCCACAGACTAGGAGAAAAATCTGTGCAAAACACATACCTGGTGAGATTGGTATCCGTAATATACAATGAACTCTTAAAGAAGAAGGAACACTTTTACACTGTTCATGAGACTGTAAATTAGTACAGCCACTATGGAAATCAGTATGGAGGTTCTTCAAAGACTAGGGTTGGAACTACCATATGACCCAGCTATACCACTTCTTGGTATTTATCTTGAAGAATTAAAGTCATCTTACTACAGGGATACATGTATACCCATGTTTATAGCAGCACAATTCACAATAGCTAGACTATGGAGCACAATTCACAATAGCCAGACTATGGAACCAGGTGGCCATCAACAGATGAATGGATAAAGAAAATGTGATATATACACAATGGAGCTTTTATTCAGCCATAAAGAAAAATGAAATTATGTCATTTGCAGGAATATAGAGGAACTAGAGGCCATTATGCTAAATGAAATAAGTCAAACTTAGAAGGGTTAGGGTTGACTAACCGTAAGAAAGATGGGGCAGATCTCATGAGAATCAAAGGGAGATCAGTAGAGAAAAGGGAACGAGGAAGGAGGAAGGGAGTGCTAGGGAGTTATGTTGGCCAAATTATATTGTTATATTGTGTATTGTGTGCATGTACAAATATGTAACAACAAGAATCCCATCAGTATGTACAACTATAACGTACCAAGTTAAAAAAAGGAGGGAAGCCCGGCGCGGTGGCGCACGCCTGTAATCCCAGCACTTGGGAGGCTGAAGCAGGAGGATTGTGAGTTCAAAGCCAGCCTCAGCAATGGTGAGGCACTTAGCAACTCAGTGAGACCCTGTCTCTAATAAAAATACAAAAAAGGGCTGGGGATGTGGCCCAGTGGTCGAGTGCCTCTGAGTTCAATCCCTGGTACCAAAAAAAAAAAAAAAAAAAAGAGGGGAAAAAATGAACTTTTAAAAATCAACAGAGCCGGGCGCGGTGGCGCACGCCTGTAATCCCAGCACTTTGGGAGGCTGAGGCAGGAGGATCGCGAGTTCAAAGCCAGCCTCAGCAATAGCGAGGCACTTAGCAACTCAGTGAGACCCTGTCTCTAATAAAAATACAAAAAAGGGCTGGGGATGTGGCCCAGTGGTCGAGTGCCTCTGAGTTCAATCCCTGGTACCAAAAAAAAAAAAAAAAAAAAAGAGGGGAAAAAATGAACTTTTAAAAATCAACAGAGCCGGGCGCGGTGGCGCACACCTGTAATCCCAGCACTTTGGGAGGCTGAGGCAGGAGGATCGCGAGTTCAAAGCCAGCCTCAGCAATAGCGAGGCACTTAGCAACTCAGTGAGACCCTGTCTCTAATAAAAATACAAAAAAGGGCTGGGGATGTGGCCCAGTGGTCGAGTGCCTCTGAGTTCAATCCCTGGTACCAAAAAAAAAAAAAAAAGAGGGGAAAAAATGAACTTTTAAAAATCAACAGAGCCGGGCGCGGTGGCGCACGCCTGTAATCCCAGCACTTTGGGAGGCTGAGGCAGGAGGATCGCGAGTTCAAAGCCAGCCTCAGCAATAGCGAGGCACTTAGCAACTCAGTGAGACCCTGTCTCTAATAAAATACAAAAAAGGGCTGGGGATGTGGCCCAGTGGTCGAGTGCCCCTGAGTTCAATCCCCGGTACCACCAAAAAAAAAAAAAAAAAAAAAAAAAAAAAAAATCAACAGAAAGTAAACAACCCAATTTAAAAGTGGACAAAAGATCATAACAGACACTTCCCCAAAAAATAGCAAATGAAGATATAAAAATATAATCAACATCACCTTTGTCATCAGGGAATTGCAAATGTAAACAACAATGAGATACAACTACCTACCTATTAGCATGACTAAAATACAAAACACAGACAACACTAAATGCTGACAAGAATGTGGAGCAATAGGAACTCTCATTCCTTGCTCCTGGAAATGCAAAATGGTCTTGCCATTTTGGAAGACAAGTTGATGGTTTCTTATAAGACTAAATAAACTCTTACCATGTGATTCAGCAATTTGTCCCTTAGTATTTGTCCAAATTAATTGAAAACTTACATCCATACAAATAAGCATGAATGTTTTAGAACAGCTTTATTCATAATTGCCAAGACTTGGATGCAATCAAGGTATCCTTCAATGAGTGATGGTTAAATAAAATGAGGTCTATCCATGCAATGGACCATTACACAGCAATGGGAAGAAGGGAACCCTGGAGACAGAGACATGGAGGAACCACAGTGCATATTTCTGAGTGAAAGGAGCCAATCTGAAAAGGTGTATAGTGCAGGATTTCAACTAATGACATTTTGGAAAAAGCAAAAGTGTAGAGACAGTAAAAAGATCCATGGTATTCCGGGGTTTAGGAGGAGAATGGGGGAGGAATGAATGGGTAGAGCCCAGGGGCATTTTAAGGCAGTGAAACTGTTTTATGTGATACTATAACATTGCATACACATGAAAACCCAAGGAATATACAATGCAGAGTGAACCCTACAGTAAACTATGGACTTTAGTTAATAATATTGTATCTACATTTTCTCATCAGTTGTGACCAATGAAACACACTAATGAAGGACATTAATAATAGTAGGAACTGTAGAAGTGAGGGACCATATGATAAATCTCTGAACTTCTGACTCAATTTTTTTATAAACCAAAAACTACTCTCTATATAAAGTTTGTTAATTTTTCAAAAAGTTCTTAAGGGCCAAGGACCCCTGCAGAGTTCTTTTTGCTGTAGCTGAGATCCAAGATAATTTTGGACATTTCAGGTAAACTCCTAGAATCAATCAGAGCCAAAAATTGATTCGTAACTTCATGAATTGATTCATGCTTGCCCAAAACAACTTTAAACTCTAGTCACTAAGAAGATAGTTTTTCTATCAATCCATTCATTTGATGGCATACTTGGACCAGTCTGAAAACACAGATAAAAGACAAGGCCAACCAACTTTCCTAAATGCTGTCTGCAATGTGTGGTAGTAACAGCAGCAGCAGTAGCAATAGTATTAGAAGTAATAGTACTTGTTGTATTACTTGTTGTTGAAGTAATAGTCAAAGTAATAGTAGTAGTTATGATAGGAAAAATAAATAGTAGAAGTAGTAGTTGTAATAGTAGAAGGATTAGCAATAAAAGTAGTAGTAGAAATAGTAACTATAATAGTAGGAGTAGTAGTAGCAGCAGCAGATGTAGTATTAGCAATACTAGTAAATTAGTAGTAATGGTAATACTAGCAATAGAAATAGTGGTGGTGTGGTGGTGGTGATGGTAGGAGTAAATTATAGCCTGTGTCTGTCAGAGATATCAAATGCAGAGCAACTACCCCTCTAACAGTGGGCAGGTTGTCTGTCCTTCCTTACTTCGTGGTAAAAGAGGGTGATCTCAGCTATGGACAGCTCTTAGGAGTCATGCCTTGAGAGTAAAATGACTTTTCTGAATGAATTTGAAGTCATTACAAACTTCCTATTAAAGCTGAGTGGTGGGCTGCGCTTCTACAATCCAATTCACATTGGAGACTTTTCATTTGTTTAGTTTCTCTCCCTAAGCTTATCATTCTTTTGAAGAAGGCCAGAGGTCAAGAGACATTTCTTTATTTTATTTATTTATTTATATTGTTATTTTTATCTGGAGCTTTCTCTAGTGGCAATCCATAGCACCAAGTCGTACTTGAACCAGGCAGGAGTTCAGGTCTGAGACAAGGATCAATGTCAAGGTCTGCCTCACTGTGGATTCCCTCAAGGAAAATATAGGTTGGCCACTGACTAATCTAGGATTAGAGATTATTTTATTGTGCCAAAAGTCAATGCTATTGATTCATCACCACTTATTTAGATCTAAGGTTTAAAGAACAAAATTGTCAGGGGTGATTATACAAAACAGTAAATACAGGCAAAAACATGAAGAAAAATATGTAAAACAATCTTCAAGTCTACTTCTGAAGCACTTAGAAGGCATTTTATAGGCATTGTAGAAAGCTTGGGAGATTTCCTCTGGTGAAACTGCAGCTTAGTGATGACTAGATCTTCACATCCAGGGTCAGAGCATCAGATTAAAGCTGTACCTTAGTCAAGTACCATCAGGGAGTGTGATGGATGGGACGTGTTGCTATAACAGAATGCTGCAGATTGGGAAATGTATAAACAGCGATATCTTTTTTGCAGTTCTGGAGGTTGGGAAATCCACTATCAGGGTGCTAGCATCCAGCGGGTTCCTTGCTGTATCATTCCATGGCAGAAGGTGGAAAGGCAAGTGAATTTGAGAGCAAGGGAGCAAGAGGAGGCCATGCTTGCTTCCCCCCCGCCCCCACATTTTTATTTTGGTGCATTATAGTTGTAAATATTGATGGGATTTGTGTCACATATTCATACATGCATACAACACAATAATATAATTTGGCCAACATCACTCCCCAGCATGCTCCCCACCTCCACCTCTTTTCCTTCTACTGATCTCCCTTTGATAGTTTTAGAGATCTACCCCCACCTTTGTTTTCCTTTTTCCTCTGTAGCTTCAGCATATGAGAGAAAACAAATGACCGTGAACCTTCTGAATTTGACTTATTTCACTTAACATGGTGGTCTCTAAGTTCCATAATGGCTGACTGAAACTCCATTGTGTATAAATCCCACATTTTCTTTATTCATTCATCCATTGATGCACATCTAGCCTGGTTCCATAGTCTGGCTATTGTGAATTGTGCTACTATAAATATGGGCATGCATGTATCACTGTAGTAAGATGACTTTAATTCTTCAGGATAAATACTAAGGAGTGGTATAGCTGGGTCATATGGTGGTTCCATGCCTAGCCTTTTGAGGAAACTCCATACTGATTTCCATAGCGGTTGTCCCACCAACAGTCTAAAAGTGTCCGTTTTTCTCCACATCCTCTCCAGCATTTATTATTATTTGTATTCTTGATGACTGCCATTCTGACTGGTGTGAGATGAAATTGCAGTGTAGTTTTGATTTGCATTTTCCTAATTGCTAATGATGTTGGACATTTTTTCATGTATTTGTTGGCCATTTGTAAGTGTGAATTCTTTTGAGAAGCCACACTTGCTTTTATAACAAGTCCACTCTTGAGACAACTAACCCACTCCTGGGAAGTGACTTTAATCTATTAATGAGAGCAGAGTCCTCATGACTTAATCATCTCTCCTTAGGCCCCACCTCCCAAAACCATTATGTCGGGGATTAAGTTTCCAACATGTGGTCTCTGGGGGACACTCTCAAACCATAGCAGAGAACAAGGACAGCTTAGTGACTGGGGGGCAGCAGCACCAGCAGCATTGCCCTGACCAGCAGAGCTTCCCACGTGTATCTCACTCCTCCATGTAGCCTCTTGTCTATTGCAAATGTGCCACAAAATGACCAGAGGACCTGACAGGCCTCAATAATGACTTTTCTCTACCATTGTATCAAACATTTTTAAGTCCTAAAGAAAATTTAAAACTTTTTATTTATTTTTGTTGGTGTATTATAATTATATGTAGTAGTGGCATTTGTTGTTGCATATTTATAACACACACAACATAATTTGGTCAGTTTCATTCCCCTTTCTCCCCTTTCTCTATTCAACTGCTCTCCTTTCTATTTTTATGAAATTCTCCCATCTCTTCCCCTCCACCTTTTTTTCTCTCTAGAATCCATGTATGAGAGAAGATATATGACCCTTGATTTTCTGATTCTGGCTTATTTTGCTTGATATAATGCTCTCAGGTTCCATCCATTTTCCTGCAAATGACATAATTTTCTTCTTTATAAATATATAAAATTCCACAGCATATGTATATATGTATATATTATACATGTATAATATATATTATGTACACCCCACATTTTCTTTATCCATTTATCTATTGATGGGCACCTAGGTTGGTTCCATAATTTGGCTATTGTGAATTATGCTGCTGTAACTGTGGGTATGCATTAATGGCTATAGTTTGCTGACGTTCATTCCCTAAAGGTAATTTTAAATGAACGTTTTATTTTAGAATAGCTTTAGACCTACAAAAAAGTGTAAAGTGCCAGGCGCGGTG
Organism: Tamias sibiricus; assembly: GCA_025594165.1. Taxonomy (NCBI): domain Eukaryota; kingdom Metazoa; phylum Chordata; class Mammalia; order Rodentia; family Sciuridae; genus Tamias; species Tamias sibiricus. The sequence continues at coordinate 44,641,599 of CM046672.1, read as the reverse complement.
GTGCACACCTGTAATCCCAGCACTTGGGAGGCTGAGGCAGTAGGATCGTGAGTTTGAAACCAGCCTCAGCAATGGTGAGGCACTTAGCAACTCAGTGAGACCCTGTCTCTAAATAAAATACAAAAAAGGACTGGGGATGTGGCCCAGTGGTTGAGTGCTCCTGAGTTCAATCCCTGGTACCAAAAAAAAAAAAAAGTGTAAAGATAGTTGTAAGAGCCCTAATTGAGGATAGCTAAGATGGCAGTTAGCTGAGAGCCATATAGGTGTTCAAATATTTTCACCTGATACTCATGCATTTATCTAAGAATCTTTTTATGCCCGTGAACACTGTGTGACGCACCTGCAAGCTCGAGCTGTAAGCACTTGTCCTTGTTAAGGCAAAATGTATTTAACCAGGTGAGGTTAGTTAGAGGTTGGGGGTTGGGTTGGTTGTTGGAGTTGGAGAGGTTGTTGGAGCCAGAGAGAGAAGTTAGAAGAAAGAAGAATAAAAGAACTTTTTCATTTCCGGTCTGCCTCCGAGTTTTCTCCCGCGGTATCGTTGCTGCAAGTGGCAATTGCTGTAGGCAGCGACAGATAATATGGGGGGCTCCCATATACATTATTCCCAATTTCCTCTATTATTAACCTCTAGTGTCAGTATGGTTCACATCTCACAATCAATAGACCAAAATTGATACATTATTGCTAAGTTCATACTTTATTCAGATGCCCTTAGTTTTTACCTAATCTCTCTCTCTCTCTTTTTTTTTCCTGTCCAGGATCCCATTCAGGACACCATATCATCTCTCCTGAGGCTCCTCCTGGCTGTGATAGTGTCTCATTCTTCTTGGTTTTGATGACCTTTACAGATTTGAGGTCAGTTGTTTTGTAGAATGTTTCTCAACTGGAATTTGTTGTTTTTTCTTATGATTAAACTCGGGTCATCGGTTTGGGGAAGGAAGATCACATTGATGAAGTACCGTTCTCACCACATGGTATCAAGGGACTTTGGTTACCTGGCTGAGGTAGTGTTTGTTAGGTTTCTCCAATGTAAAGGTACTGGTTCCTTCTCTCCTTTCCATGTTGTACTCTTTGGAAGGAAGTTAGGTTGCCTAAGGAAGGGGAAGCTATGGTCAACCTCCTTGAGGACAGAGTAGGTTCTGCACAGATTTGTCTACTTCCCGCCATTCAGTTGTTTACTCCATAATGTATCTGTATTGGTATGAAGCCATGATTTTCTATGATATGCTTTGGGTTATAGTCTAATACTATGTTATTTACTTTGTAGATCAAATTGTTCCATCTTTGCCACTGGAAGCTCTTTTAGTTAGTCCTTGTGTCCCTCTGACATAGCTAAATAATTTTGCTTCTTTTGGGGGGGGAGCACTTTCTTATTTGGGGCTCTATGAACTACCTCTGACTTTTCTTTTTTTTATATATTTTTTTAGTTGTAGATGGACACAATATCTTTATTTATTTATTTTTATGTGGTGCTGAGGATCAAACCTAGTACCTCACACATGTGAGGCAAGCACTCTACCACTGAGCTACTACAAACCCAGCCCTGGCTTTTCTTATATATGCAGCAGTCCTAGAATGAGCCACTTCCCCCAGGATTCCTGCTTATTCATCAGGATTCTGCAAAGAAGAAGAATCAATAGGAGATAGATACATGATTGATTAATTGATTGATTTAATATGATGGGTTGGCTCACATGATTATGGAGACTGAGAAGTTCCAATATCAGCATTGGGCAAGCTGGAGACCTAGGAGAGCCAATGGTATAGTTTCAATTTGAGTCTAAAGGCCTGAGAACTAAGAGAGCCAATAGTGTATGTTCTAGACAAGGTCCAAGTCAAAGGCAGGAAAAGACCAATGTCCCAAGTCAAAGACATTAAGGCAGAGAGCAGATTCTTCCTTACTCAGCACATTTGTTCCATTCAGGCCTTCAAGGAATTGCACACTGGGGAAGGCACTCTGCTTTACTCTTTCTACTGATTCAAATTAACATTTCCTCTGGAAACATGTCACCCAGAAACACCTTCACAGACTCACCCAGAATAATGTTTAACAAAATATCTCAGCATCCTGGGTCAGTCAAGTTGGCACATAAAATTAACCATTAAACTCTTGTTCCTTTTAATGGACAATGGTCTTAGAAACCAAGATCTGAGTATGAGTTGCACTCATTGCTTCTAGGGTCATACTTTTTCCAAGTCTTCTCAAATGACAAAGCAAGAAAATATAAGTGTGTATACTAACCTGAGTACGTGCACAGCTCTATAAATATTCCTGTATACAGCCAGATTAATCTATATTAATCATACTGATGTCTCCAACTCTAATCCTTTACCACATGCATGATTCTAACCTCTCCTTGCTTGTCTGTGAACTCTAATAGTGAGACATCTGGCTCCAAACCTCCACCAAGCATTTATTTACTTGTTCAATTTCAATATGTAAGCCTAGTGGTTTCACAGTTATCAATCCAGAGCTCAGTGCTTATGTATAGTTTCTTTTGTCATTTAGTCTTAAACCACCGCTCATTTCCATTTGTTTCCATAGTTACTTGGGTTAGCCCTATTTCCCGCAACCCCTTCAGTGGAGTTAGTTTTTTTTTGTTTTTTTACCATCTACATTCCATCCTGGGATTCTCTACCCTTCTATATGATTTTCTAATTTGCATAAATTAAGAGTCACTCTTTGTATTGTAAAGTCCTATAGTTTTTATAAATGCTATGGCATGTATCCAACATTAATATATCATACAGAATAGTTTCCCCACACTTAAAAAGTACTTGTGCTTCACCTATTTAAGTCTCCTCTCTCTCAAACCCCCTGGCAACTACTGATCTATTGTTTTACTTTTTCCAAAATGTCGTATAAAGGAAATCATACAGTATATAGGATTTCTAGGTTGGCTTATTTCACTTAGCAATATGCATCTTATATTCATATACATCTGCTTTGACACACAGTTAATATCTCATTGCTCATCAAACCCTTACCCACTAGTTTTAGTGTCCATTGATGATTTTTTTACTGTGCAATGAAGATTTTCTCAATAATTCCTTATATATTTAGTATTCTACTATAGGGAAGCATTCTACTGTCTTTCCCAATTATTTATTTATAAGAGTATAGACTCATGGTTTTCTTTTTTCAGTAGATAATAATTGTCCAAGACTTGGCCATTGGCACCTCCTTTTGGTGTTCCTTTGATACATCTCCATCTTTCTTGGAGCCCTGACTTCCTCTCTCTCTCCACAAGAAGATGTTCCAAGTTCATTTTAATGGAAAATGATATTTAAAAAGCAAGATTTGGATTCTGGGTGAGCTCGTGGCTCTTGGAAGTCACTGCTCTCAGGGATTCTCAGCAAGCCAAGATAGAAAAATATATAGAAATGTGCATGTTTATAAATCCATGCATATAAACAAACATACAGACATACATTTGTATCAACATTTATTTTTACATCTGTTTTATATATATAGTAGTTCCTCCTTGTCTATGAGGTATATGTTCCAAGACCCCTAATAAATGCCTGAAACCTCAGATGGTATAAAACCCTATATATAAACACTGTGACAATATGACAGTTGATTTGGTGACTGAGACAGCTACTAAGTGACTAAAGGGCAGGTAGTGTACACTGCATGGATACACTGGACAAAGGGATGATTCAAATTCTGGGCAGGACAGAACTACTCAGAAAGGCATGCAGTTTAAAACGTACGAAGTGTTTATTTCAGGAATTTTCCATTTAATATTTTCAGGCTCCAGTTAACTACAGGTAACAGAAACTACAGAGAGTGAAACCATAGATGAGGGGGGACTACTATATTGAAACTCATATGCCTATAATGATCACTCCAGTTTTCATCTAATCATAAAATGTTCTGTTAGTTTGCTAGAGCTGTCATAACAAAATACATACCGGGTGGCTTAGACAACAAAATCCATTTCCTCACAGTTCTGGAGGCCAGAAGTTCAAGGTCATGGTGCTAGCAGGGTTGGATCCTCCTGAGGCCTCTCTCCCTGGCTGGTGGATGGCCACCGTTCTGCTGCTCTTCATGTGGCTGTCACTCTGGGCCTGTGCACCAGTCAGATGGGATTAGGGCCCACCCTAATGGCCTCATTTGAACTTTATTAGCTCCCTAAAGGCCCTACCTCCAAACACAGTCACATTCTGAGGCACTGGGGTTAGAGCCTTGACATATGAATATTCATGTGTGTGTGGGGAGGTGTGACACAATTCTGTTGAGCTGAATTCTTGGTCGGAAAATAGCTGCTGGAATGACTTCTTACCAGAGCTGTGTGAAATAAGAAAGAGTTTGGTCACCAAAGGAAAAGGTCTTGTTGTTCCCTGGAGTGCTGGCCCCTGAGGGTTAAAGGTTTGCTTCTTATATTAATTTTCTAACACTTCTTCTATGACTTTTCTAATTACTTCTTGTATTACTTTTCCTTAACAAAGAACTATAAACTGAGTGGCTTAAACAAGAGAAACGTTCTGCCTCACTGGTCAGAGGCCACAGCTCAGAAATCAAGGTGTCACAGGGTTGGCTGCTCCCTTCTTTTCCAGGCCTCTCTCCTACCTTCCATGGCACGTTCTCCGAATGTCTTCATATAATCTTTCCTCAGTGTGTCTCTGTCTGTGTGCTTGAATGTCACCTTTTTATAAAAAATGCAGCTTTATTAGATTAAGGTCCACCCTACTCCGTATGAACCACCTTAACTAATTACATATGCAACAAACTTACTTCCAAGTAAGATCATATTCTGAGGTTGTGGGAGTTAGGACTAAAGTGTAAATTTGGGGTGAAGGGAAAAGAAAAGCCATAACATTACTCTTGGGATACTCAATCCAAGGTCTCTCTGAAAAGTCTGTGTCTCAAGCAGCGTCTTTCCCCACCCCTGTGTGTATCTTGCTCAGTTCTGGGGAAAACCTCAGTCTGGAAAAATCAGAAAATTTAAGCAATTATTTTCCTGAAGAAAAAGACTCCACTCCTATGGAAATCAAACCCAAATCCATGGCTACAAGTTATCCCAGTAGTAGAAAAATACATGAGGTGCTAACACCTTCTTTCCCTCCAAGGGACATCGCAGGGACATCACACATCTCCACACGATGTCCAACTATGCACAGGTGACTGATTTTCAGATTACCTGCAATTGTCATTGTGATAAACAAAATCTAAGGTCATCTTAGAGTATTCACAAACCCTCTTGCTATTTTTATTTGCTTAGCCAATATGTGCTAGAAATGCAACAGCTGTATGTAGAAGTCAGAAATGTTTTACACAATAAAAAGGGATTGTCCCACACAAGAAGGAAAGGAATTTCAAGATTTACTATACAATTACAGTCATCAAGAGAGAGTGGTTCTGGCAAAAGGATTGACAAATAGATCAATGAACAGCATAGAGAAACTAGAAATAGATATGCATGAATGCTGTTAATGTAGTTTTTTTAAAAAATGTTTTTATTGGTGCATTATAATGATGCATAATAGCGGGATGAATAGTGCCGTCATTTGAGTTTTTACAAAGAGGCCAAGCAATCCAATGGGGCAGGAAAAGTCATGAATAAATGGTGCTGGGACAATTGGATTTCCATGTAGAAAAAACATGAATTTCAATCTTTGCGTCAGTTACAGTTTGATCAGAGAAGGCAGAGCCACTGTGGGTAACAGAGAACAAGGGTTTGATTATAGGGATTAGACCTCACCAAGTGTGAGAGCAGATTTGAGTCAATGAAATGGTATTGCTATTCCTTGGTGCTGGGTTTAAAATCAGCAGAGCTGAAAACAGAAAAGAAAGATGCAGTAAAGATGATAAACTGGGGCTGGGGCTATAGCTCAGTTGGTAGAGTACTTGCCTTACATGCATGAAGGCCCTGGATTCAATCCTTAGCACCACAAAAAAAAAAAAAAAAAAGATGATGATGAACTGGTATAAACTGGAACCCACACAGACAAACTTGACCCTGCATCTATCCCTCATCCCTGCTAACCTCAATGTTTTTGGGTGCCTTACAGAAGAAGCTGATGCTCTTTGGCATGGAGAAGCACCTGGATTCATGGATACAAATAATCCCAGCAGTAGAAAAATACATGAGGAGCTGGACCAGGACTCTGCCAAGCAGAGGGATGTGATCACAGGAATTGGAAGAACTGTGTGCCTGGATACTGCCCACCATCAACAAGTAAGCCAGCAGGTAAGTGATACTGTGCCTTGTCCTAGATGAGGAATTGGGGCTTAAAGATGGTGAATCCCTCACTTCCACCTAGTATAGCACCAATTTCTCTTGTACCTATCCTTGAACTGGAACCACACAGGAAACAGACATGTAGTTCTAGCTTAGCTAAGTAGACACAGGAAAAAAAGCCTCCATAATTCTTACCTCATGTCACATTAAACACTAGTTCAACATGACTCATAGACCTAAATAGAAATGCTAAAACCAAAAAATTTGTAAAAGAAAGCACAGAAGAATATCTTCACAACTTGGAGTCTGCAGATATGTAATATAGGACAGAGAGAGCAATCACTAGAAAAGATAAAAACTGATAAGACTTTGCTAAAATTAAAAATCTTTGCTCATTAAGAGATACCATTGAAAAATGAAAAGACAGACCAAAGATTGGAAGAAAATGTTCACAAAACACATACTAACAAAGGGCTGGTATATGGGATTATATAAGAACCTTTACTAATTCAGTAATAAAGAGTCCAAAGCATGACTAAAAAATTTAAAAAGATGCTTCATGAAGGAAAATATGTGTGATCCGCAAGCACATAAAAAGGGCTCAGTATCATTAGGTATCTGGGAAATGCAAATTAAACCCTCAATGAAATACCATGACACACCAACCAGAATGATTAAGATATAAAAGACTGTCAGTTCCATATGTTGGTGAAGATGTGGGCAGCCCGAACTCACACATTTTTGGTGAGAAAGTGTTAACAATGTCTGTAACTTACTTTTCAACGCATCAAAATGATGATGGTGAGGCAGATTGTATTTTCCAAAAATGACCACAACAACATCTCCATTCCCACATGCTCTGGTACAATGAAATCATGCCCCTCCCTTTTCTAAGCATGGAGTCTGATTTCTCTCTTCTGGTATCTGAACAGGCTTGGTTACTGCTTCTACCAATGAGGCTCAGTGGAAATGATATTGTAACACTTACAGGCTGGGTCAGAAAAGTTCATGATGTTTCCATTTCATTCAATGGAACACCTGAGCCATCAGGTAAGAAGTGGAGGCCACCATGCTATAAATGAAGCCAACTCATTTGAGGGTCCATATGGAATCACTCTACTCAGTTGTCTTAATTTTCAAGTCATCCTACGCTAGGTGCCAGACAAAACTAAAAGAGCTTCCGGCTATTTCCAGCCTTAGCTATCAAATCGCCCTCAGCCTAAGGAGATTTCTAAGCAGAATGTTAAAAGTGGATTCTTTTAACTGTGCTTCTTGAGAAGTGGATAGAAAGAGATAAACTAAAAAAAAAGAAAAGAAAGAGATAAACTAAAGAATGAGATCTTTAGTTTCAAACAGAATTTGGAAGTCAGGGCTAACTGGATTCAAAAACGATTTCTCATTCCAATGTAAAAGTGAGTTTTAGGTCAAAGATCAAGTTCAGAAAAACATCTCAGGGCACAGGGGAAGCCAAGTGCCCAACTATGAGATTTTCTATTAAGACATCAGGAAGTGCCGGGCGTGGTGGTGCACGCCTGTAATCCCAGCACTTGAGAGGCTTAGACAAGAGGATTGCGAGTTCAAAGCCAGCCTCAGCAATGGCGAGGCACTTAGCAACTCAGTGAGACCCTGTCTGTAATAAAATACAAAAATGGGCTGGGGATGTGGCCCAGTGGTTGAGTCCCCCTGAGTTCAATCCTGGGTACAAAAAAAAAAAAAAAAAAAAAAAAAAAAGACATCAGGAAATTTTAAGGTTATGCCTTGTAGACTTTTTCAACCAGACAAAATGCTTTTTAAAGATACTAACAACGTACCTTGTAGATCCTCCGTGTTAAACAATAGACTCCTAAGAATCTTAGGGGCATTGTCCCACAGCAACTTCATGGGGAGCCTGCAGTAGAGAAAGGCTTATTCTGAAGGTGTTTATGAGTATTACTTTTGTTTTGTGAAGTGGATTATAAATCGATACAGAAGAAATCCACAAAGTTTTAAAGGAATTGAATTAGCTTGGCTATGCTTTGAATATGGTTTGCATGTGACCCGCAGGTGTTCATGGTATTAGAATTTAATCCTCATTGTGAGGCATTAACAGGGCAGAAACTTAGTGTGACTGTAGTGTTTAGAGGTGGGGTCTTTGGGAGGTAATTAGGATTAAATAAAGTCAACAGAGTATGATTGAATACTGATGGATTTATAAGACAGGGGAGAGAAGAATAGGCATGCATGTCTACGTCCTCTGTCTCTTGCCATGTGATGCCCTTTACTGTCTTAGGACTATCAGCAAGAACTCCGTCACCAGATGCAGCCCCTTGACCTTGCACCTCTAGAACCATGAGCCAAAATAAAACTGTTTTCTTCATAAGTTATTCTACCAGTTATGATGATGAAAATGGACTAATACACTTGGCCTGAAAACATCAGAGATAATTCAAAATGAAAAGAGTCTTTAAACTTCTGTATTTTTATAGGCAGGAAGCTAAGACCATTCTTATAGAAAAGGAAAGGGGACTAGGAGGGCCAAGTTAAGATCCCAGAGAGCAGGGCCAATAGCCATGGAAAACCACTCCCAAGGAGTAAGACAGAGTCCTAACACTCCCTTCATGTGCCTTGCCTTTTCTCCTTTTAAAAATAGGAGCAGTTGTTATTCTTTTCCTGTCCTGCTATTATATGTTGGGAGGGAGGTGGGGGCAGTGGACACAGAGACTGTGTTTTAGTTCACAGGTCTTCAAACAGAAAAGAGTAGCAAGGAACCAGAACTGAAGAGTATTATGCTCACTGAATTTGGCTTATATGAAGAAATCTTGGAGCCGAGCCTGATAATTTAATGAAAAGAGATGAGGGAAAGGATACCTTAAGGGGGAGTAGGCATTTTGCACAAGAATTATTGTGACCAAAGGAGCAAATATGGCATCTCCAAAGATGGCCACAAGAGCTCTCATTCCATGGATTATCTATAGGGGTTGGGGATATAGCTCAGTTGGTAGAGTGCTTGCCTCATATGTATAAGGCCCTGGATTCAATTTCCAGTACCACAAGAAAAAAAAAAAAAAAAAGACAAAGAAAACATGGATCATCTACAAAGTGATCTTGCCATATCAAAATTAAGGGGTGCAATCTAGTTCTCCTATGTTTGAACCAATGGCTGCTCTGAACAACTGGAAATGCTGCTGTGTAATGTCCACAGCTTGGTTATAAAGGCAATGCAACTTCTGCCTTGTCAGAACTCACACTCAGAGCTCTGAGCGCCATGTAAGATGCTCAACAACCATGAGGCTGCCATGTTTGGAGGAAGTTCAACACTGTTGGCAACTCCTGTGCATGTGAGTGAATGCACCTCTGGTAGGTTCCAGTCCCCAAGCATCAGGTCTTCCCAGTTCAGGCCCCAAATATCCTAGAACAATGACAAGTCAATCTCACCATACTCTATCTGAATTCCTAAACCATAGAATCCATAAGCATAAACACAGAGGCTGTTGTTTGAAGTCACTACATTTGTTACACAATTGTAACCAGAACAGATGGACTGATGGATGGAGGGATAGAGAGATGAACAGGTATGTGATAAAGCAATTACAGTAAAATGTTAATTGCAGAACCTAGGCAGGTGTTCACTGTATAATGTTTTCAACCTTTTTTTTTTTTTGCCATATTTGAACATTTTACAATGAAAATTGGTTGGAGGGAAGGACAGGAACACTGTGAATAATAGGAAAAGCATTAGCTAACAATGTGTTGGGTTCTACATCAAGCACTTTTACATCATTGCCTAACTTAATCTTCTAGCAGCCCCATAGGTTGGTGGCATAATTTTCTCCATTCTACAGATGAGGAAATTGAGGCATAGAGAGGTTAAATCAATTACCTAAGGTAACAGTGCTAGTAAATAGTAGAGGTAAGATTCCAACTCGGATTTTATTTATTTATTTTTTTACACAAATGGAGAATGACTTTTCATTTTTCTGGTTGTACATGATATAGGATCACGCCATTCATGCAATCATACCCATGCATAGGGGTAATAATGTCCGTCTCATTCCACCACCTCCTCCCCCACACCCCCTCTCTTCCTCTCCCTTCCCTCTGCTCAATCCAAAGTTCTTCCATTCTCCCCACCCCCAATGGATCAACATCCACTTATCAGAGAAACCATTCAGCCTTTGGATTTGGGGGATTGGCTTTCTTCGCTTAGCATAATATTCTCCAAGTCTTTCCATTTACCGGTAAATGCTATGCTTTCATTCTTCTTTAAGACGGAGTAATATTCCATTGTGTATGTATACCATGGTTTCTCTATCCATTCATCTACTGAAGGACATCTAGGCTGTTTCCACAGTTTAGCTACTGTGAATTGAGCTGCTATAAACATTGAGGTGGCTGCATCTCTGTAGCGTACTGCTTTTAAGTCCTTTGGGTGTAGCTGTCCGACTCAGATTTTGTGATTCTGTAAAGGATGTTCTTAACTCTTCGAAATCTAAAGCACTCAGCATTCCTGCCAAGCCTTCATTCATTTCTTTGATAGAGAAAGTTAATATGTGGCTTCTAATGACTACTTACATTTTACACTGCTCCAATATTGGAGTGTGTTTTTATAGGATAAAAAATAATGTTCCTATTTAAGTTCTCTTCCTTTGAGAATGGCATGGTCTCCTTCCCAGCAGTCTGAGCAGTTGCACATTCTTTACTGGGTGCTAAGACAATCTCCCTCCTGTAAGGAGCTTCAGAAAAGGCAAAAAGTTTTAACTTAATTGCCTCCTTTCTTCCTGTACTCTGGACATAGAGCAGATTTTTTGCTTTTGTTTTGCATGAGAACACTGTGAATCTCAGAGACTTTAAATAAGTTGTCCAAGGTCACACGGATTGAGGGATGGAACAGCTCTGGAACCCAGGTCTCCTGAGACCAAGTCTTGTGCGTTGGGCTTATGCGTTTTCTCTTAACAGGCCTCCAGACAGGTTTCCAACTAAACCATACCTAGCGATTAAGTGGAACCTCGCTCTCAGGTGCCCATGTGTTCTGCTTTTCCAGATCATTCCTTGTGGGGCCCAATCTGGAAGAACTTTGGAGCCTTCGCAGAGGGTCCTTGCTCACTTGCGCACCTTTGTGCAAAGGGCTGCATCGCTTCAGTTTCCCCGAGGGCCTGTAAGATACTTGGTGTTTCAGCCAGTGACTCAAGGTGGCCCACGAGAGGCCGTGCGCGGAGACTTAGGGGAGCCTGTCCTTCCCAGCAGCAATGGGTTCCCTTCCCACCTTGCGGTCGGCAGGACGACAGTCTGGACAAGGCCGGGCCTGCTCCTGGTGGCCTGGTCATCATGGAAGGGTGGAGGGGAGGAGCTCAAGAGCGTCCCAGCTGCCTAGACGGCCTCGCCACCAACCCCCACGTGCAGACTGAAGCGGCGGGACGCGGGGGATGGGAGGAACGAGACCCGAGACCCGAGGTCCAGCTGGAGGGTGTCAGGGCGGCGACCTCACTCCCGTCCCCACTCTGGGCCCAAGGTCGTAATCTGGCTTCCCCGCAAGCGGCAGTCCAAGGTTCCTGTCGCCTGGGGTCGCCTGAGCACTCCAGCTCCAGAAGTGGAGCTGGACTACCTGGGGACAGCGGGGAGGCAGCTGCTGGGCGGATGCGGGCGGCGAGAGCCCGGGGCCAGGGTCGGGTTTCTTGGCAACGGGTCTGGGCTGGGGTGGCGCCCTTCCCCCACCGAGGCTCTGCCGGTTAGGGCCCGGGGACCCGAGGCAGAAGCCAGGTGTGGCCCGCGGGCGCGACCTGCGGGCGGGGCAGGTGTGGAGGGGGTGGCTCGGGGCTGCTCCAACCGCTGCCTGGCATTTTCCCGACCCCGGTAGGGCTGAGCTGGGGGACAGGAGGGCCTCAGGGGGGCGACAAGTCTGTTTCCGCCCGGCCTCCGCCAGCTTTGGTTGAAACGAGTCTTTCCGGTGGGGCTGCCCAGCCGGGTCGCCCCGCCCAGCCTCCCGGAACCGGCCGGGAGAAGCGCAGCAGCCGCCCAGGCCCGAGGCGAGCTCCGAGGCCAGGCGCAGAGGTGGACCTGGCCGGCGAGCCCGAGTCCCGGGTTCCAGCCGTGGCTCCGAGCCTCGGGGTCCTTTCCAACTGCCCCTCTCCCCCATTCCGATCCGGTGGGTCCCCTGCGGCGCTCCGACAGGGGGTTTTGGTACTTTACAGCCGTGGAAATCGAGGCGCAGCAGACTGTCCCAAAGCTGCTCTGTGAGTTGGCAAACCACGAAGCCTGCAAGGGAAGCCAAGGTTTCCCCGGGGTCTGGGGCCTGGGGTTCTGAGGTAGACCCGAGGGCCTGGAGGCTCGGCTTTCGGGGCGCCCGCTGGAGGTGCACCAAGCTAGACAGCCGATAGGGGGTCTCCAGATTCACAAAAATTAACGAGGAAGACAAGGTGGCTTTTATTACTCAATCTAGGAGTGGAGGAGATTCCCTTTAACCTCTGCTGTCAGCTGGGCAGGGACCACTGTCCTCCAGCCTGGCGCGGGCATAGACCCAAGGACATGTTAACTGAAGCCAGGTGTTGGAAACTGAGCGCCCTTCATTTCCTCCCCGGTGAAGTGTAATTGCCCTAGTCGAGTTTTTTCAAAATCACAGCATGTGAAGACCCAAAGGGGAGTTACCCTGGAGGATTACTTTATCTGCCTACCCTTGACTCAGACTTGCAATCAACGTTTAATCGGAAAAGTTGGTCAGTTTCTCAAAATACAAAACCAATGACTGATATAGCTTTGTTCCTTGGGTTATTCTCTTTCCTGGAAATGAAAGATGATAAACTATTGTCTTAAATTCTGTCCTGATTAGCATCCTTTCTCTATTCGGGATTTCCCTGGAGCCAGATCTTAGCAGCTTCAGGTTTATGACTTTTTGAAAATATAATTTTGATGAATTTTTATCTGTTCCTCAAATTAGAAAATCCCTTAATTACAGGAGAAAACATTTTCAAACAGAAAGGCCAGAACTTTAGAGTGAGCCCTGGAGCAATGCTTCTTTAAGAAAATCTCAACGTGGGCAAGGCCTCTGCAGCAAACTGGTGGGTGAAGAATCAAGCAAGAGATGCTTTCCTGCAGGTGTCAGGCCCAGAGCCTTTGGGTTAATTCTTGGCTAGAAAATAAATAAGTGGTTTGTTTAAAGATGTTCATCCTGTTGCAGAAAGAAAGTGTGGTTTTGGTTAAATTCTATTCAGATTGGGTTTCAATGTCTAAATGGTATCCAAGGGGAAATTTTTCCTACTAAAAGCATTTTCCAGTTAATAAACTAGGAAGGAACGATAGATAGACTATCACCATTTTGCATCCCTAATGAATTAATGGACCTACGCATGATCAACAATGATTGCTAACATATTAACTTAAAAAGAAAGAACTCAACATCTATATCTTCTTGGCCAACCTTTTCTTTATTTGTGCTAGACATTGAACCTAGGACCTTGCACATGCTAGTCAAGCACTCTACCATGGATCTATATCCCCAGCCCACATTACATGTCTTCTAAGGAAGACTCTGTGCCAACTATGAAGTAATCTAGATACCTCACATGTCCCCCTGAGCCTCACATATCAAATCTAAGTCTGACTGAGCCTCATCTAGATCAGCGATCAATTCATTGGAAATACAAAGTATAGAGGAAAATGTTCAACAATACTGTGAGATCATAAAACAATCCAGATGTTGTGAAATTACAGAATAAATGACCCAGTTCTTCAATAATGATTTAGATCCCAAGCCAAACACATGATAAGAAGAGTGACATTCATAGGCCACATAAATTTAAATACTGATTTGATATCCAATGTTTAAAAAGTATTCTTAGAATTTTTTAGAAATGATAGTATCATGGTTACATTTTTAAAGTCATCTTTCAGAAATGCATGCTAAAATGTTATCAAATAATATATCTGGGATTTATTTCTAAGTAGCTTTATAGAGGGCTGAGGAAAGTGGGTGAAGGTGTAGATGGAAACAAGACTGGACATTAGCAATGGGCATGTGGTGTTTCATTCTATTATTCTATTACAATGTTTGAACTTTTTTTTCAGGGTATTCTCAAACTTGTGAACCCATGTTTGAGCCTGGCTGAACTGTCTGGGCTGGGGCTCAGAACAACTAAGACTATGTGCTTTGTGCACAAACCTTCTCAACTGTCCATTCAACAAATGTTACTGAGGAATTCTGTCTGCTTGAATTCCTAAAATTATGTAGCTTACAGCTGAGGTTAGAAAATGACAGGCGAGGAAGTCACCTAATGGAAGCATGGAAGGCTCTTCAGAACAAGAAGAATTGAGGGTTGAAATGAGTCCCAACAGGTGGACTGGAGCTCCCTGGGTCATGTCAGTTCATCTTCTGTGAGATAAGATGGTTAGACCAGATCTACAGGAAGGACCCACTTAGTCCTAATAGATTCTGTGTTAATAGCCTTCTGGGAACTATTTTTTCTTCTGTATCTCTTCAGGGAGTTGAGAGACCGGCCCCTAACCCAAGGAATTCCTGTCATCATCCCTTACGTTGTTAGTTGAAGCAAAACAACTTGAGCTCTTAGTCTTGAGTTTCCCAGTTGTGTTTGGAGACCAAAGCATGCTTGTGTTAGCCAGTCTATAGCCTTCTTAGGAAATGATCTCTTGAACCCACAGATTTGTTTCTACTTATCCAGATCTCAAGGCATTTCACTAAATAACCTTAGTTACATATTTGCCTGTCTTTATTCCCAGCCTTGATGATAAAGCCAACTGTCCCTTCAACCTGTGAGTTACTGCCCTCAGCCTTTGTACCCGCTATAGTCTGATCATTCTCGATATTTCTATAGAAATAGTGCATGCAATTCAAGGTCCAGCATGCAGACTAGTCTTCAGGTTCACTGGTTCATCTTGATTCTCCGCCATAACAGGTCAAACTGATATGATAGCTCTTTCCCCCATGGGCACCAACCACTTATTAATGAAAACCCAGCCACAGCAGTATCCATTTGGCAAGTAGTTGGCTATATCACCTCTGTACTCTATTGTGCAAAATTATTTTTGTGTGTTCTATTCATCCTCTCAGTTTTTATGGATATTTGCAATTTAAAAGAGCAATTTCTGAAACTTCTGAATGGGTAAGATAGGAATCTTTAAAGTTGGTTGCTGTAGTTTGTTGAATGGATCTACTTGAACTGTGTTGCAGAGTCAAACATATTGTCTTCTTGGAGACCTGACAAGTATCCTGCAAGGTGATTCAGAGCCTGGTGGAGGGCTGGGGATGCTAGAAGCTTCCTTAGTTCTTGTCACTATAATCAAAAGATACACTTCACTGGGAAAAAGTACTGAAAGTTAGCTGTGATGTATGTTTCCAGCAACCGCTCACAAGCTTCTTATACTAATTTAATTAGAATAATTTACTTTAACAGAAAACTATAATTTTCTACTCTTTCCAACCAGTTTAACCAACTTATGCTTTTTTAACCCGTCCAGATGGAATTTATTACTCCAAAGCCAATACTCTAAACCTTAATTTTTGTGCTTACCATCATTATAGGTGAGGAAATATGCTAAAGGAATGCTTGAGACTTCTGCTCCTGACCCTGGAACACCAGCCTGGATCAAACAAAACCTCCCACCTTGAACAGTTAGAACAGCTAGATAATTTTAAAAATCTGCTTAAAAACATTAGAGAACTACCCAGGTGGTGAGGACTTCAGGGGGCAGATTCCTGGAGAGAAGAGAAGCAGAGAAAGATGAACCTGACTTTTGGCACTGTTCTTCCCCTTTAGGCATTTGCTTCCAGGAACATTGCTTTGAAGGCTAAGAAGCTGAGCAAAGATTTGACTATCTCAATAAGACCCTACTAAGACCTTGGGCCTTTGGTTATAGTGTCTGAAAGGCTCTACTAGTAATAAGGGCAAATAAAAAAAAATTACCAAGTTTCATAAAGATGTAGTTTCTACTTGAACCAGATGAAGATAGTCTGCCTCTATACTGCTTGACAAAAGCAAAAGAAGATCTCTGGAGAAAGATTGCATTACCCACAGCATCTCATTGATTATAGCCTATAATTTTTCTTACAAAGCATGTGACCATTTAATCAAAATTTACTAGGTGTACCAGGAGACAAGACCAAATGACTCAAAACCAAAAGAAGAAATAGCCAGTAGAAACAGACCTGCAGGAAATCCAGTTATTGGAGTTTGTCAGATACGGACTTCAGAATAACCTCTGATTAATATGTTTCAAAAGATAAAAGACAAAGTAGAGAATTTCAAGAAAGAATGAAAATATATTTGAAAAGAATCAATAGAATATAACTGAAAATATAACAAATTAAGAACAAAATAAATTAGCTTAAAGTGGATTAGACACAGCTGAAAAGAGGATTGGTGAATTGAAAGATGCATCAGAGAAAACAATCTGGACCAAAGTACAAAGAGAGAAAATAATATAAAGAAAAGGGCATGTCACTGGGCACAGTGATGCACACCTGTAATCCCAGCACTTGGGAAGCTGAGACAGGAGGATCATGAGTTCAAAGCCAGCCTCAGCAATGGCGAGGCATTTAGCAATTTGGTGAGACCCTGTCTCTAAATAAAAATACAAAAAAGGGCTGGGGATGTGGCCCAGTGGTCGAGTGCCCCTGAGTTCAATACCCCCAGTACAAAAAAAAAAAAAAAAAAAAAAAAGGCATGTCACTTGCTGAGCATAACGCTAACATAAGTGTAACTAATGTCCCAGAAGAATAAAGAGAGAGATAATGAATAGAAGCAATGTTTGAATAAATAATGGCCAGGAATTCCCCCAAATCGATGAAGGACCAATCACAGATCCAATAAGCCTAAAGAACCCTACATAATAATAATACAGAGAAAATTGCCTCTAGATGAATCATAGTTTTCATAGTATAACTACCAAAAACAAAAGAATAAGAGATCATCTTAAAAGCAGCCAACTAGAATGACATATTACCTTTATTGGAGCCAGGACAGGACTTTTCAGCAGAAACCATGGAAGCTACAAGACTGAAGTGATATCTTAACAGTGTTAAAAAGCCCATCTAGAATTCTACAATAATAAGTAATAAGTCAAAATAATTATCAAGAATGAAGGTTAAATAAGAATGTTTTTTTAAAAAGACAAAAAATGAGAACATTTGCCACTGGCAAATGTGCACTAAAAGAAATATCAAAGACAATCCTTTCAAGAAGGAGGAAAATTATCACAGACACAACTTTAGAAATAGAGGGAGAAAATGAATGCTGAAACCAGAGAGGGTAAATAAATGGATAAATTATAAAATCACCATTTTATCTAAGATTTTAAGATGTTAAGGAGGCATAATGTAATCTTTCTTAGTTTGCTTGGGTTGCCATAACAAAACACTGCAGATCATAAATTCATTTTTTCTCAGTTCTAGAGGCTAAAGAGTTAAAAATCTGGGTGTCAACATGGTCAGGTTCAGGTGAGGGTTCTCTTCTGAGCTTGCAAATGACTGCCTTCTTGCTGTGCTTCACATGGTAGAAAGAGAGCAGGGGCGATTGAACTGTGGTATCTCTTCATGTATGTGCACTAATCCCACAGCATCCCATAGGATCAGGGCCCTACCTTTATATGCCCTCGCTTAACCTTGACCTCTTAAATGAATGCCCTGTCTCTAAATACAGTTGCTTTGGGGATTGAGGTTTCAACATTTGAATTTTGAGAAGACACAATTTGATCCATAGTATAATCTTATAGTAGAACTACTAAAGGAACGGTAAAAATACAATTAGCTAATAGAGGAAGAAATGACATGAAAAAAATTTTCATGTTTCCTTTTATCTCCAAAGAAGGCAAAAGGCAAAGAAAGAAAAGGAACATAAAGTAGATGAGACCAAAAAAAATTTTAGATTTAAGCTCAAGCATAGACATGAATGGACTAAATATTGTCATCAAACTACAAAAATTGTCAGGACAAAAAACTGAAACCCAAGACATACTTTAAGGATAAGAAAGGTAGAAAGTACAAAGTTGGAAAAAGATAGTCTATGCCAACAATGACTAAAGATATCGTTGGGAGACAGAAAGATGGATATGCCCTACCCCACACACACACACTCTGCCCCCGTGACCACGTGAACTTGGCGCATTATCAGTGTCTGACAAAGGATATGTATTTTTCTAACTTTCATTCAATCAGATCGTCTGATTGCATGTGTTTATGAGGCCAGGCATTTTGTTACAGCAGCTCAGAGACAGGGCCATCCATTCTCACAGGAGCTGGTGAAGCTCACAGCTCCTGACATCCACAGGCTCCCCAAATCACTGAGTGTGTGCTATAGAAAAGGCACAGGAGCCAGACAAGAGAGCCACCCACTCTTCTTGGAGAGTTCATTTTTCCTTTCCTTTTGACATTCCTTAACTATTTACTGATCACCTACTATGTGCCAGGCACTGTTCTAGGCATGTAAGTTCTGTGCTGAACGAGATAGCCATGGCAACTGCCTTCTGGAGCTAAAGAAACCTTTGCAGAAGAAGTGACACTTAGGGACTTATCCCTAAATAAGTATCTGCAGACAAATACAAAGAGCCAGGTGTTTCTGGCAAAGGGTGCAGCAGACACAGAAGCATAGAGCCAGGAAAGAAGAACCAGTGCAGGCATGCCACTGGGGCAGTGGGGCAGGGACAGTTCTTTGGACCTAGCTTAGGAGTCAGCCAAGGAGTGACCATCTCTGTGGTAACAGGTTCTACTGTCTGGGAGACTGAAAGTGCTGTCCATCCCACCCCGCCCCCAGCCCCACCTGTCTCTTCTTCCTCAGCAGCCGTCCTTTCCCTTGAATGCCTCTCTGCCCTCCCTCAAACCTGAATGCAGCATCCCTGCCCACAACCATTCTCCTGGGGTCTGGCTATACATGCACTGTGTCTCCTGTGAGTATCGGAATAGTTGTCTTTAATTTCACAGCCCATGTGGCTTTCATCTTGGGGCCAAGGATACTCAGGAACAGGAATCTCTTTGCTTCACCCTCGGTGCCCTTGAACTCCTGGCTCTCTCCTTTGGGGATGGGAGTCTGTGAGAGGCTGAGGACTGCTTCGTTTTCCTCCCCATGGGAAATCTCCTGCAGAATATCAGCAATTGCCAGAGAGCAAAGACCTCGCTGCTCCTTTCCTTAGTCAAATGGGACCTCCTTGTCCAGAGCAATGTGTTTTTTGTTTTGAAGTTATGATGTTTGACCCAGAGGGGAATCTTATATCTGAATCTCACTAATGGAATAAGCACACTGGGAGAGAAAGCAGGTAATTCTGCAGAGATCGTGAAATAAATATCTTCCTCATTAAAGTTTCCAGGTGACAAATCCTTTGTTCACAGATGAAAAAAAAAAAACAAAAACCCTGATTTTTGCCAAATTGTAAAGCAATAATCAGATGACTGAAACTCTATTTTCCTTTGAATAACTGCTTAACAGTTGAAAATGAGTGAGGACTCTAGTAAGTGGTTTATATGTGTCTTAACTCTGAAATCTTTATAAAAACATGAAGAGCTAGGCCTCATGTTTTCTCTAGTCTGCAGATTAATAAACTGCTGTTCCTGTTACTATTTTCTGCCAGGCCCTTATTTAAAGCACTTGACATAGTAGCATTTTATTCTTCACAGCAACATTATGAAGTAGGATTCATTTCCCTGCTTGTCAGGTGAAGAAATTGAAGCTATGAAGAAGGCAGATAATAGCCTGAGATTGTGTGTGGTAGCAGGAACTACCACATATAAGTTTATTTTCTCCCCTTAAGACCCACATTCTTTCCAAAATATTATTTCATCTTTTAAAAAAAATGAATGGGAAATATTTTCCTATTTAATGGACTTTGTGAAATACTTATAAAATAAAAAGCAAATTAGCAGATACAGAGGCCAAATGGGGGAAAAGTCAATTTGGGGGGTGGAGGGACTAATGGGGATTGAACCCAGGAATGGTTTATCACTGAGCTATATTCCTGGACCTTTTTATTTTTTATTTTGAGTCAGGGTCTTGTTAAGTTGCTTAGGGCCTCACTAAGGGTTGAAGTTGACCTTGAACTTGTGATTCTCCTGCCTCAAACTCCCAAATTGCTGGTAGTACAGCCATGTACCACTGCACTGGGAAAGAAATCAGTTTTTATAGAGCTGCAATTATTTGCTATCTCATTGACTTCTTTAATAGCCCAGTGTGGGAGATGTTGATGCACTGTATGGATAAGAAATCAAGGCACAGGGAGGGTAAGTAGCTTGGCCCAGAGCCCTTGCTTA
This sequence comes from Tamias sibiricus, assembly GCA_025594165.1. Classification (NCBI taxonomy): domain Eukaryota; kingdom Metazoa; phylum Chordata; class Mammalia; order Rodentia; family Sciuridae; genus Tamias; species Tamias sibiricus. The sequence continues at coordinate 44,621,190 of CM046672.1, read as the reverse complement.
CAAATGAAGGAGCAGCTCTATAGACACCATGTCTTTAGACTCTTGGTCCAATGCTGTTCCCAGCCTATCAGGCAGCTGAGAAGTAGGTTATCTGAGGACCTTCTCCCACATTAGTGGAGCCCTTGGACTTAAGGGTAGAATGTGGGGAGGCCAGGGAAGGGGTTCATGTTGTGTCTGTTATGTCAATGGGTAGAAGAGCCCAGATGCCCTAGGCAGGGTGAAGGCTGTTGTTTCCTCTACCTCTTTCTCTCCTTTTGCTTCCCCATTCCTACCCTGTATCTGGGGTCTTCACACCAGCCAGTTGCTGGCTGCCAGGTGATAGGATTGAGCCTGGGAGGTGGAGCGTGGGATAACCAGGTCATCACCCTTGGTCTTCACGGATGATGCTCTGGTTTTCAGGGTCCTGACATTTCTTGGCTGTTTCTGGAAGGTTTACATGCTCATTAGGAGCCAAAGTTGGTGAAAATGGCTTCTTCAGCTGGAGCAAGGTACTCTCCTGGTCCTTGCGGTTGACAATGTCAGAATCAAACAGGGAGAAAAAAGAAGACCGTTCCTTGGTGTCTTAGTCTGCTCAGGCTACCAACAAAATATCACAGACTGGGTGACTTAAACAACAGAAATTTATTCTTCACAGTTCTAGAGGTTGGAAAATCCAAGGTCAAGGCTCTGCTCAGGCCTCTCTCGTTGGCTTGCAGGTGGCCGCCTTGTTGCTTTATCCTCACAAGGCAGAGAACTGGGACTCTGGTGTCCCTCCATAGGAGGGCACTATTCCCATCATGAGGACCCCACCCTTATGACTTCAGCCAAACCTAACTATCCCCCAAAGTTCCCATCTCCAGATACCATCATATTAGGAGTCTACGACATATGAATTTGGAGAACATAGTCTGTAGTGGTGGGTGGCTTTTCACATTTGAGCAAGTCCCCTAATCTCTTAAGAGTATAAAAGGGCATTATGATTCCAAAGGGATAGCCCTGCTGTCTATTTTATTTTTCTCTCACTATTTTCAGAGGTCCTTTGGCAGGCTCACATTCACACATCAGAAGAGGCCCATCTCTCCTCCTGAGAAAAACAGCTGCAAAGGGACCAAGAGAGTGTATGCTGTTTCCCACGTAAGTTCACCGTGGTGCAGGGGGGTGGGGAGAGAAGGGCATCATTCAACCCTGTGTCTGGATACCTGGAAACCCAAGAAAGGTGGTTACTGCCCCCACTTGAAGATCAAACCATTGATTAAGTGGCCTGTGTATCTTATATATATTTCAAAATGACCGTTCTTAGCTAGAGAGGATAAAGGAAAATAAAGGTGGGGGTGGATCTCATGAAAATCAAAGGGAAATTAGAAGAGTAGAAGAAAGGGACCAGGAGATGGGAGGGGAGGAGAGAAAGGGAAATACTGGGAAATGATATTGGCCTAATTACATTGTTATATCATGTGCATGTAAGAATATGTAATCACAAATCCCACCACTATATACAATTATAATGCAACAATAAAAATAAGGAAAAAATCCAAATGAGCTTCCTTTTAAACCTTCAAAGTTTGAATTGTGTAGGTTCAGCTGCTCAAAATGGAGATTTTATAGAAAACTGTGTTATTCAGCTTTCATCACTGTAACAAAATACCTGAGATATATAACTTACAAAGAGGAAGGGTTTATTTTGGCTCACAGTTTTGGAGGTTACATCCATGATTGATTGGCTCCATTGCTTTGGGCCTGTGTCGAGGTGGCACATTATGGTGGGAACAAATGGCAGAGCAAAAGTGTCCGCTTGTGGGCAGAAAGCAAGAGAGTGAGAAGGGGGGTGGGGTTCCCACAACCTACTTCAAGGGCATGCTCCTAGAGACCTAAAGACTTCCCACTAGGCCCCACCTCTTAAACGTTTCACCATCTCCCAGTAGGAACAAACCTCAGACACGTACATGCACCTTTAGAGAACATTCCAGATCCCCACATATAAGGCCACTGCCCCATTTTCCCATAGGTGGATTTAGCTTGGTCTTCCTGCCCCAGCCTCCCTCCCTCCTATCTTTAAGAGACCCTAGCAAATAGATCTTTCTTTCTGGGACCCAACTACCCCATTCCTGGTGGGACTTCACCTTGTGGTCTAGATGGAGACAGGTCCAAGTGGAGGCTCAGTGACCCACCCCTGCCCTACCTGAGGTACTAGGCTTGCACCATGGGTCAAAGTGGTGTGTCCAAGCCCCAGAACTTCTCATGGTTGACTTGTAATTGTTTCTGAACAGCCTAAACCCAGGCTTTCCTCTTGACTGAACTGCAGTCCTAGCTTCTGGTTGGAAATATCCTCACTGGCATTTTGGGTGCCCCAGAACCACTCCCAGACTGCTCCTGGCCTCCCCGGGCACAGCTCTGCGCACACATCCCCCACTCCCACATAGGATGTGAGCAACTGTCTCGGGCCTTCCTGGAACCTGCATTTTCCCTCCCTGCCCTGCAGGGACACACCTGCCAAGTGGCCTGTGGGAGAACAGGTCAAGCCCTGGCGGGCACCGCAGCAGAGCTGGCAGTGTGGGTTGCTCTGGTGTGGTCTGGAAGCAAGGTTTATAGGATTTCTTGGGAAACTCTGTGTTCTTCCAGAGCCTGGAGCTTCACAGTGGGATGGAGGTGAGGGACCGGTTCAACCCCAAGTTGATGAGTTCACACACAGCCTCGTAATGAAAACCAGCACTTCCTGTTTTGATTTTTTATCTTGGACATGATAACAGCAAAGCAGCTGAATCAAGCCGGCCCACGTCAGGAACCACTGGGGGGCAACCCAGAGGACTTCAGATATATTTTCTTAGTTTACACTTGCAACCACCCTGTGAGACAAATGGTGCTGTCTCTCTGAAAATAGAGACAGAGGTGTTAGGTAACTCAGCCAGGGTCACATGGTACAGCTATGACAGGGTAGGATTCAAAGCCAAACCTGCTGAGATGCAGGCTTGTGGGGCACTCAGGCTGGCCTGTGCCCCTTGTGCTACTTCTATACATATGCTGTTGCAGGTTCAGGATGGAAGGAGACAGGTGATATTTTAGAAGTTATCTTTTTCTTCTTTGAAAAAGCTCTCTACAATTCTACAAGCATGGCCATGTGTCACAACTTTGTAGACCTCAATAAATGCAGAATGCATGGGACAAAAGGGCCTGGGCAAGTCAATGAAATGACAGAACTTAGCAGGGGTGGCTCTCCCCCTGCCTCAGTGCCTGCAGCTGCCATCCCTTCCCCTCCCCCACACTGAGACTCTGCTATGTTGCTCATGAGTGATGTGTCCATGCACAGACCTGGGTGGCCAGCAGACAGACCTTCAGCTTTGCTAGAATGAAGCCATCTATCCTAAGGAGCACTAGGGTGCTTCATCCTGAAGGAACAGCATCCAGTTTCAGAAATCCTTAGTGTGACAGAGCTGTTCAAGATCCTGGAGGAGGACTTCCAGGACAGGCCTCTCCTAGGACAGGCAGAAAGCTCCGCTCTGTAGCCTCTGACCTGGTGCCCGCCCCCCTCTCTCCCTCAACTGCCCAAATGCCCTTTTCTGCAGAAAGCACACCGAATCCCAGGCCCTCTGATTGCTGGCAGCCACACTGATTCAGCAGCCCCTGCACTGGGTGAGAGGACAGGCTCCCTGAAAGCGGCCAGCCTGTTGAGACTGGGGCCCGGGGATGGCAGCCATGTCTGATTGAAGTTCCTGTTTCCCTTGTACAAAGGCAGCATAATTAATCAGGCAGTAATGAATTCAGATGCCACCAGCTCATCACCTCGAGAGATAGGCTGAGACGGCTGGAATTCAAAAGAGGGAATCAGGTCATCATTAGGTTTTTTCAATATTAAATGTTAATATTGAGTGGAAGGCATTCAAATTGGACCAAAATTGGATCTGTTGAACTTCAGGAGCCCCCTGTCCTTCTCATGGCTCTTGGGACGGGGGGTACTAGGGGTGGTTGAATTTCTGGCTGCATCTGGCTCTCTCAGCTCAGGGATGATGCTCTGTGTGTGTACCTGTTGCTCACTGTTCTCTGAGGGCCAGGGGTATAGACACTGGTGACAGCAGTTTGGGGCAGGGTGCCATGGCTGGGCCCTGACTGTACCAGCCTGCACATTCCTCAGCTTCCAGAGCAAGCCAGCTCAGGAGCTCAGCCAGGGTCACAGGCATGGCAAGCAGGCTGATCTGAAGTCAAATCCTAGTCTTCCCAAGGCCCTCTGGGAGATTTGAGAAGAGTCATGGAGCTGAGTGTTGGCACCTATCAGTGTAGCAGGGTTACAGGAAGTAGTGACAGTGCTTGTTTAGCACTCACCTGGCGGAGGTTCCTGAAGGTGGAGCCCCAAAGCCTCACACCCTAGACCAAGGCCAGGGCTAAGACAAGCCCGCTCATGGCTGTACAGCTTCATGTAAAAGCACCATGTGGTGGGTACTGAGATGGGATGTGTGTGCTGAGCCTGTGATGGGCTCCTGGTCACTGCCAGCTCAGTCACAGCCAGGATCAGCAATCTCCAAATGCCAGAGAAACACTAGAAAGCCTTCATAGAAGAGGTGATTGGTTGATCTCTTTCTGAAGGAATCTGTGAGGGCCACAGCGTTGTCTGACTGTACATGTCAACAAAGTGTATTGTGGCTTTTGAGATCCCACGTGTCCTGGCCACTTGGGCATGCTCAGGCAGGGGAGCCCTGCTGGTTTGCAAAGACTCACTAGACATACTAGACACACCAGTGGCCACCAGGCATATGTAAATGTGCTCAACATCACTAAACAGCAGGGAAACTCATATCAAAACCACAAGGAGATGTCACCTCACAGCTTTGGGGTAGCTGTTATTAAAAGTAAGTCAAGCCAGGCACGGTGGCGCATGCCTGTAATCCCAGCACTTTGGGAGGCTGAGGCAGGAGGATCGCGAGTTCAAAGCCAGCCTCAGCAATGGCGAGGCACTTTGCAACTCAGTGAGACCCTGTCTCTAATAAAATACAAAAAAGAGCTGGGGATGTGGCCCAGTGGTCGAGTGCCGCTGAGTTCAATCCCCGGTACCAAAAAATAAAAATAAAAAAATAAAAAAGTAAGTCAAGGGGCTGGGGTTGTGGCTCAGCAGTAGTGCGCTTGTCTAGAACGTGCACGGCCGGGGTTCAATCCTCAACACCCAGTAAAAATAAAGGCATTGTGTACAACTAAAGCAAATTTTTAAAAAGTAAGTCAAGGTAACAAGTTCTGGTGGGATGCAGAGAAAAAGGAACACTGGCATGTTGTTGGGAGGGAGGATACAAATTGGTGCAGCCATTATGGAAAACAGTATGGACACCTGACCTCTGGCAGCCTCACCTTTAACACCTGGACCAATGAGACCCCAGGGGATTCCAGGGCTTGGAACATCTTCCTTGAAAGTTTCTAAGTTTCCTTCTGGTGACTGGGATCAGCCAGGTCTGGCAGAGACATCTGGACAGGTTGTAGCGAGGAGAAAATTATTAATAAAGGAATCACATTTCACAGAGAGCATTGTAGGAACCAAGAAGTCTAACTCAAGTTTGGCACAGAGGAGATTTTGAAATTTTGCAGAGAAGACATCTGAGTTGTAGAATACAATAGTCCCTACTTACTTATCTACAGTTTCTTTTTGCATGATTTTAGTTACCCAGGGTCAATCATGATCCAAAAACATTAAATGGAAAATTCCAGATATTAAAAAATGTGAATTTTAAATGAAAGAAATAAAGAAGGAAGCAATGAAAGAAAACAGTATGGAGGTTCCTGAAAAAAAAAAAAAATATGAACAATCAGTGTCACTTCTGTGTATTTACCTAAAGACATTTAAATCCGGATCTCAAAGAGACACCTGCACTCCCTCACTTTAAATAACCTTATTCATAACATCCAAGGTGTGGAAATAGTCTAAGTTTCCACTAGGAGGTGAATGGATGGAGAAAATGTGGTGTACATATATAGCAGGAAACTGCAGCCTTAGATGGAAGGACTGTGACAACATGCATGGACCCAGAGGATGTGATGTGGAGTGAACCAAGGCAGGTACAGAGAGACAAGTACTGTGTGATCTCATTGGAACCTAAAATAGACACATAGAAATGGGGAGCAGAACGGTGGCTGCCAGGGGATGGTGAGAGGGGGAAACGGGGGTTCATGGTCAGTTACACCATGTATATAAACAGGTTCTGCGACCCACTGCACAGCACAGTAATGGAGCTAACAATACTGTATTGTGTGCTCAAAATTTGCAAGGAGGGTAGATCTTACATGAGGTGTTCTTACCACCCACACACTCAAAAAAGATAACAATAATAATAAAGGTGGCGGGGAGGAAACTTGGGGAGATGATGGATGTGTTTATGACTTTCATGGGTGTATACTTATTCTCATCCAGTTGTGGATTTGGTTTTGTTTTGTTTCTGTTCTGGGGGTTGAATCTAGAGGTACTCTACCACTAAGCCACATCCCCAGCCCTTTTCATTTTTTTAAAATTTTGAGACAGGGTCTTGTTAAGTTGCTCAGTCTGGCCTTGAACTTGCAATCCTCCTGCCTCAGTCTCCCAAGCCATTTACCTTTGAACTTGTTTTTATCCAGTATTATAGAATAAATATAGTTTTTTTAATATCAATCATACCCCCCAAAAGCATCTTTTAAAAAAAAAAAATTTAAAAAACCACTCAATCTTTTTAAATGGTAAAAGAATATGAACAGACAATTCATGCTTATTATGAACACTCAAAATGAAGAGGCATGAAAAATGGCTTGTGAATTTATCAGCCACCCCCCTGAAAAAAAAAAAAAAAGCAAAAAGTCAACCTTATGAAGTCCTAAGGGAAAAGCAAGTAAACTAACATTTGTCACCCACCAAATGGGAAACAATTAAAAATCTGATAGTATCAGGTACCTTCAAGGATGGAAGGATACTTCCTCTCAGAGGCTGCTGGTGGGCCATGGATGGGGGCAGCTGCTTAGAGGGGTCTAAAAGTGTCTTTTAGGACTAGAAATGCACCCTGAAACCCAGCCATTTCCCTTCTGTCTTATCTACCCTCAAGAAACATATATGTGCACAGAAAGAACATCACTTGTAACAGCAGAAGCCTAAATGCCCATCAATATCAAAATGCCTAAACAGATTGTAGCATCTTCACAGCATGGAGTTTCATACAGCAATTTTTAAAAACTGAGTTGGACCTATATATATGCAAATAGATCTCTAAGAGGTATGGTTGAGTTTAAAACACAACAATTTGCAGAACACTATATATGTAATTTGTGAAAACAAAAACCAACAAAACTCATCAATAACAACTAATACTCCATAATTCTAATGGAGCCCAATGTGTGTTGCAAAAACATAGGGGAGAAAAAAAGGAGAAAGAGTCTACACAAACTCCATTTTTACCTCTTGGGGAGTTAAAGTGGGTAACCAAGGGGGAATTTAGCCTTCTAGATAATGTTACGGGTTCTTTGGAAGCATGTATAATAGATGGTAATTTTTAAAAGGTTTGGCTGGGAGAAAGCCGCAATGCATCTTGGGCTTTTGGCAACACACAAAATGAAAAGCTGAAAGAATGTAGAAGGTCAGGACTCTGAGCAGACACCCTCTAGGAGAGCCAAGGAGCCTGGGTACCCTGAAGGGACCCCAAAGGAGAGAAGGTGAAAAGCCAGATTTGTCTGGACTGGGTATTGGAGACTACTTTGTCCTTGCTCTGGGTGACATTTCAGGAGGCTGGAGCACAGAGCTGTGCTTCTTGATGCTTAAGTTTCCAGCTGGGACAATCAGCTCAGGTGCTTCCCACAAGCCTGCCCATCCTCCCTTTAAGCTGGAGATCTGTTTATCCTGCCATGCCGACAGGAAGTCTTGATTATTTTTGCATAGAATTAAAAATCAGTATGCCTGCTGTTGAGTCCCCCGAAGCCATCATCCAGAGGAAGTGGACTCTGGTCTTAGGCATACTTTTGCTGCCCAGGGTCACCCAGCAGGAGAGAAGTTCTGCCCCTTCTCACCTGTGCTGGATTGTGAGCTGAGCATCCTCCACCTTACCTGGTGGATCTGCAATTGCAGCTTGGTCAACCCTCAGCCCTGGGCTCAGCATCCCCGCACAGAGCTAGGCATGTGCAAGATAACAAAGAGTAAGAGCAAATTCGCCCCCAAGGCTCTGTGGGAAGTGGGCTTTGGAGTTCAAGCTGACTCCACCCCACCCCCCTCAGCTGTATGATTGATGTGCGTAGCTTCATGCAACCTCAGATGTACAATTAGGATTGCTAGGAACTAAGCAAAAATAATGTTCATGTTAGAGCCCTCAACTCCATGCATGGCACTCATGTGGGAGGTGACGGTAATGATTAATGGTAATGATGTTAATAATACTACTCTTTCTGCCTTTTCAAGACCTTTATCAAAACAGCAAACCATTGCATGAGGTGAATGTGATTTCTGATGGCATTTAAGCAGAATAATTTACCTTTAGTGTGATGTGTAAGAAAAGTTCTCATTTAATTCCATAACTCTTTCCCATCCTGGTTGGAATTTTACTGTTGCCAGTTTCAGAAATCTATGTGAAGGCATAGGCTTAAGGAAGGAGACTGTAAAGAATCTGGCTTGAAACGGGTCAGTAAAGACATTGCTACCTGTCCTCTGAAGGAGGGTAATTGAGAGCAATGACCCCTCCCTAGCTGATCCAGGATGGAGCCATTCCTCACAGCAAGGCCGTGACCTGGGGGGAGGTGAGCGAAACACTGGCCTGAGTCAGTGTATAAGGAGATGCCCCCAAACCAGTAATAAGCTTAATAATATTTTAGTGCAATATTTTAAAATAAACACTACTGCAAAAAAAATAAATAAATAGGTAAAAATTAAAAACTAAGATGAACAAAGCATCATCATTCTACACCACACTTCTGGCTTCTAGATCCATCTTCCTGGGTCTTTGGATGTTCTTAGGTTCCTAATTCCCCTTCTGGTCTTTCTTGGGCAGGTGCCCACCTGCCCAGTCCAGGGGAAGGTTGCAAGGGAGGCCTGTAGACCTGCCCAGTTCCATCAACATGAGGAGGAGCGAGGAAGCCTTTCTGGACAGTAACTTTCGTGTTTGTGTATGAGTCATAAAATTTAAAAAATTTTAAGCCTGTTGAGGAAACGAGAGATCTGAACCAACAGAAGATGGAAACAAGGGATAGGAACATGAGTGTTCACAGAAGAATAAGATTTGGAAACTTCTTGAGAAAGCCTTCTATTTTTTATTGGCTGCTTTTTCGGAAAGTACCCAAGGGTTGGCAAAACCAAGAACAAAACATTTTCAGTTTTAATCACCTTCACTTTTCCCACACAATACTGCTATAATAAATGCAGATTTAGGTGATATGGCGTCTCCACTGGAGAACTGTGCACCTGGTTTGAAACTCAGTGGATCCAGTCTCAGGCACACACCCACCCCAAATTTATGTGCATCCGTCCTTCCCTGGCTAGTGAGGCAGGATATTTGGTCAGCAGGGATATTTCTACCTAGGAAGAGACAGGAAATTATTGTGATCCAGATGTTGGTTGATTCATTCATTGGTTGAAACTCTTCCTGAAAGAAATGGGGTCAGGGTCGGGTGACACATGCCTATAATCCCAGCAACTCAGGAGGCTGAGGTAGGAGGATCGAAAGTTCAAAGTCAGTACTCAGCAATTTAGCGAGTCCCTAAGCAACTCAGTGAGACCCTATCTTGAAACAGAATATTTTTTTAAAAGGGCTGTGGATGTGGTTCAGTGGTAAAGTGCCCTTGGGTTCAATCCTGGTACAAAAAAAAAAAAAAAAAAAAAAAAAAAGAAAAGAAAAGAAAAGAAAAATGGAATGGGATTAGGGGGAAAAAACAAAAATCCTATTTCTGTAAATTGGAAGTTGTATAATTAAACCATTTTGGTTGCAATAAAATATGTTCTTAAATTAAATGAATGATAGTAAGATAATTATAGGCATTTATTCTGTCATTCTTCCGAATTTAAAAAAAATTAATTTGAGTCTATTTAGAAATCTAAGGCCCTTTGTGGCCAATTATTTGTGGTGTGTCTAAACACACTGCTGAGGGACCCTGGTTCTATCAGTGAGGATAGTGAGAGCTGGGTCAGGTAGAAGCAGAGGAAAATCAGGGAGGAGAGGGACCCCATTTCCAAAAGAAATGCTAGCTGAAGCTGGAAGGTGAGTTTTGTTTCAAGTTTTCAGGCGAACAATGCTTTTGAAAAATGGATTCCACAATTTGTTATATTAATGATATTCTTTAAATTATTACTAAAAATGCCAGCCAAGTTGAACGATAAGGTAGAAATCCTTTTTGTCCTTCCCTTTATCTGTGGACTTCATTTGAGAATCCCTCAGTTTTCAGCACCTTGGTTTTTGTTGTTTTGCCAAAAAGTAACTTTCCAGCTCAAAAGTATATTAATGCAGAATAGAAATAAAGATGCTTGGAAAAAAATTCTTTCAAGCACAAAAGGAGATGGTTTTCAACAGATAATTTTACATATTTACATATTTTACCTTAAGCATTTTGTAGTCTCTGCCTACTGGTGAATGGATCAGATTTTTACACGCTTTCAAAATGAACCAGTTTGGTTTCTAAGCCATTGCAAGGACGGGGAAATGAATTCGAACTTTTTTTTTTTTTTCACTTCATTTTCGCATCTTCACATTTCCTTATTTCACATGGTTTAAAATAAAACGCCCCCAGCATTATTTTTCCTTTCTCAAGAGCAAAGTGAATGTGACTTTTCCGAGGGGTCACAGGATGCCCGGGAGGCCTGTGGGTGTTGCTGGACCGCTGCCTGCTTTCAGCTTGACTGAAGGGCTTGTCAGAGTTTTCATCTCCTAAGAAACGAGCCCCCGGCGCTGGCCAGAAGCAGGAGAGGCAGCAGTGTGAGTCCCACGCTGGTTCTTTCCCACTGACATCAAATCCTGAGGTTTTAAAATTAATCCCACACAAAGACAGCCCTTCATTGTGATGCCTGTTTGAAATTAGACGAGCAATAATGACCTTTCTAAGATGTCTCGTGTTAAGGTAACCCCCTGTCGGAGCAGAAAGGCTGCAGGGGAAGTACCCCATACATGGTGAGATGCCCCCGCAGCCGGTCAAGGTGATTGCCCAGGGCAGGGGGTGAGCGGAGGGTGCCAGGCGACAAGAAGTGGCCTCCAGCCCAGATGGCCGGGCTGCCTCCATGACCCCCAAGCTGCCGTGGCCTCCGGGGTCTGAGTCTCTGACTGTCCCCAGCGAAGAACAGCTCCTTTCCTCTAGGTCACACAGATTCCTTGAGTTCTAACCAGTGTTTTTGTTAAAGGGAACTGGAGACATAAACTGAACATTTGATTAGTAAAGAAAGAAATAAAAAAAATGCAGCCATTCCACCAAGGACGAGAAGCCCCCCGGGCACCAAATGGGAACCAGGCAGCGGAGCTCCACAGCAGCCCACCTCTGCTTGGGGAGTTTTGGTGTCTATTTCCCCCTCCCCACCCCAGCACTGTGACTTCCACAGCAAATTGCCATTCTTGGAATATGTATGGAGTCCTGCGTGGGCCAGCCCGAACTCTGGAAGCTACCTCTGTAGATGATGGCACCTTGATATCCTTCATACCTGCTCCTGGGTAGTAGGTGCCCATCCATGATCTCTGCACCAACCATGGGCTCTTCACACGGCGGACTCAGAAAACAAACATTTCATGGCCGTTTTCCTGCACATTAATAGTGACTGAGGAATATGGAAAGTTTAAGTGGTTTGAATGTGACCTTCTTACCAGACTAGACTGGAATAACAATTTAGTTATTTTCAATAACTGCTATGCTTCTAAATAAGTAGATATTATAATCATGGCCATTAGGGACTCATTCGAAGCCCTGGTTTTGTCCCAGTGGTCATGGTGGCCTGGTGGCTGTCACAGGGGACTTGAGCTTTGCAGAAAAAAAGTGCATGTGAAGTACTGTTATTTGTTCTGGACACCCTGGTATTCTTATTTGGAGAAGGATTCTGTGGTGTGGGGTTTTGAGATTCCAAGTGTAGCATACTTTGCAAAGGTTTTATCTCATTCAGAGTTGCTTCTTTTAACCTTTGGCAATGGTTTTGAAGAGAAGAGGCCCGTGAAGACAGTCTGAGTATTTTGTAAACAACTAAAGCTGATTTATCAAAAGAGTGCTTTTTAGAGCCTAATGGTCTCTGTCAAATTCCTTTCTCTATTCTGGGTGTTGGAGAATGTGCTGGTCCTTGCATTCGGCAAGTTACAATGATGCCTCCTTCTCTGTTTTAATATATTTCACCTCGCCGAGGCAGACGGATCAGAAGCTCACAAGGAAAACCGATGCCCTTTCCCGCAGCTAAATTAACCAGAATCACGTGGAAAACAATCCAAGCCTTGTAGGAAAGGGGAGCCATTAAAATGTGCCTTGAGCGATGGACTGCACCCAATCTTGCAGCCTCGCTCGCTCGGCAGCAGCAGACAGGAGGCTGCTCCCTGGGATGGAGGGAGCCTTGTTGTAGTGCCACAATTAAAATCAGCTCCTCTGCCAAAAAATAAAAGGGAGGAGGGAAGAAGGAGAACATCAAAGACAGATTGAAATGTGTAGTTAGTAATAAGAGTGGTCTCCTCTTGAACCAAAGCCTGCAGCGATTCACGGCCCCCTTGTTAATGAGAAATTTTGACCTCTGGTTTGTAAGTTAAACTTGTAATCCCAGCTAATGAAGTAAATCACTTCCAACTTGAGTCTGTTGTTCCTCCTCTGCTTTGCACACTGGGTCTGAGAGCGAGGGTCCAGGTCCACACATGCAAATGGAGGGGAAATAAAATGATTTGGGGACTATGCAGTTTCTTGCAGGGTGAGGAGGTGCATAGAGTAATTCTGAAGGCTTTGTGTGTGGGCCTGTAAATTGTGTTATGGTAAACTGTGTATTGATAAGAACCTGTTAGACTCTGGATTGAATGACCCTGTGCAGGGAGGTAAGCCAGTCGACCCTTCACACTGCACTTCTTCATTTAGCGGAAACGATTAAACATCTAGTCCAGGGCTTTGCATGTGATAGAAATGGGTGCATATTTGCTGGAGAAATGCTACTGAATGAAGGACAAAGTATTTGGGTGCTTTAGGGCTGGAAGAGAGAAAAGTACAGTAAGAAATGTGAGTCCAAGAAAGGCAGGGCTGAGGTGCCTGTGAGCTGACTGACGTCTAACTTTATTGAGAATTGGGGAGAAGGAGAAGAAAAGCCATTGTAAGAAACTGGCTGCAGCCAGGAGGCCGAGGGGCTTTCTTCTTATAGTGACAGACTCTAGCTGCGAGAAATGATCTAAAAAGTTACCCTATTTTAATTGTGTGCTGGCAAAAGTAGGATATTAGGCTATTGTTTTGTCTAAAAGGGATTTCATCCTGATTCTGTTTAATACTCAGAGAGACCTGTTTGACTCAATGAGAGATCACATTCTATTTCTCCCGACAACTCAAAATGCTCTCAATATTTTCCAGATTACTTCGTAAATTACCTTCACTTCTGATTGGACAACAAGATTATTTCATTTTCTGGCAGGAGACAACAGAGACAAGCAGTGTGTTGTCACCCCAGGGCAGTGACCTTTGGGGACGAGCAGTTTTGAGGTGAATCTTCTGGTTTGGGGCCGGAGAGGGTTATTCATTCCCACAAGTGGAGAATGTCTCCTGAAAGCTTGGGGCACCCTCCATCCTAGGATAGTGGGGAGGTGGCAGCCCCTTTAACCTCCTGGGACCACTAGCAACCAGCAGGTGAGGGCTGGGTACTGCCTACCAGGTCTGCTGTTGAAATCTTTCTGTCAATTTTAAGCCCCGCTGCAGAAAATAGCTTTTATTCAGAAAATGAGGAGATGCTGGCCCATCCCCCACCCCCTCTTATATTGGACATCCTTATCCGTTTCACATCCTGTGGCAGGCATCACCTGAAAGGTTTCTGGGACCTTCTTCAAGCTCTCTGGGTACAAAGAGAAGGTTGGAGTGGGGGTGTTTTTAAACCACCGACTCCTGTTATTTCTGTTGAAGGGCACCTACGCAGAGCCTCCTTGTGTCCCTTTGGTTTTTCATTAGACAAAGCAAAGCATTTCAGCATTTGTCCTGTTCATATGACCCTTCAGAGAGAGCTCTGGGGTGACCCCTCCCCACCCCAGGCAAGAAAAGTCACTGACCGGTGTCTGAAATCTGAGGACGTCTGGGGCCTGAGGCCAGGCATTTGGATCTACCGCAAACAGCAGCACATTCTACATAAAGTGATTTAAATAATCTAATTTTTCCTCTAAATTTGAGCATGTATAAAATGCTAATTTCATCAACAAGTGGAGAAAACGCCACAGTGAATCTGTTCTCAGACTGTGTACCTGGTATGTGGAGAAGTCGGTTTGAGAGGGGCCGGGGATTATGATCAGGGTTTATTAGCAGCACAGACTTTTCCCTTTGTTTCTATTCATTTAATTCAAAGCGAAACGACTCAGCATGCAAAACTAAAATTAGCTGGGGAAAAAAAAAAAAAGGTGTAAGTGAATAAACAGGCAGATCCATTAGAGTCGATGGGTTATCGGATCCCTTGCCACTCCTCAGACAGCGGCCTATTAAAACTGGTAATGTCCGCTGCCAGCGACGCCCACGGCAAAGAAAGAAGGCCGAGGCAGGCCTATTTCACATGCATCAGACACAAGAATTAAATAGACCAATGTTCCCTAAAAGACTGAAGTACATCTCTTTCTGACGTTCATCTCAGGCAAAAATTCATTGATCTCAGTATGTCCCTTGGCAATTATAAAATATTAAATCCAAGTCACACTTTTCTAGTTGGCTTAATTTTTTCTCTTTTCACAGCTTTCTATTTGATCAATTTTAACAAGTTAGAAATAGCATCTAATAATAAAAAGTACAGAGTTTAAAAGTTTGTTCTTTTGACACTCTTTCCTTTTTATTTTGTTTTGAGTTTGTGTTAACTCTGGGTTCCATAAAATGACTCAAGTGCTATTATAACAAACAGAAAGAATGTGAGTGAGCCAGAAGGTTCTTTATGGAAAATGATATTCATTAGGACGCATCTGATGATAAGGACACAGCCTGGCTTTAAAGATTTTTTTTTTTTTTTTTTTTTTTTTTTAGCACATGCCCAAACAGCCTTCTTATTGTTTTGTAGTCATTAATGTTCCCCTATTCCAAAGTTACCATGTGGTTTAATCTGGGAGTATCTGGTAAGGCTAGAGGTTTGAATATGCTCCACTGAGATTTACAAAAGATGTGTATCCCTTCCCCAATTTTTATGCATATGTAATTTTAGCGTTTGATGTTTGTTAATTCAGAATATAACATAAATGCTAGCATAGACACATAAAAATGCAGAATTTGGGAGACTATTTTCATTAGAATATCAATACGGGAATCATCTAGGGAAAACATTGCATAATAGTAACTTTACTATCCAGTTCTCCTGGCCATAAATTAGGAGAACATTCCCCCAAATTGATGAGTCCATTTTTATACTATATAGAATCATTTTATATGAAATAATAAATTCTTCTAAAAAAAATCAAAATCTATGGAAGTTTACCTCTCCACACACACACACACACACACAAACATTTGGGTTTTTCCTATGGGAACAGACATTCGTTAATTGTCTACCAGATACCTATTCCTTTACTAAATGTTTTATATATATATTTCATTTAACTCTTCCCACAAATCTGTGAGATCACAGTTTTGTCTCTGCTTTTCAGATAATGAATCCCAGGGTCCTGCGACCCAGCAACTTCCCTCTCTGACCAACCATGCTAGTCCTTGGGGAGTTCTATACATCCGGATCAGAAAGAAAAGGAGAGGGAAAGAAGGTCAGGTTCAAGAGGGAGAGGCTTGGGGAAAGGTGCTGTGGAGTGTTGGAAAGACAGGCCACTGCAGTATTCCAGAGAAGAACTTGGACATCTGGGACAGGACTAAGAAGCAGTGCTGTGGTCTGTGTATCGCCTTCAGAGTGTTTCAGGAATGTCAGGGTCGGACTTGCCTTACTTTGAAATTACATGTAGGTGGACGGATTGCGTTCCTTTGTCTGAGACACTGCCCTGAGACCGGACCGTCTGGGTGATGGCTTTATGAGTGGCCAATTATAACCATTTCAAAGAGAATTTGAAATCGAGTTTTGAAGGCTCTAAGTCTGGTGGCTTCTGGGCTCCTAATAGGCCTCGCCTGGACTTCTACAGGAGCCTCAGGTACAGGATTTGCTCTTTGTGGCTGCCACTGTCATTCTCTTCCTATTCCTGCTCTTTCCTGCTCATCCCTCTGTCTCTGTCTCACCATGCAACGATCATGAATTGCAGTGCCTTTCTGAGAGGGAAAGAATTTGATCCCTTGAGGAGATGACTAGTGCTCTTGGGGCCCAAATTCTGCCTTGAGCCTTCTGTCACAGTGGACTGCTACTGGGACACTAAGGCAAGGCCAGGAGTGTGTGCAACTGTAGTGGACTCACCCACCCCTGGGCCACCCATAGTAGTGTTTGCTCTCTGAGTCATTGGCACCAGTAAGTTCTGCCCCTTCGTGTGCCTGCTGGGACCCCTTCTGTCACTCTAGTGCCTGGAACATGGCTTGCCATGGAATTGGTGTCTAGGAAAGATGGAGGGGTGGGTGGACGGAAGGAAGGAAAGGTGGATGGATAGATGGATAGATGGATGAATGGATGGACAGATGGATGGAAGGAAGGATAGATGGATGGTTAGATAGAAGGACTGGAGGATGGTTGATAGTATTTCATAAACTCATGTCATTTACTAACAATGCTGCCCTCCAAGGAGCATAGCATTTTTGAAAGACCCAAGAAGGAAACTTTGCACAAAGAAATGTGGTCCAAAATTAGGATTTCTCAAGACATGCTCTTCTATCTGTTTTGAGAATTACCTGAGTGGTCCATCCATTTGGGTCCCTGGGCTCCACCCCAGATCTACTCACACAGAAATGTGCCTCTTTGCTAGGCATCCCAGGAGAGTCTAGTGAATTCCCATGTTTAAGGTCACTGCTTTTGTTTAAGGTCACCGCTTTTTATTTTTCTTTTCTTATTGATGTGTTATAACTATACATAATAGTAGAATTCCTTGTTACATATTTGCACCTGCACACAGTATGAGACCATTGCTCTTTAAAGGTGGGACTTCAGGAGTCAGGCAGCTGGTCTGCTGGAGGTGGGGTACAAACTCCTACCCGGTCTTAGTAGCTGTGACCTCCTTTCTGCTCTATGTACCAGCCAGGGCAGCCCCAGGATCTAGCCCTGTCTCCTTCACATGAGGCCCACCGTGCCACCTGATGGAGATTGTGTTTCTATTGTCCCCTACCATCTCTCTCAGCAGCAGGCCTGCTCATGTCCTGGTATCACAGTGCACCTTCCTAGCATTGCCCTGCCCCATGCTGCCTACTTCTAAATGGGTGGGTCCTAGGGATCCTAGAGAGGAAAGGGCCCCTTCTCCCCCACCCCGCCCCCCGAGTCTGCATTTGTGCACAAGGGTTAGCTACTGAACTATCAAATTTCCCCCAAGAAGGAGGCCTAGATGCTCTTTCTCCCAAGATTTCATGCCTTCTTGGAGGGGTTCCTGGCATATAGCAGGTATGGAGTAAAAAAAAAATTTCTTTATTGATGGAGCCTCAGTTATCTCATCTGTAAAATGGGAATAAAAATCATAACCTCTTTATCTTACTCAGCAGAGGTCTGCTTAGTCACTACAGATATCTCATAAAATTGGAAAACTCTTTGCAAGCCTTAAAATGTATAGACATAAAGGTTCTATGCACATGTGCACATTTCAACCTTGAATCCTGAAGTATATCTGGGGTGATTTCCTACCTCTATTGGTGGAACTGAGGTGAAGCTCACATCCCTGAATCTGAAACCGTGTGAGCCTTGGAGGAAAAAAAAAGAGCCTCTTAGAAATCAGTGTACAGTGAAATTTTGCACAGGTTTTGAGAGTTACAGCATCTCCTCACCTTCTTTTCTCCGGTTGAAATGTTTGACTTTTCTTATTATGTTAGAAATTTGATCTGGTTTGCAATCATTGCACCCAAGTACCTGTATAATACAGTGATGCCCCATATATAAGAATGGACTGGGGTGTGCATGTGTGTGTGTATGTGTGTGTATGTGTGTGTGCATGTGTGTGTGTGTTCAGTGCATATTCAAGGTAGCCAAAATGGTTCACATATTCCCAGCCCATGTTAACATGATGTTCTTTCCTGAGCATAACATGTTTCTGGAAATTCCCAAATCTTTCACTCTGAAACTCAACGATATTGTTATTAAAATGGTTCTGTGTAAAGAACACTTTGGTGAACTTTATTTCCGCCTAACGACATACTCATTTTAAAGGTCATGGTGTTGAGTTGCCAGAGCTGTGACCTGAGAATAACCTCTCTACTACCTGTATTTCTGATCCGTGGTGTTAGCATTCAGAAATGCTCTTTCCCTCTGAGTTTCGGCAGCTAAATAAGTTGCAGCCCCTTCAGCTATACTCATAAAAATTTGCTTCCAGACAACATGGTCTGTTTATTGTGTAATAATCGAAATGGCACTAAATTGCAGTGATTGCTGAACACTTAGGAATTGTATTAACCTCTTAAGTGCTAAGTGGTTTTCTTTCGTCTCCCAGCTCCGAGGTGCAGTGCACACGTTTCAGTCACTGGGTCTCCTTCAGTCAATGCCACTGGGGAAGGAAAAATCCTCAGGCCCAAGTCACGCCCTGGTAGCAGGCTGGACCCTGCTTACACCCTACTAACCAGAAGAGTGTCCTTGCCTGGGGTGACAAAGGCAAGAGCTATCCCCTGCTGGGAACCCCGGAAAGGGTGGGTTGCACCATCTTGGCTCACAAAGCTCCACTGGTGTCCCCTGGCTTCCGCACATTGTTGTTTTGATGACAGTGGCCTTGTACTTAGTTCCTTTTGAGAATGGATTCTCCAAAGAGCTGTGAGGTAGCTGGCCGGTCTGCTGGAGCTACCTCCTTTGAAAAGCTGATCGCTCCTAGAGATGACAGTCCTGGCCGCCCCGCAGGAGGCTGGCTGCAGTGTGCTTGGCCTCGGCGTCCCTGGGCCCTGCCGGTCCTGCTCCTGCAAGCAGCGGGCCTGGGAAGGAAGAGTTAACCAGAAATGGAGCGGCGCTGCCCGGGGCAGGCAGGCTCGCTGCAGAACAGAGCCGCGATCGTGCGAAGGCAAGTCATTTCCCGAAACGCTGCAGACACACGGCCTCGGGCAGCCTAAAACCTTTGGAGACCAAAATGGCTCGCAGGGGTTGGAAGTAATAAGGTGTTTTTCCCTTCTTTCTCCTTCACTGAGATTCTGCGAGGTTGCTCTGCATGGCTGGGGAACAATGGTGCTGTTTTTGTGTTTTCTATGGGTATTAAGATCCATTACGCTGTGACATTTTTAAGATTGGTTATCCTGTAGTTTGGTGTTAAATTGAAGTTGTTTGTTTTGAATTTAATTCTTTCATTTTTCAAATGGAAAAAGGCAGCTCCGTGGTGCGGTGCGGGGCCGGCTGACTGAAGTGCGGGCCCACGTCGCTTGAGCAGAGAGCTCTGTGCCATTCTCGGACTTCGGCAGAATTAGCCATGAAAGAACATAACCTATTTCCCCCCTGGAAAGTCTGTGAGGGTCCTTGGGGGCGACTTTCAAAACTAGGAGGTAGGGGTCGTCTCCATCGTATCTCCAGAGAAACAGGAGATGAGCTGGGTTTCAGCAGAATGTTATATGTCCAATCTGTTATGCCTAATGCAGCCTGCATGCAATTATTACTACTCTCCGTTTACGACAGCAGCAGAATCGGCTTCCATCCAACAAATGACCCAGCAGCAGTGGGCCAGCAGCCACCGACATGACATCTGTTAACTCTTTGTCAAATGCCCTCTTCCATCTCCCAAACAGCGCTGTGGTTAATTACGACTTGAGCGTCTGACACAAGTCTTTCCAGTGGAGAGACCTGCTTAGGAAAAAATCTGGCTCCAAGAAATTCCCTTCACTCTCCCTCAAAAAAAAAAAAAAAAAAAAAAAAAAGCCATAGCAAATTGTTTTAAAATAAACATTCATTTGGAGTACCAGAATAGGTTGTTGGAATATGTTTTGATTAGACCCTAAGATTACAGGGTTACTGTGCAGAGTAGTGTCTAGAGACCCAGCTCTTGGTGGAAAAAAGGAATCATATCAAATTCTTGTTAAACCAGAAGAAAGTTTCCATCAGAGGAACACAGGCAGCCATCGTTAACCTTCATGCTTGCGAGCCATGGATCCAGCACATGTTGGTGCTGCCATGATCAACTTGGTTAATGGGGAAAGGTGGTTTCATTGTAATTGGCCACTGGAACTTGAAATGACCAATCTGATAAACCCAATTTTAGGCCCAGCCCAAATAAGGAGGTGCTATAACTCATGGGGCCAGATTTCCTTGCTGGAGCCTGTGTGCGGCAGCTGGCATCTGCTGCTGGACTCAGTGTTGCATCTGGGGCTCTCCTTACTCTCCTTACCCAGGCTTCCCGTTCCCTCCTCCAGCAGGAGGAGCTGCAGCGTTCTTGACCTTTATTTTGGGATCCATAGGTCAGGGCTGGATAGCTGTGAATCTAGTTTTCCAGCTCTCCATTCTCTGCCTGCTTGCTGACCCTGGGTTCTTGCTAAATGGTGTATAATTGCCTACTAGCTTCTCCATGTGGGGTTCACCAAAGCCTTGGCAGGGAACGCAATTGACCTATCCCCATAGAATCAGAACTGCTCAAACCTGTTTGGATGCCAGTCCTTGAAATATCCAGAATGGCCTCCCTGTTCTTGCCCACCTGTGGAGGGCACCAGAGAGTGCTGGCCATGCCTCAGGAGGGCTCCCAGGTTCTTCCCAGTCTGGAGGAAGCTTCAGAGAGCTGCATCCTGGCTGCATTGCTGAGCCCCTGTCTTGAGATAGACAGGAGTCCTGGCAACCTGGAAGATTCCAAAACTTTCAATGTAAGGCCCAGAGAGTCCTCTGTCTTCAGCAGAGCAATATCAATAATACTGCCTAGGCACAGATGGGACAAGGACTGTTCTCTGATTTAGGCAGCAAATAGAAATTCATCTCACTCCAACATTCTCAGACACTATTTTAATTTCCTTTTCCTTTTTCTTTCTTTCTTTTCTTTCTTTCTTTCTTTTTTTTTTTTTTTTTTTTTTTTTTGGTGTGTGTGTGTGTGTGTGTGTGTGTGTGTGTGATGATAGGGATTGAACCTAGGACTTTGCACCCCTAACCCTCATTTGTCAGTTCTGTTAGAAATGCATTTTAGTGCAAATCAAAGGCCCTAAATCTGCCCAAATCCTTTCTTTCCAGCAACATCCTTTAAGACACCACCTAGGAGGGTTGTGAAGGCTGCTCCTGACTGTGCCCAGCTGAGGGGTCTGCAGGCTCAATTCTTTAAAGTCATGAGGGACAGAGGGGTCCCTGAGGGTCCTAGATATAAGCTGCTTGTGTAAGCATTCCTGTGCTGCCTCAAGTATCAATTTCTTCATATCCTGGGGGTTTTTAAAACATGCATTTGCTGAGGGTTTTGGAATAGAGAGAGCAACCCTAGAGGTTGCAAGCTTGGGAAAGGAAGATCATCATTTCTGCAAGGGTTAATTCACCAGGATCATGACTCAGAAGCCACCAAAAGGACCCCAGATCTTGAATCAAAATCAGACCTTTCGGTTAAGTCCTTTAGTGTGTGCCTCCACATCAATCATGAATAAATGTCTTGTGAGACAGGTCCTTTCAGTTTTTCTCATTTTTAAGCAACTGCTTCCTCCAAATAACATAATTAAATTCAAAATAAGTTACATGACAGGAGCCGAATTAGAAGACAGTCTTGAAAGAGTACACCGACTGTTCCCCGCTGGCTCTTGACCAATGAAACACGCTGCAAGACCAGCTTCCTAAACTTCTCTCCATGCACAGCCAGGAGTTGGAGTGAGATTGTATGTGGTCTTGTGCCACCTCAGAGTCCTGGCCCTGGGTCGTCCATGGCTTTGATCCTGCAGACAGCCGCTGCCCACGTGACTGGACAAATTGCTTCTGTCACCACTGCATGCCCCAGAGTTGAGACCTTGATTCTGAGGAAGGGAGGAGATGGAACTGATTAGAAGTCAGCCCCTTTGTGCACTGACCCCACCCCCACCCCGTGCCCACTGGCCTCTCCACCCTCTGAACACCCTCCTGGCTGTGGGCAGGGGCTGGGACATTCCACAGACACTACCTCCCCTGTTCCCTTTCCCCCTGACACTCCCACCTCCATGCCCAGGACACGGCAGAGGCTGGAGGGTGAGGGGGGCGTTGTGTCAGTGGCTTCAGGGAGGGCCCTGAAAGGTAGTCAGCATTCCCTCCGGGGGCCAGAGTCCTTCCCTGCCATATCCATGGGACTGAGATGCTGGCTCTGGGACTCAGGACCTAAAGTTTCCTTTTAGACTCTGTCCCAGGGATGCACATGTGGATTAAATTAGAGCAATATGTTTTTCTAACAGCATCTTGGCTGAAAAATCAAGCAGATAAATGGAAACAAACCCAGCTTTATGTGAATGAAAAAGAGCTGGTGGGAGGGTGGCTTCCGCCCGAAGCACCACAGTGGCAGGGCTGCCCTCCGGGGCTCTCCCCCACCTCCTGTCCCTTCCCCCATAGCCTGACCCTTTAGCTGGGCCCAGGAAGCCCTCTCCATAGGGCTCCCCCAGTGCTCAACACCCCCCCACACACAGGCTTTGTTCTAGACCTGACTGCCTCCTGCCCCTCCCAAACCTGCCCGTGCTGCCGCACCCCTAGACTGCCCCCAATGTGTACCTCTGTTCAACATTTTCTCTCAAGTCTTGGGCATCATGGCAAAGAGTCCACATTCCATTCGGTTACCTACCTGTTTTCCCCTCAGTCTCCTCACCTGAAAACAGGATTGGCCATGCTACCCTGCAGGGTTCCGGTGAGTACTGAGTGAGATTATATGTGTGACCCCCTTATCACAGGGCGCAGGACACTGCTAATATTGGTTGTGCATCATCTTTACAATGGTCGTCCTTCCCTGCCACCTCTTCAATCTCCACCCAGTCTCAGAGTCCAGTTGTGTCACTTCCTCTGGTTAGGAAGTTTCCCTCCAGCCCACCTCAGCTGGAAGGGAGCAGGGCAGGGACCCTCAAACCACAGAGGCAAAGATAGCTTTGATGAAAACGTGCTGCTAAGCTGGCTTGTGATTATGGGTTTTATTGTTATTTTTAGTAGAAGAAAAAATTGGCCAAGGTCCCCCACAAAGGCAGCCAGTATTCATCAGTCCTGGGTTGCAAGAGCAAATGATGTTGCCCTGGAGATGCTGGAAGATTCCTAGGGTCAAAGGGCATACACATGTTCAACTCTTCTAGATAATGCCTGATTGATCCCCATCCCAGCTTTATGAAGATTTATTCAATGAATAAAATTTGTATATATTTGTCGTGTGAAAAATATCACTCCTGGGCCCACTCACGGGTTCTTGGTACAGATTGGCTCCCTCAGACCTCTGGGGAAACAAAAATGGCCACTGTCAGGCCACCAGCAAGTGGTAACTTCCGACCACTTTGAATATCTATCAAGAACTGATTAGTCACAGTGTTGACTCCCAGTTACCTGGCCTCCTCCCAAGAATCTGCAATCTTCAAGGTGTGCCCCAACTTGTACACCTGTTCCCAATGCTGAGGTGCCTAACACAGGCTTCCTCTGAGGCAAGTGCTCAGTGCAGAGTGACAGATCTTACTCAGGAACACGCCTGGGAGGCCACCTTTCAGATGGTCAGAAACCATCCTCCTCCACTTCCTCCTCTTCCCTCATTGGTCCTTGAAGTTCTATACCTGCACTTCTCTTCCAAGGAAGGGATCATATTCAACTCCTCCTCCTAATCTTCCCAGGGCTTAAAAACATAGCTGCTGCAGCATAAATAGATGCTACAAATGAATAAGTAGAAGGAGGCAGAGAGGAAGACAGAGATTGCTAAGGAAATGCAGGTCTATTTCAATTTTAAGATATTGTCACAAGAAACTGATGGTGAGCATGAAAGGAAACAAAGGCTATGTGATAGGCCCCCTGGGAAGTGACCTCCCATGAAGGTGGCCCTGCAGGAGCACAGCTTTCTGTTCTCATCTCAGGCTGGAGAATCCCAGGGGCTGCACCCAGCTAAAGGCCAGGGGCATAGGAGCCCATTCATGTGGTCCACATGGGCCAGCAGAGAGAGCACAATGGGCTCTCATGGGAGGACAGGGAAGTGGTTCCCACTTCTCCACGGTTTTCTGGGATCAGTACAAAAGAGGCAGATCCTGTCCAGGTCAGATACTGAGGCTTTTTTTTTTTTTTTTTTTTTTTTTTTTTTTTTTTTTTTGGTCTCAGAAGACAGGCAATGGAAGACCCAGGAAGGGCTGTGGCCAGAGACAAGCCTCAGGCACATCAAAGCCCCCCTCCCCACAGCCTCAGAAGACAGCAAGCTCCAACCCTAAACCGGTCTGGGATTACTGAGGTTAGAATACACGGGACAGAGAAAGCAAATCTCTCTTTTAGGAAAAAGATTTCAATCTACAAGCTACTCCTACACCTGTCCTTTATGGAGACAAAGGGCAATTGGAAAATTAGAAAGGCGGTTTTGTTTTTTTCTTTAGGATTTGATGCTGGTGTCTTAAGAATCCGAGTTTATATTAAAAATGTGAAAGTGCCAAACCTCAAAGCAAGTCTGTGGAGCCAAAGTAAGTGGGATGGTAGCAGAGAAGAAAAAACGCAGGCGGGTTGTGATACCGAGCGGCCCTGGAGGCCCTCTGGACGCGCTCATCTGGCATTCCGCAACGCTCAGGTGGTGTGGGAGCGCAAGGCGCGCGCGCTCGTGCGCTGCTCATCGCCACGGGTAAGGCGCTGGGCGGCGGCAGCCCTCGCGTTCAAAAGAGCTGCTTTGCTGATGGAGAGTCGGGGATGGGTCAGTGTTGAGGCGTCCTAAGGTCTGGGAAACTCCTTATCTGCAGGCAGGTCTCCCAGCAGTCTCCTCTTCCCAACACCGCCCCCTCCTTGGGGGGCTATCGTGGAACGCCTTCTTAGGGTCCTGGCACACAGCTTCCTTCTCAGCAGTATACATCCTTTCATAGCTCGCTCTCTGTGACACACACGTCTGTATGGATACCTACCTATGTATGTGTGTATCCACAGGGACCCTGAAACCAATCCCCCATGAAATGAATGTAAAGATGTAGATCTATAGATATAGACATATCTTTTGATAGATCTGTATCTATCCCTTTCTATATACCTGTAAATGACATATCTATCCATCTGTGTCTACACACACACTTATAGGTATTAAAATCTGAGGATATTCAAGTCCTTCACATAAAATGACATAATGTCTTTCTATAACCTACTTGCACCCTCCTGTATACTTTAAATCATCTCTAGATTACTTATAATACCCAATACAATGTAGATGCTCTATGAAAATCGTTGTTCCATATTCTTTAGGGAATAATGACAAGAAAATGTCCATGCATGTTTAACATAAATGTAATTTTTTCTGAAAAAATAATTTGGGGTGTGTGTGTGTGTGTGTGTGTGTGTGTGTGGTACTGGGAATTAAACCCAGGGCTTTGCACATGCTAGGCAAGCATACTACCACTGAACTACATACTTGGATCTTTTTATTTTTAATTTTGAGACAGGATCTTGCTAAGCTGTCAAGTCTTTGATCGAAGTTGGTTGCATCCACGTATGTGAAAGGTGGAAACTGTGGTCATGCGGATGCATACATTTAGTTTATTCATTTAATTATTGAATTGTTTTCCATTACACGACTGTACTATACTTTATTTATCATTGCTCAGTTAATACACAGATGTTCCCAATTTGGGGCTAATAAACAATACTGACTCAATACATTTTAATAACTCCTGGCACCTACTTTGAGGATGGGGGCTGGGTAAATAGCTAAATGAGGAACTGTCTGGTACATCTTCAACTTCCTTAGCTCTCACCAAATTCCTCTTCAAATGGTTTTATTAAAATGCTGTCCCAGGAGAAATACAGAATTGTCCCCATTGTCACCACTCCCTATTACCCTTCTTATTGATTTGTGATAGCTTGTGAGATATTCTGGACACTAATCTTTATTTCAGTTATATAGCATTACAACTATCTTCTCCCAATCTGTGGTTGTTTTTTAACATTGAAGTTGGTATCTTTTGATATGCGTAAGTTTTGAATTTTAATGTAGCAGAATTCTCCTTTTCCTTTGTGGTTTGTCGTTTTTTTATATCTTATTCAAAAAAGAAAAAAAAAAAAAAAAAGACCTTCTTTACCCCCAATGGCAATGGCATAAAAATATTTTCATCTTTTTCCCTTTTTAATCCCAATGTATTGAGGCATAATTTGTACACAATAAAATGCACCCATTTTAAGTAGACACTGATGCATTTTGACAAATATATACAACCATGTAACCACACCCTGTGAAGAAGATATAGAAATTCCTACCCCAGAGCCCCACCTTTAGGAATGTTCCCACATGCCCCTGCCCAATCTGACCTTTGACCCCCAGCCCCAGGCAATGACCAATCTGTTTTTTGTCACTACTCATATTTCACATAAATGGAATAATACAGCATGTGTTCTGTTGTGTCTGGCTTCTTTTGCCTGGCATTACACATTTAAGATTCATCCATGCTGTTGTATGTACTAATAGTTCATCCTCTTTATTACTAAATAATATTGTGTTACATGGATATACCGCAATTTGGTTTTCCACTTCTTTTTTGTTTTGGATCGTTTCCAGCTTACAGCTATTATGAATAAAGTTACCATAAACATTTTCATACAAGTCTTGGTGTGAATGTATGTTTTCCTTTTTATGGGTAAATATGTTGGTGTGGAATCTCTGGGTCTCATGGTGGATGTATGTTTACCATTACAAAAGCTGTTTGGAAAGTAATTAAACCACTTTTTTTTTTTTTGCACTTTCTCCAGCAATGTATTAACATTCTAAATACTCCACCAAAACTTGGTATTGTCAACTTTTTAAGATTTAGCCCATTTTAGTGGGTATTTAGTGGTGTCTTACTGCTGTTGGAATTTATATTTTCCTAATGACTAATAATGTTGAACATTCTTTCATGTGTTTCTTAGTCTGTGAAATGTCTATTTAAATCTTTTGTCCATTTTAAAATTCGGTTGTTTTCTTCTTGAGCCTTTTAAAGATATTACACAAGTCTTTTGTACGAAGTATGTTAAGAATATTTCTTCCATTTTGTGCCCTGACATTTTTTAACAGCATATTTCAGAGAGCAGAAGTTTCTCAATTTTGATAAAGAAAAATTATCAAATAGTGTTTTTATAGCTAACACAACTTTGCCTACCCCAAGATCACAGAAACTTTCTCCCATATTTACTTTCAGAAATTTATAATTTTGTACTTTACAATCAGGTCTATTAACTCATTCAAGCTAATTTTTGTGTAAAGTGAGACACAGGGTTGAGATTAATTTGTTCCATATGGATGTTTTAAATGTTCTGGTGCCATTTGCTGTCAAGATTCATTTTCCTGGGGGCTGGGGTTGTGGCTCAGAGGTAGAGCGCTCACCTAGCATGTGTGAGGCACTGGGTTCAAGCCTCAGCACCACATAATAATAAAGTAAAGATACTGTGTCCACCTATAACTAAAAAATAAATATAAAAAATTCATTTTCCTGGTCAAATAACCTTAGCACCTTTGTCAAAAAACAAGTAACTGTATAAACGTAGGTGTATTTCTGGACCTCTATTCTGATCTGTATTTCAGACTCTATATACACGGAAATATACATCTATCCTTATAGTACACTACTTTAATCACTACATTTTTACCAAAATTCTTAAACATTCATCCTATGTATGATATTAGCTGTAGATTTTCCACAGATGACCTTTATTGGGTTGAAGAATTTCCTTTATAGACCTCGTTTGGTGAGGTTTTTTTTTTTTTCATGAATGAATAATGAATTTTGTCATATGCATATTCTTTACATCTATTGAGATGATCACATGGGTTTTCTTTTCTTTTTTTTTATAAGATATTGAATCACATTGATTTATTTTAGAATGCACTTTTTTTGAGGGGGTGAGGGGCTTGCTCTGTTGCCCATGATGGCTTCAAACTCCTGGAATAGAGGGACTATCCTTTCTCAGCCTCCTGAGTAGCTGGGATTACAGCTGCACTAGCTGCACTGATTGATTGTGAAAAGTGAAGCCAACCTTGCATTCCTGAGGTAAACCCCTTTGGTTATATATTGTTGAACCTAATTTGCTAAAGTATTATTGGAGATTTAAACACCAAAGTAATGAAGTACATTAGTCTGGAGTTTTCTTTTTCTGTCATGTCTTTGTCAAGTTTGGTTGGTAGGTTTATACTGGCTTCATAGAGGAGAAGTATTCTCTTTTCTGAAAGAATTTATGCATACTTATGAATGATTTTTTAAGTGTTTGTTAGAAGTTCACAATGACATTGCCTTGTTCTGAGATTTTCTTCATCAGAAGTGTTAAAAATGATTAACCAATTAAAATTTCAAAAATGGAGGACTACCCAGACTTTCTATCCCGGAACCAAATCAGTTTTGATATTTTATATCTTTCAAGGAGCTTGTCCAGTTCATCTGCATTGTCAAGTTGGTTGCCACAAAATTGTTTGCCATGTTTCCTTTGTTCTTTTAATGTGTTTTGAGTCCTCTTTTGCACATGTTGGTCAGGGTGTGACTTTTGTGTGTGAGAGACCAATTTAACTAGAAGTTTTTAATTTTATTGCTGTTTTCAAAGAACCAGGTTTTTGTTTCACTGATTTTTCTCTATTATCTGTCCATTTTAAAGTTGACTTATTTCCATACTTACTTATATTATTTCTTCCTTACTATTTCCTGTGGGTTAATTTGCTCTGCCTTCTCTAGCCACTTAAGATGGAATCTTAGATCATTGGCTTTAAACTTCTCTTCAAAACGTTTGCATTAAAATCTCAAAGTTTTGGTGTATTCAATCCCACTTTTGCTAGGTACTAATGATTTAATGTATTGCATTTCCATTATTATTCAATTCCAGATGTTTTCTAATATTCTATGTGCTTCCTTTGCTCTCATAGATTATTCAAAACTGTATTAATTTCCAAATATTTAGGCATTTAATAGATATTGGTATTCATTTAAAAAAATTTTTTTAGCTGTAGATGGACATAATACCTTTATTTTATTTATGTATTTCTATGTGGTGCTGAGGATTGAACCCAGTACCTCACACATAATAGGCAAGCACTCTACCACTGAGCTACAGCCCCAGCCCCTTGGTATGGATTTTTAATTCTGACTATTTTGTAGTCAGAAAATATACACTATTATTTCAATTCCTTTAATTTATTGATAATTATTTATAGTACAGTATATTATATAGGAAAGTCTATTTTCATGAATGACCCATATGCTCTTTAAAAAAGTTCTATAATTATTAAGAGTGTTATTCTATAAGTGTCAGTTATGTCAAGTTACTTGATAATATTGTTCAAGTCTTTTATATTCTTACTGATATTTTGTCTAGTTATTTTTTATTAATTACTGAAGAGAAGTATGGAAGTATCCAACTATGATTATAATTTATTAATTTATATTTTTAGTTATTTTTTTGTTTTATGAATTTTGAAACTGTCTTATTAAGTACATATTATTTTAGGGTTTGATGTCTCTTTAATGAATTAATCCTTTCATTGTTATGGAATGTTTTTGTTTATCTCCAATAATATTCTGTCTTGATGTCTACATTGTATCATATTAGTAAAACTACTTCAGATTTCTCATACATAGTATATAAATTCATCTGGCTTTTTTTAAAAAGAAGTGGAGTATTACTATGTTGCCCAGGAGTATTACTCCTGGGCTCAAGTGATCCTTCTGCCTCAGTCTCCCACATAACTGGAACTGGAGGAGCATGCCATTGTGTCTGGCTCCTCACCTTGCTTTTTTTTTTTGTGTGTGTGTGTGTGTGGTGCTAAAGATGGAACCTTGGGCCTCCCACATCCCAGGCAAGCACTCTACCACTGATTTACCACTGATTTGTCCTGCCCTAGGATTTGCTTTAACCTCACACAGCCTACTCCACGTTACACTATTTCATGTATAATATAAGAACTAAACAATAATACATTTCCTTTTCCCTCCTCTTGTCCTTTGTATGATTGTAATCATGTAGTTTACTTCTACATATATTATAAGCCCCCAAATGCATTTTACTGTTTTGATGCAAGTAATCAAATATCCTTTAAGAGAATTTTTTAAAAATGAAAAGGAATGCCGGGCGCGGTGGCGCACGCCTGTTATCTCAGCACTTTGGGAGGCTGAGGCAGGAGGATCGCGAGTTCAAAGCCAGCCTCAGCAATGGCGAGGCACTTAGCAACTCAGTGAGACCCTGTCTCTAAATAAAATACAAAAAAGGGCTGGGGATGTGGCCCAGTGGTCGAGTACCCCTGAGTTCAATCCCCGGTACCAAAAAAAAAAAAAAAAAAAAAAGAAAAGGAAGACCTTCTATTTGTCCACCTGCTTACATTTCTATCTCTCATCTCTTCTTTATGTTGATCCAAGTTTATCCTCAGTCTCATATCCTTCAACCTGAAGAAATTCCTTTACCATTTCTTGAGGTGAAGGTCTCCTAGGGACATATTCCCTGAAAAGCTGAAAACAAACAAACAAACAAGTCAGCCTGTAATTCTATATTCAGCAAAGGTAATCATTTCTTCCTTTAGCACTTTAAAAGATGTTTCCTTTTCTTCCTGATCATATTGTTTCTGACAAGTCAGCATTCACTTTTTTAAAAACTTTTTTTAGTTGTTGGTATACCTTTATTTTATTTATTTATATGTGGTGCTGAGAATCAAACCCAGTGCCTCACACGTGCCAGGCAAGTTTGCTACCGCTGAGCCACAGCCACAGCCCCGCATTCACTTTTATCTTTGTAATCCCTATATATAATGTGCCTTTTAAAATTCATCATACAGTGGCTATGATGGTGGCATGATATAGTCAGCTGCCTCTTAAGAGGTCTTATCCTTCAGTGTTAAATGATTTAAATTATGTTGTTTTATTGTGTGCATCTACAAATATGTTACAACAAATTTTGTCACTATGTATAATTATAAGACACCAACAAAAATAAAAAATAATAACCTGCTGGATTTCAAGATGCACTTGAAAATGATTTTGGATGTACTTAGATTATGCTGTTTGGATAATAATTTCACTTTGACCTATTACCGCCCCCCCCCTTTTATACCTAGGGGTGCTTAACCATTGAGATACATCCCCAGTCCTTTTTACATATTTTATTTAGAGACAGGGTCTTGCTGAGTTGCTTAGGGCCTCGCTAAGTTGCTGAGGCTGGCTTTGAACTCATGATCCTCCTCAGCCTCCTGAGCCGTTGGGATTACAGGCATGTCCCATCATGCCAGGCTCTAAATTTTTTTTAATATAAGTGTTTCAAAATTTTCTCTTTATTGTACGTTTTCAGCTATTTAATGATTTATTTGTGATTGTCCTGCTTTTGGGTTATTGGGGTTCTTTGATATATGAGTGAAATTTTTTTCATCAATTCAAGGAAGACTTGGACTGTTATTTCTTGGGGAGAAAAAAAAAATCCCTCCTCACTTCCTTGTGTATCTCCTTTGATGGTAGTCTGCTCCGTAGTGTCCCATAGGTCATGGAGACTCTGTTCATTGTTTAAAGTCTTTTATCCTTTCCGCTTCAGTTCTTTATCTTATATTGCTATGTCTTTAAATATACCAAATAGATACGTATATATTTGTACATATATTTGTTTGCGTGTGTATATATAAATACACAGACTTTCAAACTTTCCTGTTTTTTTCTAATAGATTCTACTTATTTTATTTCCATTCCTAGCCCTTTTATCTTTTTCATCATATATTCCTAGAGTTCTTTTAAATTATTCTTTTTTATTATTTTATTAGTCTTAACATTATTAGTTTTACTTTCTCAGTTTTTAAATTTAAAAGTAAGGGGCTGGGATTGTGGCTCAGCGGTAGACTACTCGCCTAGCACGTAACCGGCCCTAGTTCGATCCTCAGCACCACGTAAACATAAATGCATTGCATTGTGTACAACTAAAGCAAATAAATAAACATTAAAAATTTAAAAGTAAAATTTAAGTTAACAAAAGAGTTGTACATATTTGTAGGATATCCCTTGATATTTTGACACATGAATACATGGTGAAACGTTCAAAAATTTTCTCTTTACACCTTTGTTTATATGATCCTTTTCAACTTGTTCTTTTATCTTGAATTCCTGGGTGATCCTCCTTCTATATGTTACATCTGCTGACTCTCCTTCATGGTGAATTCTTTCTTTCTTTCTTTTTTTTTTTTTTTTGGTACGAGGGACTGAACTCAGGGGCACTCGACCACTGGGCCACATCCCCACCCCTTTTTTGTATTTTATTTGAGACAGGGTCTCACTGAATTGCTAAGTGACTCCCTTTTGCTGAGGCTGGCTTTGAACTCGTGATCCTCCTGCCTCAGCCTCCCAAGTGCTGGGATTACAGGCGTGCGCCACCATGCCCAGCTTTAGACTACTTTTTTGACCTTGGGTTGGTGCTCCATTTCTGGTATTCAGGATTTGATTTTCTCTCATTCTTACATGTTCCATTGTGCATTCAAAGTGTATTAATTACCAGGATTAGTTGCTCTTATTCTATTTCATCCACCATTTCTGTGTGCTTGTACTGGGCACAGGGTTTCTGTTAGCTCAGCCCACCAGGTTGCTGGCTCTGAAGTTTCTCCATCTTAAATGATCCTGCTTTTTCTGGCTTTAGTCTAACTTCATAGGTATTTTATAGTTTTTAATCTGTCTTAGAATTTTCCTGGGAGAATTTCTCGAGCCTGTGTTTTAATTCACTGATTCAGGTTTCTCTTTTCATTATCTGGTCTGCTGTTTACTGCCTCTCTCACATTTTAAAATGTATTGATCAGCTTTTTTTTTTTTTTTTTTAAATCTCCAAGAATGTTTCTGTCCTCAGATTGTTCCATTGCATGATTTTTGCTTTTATAGTTTAGATGCAATTACCTTTCAAAATTATAAATATAAATTAGATTCTTTACAATTTTTCCTGTTTCTTATGTATCTCTGTAGGTTCACCATGGGGGACATCCTAAAGCCTAAAATGGGGTCCCGAGACCTAAATACTTCTTAGAAGTTTTAATACCTGCCCCACAGTTCACCCTCATTTGCAGCCATGAAGTCCAGGGACAGTATTAACACTTATCTGCTAGGTTCTGTCCTCTATCTGCTCCTTACATGAGATTTTCCTTTGCAGGGAATCATGGGCTGGTCTCACACCATTCCCCAAGTTCTCATAGTTGATGGGGAGTTTTTCCTATTATGTTAAGCAGTAGATGTAATCTTCAAAATCCACATGTTGGGCCCATGAGTAGATAATTTTTTTTATCAGTCAGGACTTTCAGGTTACAAAATAAACCCCAATTCAAATTGGCATAAGACCACACACACACACACACACACAAAGGAAATGCATTCATGCATCTTAATGATATAAATATGTTCTCAGAACTGTGTCATTAGGTGCTTTCATAGTGATATGAACATCATACATAGAGTGCATTTGCACAAACCTGTATGCACACCTAGGCTATATGATATAACCTATGACTCCTAGCTTAGCTATACAGCACATTACTGGCCTGAATACTGTAGGCAGCTGTGACATAATGGTAAGTATGTGTGCATCTAAACATATCAAAACAGGTTTGTTTATACCAGCATCACCACAAACACGATCATGGAGACTCAACACTAGGAAATGGACTTGGTACCATCCACAGATTTTCCTAGTTATCCATTGTCATGGTTTGGGTAAGTTGCACTATGGTTGTTGTTTTAGTCAGTCTTTTCACTGCTGTGACTAAAGGACCTGACAGAACAACTGTAGAGGAGGAAAAATTTATTTGAAGGCTCACAGTTTTAGGGGTCTCAATCCACAGATAACAGGCTCCATTCCTCCAAGATCAAGGTCAGGCTGAACATCATGGTAGAAGAGTGATTCAGAGGGAAGTGGCTCACATGAAGGAGAGAGAGAGAGAGAGAGAGAGAGAGAGAGAGAGAGAGAGATTGATTCCACTCTCCAGATACAAAATATATACCCATAATAGCCACGTCCCCAATGCTCCACCTCCTCCAGCCACACCCCACCTGCTTTTAGTTACCCTACAGTTAATCCCATCAGGCATCAATTCACTGATTATCTTAAGGCCATGGCCCAATCATTTCTCCTCCAAAGTTTCTGCATTGTCTTATGTGTGAGCTTTTGGGAACACCACATCTAAACCATAGCAGTTGTCTAAGTTGCACTAAGACTTTATGATGGCTACAATGTCACTAAGTGATAGGAAATTTTCAGCTTCATTATAATCTGATGGGACCACTGTTGTGTATGCAGTCAATCACTGGCTGGAATCCTGATTCATGACACATGACTGTGTCTTTGCTCACATAACAGAAAATCCCAGAGGCCTTGGGGCAGGCTAGTGTAGACATGGCTAGAGGCAGAAGAGACCCTCATCAGGGCTCAGTCTCCTCCCCTAGACTTCACATTTTCTCTCTCTCTTCTCTCTTCTCTTCTCTTCTTTTCTCTCTCTCTCTCTCTCTCTCTCTCTTTCTCTCTCTCTCTCTCTCTCTCTCTCTCTCTCTCTCTCTCTCTCTCTCTCTCCAGTTTCCTTCCTGGAGTTTTTCAGAAGCCAGGAAGTAGCCTGCAGCTCTGGTGGAGGCAGGGAGTCCCACACACATGCCAGAGGTCCCTCTAGAGATGCTTAGTTGACTCTTCCATCTCTGAAGGAATCGTGGTGGGTAGAGAGAGTGACATGCAACAGGTCACTGTCCTCAACCAGAGACAGGCCCACGCTGGGTACAAGGAACTGAAAGAAGGGCAGAGTGCTCCCCCAGAACAGGTCTAATTTGCAATTCAGGGGGTACAGTGTACCGGGCCCATAGACATGTCCACTCAGACCCTCTACTTCCACCTCCTCAATATCCCCTATCTCCTCTCATTGATTGCTATACTTTGGAGATCTCATTAAGCAACTGAGGGAAAGAAGAAGAAGAAGGAAGGAGGAGGAGGAGGAGGAGATGTTCCATTGAGGAAGAAAGAGGAGAAAGGGATTGTAAAATAGGCATCCCCTGTCAGCTCACAGAGTGGGCACAGCCCTAGGTGTAGAAGGTGGGAACTGGAAGCCAGAAAGCAGCCCTCTCTAGGAATGTTGGCAACTGCTGGAATTCTGAGCAGTGTGTACAGCCCCACCCACCAGAGCAGCAGCTTTCCTGGCTGTGTGGTGACAGCCAGATCCCCCTACACCTGCCTTCCTGCTTCCTCCCTTGTCCTACTCACTGCCCACCAAACTCTAAACACCTCTCTTTCATGCATTGGGGTCTTCCCCTTCTCCTGATTTCTAATGCACTTCCCCAGCAGTCTTTCCTCCATGTGCCCTCTAGGAAAATGAGATATGAACCTCCCATATCTCCAGCACATTAGCTGTGTGCTCTCCTCACCTCCCGACCTTAACTGATGATGCTGAAGGAATAAACAGACTCCTGCCTGGTCTAGTTTGCCTGTGTGCATTGCTGCAATAATTCAAGCTCTCGGCCATACTTGGCCCTTGTTTAGATGAGTCCTGGTGTGGACAAACATTCAGGCCAACACACTGGACAACACAAGCTAGGGTAGCTGTATGTGCACCAGGCCCCAAGGAACCCCAATGTCTTTATTCCCTTATTTTATTGTTGGGCCAATATTTATTAAGCACCACATAGGTGTCAGGGGCACTGTGCAAAGGATATAGAATAAAAAAGAGTCCTTTCTGGGAAGCTGGCTTCCCAGAGACTGAGAACTTGGGTCCAAAGTCTCAAGTTTTATTTTTTTAAAACTGCTTATTTTGTTTTTGTGGTGCTGGGGATTGAACCCAGGTCCATGTGCACTGGAGATAAGCACTCTACACCCTGAGCTATATCCCTAGTCCAAAACTGCTTATTTTGAAACTTATAGATTCACAGGAAATGGAAAAGAAATGTACAGGATGTTCTGCATATGCTCCATTCTACTTCCCCAAGGAGAACATCTTACCTAATATCATGAAAAATCAACACTAGGAAGTGAACATTGGCACCATCTACAAATTTTATTAGTTACCCGTTGCTATAGTTTGGATATGAGGTGTCCCTCCCAAAGTTCCTGTGTTAATGCTGAAATATTCAGAGGCAAATGTTTGGGTTATGAGACCTGTAACCTAATCAGCCCTTCCTAGTTTGAATGCAGTAATGGGTGGTAATTGTAGGCGGGTAGGGTGTGGCTGGAGGAGGTGGGTCACTAGGGACGTGCTTTAGAATGGTTCATCATCCATATCATCTCTCTCTCTCTCTCTCTCTCTCTTTCTTCTCTTCTCTCTTCTCTTTCCTCTCCTTTCTCCTCCTCTTTCCTCCTCCTTTTTCTTTCTCTCTCTCTCTCTCTCTCTCTCTCCTGGCCACCATGAACAAAGCAGTGCTTCTTCACCCCACCCTTCTGCCATGTTCTGCCTCACCTTGGGCCCAGAGAAATGGACTCAGCTGATAATGGACTGAACCTCTGAAACTGTGAGCCAAAGTAAACTTTTCTTTCCTGAAGTTGCTTTTGCTAAATACTTTGATGACATGATGAAAAGCTGATTAACACATCTATGCACTCATGTGTGGATGTGTGTGCATGCACACATTTGTAGCTCTATGCAACTTATCACGCACTTAGCTTTGTGTAACCATCACCCCAATCAAGATACTTAAGTGTGCCTCACCACAGTACTCCCTTGCATGCCCCTTTATACACATTCTCCCCATTCTCCCACCCCATACCTAAGCTTGGCAACCACTAATCCATTCTCAATGTCTATAATTACACTATTTCATAAATGTTGCCTAAATGGAATCATGCAGTATTATCCTATTGAGAGTTTTCTTTCTCAACATGATTTCCTGTACATTCATCAAAGTTATTGTGAGAACCAATAGATCATTCCTTTTAATTGCAGAGTAGTAGTGCTACCATCCCCAGTGTGGAAGAAAAAAAAAAAAAAGTTTGATCAAGCTAGGCCTGTGTCTTTTCACATAAATCTTAGAATAAGCTTGTTATACCAACCAAAAAATCTTGCTGAGAATCTTTGATTAAAATTGCATTAAGCTGCATGATTGAAGACATGAAAGGTACAAATATACTTTGTATCTTTGTATATAAGCAGTGCTTTGTAAGAAGATGCTTTATATGTGTACTATGAACTGTAATCCATACTACTATTATTAATACAACTTTGAATTAAAAAAAAGAAAAGAAATATGCACAAAATTTTTAAAAAATTGCATTAAGCCTACAGATTATTTTACACCGTCTTGACATTCTTACCATGTTAAGTCTCCAATCCATGAACATAGTATGTCTCTCCAAATATTTAGGATTTAGGGTTTTTTTTTTAACTCTGTCATCAGCATTTTGTAATTTGCATCATATAGATCCTTTACATGTTTTGTTAGATTTACACATAGGTATTTCATTTTCTTTGGGGGAAATTGCAAATGGTATTATGTTTTTAATTTTTTCCTTTGCTTGTTCTTCAGTACATAAAAATGCAATTGAGGGCTGGGGTTGTGGCTCAGCGGTAGAGCGCTCGCCTAGCACGTGCGCAGCCCGGGTTTGATCCTCAGCACCACATACAAATAAACACATTGTGTACAACTAAAGCAAATAAATAAATATAAAAAAATGCAATTGAGTTTTGTGTATCCTGTAACCTTAGTGAATTCACTGAGATTTTTTTTTTTAACTAGTTTTAAGAGTTTTTTGTATTTGGTATTTTCCTCATAGACAACATGCCTTCTGCAAATAGAGAAAGGGTTTTCTTCATCCATGCTATTGTATGCTTTTTTCTTTCTTTTATTTGCCTTAGTGCTGTGGTTAGAATTTCCAATACTGTGTTGTATGGGGGCAGTAAAAGTGGACATTCTTATGTCTAACCCCAGAGGGAAATCATTCAGTCTTTTACTATCAAGTGTAATGTAATACAGGTACAGTGGAGCATGCCTGTCACTCAGGAAGATAAGGTGAGAGGATTGCATGTTTGAGGCCAGTTTGAACAACACAGTGAGATCCTATCTCAAAAAAAAAAAAAAAAAAAAAAGGTATCATATAAGCTGCAGGATTTTTATATATGCTTTTTATGAGACTGAAGAACTTTCTCTCTATTCCTAGCATACCAAAAATTATTATCATGAATGGGTATTGAATTTTGTCAAATGTTTGTTCTGAATCAATTGATATGAACCTAAATTTTCATCCTTCCACTCCTTCCTCTCCTTCCTCTCTTCCTCTTCTTCCTCTCCATCTCCATCTCCTTCTCCTTCTTCTTCTCCTCCTTCTTCTTTTTCCAGGGATTGAACCAGGGGCACTTATCCACTGAGCCATATTCCAGCCCATTAAAATTTAAAAAAAAAAAAATTTACAAGCCAGGTGTGGTGGCACATGCCTGTAATCCCAGCACTTGGGATGCTGAGGCAGGAGGATGGCAAGTTCAAAGCCAGCCTCAGCAAAGGCAAGGCACTTAGCAACTCAGTGAGACCCTGTCTCTAAATACAAAAAAGGGCTGGTGATGCAGCCCAGTGGTCGAGTGCCCTTGAGCTCAATCCCTGGTTCCAAAAAAAAAAAAAAAATTTTTTTTTTTTTTTACAGACAGGGTCTTGCTAAGTTGCTGAGACTGGCTTTGAAATTATAATCCTTCTGCCTCAGCCACCCACCTGAGCCACTAAGATTACAGATGTGCACAACCATGGCTGGTTTCATTTTCCTTCTTTAGACTGCTGCTATGATAGATTACATTAATTGATTTTTGAATAGTGAACCAACCTTGCATACCTGGAATAAATCCCCCTAGGTTATTGTATATTATACTTTTTTTTCTTTTATTCTAAGTTGTTATATATGACAGAAGAATGCATTACGATTTGTATTACACATATAGAGCACATTTTTACATATCTCTGGTTGTATACAAAGTATATTCACACTATCTGTGTCTTCATACATGCACTTAGAGTAATGATATCCATCTCATTCTACCATCTTTTTTTTTTTTTTACCCTTTTGTCGCCTCCCTTCTCCTCCCTCCCCATTGACCTTTCTAGTTGTATATTATTTTTTTTAAACATTGCCAGATTCAATTTGCTAAAATTTTGTTGAGGACTTTTGTGTCTAAGTTCATAAGAGGTATTGGTCTGTAACTTTCTTTTTTGTGCTGTTCTCATCAGGTTTTTATATTTGGGTAATTATGGCCTCAATCAAGTAAATTGGGAAGTGTTCACTTGTATTTGCTGAGAGAGGTTATGTAAAATTTGTGTTTACAAATCGTTTAGCACTTTGTTTTTGAATATTACATAAAATTCTCTAATGAAACCATCTCGGCCTGGAGAGTTCTCTTTCAGGAGCTTCATAATTACAAATGTGATTTGTTTAATAGTAACAAAGCTATTCCACCTATCTATTTGATCTTGCCTAAGTTTTACAGTTTTGTCCATTTCTTCTGAGTTGTTGAATTCATAGACATAAAATTATTTGTAGTATTCCATTTGTACCCATATAATGGCTGCAGAATCTATTGTGATATCCTCTTTCCCATTCCTGTTATTGATCTTGCATGGCTTCTTTTCTGTCTTTGTCAATCTTGCTAGAATTTTATTGATCTTTTTGAATAACTAGATTTTCACTTAATTTTGTCTGTTTTTCAGTTTTCAGTTTTGTTGTTTTCTGCTCTTACGTTTGCTATGTTTTTTATTCTACATTCTTTGGGTGTAATTTTCTCTCTTAAGTTCATGAGATGGGATCTTAGATGAATGACTTGAAACTCTCCATTTTTTCCTAACTTAAGCATTTAATGCTATAAATTTCCCTCTTATCTTCTTTCTGAACAGTTTTACTTGTTCTTTTTTGATATACATGACAGTAGAGTGTATTTTGACATTATCTCTTCTTTAGCTGTATCTCACAAGTTTTGACAGTTTGTGTTTTCATTTTCATTCAGTGATGTATGCAATTTCTAAATTCCTTAGAGACTTCTTCTTTGACCCATGAATTATTTAGAACTATGTTGATTAATTTCAAGGTGTTTGGAAAATTTCCTGTTGTTTTCCTGTTATTGATTTCTAGTTAGATTCCATTCTGGTCAGAGAACATACTCTGCATGATTTTAATAAGTTTTAGTTTGTTAAGTGTCATAATGCTTTTTCTGTTACTATAACAAAATACCTGAGGCTGATTAATTTATGAAGTAAAGAGGCTTGTTTGAATCGTGAATCTGGTGGCTGGAGGGTCCAAACAGGACAGATCTGGCATCTTTTTCCCTGTCTCACAACATGGGAAAGAAGCAGAGGGAATGTACATATGCAGAAGTCATGCATGTGGGGTGGCCTGGCTTTATAACAATCTACTTTTGAGAGAGCTAATCCACTCCTATGAAATGTGCCCTACTCCTCCAAGACAGCACAAACTTATTCATGAGGGTGGAGTCCCCTTGACCTAGTTACTTTCCACTATGCCATATCTCTTAAAGATTCCATCACCTTAACACCTTATCCTAGGGATCAAGCTTCATAACTTTGGGAGACAAACAATAGCATTAAGGTTTATGGTGCAGGATATGGTCTGTCTTGGTAAATGTGTCTTGGGCATTTGAAAATATTCTGCTGTTGTTAGGTAGAATATTCTATGTCAATTAGATCCTACTGGTGATGGTTTTTTTTTTTTTTTTTTTCTTTTTGGTACTGGGGATTGAACCCAAAGGTGCTTTACCACTGAGCTATATCCCCAGCCCTTTCTTATTACAGGGTCTCACTAAATTGCTTAAGGCTTCTCTAAGTTGCTGAAACTGGCTTTGAACTTGTGATCCTTCTGCCTCTGCTCCCCAGTCACTGGGATTACAGATATGCAATACCACACCCAGCCTGGTTTTGTTTATTTCTTTTTTTAATTTTTTAAAATTACTTTTAGTTGTAGTTGGACACAATACCTTTATTTTATTTATTTATCTTTATGTGGTGCTGAGGATCAAACGAAGCATCTCGTACGTGCTAGGTGAGTGCTCTACTGCTGAGCCACAACCCCAACCCCTGGTTTTGTTTATTTCTTATGTAGTATATCCTTGCTGGTATTTTGTCTAGTACTAAAATTAGTTACTGAAGGTGGAGCATTGAAGTCTTCAACTATCGTTGTGGATTTGTCAATTTCTCCTTTCATCTTTATCAGTTTTTGCTTCTTGTATTTTGAGCATCTGTTGTTGGCTGCACACACATTAAGAATTGCTAGATCTTCTTGATAAAGGTGGTATTGATCCTTTTACCACTAAGTACTATCCTTCTTTGTGCACAGTAATTTTCTGTGCTTTCAAGTCCACTTTATCTGAAATTAATATAACCACTGCTGCATTTAAAAAATCAATGCCTGCATGATGTATCTTTCTCCATCCATTTGCTTTCACCCTGACCCATGTCATTGTGTTTGAAGTTCCTTGTAGATGCCATATAGTTCGGTTATGTTTTTGTACATTCTCTGCCAATCTCTGCCTTGTAATGTGTGAATCTAGAACATTTATTTCAAAGTTTTTATTATGTTAGAGCTCATGTCTACCATTTTATTATTTGTCTTCTACTTGTTACTATGATTCGCATCTCTCTGTTTCTTTTTTTTTTTTTTTTTTTTTCCCTTGCCTTCCTGTGGGCAATTTGAACACCTTTACCTCTATTTAGATTTTCTTATGACATCTTTCTTTTTAGTATATTTCTTTGAGTAGTTTTCTTAGTGATTGCCCTAGGTATTACCATATACATTTCTAACTTATCAGAGCCTATTGGTGTCAACACTGATCACCTTACTATCTTCACTTTTTAAGCACACTTGTCTTAAGTATTTTCTATTCTATACATCATACCCATTAGATGGTATTATAATTTCTGCTTCAATCACAAAATATGATTAAAGAAACTCCCAAGATTAAGGAGAATCTATCATATTTGCTTCCAAGTTTGCCTGTTCCATTGTTTTTCTTTCATTTCTGAATGTCACAGCCTTCTTCTGTTATCATTTCCTTTCTTCTTGGAGAGCCTCCTCTAAGGATACATCTGTTAGCAACAAGTTCTCTTAGTTTTTCCGTGGTCTGAGCATTCCTGAAGGCTAAGGGATTTACATTTGGTAGTTCTTTTCTTTCAGCACTTGAAAAATATTGTACCACTTCCTCATGGCCTCCATGATTTCAGAGAAGAAATCTGTTGTCATTCAAATTAGTGTTCTTTATAGTCAACACATTGTTTCTTACTGGTTATTTTTAAGATTTTTTCCCCTTGTATTTAGTTTTCAGAAGCTTGATTCAGAAGATACATCTTGATGTGGATTTTTTTTTAATTCTTCTTTTTTCCTATATACTATTTCTTTCTTCTTTTTTGAGCCTCACCCTCTTTCTTCTCTCCTTCTGAGATTCTGATTATCTGAATGTTATCTCTTGTTAGCATTCAACAGAACACTCAAGCTCTATTTTCAGGCTATCTTTCTGTTGTTCAGGCTGTGGAAATTCTATCACCTTTTCTTCAAATTAATTGCTTCCATTCTCTGTCACCTCTATTCTACTTTTGAATTCATATAATGAGTTTTATTTTTATTTCAGTTTTATAATTTCTTTCTTTCTTTCTTTCTTTTTTTGCTAAGATTTTCTTTTTTAATTTGCTTCAAGAGATTTGTGTTTGGTGAAGCATTTTGATGATGATGCTTAAAATTGTTAGGTAATTCCAACATTGGATTCATGTAAGTACTTGAATCAGTTTTCTTTTCTCATTGAAATTGTGATTATCTGATATGATTATGAGTGATTCCAATTAAATCCTGCATATTTTGATTGCCATGTTAGGATCCTCTTGGTACTATTTAAATCTGTTTAGGTTTAGTATATAGTTTTTGACATATGCTTGTAGGCATTAGTCCCAGTGACAGTTTGGTTATCAGTTTGGTTATTTTAGTGTGGTTCTGGACTGGCTTATTCTAGCATTGCTGGGGTTACTGCTTGGTCTCTTGGTGACATCTACTTGGTGCAATAGGCACTTCCCTGGTTTTTGCCTGGTGTTTGTGAACCACCTTCTTTGGGTGAAGGGTTTGTGGCAGGATGGGGTACAGAAGCTGCTTGGCTTGCATCTTTTTATGTCACTATATGAAAGGCAGATAAAACACAGAGCTAAAATGGTGCTGTCCCTGCAGGTGGACCAGCCCAACAACTCCTTCTTCGATTGACAGCTACAACATGTGGATCAGCCCATCTGCCAGGGCTTCTGTTGTAGAGGGATAGTGGGGCTCTCCACTGGGTCTCTTTTGAGCTTTTACTTGACCATTGCCCACTTCTCAGAAAGAGTAGATTTTTATTTTCTTGTGTGTGTGTGTGTGTGTGTGTGTGTGTGTGTGTGTGTTTTACTGGAGATTGAAGCCAGGGACACTTTATCTCTGAGCTATATCCTCAGCCCATTTTTTAAAATTTTATTTTGAGATAGGGTCTTGCTAAGTTGCCCAGGATCGACCTGAACTTGTAATCCTCCTATGTCAGCTTCCTGAAGCACTAGAATTACAGGCGTGTGCCACTCTGTCCAGCAAGATGGGACTTAACAAAGGAACCTCAGAGAACTTACTACATTCCTCAAATCCTGAAGTCCAACTTGAGTCTTTTAATCATTGTCTGTTAGACAATTTCCAGGGTATTTAGTTGTAGTGAGAATACAACATTTTGTGTTGCTGTTGTTGGGTTTGGTGGTTCTAGAGATTGAACCCAGGGCCTGATCCATGCTAGGCAAGCACTCTACCACTGAGCTACATCCCCAGCCCCAAAACCCAATCACCTCCTCTTCACTCCACTGATAAGGGAAGGATTCCTGTCCAGGGGTTGTGGGATGGTCAGATACATGACTGTTGAATCTGGATAGATGAGATAAACAGGATTTTTAATAGTCACATATTCTCATAGCCCTGGG
This sequence comes from Tamias sibiricus, assembly GCA_025594165.1. Classification (NCBI taxonomy): domain Eukaryota; kingdom Metazoa; phylum Chordata; class Mammalia; order Rodentia; family Sciuridae; genus Tamias; species Tamias sibiricus. The sequence goes on along the minus strand of CM046672.1, from coordinate 44,577,126 downwards.
GCAGGAGGACACCATGAGCCACACAGGATCCCATGGGAGTTGCACATGGAACCAAATGAATGGTAGGGGCTGTGGGAGAAGGCTTTGTAGTACCAGAGGGAGGATGCTCACTGGTCCCCAAGGGAAGATGTGTTCGAACCTGTTTCAGTGATTCCATGGACTGGCAGGGAACCAAAACCCAATACTCAAGGATAAAGAGGAACTGCTCCTGGCCCCCTTAATGAGCAGGGTTATTTGGCTAGAGAACCTTATAAGTGGGAACAGAATGAGGAGGGGAACTTGCAGTTAGGGCATTCAAGGCCCTCCTGATTTTGCCAGGTGTGAGATAGCTCAAGATAGCTAATATTAGGCCTGATATCACAAGGAGTTGCAAGAAAAAGTAAAGTACCATCTTATTCTAGAACTAGAACTCACTTTTTATTTTTTAATAGTCATGAGCACTTTGCATTCTGATCCACATTTGTTTTGAATAGACCTGCTCTTCTCCAGATCTTCTGTTAAAATTATGATCACCTTCTGGGGCCAACAGCATAAATCCTGAGCATCCTGTACACAGCTTGAGATGACTTAGAAAGTGCAACTTAAATTATGTTCCCTTTGATATATATGTAGATTAACTGAAAGTACGATATTACAGATAACTTGAAAAATGGAGAAAAGGAAAGAAACTTCATAATTTTAACTTATAAGAATAGCAATTAGAATTTTAGCATTTTAGTGTAATTCCCACAGTCTTATTTTCCATGTAAAAATTTTAAGTGGAAGAGTGTGGAGAAGGGGAGATGGAGAGAAGATGGTTAATGGGTTGAGGGGTGTAGCTGGATAAGAGGAGTGACTTCTAATGTCCTACAGCACAGGAGGAGAGCTACAGTTGACAATAATTGTATATTTCAAAATAGTGAGCCAAGAGGATTTTGAATGTTCCCAACACAGAAATGATAAACACCTGAGTTGATGGACATGCCAATTACCCAGATCTGATCATTACACATTATAACATGATTGAAATGTCACACTGTATCCACAAATATGTACAATTACTATGTGTCAACTAAAAATTAAAATTAAAAAAAAAAAAAAAACCTGTTTTTGGTGCTGGTAATTAAACCCAGGGCCTCATTCATGCTAAACGTGCACTCTACCACTGAGCGACTCCCCTGGCCCTTACATTTTTTAAAAATAAACGGTAGCTATACAATGTATAGGATTTGTTAACCTGTTCTTTATGTTTGATGTTTTGTCAAAGTTCTTCTTCTTTCTCTCTTGAACAATTCATAATTTATTAGGTGGGGCTGAGCAGGGGAAGCAGAGGCAGTGGTCCAGGATAGTTTGCAAGCTGAGGGGTGAGGAGGACACTTTTCCAGAACATTCTGTGGGGGATGAGGGTAGGGAGGCCTCTGCTGTGTTGGAGTCCATGAGTCAGAGCTGGAGCAGGATGAGGAAGGTGTTTGAGTCATCAATGACTCGGGGAGGGCAGCAACAGGTTATTTTAAAGATAGGAGAGCCGTATTTCTCACTGTTGAAGAGGCGCAAATAGGAAAAGGGCTGAGATGTGTGGTGTTAGGTTAGTATTGGTGACATTTCATGATTTTCTAAAAGCATAGCAACAGAGAAACAAATATGCATAAAATCATGTGGACATATGTGTGTTTGCACACATGTATATCCCCTAGTGGTTTCCAGTGAGGGAGTCTGGGAGAATTGACACCCTAATAGCAATGAGCACACCTAGTTCCTTCTCTTGGTTCTCCAGCAAAAGGAAACAGAGTTCTTTGTAGGAGGGGCTGACTTTGAGGCAGGATGGGGGAGAAAGCAAAATGAGCCTGAAATAGCTTGCGCCAAGGAAGGAAATACTCAAAAGGGAAAAAAATTTAAAAAGGAGACATATTCAGAGAATAAAGCTAACAATAAAGGGGTTCCCACTGGCCAACTCTGGGGTGAGTGAAGTACCAAAGTAAATAATGAAAATAGCAGTTTACAACCCATTGGGAATAACAGAAATTAATGAATAAGAATTCACTGATGTCACCAGACAAGTGAATAGATGGAAAATTTGATGAGGAATGGGGTATTTCCATAGCTTCAAGGTAAACCACCCTCAATATACTTATTAATTACCAAGAAGAAACTAGTAAGTTTATGGAGAAGGCTGATAGACAGCATCTTAATCTAGTTATCAAAATGAATATCACATGTGGATTAGCTACCTTTTCATTACTATAACAGAATACCTGACATAAGCCGGGCACGGAGGTACACACCTGTAATCCCAGCACTTGGGAGGCTGAGGCAGGAGGATCACAAGTTCAAAGCCAGCCTCAGCAATGGTGAGGCACTTAGCAACTCAGTGAGACCCTGTCTCTAATAAAATACAAAAAAAGGGCCGGGGATGTGGCCCACTGGTTGCATGCCCCTGAGTTCAATCCCCTGTGCCAAAAAAAAAAAAAAAAAAAAGAATACCTGACATAGACCACTTGTGACAAAAAAAGAGGTTTATGTAGCTCATACTTTTGGAAGCTGAAAGTTCAAATGACATAGCACAGGTACTGCCACTTGGCTGTATCACTTTATGGGACAGCTGGCAGTGACAGGAGTGCATGCAGGAGCAAGTGATTATATCCTAAATCAGGAGCAGAGAGAGATTGGATGGGGCCAGGCTTGCCTTCTCAGGACAACTCAAGAGTTCCGAGAGAGCTGCCTAAACCCTTCTGGGTCATGCCCCCAGTAACCCAAGGTCCTTACACTAAGGCCTTGCCTCTTAAAAATTCCATCTCCCCCAATACTGCCATCCTGTAAACCAAGTCTTCAACCACATGAACATCTGGGAAGACATAATTAAAACATATTCAAACCAAAGTAATCAGTTGTAGGACAAATAGCAGTCATGCATCACTTGACAGGACATAGCAAACAGGGGAAAGAAGGAAGCCAACACAAGGCATGTCCACGAGGGCGTTACCATGTGGGCAACTGGAGCTCAGCCCCACCGGGGATGTCTGAGAGATTGCCTTGAGCATGTTTTGTAATTGTCAAATGCAAGAGGCGAGACACTGGGTATTTATTCACCAACTCCGTATTGATTGACGGCTACTCCCAGCGCCATTAACTCCTTGGCCTGCCCCATGTGCAAGCGTCTGTTGACACCTGCCCAAAAAAGACTCTCAGCCAAGAGTTGCTGGATAGGGGAAAGCCATGGGGTCTGTGGGTGCCTAAAGGGGAGTGTTGAAGGACAGGTGGGGCACTAGCAGCATCTTCTTCAAAGGCCTTCAATTATCTGACTTCCCCTAGCCCAGGCACCCCTGTGACCTCATCTCCTGTCACTCCCCGCCTCTTCATTCACTCCGGCCACATAAACCTGCTTTGTGCTGTCTCTCAAACATATCATGGGTGCTTTTACCTCAGGGCAGCTACCTCTGCCCAAAATGCTCTCCCACTACCAGGCACCTGCATGCCTCCTGCTGCACCTTCTTTGGGGCTTTATCTAACTGTTACTATGAGGCCTTCTTGGTAACCTCCAATTTGGACAATCCAAGGAGATTTTAATAACATACTATTTACAAAGGTGTGGGCAGAAGGGGTAATGAGTGCCCCTCAGGGCTAGGACAGCCAGCCATAGTTACCATTCTGAGGCCAAAAGGGGTGAAGAAAGAGAGATGTTCTCAGAGCCAGGTGGGCTCTGCAGGGTAAAAGCCTCCTACAGGGGCTGAGGCTTGGGAGGGGGAATGAAAGATGCTAAACTCACTTCCCTTCTACACTTCAGTCTTCTGAAGGTGCCGTGTCCAACAGGAAGCCAGAGGATAGGGAGTCCCTTCATGCTGCTTCTGAAGTCAGCTCCAGGCCCAGGGCTGGGCATGAGGGTAGATGTCCAGTACACAGTTCAAAATAACAATTCACACATATTCCTGTCCCTCTTCCCTGCTTTATTTTTCCCTTTAGTACCTGTTACCATCTAGCCCAGGATACATTTTACTCGTTTCTTTAGTGTATTTTCCATCTCCCTCAACAAGGCATAAGCTGTACATGGTACACGGTCAGAGGTTTTTTTTTTTTTTTTTTTTTTTTTTTTTTTTAATCCCCAGCAGTACCTAGATTAGTGCCTGAAGCACAGAATGTATTCAATTAAGATTTTTTGAGTAAAGTTGCTACCAGACTGAAAAATTCCCCTGTCTATGCCCTTATCCTAAACCTGGGAATCTGTGAACATATTAGGTTATGTGGCGCAGGGGAATTAAGGTTGCAAATGGAATTAAGGTTAATCAGTTGACCTTACGATAGGAAGATCACCCTATTATCCAAGTGAGCCCAATAAATCAGAGATGCTACGCTGATGGCTTGAGGCTTGGAAGAAGGGGCCACAAGCCAAGGAATGTAGGCAGCCTCTCAAAGCTGGAAACAGAAAACAGATTCCCCCCTGGGGTCACCAGAAAGGAACACGGCTCTGTTAACTCTGATTGTAGTCCTGTGAGACCCATTTCAGATTTCTAACCTACAGACCTGTAAGATGAAAAATGTATCATCTCAAATTTAGAGTTGTTTTAAGCCACCGAGTCTGTGGTTATTTGCACAGCCACATAGGAAAGCCATGCACTGGCCTTTGTTTTGAATGGCAGGAGCATAAGCTCTGGAGCCTGTTGGGGCTGTTCTTCTGCCCCTCCTTTGGGAGGGAATTTACACCTTCCTTTTCTGTGTAAGAGAATATTAATTGCTCTTTCCCCATGGGTGGGGAGGGGTTGGGGAGAGGCATAAGGACTTGATGAGCTGATGATACATGTGACACACATGGCTCAGAGCCTGGTCTCCAGCAAGCCCTCTTTTGGGCCACAGGTCTTACAAGTGCCAGTAGATTGTAGACATTCAAAAAAATATTTATGGAAAGGTAAATATATGTTGTCAAACGATGCTCCATAATGGACTTCATCTTTCCTGGGACAACCACCCCCCTCCTTTTTTTTTTTTTTTTTTTTTTTTTTGTTTTTTTTTGGTCTAGTGAAAATAAAATTTGAGAATCTCTTTATGCATACAAGTTTTTTTCCCCCCTCCTTCTTTCAATTAGTCTTCTACTTCTTCAAAACAAGAGTGCAGTGGTCTACAAGCCAGTGCTCACCACAGGTGTGCGATGCGCTGGCTGCTCAGCTCATCAGCTCCTGGTCTTTGCCCCCACTGGGCTGCCCATGTGGCCAGAGTGAAGCAGAAGGAGAGGCTGTGTCTGGAGGTGGCTCCATGAATTCCCTTCCCGGGCTGGGCTTTCACAAGGTTTCTCCACCAGGGCCTGGGAACTGGGGGAGGCCTTAGGGAAGGAGAGTGAGTGGTGATTGCTGGAAACTTCTCCCTGATGCAAGATCAGTGTTGAGGCCAGTCCAGCAGCTCCAGGCGGTGCCGGCCAGCGTGAGCACATCCAAACCACCCTCCCTCCTGGTGCACGTCCAGAATCAGCACTCCCCAGCAGGCTGCACACCCACCACCTGTGTGGGGAGGTGGGGCTTCCCCAGACATCTGGGGAAGTGGGAGAGCCAGAGCCCTGAAAGGCAGGGGACAGAGGAAGGGAGAGAGCCAGTTTCAAGACTCTGCAGTGCCAGGCACTCTGGAGGCGGTTCGCATTTGCCCACTCGGTGCTGCTCACAGCTGGTGCCCTTAACCCCGGAGGAGGGAGAGGTTGTGAAGTGAAGCCAGCAGTAGAACAAAGGATGCTTTGCCGAAGAGGGAGGCACCTTCCACTAAAGCCTCGGGGCCTGGGGAAGTGACTCACTGGGCCCCCCGGGATGGACCCACCCATGGGGTTCTGTGGGGCTGAGCCTGCAGCCCAGCTGCCCAGGCTCGGGCCTCACGGGGTGGGGTAGGGATTGTCAGTCTCTGGGTGGGGCTTTCCCCCAGGTTCCCTCCTCCCTCAGGGGGAGAGACCTGGTGTGCGTCCAGCCCCGGGGCTTTGGGTACTGCCCTGCGCTTCATTAAGCACTGCCAGGCGGGGCTGCTGCCACCGCTGCTGCTTGCCACTGCCTGGGGCTGAAGGCGTGGTCCCCTCGTCAACCCTCATTCCGGTCCGCCCAGCCAGGACCCGGGCTCTCCAACTCTCGGTCCAACTCCCTGTTGGGAGTCAGACATGGGTGCCACTGGAAGGTGGCGTCCGGCTCTGTCCCAAGGTTCCCGGACGCCTGTGATGAGAACCTGAGAGCTCGGAGAGCCCTCGCTGTCCGCCCCGGCTTCTCGGGCAGTTGCACAATCTTCCCCCAATTATTCTCCCTATAGTGTGTGGCAACCGGGCGAGAATTCCAGGACCTTGTACTTACTCGTACAAATCTGCCTTCCTGCTGTTTGGCTGCAGGGCCGGGCGTGTCTCGGTGGGCCCCGGGAAATGGGGGCGTGTTCGCGTCCAAGAGGGCGTGGCCCGCGTCCGAGCGCAACCAGCCGCCCAACCCTGCCGGTGCAGTCTGTGCGCACCAAACCGCAGCTTCTTCGGGAGCCCTGGATCCGGTCCCGGACACAGAGGAGGAAGTTCTGGTGACATTCTAGACACGGGCGTCGAGCAGCACGCTTGGCCCGCAGACGTTCCAGCTGTGGCTGGTGCAGCATCTCCTGCCCACCCATGCGAGGACGCACATGCCTGTGTCCTCCTAGGGGCAGGGTGGTCATACTTGCTGCTCCAGCGCAGCTGCTCATCCTTGCAGCTCCCAGGCTCTGCCTCCGCTCCCAGAGACTTTATCCTGGTTTGTGGTTTCTGTGTAAGGAGGATCCCAGAGCTCTGATGACCCAGCTGTTATTTCTCTGCCATGCCTCTGGGTCAAGGAAGAGCATTGTCCCTCACTGCCGGGGAGCCAAGGGATGGCTGTCACGACTGGCTGTTCTGAGTAATGGAAATAAAGACAAAAATCCAAATGCAGCTGACCTCTGGCCCGTCTCCTTTTGTGTTTCCCCGGGGGAGTGTGGCTGTCTCTTTCTCTGGGTCTCTCATTAGAATTTTAGAGAAGCTTCTTTGACTATGAAGACTGGGAGGTAGTTGACTCTACATGAAAATTCAGGCTTTGGGGGATAATCTGTGTTTGGTGTCATGACAAAATGAGAAACTATATATAGTTTCTGTTCCGATAGCTACAGATCCTCGAGTAAACAATTAAAAGTAAACATATCTTGTTGGGTAAACAATGTCTTCTCTTAGCCCATGGGATGTCATCCTCCAAGCCCCTGCAGTGGCTGGCATAGGCTGGCCACCCAAAAGATTCTTGTTCTCCAGTGGTTGGGGAGACAAGGATCTTTGTAGGGAAGCAGGGACCTTTTAATAACCAAAGTCACAAACCAGCAGCCACCTCTGCCCACTTTCCCAGATTATGGTGGTTGACTTACCTCCCAAATAGCATCAATTCTATCTAACACATCCTTCTACTGCTAGGGGTAGGTGCGGCAGGGATAGAAACACAGCAGACCTCTTTCTAGTGGAAAAACAACTACCTATCATCAGACATGCCTGGACACCCACCTTCAAGAGTGTCTTTGTAGACTCTGAGGTATAGAGAGCTGACTATGGGTCAGGCAGGAGCCCCACTTGCTCAGTTTTGAGGTTTGTGGGAATTGAGCTGCCATTCAGGGCTCCCAAACCAGATCCAAGAATTAGTCTAAGACTGGGGCTGTGGGTTCCCTCCCTAGACTTGATCAGTGCAAGTCTTGTTCCTAGCAGGAAGTTGCTCTCAGCTGCCACCAACACCTTTTTCTTTGTCTTGTTCCATGCAGGGCTACCTCTTAAGGCCTCTAGACAATATCAGAACGGCCCAGAGTGTGTTGCCAGGAATGAGCTCCTGCCAGAAAGAAATTCTGGAGAGAATGTTTCTCTGACTCTGGGCCCCAGTTAGTGAATTGAGCAGTTTTATCTAAATTACTGTTGTTACTGTATAGTTTTCTGTAAGCAGGTGCCCTTGACCATCTTCCTCAGATCAGCGTGAGGTTATGAAATAAAGCAGAGAAACTGTCTTGGGCTTTATGTTGGGCATTAGAGCTTTATCTTTGTAACTCTCTTATTGGTTTCCATGGATACTGACAACAAACCTTGTTTTGGTCTAATGTGAATTCTCACACTAATAAGGCAGGAGCTTCTTTTGACAAATATGCATGAAAATCATTCCTCTATTCTTAAGTAATTTTAAGGACATCCATTTGTGGATAGTCTAACAACTTGTGGCAACGAACAGGGTCAGCTTTTACCCTATATAGTAACCCAGAGTCTTCATGATAGATAATCTCAAATCAAAGCCCCCACTAGAGATGAGAAGTCTACAGAGGCCCCAAGTGCTCTTTCTACAAGGAGCCACCTCCTTTGGGTGGGTTTTGGGGGAGCAGAAAGAGGGCCATTTGTGCCCTCATCACACATGAGACAAGACCACTTTATGGGGCTTGCCTTGCGCTGTGTGACTAAACACCTTTGCCCACCTCTTAAAATTAACTGAAATGGGCTGGGAGTGGTGACGCACACTTGTAATCCCAGTGACTTGGTTACAGATCACAAGTTCAAAGCCAGCCTCAGCAAATTAGCGAGGCCCTAAGCAACTTAGCAAGACCCTGTCTCAAAATAAGTAAATAAATAAAGGGCTGAGAATATGACTCAGTGGTTAAGTACCCCTGGGTTTAATTCCCGGTACCAAAAAATATAAAAAAGAAAAGAAAAAAATCAACTAAACTTATGGCCATATCACATTTCACATAACACTATATCAGCTGAGATGTGAGGTTCAAGGCCAATAGTTGCCCTCTCTGGCTGTCAGTTGTCCCTCTAGCTCTGTCTAGAGCTCTTTACTGTTTTGAAGGAAGTGCCTGCCTTCAAATGAAAATCCTCTGACAGCTCTCATTTGTATATATTCCACCTTGTCACCTTCTTAGATACTCCAATATTGTGTCCTAGATTATCCTCCTAGTCCAGTGCAACTGTTTTACAGTCTATGGAGTCAAAGGGGGAGAACAGGGCCTGTCATGATGGGGCCATCTTGGTAGACAGCATTCTCCAGGGAACATAGGTCTGCCTCTTAGGCTCTGCTGGGCTCAGTCAACTTCAAGTGTTCTGGACAGGGGCTTAATGGACAGTTTCCCCAGTTCTCACATATACACTGTCTGTCATCTTTCCAAATGCATTAGTTGCCCAGTTCACACATACACATGCATAAACCAACTGAGTGCGGCGAAAAGGCTCATCACACCCTGAACCCTGGATCTGTGGTTCTGGAAAAGGTGAAGGAGGTCCCTGCCTGAATGCGCTTACTCCCAGGGCTGGGGGGCAGGGTGTGTGTTAGGTGTTGAGGGCCCAGGCAGCTGCTTAGGGTCCAATCCTCACCAGGATCCTCAGATCAGGAAGCTTTGGGATTTGGACTTAGTACCGATACTTAAGGCCCTATTTAGTGGCTAATCAAGTCCCAAGTAATCCCCCAAGTTGTAATACCTTCTTGTGGCTTCCTCAGTAGACTAAAAACAAAGCACTAGAGCTGTGTGTAATTTATAAAATATCCTTTATTTATTCTAAGGAACACAGTCAAGTAGTAGCTTTAAAAAAAAAAAACCACACACTTTAAAAAAGATATTATTAGTGTTATGACCTATATTTGAGCCCATGTGAGGTGACAGTGGTGGAAGCTGCCTGCTGTGGCTTTGCCTGGTTCTCTGCGCTGGCATTAGTTTGGTGGGAAACAGCATTGGCACAGCCTTGTCCAGTTGCTTATGTTTAAGAATAATTCATTTTGAGGTTTGTGGAAGAGCAGAAGTTAACACTGATATTGCTGGTATTTCTTCAAAAGACTACTTTTAATATATTCATTCCAGGAAGAGTAGAAATGCTTTAAGGAATGGATACTTTGTACTTACTGTTTACGGAGAGGAGGCATATTAGAATGATAGCATTACTCTGGAAACATACTTTTCCCTACAAATTCAGAAATTCCCCAGTTGATGTTAAATCATACTTCATGGGCTGTGGGTGCAGCTTGGTGGTAGAGTACTTGCCTAACATGCATGAGGCCTTGGGTTCAATTCCCAGCATGGCATAAAATAAAATTAATAAAGTTGCATAAAATCATACCTTTTGATTTTATGTAATTGGTAAAGAAATAGAGAGTAACATTTTAATGTTACTCTCCTCCCCCTTTTTATTTTAAATGCACAAAAAGTTTGAGAATGTTCAAGAATCTCAACCCATCAGTACTGGTGCTATTATGCCAGAAAAATCCATGAACACACACGGCATTGAGCTGTTTTCACAAGACTTCCTTCCTAATAAACACAACACTTTCTCCTCCTCAGATGTGAGCCAAGATGCAGATGTGCCAACAGTAGGCGTGTTGCTAAGCAGAGGAGAAGCCTAGCAAGTTTGTCCAGCAAATTAGATTGTACAGTGGGATTCAGACAGGAAACTGCCGCCCTCTGCTCCTGTGCTCCCAGGCAGGTCAAGTCTGGTGGACTTTATCAGGCATGTAAAAAGGTCCTCATGGGTTAGAACATAGGGACTTTGAGGAAAAATACAAAAAAAGCTTCATTAAAATTGGGGGCTTGTGTGACATATTCAGACTCCTCCCCTTGGCTATTCAGATCCAGTTTTCTTAGGCAATCTGTAGTCCTCATGGTAGCTGCATGGTTTTCTGTCCCCCGGGCTGGCCTAAGCCATGGCCTGCCACCTTCTTATGTGGTTATATGGAATTTTAAAGAGAATATCACCTCCAACCAAAAGACAGTGAGAGAGAAAATTCCAAACACTTAAGACTAGGTTCAAAAGCTCCCAGAAACCTTCTGCCTGCCTTTCCCTGTTTGCATCTGGTTAGGGGCTGTGAATCGGAATTCAGTCTCTGTATTGCCCAGAGGGGACAGGCAGAAGCAGCAAAGAAATACCCAAATGCAATAAATAACACCCAGCTCAGGCCCTGCCCCTGCCCCTCCCCCAGCTACCGCTGCTGGTTATTCCTGGATTTGAACTGAAGGACCTGAGGGAGGAATTCCACCCCCAAACCTCCCTGCACAACATCAAATGTGGGAACCCAGCTGCTGCTTCTGCACAGGATGGAGCCTCAGTCTTTTGCTTTATAGCATCATTTATGGCATGAACTAGAACGTAATGTGTTTACACAAACACACGACAATTGTACATCAGCATCTTTACAATATTAAAGGAGTCATATACAAGTCTACAGGCATTATACACAGGGTAGTGCCAATGGGGGCACCCCACCCACCAGTTCTCTGCAGTTTCTCCACTGGGAGGAGCCAGCACATGGGGAAGTATGATGAGGCCCGGGGTGTCCATCTTTGGGCCTGTCTGGGAGGCAGCAGGTTTGGCCCTCTCAGGGCCAGTCCTCAGTGGAACCTGGGGTCAAGAGCACTAGATACACCTGTGTCCAGGTCTCACAGGCAGGATTGTGTAATGAGTTTAATGAAAACTCAGTGTGCATATTAGTGTGGAAAAACTGGAGCTGGGGGTGGCTCCCTGAGTTGGTGACCCAGAGGATGCTGCTGACAGATGGGCCTCTTTGTGGTGAGGCCCATTCCTGAGGTAAGGTGCAGCCCATGGCTGGTCTGGATGGTGCAAGACTTCTCTGGGGACCCAGGTGAGTACATGCAGATGGGATTGGAAACCCCTGGGCATGAGTAGGTCAGGTGACCCACCAAGTACAGCTTGAGCCCTGGACAGCAGCAAAGGAGAGGGACTATGATGGGTACAGAGCCACCCAGCCCCCACAGCCCTCCTCCCAACAGCCTGCCCCTTGGGGGCTCTGCTTCGGCTCCTGCAGCACTGTCCTCCCCGCATCTGTCCCCAGAGCCCAGCGGGGCCTGAGCACCCTGCAGCTCATCCACCACGCAGGCTTGCTGCACGTTCACTTGAGAACTGAGCACCAGATAAAGAAGGCTTGGTCCTGGTCGGCCTCTTTGACTTGTGCAGTGACAGTTACTTCCATTTTAAATACTGTAGAAAAATAAGCCATCTCTGAAGCAAGGAGACCTGTCAGAGTCTGCCGTGAGTGGAGAAGGATATCAGCTGCTCTGGAGTGGCGGGGGATGCCTCTGCTGACCCTGCCTCGGCAGGTCCCTGAGCCTCAGAGGACACTGTACCGGGCTGGGGAGCCAGGGGCTCGGAGAGTGGGCAGCAGAGTTCCAGCCACAGCATCTCTAGGTCACATCAACAGTCCTTTGGTGGGCAGGCCTCCAGCATCCCACGGTCTGCTGCCATGACACCTGGGGCCCTGGTGCTCCCTGGGCGGAAACCCTCCAGCCCCACCCTCAGTCTCATGCCCACTGCTAAGCACACACAGGCAGGACTCCCCAGAAGTGTTTCCAGGTCCCTGGGGGGCGACCCAGGGCTGAGAGGCCTCAGATGAGCACTGAGGCAGCGCCTAGTCCAGGGGCTCCTGCTTTATCCGGACAGCAGTGGGGGTGGGCTGCGGTCGCCGCTCCTCCCGGCAAAGCACATACTCGCTGAACTGGGAAGAGTCCACGCCACCCCCGCAGGACGCAGCCACGCTGAAACCCCTCTGGAACAGCCTCTCCAGGACCTGCGGGGGAAGAAAGAGGAGTCAGTAGTACCCAGTTGCAAGAGTTGGCCTGGCCTGGGGGGCAGTCAGCTATCAGCCAGAGCAAGCTACCTTCCCCTGCTAAGCTCTGTCTCACTCACTGACAAAGGTCCCAGCTGTACTATCAGCTGGGTGCCACGACAGAAGGGACAGACACAGCCGGACCCAGGGAACCCCTGTGTTACCCCACCTGGGTGGGCTGCTCTATCCAGGCTCTCTGAGACGTCCAGCCTTGCTTTGGAGAAGAAAAGAGATCCTTTGGACCCTTCCCTTCTCGAGGGTGTAATCTGCCTCTCTCCCCCCACACACACATGGCCCCAGGCACCCTCTCCTGCCCCAATAATGGACAGCCCCTGCCCCCAGCCTCTGGGCAGCCACCTGCTTCCTGGAGCTGTGAGTCCCAGATGGTTTGAGGCCTGGGGGCTCATCAGCTCAAAAGAGCTCTGGGTGGAAAGAAAGAGAGGGTGGGTAGTCCTCTCAGTGTGAGAGTCCCTGCGGGCCTCCGTGTTCCCGTGGGTATGTTCCTCTGTGAGGGGGGTTTCTAGTCACTGACATCAGTGTCCTATAACTACCAAGTTCTGATGGCAACCTGCAGAATGTGTGTGTGGGAGGATCTTTTCCCCACAAAGTCTATTCTGCCCTCGCCCCAAAATGCAAGTCTGCCCTTGGATCCAGAAAGAGCTGTTGGAAAACAGAACCCACCCATCACCCCCGCCCCATACAACTCCATTGGGGTTTCACAATCTTTACACCCATCTGGGAAATACGCCCAGTCCAGAAATGTTCTGGGCAGCTGTTGGGTGCCAGTGTGGATGAGGAAGGGACTCCACCTCTGTCCCACCTCTCCTGGTGCTTGGGTTTAATCTGAATCCAAAGTCAGACTCTGGGTGTCAAATGACTGCACACTTGGTTGAAAATACTCTGGGCCATTTTTATAGAACATCCTTTTGGGGAAAAAAAAAAAGTAGAGATCAATTTTTTTTAAGTCCATCCCCCAGGCGCCATCATTTAATTATGAGCGGGACATAAATTATGCATCGACACATTGTTGCCTTTTCTGTAAGATGGCACAGAGGGCTTTGCCATTTCAGGGACCGTGCCTCCCTCGGTCTCGCTCTGCCGCCCCAGGGCTTCAGGAGGCAGCGGGAGGCGGGTGGGTTGCGGCAGCCCTCACCTGCACGGAGTTGAGCCTGCAGTAGCCATTGAGCGGGAAGCGGATGACATGCGTGGGGTCCTGGTTCCAGCCGGCGTTGACCGAGTTGCACATGACGTCCCCAGTCTCAGGGAAGACCTCTTCGATGAGAGCCTTCTCTCCGCTGAGCGCGATGCGCTCCCCCAGGTCAGGCGTGACGCGCACCACCAGGCAGTCGCAGGCCCGGCTGCGGCGACGCTGCTCCTGTTCCTGCTGCCAGCGCTCCAGCTCACGCACCATCGGCTGCAGCTGGTAGTACCGCGCCTCTTCATACAGCAAGCTGAAGTCCTATGGACATGCGCACAAGGGGTCGGACGTGTGCACACAGGGTAGGGGGAAGCGGTCAGTCCTTTCCTCTTACAGTCCTTCCTCTTACAGTTCTGCAGGAACTGTGACCCATAGGCTCAGCGTGGATTGGGATGGTCGTCCTTATTGTACAGAAGGGCAAATGAGGCTCAGATGCACATGCACAGGCTTAGGGACTCTAGCTACCAGCTGGTGTGCACCGGGACTAGGTCCTCCCTGGACCCTTCCCTCTGGCCTTAAGCGGTGGGTAACTTCATCCCCCTGGGGCAGAGAAGCCTCATGAAAAGACCTGGAGGCTATGCTCACACTTGAGGAGTAGGAGCTTGTGTCTATGCCTGAGGACCTGCTGCCTTCTTAGAATCCCACCCAGAGAAGACATCAGGCTAGACACAGGGTACCCCTCCCTCACCCACTCTGGTGAACCCACATTCCAGCCAGGAGGTCAAAAGGTCATCTCCAGGAAGACCTGTATGGGTTGGATTTTCAGCTTCATTGTCTATAGCCCCAAGATCTACCAACCTCAGTTACTGACCTTCTCTGAGCCTCAGTTTCCCATCAATAAAATGGGTATAAACACCCAGCTAAGAGAAGGCAAGTGAGAATTAAAGGAGAAAAAAAAAATCTAACAAGTGCCTGGCCCTGACCCTGCCCAAGCAGGCACAGAGTATGATAAGGTGGCTGGGAAGGCGAAGCCCACCCCTCACCAGGCAACTCGCTCCCTGGCTGGGCAAACTCACACTAACTACTTTGCAGATCCTGATATTGTCCCTGAGCACCCGTATTAACCCAGCCCCGAGTGTCCTGGGCCCACGACTCACACTACTCATTGGGGTAAAGGGTACAGGTGACTGGTGAGCTTGAGGACTCCTGGAGGAAAAGGCAAGGAAGCCCAACCCTAAAAGCAGGGCCCATGCCATGGGACGTAAGTCCCTTTCACCTCCCTGGCCTTTGGAACTGCCCCAAGGGAGTCCCAAGTCTTACCCCTTCCTTTGAGCCTGCCATGGGTTAGGGACCCTTCCTGCCTCTTCACAAAGACTCCTCCGGGCTCCATCTGGGCCTCTGCTCTCCTGGAGTTTAATATGACATCTGTAGGCCAAAGGACCCCATCTTTCCTCATAGCCCAAAATGTCTCCAGCTGACCCTCCACCAGCTCTTCCCAAAGGATCGAGGCAATACACGTCCTCAACTGTTCAATGCCTGAGTTTGTACTCATCAATTCAGGACTCAAGCCACAAGCTGGGAGGCACCCAGCATAGTGCAGGAGGGGCTCAGCGCTAAGCCAGTGCAACCCCATTTCTATGTGCAACCTTTCCCTACATGTAAGTCGCCATCTTGCTCCATCTTAGCCTACCTCTACCCTGGTCCCAGGCCTTCGGCAAATCTCTCTGTGGAAGTGGCCTCATCCATAACTGGCCGCCTGTTCCCACTCCATTCCCTCCCTGCATCCCACTTTACTCGAGAACCAGTGTGATCTTTCCAGCTGGTGAATCTGCTTGCACTTCCCCTACTCACGACCCTTCTAGTGTATGCAGGGGAAGTGCCAAATGCTAAGCCACTCACCAAGATCCTGCCATGGAACAGCAGCCTCCCTTCCTGCCCTTCCTCTCCCAGTTCACAAGGCCCCCAAGCTGAACCCCTCTCTCCACTACCCTTTGCCACTTCTAGGCCCTCACCAAGGCCCGCACAGCTGGCTGCCTGGTTCCTCCTTCACCACCCAGTGAAATATCATTTCATCCAAACCCATCTGGGTCAGGTTCCCTGTTTGCTCTCACAGTCCTGTTCTCTGAAGCATTTTGCTCCATGAAATTCAAATTCAGTGTCTATCTTCCCACTAAAGTGGAAGCTCGTGGGTGGGGCCTGTGGATTCCTTATGGGTCACCATATTTTCAGGCATTCAGTAACTGAGTTGGGTAAAGGACAAGAGAGACCAAGTGCTAATGGTTCTCTGGGTAGATAAAAGAAGGAAATAAAGGAAGGAAGGATGTTTGCTGGCATGAGCCAGGGTGGATCAATTCTAAGTTTCCTTCTTCCCATGATTCCTGGTGCCTTGGAAGGGCTCAGAGAGGATACGGTGAACCTGGACAGGCTCATCCTGAGACTTGGTGGCAACAGTTGTATCTTTGGATCATCAGGGTTTTCCCTCTGCAAATTGCCAACAAGGTACAGATTTATGAACCTCTAGCTCCTGTAACTCCAGCCCATAGTGGTCCTTAAATGCAACAAACATTAAACCAGGGTAAGTGCAGCAGCTTAGTTGTTGTTACACCCCGATAAATAAGCTAAAAATGTGAGAAAACAAAATTAGTTTAGAAAAACTGATTTAGCCCTTGGCTTCATCATTTAACTTTTTATAGTTGTCATGACAACCATGGGGTCCATTTATTAAATCACAACGTCCCCTGTGTAATGTCACAGCACAGGCCATGCAAGGGGAACCACTGGCTGTGGACTTACCTTGAAGTCATCCGGGAGCAGCAGTTTTGATGTCCTCAGGAAGCTCAGGACATAGCGGAAAATCTCCCCATCCCGGTCGATGAAATAATGTTGCTTCAAACTGTCCAGGACAATGGGTTCAGTGCCATTGAAGAGGCGGCTTATTCTGGAAGCAACAGATACGGTGGGATGTAAGAAGAAAGGGGCTGAATCCCTCTACCCTGCCCCCACTCCTCAAGGCCCACTCGGCTGGGGTGGTGAGGGACCATATGAGGCCATGCCAGGCCTGACAGCCATCTGGACATACTCGGGGCACCCAGGCTACCATCATACAGGACAATGGGGCAGTTACAGGCACATGCCACAAGTCTCACCTACACCCACAAGCCATAGCCAGAGGGACACACCCATCTGTACAAGCTTGCTCAGTGACACAAGTTACAGGCCTAGAAAACTACAGTAAGACACATCAACCAGGTGGTCGCAGAGCTGGCACACATATCCTCGCCAGACAGACCCACCCTGAGAATGCACACTGACCACCTGATACCCAGCCAACAGCCACACACCCGGTGAACACACGTAAGCCAGACAACACAGTCACTGGGGACAAATACCCTCCTCACCCAACCCAGGTCAGTGAGCATTAGACACAGCACACTCAGGCAACAGGCATGGGGTCACACGGTCCCTCCCCTTGCAACACACAAATCTCAGGCAGATCCAACACATCCAGGCAAAGACATACACCAACAAACACAAGTCACTCTAAAATACAAAATCACAAACACCCCATAGCTTCTTGCTTAGGAAGCCACAGAGGAAAGAGAAGCAGGTGGAAGGACAGCCTGTGTGCACGTGTACCCCAGCCCCCACACATACCACAGCACGTAAGCATGTGTCCATGCCACAGCATGGGCATTCATATATGCCAGAGCGTGTGCACACCTGGCAGGGGTGGGGATTGGGAAGAAAGACAGGTGCTGGCACCCTGTCTTGGAAGAATGGTGGCTCTAACAATCACGGGGCATGTAACAGGCTTTGGGGAACCCCTGATGACTGTCCCTGTCCATTCTAGGGAGAAAGAACCAGTCTCAGAGTTACAGCGGGTGCCTCCCCCATGCCCAGGGCAGCAGACCCCAGGCTAAGCCAAGGAAAGTCAGGAGTCCCAAGGATGGTTGGGAGCAGCCAAGAACTTGGCTCAGGAAGAGGAGGGAGGTTGCCCCAATGATACCAGACCTCCTTTAGTGGCAGGGCCACACACTCGGGCCCCTCTAGATCCTGCCATGGCAACTGCTTGTCTGCAAGTCTGGAGAGGGTGGCTCAATTCACGACTACAAGCGTAGTTTGCACAGCTGGGGCCTGCACGGGCCAGTACTTCTCCAGGGATGCTCCTCTGTCCTCCTAGCAGCCCACTTCTCTGTCCATTCACAACCTCTCCCAGGGCCCTGCCTATCACTGCCAGTGTGCACCCAAGGAACACTAGCTAGGTAAAAGTTGAGGGGCTTAGAGCCCCCAAATCCCCTCTCAGGGCCTCCCATCCACACCATCCTATGCTCTAGTGGCCTCGCGTTAGCCACGAGATTCCACCCACATACAGAACAGCCATGCAGTCTCCTGTTCTCATTGTAGGTACATGGTCAGCCTCTGCCCCAGTGGGGCAGCATAAAAGAGCAAGACCACCTCGTGGACGGGCGTGAGTGGGTCAGAGGCCACAGAGAGGGATGTGGAGGGCTGAGATACTACTCTTCTCAGGGCTCCGAAGGCTACTGAGCCCAAACCTGGTGACAGTGGTTCTGGGGAACACGCGACTCAGCCCATGATGGAAAACCTTGTGAGTTTCATGGCTCACTGCGGCATCTAAAGTGCCCAATGGCCTGGAGCTTGGACGTTGAGTTGTCAAGAACCGAGGGCCACTAGCATCCCTGGAGACACGTGACTCAGCCAGGCTGCCAGGTGCAGTGGTCGGCAGACAGCTGAAGGTCCCCAAAAGGCACGAGCAGGAAGAGGTAAGAGCCACATCTACAGGTGAGTCAGCAAAACCAAAACCTCGGCCTCCCTGGGAATGTTCCACACCCTCCCGGCTGAGCTCAGCCGCTGGATGCAGCAAGCAACGTGCTGGGCCTGGCTGAGATCCAAATCCCCCTGACGTCAGGGCTGGCGGAGGCTGTAGATCGTCCTGTTGGTCTAGAGGACTCCTAATCCACCCACGTTCCAGGGCTGGCTAGGTTCTATGTTGGTTTATTGATCCAAGGCTGGGAGGCTCTCAACCTGCCTTGTTTTAGGGCTGGCTGGTTCTAGCTCTTTCCACAGTTCAGCGTCTGTTCCGGGACCTACCGGCAGCCACGTGTCTCATAGCACAAAGGCCTTTCACGCCCTGGGCATCCGAGCCCACCAAGGATGCATTCGGGCTGAGGGAGGGTCAGGACAATCACCGTGAAGGAACCCTCTGCCATTCGCAGGGTCTTAAGAGTGAGCTCCCACCATGACCCCCACACATGGTGGCTCCATGTGTCCCTACGGAAACCAGCCCCAGGCCACCCTGAGGGAGGCTGCAGGGTGTGGGAAGCCAACTTGAGAAGAGCTCCATGGAGGAAGCTGGTAAGTTCACACTGCGGCAGCTGGGACCCTCTGGGGCAGAAAGGGGACTGTCTAACCCCCCGCCCCTGGTGCACAGGGGCAAGCATCATACTGTCTTCATTTTCTTTTTTATTCCCTTTTTAAAAAAAGCTCTGGTCCAAGTTCCTGGATGTTTTATTTGTCCCAAAGCTCCTGGCCAGCTCCATTTGTTGTTCTCCACAGCCAGATGGACACCAGCAGGGAGCTGTGATGGCAGCAGACAAGTGACATGCAGCAGGCAGGACACAGGGCAGACGCAGACCTAGGAAGTCCAGCCCCAGGCAGCTGTGTCTCTGGGTAAGGACCAGTGACTGCTCCTGGGAGGACCAGAGGAGGCCCCCAGCACGAGGCCCTCCAGCACCCAGGCCACCCTGACCCGTCAGATCCAGAATCCTGAGCACAGTGCTGGGGGCATAGGGACCCCCGGCTCTCACAGCTCTGCCCAGGGCGTGACATTTCTGATATCCAGAAACTCCCATTAAGAATTAGCACTCTTAATTCTCCATGTGAAGGTGACCATCAGTGACACTGGGGGAGGGGGAGGGACAGATCTTCATTCCAAAATTGCTGAAAACCAAGTCTTAAATTGTAATAATTCATTAAAAGAAGGATGAGAAAGATCTGAGAGGCCTCGCGCCTGTCCCCTGGCTATCCTACAGGTCTCACTAGCCCCTGGCCTCTAGGCCAAAGCTTCAGTCCTGGGGAGCAGCTCTACTTCAGACCAGAAGCCATCGAGGCAGGACAACAACACACTCATCTTGACCCCAGCCCCGGGAAAGAACGCTGACTGCCACCCTCTCTGGGTACATCCTGCCAACCAAGCGCCCCACACGCCAGACCATGGGGCCACAGGAGCCTCAGCTCCCCCGTCAGACAGCAAGGATGAACCACACTGTGGGTCTGGGGAGGGAAGGCCACCCCTGCCCTCCTTGCTCCCAGGCAGCAGAGGGGAGACAGTGAGGAGAAGACCCTCCTCCCCTCCCCCCAGGTCTGGACGGCGATTGCGCCAGAAAGGCAAACGTCTGACTTCTGGAAACACTCTTCCGAGAGGGTTATGGGCAAGGATTTTATGAATTTCACTCACAAACATCGTCAGCCGATTAAGGAATGATCTATTTCACACAACTCGGGAATGCCGCAGAAGGCAAAACTCAAATTAAATAAGCAGAATCCATCTCCTACCCAAGACAGGTCTCCGCCAGTCAGCACGTAGGCCTATGCCACTGACCTGGCCTCATGGCTCCTGGTCTCCCAAAGCCCAAAGTCCATAAGGTCCCCATGCTAGGTCTCTGCCAGGCTGAGGACATGAAGCCCCAACCACCATCTGTTTCCCATACTCCCCCAGTTCTGAGCTGGACATAGCATTCACCTCCAGTGTTCCCTCAAGGGTGAATTTCTGCCCTCCTTAAGGGGCTATTCCACCCGGCCCTCAATAAGCTCCAAAAGCAGCCACCTCCGCACCCTGTAATCCTCCGTGCTCTAAGCAACCACGCCCGCGATGAGGCAGCCTGACACCCAAGCTCCCCAGAGATGATCCCTCAGTATCTAGGGAATTAATTAACTCCTCTTCTCATTTTAAATGTATAAAATCAGGGTGATGCCCCGAAGCCTTGGCCCTCCCACTGCTCAGCCCTCAGCAGCCCCAGGGAACTGTGGCCGCCCCACTGTTCCAAGGAGCAAACAGCAAGCAGCATGCCACGTCACCTCCAGGAGATGTTCACAGAGATGCAGCCCACCTCTGGTCAGTCCTGCTGCTGTGCCAATGGGGAAACCAGGTCCACCCAGCGAGGGACACACCCAAGAGACAAGAGCAGGGGAGTCAGAGGCATGCTGTGCCTCGCTTAGGTAGAGTCAGGACAACCTGAGTGTCAGCAGTATAGGAGACTCCCTCCTAGGAGGAGCCTGCAAGCCCCCACCAGGAGCCTGGTCACAGACGCTTTATCTACTATGGGGATACGAGGTTCATGATCAGTCATTGCCTCAAATATTCCTGAACATCCTAGAATTCCTAGTCGGTCACTGCGACATCCATCTCCAAGGGAAGCCCTTAGGGTCCAGCAGTGGCCACACAAACAGACAAAGAGGGCAGGCTGGACATAGGATTGAATACCTCCACGTACACAGGACCCCCAAGACATACTTAGCATCCCTGGCTCACAAATGAGGAAGACCTCAGTCTCACTCAAGAGGAAGCTGCAGGTACATGAGACTCCCCAGCCAGCTGCTGGCCAGGCTCAGCTGAGGCAGGCTCTGAATAAGCCAAGCCTCTGTTAGTAGGTCAGGCAACCTCACACAACCAATGCCACCAGTACAGGGTCACAAACTCCAGTCGAAAGCAGTCTTCGACAAGCCGACTGTCTCCCAAACCCTACTCCCCATGTCTGCATGAGGCAGTGTACCCTGAAGAGCCCTGTAACAGGCTGGCACGGGAGACAGGGCTCTGCCATTGCCAAGCTACAAATGCCACCTCTTACCACTACATTTTGAGGGGTTCTCTCTTACCTGGAGTCAGGGTACTTGGTAAGTGTGGCCAGGCTACTGGTATACATATGGCCACCCACATCAATGTGCACAGGTGCATTGGACTTCGTAAGCTGAGCTGGCAGTGGGATCCCCTGGGCAGCCAGGGGAGACACAGGCGACCGGGTGAGAGACAGCCGGGACATATTTCCTCCCTCCTAGAGACAGAAATAAGGCGAAAACCAAGAGTTTCTAAATGACACAGCCATGTACTCCCTTTATTGCAAGTGTGATCACAGATCTAATCAGATCACTTCTGCTTGTGCCTGATCACATATTCCGCTGACAAATTACGGCCACCACTGTAATTAAGTGTATTTGCATCATTTTCTTCAAAGTACCAGAGGGAAAAAGAAAGATGCTTATTAGCAATAAGAAATCAAGAAAAAAAAATTTCAAGGTGTCAGCCTCCAGGGGCATAAAACAAACTGCAAAATTCTAATTAAAGGTCGCGGGCTTATGTGTTAGATGTGAAATATCCCTTGACAAACGAATCACCAATTTGTGAATTGGGATTCAGGGGTTTTTGCAAGTTTGTCTCAGTAACGAGACACCTCTAAATTAGTGACTTCCTCAGCACCTAAGGCGTTGAGTTTTGTACATGTAGTAAATTTCACATCAAATTAAGAGCATTTTTGTTTCAAAAAATACATAATTGTACAGCCAGTCAACAGCCATCTCTGGAGTGCCAGGACCCGAGGAAGGGCAGCCAGTGAGCAGGCACCCTGGAAAAAGGCAAAGAGGGGGCCACCAGAATGGACCCAGCCTACCCTACAGGCTCACCGCGGTGCCGGTACTGCCGTGTGCGTGAAGCGTGGACCCACTCGGCCGCTCCTTCCGGTGAGGCATCTAGGCTTCCATGGCTGCCCAGAGTATCTGTGGGAAGCGGCGACAAAACCAGAGTCATGGGCACCCAATCTCCCCTGGAGTCAAAGATGCTTAGCGTCATCCTTTCTGCATGCTCTCTGGGACCCCACACATGCCAGGCGGCCCCCCATATTCCACCTGCCACTATCCTATCTTCACACCCGTAAGCAGGCCTCCTGGGCATAGCAGATTATACACACACGCACCCACCCACCCACACACACACACACACCCCACACACACATGCACACTCACACATGTGTTTTCTGGGCAGCTCCATGTCTGCTAATTCAGCTAATGACAGTACTGAAACATATGCTCACCATTATTGCCCCGAAATGTTTCAGAACAAATCTGATTTTCCTGGTATTTTGGTTTAGAGCCATGTTACCAAGCGTGTCTCCTCTTGCATCCGCAGGGAACCTTGTGGACGGCAGCACAGGAAGGATCCCCCACCCTCCATGGGCCAGAGAGCCCAGGAGCTCTCTCTCTCCACTGTGTTAAAATGCAGTTTGCAACTGGCTGGACCCATGCAAGCCTCTTTCAGCAGAAGCCAGGATACAGGGATAAGGGAAAGTCACTTGGGAAGCCACCTCTCCCCTATAGCTCCCAATAGCAGAGAAAACCTGTCTTTGTTTGCTAATCTGCACCTCCCAGTTCCTCAGCAGACCCCACCACTGTGTTGTCTATGCCTAATGTATTCCAGACCCCCTCAGGATCACATGCCCCTGAGGCATTAGAGAACTGGCCAGACAGCAATCAGCAAATGGACCCTTTTTCTGCCTCCTCCCCAGATCTACACTAAGCCACTTTTCTCTATGCCATAGCCACCTGAAATAAGATTGTCCCTCAGTCCCAAGAAGCCACCCCCAGGGCACTTTGCAGGCTCCATGCAGGAGAGGTGGGGAAGGGCAGGTTTTTGCAGCTCCTTCCACTGACTTGGGGCTGTCTCAAGGGGAGGGAAGGTAGCTTTGCACACACACACACACACACACACACACACACACACACACACACACACGGCTTCCACACACCTAACCTGCACTTCTCTCTCACAGGTTTAACCCTTAGAGAGAAACCGAATGAAATCCTGGGGACCCAAGGGGCTGCTTTTCCCTGATAAACTCTGGCTTCTAAATGTGTGCCTTGAAACTCAGCACTGGATTTTAAAACATGGACCAAGGTCCAATGAGAATCACATTCTGCAAATTTAAGTAAGGTTGCTCTCCTGTGATTAGTTCTGCCCTGAGTGCCCTGGCAAATTCCCTGACCTGAAACTGTTTGGGGTGGAGGTAGAGGGTTATACCCTCGACTGGGAGCTGGCTGCCCCATCTGCTACTTTTGGCATTCCTGAGTTCCTGAAAGCTTAAAAAAGAAAACCAGGTCACTTATCTCAAGGAAGTTCTGAGAAACCAAAACAGACCTCAGGAATGAATTATCCTGCCCTAGGAGGCTCTGTTGGGGGAGGAGTCAGAAGGGAAGACACGCTGAGGATAAACTGAAGGGGAAGGAATTCCGACTGAAATTCTATCCAAGCGGACTGCACAATGTTTCCCTACCACCAAGACACAACTCAAAAGTGACAGGTAACACTAAGCACCCATCACCTGAACTGCTCCATCCTGTTCTCACGCAGCCTCCTTCCCATCAAAAGCACAATCTGATGTTCCGGGCAAATGAGAAACTCACCATTGGAAGCCCCAGGCGTTACGCCTTGACCCGAATCTCTAGTGCTCCCTCGGACAAACGCATCTGTGCTGGACAACGACCCTTTTCCCGAGACCACTGCTGAGGTCAGAAGCATAAAAGTGGTTGCAGTTAAGAGGCACAAGTTCACTCCACCAACACCAGCATCAAAACCACGACCCAGGCCCAGCGCTCCCCGCTGTCCTAAGACTCAAGGCCGAGCAGCCTGTTGCAGGGGCCTCAGCAGCAGTGTGCGAGAGGGCCCGCAGGTTGGCAAACTGGCCCAGTATGGGCCCGCTTCTCCAAGCTGTGGCGGGAGACCCGGGTCCCGCGCCCGCCCGCAGCTGAGCCCCGCCCGCCCGAGCAGAGGGAAGTGAGCAGAATGCCACGCTCATTTACACACAAAATGATTTTGTGTCCCATTGTGCTCGCAGTTGTTCAGCTCTCTGGGGGTGATTAAACTGGCTGAGCTGCGGCAGCTTGAGACGATTTCACTAAATCGCTTCTTCGTGAAGTCGCTTCTTTGCTAAGCTGTTATTTTAACCATAAAAGGTAAACAGAAGGCGCCTCGCAAGCTCCCTTCAGCTCCACGCCCTGGGCGCTGGCCCCGGGCGCTAGTGCCAGCGGCCTGGAGAATTGTCCAGTGGGTGGACCGGGAGGAAGGCTGGCGGGCCACCTGGTGCTCGCCAGCCCAGCCGCCCAACCGGCGGCCAGTGTGAACTTCGGGGCGACGGGAGCCGGCTGGGCTAAAGCTCCCGGCGCCGCGGGGCGGGGTGGCCTCGGCACCCGAAGGGCCAGGCTGGGAAGGGAGGGGTGTGCGGCGGGGGCGGGGACAAAGTTAAATCAAGAGGCAGACACTTCGAGACCACAGATGGGAAGCTCGCCTAATTAAGGACGTAAAAGCGCTTTTGTTCTCAAAGTTTATTGTTGCCGGGATTAAAAAAAATTAATTGAAACTAATGCTGTTATTCACTCGTGCAGTTAAATTCCTTCATGCACATTTGAGACACGGAGTGAAAACTTGAAGCTTTATCTTTCTGCAGTCGGGGGCTGCTACCGAGGCGGGAGTGTGGGGATGTTTGCGGGTGTGTGCCCAGCCTGCGCGTCCAGGTCAGGAAGGTGCTGGTAGGCAGAAAGGACCTGGAGGTAGCGATCGGGTCTCAGCGCGGCCCTCGCCGGGTCCCACACCCCCGCGCGCCTGCAACGACCACCAGCGCACTAGCCCCTCCTGCCTGATTTCGGACTCCCGGGGTGGGCGTCAGAGGACGCACATCTGTCCCGTTAGAGACTTTTTCTTTCTCTGATTTGAGCGCCAAGCTAGGGCCTGTGCGCCTCGAAGCCCTAGCTGCACGAGCCGGTTTCTGACCCCGGAAAGTCGCCGGTTCTGCGGGGCATTCGGCCCTGTTCTGGGACCAGAGTGTGAAGACCTGCAAGCGCGCACACGCGCGCACGCACGCACACGCGCACACACACACACACACACACACATACACACACCGTGCGGCAGGAAGCTCGGATCGCGCCCGCGTGGGGAGGGTCCACCCGCGGCCAGGACCAGCCCACGTGGGCAACCCCCCCTCGCGCCAGGCCTTTGTGCTGGGCGCCCCCGCGCCGCCAGCCCCCGCCGCCCAGGAGAGGGACAAAGCAGCTGCCCCCGCCCACGTCCGGACCCTGCCCGGGAGACTTTCTCGGCATCGCACCCACTTTGGGGACAGGGGTGCACGGCACTGAGCGGTGGCCTCCCGCGCTGGGCTTACCTCAGAGCCGGAGCGGCGGATTGGGCTCGGACGCAGCCCCCGCCCCCCGCAGCCGCCGGTTTCGGGCGCCCGGCGCAGCCTCGCCGCCTATGATCGCTGCGCGGGTCGCTCCGGTCTCGTCCTGGAGTTACTTTCTCTCTCGCCCCCAACCCTCCCCCCACCCACCCCTCCCGCCCCGGCCCCCGCTTCGCGCGGCCCCTCGCGGCGCGGCGCGCCGGGGCCTCCCCTCCCCCGCCCTCCCCTCGCCTCCTCCCCTCTTCGCGGCCGCCGCCGCCGCCGCCTCCTTCTCTTCGCGCCGCTCTCCGGCTGCCCTCCCGCCGCTCCCACCTCCTCTCCTCCCTCCTCTCTCTCCAGTGGCCTCCCCCGATTGCTGGAGAGAAAATCAGCCCCCCACCCCAGCCCGTAGCCCGCGCCTTGTCGCGGCCCAGCCGGGACGCAAAGGGCAGCGATCCGGCTCCAAATTACCCTGAGCGGCGAGCGCGAGCGGGCGCGCGCGGCGACTCCTGGCTCGGGGCTCGGTTGCGCCTCGGGGCAGAGGATTAGAGTCGCAATTAGCTCCGCGCGCCCGCGCCTGCCGCGCTCGGCGACAAAAATGCGCTGTTTCCCCTCCTTTCGCCCAGCGATCCCCACCCGCCTCTCCTTGAGCCGTTGCCTTCCCGCCGGGGCCTCCGCCAGGACCCTCCCGGGAGCGTTGCGCCCAGGTCCCCGCGCCCTCCGCGGCCCAGCCCCCCGCCCCCCGCCGGCCGGCCACGCGGCGCCCGGGCCTCCTCCGGGCTCGGGGTGGGGGCAGGGGAGAAGCTGATTTTAATCATTGTCATTT
Source organism: Tamias sibiricus (assembly GCA_025594165.1). Lineage (NCBI taxonomy): Eukaryota > Metazoa > Chordata > Mammalia > Rodentia > Sciuridae > Tamias > Tamias sibiricus. Next base: position 44,550,405 of record CM046672.1, on the reverse strand, counting down.
CATCTGATGTAATATTTCCCCGGGCGCTTTCAGCTGGGCATAAATTTTCGGCTCCCAAATAAGTAACACAGGGCACGTTTCTCACATTTCTTGACTCCTCGGTTACAAAGAGGAGAGCAGCCGCCGCCGCGGCGCCCGGGGCTGGGGGCGGGACTTGGGAAGAAACTGGGCTGCGAGTCGGCCGGGTCTGGAACGGAGCCGGGGGCCAGGGCCGCCCCTCCCCCTTCCCGGCCTCCTTCCCCGGGTCTCTGCCCCTGCTGCCCCTCTCCCGGGGAGCAGCGCCGCCAGTGACGTTTGCGGACACGCGGTCGGCCACCGCGGGGGAGGGGCGCGCGGGGGGCACCCGGCCGGCAGCCGCCGGCTAGACGCGCCATTTCCTTTACGCGCACGGCGCGATGGAGACGGTGGCGGCCAATGCTCCCCGCGGCGCCAGGGCCTGCGCCCATGACCCCCCTCTCCGGTCCCGTTGTCCACTGGCCCTTCCTTCGCCTTCTCTCCCACAGCCTCCCCTTCCTCTTCCTCCTCTTTCCTTTGCGCCCCGCCCGTCCTTCCTCTACGACCATTTCCCAGCTTCTAGGAGACCGAACGCTGCCGAAGTGCCCGGCCCGTACTGCGCCCCCGCCTGGTTCCCGGGACGTCCGGGCCAGAACCAGGCTCAGGCTGGAGGGCGGGTGCGCTCCGGTCGGGAGAGCGCCGGGGGCCCCTCCACGAGCTCCGGCCGGACCTGGGCGCCCTCTAGCGGCTGCAGTCCCGGGGGTCGCGGGGAGAGCTGTGGGAGGATGATGAAGTGGGGGCCTGCCTCGCCTGACTAGGGGACCTTGCGTGCAGAAGGAGCGTCCGGACCGCGTTTCTGTAACTTCTCCAAGCGGGAATAAGCAGAAACTTTCCTCCTAAGGGAGGGTTTGTTTTATTTATTTATTTATTTTAGATCTCGAAATACTGGAGAAGGGGGAAATTTTCTCATTAAAGTTACATCCCTGCAGTTAGTTCAATTACTTGATATATGCAGAAGATGTTGTAAATTTATAGATTTAAATAGCTTACAAAGATGCCGCAGGCCCCATCAGTTAATTTCCTTAATTTATGGATTTTAAGCTGCTCCGAGAACAGAAAGGGGCCCTGGAAGTAGGTCAGGGATCCGTGCAACGCGGCCCAGGGCTGCCCACTCTGCTCCCCATGCTCTGGACCTCCTGGGCTTCTAATTCCCAGCTTTGGCTAAACAACACCACTCTCGGCGCTGGGTAGCCTGGCCAGGCCTGGCCCACCCTGAGTGGTCCTCTCAGCTCTGTGGCCCACTGCTCCAATCTGTCCAACGCTCTACAGAATCTAAGAACAGCAAAGCAACCTCCACCTTGTATTGAAGGAACGGACCTAAATAAGAAGTTACAAGTACTTTGACTTTCTGAGGTCTTCCCAAAATCCCGGGTGGGGTCACCAATGGAGGAGATCCTGTGGGGGTGCCCCCAGCTTCAAGGACAGAAACTTACTATTCCTTTGAGGAGAGAAGAATGACGAAAAATGCACCAGGCTCGTTTGAGGAACCAGGACCCACTGAAAACCTGCTTGTTATGGCCCTCGTGGCCCCCGGCACCCCTCAGTCCTCTTTTCTCTTCTAGGTCGCTGCTAGTGTGCCTTTGTTTTGTGTTCAATATGGATGAATATATACATATAAATTAATACTTAAAAGATTGGTATAAACTCAACTGTTTTAGGAAGCCACATGGCAATGTGATTAGTATTGGTATTCATGATTTAACATTTCTTTTCCCACTAGATGAAGTTTCTAAGATTTGCAAGGTACATGTCAAGGACGGGTGTATAAATGGATTTTTATTTATTCACAACTCCAAGACTAATTGCTTCCCTTTGCCTCAAGGCCACGAGATTGGTTTTAATATGACACTTCAAAAGTATTCATAGAACTACAGAGATACTAAGTGTCATTGTTTAAGAGACAGATCTCACTGTTGTACTGCTGACCCTGAAAATAGGATGTTCCACTTTATTTTAAATTCCTACATGTTTTTTTAAAGAGTTTCACTTTATACCAACTATATTAAAAATGCACAATTTAATCGAAACAAAAACTGACCATTTTGAAGGACCTTTCTTTCTTTAATACGGCTGGGGACTTTGTTTTCATATTCCTGAGCCCTTTTATTAAAGAGCTGAACTTTATACATGTCGTTAAGAAGAGTAAGTTTGGGTCATAATTTATTCTCAAGTGTTTTAAAAGTTCCTGGCTAAATGTCAACCATCCCTTACATTGAGATGTGGACATAGCCCGTGATAGGCATTTAATGATCTGTGGTATATAATACAATGGTGATGCATTTTTTTAATTGAAAATGTATAATTAGGACTGAAAACATATTGCACTTCTCGTGGAATACATCTACTTTGATTACTGTGGTCCAAGAAATGAAATTGGATGTGCGTCTAATCAGAACTTGCTTTATCATTAAGATTTGACTAGCACTTAAGCCACTGCAGTTTATAGTGTAAAAAGCACATTCAAACCTGGGCTCCACTTTGACATTCCATCACAGGTCAGGCAGGTCATCTGCCCAAAACCCAGAGCAGGACCTCGGGTTTCCAGATGTTTCAGGTTGGTTTCCAGTGTGATTTTGTGTTTTGTTGTTATTGTTGTTTGCGGACTGTTTAAAAATTACGGTCTTAATGAGGCAGGTAAAATGAATCCCAAGTGAGATCACAGTCTGTCTAACCTAACCTCAGGAAGGCTGGGACCAGATCAATGGAGTAATAGGCTGAGGGACCAGCAGCTGAGTCTTGCAGGGAGGGAAGAGCTGGGGTACTAGGCAAGGCTGTCTTCTCCTTACTCCCCTCAGGCTTCCTGGGGTGAAAGCCATACCCTCCTAGGTCTGTGTCTCGGCTAGAATTGAGCCAGCCCAGCCCAGAACTCAGAATCTGATGTTCACTTGGCCTCTTGGGAATCCCCCTGAGCCTTTCCTCCTGATTGAACCCCTGGAAAACCTGGAGACTAAAGGAAGTGAGGGAATGTAAGGCACTAGTGCCTCCCCAAATCAGATCTCCCCTGCCTGTCATTGAAGAGAATAATGCAAGACCCCCAACACCCTCTGGGCCCTTCCCAGTTGCAGACACCATGCTCAGGCGCGGGCTGTACAATTTCTGGTGGATGGGAAGGCAGGGGTTGTCTCCAGATGCTGCAGGCCACCCCCTTCCTCCTTTCCTCTGCCTGCAGCCCAGGCATGCTGCTCAGAACCAAGCTAATTTTGCTGTCCCTGAAGCCAGCTTGGAGTGAGAACCATGGGACCAGCCTGAGACCTCCTGCCCAGGAATCTTAGTGTATTGGTGGTTTGTGGATAGGCCTCTGAGGAGCCACAAATACCCCCACCCCCAGATACTCTGAGCTTAAACCATTTTCCAAGACATATTTCAGCATTTTTACCTAATCCTCAAAAAGGTCTATGTGAATTTAGAAGCAAATAGCAAAAGCTGTAGCAGAGTGGCTTCGTGATGAGAACTTGATTCTCTCCTATAACAGCAAGTGGGTAGAGGGACCCTGGAATTGACTGGGTGGCTCTGCAGCATTATCAAGGACCTGGGTCTGTCCACTTGCCTCTGCCATCTCCAGCACATTGGGCTGCCCTAATGTTACTCTTCCCTGGTTTCAAGATTAATGGAGCTCAAAGCTTCACACCTTCCTAGACACCCATGGAAAACAAGGAAGTCATCCCAATGGCTCCCATGACCTTCCCTGTCACATCCTATTGGCCCAAACTGGGTCAACATGCCACCTAGCAATCCTACTGCTGGGAAGGGGATTGGCTTCAGTCAATCAGTTTCCCCTGTGGTTAGGGTCAGGTCGGGGGTCTGGGGTTACTGCCCCACACCGTTGGGAGAAAAATGGATACTGAGCCAAGTTGAGCTCTGCCTGGGGGAAGGAGGAGAGGATGGATTTTGTGTTCAGGACTGGGACCCCCACATGTTATAAGCTGTTGACCCTGACCTGGAAGGAAACTAGAAGCTGAACAGTGACAAGAGGGCCCCAAACTCCAACAGGTACTTCTAGGAAAGTTTAAGGTAGCGATGGCCTCGACTGTCTTTCACCCAAACCCTCAGGAAATGCAAGGCCCAAATATGGGGGTGGTCTGGCAGAGGGTGGCTACTTCCAGGAAGCCAAGCCAGGCCACTGCCCCCAGGCCCTCCACCTGGGTTCCTCTTCAGGGTTCATTCCTGAACTGCATCAGTAAAGTACCGAGATCCTCCCAGCGGCCCCTTGGGGCATGGGGGAATGAGGCTGTTCCTTGTCAACAGCAACCAGGGGAAACAGGGAAATGGATGGCCACGCAGGCAGTGCCTGGCATTGGGAAGAAGCCCCAGAGCAGCCCAGGGACAGTAGCATTTACTGAGATTGCTGGTCAGATGAGGCTACTGCAGTGGAGAGGGGCCAATGAGGCCCTCTTTGGGATCCTCAAGTTTTCTCAATCAATATAGGCCCTGTCTGGATCCCTGAGGGAGCAGCCTTAAACACTTGAGTCTTGCCCCTAAATATCGTGTGGCTACCACTCTGGTTCTAAGTGACCACCAGGGCTCACAGGACACAGGGCTCAGCAGATTGCTTTTGCAAGAGTCCAAGAGAGTTTTTCTCATGAAAAGAGTTTATACAGTGAGGAAAGTAGCCTTTGATGAGTCAGCCCTGCCCCTGGGCGCCTTCCTGGGACCAAAGCCTGGCACACTGACCCTCTTTCTTGTCCCAGGCAGTTCCTTCCTCTTGGGCCTGTCCAGTAGGAGACTGTCTGAAAATGGGGCATGAACTTGGAAGTGTGAGACCAACTGGGTGGCCTTGGGCTTTACGGCTCAGAGTTTCAGTGTCCTCATGTGTAATGTGGGAACAGTGAGAGGACCTAGCTGCTTGGAGAATTGTGTGCGGACATGTGCAAGGGTCGCAGCCTGGCCCAAGGTAAGTGCTCAGCAAGTGTGAATTGTTTTGAAAATGATGGTGGAAACTTCCTCTTTCTTTCTTTTCTTTCTTTTTTTTTTTTTTTTTGTTGGCTAGTTTCCTCTTTCAACTGACCCTTCAAAGAGTTCTGGATAGGCCTAGGTTGTACCCTCTCCCTCCCCAGGTGCCATTGACTTGGAGCCCACCCACAGGAGACACATAGGAACCCAGGAACTGCCCCTTGGCTCCAAGAGTCGGGGGCTTAATATCTCATGACTGTATTATTAAGATGAACACGTATACCTTAAGGGGGAAGGCATAAAATTTGCCTAACATTTGAAGATAAAATATAAGACTTTAGAAAAATGTCCTATTTACTTTGGGCTGTGCCCCTAGGCGAGCTTGGAAATGTCCCCAGGCTCCTCTGCCCTCAGGGCCCAAGAGGCAAAGGGCAAATACAGCTCAAGGGAGGAGCCCCGGAGGGCTCAGAGGGTCTGCCGGGAAATTCTTTTTATTTTTCATGCCTGGAAACACTTTACAGTCTTTTAAAATATTGGAAGGAGAGAGGGTGGCTAAAGGGAGGATGGATTTGATCAGTATACATTGTTAATGTATACAATTAATGCAAGTTAATAAAAAGTAAAGAATACAAGGTCATCGTAAAAAAGTAATAAACCTCAATAAAATGAAGGGGGGGGGATCCCATTTCATCCCTCCAACAGTCATGTCCAGAAGTGGGCACCCACACAATTGCACAGACTCAGACAGATACACACACGAGTGCACATGCTCAAAGACACAATCACAACTATAGACACAATTGCATACACATAGACACAGATACACATACTAACAGAGACAGAGAGGCATAGCAAATGCCCACCTGTTCATATGCAAATGCAGACACCAAAGAGTGCTACACAGTACAGATTGTGTGTGTGTGTGTGTGTGTGTGTGTGTGTGTGTGTGTGTGTGTATGGCACCGAGTAATTGAAGTCAGGGGTGCTCTGCCCCTGAGCTACTTTTTATTTTTCAACTAAGTTGTTGAGGCTGGCCTCAAACCTGCAATCCTCCTGCCTCAGCCTCCTAGTCACTGCAGTTACAAGCATGCCCCACCCAGCTAGCCACAGATATTCACAGACACACAGAAGCACAGTCCCAAAGACACCCTGAGAGCACACACATGTACACATTTGAGATTTTAAAATGAGATCAAATTATTCATACCCATCCACAACCTCTCTTTCCCCCATTCTGTATTTCAAACTATAGAAAATAATATAAGACACCCAGATGTAACAAACCTTACCATTTGAAATGCTTGCTTCATCTCTCTCTTTAAAAACCAAACAAAATGATACAGACCAGTTTAAAGCCCTCTCTCCTTCCCCAGCTTAAGTTGTATCACTTCTACACACAGTTGTCTACTTTGGGCAACGGGGGAATGTAGTCATGAACAATAACAACAGCTGTGTCTGTTTGGAACTTGGACATAAATGACATGGAAGTATGTCTCTTCTGGAATCCTGTGTTTGTCACTTGCTTTTTTGCACATCACCAGGCATGGTAGACACCCTCTCATGTCACTCCTTTGATCCCCATGGAGCCTCTAGCTCCTGCCCTAAGTCCCTTCCCTCAGCCAGCCCCCCCCCCCCCCCCAGTCTTCCTCTCTTCCTGGTCCTGTCTGCCCCTCCTCCCCCTTCTCTTCCGATCTTCTCTCTCTCCCCTCCTCTCCCTCTTCCTCCCTCCCTCCAGCTCTACCCCTCCCTCCCCTCCTCTCTCCCCTCCTCCCTCCTCTCCTGCTGTCCTCCCTCCCTCCTCTCTCCTCCCTCCCTCCTTTCTCCTGTTCTCCCGGCCTCCCCCCTCCCTCCCTCCTCCTCCACCTCTAGGCGATGCAAGCCTCTGGCTGAAAAACTGGAAGGTCACTGAAGGAAGTACAAAAAGAAAACGCATCTTGATACATTTCAGAATATTATCTCCCTGCAAATTTTTACGGTTCTGATTTTACATTTAGAGCCCTTCTCATCCTTTTAGAATTAACTTTTGCATCTAAAAAGGTCTGGATCTGAAAATGAATCTATTTTTCAAAATGGCTAGCCAGGCTTCCAGATGAAACCCACTAGTAGAAATTTTGCGTGAGGATTTTGACTGGCATTGGGGGAAAAAAATCGAGAGCCTCTTATTGTTGCTTTGTTACAGGAGGAATATGAGGAGACAAATAAGTTGTAAAAAATTAAAACATTGATTCTTTTAGTAATTAGAACTAATTACAAATTAATCCCCCCACTCTCTGGCAATCTCATTTTCCTCTTCCTAGGGAACCTCAGTTTGGTACATGAGAGAGGTTAAATTATTGATTCCAATTTTGCCCTGCCTTGTGGTACCTAGAGACATCTCCACTCTTGCCACAGCTTGGCTTTTGGGTGGGCAGAAACAGCTTCACATCCTGACATTGGGCTTCACCAAAGGGAAGTTAGCAAATAATGGCTCCAGCAGACTTGAGTTTGTTCCAGCACGGAGTTCGCCTGTCTTCTGCCGTCCTCAGAAAACAAGCCCCAGGCAGCAGCCGCAGGCCCCCCAGGCTGAGCCTCAGAATGAGACCTGTGGGGTGGGACTAGGAGAGCCACCTGCAGGTGCAGGAGAAATAGATGCCTCTTTCTGTATGCCACTGAAATGTTTCTGTATCACAGCCAAAAAATATAAACCGTATTTTGTGTGTGTGTGTGTGTGTGTGTGTGTGAATATACAAACACACCAGTTAGACTGGGATGTTATACATGTTCTTCTATGATTTATACTTATATAATGAATTCTATGGAACCATGTATACTATAAATATCATAAAATTATGTGTGAATTTATTTCATATCTCAGTCCAGCCCTAACATTTTTGGGGGTCCAGAAGAAGAGGATAAATGGAGGTCCATATCTCATAGGTGTAAATATTTTAAAAGTATAAATGAAGCTAACTCCATCAAATCAAATTCATTATCAACCCCCCCCCCCCCCCCCACACACACACACCTTAACAAATATACCTTCCTAATGACCTGGAAGGCCCAGTTCAGCCTGGAATTTGTGAATTCCTTCCAGTGGTGTGCTGGAATGTGGTGGCTTGGGAACAGCTGTCTGGGGCCTCCCTCTGTCCCCATACCCAACTCTTTTCCCCACACGGGGCCTGATGGGCTCTGGTACTCACTCCAGCTTGCGCACCCAGCCTCTGTCCCTGCAGCCCACAAATGGCTACCCCAGGCCACCATGCTAGTGGACGCTGCCCTAAAGAAAAAGAGGCTCACGAAGGCCCTGGTAGCATGATTTGGGCAGGTAGGCAGGAAATCGCAGCATCCCAGGTACGTGCAGACTGTCCTTTCACCCCGTAGACGGTCCCTTCTTACTCCCACACCATCAGCCTCTCCCTTTCAAAGGCCCTTTCTGGTGGCCCTTATACACCTTGAAGTCACCTCCCAAGAAAGAGCACAAACCAAACTCAAACCACATTCCCCCTTCCCCTCCCCCCCATCCAGCCTCCGCCCTGTCTCCACAGCACCCCCAGCTGACAGATGGAAAGAGAGGTACACTTGCTGCCTCCTACCCAGCTCCCAGGCGCCACCCACCCCAATCCATCCCAGTCTGTCTTACCTTTGTTCCCTGAACTGGCACTCCCCTACCCCAACACCTGTTTCTCAGGTCATTAAGGACCTTTCTATCATTCAATTCAAAGGACAATTCTCAGCCCTCAAATGTCTCGCTTCTGGGCAGCCTAGAGCTCAAATGGCCACTCCCTCCTCTTGGTGCTCTTTCCTCAGGGTGTTAGTGATTAGTGCAGCCCAAGAACTCTCCTTTCTCTTCCTTGGGGGCTTTGTGGCAACATTGTTTTCCCTGCCTCCTTTGAAATTAGATGAGGCCCTGTAAATCACTTTGCCAGCAAAAACAGGAGGCAGAAACCTTCCATTCCCAGGTTCCCTTCTCTTACAGGGTTATTTTAAGAAGCTAGTTCAAAATGGAGCCTCCATCAACCTAGGTTCCGAAGAGACCCAGACAGGCAGACTCTCTGCTAATCTGAACTGAATGTATAGAGTGAGGGAGAAAGAAACTTTTGTCATTTTAGGTGTTTGAAACTTTAGGGATTTTTTTCCCCACAGCACAACCTGGCCTATACTGACTGTTGCACTTGGCATCCACAGAGGACTCACAGTTTCTCTGCCTCCCAGCTAAGCCCCCTGCTTTCAGTCCCCATCTATCTGGTCATTCTCAGGCTTCATTCCCTTCCTTTTTCACCCCTCCTCTCCCTTCCCTTGTACCCTCTCTTCTCCTCCCTGCTTTTCTCCTCTCCTGACACTTTCTCCCTTGGGAATCTCACACTCACCTCCTCCCACTTGCAGAGCCTGTCACCCATTGGATGCTTATTCTGGAATATCTGAGGCTCCCAGACTCAACGGGTCACAGCTGAGAATCCTGATCCTGCCTGCTTCCCAGCCTGGCCTCCCCCCAGGGTCCCCATCTCACCCACCCCTCTGCTGTGCCCACTAGAAGCTGAGAGTGGCCCAGGAACCTCCTTCTTCCTTCCCATGTCTCCATCTCCCATCTTCAGTTCATCATCAAAGTCTGGCAGGTTATTCCTCTGACCGACCCACAATTCTCCATCATCACCTTCATGTTGGTGCAGCTGTTGTCCCTCATCTGGGTATGGGCAGCAACTCTTTCTGATCTTGCTGCTTTTCAGTCTCATCCTTACAATCTGCTTTCCCCATGACAGCCAGAGGGATGTTTTCAAAAGATCATGGAGCTGCTTGCTCTTAAAACCTTGCAAAGGCTTCTCTTGTTCTCCTTATAAAAATAACATTATCCTAAATGGGATGTGTGCACTGGCTGACCACCTCTCTGGTCTGCTGCCTCTCCTCCTGCACACTCTTTTATAGACAAAGTTCCCTGAAGGCTTAGAAAGCTGTGCTTTTTGCATCAGCATAAAAGGGAGGGCAAGGAAGGAGTGGGCAGAAAGAGTTGAGGTCCTATGCAGTATCGTGAGAGGCCAACTTTGCAAGGAGTTACTCCCCATTTGGGGTGAGTGAGCAGGGTCTCTATGTCCCCGTGTTGATTGTTATATGTGTCATTGGAGATGGGGTTTGGTCTTAGGCAAGGCATCTCTCTTTATCTGGGGTTTTTCTGAAAGAAGATGCTAGCTAAGGCTTTTTGTAGGCAAGAATCCCCAAAGCTGGGGAATCTGCTCTTCATCACTAAAGAGGGACTTGGCGGGTTATCAGAGGTCCAGCATAGCTCACCCTTTGCACAAGTAGGATCCACTTCAGAACCAGTTGTCTTGGGAGGCTGAGGCAGGAGGATTGCAAGTTTGAGGCCAGCCTTGGCAATTTTATGAGGGCCTAAGCAATTTAGCGAGACACTGTCTCAAAATAAAAAAATAAAATAAAAAGGGCTAGGGATGTAGCTCAGTGGTAAAAGCACCCTTTGGTTTAATCCTCAGTACACAAACAAACAAACAACAAACGACTCCCCCTGAAGGAGCCCTAATTAGGAAGGGCTGTTGTAGCTAGCTGGAAGCCATGGGTTCCACCTGATATGTATGTGACGCACCTGTAGGCACCCGCAAACCTGAAGGTATATAACCGGGTGAAAGCGGTCCGAGTTAGGAGAACGGAGAATTCAGTCAGCCGGGCAGTCACTCGGTCGGTCAGAAGAATCAGAGCGGCCAGAACGTAGGCAGAGTGGTTACAGAAGAGAAACCAGATAGAAGAAGTAATGACTGGCCAGAGTTAGGCCGAGGCTCCAGAGGACTGGTCAGAGTAAGGCCGAGGCTCCCGAGGAAGACAGAAGACAGAAGAAAGAAGAAGGAAGAAAGAAGAGAGAAGAAAGAAGCTCTAGTCTTTCTCTAAGCTAAGCTCTATCTTTCTTTACTCTAAGCTAAGAAGAAAAGCTAAGCTCTATCTTTCTTTACTCTAAGCTACTCTACTCTAAGCTAAGAAGAAAAATCTTTCTTTCCCTCTCTAAGCTCTAAGAAAGTAGAAGTAAAAGTAGTAAAAGCTTAAATCTGCCTCCGAGAGTTTTTCCTCCCGGTTTACGGTACCAGGCAGCTTACATCCCCCCAAAAATAACAAAACAAAACAAAAACCAGTTATCTCTTAGTAACCATGGGGGATTGGTGCCAGTACCCTCTGTGGGTACAAAATCCATAGACGCTCATGTTCCTCATATAAAATGTCATAGTAATTGCATATAACCTATGCACATCTTTCCGAATACTTATCATCTCTAGATTACATATAATACTTAATACAATGCAAATATTATGTATAACAACATATAATCTAATAAGCCATCTCTAGATTATTTATAATACCTAATACAATATATACTTGCCCTACTGTATTGTTTAGGCAATGATAAGGAAGAAAACTTAAACATTTTCAGTATGGACATAATTTCTTTCTTTATACTGGAAATTTAACCAGGGGAGCTTAACAACTGAGCTACATCTCCAGCCCTTTTTATTTTTTACTTTGAGACAGGATCTTGCTAAATTGCTTAGTGCCTTGCTAAATTGCTGAGGCTATCCTTGAACTTGCAATTCTCCTGCCTCAGCCTCCTGAGTTGCTGTAATTACAGGTGTGTGCCACCATACCTGACTTCTATTTTAGTATTTTTGATCTGCAATTCTTTGAATCCATGAACACAAAGTGACAGATTGCAGAGGGTTGCCTATACATTCAGGGAGCAGCTCCTCCAGAATTCTGGTGTCCCTTTCTCTGGGGGAACTTGGAAGAGGAAGGTTAATGGGTTTATTACAGCCCCTACTGCTGCTGTTGGCCTTGAGGCTGCAACTGATACTCATCTTCTTTCTCCTTTATTATGGATTCTGGATCTCCATTCTACTCTTGGCTAACAGCTCTCCTGGTCTCAGTGGCTTACCTGGTACAGTAACCAAGTGCTCATCCCTGAGAGGTCTGAGATCCTGGTCCACATGACCTTCTTAGGCCAGAGTTACTGCACTTATCTGTTTACTGTAAAAAATGGGTGAGGGACAATAGCTAACCTATGGAACCAACCTAGGTGCCCTTCAACAGATGAATGGATAAAGAAACTGTGGTATATATACACAATGGAATATTACTCAGACTTAAAGAACAATGAAATTTTGACATTGGCTGATAAATTAATGGAACTGGAGAATATTATGCTAAGCAAAATGAGCCAATCCCAAAGAACCAAAGGCCAAATGTTTTTTTCTGACATGTGCATGTTAATTCACAATAAGTGGGGTGGGGGAAATAAAGGTAATTTAGACTAGACAGAGGGAGTGAAGGGAGGGGAAGGGGTATAGGGGCAGAATGATAGTAGAATGAATTGGACATTATTACCCTATGTGCATATATGATTACATGGCCTGTGTAACTCTATATCATGCACAACCAGATGAATGAGAAGTTATACTCCATTATGTATGGTGTGTCAAAATGCATTCTACTGTCATGTATAACTAAATATAAGAAATAAATTTTTTTTTTTTTTTTTTTTTTTTTTTTTTTTTTTTTTTTTTTTTTTGGTACTGGGGATTGAACTCAGGGGCACTCGACCACTGGGCCACATCCCCAGCCCTTTTTTGTATTTTTATTAGAGACAGGGTCTCACTGAGTTGCTAAGTGCCTCGCCATTGCTGAGGCTGGCTTTGAACTCATGATCCTCCTGACTCAGCCTCCCAAGTACTGGGATTACAGGCGTGCGCCACCACGCCCGGCAAGAAATACATTTTTTTAAATGGGTGAGGGAGTGCCAAGAAACACCCAAGTGTGGATTAAACAGGTGCCAAATAGGTTTCTCCCTGCCTCCCTATGTAACAAAAATTCTATCTTGTCCTGCTGATAAGAATCCATTCCCCCTGCCAAGAGGGTGACTCTTCTTACTTTCTGGTTCCTTAGCAAGGGAAGTGTTCAGGCAGCAAGCAAAGTTTACAGCTCAATGGAACTCTCTCTGTGTGCCTAGACAGAGCATTCCTCACAAGGGAACCAGGAACTCTAAGTCCTTAGAACCCAGATTTGTGCACATGGGAAGCATCAATTCACAGGTCGGTAGGAGGTGAGCAGGACACTCGTGCTTCTATTCCTTAGTTCCCAGACCCCACTCGCCCATGACATTGTGTATTAGTTTCTTTTTGCTGCTGTAACAAATTGCACCAATTTGGTGAGTTAATACAATACAAATCTACTAGAGTTCAAGAGATCACAAGTCCAAAATGACTGGACTAAAATTAAGTGGCAGGTAGGGCTGCATTCCTTCTGAGAATCCATTTCCTTGCCTTTTCCAGCTTTTATGGGCTGGCCGCTGGCTTTTCTCCATTTTCAAAGTCAGCCAGGTCTGGTGCATGTTTCTCACACTGCACCGCTCTCACCCGGACTCCCTTGCCTCTCTCTTGTGCTTAGGATCCTTGTGATCACATTGGGTCCACTTAGGTGATTCAGGATAGTCTCCCCATCTCAAAACCCTAAACTTTATCACCTCCTGCCAATAGGGTCCCTTTTGCTATGTAAAGTAACCTATTCACAGGTTCTGAGAAATAGGATGTGGGCAACTTTGAGGAGGAGGTCCATTATTCTGCCCACCATACATGGATAGAGCCATAGTCAACCTATTGTTCATTTAAGATGTACCTTTTGCTCTGGGAAATGGTACCCTCTCATTGCAAAATATCACCTCTGAATTGACACTTTAGCAATGTTAACAGGCCCTTCCATTCCTTTATCAGACTGGCAGATTCAGGAGGAAATAATACATGATGTGGCCAATGTGACTTATGGCTAAAAGCCCATCCACACTTCTCCTCTGCTGTAAAATGAGTCCACTCAGCTGACACAGTGTTATGTGGGATCCTGTGCCACTGGATCAAATGCTCTATAAAACCCTTGGCCATCAGTCTGGCTCAGGCCCTGTGGACAAGGAAGGCAATCCCATACCTAGAATACGTGTTTATTCCTGACAAAATTAACCACTGCTCCTTCCAGAATGAAAGGAATTGCAATGGTTTCGATGTGTCCCCCAAAGTTCATGTGTTGGAAACTTAATCCCCCAATGTGACAGGGTTGAGAGGTGGGGCCTCTAAAAGTTGATTAGGGCTGAGGCATGGAGGCCCTTGGGAGGCTGAGGTAGGAGGATTGCAAGTTTGAGGCTGGCCTCCGCAACTTAGCAAGACCCTATCTCAAAAAAAATAAAAATAAAAAAAGGGGTGGGGATGTGGCTCAGTGGTTAAGCACGCCTGGGTTCAATCCCTGGTATTTAAAAAATAAAAAAATGAGTTGATTAAGTCAGGAGGGCTCTACCTTCATGAATGGATTAATTGCCCCCCAGTCCTTACACTCCCTCTTTCCCTCTCTTGCACGTCTACTTTTTGTCTTCTGCTATAGGATGACACAATCAGAAGGCTTTTACAAGACGTGTGTTATGGTTTGGATGTGAAGTGTCCCCCAAAAGCTCACGTTTGAGACAATGCAAGAAGGTTCAGGGGAGAAACGATCGGGTCATAGCCTTAACCTAATCAGTGAACTAATCCCTGATGGGATTAACTGAGTGGCGACTGGAGGCAGGTGGGGTGTGGCTGGAGGAGGTGCTTCACTGGGGAACTGGAGAGTGATATCTCTCTCTCTGCTTCCTGACCACCATGATATGACCTCTTGCCTCCACCACCCTCTCCTGCCATGATGTTCAGCCTTACCCCAAGCCCCGAGGAATGGAGCTGGCCTTCTATGGACTGTGAGCCCTCAAATAAAGCTTTCCTCCTCTACAATTGCTCTGGTCAGATCTTTCAGTCACAGCAGTGAAAAAGTTGACTACAACAACGTGGAAGGCCTTCCAGCTCCCAAAACCTTAAGAAATAGATATCTATTGTTTACAAGTCTATGAGACTTCTCCCAGCCTCAGCCGCTTTATTATAGCACCCAAAATAGACTAGGGAAGAGAACTGGTACCCAGAATTGGGGCTGTTGCTATAATAAATACCTAAAAAGGTGGAAGTGTCTTTGGAACTGGGTACTGGGTAGAGACCAGAAGAATTTGGAGGAGCAGGCTAAGAAAAATCTAGATTGCTATGAACGTGTTAAGGACCATTCTGGTGAGAGAATCAGAAGGAGAGAAGACATGTAGGACTCAACTGAATCTTATTAGAAATTACTTGAATGGTTAGGACCAGTGCCACAGCCATCCGGATGAGGTCTCAGGAGAAAGGCATTGGAAACCGGTGGATACATTGTATCCTTGCAATACAAAATGGCAGCAAACCTAGTGAGATTGTGTCCATGTCCTAAGACTTTGTGGAGGGACAATGAACTAGAATATCTGGCCAGAGAAATAGTTAAACAGCAAAAAGTTCAAGCTTTTGGTGGTTTATAGAAAATGAGAGAAAGAGATGATTTAAAAATGAAATTTATACATTAAAGGGGAATCGAAATGGATAGACTTGGTTGGAAGACTTTTAGCCTGGACATGGAGAATAAAACAGCATGTCAGGGAGACTCTCGTAAGGGTGTGACCAGGGACACTTTGCCAAAGAGATGAATCCGAACCAGCCAGGACTGCGGAGAATGCCCCTGAAGGCTTTTAGAGACCTTTGAGGCAAGCTAGGACCTTGAAGGTGGGGATTCCAAAGAGGTGCCTAGGGACCTCCGTAACCACTGGCCTGTGCCACCTCAGGACTTTGATTCCAGTGCCCTGGTCCTCAGACACCCAGCTGTGGCTTACGTGAGCCGGGGTATGGGGGTCACAAGCAGTGGGCCTTGGCGGGGTGAACCAGCTCTGGATTTTCCTCTTTCACAAGACAGTCACGCTCCCCATCACGTGGCTGTCAAGCTGGGTGGAGGGAGAAGACTTGGGACAACAGCGTCAGGCAGGGGAGTCCAGGCTCCCAGCTCCTGTGCCACTTCCGTCTTATGATGGATGCTGCCGTGCTCACTTGACCATCAGATATGGTAAGTCTGATGGGACTCAGATCATGGGGGAGATTGTTATGACTTCATTTCATGTGGGGTCCTCTGGTCAGATGGATACCAGGCCCAGAGCATGCCAGGAGCTGCTTTTCAAAAGGTTTATACTTTCCCACATGGACTAGCCTTAGAGCCTGTGTTGCAAACCTCCCTTTGGGGCCTTCCCAAGACACTACAGGATATCCTTCCCAATACTGGTACCTCTAAGACCATGGGGTCCTCTGGGTCCTATGGCCCAGGACCTCTTGCATTCCAGCCCTACTCTGGAGTGGCCCAAAATGGGCAGCTCTTTCTGTCTCCTGCCTGTGGATGACCCCTTCAGAACCTAAAGAGACCTACAATCACTGTGCTTCCCTCCTTGAGTTGGGAGGTGGAGCGTGCCATTATTTGTTCTTCATTTTGTATGTCCGGGCATATCCCAAACCTGTAGAGCTCTTAATTTTTTTTACTGATGTGCCAGGCCCTGAAACTTTACCTGGCTTATTCCTCACCCTCTGGAGTGTGCATGGGTCTTGGCAAGGCTCCAATGTACTAGCCACTCCTTGCTGATCCCTTCTGACCAGCACGTGTCATTGATATGGCTGACAAATACAATGTTTTGCAGGATGCAGTCAATGCCAATGCCAATTTGGGGGGACTATAATTGGGCAGAGGGCTGGGAAGTTAACATATTGCTGGGCAAAGACTATAAATGTATACTCTTATCTTTTCCAATAGAATACAAGCTGTTCTCTGATAAGGATGGCCAAATATCTTGTACTCCGATCATAATTTGTGCAGGCCAGGATACCACATTTGGCATAGCAGATGTACTTTTGACCATTTCGCTGTTTGCAGCAATTCACCATCATTCTCCAGGTTCTGAGTGGTTTCAACAGGGGCCAAACTGGTCAATTCAATGGAGATACCACAAGGACCCTACCCTTGTGTCCTAAGCCTTAAAGGCTAGCACTGATATCTGCCATCCCCCCAATAATGCAATAATGCTTTTTTTTTTTTTTTTTTTTTTTGGTACCGGGATTGAACTCGGGGCACTCGACCACTGGGCCACATCCCCAGCCTTTTTTTGTATTTTGTTAGAGACAGGGTCTCACTGAGTTGCTAAGTGCCTCGCCATTGCTGAGGCTGGCTTTGAACTCATGATCCTCCTGCCTCAGCCTCCCAAGTGCTGGGATTACAGGCATGCGCCACCGCGCCTGGCAGCAATAATGCTTTTTGTGTCCTATCTTGACACGGGTCAAAGGCTAGTTTCAGAGCCTTCTCCTTTGCTTATTGTACTACCATCTCTTACCTTGCCATCCAGGGAGTCAGTGTGGGTGTTATGACAATCACTAATTTGTCAATTTCAATTACACACCAGAGAAATGACCACTGCATGTATCCATGGCTCTAGAAGACAGACCTGGGCCAGGATTGCATTTAGTTCCTGGCCCTGTGTGCCCCTATGCTAATGGACGGCCACCGTGATACATCAGGTCTCAAGGAGCTGTGTCAGCGCAGACCCTTCCAGCAGTCCTGGATCCACGTGATTCTGCTTCACCTTGATATTTCCCCAATCCCTGATACATTGCCCCCACCATTGCATTTTCTTCCGGGGATAAACCCTCCAATCCAATGGTGAAAGCTTTGACAATTGCACTGCCACCTTATGACAGGGGCTGTGTGTGTTCCACCTACCACTGTTGCCAGGCAATGGCTTCCTTCCAGAGTCCTTTTGGAGAAGCATGTGGGTGGAGGCATGATCAATACACACACTCCCTTTGGTGTCACAGGGTCATCCTGGGCCTGACCTTTCCTTCCATCCCTGAGTTCCTATTTTGAACACCGGCTCAAGTCCAGAAATAGGGCAGGAATCATGGCCTTTTTGGGGGGAGGTAGGGGAGGGATGATTACTACTTTTGATTCCTTTTGACAGTACAGACTGGGTAGTACAGTAGTTGGTGACCCATCCATTTAGCCCCCCCAGGAATACCTTGTTTTATTAACAATCCCCACAACTTTCTGCAGGGCAGGCCACTTGGCCGCCACCATCATCTTGCCACTCATTATGATAATTGTACCCGTCATCCTCCTGATGGTTAGATGTCACCACTGGACTTCTGTTGTTTTGGGGTCCTCTTGTTCTCCTTGCTAGCAGTGCTCCAAGTCCCAAAACAGCCTCTCCCAGCAAAGTCCCGGCAGGGGCCCAGCCTCCCCGCCCATCATCTTATGTTCTCACCTACACAGAGGCGAGCTGCCACCTGTCCCCTTGGCGATGCTGGTGGTCTTCTTGTGAGCATCTTCCCTGTCGCTGTGGTCAGTGGTGGATGCACCCGGCTCTCTAGGAGAACATAGCGCCCTTCTGTTTACTCCCTGGCCTTGCATAGTATCTGGGGTGTGCCCACTTCATGGAGGTTTTTTTTTTTTTTTTTTTTTGTGCCAGGGATTGAACTCAGGGGCACTCGACCACTGGGCCACATCCCCATCCCTTATTTTGTATTTTATTAGAGACAGGGTCTCACTGAATTGCTAAGTGCCTCGCCATTGCTGAGGCTGGCTTTGAACTCGCGATCCTCCTGCCTCAGCCTCCCAAGTGCTGGGATTACAGGCGTGCGCCACTGTGCCTGGCTCTTCGTGGAGTTTTAAAACCCCCTTTCCCACCATGGCACACTGTGATTCTGGAATGTCTGCCTCACTTCTGGCCTATGGGCCATTACTTCTTCCATGTTTTTAGGGACCGTCTTGACCATGTTTTTGCACCACCTCCTGTGACCCTAGCCAGATATTGAATCCTACATCTCAGAAAAGTGTCCCCATATTGATAAGTTCTCCAGTGTATTCCAACTTCAGGTGCCCATCTCCCATGGACGGAGCACCTTCAGAATCCAGTCCCCACGGGCTTTCTTGGCTCCTTCCATAGGTGGGCTACAGGTCCTGAAGCTCCTTTGGGCTCTAGTTCCTTCCTCCTTTAATTAAGCCCAGCATCTTGCCAGCCCAGTTAGGTTGACACTGAACCCTTAATTATTGTCCTGCTAACCAGAGGAAAAGTGGGCTTTTCCCCTGAAAGGGCTGTATAGCATCTTGAAGGACGGAGATCTCTGCATTTCTGGGGAAAAAAAATTAACATTAATCCTTAATAGAAAACAATAGGCCACTTCTGCAGACTCAGAAGAATCAAGGCCATTGGAAAATTTATTTGGGGGCTTATCAACTCTTATGCCTCCTCCCCAATGTTAGAGTGCCATTCATTGCCAAACAGAGCATGACCTTGGCACAGCAGATCTACTTAGGTTGGGAGTTTAACTTTCTTTAGAACTCAGCTGTTCCGGGGTCTCCTGCCGTCTCTGTCCTCCAAATGCAGGAGATGAGAGCTTCCTTCTGTGCTACCAAGGAGACCCTCTGGCTTTCACACTCAGCTCTTAATTACTCTCGGCCTTTTGTTATCATTTTTTTAACATGTTAGTTCAGCTTAGCAATAACCACCTAATGCCACTGATTCTGTTTCACCTTGTTATTTCCCCAATCTCTGCCCCCACCACTGCATTTTCTTCCAGGGGTAAACCTGCCAATCCAATGGTGAAAGCTTTGACAATCGCATTGCCACCTTATGACAGGGGCGGTGTGTGTTCCACCTACCACTGTTGCCAGGCAATGGTGAGATGGGTGATCAAGCTCCCAGATTCCCCAGTATCCATTTTCTCAGGCTGATGCAGGTTGTGTTCCCTGGGAGAAGAACTTGATAGATATCAGCATGCAGGAGGTTATTAGGAAGGGCTCTCAGGTCCTACACTTGTGGGATGGAGGGGAGGTGAGCAGGGCTGGGCAGAGGAAGAAGCTGGGCTGAATGCCGTATTAGTTTCCTATTGCTGCTGTAACAAATGAGCACATGTTTGGTTTAAAACAACATAATTTTTTTTTTTCTTCACAGCTCTGGAATCCCAAAGTCTGAAATGGATCAGCAAGGCTGTATTCCTTCCTGGTACACTACAGAAAGACCTATTTTCTAAACTTTTCCAGTTTCTCGAGGCTTCCTGTCCTTCTTGGATCCTTCCATTGCTCTCACTTCTGCTTCCATTGTTCCATTTTCTTTGACTCTGACCCTGGTGCCTCCCTTTTATAGGACCCTGCAATTGCATGCTGCCCACCTCAATGATCCAGGATGACCTCCTCACCCCTAAGTCCTTACTCACATCTGAGAAGCCCCTTTTGCCATCGAGGGCAACATATTCACAGCTTCTCGGGATTAAGATGTAGACATCTCTATGGGGGTTCTGTCTACCGTAGATGCAATCCCACCAAGGCTTCAGCTGAGCTCACGTGGAGCTTGAAGCCAAGATGACCCTTCAGAATTATTGGGGTGAGAAAACTGGAACTTTATGCCTGATGTCAATGAATCACAGGGTGTGGGTGTGATCTTGGGAAAGCATCTGTTTTTAGCCTGGCAGTGCCTGAGAGGGCCAACAACTGGGGGCCACCTGCCAGTAGCACCCCAGGGCTTGGGGGAGAAGTCCTTCATTCCAGAAGGCGTCTGGGTTGCATCTGAGCGGCATCCATGCAACACCTGTTTTATAAAGTCGGCTTTTTCACTGCTGTGATCAAAACACCGGACCAGAACAACTTAGAGGAGGAAAAGTTGATTGCGGGCTCATGGTTTCAGAGGTCTCAGTTCATAGACTGATGACTCTACTGCTCTGGGACCAAGGTCCTGAGGGAGCACGTCTTGGGAGAAGGGGCCAGTAGAGGAAAGTTTCTCTGTTCATGGAGGGGTCAGGAAGCAGAGGGGGCAGGAAGGGGCTGCAGGGAGGATGAGTCCTTCCAGGGCAGAACCCCAGGGACTCACCTCTTCTGCAGGCCATGCCCCACCTGCCAGCAGGTACCACCCAGTCAGTCCATTCAAAGTAGGGTGGACGCACTAGATTACAGCCCTTGTAATCTGATTGTTTCACTTCTGAATATTCCTACATTACAGGATATTTGGGGGGGGCACTTCATATTCAAATATAAGAGCTCCTGTTTGCTCACCCCAGGGCATTTGCACATTCTTCCTTTCCTCTCCCACTTGTCCTTCTGATCTTGGCTCAACTGTCATTGCCTCCAGGAAGATCTTCCCGACTTCTCTGCACAGGTCATCTCCATCGCAGCCTTTGGGAAGGTCATAATGCTGCACTTTAGCAATACCTACTATGTGGGTCTTACCTACTAGATGCCCAGAATGCATTTATTGAACCAAAGAACAAAAGAGGCTTCTGCTTTCTCTAAAAGTGGCTACATCGTATTTGGTAGCCTGGGCGGAGCATATGCCACCCATCCATTTTCCTACTGATGGGAATCCTACTGTTTCTAGTCCTTTGACCGTTCCCACAATACTACAAGGAGCAGCACTGAATAGCTCTGTCCCCCCGCCTGCAGTTTCTAGGACAGATTTGGAGACATGGAACTTCTGGGTGCAGGAGTCTCTCTGGGACTAGGACTAGGAATTGAGAAGGGGCTGGTTTCTCCCCCGGCAGCAAGAACCATAGCATGTCCCCTCCATTTATTTCTGCCATTGGCACAGAAAGAGCAGAGGACATGGACCCACACTAGGACAGTGAAGGAGGAAAAGGCCACCGAGGGAGCAGAGTGACCTCTGTAGACAGAGCGTGGGTAGCACTCCAGGTCCCAGGCCTGGGGGTCCTGCCGTCCAGCTGCCCCATGTTGCAGACCTCTCCGGAAGGCCCTTTTCACCTGAAGTTGATGCCATCAAGTTTCTAGCGTTTGTGACCAAAAGGCACCAGCTATCACTGTTCCACGTCATTATTGTCTCAAGATGTGACTTTCACATTCCCTCCTTGGGAATTTATTGAGATGTGTGTGTGTAGGTATGTGTGTGAGATCTGTGACAAACTTTTGATCTTATCTCAGAGGCCTCTGAAAAGGTTACGTATTCTCCGTGGGCTGCAAAAGTTTTACTTATGCTAACTGTACACATCGGCTTGAACCCGATCGTTAGCCTTGGCCACGGGACAGTGGGTCTCTGTGCCCAGCTCTGTTTAGTTCATAGCAGGGGTGGGGGCATTAGACCAGTGTTCCTGAGGGGAGAGCAGAAGCTCTAGGGACCCTCAGGATGGCAGAGGGCCACACCTCACTGTGGTCCTGGGTTGTGGCATGACCACAAGTGGCCACTCTAACTGTCAAATGGATGTATGTGGCTGGCCTCGGTTGTGGGCTGAATATTTGTGTCCCCCCACCAAACATTGACCTTTGTTGAAATCCTGACCCTCCAGACAATGGTACTAGGAGCTGGGGCCTTTGGGAGGGATTCGGTCATGAACATGCAGCCCTCATGCATGTGATGAATGTCCTTTTAAACGAGGGCCAAGGGAACGCTCTCCTTGCACCAATGTGAGGACACAGCAAGAAGATCACCCTTTATGAACCAGAAAACTGGTCCTCACCAGACACCAGATTTTGTGGCCCCCTGACCTTGGATTCCAGAACTTAGAGGTATAATTTGTTGTTTAAGCCACCCAGTCTATGGCATTTTTGTTACAGCAGCTTGGAGGGACTAAGACAGCCTCCCAGTTTCATTTTTGATCCTTTTGGAGGTAGGCACGTGACTATGTGGCTCCCCTTCTCCCTGTTGTTCTCAACACAAAATCCCCTCTCCTTATCGCGGCCTGCGCAGTTCCACTTGACTTGGAGTCAGCACCCCCGCCCCACGTCCCTCCTTCCCTGCACACGAGCTGCAGCACCAGCTCAGGGTTCCCACCCCTGTGTGCTACTCCTGGGGCCATCACTGCAGGGTGGTCCTGAGTCCTGTCCTGACCCCCGTGCTGTGATGTCGCACTTTCTGTCAGCCTTTGGGTATCCAGACGGGGTCTAGAAGGCCTAATTACTGCACTCCCCAGGCCAGGGAACCCGACCCCACCTTGGGCCCTGCCCCTTGGTCACCACCCGGCACCCAGTTTCAGCTCTCCCCAGCTCCCTTAGGCCCGCAGCTCAGGCTGCAATTCCATGGAGAGTCAGCCTCTGAAAAATGATGGTGAGCCCTTGTCCCTGTGTCATTAATTCTCCTGTGACCCAGGCTTTTCCCCCAGGGTGGGCGCGGGGCCAGGGTGACTGATTGCACCTGCTTTGCCTCTTGAGGACTTTGGCCAGTGGGAGGTGTCGCAGCATTTCCCAAGTGAAATGCCACGTGGAGATTAATGACCCCGGAGCTGTGGCTCTGGGTGCCGGGGCCAGCGGGGCCCGGGGTTCCCCCCGCTGCCCTGCTCTGCACCCACCCCTCCGAGGAGCTGAGCTGCATGAGGGTTCTCCACTCAACCTTCACGCGGGTTCCCAGGATCGCCCAGAAATGGTTGTCTGAGCTTCACGCCTGAAACCTCAAACACAAATAATTTTCAATTTGCCTGGGAGTTTCAATCGCACAATCCAATGTTAAATAATAGATTAGGTGCCTCAGGGAGAGAAACAGGATTTAAGAAGAAGAAATAAATAAAAGGAAAAGTAAAATTCAGCACATGGGTTTGGAGAACAGGAATGCAGCTTCCCTTCCTGGCCTGGATTCGCTGGCTGTGTCCTTTCCTTCCGAGCTGGGACAGCAGGTCTCTGGGGCTGTGGGGACAGCCATTCACACACCTTGGTCTCCCCAAGAGCAGGCTCCAGGCATCAGCAGCCCTGGGCCCAAATCTAGCTAGTGTGGCCCTATTTAGTCTCTCCACGCCCCACACCCCTGCTCCAGGTTCTATACCCCAAGGACAAGCCTGACTTGTAGCCCTGGCAACCGCCACCTGCCCAGGCAGACAGACTGGCCCAGGCACTTGGGCGGAATTACAGAAAGTCACAAGCAACACTCAGACAGTCGCAGGCAAGGAGCGACAGGCTGGCACAGGTGAGCGGGCAGGCAGCAGGCCGGATCTGATGGAGCCGGATGCAGACACGGGTGTGGGTGATGGTGACTCCAACCCCAGAGGAATGAGGTGGGTTTGTCTACGGGATGTGGCCTGTCCACCATCCCCCAAACCAAAGGTCATCTCATCTGGTGACCTTTCCCTTGCCCCATCTGGCCACCCCCACACCTCCAGCCAGTCCCTGTCAACCCCAAAATGGCATCAACTCCTTAGTCACAGACTTCCAACTCCCATCTTACCCTCTCCACAGACCCCCCCGGCCTCCTCTCTGTGTGTCGGTTTCCCTGCCCTCAGGCCCCTCCTCCTTAGGACTCTTTCTCTCTGGCTACCATCTCTGTCCTCTGTTACACATGCCTGGAAGGGCCAGCAGGATGGCACATTAGGGTCTCTGAACACTTATCATCATCAGCCTTGAGTTGGCTCCGTGGCACCTGGAGATCACCCTACTACCCTGCGGAGCCTGTCTCCCCCTTGCTCCAGTAACCATCAACTTTATAATCCACTGCCTCCCAAACTTCTACCCTATGGAGCACTAAAGAGAAAGCTTGCTAATGAGGAAGAATGTGGACACCAGAGCAAACACCTGGGCTTTGAATCTTGGAACATTATCTTAATAGCTGGGTGGCCTTGAGCAAATTGTTTAACCTCTCTGTGTCTCAATTTCCTTATCTGTAAAAAACGGGGAGAATGTAATTGTACTATACCCATCTGACAGAGCTGTCGTGAGGATTAAAATAGATAATACATATATGAAACACTTAGAGCAGTAGTAGCAGGTAAACCCGTGAACACCATAGCTATTTCTTTTTTTTTTTTAATATTTATTTATTTACTTTAGTTGTACACAATGCAATGCATTTTATGTTTACGTGGTGCTGAGGATCGAACCTAGGCCATGCACGTGCGAGGCAAGCGCTCTGCCGCTGAGCCACAACCCCAGCCTCACCATAGCTATTTCTTATTGCTTCAGGAGCCCGGCCAGGAGAGGACAGCGGCTCATGTTAAGACAACAGCACTGGAGAGGGAGAAGGAGCACGGATTCAGGGCACCCTTGGGCAGGGCGAGAGGGAGGAAGGTGGGGTAGATGCAGATGTGGCGGGCTGAGATGGGGAGGTGGGAGAGGAGAGGCTGGAGGCGGGAAAGGTGTGTGGGACACTGGAGAGACAGACAAGGGTGTGTTTTGCTGGGAAGGAGAGGATAGAAACGGGCAAGTACTTGAAGGGGACGTGGGGCTGAGGTCTTTTCGTTTTCTAAGACAGGGTGATTGCAGGGAAGGCCTGAGGCACGGAGAGAGGGGAGGCGCAAGGCTGGGCGATAGCTTTGAAGTAGAGACAAAGGCATTGGGGTCCTGTGTGTGTGTGTGGGGGGCTGGGTGAGGGGAGGAGAAGAGAAAGCGCTGATAGGGCAGGAGAAGACGGAGAACAGGACTCAGTGCAAGGAGTATGTACACTTGACAAGACAGTGAACTTTCTGGTCCTTCCTGTTTATTTCAACCCAGTAAGAGGTGGCCTGTGTCTCTGCATGTGTCCATGCGTGTCTGTCTGCATGTGTGTGAGGATGTGAATGTGTGTGCTGGTGTGCAACTGCTGTGTATGTGCTGGTGTGTGTCTGTGCCTGTGTGTGTGTCCTCACAAGGTCCAAGAAAGTCCTCTCCTGGAGAGTGGAGCACATGCCCTTGCAAGTGATTGATGCCCCTACCCTAGGCCCATGTGATGGGTGAGGGGCACTGGGGGTGTTGGGAAGCTTGGTATTAGGACACGTGGGACCCTGGAGCTGGCAGAAAGGAGAGTAACCTCTGGTGTCTGCCCAGAGGAAATGGAGAGGCAGGGCCCAGCGACCCCATGGTAGGGAGGCTGGGGATGCCAGGTCCTTCAGGCCTGGCGGATGCTGCAGCCGTAGGAGCTGTGCACAATTGGAGTGCTGCTGCCACCTCGTGGCCCATCCAGGGATAGCAAGATGGCTGCTCAGTTGCAAGGACTTTGCCCCACCTGGTGGTCAAGGATGGTCACTGTGCCTGTGGAGACCACACAGATGTTGCAGGGATCCTGGTGGCGGGGGCTCAGCCAGACTGCTGAGGAGTGTGCCAGATCCAGTTCCCGAGGCTGCAGTGCAACTCTGACCAAGCCTCTGGTGCCTCCGCCTCATATCTGTAAGGGACGGTGTCACGTAGTTGGACAGGGCCGCTGGATAGGAGAATCAGGCAATGCGCATGAGGGCACAGCACAGTACCCACTTGGCACCATGGTGAGCTCCTGGTTCAGGCCAGCACACCAGGCAATGTGGCAGGGCCACCTAAGCCCCAATACTGTGAATGACTCACTTCTGACCTCTGTCCCTTGACCTAGTCTTTTAGCCTGCTCTATTCCTCACTTCCTCAGGCCAGCCCGAGAGCCAGGGAGGGACAGGCATGTCTGTTCCCAAGTGACCTCAGCCCAGCCCCCTGGCTTCCTTATGCTTCCACAGCCAAGCCCCTTATGCAAAGGGTCCCTCTGGGCAGTGGGAGGAGCCCGGGAGCAGCACTGGCCTCTCCGCAAACCTGGGCCAGGAGCAAGAGCTGGCCCCTTCCAGCACAGCAGCCAGGGCTCACGCTGTCCTCGCCCCACACCTGGGGGTGGGGCTCCCCAGGGGATCATCCAGGGCACTGCTTCATTCCCACCCAGGAGGCATGGGGTCCCCAGAGATGGGGGCAGTATCTGAGCCCAGACCACTCTACCTCCAGCTCCCTGGGGAGGAAAGGGTGGGAGATGAGGGGCAGGGACAGGAGGTGGCCTCCAGGCCTCAGGGCCAGGTTCACTCTCCCCAGTGAGGCAGCTCATCCCTGAGGATAAAACTGGCAAACAGCCCCGCCTGAGAGTGAGGGACGGTGCTGGGAGATTGTCCCTCTGTCCACTGCCTGCCTGACTCTGCCCTGGGCCCCTCGGACAGGACTGTAGGGGCCACCAAGCCACATGGAGAGAGCAGGGAGGCCCAGCTGTCTCAGAGGCCAGAGCTGCTGACTCATACCTGCCCAGCAGCCTGGGCACCCCAGGAGACTCAAGGCCCCTGGAGCTCTCAGGCCCCAGGAAGGACCCTCGGCTGCGGACGTCTGTTTTCTTCACCTCTCAAAGAGCAAGGCTCACATCCCGGAGGTCTCAGCCTGCCAAGGCCAAAGGCCTGCTGGGAATTTCATTGGGGGCTGCTCCAGAGAAGCCCTAAATGGGGGTTGACCATTATTCTCCCAACTGGATGGGCCTACTTGACCTCTGGGAGCTGCCTGTGGCCCCTTCTTGGGGACATGGTCAAATGGTGCCCTCCAGACTATACCCAAGAAGTGGTGAGCAAACGGGTCAGGGTCAGGGAGGGTGAAGCAGACGGTCCCAGAGAGGGACTCAGACTGTCCACAGTCCCACCCCAGTCACATACAGGCTTAGACATGTACATGCACACCCTTCCTCCAGACACAAATACCCACCCCCCCAGGCACACACACGCGCGCGCGCGCGCACGCACACACACACACACACACACATGTCCCTGTGTTGGGGCTGAGCCCGCCTTCCTAATCCCTATGAGGCTTGAGGTGGGGTTGGCACTGGAACTGGACCCAGCACCACTTCAGTGAATTCCAGGTGGAACCTCAGGGCTGGACCTCTGGCCTCCAGGTAGAGGTCATGCTGGAGGCCATCAAGTGGTGATCGTGGTCATTGTCTGGATCCTGTGCCTGCTGTCATTACCACAGGAAAGAAAGCGCCTTTGATAAATGTGTTGTGTGTGTCCATCCATCCAGCTCAGGCCTGGGTGTCTCTGAGAGATGACACGGTGAGGATGTCTTATCCTGCCCCCCCCAACACACACACACACACACACACACACACACACACACACACAGTGGGGGTGGCCCAGGGCAATCCTGATCGTCTCTAGGCAGCAGCATGGGGTGAAGCTGCCTGCAGGCTGTCCCAGCTGGGCCTCCAGGTGTCCCCTTGCTGAGCAGATGACATGTGACGCTCTGCCTCAGGCTTTACCAAATGCACCCATGACCAGGGAAGCTTTTCCTGCCTTGTGAATTCAGTCTCTGTGAGCCCCACAGCCCAGGGGCAGCTGTCTCTGGGTCACTGTCAGCGGGGGTCCTCCCTGCCTCTTCTCCCCTGGCTCTGACCAGGTGTGGGTCAGCCTCTGTCTTTCTGAGCCCCTTGGCATCCGCCTTCCTGCCTTCCCTGAGTGCTGAGCCCCTCAAGCCTGCACCACAGTTTCCTCCCTGCCCCTTTGCTCCAATTGCAGCTAGAACCAGACAGGAGGTGCATCCCTGCTCGAGGATGCTGGGTGAAAATGGACCTGAGGGGTCAGGAGGTAGCCTCAGCTCCCTGCTCTGCCTGTGCAATGTTTCAGAGCCCATGGTAGAGGCAGAAAGGGAGAGGCCAGTGTGAGCCTGGCTGGAATCCAGCTCCGCCTCCCCCTTGGCATCCATGGCTGTCTCCTCCTACTGGTCTGGCCACATCTCCACTGGCCAGTGGGAACAGATTGAGAGCAGTCTCCTGGAAGGGCTGCAGAGACACCCACAGAAAGATTCAGAAGGGCAGGCGGAGGCTCCTGGCAGACACAGGCTGACAGAGCGAGACCTCCACAGTCAGGCAGCACTTCCCTCCGGTGACAAATAAAAGTCCAAACACAGCGCAGTCACACCCACACTTTAAGCCCCAACAAACACTCCCTCTGAGACCTTTCAAGCATCATCCTGGCTTTTGGTAATCTCAGAACCATTTCTGGTGTGAAATGTGTGCTTCGGAAGTAGTTTCTTCTATAGGGTTCCTCCTCCCTTCCCTAGAACTGCTTTGACCAGGCCCCGGCCATCCCAACAGCCCTAAGGTGGTCTTGTCAGGTGAATGGGGCCAAGTGTCATGGTCAGAGTTGGGGGGTCTGCAGGTGAAAACTCTAGGCCAAACCCCCACCTAGCCCTGAGGTTCAGAAGGCGGGGTGGCATCCCTTGGCACCTGCAGAACCACTCCCAGTGCCCCTTGGGCCCCAGTGGTAACTTACAGCAGCTTACAGAGAGCCTGCCACTTCTCTGGCAGTCCTCAGAGGGCCCATTGCATGATGCAGTGACAAGAAAGGATCCCAGTGGGCCTCTGTGGGGACAGGCCTATCTCCTCCCATCTGGGATACTCCTGCCCAAGGCTCCCCTGTACCAGGGCCTGCAACTGCTTGGCTCAGGCTGTCCTAGGGAGGCAGAGAACTCCAGAAAGCAAGGTCCACGGGTCCCCACACCACCACGCAGAGGAGACACCACTGCTCTGAAAACCATGTGCTTTATTCTCCCCCCAGGTCATAGAAAAGCTGCAAACCATGTGGTTTGTACAAGGCAATGGCTAAGGGACGGCAGGAATTCCCTTACCGCTGGGGCCCTCCTCCTCTGGGCCTCAGACTTACTTCCCTGGTCATCATAGCTCTTGACTGAGTCCATGGGGCATCTCCCTCAGTCAAGGAGTTAGGAAGCAGATATGGGACAAGGGCCAGGGTCCCCATCCAGGACGTCTGCTGCGTCCGAGAGAGTCAGTTCCCATTCCCGGAGCCCTGAGGCTGTGAGTGCATCTCAGTTCCCGGATGAGGAACCGTGGCGAGTGGGATGCCCCAGCTCCTGTGAGTGGGTGGGACAGGGCCTGCCCCTGGCCAGCTGGCCCCGCCCCTCAGTACAGGTCTGCAAAGGGCTTGGAGTAGTTGAACATGAGATAGTCCATGTAGTAGAAGTCGTAGGTGCGCTGCCGCTGCAGGGCCGACAGCTGGGCGAAGTACTGGTGGGCGATCCTGGCCGTCGTCCGCGCCTCCTGCGAGTGCCGGTCTTTGAACCGGGGAAAAGTCAGGTTGCGTGGGGCGTGGATGAGGCTCAGGAAGAAGTTGGCATCGTCCTCCATGCTCTCGAATTTGCCCACAAAGTCATAGTCGATGAGGCAGGGGCTGCACAGCCGGCTGACGTGGTCCCAGTGGATGTCCATGCCCACGGGTCGGTGCACGTCCAGCAGGTACTGGACGAACTCGGGGAACCGCACACCAGAGCCAGTCCGCAGGGCCTCCCGCGAGGCGTTGGCCCGGTATCGGGCCAGGATGGCCTTGCCAAAGACAGGGTGATAGTAGCTGTTGGGGTGCTCAAACTTGTCACGGAAAGCTGAGACCAGTCTCTCGAAGGGCTCACGGACGAAGAGCATCTTGGTGTAGGTGCTGAGGCGGTGCAGGATGCCCTGGCGGTCGAACGTGTCCAGCCGCTTGAGGGCGCTGCCGTAGTGGACCGTGTTGTGCTGAATGTCCGCGGTGGATGAGGCCAGCCCGGCCAGCACCATGAGCACCCGCTTCCAGTTGGAGCAACCTGCCTTGGGCACCTCGCAGTAGAGCACGCGGTGGCGGTCCTCCACGAAGATGCGGGACACGTGGCGAGGTGTGACGGCCCTGCGGCTGCTGCTGGCCCGGTACTTGGCACACGCCTCCTGCATCACCCGCTTGCGCTCCTGCTGGCTCTGGTGCAGGCCGACCCAATGGCTGTCCAGGGCCTGGGTCCCCAGTCGGACAAAGGTCTCCGACGAGCTGTTGGCGGGGATGGCCACCGCGGCTGGCATTTTTTTGATAAGCAGCCGGCGTCGGCGCTGCAGGAGTCGCAGTCGGGCTCCCATCTTGGGGTGCGGTTGAGGCTGGTCAAGCACCCTCATGTTGAGGTCCCTCGGGGTCCGGCTGGACAAGTCTCGAATGACCCTCTCTGTGGACGTCTTCGAGTCACCATCCCGGGAACTGCCGGGGGGGTGGTCCTGGGACAGAAAGGGAAATGGTTACCAGGGTGGACGGGAAAGCTGAGCGCAAGGGGTTATACAAACCACTCCTTCCTCACAGCAGCAGTTTCTGGCCTTCTGTGGTTAGAGGTTTTCTCAGGGGAGGAAGAGGGAGAGAGGCTGACACTGCAGGTGTGACCCTCCAGTCCTGGTCCCACACTCAGCGGCCCATGGTAGGCCACGAGGGTAGTGCCGTGAGGTGCAAGTATCCTATCCGCCACAAGATGGCGAAGCCCTCCCATAAACCTCCACCTGGCCACAGTGGGCAGTGGAAGGTGATGGCCTGAAGGAGGCTGGCTCAGATTTACTGTGTCTATTAGCATCGTCCAAAGGAGCCATCTAACAGGACAGGGAAATTCATGAACCCAAAGCCCCGGGCTTTGTTCCCAAGTCTCCTGGAAAGAACTGGACACATTTTTCTTTCCAAGAATGGATTCTACATTGGCTCCTAATTTTTTTTTTTTTTTTCCTGTTCTCCCCAACTTTCTCCAGGCTGTGTATGCTGAGATTTATCTGACTCTCAGAACTTACATTATGGGGCTGCTGTGGTCTGATGTTGAACTTTATTCCTAGAAAGCAAGCAGAGGAGAGGGCAGTATTAGCAGCAGCAGTAGCGCATTGTTCCCAGGACCTGCTTATAGTCTGTTGCTTGTGGATGCCCAGGCTGAAGTGGGCTCTGGGAAAAAGCAATTCTAGGGGCAGAGGGCAAGGGATTGGTTTAGTGCTAGACTCTTTACCCACACAGAAAATAGGGGTGCATCAAAGTCATTGGCTCCCAGCTGATGCTGACTTATCTGCATCTCACCTCCTGATAGGACCTAGAAGGAGTGGATAGGTCGCTGCCCATGTGTGCCCACAAACCTGCCCAGTGGAAGTCAGGGCTCTCACAGACCACCTTCCACCCCACCCCACCCTGTCATTAAGTCACAGGAAAAGGACTGTTCAGAAAGTTCTTTCCATCTCTCTGCACACCTGCCCGCCATGTCCGGGTCCTAGTTGATGTGGATTCTCTACAATTGGAATAGGACATATTTGCACTCACACCTGGCCCACACCAGGCTTTGGGATGGAACACACTCTTTCTCCTCCTGCTCCAAGAAGTTCTCTGACCTTGGCATTCACTTTGTGATTTTGAGACTCTAGTGGGAAAATACCATATCCAAGGCCGGCATGGAGCCCAGGCATGGAGCGACTGCCTAGCGAGCACTGACTGACGGCTTGCGGGGAGATGGAGAAAGGTCTGCACATCACTGACCAAGCACTAGAATGTCCCCTCTGCTCACCTAGGAGACCCTCACCAGGCTGAGCTAGACAGTCCAGGTTGATAACCTCTGGTGTAGTGAGCCTCTGGCCAGAGAGAAGATTCTGCTTGATGCCATGTTTGGTCTCTTTGCGGGGAAGATATTGGGAGCACGGGAGACTTCCCTTTGGGGGAGCCCATGCAGCACTCTGGGTCACCTTTCTAATCCTTGCCTAGCCACTGGGGTGTCAGGGGTTCTGTCCTGTTCCTGTGCCATGTGGGTAGACATCTGTGCCCAGAGGCTTTGCCAAAAAGGCACAGCCACAATCAGAAGTTGCCATCTCTTAAACAAGCAGAGAGGTGGAACTTCCGGAAAGCTCTGTGCCTGGCCACCCCTGACCAAGTCCTGGCTGCTGCCTAGGGCAAGGAGGGGGCGGTTCTGATGGTCCAGCACTTCCCCAGCTGTCTCTGTGTACTGGGCAGAGGTCCAATGGCTGGAGCCCAGCTGGCAAGGGGGCATGTAGATCTTCCCTGACCTGGAGATTTCCCCAGAGGGTCCAGTATTGGTTCCACCCAGCACTATGACCTTGACTCATCAGGCTGAGGCTGTGCCCACACACCTCCATTTTTTAGCAAGCAAGCGTGTGTGTGTTTGGTGGGGAGGGTGTGTGACAAAGGTCACCTATGGGAGGAAAAACCTAAAATTCCCTGAGCTTTCTGGAACTTTCATCAAGTCCCAAGAGAGGTGGAAAGAAAGGCAGAATTTGGGCATATTCCCTGTCTTCTATGGATCCCCTTTAGACTGAAAATAGGGGAATGCCTTTCCCAGGGCAAAGGGCAGTGTTTGCCATCTGCATTCCTGGCCATTCCCGTGTGTGTGTGCGTGTGTGTGCATGTGTGTGTGTGTACACGTGCGTGCATGTGAGTGTGCCCTACGTGGACCTGATGTGAGTGGTGGGTGCTTGGCCTGAGGAGAGCCTTTTGGGTTTAGCCCCCCTTGTGCCCCTGGTCGGCCCCAGAGCCTATTTCCCTCCTCGCCAGCCACCCCCCCTTCCTCCTCCTATTTCTGCAGCTGTCTCCAGCTTGAACGTCCAGAGCTTGTTTTTTCTCTGACATGTGGGGGTTCTCTCCTGCAGCCAACGATGACAGATCTCTTCACCAGAAGGGACCCGCCGCAGCCGCTCAGTTTTCCTCTACACCACCGGGTTTCCTTAATTATTTTCTTCTGGTGACGGCAGCTGGGTCTGCTAAATCACCTCTCCTCCTCGGAGCCTCAGATATGGGAATTTACTCTGCTTGTCACTCCTGTCAACTTGTCAAGGTGTGATGGCGCTTATTTATGTTCCTTTTCTGGAGCAAATGAGTCATGCTAGATTTGGCCAAGAGTGGGGCTGAGGAGCCACTTCCAAAGACACCCTGCCAGTCAGTGAAGCCGGATGAGGATGTCTTTATCAAGGTTGCAGCCCCCACGGCTGTGGGTCCTGTCTGTGAAGACTGGATGGAAGGGCGTCTCCAGACTGCCGGACCCTGAGTCTAAGGTCATTTCCACCATCGGCCCACTCTGAGGCTGGCTAGAGCCCTTGGCATGTGCTGGAGGGAAAGTTCCTGCTAGACAGAGCCTGGGGCTGAGTGAGTCTCCTGACCCCTTGGCCACATTAAACCACAAAGCCAACTTCATGCAAATGCCCACTGGGAAAAGAAAAGTGGCCTTGTGGCCAGAACAGATCTTATGCAGAGCCTGTGAGTGTGCCCTAAGCTCCCTAGGCAAAGATGAACCCTCACCCCACAAAGCACTTCCCAACAGACCGAAGCTCAATGAAAGAAATGTAGAGGACACCCCCACTTGTGAAGGGCTTGGTGTCCCCATTTTTTTTCCATTCAGGAAGCTGCTTTTTCGGCATACTCCTCAGATAAAGGCTGAAGCCAAGACCACCTCCTGTTCTGGGCAGGTCAAACCCAGGGACCCTGGTGCCTTGAGTGTGGGATCTGAGCCTGATCTGCGGCACTTCAGAACCTTGGACAGCTCCATGGAACCCCTCAGAAGGATGGTTGGCGCCTTGCTGCTCTGAAGCCTCCATGAGGATGGATGCCAGTGTTGTGGGAGACTTAGGGGGACAAGAGGCAGCACTTCCGCCTCCAGTCAACCACCACCAGCCCCTCCCAAATCCCTAAATGAACACAATCTAGATTTCAACCCCCCCAAACAGTGAGCTCACTGAGCACCAACACAAGCTAGGTCCCCAGCCTCCTTTTTTGCCCAATGCCACCAGTACTAGTGCTGCCTTGCTCCTCCCCTGTCCCCAACCTCCCTGGAGACAGGAGAACCCCAAGGTCAGCTACAGACCTATTCCACTCTCAGTGTCTGGGTTACCCGTCCACTCCTGTCCATATAATATTAGAAACCTGTAAGGGCGCTCCCTCTCCCTGCACACCAAGAAATAAACAACCACTCTCTCTTTCCGGACAGATGACATTCGCAGAGTGGCTGAAACACAGGCGATAGGGTAAGAGCGAGCGCCGCTGAGAATAAACCAGGCGTGAGTTATGGGACTGCCAACCGTGTACTCCACGCTGTGAACTCTTCATCTGCTGAAGGTTTTCTTCTCTGGGCTGAAAAGCTTCCTGGTTACCTGCTAAAGCGAGGGGAGGGCTGGTGGTGATGGGCGGTCTGGGTCTGGGGCAGAGCTGGAGGGGCTGTTGGAGAGGGAGTCCCTTGCCTGCTCCTCTCCAGAGACATTGAAAGACCTGCTGGGTGCTACAAAAAAGCCCCAACCCCCAATGTCCAGGGTAACTATGGGTGGCAGTTGGGGTCCTGCCTTTTGGTCAGATTGCGTAGACACACCACACCAACTGGGTGAACAAGGAACCAAGAGCAGGAAGTGCCTCACGCACCTTCAACCTCCCTCTGAGCCAGGTGGGTCACATTTGAGGACGGGACAGCTGTTCTGCTGGCTCAAATCCCAACCTCATGCCCCGATGGGCAGTGGTGACAGGGTCCTGCCACTCCAAGCACTGTGGCCTGGGGAGGCACAACTGTCCTTAAGATGTCAATCTTTGAGAGGGACGGGCAAGAGAGAGAACTTCAGGGGCCAGGAGAGGCATGGGTGGGTGCCAGTCCCAGGTTCCTGCCTGTGTGGAGTTGGGCTCATGATTCCCGAGTCCCCTGGAGTTTCCCGGTCGAGCTGTTTCCCTGGCCACTTTCCATGTCCTGGATCTCCTGGTGGCCGAGCCTGCGTGGCAAGCTGCCGCATGCATCACACTGTGCAGTATACGTCCACTTACATTGACCACAGGCCAGGGAACTTCCAGGCGTTTCTGCTGCTCTCCTTGGCTCAGGCTGGCCCCAGGCCAGGGGAGACCCTGGAGGCAAGGCCCCAGCTTGGTTCCCTACACGTGCATGATCCTGGGTCCAAGCCTGGCCCCGACCCAGATCCCCTGGCCGTCGCCGGGATAGGGCAGAATGCTGGCGCCTGCGCGGGGGAGGGGGTTGGCATCTGCTCTGCTGCTACTAATTCCCAATTAGAAGGTTCCTGCGACTCACACAGCAGTGAGGAGCTGTGGGGGCACCCACCCCAGGTGCAAGATGCTGGCAGCAGAAAAGGCAGCCAGGTGGGTGTGCTTGCCCCCGCTCCGGGCTCAGGTGAGAAAACCCAGAGGGAACCACCAGGCCCCACTTTACAGGAAATGGGGACAGTTTCAGAGTGAGGGATGCATTCACTAGGGCTCTGCAGAAAAACAGAACCAACAGGAGAGAATGTGGCGAGAGGAGGGAGAGGGAGAAGAGGAAAAGAGAGACCTGCTGGGTACCTCACAAAAGTCCCAATCCTTGATGCCAGATCCCACTAAGAGTGACAGCTGGCAAGTAGAAGGAATCACTGGTTCATGTGCTTGTGGATGACAGACTGAAATGTGCAGGGCAGGCCAGCAGGCTGGAGCTGGAGGGAAAAGCTGACGCTATATTTCAAGTTTTAAGTCAGTTTGGAGGCAGAATTCCTTTTTCTCTTCCATCCTTCAACTGATTGAGCGAGACCCACCCACATTATGGAGGGCTCTCTGCTGTCCTCATAGACTACCGATTTACATGCTAATCACATTTTAAAATGCCTTTACAACAATACTTAGACCAAACCACAGTGTCTCATGGATTAGCCACACATAAAATTAACCATTACAGAAGGTGTCTTCGTTTCCTGTGGCTGAAGTAACGAAGTATCACAAGCCAGGCAACTCAAATAAAAAAGTATACTGTCACACTCTCCTTCTGAGGTCTAGAAGCCTGAAGTGTTGGAAAGGCCATGCTCCTTCTGAAGCTTCTAGGAGAGGACCCTTCCCCACTCCTGCGGCTCCTGTCAGCCAGGGATCCCTGGCTCTCAGTTCCGTTTCTGCTGTCGTCTCCCCACGGCTGTCTTCTCTGTGTTTCTCTCCTCCTCCTCTTACAAGCACACCAGTCACCCCCATATGCAGCCACGCCGATGACCTCATCTTACCTGGATTCCATGGTGCAAAGACGTCGTAAGATCCGTGTTGCGGGGACCGGAGGTTGGGACTTCAGCATCATTGTGGTTGTGGGGAGGGACACTGTTCAACCCAGAACAGGGGGTGATGTGATTTCAGGGGGCTTTAGAGAGTTCTGAGGGCAGGGCAGGGACTGCCTGGAGAAGGTGAAGAACCAGTTTCCCTGCTGGGCTGGGTCTTTGGATCAGTAATGAGGGATTCTGTCAGTGCCCAGCGACCTTTGGGGATGGACCACACTTACCTATGTCATTCTGACAGTGCCTGGCACGTGGCAGGGGCTCACTAAATGCCTCTGGCAAGGCCGATGCTGCCCAGATTGACCGCAGGTGCTGGAGGTGGGTGGGTGTTGGACCTCTTCCTGCAGAAGCTGAGGCTGGGGTTCTGGTGGAGTCACCCACCCCTGGCGGCCTGGGAAGGGCCTGCAAGGGTGGGTGGCAGGTGCCAGCCTGGGTGGCCAGACGCAGACAAGAGCAGCTGCAGCTGAGGGTCTGTGTACCCCCACCCCTGGCTGGGTGCCTACGAAACCCTGGCTCCCCTTGACCTTGGACACCCCCAGCTGGCTTCCTTCTGTCACCCTCTGTGGCATGCCAGGTTGAGGGCCTGCTCCTGGGGTGGGCCTTCTCTTGTAGATGCCCCTCCTTTGGCTCTTTTCCCACCAACCCAGGCCTTGCAACTTTGAGGTCTCCGCTGGCCCAGGGGTGAGGGGCAAACTGACCCCATGGGCCTCTGACTGCCTCACAGTGAACAGCTACCTTCATCTGAGCAAGTTGCTAATGTATGCAGATGAGATGCAAAACTCAAGATCAATACATCGGGCAATTAGAGGGCAGCCTGGACTCCGGGCATAGAACATGGAAGGAAGAAGTTTCACTAAGGGGCCTTCAATTCTCTCTTGTGTTCACAGGAAAATGCAACTTATTAAATTCTCTGCTAATTTCCCAGGGTACAGCCTCCAGACTGGTGTCCGTCACGGTCATGCCCACCCTGGCTGCCCTGGACACAGGTGCAGCTGGTGTCCTTGTAAATGAGGTTCCAGGAAGCAGGACCACCTTGGACACAGGTGTCAGCTGACCTGGATCCTGAAGGTGGCTTTGTGGTGAATGCGTGGACCTGGTGGCAGGTGGGATTCAGGCCAGGTATCCCAGACCAGTGCAGTGGTTGGCCCTGTAACAGCCTCTACCCTGGAGCCTCAAGTCTTGGCCTCTGTGGTGAACTTCTTCCAATTGCTCTGTGACGGCTATACTTAGTTACAGTGGGGCCTTCCTACTGACTATTTTCTGTTGCTATAACTGAATACCTATGACTGGGAAATTTGTAAGGAATAAAAGCTTATTTGGCTCAGAGTTCTGGAGATTGGAAAACCAAGAGTATGGCTCTGATGTTGGTGAGGGCCTCTCTGCTGCGTGTGTCAGCATGGTGGATGGCATCCCAGGGTGACAGGGAAAGATCCTGAAACCCAGGTCTCTCTTCCTCTTCTTAGAAAGCTACTAATCCCGTCAAGGGACCCCAACCTCATGACCTCATCTAACCCCAAGTAGCTCCCGTTTCAAACCCCCTCCTCCAAATATCACGAACATATGGATCTGGGGAGTAAGTTTCCAACATATGAATTTCGGATAGACACTGTGAGACCACAGCAGGATCACACAGCGATTCCCAAGCTCTGCTTCAGATCAGGGCTTCTTCTGTTTTTGTTTGGAGAATCTACACTGAGTCACAGCTTTTAATGAGCAGTCAGTATATCAGAGAGACAGAGAGCAAGAGAGGGAGAGAGGGGGGAGAGCGAGAGAGAGAGAAAGGGAGAAAACACTCCTGTGTGACCTTGAACTCACTCTTCAACCTCACTGAATTTGTTTCCTCATCTGTAAAATGGGCTAAAATATCCATCTTGCAAGTTCACCAACAAGTCAATGCACTGAGGCACAGCAATGGGCACAGCTTCCCCCGGACGGAAGCTGCCCGTTTCCGGTGTTCTGATGCCCTGCTTCCCTCTGAAGCAGCTGAGTTTCCCTGAGCCCAGCTCCCCCACCCAGTACAAGGACCCTGGGACGTGTCAGCAGGGGAGGGAATCAGGAATATTCCTGTCTCAGGCTGATGGGCACCTGATGGCTCTGACGGTTACTTGTTTTGTTTAGTGATTCCATTCCCTCGCCTCTGTGATTAGGATCCACGATTCAACTGGGTAGTTCCCTGTCAGCTCAGCCCTGGCTGTGAATCCCCTCAGAGCTGTCAAAGAGTCGAGCATTGGAGCTGCCTGTCAGTCAACCAGCCAGCCGGTTAGCGGTCTGCGAACCCAACAGCTGTCCCACCCGCCCCACACCCACCCACCTGCTCATCACTTGGTGGAGGGAGGGGAGTCCTGAGCCTGTCCACGTGTAGCATGGACCTCTGTACACAGGGAGGGGTCCACAGCTGCTGTTTCAAAGAGCTTCTGTTCACACTCAGGGTACGCGTAGCCCCAGCACGCACGTGCCATGCATTGTACAATTTGCGCGCGTGTGTTGAGAGAATTGGATTTGTGCGTTTTAGGGTCTGTTGTACCACAAATGCTGAAGGGATGCATCACCGCACACATCTGTGCTTTGGAGCACATGCTTTCTGTTGCATGTGACACGGCACGCGCTAGGTGGGAAGTTTGGGTATGTTTGCTTCTTCGTACAGTCTCTGAGAGTCCACGGCACGTGGCTTAGAGCAGGGCATCCCTTTTCTCTCCGTCATTTATTCTTCAACATGCATGGGCCAGGAAGGACAAGAAGGAGTCATGAACACTGCTGCAGATGAGCAAAAGTGAGCTTCATGAAGCAGCTGGCAACACCGAGTTGCTGTCCCCCATCTTTACTTCCCACACAGTGACTGGCAGCAGGATCCAACAGCTGGCCCCACCACCCCAGAACCCCCTCAGGAAACAGTCATGAAGTCCAGTGCTATTCTTTCACCTACCCAACACAGACCAAGCACCTGTAAGGATCAGGCAGTGTCTAAGACACTGGTGACAGTATCTTAGCCATGAATGGGATGGTCATGGTCCTTGCCCTCATGGGATTTACAACCTGGCCAACAAGTGGGTCACTGGCCAGCAATTCCATGTGCAATGATGTATTGGAGGCTGCAGCAGGCAACGCCAGCCACCCAGTCCTCAGGCAATGTCTCTTGAGGGTTGTGACAACAATTGGCACCCGAGGGAAACGGATGAGGATGTTCCTGGCAGATTTTGGTGGCCTTGCACCACGACAGCAAGGCTCACAGGATGAAGGGATAGATGTAGAGATTGACAGGTATCAGAAAAAGACAGGAAGGAGCATGTGCAGACTGGCGGGGCCGGCGAGG
Organism: Tamias sibiricus; assembly: GCA_025594165.1. Taxonomy (NCBI): domain Eukaryota; kingdom Metazoa; phylum Chordata; class Mammalia; order Rodentia; family Sciuridae; genus Tamias; species Tamias sibiricus. The sequence continues at coordinate 44,510,761 of CM046672.1, read as the reverse complement.
AAGGGGCCTTGCAATCTTGCCAAAGGCATTAGACTCGTCTCCTCAGGCCCAGAGGAGTCTGGAAGGACTTCAAGCTATGGAGTTATTTTGAATTTAAGGACAGTTCTGAGATGAACAGCAGATAAGACAGAGCAACAAGATAGGTCAGATGATGTTGCCATTGTCCAGGCAGCAGATGTCCTGGCCTGGCTCCAGATGATGATGGGCAAGTGGAGGGAGATGTGCCGAGTACCTCGGAGGGGTCATCAGTACACAGCTGTGCTGGCCAATGGTCAACACCTGGATCCCTGGGTGGTAGGGAAAGGAGGAGCCTGATTCGTGGCACTTGCTGATTTCTGGGTCACGGGGGGTCAGATCTCAAGCTGGGAAGCCCCACATGGGAGTTTAGCCCTGAGGTCCAGAACAACCCAGCTCCAGCTCACCTCGGCACCGGCAGGGCCTGGGGGTCGGCTGGAGCAGAGTGGGGAGGACTCTGGTTTCCGGCTTTAGCAGCTGGTGCCGTTTCCTGCAAAGACGAGAGGTTGCTGTTGAGTTTGGGATGTCTTTGGATCTCCCAGGTATAGAGAGCCAGAGGGCAGGTGGAGGAAGAGCAGGAGGAGATGGGTCGTGGCTGGTCCGATGGCTCGCCCGTGGCTGGGGAGGGCCAGCACTTCTGAGAGGAAAAGTAGGGTTGAAAAAAGCAAGATGAAGGCGGCGGGCCGGGACCTGAGTCCTGCCTTCCTCTGGGGCTATGAGCCCCAGCACCGTGCTGGGTGCATCAAATGGGAAAGACGTAACAACTCCTCCGTCTGGGGGGACAGGGCACCTGGTGACTGCTCTCCAGCCAGCACTACAGCAAGGGGCCTTATTTGATCCAAATAATGGCAACTTCTTGCAATGAGGCTACCAGGAGATAAAAATAAATGAGTCATGAGGGGGCCTGAGGCTGCAGGGGCTTCACAGATAGGCTGCCTATGTGCCAGGAAAGTGCCTGCAACACCAAGTGGCCCAGCCAGGCACGCTGGGCACACCCACGTGCAGCGCACCCTTCACTGGGATGGAGTCAGGCCATTGGAGGCAGCCGGCGGGGCAGCCTCATTACCATGGTGGCCCAACTGAAAGATAATGATCTGTCCAGCTCGAGTGGCCTCGGGATGTGTCATTCTGGCTGCAGCGTCAATTACTGAGCTGGCCTGTGGCTGTCAGACCTGTCACAGCTGTTGCCTGTGATACCCAGAAGAGCCACAGAAGTAAATCCGCCTTAGCTGATGCTTCTTTGAAGTGTCCCCCACTGCAGGCCACTCTATCCTGGGGGAGGCACTTCAGACCCCTTTTGGAGAGTGGGGTTCCTGCAGGCAAGACTGAAACAGGCTGCCCACAGGCTCAGGGGTGGATGCTCTGATCCTGGGCAGAGCTCCCCAGATGGCCATGCACTGTCCATTGATTGTATGGGGCAGGGTGGGGGGTGTCCCTGAGTCTAGGCAGCAGCCCCTCTCTCCTAGTCCTGACTCAAGCACTGAGGATGGGCAGCTGCAGCTCCAGGCCCTCCCTGTCTCCAGTGTCCTCTCTGGCATTCCAAGAGCATCGAGGGGCAGCTGCATTCCAGGGGTCAGAACAGAACAGAGCCTCTGGCTAGTGGCAGATCACAGGGTAAGGCCAGAAGCTGCCTGGAGCACTTGAGGGGCGTTGCAGGAGCTGAGGGGTGTCAGCCTAGTTATTTCCTACCAAGATTCCAGACAACTGCAGTCCAAATTTGAGAGGGGAGGGGAATCTTCCAGGAAAAGCCCTTGAACTTGAAGTTGGATCAGTCGAGGGCTGGGGCGACAGCAGCTCAGGAAGCCTTTGGTCTGAGGATTTGGCTGGCTTCTCTAGGAGTTGAGACCCTCAAGCACAGATGTCATCCATGGACTTGGCAGTGGCTGGCTATGGGGAAGCCGCCTTTTCTGGACATTTGGGCAAGAGCCCACTTTTTTTCTCCCTTCTGAATGGCCAGCCCTGGCTCTGCCCAGCCCAACCTTCCATAACTAGCAGAACTCTTCCAGCCAGCAGCAAAATCCGCCGGGCCAAATGAACTAAATGCAGTGGCTCCAGACCTTCATGGGGAGCATCTTCCAGGGGGGCTGGGCTACATGCTCGCATCACTCTCTCCCACCTACACCCACAGGCCCATGCACTGTAGCATCCAGCCCAGGAGAGGTGAGCTGTCCTGCAGCATAGACAGCGTGGCCGAAATAAGGGAGGAGGGGGAAAAGGGGTCCTATAAAGTTCAAAGGTCATTCTGGAAGTGCCTCAGAAACAGTTGGACGTGATCGAGGCCCAAAGGAGGCAGAAAAATGGGTTAGGATTTTTTGACCCGTCTTGATGTGAGGAGTGCTGGGGCCTGAATTTGGGAGGGATTGAGGAGAAAGTGTGGGGGGAGATTCTGTGGAACCACCACAAACCAGGAGGGCTTGGTGAGTCAAGGGTATGAGGGGCGAAGGTGAGGGAATTATCTGGGGGACCCCTCCCCAACATGCTGCCAGTATCCTTCACAGAGAAAGGAGGTCTCAGGAGATGGAGGAACCAATGGAAGAGAAGAGGGCCCCTGGGCCATCCTGAACCTCAGCCACAGACCTGAGACTGGAAACGGTACTGAGCTTGGGTGTAAAGAGCGTACCTTAGCCAGTTCTGGGCCAAGCACCTCAGCTTTGGAAACAGCACGGACACAAACCATACAACCCAGCCTGGGACTTTGAACATGGCAGCATAGTGCCGCCCTCATTAGCTCTGAGCCCAAGAACATCCAGTGGAACCAAACACTGGAAATGTCACCCAGAATTTTCATACTTGTCATGTGTACTTAAAGTATGCCAAGGTCTTGCAAGGAAATTCCTCAGCTCGGATCCCCAGTCTTCTCCCGCTCCAGGATTCTGGGGATGTGGTTGGTCTGCATCAGGGAGACACATCAATGCCAGAGTGTGCCTGGGTGGGGGTTGAGGGACTTCTGGGGTCCCTGGAAGTCACTGTCCAAAGTCCCTGAACATTTCTTCCAACATTTAGTGAGTCTCTTCTCAGCCTCTGCCTGCACATCTGGCAAAGCTCTGGAAATTAGACCCGGCTGGCTTAGCAAATAGAATATGCTTCCCGTGTAGTGGCGGTGCGTAAGGTGGCTGGGGTCACCGTGAAAGGAGAGTTAAAGATATTCTGAGCTGTTTTCTTGCTTCCTTTGAAATCCAACCAATGCAAGCCGATAACGGGCACAGAGGCAGCTCCTCTAAGCTGCCTGCATTTCCAGAGGAATTAAGACCCCAGTCTAGATCCATAGGCAGGTGTTTGGGGCATCTTTTTGCAGTCATGAAATGTGCTGTTCCAGGAAACAAAAGCAGTCTGGCTTGCGTCTTTGGCTTTCCATGGCTGTGTGTGGTGGAGGTGAGGAGCTGCCCCTGTAGGTGCGGGTGGGGCCATCCTCTCCAGAATTAATGATTCCAGAGCTGAGGGAGAGAGCTGCTCAGCCCACTGCAGCGTCTTCTGCAGGATTAAACGTCACTCCTTCTAATAACTTGATTTATGTCTGGAGGTTTACAGCTCCAAACAAAATATTGTGATGATGGCAATGAATCACGTGGGGAATGCATATAATGACGACTAGCGTGTCTGCAGTTTTGAGAGTTGATTGCAGAATGAGGCGCTGCTGGGTAATGGCACATATTGGGGGCAGGGTGAGCAAAGGACACAGGTGGCATCAGGTGGTGGGGAGCTTCGACAAGGGCATCAAAAGGCTTCAATGCCTAAAGACTTTTGTGAGGATTGGTGGTTGGAGATGGCAGGGATTTTGCAGAAGCCAGAAATCCCTAGGAAGGCACTGTTGTAGGCTCTAAGGGCAGCACGTGGTGACAAATGTCCCAAGAATGTCATTTCCAGTGTACCCTGTTGCATCCCCAAGTGAGAGATACAAGGATAGGCCAGGCTAGGAAGTCTCTGCAAGACTGAGCTCCCCGGAAGAAAGAGGGCAGGCTGCAGACAGGCGTCTCCAGGGCTGGCCTCTCTCATTCAGGTGATTGGCAGACAGTGATCCCTGGAAATCAGAACCCTGCCCCGCAGAGGAAGAGCTCAGAGACGATAAAATCATTATCAAGGTTTATCTCCATAACAGATTTGGATAGAGCCCAGTCAGCTCTGGCTGGAAGTCTATGAGAGCATGAGTCTCCTCCTTGGTGAAACTAGTCCTGGTCTTGGCACTGAAACAGAGGGAAAGGGGATAGGAAGAGGCGGGACTGGGGTCAAGTTTCAAGCCCAGATCTACTCATCTCAGCAGAACACACACAGCTGGGAGCAGAGAGATGTGTCCTTGGAAGAGTTCCATAGCTTAGAATGCTACCTAGTGAAGGCAGTGTGTTCAGAAGAGGTCATGGTTCCGGGTGACTCAGGATGCTGGGTACTGGTGGAAAGTGACCCATTCCCAGGTGTGCACAGGGCCCATTTAACTGAGTAGGGTGGGGCTCACATGTCAAGGGATATTTTCCGTGACAGATGCAATGTCAGGAGACAGTGCATAGAGGATACTGGGTGGGATGGTACCTGGGTTGTGGGTGATAGATGCATGGATGGCTCATGGGTAGGTGTGATAGTACGTGGCTGGTGTGTGGTGGTGCACAAATGATGGGTGGGTGGCATGTAGATGGTGAGGGTCACAGATGGACGGTGGGTAACATTTAAGTTTTGAGGAAAGGATTTAGGATAGAGGCCCAAGGGATTGGACAGGCGGGGAGCAGAAAGGCAGATGGAGCCTGAATCAGAGATGTGGAAGCTACGCAGCCACAGGCAAGCTTCTGCACCGTCCCACTGGCTAAAGGTGCAGCCTTTGGTTATGCCATCTCCGTGGGCCAGAGTGACAGGAAGCTTGAGCCTCCCTGACCTTCTTTGGGTCCTCTGATGCTCAGGGAGGCAGCACATGTGACAGTAGCAGTGGTGGCTCCAAATCAAAGGAAAGCAAGCCCCCCCCTTCCACAGACCCCCCTGAGAGCCCTTAATATATCCTCCTGGCTGCTGGGAAGGATATTGCCTCTTTTTCCACCAAATGCTAAAAGCAACCTCCAATGTCAGAAGACAAAGCTTCTATCCATCTTTGATTAAAACAGGGCAAAAAAAAAAAAAAAAAAAAAAAAGTGTTGTTTGTTTTACAAAGTCTGGCAAATTTTGATAATGAAACCTTTAGAACATATAATTTTGGAAACCTTTCTAATTCCAGGCAGATAAGAAATAATGGTAACGTATTTCAACCTCAGAAGCAAAAATAACCTTTTATCACCTAATTTAACAATGTTGCTGGCAAAATATGTTAGGAGAATGTAAAATGCTATTTAAATGATAAAATACGCTGTCTTGGATGGCAAGGATTTTAATTGCCACAATCAGAGTCCAAACACACTTCCATGCCAGCCCTGACAGACATCGCTAATGACGCAGTGTCCTTAATGAGCAGCGACAGAAAGGGTCAGCTTCGACTTGTGCCGTCTCCCCTGGGAACTGCCCAAACCCGACAGCTGTCTGGGCTTTGCGGCACTCATCAACATCGTTGCCTTGTGAAGTATGAATTGGCTCTGGTATTAATATTAATCGGCCAACACATTAATATTAATCAGTTAATATATACTTCCCATGACAACAAGAGATAAAGGAATCTTATTATGTGGCGGATCAGGGAACACGGAATATCTAAGTAGATTTCCTCAGGATGCACAGCATAAAGAGGACTAAGCCTCTTAGGCATGTCATCTCTGCGGAGAACGAAGCTGCAGCTCCTGTGTGGGCACAGGAATAAGCAGGGAGAGCCCCAGGGGCGGGGGCGGTGCTTCCCCCCAGTTGGGTAGGTAGGTGGGACTATGATTGGTGTGGGTGACCCCCTTTCTCTCAGGGCTCAGGTGGCCACTGTGGAAGCCTCAACCCAAGGCCCCTGCAAGCAGGGGGCAGGGTCAGCAGTCACAGAACAGCTACATGGTCCCCCCCCCCCCCCCCCCGCAGGCCACAACAGAGGATATGATGATGATGCTGGGGAAGGGGGACCGCGGGTTCTGTAATTATTCATTTGGGACTTGGTGCCTGCCAGGCTTTGAGCTGAGGACATGGGGTAGATAAATAAATGGTCCCAGCTCAGGTGGCTTGTCCATCAGCAGGGTAAGTTTCATGATCCCTGATTGGCAGGACACTGAGTCTCAGAGAGGTGAAGTGCGTCACCCTTGTGTCCACTGCTGATCTGGTGCATGGGTCAGCCCAGGTCTAGACTGAACCTGACTCCAATGCCCTGGTTCTAATCACTGGCTGACACTACCTGTCAGTGCCTGTGGGCAGGGGGCTGGCCAGGCAGAGGGTAGGACGGGGTGGGGGCAGGGAAGAGGGGACACAGCAGGTCTCCCACTACTATTACACCAGTGCACACAGTCAGAATGAGCACAAGGTCTTGGCCTTGGGTAGCCGGCACTGGGGTTCCTGGGGTGGCCAGCCTGCTTGGAAGGGAAGGGTGGGGGGCGGAGAATTACCTCTGTGCCTGTTGGCTTGCAGACTGCCTCTACAGGCAAAGGCACATCTGAGCACAATTAACATTTTAAGCACTAATTATTTTACTTGGGTGTCTAAGTCTGAGGATCCTTCAATTTCAGTTTAATTGGAGAAAAATGGTCATCAGTTATTGAACAGCAGGAGGGCGGCTCCATGCTTCCCCAACACCCCGCAGAGCCATGAATCAGCCGAGCATATGGGGCCCGCTGCAGCAGCTGGGCAGCTGGGACGGGCGAGGGTGAGGTGGGGATAGTGGGGAGGCCTTGGGCACCCTGCCCCGGCATCTCTGACATCTTGCTGGGAAGCCTTTCCAGAAAGCCAAGTTCATTAGTCGCCTTTTTGTCGTTTCCATTTTGTTCTGTTTCCGCAGTAGCATCTGTGGTTAAGAAAAGCAAGTGCAAGAGGAAATGGGATTCCTCATTAAAAGGAGAGCTTTTGACTTCCCCATCTCTCCCCCTTGTACTTGATAATAATCTGGGCTCATAATGAAATCCTCAGGCCCTCCCCGCCTGACTGACAGGGCTGGCAGGGGGTGCACTTGCCTGTTGCCGAGGGACATAGGTGCTGTTCTGGGGAAGAGGCTTGGTCTGAGGGGTACTGAGCCCCCAGCTGAGGGACTCAGACAGTGCCTCTCCCCTGCCTTGGGGAAGGGCAGCTGGTACCTGGCATCTCCTGGGAGAAACTTAGGCTTTGGTGTTCATGCTTGTGGAAAGCCAAAAGGAATGTTTTATTATGTTTTTGCCTATTTCCTCCCTTTGGTTCCCTACACACAACCTATTGAAGAGGGCCTGGCTACTGGCAGGAGTGTGGCTTTCATTTCTGGTGGCCTTCCAGGACGGCCTGGCCAGCAGCCTCAGAATGGACAGTGCAGATGAGGGTGGCCCAGGACACCTGGAGATGCTGCCCTTTGTGGTTTCTTCTCCAGATGGCTCTCAGGTCCAGGATGTAGGGTCCTGGGGTAGCTCCAGAGGGCAACGAACAAGAACCCCTGGTCTACCCCAGTGCCCCTGAGAGGTCATGGAGCTCTGAGCCCTGGAGAAATGGAACACAGCCATGACCCTACTGGAAAAGCAACAGGCCCCTGCCCAAGAACACATCCTCCCAGCCCCACCGACCTCCTAGTCACACCCCTGGTGACCCCTGTGTCATCACTCCTCTGGGAGCCCCTGCTCCTCAGGTTCAGGACCTCCTTGCCTTTCCTCCTTGGGGAGGGTCTTTACCTTCTCCAGGTCCTCCCAGGCCTGAGCCTTCTGGGCTTTCTTTGGGCATTTTGATGCCCCAAATGTGCCTGTTTCCTGGCTTGGCCCTAGCCAGGGCTCCAGGCTTCACAGAGGGCCTCACGCCCTTCTGGGCACAGTTTGAGGGCAGGTGAAAGACGGGCACCATCCAGAGGTCCAGAGAGCCTGCCAATGTCTATTGCATAATGCTTGTAATGATGCGGACCCTTCCATGACATGGGCGCTCCATGAGCCAGGTGGCATGGTGCCAGACAGGACCCCACAGTGACCTGCCCAGGACATGGTGGCTCTTGCCTGCTCCTCTCAGAGCACTTGGCCCTTCCCTCCACCCCACAGAATCTCTTGATTTGGAGGTGTCCCCCTGTGACTGCTTCCTGTCAGTCTCCCACCCAGGCCCAATCCTGCTCAGCTGCTAGAGCTCCTCTGGTGCCCTCGAGAGGGCCCACTATGGGCAGGGAGCTCCAGGAGGCTTCCTTAGACACGGCTTTCTGCCTTCAATCCTGGCGTGGGCATCTGCCCCCTCCCAGGGGCCTGCCAGGCCTGTTCCTGGGGTGAGGCCCCTCCCTCCTCAATACACTCACTGGCTTCCACATGAGTGAAGGTGCCCTGGGTGGCAGGATTTGAGTTGTAAGCACTCCCAGAAAGTCCACACCAGCAGTGTTCCACTTGCCTCAGTTTCACTCTCTACAATGGGGAATCTGTGGCTTCGTATCCAAGGCTGCAAGTGCCTTCTAGAACAAAGGATAATGTGAACAACCTGGCTCACGGCTAGGTGAGGGAGCGCCTGGCTTCCCAGGTCTGAGCCAGACCCGTTATTTCTCCCTCCCCAGCTGGGACCCCAGCCAAAGCTTCCCTTGGGGGAGGAAGGCTGTGGTGAAGAGAACCTGGGGGCTGTTGGAAGGGACGGAGCTGAGCCTGCTTAGAGGTGGCAGGAGCCTGGGCCTCAGGGCCAGTTGTCTCTCCACTTCTTGCCAGCTGCAGAGCCTTGGACAGGTCTAGACCTGATCAGATCCTGCATTTCCTCACATGAAAAATGGAGAAAAATGGATGTCAGAGGTTGCAGGGCGGGAATGGGAAGTGGGAAGCAGGCAGCCTGGGCCTGAAAAGTACCTGGAACATATTTAGGAGGTGTGAGTCAGGCCTGGCTTTTGACAAGTGCCTCCAGGTCAGGAGAACTGACTTTGTGTGAATGGGGGTGACATTCCTCATTGGTAGTCTGGGTAGTCCACGATGGAGGAAGCCCGGGACTAGGACCTTCTGTTAACAGTCCCCGTTCATCCCCACCTCCTGTGTCACCTGAGGGAACGGGAAATCCCCATTCGCAGGACCTTATTTGTTCTTTCCCAGAACTCATTAGGAGTGTACACCCCTAGGCAAGTACAGGGGGAGCCAGGGGCCTGCCTGTGAGCCTCCACCCAAAGCCCTGCGCAACAAGTGTCAGTGAAAACAATCTCAATTAAAAGTCTTCCTTGGAATTGTTTTTGCCGTGAAACATTTCATTCATGCCAAAGAAAACATGTGACATACAATAAATGCACTGTAAGGAATAATGTCAGGACTAGGGGAGGAGCTCAGAGGTAGAGCACTTGTCTAGCATATGAGAGGCCCTGGATCCCATCCCCAGCTCTGTAAATAGTAATGATAACAATACAAACACCCAAGGGTTCACCACCCAGGTGAAGAAAGACAAGTCCATCAATATCATTGAAGCTCCCTATGTGCCCATCTCAGACATCCTCCTGCTCCTGCTACCATTACCCAGAATTCTGTGGTTATCACACCTTCCTTTCTTAATTGATTTTTTTCACATATGTTCTATACTCCTAAGCAACTCATTTATTTTTTACATGGAAGTTTAAAATTGAACATAGTGGAAATATTTACACCATAGAAATTGGCAAATGCTAAAGATAGGGGCTTTCTTTCCTTTCCCCCAAGAGAATGGGTTTACCAGAGTGTGGATGGAGGCAGTGTCACCTTCAAGGAGTGGAGGTCACTGTCAGCCAAGGTCAAATCTCTGATTATGGGGGGGGGGCAGCTGTGAACCACTGGCAATCCATCCAATTCCCAGGGGTGGGGAATGGGCACACCCACCTGCTAAATTAGATATGAGTGGGACACCTACAGTTTGTACTATAATAAGTTATAGCGAGGTCCAGACTAGAAGTGACCCCACAAATCTCCCCCCTCATTTTTTATTCTATGGTGCATAGTATTTACAGGCCATTCCCTGGAGTCAAACACATGCTTACCAGAGCTCTTCCCAACCTGAAATTATTTATGACTTGGCATTCAGGGAGGAAAAGCAATTTTCTCAAAATGTCTGATGTCATGATATATAGTCTGTTTGACATGCATGTGCCAAAACGGATTGCTTTGCAGGTCTGCCCCTCGATTACTATTACCCTGAATTAAAAAAGGAGAATTAATATTGCTTGGCAGGATGCTAACTCAAGTAGCATCCAAAGAAAATGCCTAGAGCATCTTATGGAAAAATAAATGCTTTGGAAGAAATAACAAAGTGTGCCAGTTATTTGACCAAATCATTATTTCCTAAGGTCTGCTGCTAAGTGAAGCCCAAGAGGAGTCTGTGCTCTTGGTTCATGTGCTCTTAGTCAACTTCTAGATGGATGGCTGTGTGTACAGGTCACATGTCCTACCTGAACTTTACTAGGGATGACACTGCCTGGGTCCAGGCATGCTGTGACAGTAAACGGAGAAAACACATCCACCGACAGGTGAATGGATAAATGCATTATGGCACATCCATACAATGAGGCGCTACTTGTCCATGAAAATAAACAAACTACCAATATGCATGCCAGCGCGGATGAATTTCACAAGCACGGTACTGAGCACAATAAGCCAGACGTAAGAGGACACACTATAGGATCTCGCTTATATAAAATTCTAGAACAGGCAAAACTAATTTCTGGCGACGGAATAAGATCAGTAGTTGCCTAGGGGTGGTTGGCAGGACTTGAGTGAACAGAGGCATGAAGGAATGTTCTGGAGTGAGGGGATCTTCACTGGGGTGATGGGATACATTTGTCAAAACTCACAATGACTGTGTTTTCGTGTTTATAAATAAAACCTCAATTACATTGACAGAAAATTATGTGAACATATTTTCGAACTCTAAAGTGCCACGTTAAAAAAACAAAAACAAAAACCTATTTCGGTTTTGCAAAGATCTTGCATGTATCTCAGAAACCAAATGGCAACAGTTGGAAATAGAAGGCTTTTATAAAACTGAAAAGGGAAGTGGGTTTAACAACACCAGCTACAGTTAATGTTCAATGATCTCTCAGTATGCAAGTTTGGAAAAACTGCCCCCCCCCCGCCCCCACCTTCCACCAGGCAAAGCCAGCTTTAAGGCAGTCCTTGTCCCACGTGGGTGGTGCTGGGAGCAAGAGGCAAGGGTGTAGGGAGGCTGGGGTCAGGTAAGATGTGGAAGCACAGCCAGGCAGCTCAGAGCTGAGTCTCCCTCCAGAGATCTCTCTCAGCTGGAGAAAGTCACCTCACCAAGGTCGCAGTCCTTCCCTTGGGCTCCCTGCATCCTGCAACTGGTTGAAATCATCACATTTCAAAGCCCCCGCCCCCTTTGCATCAATCCGGGACATCCCTGAAGTCCATTCCGGCTCCAGCACTCCATGCGGTACTGGCTGACCAAATTCCAGCCTGATTTCTCCCTCTGCCCACTCTTGCTTCTTCTCCTTCCCTCACAGGTGTCAATCCAGGGGCACCCCCACCCTAATGTACTTCCTGCAGATCCTCAGAATCTGCTGCCAGTGGTCTGAGAGGGAAAATGCTACGATGGAATATTAGGGTTGAATCACCTGCTGACCAGCCAGCAAAAGGACATCCCCAGAACTGGTGGTAGGTGGAGCACAGGTCGCCCCAACAAGAAGCAAGAGGCATTTAGCAATGCCACTGTTAAAATGTTTACTGCTGGTGTACAAGGCTGGCACACAGTGAAATGAAATACCCTGGTTTGTACAAAAGTGCATCCAAATGTTGAGAAATATGGAAAATAGTAGCTTGGGGACAATAGATTAGTTGGCCATTGCCTCTTTGGCAGCTTATATTTTTTTCCCTTAGAACTGGGGATTGAACCCAGAGGCATTTCACATATCCCCAGCCTTTTTTACTTTTTATTTGGAGACAGGATCTTGCTAAGTTGCTTAGGGCCTTGATGAGTGGCTGAGGCTGGCCATGAGCTAGCCATCTGCCTGCCTCAGCTTCCTGGGCTGGGGTTGCCAGTCTACAGCATCATACCCGTTTTGGCAGCCTTTTTTATAAAAAAGACTAGAGGACAGATGAGTCCCAGGACTTAATAATAAGAGTAGCTTCAGGCTGGGCATGGTGGCACACACCTGTAATCCCAGCAGCTTGGGAAGCTGAGGCAGGAGGATTGTGAGTTCAAAGCCAGCCTCAGCAAAAGTGAGGAGCTAAGCAACTCAGTGAGATACTGTCTCTAAATAAAATACAAAAATTGGGCTGGGGATGTGGCTTAGTGGTTGAGTGTCCCTGAGTTCAATCCCCAGTACCAAAAAAAAAAAAAAAAAAAAAAAAAAGAGTAGCTTTAGAAGATGAATTCTGCACAATATTAGGCACCTGGCTGAGAAGGAATGGGATCCTCAGAAGTGGAATGGGGACATCTGAATGGATACATGAGTAAGTCTTGGATTTCCTTATTTTCTTGAATCCTGTGGGCTACACAAGCTCCCTGCCCTGCAATATAGGCTGGTGGTCACCTTTTCACTGAGCACATCGCAGAGGTCTCTGTCATAAAAGACAACACATACCCCCTCGGGATCCACTCCCACCTCTTCTTCACTAAACAAATAACTATAGTTAAATTGCAATATAACCCAGCTGGGGAAGTGCTGGATTTGCTAAGGGAACAAAGGAATAAATACCATGAGGGAGGAGAAGGACTCAGAAGACAGGTACTAGGAGGAGCCAGGACAGCACACGGAAAACCTGGTGCTGAGGGTGCTAGGTAAGAGAGCAGGACGTGAAGTTGGATAAGGGAGCATTCTCCTGGGATGCAGGATTGACAGTCTGGTACAGACCCTAGAAGACAATGCAGGCATACTATTAAAAAAAAAAAAGAAAGAAAGAAAGGCTGGAAACCCTACCACTGACTGTTTTGTGGGACACTTGGCATTATTCCCTTTAAAAATATATTTACTTTTTAGTTGTAGTTGGACACAATATCTTTATCCCATTCATTCATTTTTATGTGGTGCTGAGGAGCGAACCTGGGGCCCTGCATGTGCTAGGCAAGCGCTGTACCACTGAGCCACAACCCCAGCCCCACATTACTCCCTTTTGTAAAGCAATATAGAAAGCACTGGCGAGAGAGGGGCTAGCACCAATGACAAGTTCAGTGGTGCCCCTGCTCTGCAGGGCAGGGCTGAATGCAGGAGATGCTATTAGAGACCTAGACTCCCTGTTATTGATGGGGGATGATAGAATCCTGAAATAAGAGCAACCAGATGGTGGTGCCATCCTAACTAAAGTGTGCACACTTATCCCAATGAGCAGCAATGTCAGTCAAGAGGGGCTGACCTGCAGAGAGCTATGGAGATGGCTAATGGAACATGGCATCCCCAAGGGCAAGAGAGATGGGCAGCCAGTAAGGGTAATGACCAACATCTCCAACAAAGAGAAATCAAGAAAGGATGATCAGGAGGCTGAAGGCAGATGTTCCAGTCAAACGGCACAAATCCTTGCCTGGTTCTCAGATTCAGAACTCAGCAGTCAAAGGAGATGTCAGGTCCCAGAGAGGAGGAGCTCCATGACTTCATGGTACCTGCACATGGTAACGTTTCCCCAATTCTTCCCCAAGGTGACCTGCAGTCATTGATGTGGATAGGTATACACTAGGGGAAAAGAAGCACTCATGACAATTTTTAGATTTTGGTTCCAGTTGACATTTACACCTGGGAACCCAGAGTTTCACTGTGGCCCCCCTAGGAGAGTGAGGGTAGATGGAGGCAGGAACTAAATGGCCCACATCTGGCTCATACCGGGTTCACAGACGCCCACGTGGTGATCATTTTTTAATATGTATTTATTTATTTACTTTAGTTGTACACAATGCAATGCATTTATGTTTACGTGGTGCTGAGGATCGAACCCGGGCCGCGCACGTGCGAGGCGAGCGCTCTGCCTCTGAGCCACAACCCCAGCCCCTGGTGATCATTTTTGATGACCCCGAATGTGAGATCAGAATTGATGTCTGTGATATCTGGCAGAATCCCTTGACCTGTGCGATAAGAAATATCATAGTAGGAAGTGCCTAGTGGAAGCCTTGGAAAAGGACCCTTTCTCCTGAGTGAAACATTAAATCCAACATATTACTTCTTGGGGGCATAGCAGAGATTCATGCCACTTTCAAAGACAGAAAGGATGCAGGGGCAGTGATCACTATCAAACTTCCAGGTAATTCACTCACTTAGTCCCTAAAAAAGACAAATAGGTCCTAGAAGAGTACTACAAACTCTTATCAGGTTGCAGTCACAACTGCAACCACGGTGTCACATGTGTTATCTTTGCTAGGGAAGATTTACATGCCTGTGGTACATGTCAGGTGATCACTGATTGGAAAAGTGGATTCTTTCCTATCCCTGTCAAAAAGGAGTATCAGAAATGGTTCACCTGGACTTAGAATGGACAGCAGACATATATTTTTTTGCTCCACAGTTATTTTAATTCTCCTGACTTCTGTCTTAGTACAGTCCCTACAAACTGCCTCTATATAGGACTCTGCCTCTGCTTTCTCAGGGACCCCAACATGCAACAGATGGTGGGAATATAGGTTTGCAGCCAGAGGCCAAGCCTGGCTAGGGGCTGGCTGGACTGAGGTTATAGGCAGAGTCATGATTGACAGCAAAAGACCAGCTTCTGGCTGGGGTCTAATCATACCAAGAAGCAACAGCAAAGGACAATTAGGTGGTCAAAACCAGATGAAGGCCTGGTACCACAGACACCTCTGACCCTGTAGTGGCAGCTCAACCAACTGGAAGAAGAAGGGAGGCAGCTCTCAGTATTATTTAACACCCCAGATCTAGCCCTGGGTCCTGTTCCCTGGGATAGAAAGGCCCTTGGAAGTGTAAGATGTGAAATCTGTGAACCATGACTAACCCATCTGAGGTTCTGGCCATCGGCATGATTAACTGACACAACTACAAAGGCCTCAACACCACGGACAGCTCCTCCGGGTCCTACTTATTTGGAAGTCAAGATTTGTAGATGTACCATACCACATGATACCAGTTCTGGGGCTGATATAAAAATAACTTGTCTCTAGAGAGGTTCAGTCTCTAGTGAGGAAGACAGGTGGGTGGACATGTGATGGTCTTTAAGGGTCCCTGAACCTCTTGAAGAGGTGAGCAAAGAGTCCAAATTGTCTGTGTGTGTGAGTGTGTGTGTGTGTGTTTGAGGTGGGGAGGGGGCAGTGACAGAGAGACAGAGAACCCCAAATGTTAAGATTCACTGAAAAATGTTAGGATCCAAACTTCTCTCCGTACTTTTGACTGAAACTCCATGTTGTGGTCTGATCTTGGGGGTCTGTCAATCTGGATCTGTTTCAGAGCGATTCTCCTCTCCCTGGAGAAGCTGTTTCCACTAATGCTCTGAAGTGACCCAGTCCAGCAGCGTGCCTCTGTCCCATGGCATATGACCACACAGGCCATAGGCAAATCCGATGGTCTCCTCAGTCTGGCAGGAGGTAATGGGTGTGGTTTGCAAGACAGTTCTGCAAACAGACACCAGCAGCCTTGAGAAAGGTTCCTAGTGGTCCTTAGAGAGGTCCCCTGACCCTTGGGGATTAGACATTTTCCCCAAGGAATCCCACAGCCCATTGTGAGGTACTGTTGGAGGGACCTGTGTGACGTATACTCGTCTAGAACCAATTAGAGTTTCTCTGCTCAGGGCTCCTAAGGCTTGCTGGATGGTTCATATACAGTTCATTTTTGCATCTCATTCCAGGACGAGTTATAGACATCTGTTACAAATTGATTTAAAACATATTTTTAAATAAATCCTTTGAAAATTTCTTTTGTGGTGCTGGGGATGGAACCCGGAGCCTTGTGCATGCTGGGCAAGTGCTCCACCACTGAGCCACTTCTTGGGCACTAATAATTTCTTTTAAAAAGTAACATATGATGCTGGGCACGGAGGCTAAGACCTGTAATCCAGCTATCGGGGAGGCTAAGGCAGGAGGATGTCAAGTTTAAGGCTAGCTTGGGCAATTTTGTCTTGAAATAAAAAAGGTTGGGGCCTGGGATTGTGGCTTAGTGGTAGAGCGCTTGCCTAGCACGTGCGCGGCCCAGGTGCGATCCTCAGCACCACGTAAGAATAAAGGCATTGTGTTCAACTAAAACAAATAAATAAATTTTTTTAAAAAATAAAAAAGGTTGGCAGTTAGCTCAGTGGTATAGCACTTGCCTAGCAAGTCAAGAGCCTTGAGTTCCATCCCCAGCACCAGAAAACAATGTCGACAAAAGTAATGCAAAAAGGTTTATTAGGAGAGCAACAGTATTTAGGTCCTTACCCTTGCTATTGAGAATGCCCTCCTCAACCCAGCTGTCTGATTCACCTCAGTGTTTAGTGTGGCTTGTTTGTTTCTCTATGGAACCTTTGTCAGCTGGGGCCTCTTCTGATACTTGGACTATATATATATATATATTTTTTGTACCAGGGATTGAACTCAGGGGCACTCGACCACTGGGCCACATCCTCAGCCCTTTTTTGTATTTTATTAGAGACAGGGTCTCACTGAGTTGCTAAGTGCCTTGCCATTGCTGAGGCTGGCTTTGAACTTGCGATCCTCCTGCCTCAGCCTCCCAAGTGCTGGGATTACAGGCATGTGCCACTGCGCCCGGCTTGACCATCTTTTTTTTTTTTTTTTAATATTTATTTATTTTAGTTGTACACAATGCCTTTATTCTTATGTGGTGCTGAGGATTGAACCTGGGCCGCACACATGCTAGGCGAGCGCTCTACCGCTGAGCCACAATCCCAGCCCTTGCCCATCTTTTTTTGAGGGACACTCAGAGACTAGATATTGGGAAAGAGAGGTCTCATTTTCAACTCTTACCTGGCATTGGGGAGTATTAGAAGAGACTAAAGTTGTTTATTTTTTTTTCTTTTTTCTTTATGCACAAATCAATAAGTACATGTGAACCCTTGGGAACGTTATTTTGGGGCCGACGGAATGACCCTTGAATTCCATTCAGCACATAAGCAGATACACAGGTGTACACCCGTGCATTCATAAATGTATGCACCACTCAAGTATCACGCTGTGATCTGAAGCAAAGAGTCAATGGATGACATCATGTCTAATTATTAACCAAGTCTGATCACATGGGATAAAGCAACAGCGTAATGTGGGATAACAACGGCAAACACTGCAGTATGTGAGGAGGATCAGATCCTCGGGGGAGGAAGACAACCAGTCTCTCAGCCATGATGGGAGGGGAAGGAGGGAGGGAGAGAGGGAGGGAGGTATGGTTTCCTGCTTCCATGCCTTCTGGGGGGTGGGTGAAGTCAGAATGGGGAGGGTGGGGTTAACCCTTCTCTGCTTGTTAACACCCCATTTGCAGGAGCTGGAAGAAATCAACTGAGGCTGGGAGTAGGAAGGGGAAGAGGTTCGGTGGTCTGAGCTAATAGTTGAAAGCAAACTCCAAATCTCCGTGAACTTACATTTTTCCTTTCTCTCTCTTTCTCCCCTTCCCCACAAGATAGGAAAGGAATAAAAACTCAAGGCAACTTTCCATGGATTTCTAAAGCAGGGCAAGGCTGAGGTGGGGGACATTTGTCTGATCTCCAAGGACACAGCCTGTGCCAGGGAGCCCTTCAGGGAGGCGGAGGAGGCAGGGTCTTCACAGCCTTAATTAATCCTGGCAATTTCCTCACTTCCTACTCTTTCCTTTTCTAGCCGGGAAACAGTCTGTGCATTTGCTATAGAACTGGCGCTCCATCTTTCCAGATATTAAAAGAGAGAACTAATATTTACATCAAAATAATAGCACAAGGTCCTCACTGGTTTTATTCTTCATTTAGAGTCAGTTACTCTTTTGCTTCTGAAAGGGCCTGAAGCTTTGAAGCAGTGTGGGAATGTGTCTAATTAATCCTGCTCTACCTAGGGCCACCTGGTTTGGGGCATTTTGCCAAAATCCAGGGATGGGGGGCCTGGATGACTGCAGATCCAAGAGTCTTCCTGTTTCTGTTGCTGTTCCATTTTCCCAACTAATGTCGTGATGAAGAGCAGAGATTAGACATCCATATTTTCCAGGAAAATGTTTTCAGGGCCTTTTAACCTGGCCAATTCATGACCCCATGCTCTCATACAGGCTGATGGTGAACGGGGGAAGGAGGGTTCCAGAATCCCCAAATCAGCCCCGGGGAGTTTTGAGCAGTCAGAGATATGATATATTTATCTAGCAGAATGTTCTAGCTGCATGTCATATCCTCATCAAGAATGAGAAAAGGGTAATTGGATTTAAATGTCAAGATGTTCCCAGTGTAGGGTAGAAGGCACATATCTATTTTCTCAGCTACAGTTTTTTTTTCCCTTCTTGTCTTAGGATAATGAAAACTGCGACCACTTGTTGCTGAAGACGACAGAAGAAAATTCTCCAGGACTTGGGGATAAATGCTGAGTCACAACCTGGGGACCAGGTGAGTGGCTCTCGAATGCAGAATCGATGCACCGAGGTGGGCAGGGGAGAGTGAAAACGCCTGGGGCTTGGAAGGAGGAGTGGGCTGAGCAGAGCACAAGCCGGAGAAGGCCCAGGGGGAGCTCCTGGCAAGTGCTGGCTAGGACGCCCATCCCAGGAGGATGGCGGGACTTTAGAGGAGAGTTGACAAGCTCTGGCAGTTCCTGGGAATAATTCTCTTCAGGAAAATCTGTTCTGTGGACTTTTTCTGGATTTCAAAAAGTTGACCATTAGAACCTATCAGCATGAAAGGTGGATTGTCTCTTCCCTCTGTCACAGCTCTTTTTTATTTGCTCTTTTTTTTTTTTTTTTTTTTGACACTGGGGATTGAACCCAGACGTGCTTAACCACTGAACCACATCCCCAGCTCTTTTTTTTTTTTTTTTTTTTTTTTTTTTTTTTTAGTATTTTATTTAGAGACAGAGTCTTGCTTAATTGCTTAGGGCCTCACTAAGTTGCTGAAGCTGGCTTTGAACTCGCAATCCTCCTGCCTCAGCCTCCAGAGGTGCTGGGATCACAGGCGTGCCCCACTGTGCCCAGCCCTTTGTCACAGCTCTAATCATGGTCGCCCTGGTCACCAGGACAGCCAAATTCCCCCACTGGGGGATGACTTCAAGTGCTTGAGCCAGTGGCCCTGCACCTGACTATGGAATGATAATGTCACCACACACATTCTTTCATGTATATTGGGGCCAGGGCCGTGGACTGCATCCTGGATGGCCACAGACCCTCAACTCCCATGGTATAGGGTAGGAGGCCAGGACATCTGCTGGTGCTAGAGAAATCTTTCTAAGAACAGGATGGGAATTTGGACAGGCTATTTCCCAGCTGCCCCGAGGAGCTGGGACTTCTCTCAGTGCCTGAAAGCACTCAGACACATTCATCCACCAAGTGAGTGGTCATCATGGCTGGCCTGGCAGGCACTGGACTGTGCGTCCAGTCTGCACTCAAGTAGACACCCAGAGTGCCTTCTCTGTGGAAGTGAGGTCCCCATTCTACATGGAGGACAGGGTAGGTCCAAAGAAACAGCTGGCATAAACACAGGCAGGGAAGCAGGCTGTTACAGTGAGACCAGAACCAGCCAGAGCCTTTCTAAATGCCCGCAGGACGTGCCCACCATGCCCCACCACTCCATTGTGATAGGAGGGCCTGGGTGGGCATGTGATCCTGATGTGAGTCCACAGTTGACCCTGGTTAGACCAAGCCCTTCCACCGTCCATCAGCTCTCACAGCTGCTGAGGAGAGGGGTGCTCCCAGGAGCTGGGGTGGAGTGGAGACAGGCAGAACTCGGGCCAGAACTGGGGCCAGCGTGATCAGCTCCAGGCTGATCCCCACTGCTGATTCCCAAAACCACCCCTCGGTTTCAAAGCTCTCTCTAGTCTGTCCCCAGCCTCCTCTCTTGCCCTTCCAATGGTCCCAAGTCCCAGCTCAAGGACAAGAATGAAAACAAAACCACTCAGCTTGACAACAGTGTGGGGTGTGGCTGGGTCCTCCGTGGAGCATAGGCCTCGGCAGGATTTCCAGGGGTTGCCTCCACCCAGACAGTGTCTGAGGAAGATGGGGCTTCTGAGATATCCCCAGCAGGGGAGTGAGGCAAGAGGCCTTGCAAGAGAGAGCTGGGCTTAGAATCCTAACCCACCCCTTGGTGTTTGTCACCACAAGTTTTGGCTTCTGGGTCTCTCAGCAGGGAGCAGTTCTCTCAGCAAGGACATTGCCAAGGGCAAGAGGTCAGAAGGCCTGTGCCTGGCTGGGGGCAGACTTTGCTTCCACGGCAATCCACACTCTCTTGCTGCCAGGGGCTCATTTGACACCTTTTCCAGTCAATCTTCGAGTTCTCTTCTGAGCTCAACAGCTCCCTGTCTACGAGGTGTTTGAAGCCCTGTCTCCATGGATGTGCCCCCTCACTCCCCGCTGCTTTGAGGCGAGGCTGGATCCTGGGTGGGAGTGAGGCTGGGAGCCTGGGGGGTGGGGCCTGTAGCAGCCCCCGCCCCTCCCTTCCCTCCCTCCCCAGTCAGGCTGTTGTTAGCAAGGATGGTTTTTGTCTCTGCCAAAGGCTGTGATTTTCTGATCCGTAGCCAGGCCTGGCACCACTGCTTGCCAACAAGCACAGACTTTTAAAAGGATGCCTCCTTCTCTCCTGGGCCAAGGACTTCCCTGCCTGCCATTTGCTACAGCCTCTGGGATCACCCAGGCCAAAGCAGGGAGGACCCTTAGACCCAGGAGGAGACAGGTTGCCAACAGGACCTCACCCTACAGGTCATTCCCCACCCCCACCCCCCACACCAGACCAAGGAGGTAACTCAAGAGCTTCCTGGGGTGTTTGCTGGGCCTGGGGGACAGGGCAAGTGCCAGGAATAGGAAGGGATGTCGCCATTCCCACAGACCTAGCTGTGGGTGCCCTTCTGGCCTGGGTGCTGAGCAAGCCGCTCTCTTGCTCTCCTCTCCCCTTTGGAGGTCCTGGAGTTGAAGCTACATGGAAGGGCATTCTCCTGGGAGCCTGGGGCATGGTTTCACGGGCCACCACTAGGTCCCTTCATCTCCAACCCACCTGAGGGGCAGCAGCCCTTTGTGTGGGTCCCTCAGACTATCTTCTCACAGAGAAAGGACATGTGCCTTGCGGGACCTATAAAACTTAGCAGCTGAGGTTCATGGCCCTCTTCCTCTGCGGCAGGTTGCAGGTTGGGCATGGGGGCCCTGAGGACGGTGCTGCTGGATGTTCAGTGTGACACACAGAGTAAGTCTCAGCTCTTCTGTTACATGTTCTTTGGGATCTGAAGCTAGAACCAGCAGTAACTGATCTGCTACACTCCACCTCGTGCAGACCAGGTTTAGGATAGCAAGTTTGAAATGAGAGCATAAATTATAAGTGGGACTGATGGAGGAAGATGAAATCACAACCGTGTGTGTGTGTGTGTGTGTGTGTGTGTGTGTGTGTATTCACCTGATGCTATGATTCGGATAAGTGATCCCCAAAGGTCAGACCCCTGCCTGTGGTGCTATTGGGAGGTGGTAGAACCTTTAAGAAGTGGGGCTTAGTGGTCACTTGGGGCATTCCTTGAAGGGAATTTTGGGACCCCAGTCTCTTCCTCTCTTTTGGCTTCCTAAATATGAGCAGCTTGCTCCACCCTAAATTCCCAACCATGATATGCCATCTCGCCACGGGCCCAGAAAGCATGGACTGAAACCTCTGAAACAGTGAGCCAAAATAAGCTTTTCCTCCTTATAATTTGGTTATCTTGGGTATTTTGTTATAGTAATGGAAAACTGCCTAACACACTTGGAAATGGGCGGTGGTATAATTAAGAATTTATCTGGATTTTGTCCTTTTGATTCCTGACACAGAGCTGTAAAATCTCTTGGAATTTCCTGAGTGATGAGAGTGTTAGGTTCCTGAGTGTTAAGTTAATGAGATGACTGACTCATGGTGGGTTTCAGAATGGGGGCTGATCACCAGAAAAATCAACCACCTGAATAGAGGGTGGGAACTTTCAGTGCTCAACCTCTGAGGACGGGAGGACTGTTGGGGATTAAGTTCAATGAATAATCAGTCAATCCTGATTACTCACAATTAATGAAATTAATTAATGAAACCCCAATAAAAACTCTAGACAGCAAGGTTCAGGGGGGCCTCTGGTTGAACACACTGATATGCTGGAAGGAAGATATGGGAGAAGGACTGGGAGCTCTATGTTCAGAACCACCCCCCAAACCTTGTCCTACAGCTAGCCTATTCTTATACAATTCTAATATTAAGTGTTG
Organism: Tamias sibiricus; assembly: GCA_025594165.1. Lineage (NCBI taxonomy): Eukaryota > Metazoa > Chordata > Mammalia > Rodentia > Sciuridae > Tamias > Tamias sibiricus. Next base: position 44,488,515 of record CM046672.1, on the reverse strand, counting down.
CACTTTCTTGAATTCTGTAGAACTTTCTAATAAATCCATAAATCTGAAGGGGTCATAAGAACTAAATTTGTAGGCAGCTGTTCATCAGTGTGGGTGGCCTGGGGATCCTACTTGCAGCTAGTGTCTGAAGTTAAGGTCAGTCTTATGGAGGCCCCTGTCCTTAACTTGTGGGGTCTGATGCTAACTCCGGGTGGTCAGTGTCAGAATTGTATTATAGTATAGCCCAGTTGGGGGTAGAACAGAATATGGGCTCATGCATTAGACATGAGCATCCCAACTGCCCACATAGAACAAAGACTCCTGGGAGTGAATGAGATAAGAAGATTTTCCAGGTGACAGGGGAATATACTTGAACCTATCCTTAAAGTAAGGTCAGTTCTGAGCTGCAGGGAGCTGTTTTTCAGACCCTCAAAAGAAAGAGGACTCATCTCAATGAAGCACAATCCAGCTCTCAACTCAACTCACGGACCAAGCTCATGCAGTGGCAGACCTGGCTGGTTTAAGTAGAAGCTCAACTATGGATTGGTGGGGGGGGGTATGTGGATGAAGAGCACCTCTCCCCTTTTACTGCAATCTATTCCTGTGTGGATAGAGTCACTAACACAGCTCTTGTATGTCCCTGAAGGTGTGAGCAGCTTCAGGTAGAAAATGGGTCTTAGGCAGCCTGCAAGGAGAACAGAGCATCCTCGTGTCTTTTCTTTTGTGCAGGATCTTCTCAGAGACAACCAGAGAATCTGGCCACACCCTCTGAAGAACTCGAACCTTGTCTCCAATCATTGCACTAATGGAGACATAAAAAGATAAATCAAGTGAACTGAAGGGGCAACCAGACCCTAAGGGAAAGCAATGGGGCATTAGGAAAAAGATCACACGTCTGTGATCTGTGTTGAGCCTGGTCTTCATGTTAGTTCAGTTAATTCTCACAATGCCCTCTGAAATAGGTTCTATAAAAGATGGTCCTCAACGTACAAGGGTTCAACTTGTGATTTTTTTTTTTAAACTCGATGATCGAGAGAAAGCAATAGACATTCAGGAGAAACCACACCTCAAATTTTGAATTTTGATGTTTTCCCAAGGTAGTGATATGTGTGTGGTACCATATTCTCTTGTGACACTGGGTAGTGACAGCAAGCTGCAGCTCCTAGACAGCCACACAATCACAACAGGAAATTGCAGTGTACTGTGTGGCTAAGCTATGATGTAGGTTGGGTGCAGTAAATGCATTTTTGACTTAAGATATTTTCAACTTGCTATGGGTTTATCAGGGCATAACCTCATAATAAGTTGAAAAGTACCTGTATTGAACTTATACCCACCTTACAGATAAGAAAACCAGATTCAGTGAAGTAAAATTCTTCACAAACAGTCTCCCTGTATCATCCTTGCTCCACTCCAACTGTTTCTCTACAGAGCAGCCAGAGCAATCCTTTTACATAGTAAATCAGAATGTATCATCCCTATAAAAGAACCTCAATCACTGTGGTAGGCAGCCTCCAAGATGGCGCCCAATGACTCCCACTGCCCGGTAACCTCACCTTGTAATTCCCTCCCCAAGTCATGTGGGCTAGATTTAGAGACCGCTTCTAACAAACAGAATACAGCTGAAGTGATGGGATGTCACTTCTGAAGTTCAGTTACAGAGACACCATGACGTCTGTCCTGCTTCCCTCTCTTGCTTGTTCACTCTGAAAGAAGCCAGCTCCCATGTTGGGAGCTGTCCTACAGAGAGGCCCACATGGCAAGGAACTGAGGGAGTTCTCTGGCCAACAGCCCGAGAGGGACTAAATCCTGCCAACAGCCACTTGGCTGAGCCTGGAAACAGATTCTCCCTTAGTCGTTGAACCTTGAGATGAGAGTGGAGCCTCAGCCGCACCTCCATGACAGCCTGCTTCTCACTGGGCTTCTGCTGGGTTTCTTTCCACTGGAAGCTGAGGTCTGGAACTCCCGAGACGCTCGACTTACAGGGTATTCTGGTGCAAACTGGTGGAGAGCTCATCTCCCATCCATTCCACTCCTACCTCTTATCAGAAGAGCAGCTGCCCATGGCAGAGGTCTTCCTGTTTGGTAGATATTCTTGTTTATTCCCAGCCCCTCCCACAGGACTCAGATGTGGTCCACAGGGTCTGGGACCAGCAGTTGGACTGCAGCAGCCAGCACAATGTGGAGGTGAGCTCACCTGTGTCCAAGAGAAAGCTTGCCTTATGATGCATCCTCTTTCTCTCTCTAGCTCGTCTTGTCCTGGGCTCCCAGGTCTCCCAGGGAGCTATAAGAGATGGAATTTACTCTCTCCCTTGCGTTGCTCTGGGCTCCTCCCCCTCTCTCTCTCTCTCTCTCTCTCTCTCTCTCAGCTTGACTCTGAGTGTGCATGGTTCCCTTTCCAGTAGACTGGGAGCCTGTTGAGAGCAGGTACACATCTGGGTGCCTATAGGCAGCTCAGGGATGCTGATCAAACCAAACCCAAGTACCAGGGGAATGCAGGAGTTCTCCCCCAGGACTGCACGGGGCCTGCAGGGCATGGTTATGTAGGTTCTGCCAAGGTGCTTCTTCTTCCTTGCCTAGCACTGGCTGGCACTGTGGCCCCCCCTTCCCTTGATCAGGCAGCAACCCTGAAAAGACACCCATTGTTGAAGTGTGAGATATTGTTTTAGTCTGTTCTCTTTTGCTATAGCAGAAATTCTCACAGCTGGGTGCTGATAAAGAAACAAAGCTTATTTAGTTCATAGTTTTGGAGGTTTGAGAGGATGGCGGCAACATCTACCTGAGCCCCCTTGGCTGTATAACACGGCAGGTGGCATTGTGACAGCAGTGTGGGTGAGAAAGAGGTCACAAGGTGAGTCAGGGAGCCATAAAGTGGGGAGGGGGTCAGGCTTACTCTTTCATAACAACTCATTGTCTTGGGAACTAACTGGGGTCCCACAGAAACTACCCTTCTGAGAGAAGCACTCCCAATGACCTAACTACCCTCCAGTAGGACCTCCTGCTATGCCAGGGCATGTGTGGGCTGCCGCAGGCGTGGCTGTGAACCTGCCACGGGAGCTGAGGCGCTTGCTGGAGGCCCCAAGCTCTGCTCACAACGGCCCCGTGTTGGTCCAGCTACGCACAGCCTGCCCTCGGCTCTTTGGCTGGGCTGGAGGAAAGCATATGGGGCGAGGAGACGTCCCTGTGTCCCTGTCCCTAGATAACACCCTGGCTGGGTTTGGAGCTCAGCAAGGCAGTGGTGTCCAGGAAAGAGGGGGTGCTGGGCGGGAAGACGCACAGGTTTATGCAAACAACACAGAGAGGCTGGAACACTGCCACCAGCCTGTTCCTGCAAGAGGCTTCCCCAGGGAGCAGATCCACTTGGCACCTGGTCACGGTAATTACTGCTGAACTTTAAAACCTAACGCAGCAAAACCGCAAATATTTAACACGTGCTTCTCCTCCTGGGGGTGCGGGGCGGCAAGGAAACGTGAGCAAATGGCCAGATTCACAACATGAACTCCCGAGTCTACTCACAAAACGGATTAATAAAGAAGCCAGCCGAGACGAAAGGCACACCCCGCAGCAAGCAGCCCCAGCGCTGCCTGGCTGCAGAGGGCTCTGGGCTCCTCTGTGGCCCTCTCAGACTTTATGGCACATATATGTTGACATTTGCACCTTGGACACAGACATGGGCCCACAGCCCTGCTCCCCTGGTCACGTGGGCAGTGCCAATAGTACCACAGCAGCCTCATCCAGCCTCCCAGGTTAGCACAACTCATGGGCCTGCCCTGCCTGTCCGTCCCAAGCCCTTCAGATGGAGGACTCTGGCAAGGGATGCCCAAGGTACCTGGCAGGAACTTAGGATCAGTGTGCGGGCAGTGGTTTGAGGAAAGAGAGGTGGCAGGAGAGGGTCCCAACTGTGGAATTCATCTGGGAGCTATCAGTGGCTCCCATGTGACTCTGAACATGTCTCGATTACAGAGAGGGCCCAGGAGCAGGCAAAGCAGACTCAGGATCGAGCCCAGAGAAGGTGAGCTCTAAGGAGCTGTGCTCTGAAAAGCAGATGTGATATAAACACAAGAAGGGGACAGTCAAGTGGAGGAACAGGTTGTGCAGGACCTGGGAGGGGCCTTTCACAGAAGTAGCATCTGGGGAGCTTAGCAGTCAGCAGTGGCTGTGTTGGGGTGAGGCTGAGCAGAAGAGAGGGCCCCAAAGCCAGCTGCAGGCATCCACTGCCTTCTCCTCCACTCTGTCCCCAGCCCTGGCCCACTGCTCCTAGCCCCCTTGTTCACGGTAGTCAGAAAGAAGAGGCAGACCCAAACCCGCCCTTGCCAAGGTTGGGACCACAGCATCATCCACTGAGAGCATATTTGGTGGCTTCCTTTGGTCTGGAGAGCGGACTTAGCTCCATTCTCCATTCTCCACGGCTTGCTCTACTTCTGGGTTGATGCCTCATATTTAAATGGATCAGTGCCAGATTCCAGCATGGCCAGGTACTCATGACCTGGTGTGCTCTGGGCCCTGCCCTGCCACGGCCACATCTTCCACTCCTGACCAGGAAAGCACAGTCGTTTCATGGGTCAGTCCCCTCTGCTCAGATCAAGAGGGCCTCAGGGCAGACCTGGTCAACTCAGATCTCAGCTAACCACTGCAGCAAGCAATGAGCTTCATGCCCATCCTGGTGGCCTCTCTCTAGGCCAGAGGACAGAAACACCTCCAGGTAAGAGCCCCGAGTGTCCCTATTCATAGTGTTCCCACAGTGATCAAGCCTGGCTCAGCCTTGGATCAGCCACTTAGGTCCTATAATCAGGCCCCAGTGCAGGCCACTCACCTGAACCTCCCCAAAGCATCTACTACAACCCAGCAAGGGACACAGGGCGCAGGGAATGCTGTGGCCAGGGACAAGGGGCCACCTGAGGCTGAACCCTCCAGCCCTGTTCTCCAGGCCCACCCTCAGCCCCACCCTTTCTCTTCTCACACCTCCATGCTGAGACCCCCAGAGTCCCAGTCTAGGGAGGACCAGGGAGGAACGTGGAGCGGGTGGAGGAAAAGGCAAGGAGGCAACAAGGGGTCCTGGCCTCTCCATGGAGCACTGGGGACAGAGCCAGTGCTGCTGCCTCCAAGGCCCCACACGGGCCCAATAGGGACCCTGGGCCACTGCAGTGACCAAGAGATTGTGGCCTTTGGATTTCAGTTTTCAACTTTCTCAAATTTCACTACCAGGGATTTCAGGTTTGAAGGGTTAGGACTTTGTTCATTTGGGAGGAGCCCAGGACCGTGGCAGGTGGGGAGAGCGTGGGGACAGGGTGCTCAAGGAGTGTCCCTGGGAAAGAGGTTGGGGGTCAGCTTGTGGTCAAAGGGAGACAGGCACCTTTCCTGGCTCTGTGACTCTCAGAGGTGGAGATGTGGGGACTCAGTGGTGTTCCACCATCACATACAACTGTCCCTGCCAGTGCCCAGGGCACAGCTGCTAAGGAGAGGGGCTGCTGGGAACAGCCCCGTGACAGGCTTCTCCAAGCCTGTCCTAGACCTCCCCAAAGCAGGCCTCTCTCTGCTGGGTTTGCCATGCCCACCACCTGCAGCAGGCCTCCCTGGATGATCCTTTCCTGACCTGGGAGCTCCAAGGATAGGAAGAAAAGGGGAGGCTGAAAAAGAGAGGACAGGAGTAGCAGGCAGGTCTAGGCCTGGCCTCTGATGGGCTCCAGGGTCAGCCTGGCAGACGGGGCCCACCCAGCAGCATTGTCTGGGCTTGCAGCTGCACACAGTGGGGGAGGGGCATCCTCTGGGCTGCAGACACACATCTTAAGGTGTCTTCAATTATTCATGGAGACTTGGAAGAGCTGCCTGCCAAGAGCAGCCCCACAGCCACGCTTTGCAGGAAGTCTGCTTTCAGCTCCTCTGGCTATGCCCCGCCAGGGACAGGCATGTCCTCAGCTAGGAATAAGGGAGCCACTGGGGAGGGGGAGGCCCTCTACACTGTACCTGACCCCATGCGTGGGGGCCTTCCGTTCCCCATCTGGGACCTCTTAGCAACTTCCCCTTTTACTGAGAACCTGCACAGGATCAGGAGACAGGGGACACCAGTCCCATATACCTGGGGCACAGCTACCACCTGGGGGTGGGGTCTATGGGGAGGGGAGAGGTGACAGTGGAAGAGATGGACTGGGGCTGGCCACAGAGTCTTGGAAGGTATCTGGGCTGCTGGGGCCCACCAGGGAAGACTGGCTAAGAGGGATGTGACAAGAGACCTGAGCAGCCGCCCTTACTTAGGCCCTGCAGAGTGGCTGGCAGCAGTGAGGAGCCAGGTCCAGTGCCCTGTAGGCTGAGCCTCATAGTGCCCGGGACAGAAGCCTGCACCCCAGGGAGGAAAGTACCCATCTACCTCTTCTGCCCCCTAACCTCTCCAGCCCATCCACACCGGCACTTGCTCTTCCTCGGGGAGAATACGGCCCTGCCTGATGCTGTCACTTGCAATAAAAATGTTCCTGTCCCACCCAGGACCCTTCCTCCTCACACTGCCCTTAGAGCTCTGGCCACCACTCCTCCTTCCCAGGCATGAGCCAAGCAGGGAGTGACAGTGAGATGGTCTCAGGTAGGGCAGCCTGCAGGGCATCTGGTCTCTTGGAGACAGGATTCAGGGGTACCCAAAAGGGCTGCAGCCTCTGACATACAGAGCAGCATCAGAGGCTGAACACAGGCCACGACACACCCTCATGTACACACACATAAGCACACATGCAGACATGAAGACTGCAAGATAATGCACAGATGTGCACACAGACACCCTCACAAGACAGCCATGCATATTCTCAAATACCTGGATGTTCAGACCCTGACAGGTGGGCTCACAGGCACGTCCCACAGGCCAGTCATTCTGCTTCTAGGCATGAACACACACATATCTGCTCACCAGCCCAGGACATGCACACGTTCCTGCTGAGCCTCACACCCAACGTGGGATCACATGCCCTGGGCTCGGCTGGCGCGCAGGGCTGAGGAGCCTCTGTTGGTGCCTTCTTGTTTCCAGCAGGCCCCGGAACAGAGCCACGCTGATCTCTGGAAGGGTGAACACCAGGTGAAAAATGATTAGCTGTCACTCAGTGCGTGATAGATGTGGACCCCCTCCTCCCCTTGCTCTTGGCAGAGGGCTGACATGTTATTGATCCACTTAGCGTATTCATATCAGCAGTCGCGGAGGCTGAGCCACGACTAGCTGAAGACTATAACAGCGAGGAGAGGAAAGACCTGCGTCCAGGTGAGGGCTGCCAGGCTGCTCCAGGTCCCCAGAGCCCTTGTTGGGCCAGCAGTTAGGCTGGGCGGGGGCAATATTTGTTTTCTTCTAGAAATCTCATCTTGGGACACTTTCCCTTCAGGTTCATGTCACTAGTCGCAAATGCCCAGGCCCAGGTAAAGGAGGGAAAGGAGGGTGCCAGGGACTGAGGTAGTGAGAAAGGCAGGGGCAGAGGAGAACCTGATGACAAGACCATTTCTATGGGTGTGCTGGGTATGACAGCCACAGGAAGATATCAGCTCTCAAAGTGCCATTGAGCTTTCTCCTTTTTGTGGGAGAATTTAGTGATCTCAGGAGTGTGCTTCAGTCCATCAGTGAGCCTTTGTGAAGGTCCCCTCACACACTTTGTTCTCCTACTCTATTTACTCATGCAGTCATCCATCCACCCAGCTATCTGTTCATCCGTTTGTCTGCCCATCCACCCATTCACCCATCCTTCTTCTGTCTGCCCTTCTATACACCCATTTTCCCACTCACCCACATATCCATTCATCTGTCTATCCACCTACCCATCTATCGATCCATCCACCCACCCACCCACCCACCTTCTCACCCATCTGCTCACCCAGCCATCCTTCCATCCATCCATCCGTCCTCCCACCCACCCACCCATTCGTCTTCCCATCAGACATCCATTCATTCACCCATGCACCCACCTGCTCTGCTATCCATCCATCCATCTACCCGTCCACTCAACAAGCATTTGTCAAGGACACTGCATGTGCTAAATCTCTGCACCAACTGTGGTAACGGGTGCTAGGAATGTGGCTAAGAGTGGACAGAGACAGGAAAAGACCTGGGCGGGCCCTGTCCCAGGGAATGCCCATTGCTAGAGGAGTGAACGAGGGACTAGACTCAGGGTGGACTAGAACATCGTGAGCTGGCTCAGGGTGCCCTCTGCTGGTGTCAAGGCAAACACAGCACTAGAGCCAACACCAGTTCTAGTGACCTTCAGGTCTCAGCCCCAGAATGGGACTCCAGAGACTACCAGACTTCACGCTGGGCCGTTGCTTCCCTCAAAGGTTTCCTTTGTGTATATGTGAACTTTGGATTTCCTGTTTCCACAGACCAAGAAAAAATGACCTTGTACCTGGGGACAATTACAGGTGCAGGCAGATGGTGTCTCTGGTCACACCAAGTCACAGCCAGGCTTGGGCCAGATCTGAGCACCATGCCCCCTGGTTCCAGATCAGCCCAGTGCCAGCAGCCACTCTGCTCTCGGCAACGGTGGGCACGCACCTCCCTGATTGGGGGTGGCTTCCCAGGCCCTGGCCCCAGACCCAAGCCTAGGCTGACCCCTGCAGGGGGCAGGGAACTGAGGGGTGGCGTTTAGATAGGAGAGCAGGGGGTCTGTCCCCAGTTGCCCCTGACACCATGCTTTGACCTGCTCTGCTCCCTGACTCTTGTGTCCTCCTGGCTTTGCAGTGGAGAAGGTCCCCAGCTCTCAACAGCGTGCCTTGCTGAAGTCACTGTGGGAACCTCAGGGGCAAAGGGGCTGCCTCTCCACAGTGAGCAGATGCCAGGCTTGGGCAGTACTTTGGCTGGAGAACAGAGGCCAGTAGATGGTGAGTGTGTTTGTGTGTGTGTGTGTGTGTGTATGGGGGTGATATGGTGCATGTGTATGCAGTGTGTGTATATGTGTGTAGTGAACATGGCATACGTGTGTGGAATGTATATGTGTGTGGTGTGGTGTGTGTACATGGATGTATGTGAGCAGTGTGTGTATATGTGTATGTGCTGTGATGTGTGATGTGTGTGTGATGTGGTGTATGTGTATTTGGGTGTGTGTGTATGCGCACACTGTGACGCTCGGGTCCAGCCAGTCTCTCTGGGTTCTCCCCATGGTGGTGGGATCTGCCTGTGCCCCTCTGCCACCTCTGATGGGCAGGCAGTTTCTCTAGGGTGGAAGGCCTGGCCGTGGAGTTTTGGGGGTGCAAGGGATAATTCCCAGCCTCCACAGGGATAGTAGGATGGCTCCGCATGCTGCCGGCCCCCTGCCCGTGAAGAAAACCAGAGGTGCCGAAGCTGTCCAGGGGCCAATAGCACCGCTTCGCCTCTTTCAGACACTCCTCCCTCTCTTCCCAAGGACAGTCCCTCAGTGAGCTGAGGCTTTCTAAACAGATGCCAGATATCCTCAGAATCAAAGCCACTTCCCTAACAAGGACACAAAGGCCTCTGAAAGAAAAAATTTGACAAAGACTAAAACCAAATTACCATCCATATGCTCATGTAGCTCTGCTGTGCAGCCCCTTGCTGCCCCCTTCAGGCCCCCAACCACTTTCAGACACAGGGCCAGAGGGACAAGTCTCAGCCCCATCCCCAAGGATTCCCCTTCTCTCCTGGTGACAACCAAGGAGCCCAAGCTGCTCCAATCCTGCCTCCCCAGAATCAGGGTTCCCCACCCGGCCCACCCCCAGCCGACAGAAGGTATTTGCCTTATATCAAGGGAAGTGTAAACGTTTTTAAAAAACATTTTAGCAGCTTCAGCAACAGTTTTGAAAACACGTTTTATTTTGGAGGTGGCAGACACCGCCCGCCTGCCCGGTCTCTGGCTGTAGAGAGTCACACCTATGACATCACCAGTGGGAGCAGGGAGAGGAGGCTTGGTGGGTCCCAGGTCTGAGGAACTTGAGACCTGGGCAGAGGCAATCAAGTAAAGGAGTAAACAGACACTCATCCAAACTCCAGACCATGCCTCCTGCAGAGCAGGAGCTGGGAGCCTCCTAGGGTTCCGGGGTCAAAGGTGAGATGCACAGGCCCCGCCCACGGCCTCTGTCTCTCTCCCTCCTACACCCCAGGTGCCCACTGGATCCAGCAGAGCCCGGAGAGCTGGTGGCTGGCGGAGGGGGAGCTGCTGCAGCACCTTCCTCTGCAGGCTGTGGCTTCTACCTCTTCTTGGGGAGAAGCCAGGAGGCTTTTGGGTAAACACAGCGAACTGAGCAAATACATTTATCTCAGCTTCCTCCCAAGATCCCAGTATAATGACAGCAAAGAATAAAACAGGTCCATAGTCAGAAACAGAACTGGAGGGGAACAGCAGCAGATGATGGATCCCAGCACATTTTCGAAGATGAAAGGAGGATGGAGGGCTATGACAGATTACCTGAAGTGAAGGGGACATGCTCACTAAGCCTTCGGGGGCATGTGTGGTGACTTGCCCCATGGAATCCAGGGAGGCATGGACCTGGAAGAATCAGAGCAGGCAGATGGCAGGGACAAAGGGTGGGCTTGAAAATCCAGCAGCCAGGCATCTTTCCCCCATACCACCCCTGGCAGGAGGCAGAAGGTTCACCTCTTATCAACCTTCAGAGAACATGGGACTCCAGATTGAGAAGAGCAGGAGGGCATTGAAATAAGAGGATTAATTGGGAGCTTGGGTCTTTTCCAACGCTGGAGACTGTCTCTCTGTTTTGGGCTCAGTTGTGCTCCTTTCCACAAATTCCTGTATGGACATCCTAACCCCTAGTAACTTACAATATGACTATTTAGAGAAAGGGTCTTTAAAGAGGTGATTAAGTTAAAATGAGGTTGTTAAGGTGGCCCTAATCCAATATGACTGGTGTTCTTATAAAGGAAGGAGAGCAGGACACAGACACACACAGAGAAGTCCACGTGAAAACACAGGGGCAACACGGCACCTAGAAGGCGAAAGGCCTCAGAAGAAACTAGCCCTGCCAACACCTTGATCTTAGACTTCTAGCCTCTAGGAATGTGAGAAGATACATTTCTACTGTTTAAGCCACCCAGCACGTGGCATTTTGTTATAGTAGCCATAGCAAACTAATACACTCTCTCCTGGAAATCTCCAGCAAGGTGGCTGACTCCTCACACAAACACCTGAGTTAAAGCCTTGCCTCCTTACTTCACATCAAACAATCAGGTGTTTAGTGCCCCGCTCTCAACTATGAATGGGTCACAAAGTATCACCCAGCACCTGAAACCAACTCCCAACACCAGAAAGATCAACAGAAGCAAACAGAAAAAAATGACCCCAGAGGAAATAGAAACAATTTATAGAATAGTTAAAAAAAATACTGGAAACAGATTAAATATAAATCGTTAAGGATCTGGTTAAGTAAACCAATGGAATATCTTTATAATGAATACCATAAAGATGCTGAAAGGGGTGATAACAATCTATGTGCATCAATGTGGAAGAAAGAAGTCTACCTTGTAGCATTAAAGGAAACAAAACAAATCAGAGTATATGAAGTGTGCCTGTTTATACAAAGGACAGGTCAACCCACCTGCAATGTGTATGGGTTGGAAATATCTTCTAAATGGGACCACGCCCATGCTGGGTGAAAAATCTTTATGGACTTCCTGATTGCCAAGCTTGTCCAGGTGCCTCTGGACCCACAGACATATTCCTGGTTGACCTGGAGGGAGAGAAACTCACATACCTGTCGGAAGAAGCTAAAATTAGGCCAGGAACCCTGCAGATGCTCAATGACTGCTCACTGGAAAAGTGGATGGGATGGAAGTATGGATGGATAGGAGGGCAGGGGAGGGGAGCAGCTGGTTTGACCTGATTATATTAGCACGCAGGCACCTAGATGGCAACCTGGGCCAGCTAACCCAGCAAGGAGGTGAAGATCACCCTGAGCTCTGAGTTGTCTGCCCACTGAAGATCCTGCCCACCTCCATGGGTCTTATCACCTTCTGCCTGAGCAGACACCAATGCACCGGAAAGATGCTGTTGAGTTGTCAAGGCAACCAGAAACATACTGGGATGCAGAGGTGACAGTCCCAAGGAAGTCCTGTCTTCTATTTGTTAAATCACTGTCCATCGGATCTCCCTGGAAGCCTAATCCTATCAGTTCAGAAACAGGACTCTTTTTCCTCCCTGACCCCATCTTCCAGGGGGAAGTGCAGCAGCCCAGCCAAGATCCTCATGTTGCCCACACATGGGTCTGAACTATGGCAAGGGTTTAGATTATTCTGGAGACAGCAGGACAAGGACAGTGATGTCATGCCTGGAGAGCATTGCGAGCTTCAGGCCCTTCACAACACATGGCCTTGACCAGACAGTAGCCCCAGGTGACTGGGGAAAGGGGATATGGAAGTGACCTGTCAAGGGCAGGGCCAGAGTTCTTTCTGGTTTGGAGAAGGAGACAGCTCAGAAGGCAAAGGCCAGCATCCAAAACAGGTCACCTAAAAGAGGAAGGGGAAGTGGAAGAAGGGACAGTGGACTCGGTACTTGAGTGTGTCTGGAGAAAGGGGAGATTGGATCTATCAGGATGGACCGGAGTTGGGGCACTGTGCTTGGGGAGACTGTTCTGTGGTCAGTAGGCTGGACTGTTCTCCATGGAGCACAGTCACTGTGGGCCTGAGCCTCGAGAATGATTGAGCCAAGCCTGGACCCAAGCTTGGAGGACTTGGGGGAAATGTGGGGCAGGCCCTGCCCTCTAGGAACCCACACCACAGTGGGATGGAGGAGATGGGCTGACGCAGAGCAGACAGGCTGGCCAGAGGACAGTGAAAGGAGAAGAGCTGTCAGGAGCTAGAAGGATGCAAGCCCAGATTTGTCATCTGATGGTGAAAAGATGTTCACCTGAGACCCTTGGTGGCCTCGTGAAAGTATATGCCATCTCTTCCTTGGCTGGGGCATTGAAGTCTCCTAAAACCAGTGTTTCTCAAACTCCAAAGTGCATTCAGAACTCTGGGAAATCTTGTTAAAATGTAGAATCTAAAGTCAGTAGATCTAGGGTCAGGAGTGAGAGTTCACATTTTTAGGATGCTCAAGTATTGCTGATCCTTACCTAAAGGTAAGGCCAAAATTAGGGCCCTCAAAGTTATGTGTTACCTTGCCATCTGGTGATATCAGGGAGAAACTCAGGTAGCTTAATTCCAAATCCCTGCCCAATCCTGTTTCTACTGCAACACCTTGTGGCATGCAGTGTCCTCCTTCCCCTGGCTGTGGGCATATACAGCTGATAAATTCTGTCTTATCTATTTAGTGTACAGCATTGACCATCCTCATAACCATAGGATGAGAATTCCCCTCACTAAGAAAAATCCAGTCCCAGAAGGCTTTGCTAGTGAATTCTACCAAACACTTAAAGAGTAAATAACGCAAATCCTTCCTAGACTCTACCAGAAAAATATAGCAGGAGTGGGAAACACTTTCCAACTTATTTTAAGACCTGTGTTAACCTAATATCAAAGCCAGACAGAGACATCATAAGAAAAGTAGACTACAGATACCTATCCCTTAAAAAATCCACAACAAGGTGGAGGATATAACTCAGGCAAAGCATTTGTCTAGCATGTGCAAGGTCCCTGGTTTGATTCCCCAGTATCTCTCCCCCCAACAAAAACCCACAACATAATCCTAGCAAATTGAATCTAGTAACATATAACCATGATCCAAGTGGGTTTTATCCCAAGAATGCAAGGTTGATGTGTTAATATAACATATAAGTTAACAGAACAAAGAATAAAACCACATAATCATTCAAATAAATGTAGAACAAGCATTTTCTAAAAGTTTTTTTTAAACAAACAAACAAACAAAAAAGGAATAGAACTTCTTCAAACTAATAAAGATCATTTACAAAAATCCTATAGCTATCCTTATATTACTGGTGAGAGATTGAATGCTTCAGCTCTGAGATTAGGAACAAGGCAGGGATGCTCATTCTCACTACTTCTATTTCATATTGTGCTAGAGTGTCTAGCCAGCTCAATAAGGCAAGAAAAATAAATAAAACATATTCATATTGGAAACAAGGAAGTAAAACTCTATTTGCAGACAACATGACCCCATTAGTAAAAGTCCTAAGGAATTCACAAAAAGTGCCTGAAAAGAATTAGTAAAATTAATCAACAAATTGCAAGTCAATATATGAATATCAATTACATTTCTGTAAACTAGTAATGGACAACCCAGAAATGAAATTAAGAAAATAATTCCACTCACTATAGCATCAAAAAGGAAAAAAATACTTCAAAATAAATTTAACAAAAGAAGGGTGAGAAATGTATACTGGAAGTTACAACATACTGCTAAGAGGAATTAAGATCTAAATAGGGCTGGGGTTGTGGCTCAGCGGTAGAGTGCTCGCCTGGCACATGTGCAGCCCGGATTCGATCCTCAGCACCACGTAAAAATAAAGGCATTGTGTACAACTAAAACAAATAAATAAATATTTTTTAAAAAGATCTAAGTAAATAATTGGAGACACCCATGTTCATGGATTGAAAGACCCAGTATTATGAGGACAATTTTCCCATGTTTACTATTGGTTTTATGAAAATCTTAGCAGACTTCTTGTTGGCAGAGATTGACAAGCTGATCCTAAAATTTATGTGGACGTGAAAAATATGCATAATATCTAAAAAAAATAAAAAAGCTAAAATCCTGAAAGAGATGAACAAATCTGGAGGTCTCAGACTTCCCAATTTCACAACTTTAAATAATAAAATATAAGAGAAAAATCTTTGACCTCATGTTAGGCAAAGATTGCTTAAATGTGTGACCCATAACATGAAAAATAAATGTCCCCGAAAATAAAAAAAAAATGATGAATCGTATTTCTTCAAATACAAAAACTTTTGCACTTCAAAAGACACCACTAAGAAAATGAAAGGACACATCACAGCTGGGAGAAATTATGTACAAACCTGATAATAGTTGTGTGCATAAAATAAGGAATTACAACTCAACAAAAAGGCAAACAACTTATTTTTTAAAATGGGCAAAGGACTAAATAGATATTTCACTAAAGAAGATATTTGGATGGCTAATAAGCACAAGAAAATATGTTCAATATCGTTAGTCATTAGAGAAATACAAATTAAAACCAAAATGAGATACCACTTCACACCCACCAGAATGGCCATAATTAAAAAGACAGATAATAACAAGTGTTGATGAGGTCATAGAGAAATTGGAACCTCATCCATTGTGAGTGGGAACATAGATGATGTAGGCATTTTCGCCAACAGTCTGGCAATTTGTTTTTAATTTAACATAAATTTACTATACAACCTAGCAATTCTACTTCTAAAAATCTACCCCACAGAAATAAAAAGATGTTCACACAAAGACTCACATGTGAACATTTACAGCAGCACAATTTATAACAACTAAAAGTGGGAACGATTCAAATAGCCATCAACTGGTGAGCAGATAACACAAAGTT
This sequence comes from Tamias sibiricus, assembly GCA_025594165.1. Lineage (NCBI taxonomy): Eukaryota > Metazoa > Chordata > Mammalia > Rodentia > Sciuridae > Tamias > Tamias sibiricus. The sequence goes on along the minus strand of CM046672.1, from coordinate 44,473,116 downwards.
CCATGTAACGGGATACTATTTGGCAATAAAGAGAAACAAATTGCTGATATGAGCTAATACATGATCAATCTCAAAAACATTATGCTAGCCAGATGCAGTGGCATACACTGTTATGGTTTAGATGTGGTGTTCCCCAAAAGCTTATGTGTGAGACAATGCAAGAAGGAGAAATGATTGGGTCATAGCCTGAACCTAATCAGTGACTTAATCCCTGATGGGATTAACTGAGTGGTCACTGGAGGCAGGTGGGGTGTGGCTGGAAGAAGTAGTTCATGGTGGGTGTGTGGCTATGGGGTATATATTTTGTATCTGGAGAGTGGAGTCTCTCTCTGCTTCCTGATCACCATGTGAGCTGCTTCCTTCTACCACACTTTGCTGCCATAATGTTCAGCCTCACCTAGAGCCCTGAGAAATGGAGCCGGCCTTCTATGGACTAAGACCTCTGAAACCGTGAGCTCTCAAATAAACCTCCTCTCCTCTACAATTGTGCTGGTCAGATCCTTTAGTCACACACCTATAATCGCAGAGACTTGGGGGCAGGGCTGAGACAGGAGGACTGCAAGTTCAAGGCCAGCTTCAGCGCCTTAGCAAGACCCTGTCTCAAAATAAAAAATAAAAAGGGCTGGGGATGTGGCTCAGTGGTTAAATACCCCTAGGTTCAATCCCTGGCACCAAGAAAACAAACAAACAAAAAGCATTATGCTAAAGTGAAAGAATCTAGATGCGAAAGGATCACATATGATTACACTGATATGAAATGTTCAGGAAGGGCAAATCAATAGAGATGGAATATAGATTTGTGGTTGCCTGGGCTAGGGGTGGGAATGGGGAGTGACTACAAATGAGCATGAGAGTTTTGGGGGGGGGACAATGGAAATGTCCTAAAATTGGATTGTGGTGATGGTTGCACAGCTCTGTAAATTTACTAAAAATCATTGAAGTGTACGTGTAAAAATAGGTGAATTTTATGGTATGTAAATTATACAGTCAGCTCTCTGTATGTGGGTTCTGCACTCAATAGACTGCAGAAGAAAATATTTGGGGGAAAAAAATCACAGCCATACTGAACATGCACAGACTTTTCCTTGTCATTATTCCCTAAACAACACAGTATAACAACTATTTACGTAGCATTTACATTGTATTGGGTATTGTAAGGAATCTAGAGATGATTTAAAATATACAGGAGGATATGCCTAGATTATATGCAAATATTGCATCATTTTATGTAAGGAACTTGAGCATCCTGGGGTGGGGGTGGCGGTCCTGGAACCAATACTGAGAGATGTGTGCTGAATAAAGCTTTTTATAAATCCTAGCTAGGATGCTGGAGGTGAAGCTCAGTGGAAGAGAGCTCGCCTAGCCTGCACACAACCCTGGGTTCCATCCCCAGCACGCGTGCTCTGTGTGCACTCATACACACCCCAAATAGGGAGAATCTCCAGGCATCCCTTGGAACTCATTGCTTCCCTCTCATTTTCTGGCTCCCAAGATTTCTCTTCCCTTCTGGAGTTTTGCGGAAGTTTTAGGTTCTGTCACCCAGAGGCGGGGTGGGCACAACAGCTCAGTCGGCCCCTTGGCTGGGTCTGGCCACACTGCCGGTTATCTGCTTTCGTGTGATTCTGGTATTTTGCACCTAAGTATGAGACAGTTCCCAGAGGAAGGCTGTCTCCCCGTGAGTGAAGCAAATTAGAGAAATTAGAAATGGCTTTGGGTAGAGGGAGGCCCTGCCCTGGGTGTGAAGCTCCAGGCAGACTCTTCCACCACTGAGCAGGGCTCTCTCCCTTCTCTCTCTAGTGCATAGGACTGGTCAGATGGGACCTGCTATGGTTTGAATGTGTGCCCCAAATTTCATGTGTTGGCAACTCACTCCTTGGTATATACCCAAAGGACTTAAAATCAGCATTCTACAGTGGTACAGCCACATCAATGTTCACAGCAGCTCAATTCACAATAGCTAAGCTATGGAACCAACCTAGGTGCCCTTCAACATTGAATGGACTAAGAAAACATGACTCTCTCTCTCTCTCTCTCTCTCTCTCTCTCTCTCTCTCTCTCACACACACACACACACACACACACACACACACACACACAGTGGACTATTACTCAACCATAAAGAAGAATGAAATTATGGCATTTGTCAGTAAATGGATGGAACTGGAGACTGTCATGCTAAGTGAAATAAGCCAATCCCCCAAGACCAAACGTTTTCTCTGATATGTGGATGCTGACAAACAATAAATCGGGGGGAAGGAAGAATAGAAGTTCATTGGATTAGACAAAGGAGAATGAAGGGAAGGGAGAGGGGATGGTAATGGGAAAAGACAGTAGAATAAATCAGACAGAACCTTCTTATGTCTGTATATGGATACACGACCTGTGAAACGCCACATCATGTACCACGGCAAGAATGGGATCCTAAACAGAATGAGGTATGCTCCATGCATGTATGATATGTCAGCATACACCCTATGTCATGTGTACCTAAAAATAACAAGTAAAAAATTTCATATGTGAATGATATTTGGAGGTGGGGCTTTTGGAAGGTCATTAAGATTAGATGAGGTCATCAGGGAGGAGCCTATGACAGGACTTGGTGGCTTTATAAGAGGAAGAGACGTGCCCTGCCATGTTTGCTCTGTCTTGCAGTGTGATCCCTCTGCCATGCTATGATGCAGCCAGAAGGCCCTCACCAAGGGCCAGAACCATGCTCTTGGACTTTCCAGACTTCAGAACTGTAAAAAAAAAATTTTCTTTTTAAATAAATCACCTGGTCTTGGGTATTTGTTATAGCAACAGAAATTGGACCAAGACAGGAGTCGCACCATGACACTGGCCCTGGCCCTTCCTTTCTTTCTCTGACCAGGGAGGTCCATTTGTGTGATCTTAGCTTCAGATCCTAATTTATGGGCCCCTAAGTGGGGGAGGAGGAGGCAACATCAGTCCCCTCGCCTGGGACATTGCTGAAATACCTGCATGGGGAGACACAGGGCGGTACAAGGAATTCCCTACCACTTTACCCACTGTGAGCTCCATCAGACCAGGGAGCTTTTAGCAAACACCTGTACATTAAGTGAGAGAAAATGGAGAAGTTCTCCCAGCAGTAAAACCCTGCCCTTGCCAACTGTCCTCCCCATCCCCCTGGGTGGAGATGAAGTCCTCAAAAACTTTGCAAGTCCTATATATCGTACATGCTTGATGAGCAGACTTGATTTCATCCAGGAAAACCCTTTAATTACTGCGGTTACTTCTGAATGGGTTCTGGGAAGGAACTAATTCAAGCAGGGATCACTCGACCTGCTACATTATGAATGTCATTTCATTATTTGGTCTGTCCAGGTCACGGGCGAGGGGTTACAATAACCGTTTTTGCCGAGTCCCTGAGGGAATGGCAATTCCTCACTCACTTCTGAGGCTAGCAAGCCACAGATAGCTCATCCCGTGGTCCCAAAGTCACCTGCCCCTGCTTGGGCTATGACTGTGTGTCCTCTGCCTGCTTGTGGCTGGCGAAACGTCAGGGGATGCTCAGAGCAGCCAAACTTCAGGGTGAACTGTTTTTTCCATGAGCTATGGGCTGAGGCTCAACCCTGCTCCCATGGTTTGCAGTAATACTGAGGGAAGAACACGTACAGCATTATGGGTGAGAGCCAGACACACACATTTGCACGAGTACCTGAGCCTCACCGGCACACGAAAGTGTGCATAAGAATCAGAGCACGTTTGCAACATGTAGAAGCAAAGCATGCCCCAAACATCAGTGGGACAGTAACTTGCAGGCCCCCTAGGCTGACCTTCCAATGCCCTGTGTGTTAGAGTTGGGTGTTCTCAATCCCCAATAGCTGTCAGGGTCATCAATAAGACTTCACAGATCTTTGGAACCTGGGGACCCAGGTTCTGGTTCAAGTACTGCCTCTTCCTGGCTGTGCAGACTTGGGCAAGTGACTTCACCTCTCTGTGCTACAGTTTCTCCATCTGTAGAACAGGTGGGTCCTGAGGCTCCAGTGTGAGAATTTTTACAAAGCACGTAAAGTACAGTGCCTGGTATACAGTAGGCACTCAGCACTTACACCATCATCACTGTTCATGCCCCAACCCTAGATGCTACCTTCTTGAAAGCTACCAGGACTCTCTGGTCCCGCTCACAGCCCCAGTGACACTGCCACTGTCATGAAGGCAGCAGGGAAGAATCTGCAAAGTACCCCTTATCCTTCCTCCCCCAGAAGGACGAGCACCAGGGGCAGCCTTCCCAGGACTGGATGGACCCTTGTAGGTGTGATTTGTCACAGTGTCCCTCTCTGCTTTACCCTGGTTCCCACACTGAGCCCACTGACATCCCTTCTCATCCCTTTCTCTCCCCCATTTCTCTCCCTCTGATGCAGGCTTGGACTCTGAGGGCAAAGGTCAAATGCAGTCACCCCAAGTGGTTGTGGGGGGGGGTGTCACTCCCTCCTCCCTCCCGGATGATGAGCACCAGGGGCAGCCTTCCCAGGACTGGACACTGTAATACAGACACAGCCCAAGTGCATCCAGGGGTTAGAGGTCATCCTCCTCAGGACAAACCCGGTGAGAACCATTGACCAGAGACTGGACCCTCTGGCCTTGGGGACAACCAAACACAACTTCACTGGGAGCTTAGACAGGGCCAGCTTACTCTAACGGTGGCCTTCAGGCCTTCACGGTGAGCTAAAAAGTGGCCTGAGAAATCCTTAGGGCACGGCAAGAGGCAGTCCCCAATGTCCCTATTGGACAGAGACCATGAAAATGAGGAGAAGCCCCCAGGTGTCCCTCTGGCCTCTCCATCAGGGCCTCCCAAGTGACAGCTGTCAGGGGCAACAGAATTAATGTAAGCTTGGCGGTTTCCCCCATATAAATAAATGAATGAAAATAAGTAAAATTTTAAAATGAGAGACTCTTCCGTGGAGCTCCTCTATGATTCAGATTAAGACAGCAGAACCACAAATCCTGTAAAATAAGCTTTATAATGAAAACGTCAGCAGGTATGTAATGGTGAGCTTCGGGCTTAAATGGGATCTTCCCGTGGCGGCTCCTGGCTTCCTGCAAATATCGTGAGAAGGAGAAGACCCGCGTTGTCCCTGAAGGCACAGGAATGGTGTCAGCAGGAGCGCAAGGGCCGGCTTTACCAGCACCGTGGGCAGCTGGCCCCAGGGCATTGGCCTTGGCCCACGCTCAGGCCCTCCCTGGCGGACCCACTCCATCTTGGATGTGCATCGGCTTTGGAGCCGGCCCGCCCGCAGGACTTCTGTTGTCATAACTACCACCATGACCTTTTCTGGGTTTTCAACAACCAAGACTCACCCAGAGGCCACGGAGAAGGACAATCGCAGCCGTGGCAACAGCACTGTCGTTGGAGCGATGGCTGCCTCAGAACCACTTCCTCACTATTCATGTTAGGAACAGAGGCTCCAGTCAGAGGGTGGGCAGGGTCAGGACCCCACTGGGACGGCCCCAGGCTGGCAGTGGGTGCCCTGCTCCCATTCACTGTGTGCCCTAAGGCCCTCCCGGCTTGACCCTGAGACTCCAGGCCAGGTGAGGTGAGGGGAGGGGGAGGTGGGTGCGCCAGGCAGCGGGAACCACCTCTCGGCCTCCTCTGACCCTCCTGTCGCACTCTGCCCTTCCCCTCTCCTGGCACGCCTCCTTCTGAATGGGAGGCTTGCCCGGTCAGCGAGCGAGGGCAGAGGCCAGGAGGTGTGGGGCACAGGTGCAGAGACAGGAAGTTCAGGCCCACCCACGTGGACCCCTCCCAACGCCCAGCCTGGAGTCCCCACTGAGTCTTCCTCACGGGGCGCCATGCCTGGCCTCAGTGCGGTCATGGCTTTCCAGACCAGATGTCATTCTGGGACATCTCACATACACATCTTGACCTTGGTCTCCTCCCCACTCAGTTCCTCCAATTCAGTCTGAGCCAGGTAGACTGGGGAAGGGACAGCCCCACACCTGAGGCCCCCTGTGGACCCACCCAGCTGTGATTCATGTCTCAGGTGAACAGAGCCCGATTCATCCCCTGCATGGGGGTCCTCCGGGGAACAGCGGCTGCTGTGGAGGCACAACTTGAAACCGGGGCTCCCTGGGGACGGAGTGGGCACCGGAACCTCCTGTCCTGCCCAACCTGTGCCCGGGCCCACACACAATGGGAGACCTAGTTTCCAGGTGAACTGTAATTTCAGAAGGTGTCTTTGTTGTGCGCTGTACTAACCGAAACAGCCGAGGAGCCCTGGGGCCTGGGATCAGGCGATTGGGCTGCTACCGAAATCGGCTAGGCGTCAGCGAGAAATATCCTTTGAGGAAATGGTAGAATAAAATCGAAATATAAAATAGAGCACTTGATATTAACTAGTAGCAACAGGCAAAGGGGACAGAGCAGGTCAAGTGCAGGTTTGGCATAAGCCAAATCTGGGTTTGATCCTGGCTCGGCCACTTTAGGACTCTGACTTCACCTACGTTGACGGATCCTTGTAGGGAGAAGGAGAGTGGAGGAGGGCACTTGGGGCAGTGCCAGACACCCAGTTCACAAGAACCATGACTTCCTGTCCCGTACACTGAAGCTTAATTCCATTGTCTCGTTTTAGAAATGATCAGCATACCCGAGTACGAATTTCTGTGGCTTTCGAGGCCCTTTTTGTCCACTAATTCATTAGATCCATAGAGTGATCCTGTCTGCTATTTTTACCATTTTACTATAGTGCCTTTAGAACATAAATCTCACTCTTATTGGATCTGATTGTCCCAATTTTCTGTTCTGTTCTCCTTTCTAATTCTCCCCCCCCCCCCATTCACTACGTATACACCCACAGGAACTTTTAACATAACAATTCTGGGACCATTTTCTATTAATATCAATTTTCAGATTACAGCAATATGATGTCTATTTCCTAATTTAATTAGGTGATTCCTGTTATTAGCTCCTACATGCTCATTATTTTTCATTTAGCATATTTTAATGCACCAAAGGAAAGTGAGGAGCCAGCTGGAGACACCCCCCTCCACCCAGGGCATCTTTTGTAGGAGGAAGTGAATGTTCGTTCCCTCCACCTGCAGGAGGGTGGAGGAACCCAGGAAATCGGGGCCCGTGGAGGATGGAGATGCTGGGGAGCTAAGGGTCGGGGCTGCTACAGAGAATGATCCAGGCTCAGGTGAGAGAGGGTGGCGACACATCAACTCCCACTGCGGAGACAGGGCTTGAGGTGGGTACCGCCACCATCAGGGCCACCTAAGGAGTACGGGAGTGAGGGTCCTCCACGACGGCCTCCCCACATACAGCGGAATCTCATGATGGTTCCCAAGTCAGCACCGCTAGGACACACCAAACACGCTGGGCTTGGAGTTCCAACCCTGCCTCCCTCTGGCACCTGTTGATCATCACGTGGGGGCTCCACATCCGTCCCTTCATCAGCACTGGCCTCTGCACAGCTGCAGGGTACCCGTCACACTGCCATCTAAATGAACCTTGGACACAGTGTGAGTGATGCCCCCTGCCTTGTGCAAAGAGCCATCTGTGTCCCTTGGCCATGTCTAACCCCTAGTCCCCTCCCCATCTGCGTCCTTCTAATGGTGCACACGGAGCCCACCAGCTTCCTTCCCTCTGCTGGCACAGTGATGGCTGGGCTGGCTCAGAAAGAACCCCCACGAGGATGCTCTGGCGTCTACAAGAGAAAGGGGTTCAGCAAGTCCAGGGCACATCTGGAAGAACGCTTTACAAGCACCTCCAGGAAAGCCCGGTGCATTGTGTGACCAGGTGGGGGACACTCCAGGAGACCTGAAAACCCAGTGGGCAGCTTTCCCCAGAGTGAAGTTATCTCTGCTGTGGTCCCAGAAAGGGGAGGCGAGGCAGGGGAGGGTGCGGCGGCCCCGGTGGGCTCCGGGCGGTTCGGCGAGAGTTTGAAGCGGCTGCAGGTGCATTGTTTAGAAACATTGGGTTCCAAGAGTCCCAGCCCTGCTGATTTTGCAATGATATATTGCCAGCTACTTAACAGGATGGATCACTGCAATTACATGTCACTTCTGATATTCACAGTCACAACAAGGATGTGTCAGCCTCGCAAGGTTTGTAGGAAATATATATGATGTTCCGCAGTGCCGTTAGAAAACCGTTTCAGGAAACAGACTCGAGAGGATTCCAATAAAACCCACCTGCCTGGGGAAAGCGGCAGCTCCATGGAAACTGGAGGGGCTGGCTCCCCGGCTCTGGGGGGAGCGTGGGCTTAAGCAACCCAGTTCTAGGAGGATGGGGCTCGCTGCCAGAGAGGGGGCGGCTCACGCTTTGCTTGGGTGAGCTGTGGAGAGCCCTTTGGCATTTGCCCCTGCGGCCCTGGCCCACCCAGAGCTCTTGGCCTGAAGCTGTGGTCTTGGAGCTCCAGAGCAACACATCTGCATGAAGACAGTCACTGGAGGGTCCAGACAAACCTTCTGACATTGCAACGTGGCCCTCAGCACTGTGTAGGTAAAACTGTGGGTCCCTACACCCACGGGCTCTGGGGCTCCGGCTCTGTGGACTTCTAGCTGAGTTGCTGGGCAAGATGCTCAGCAGGGTGTGCTCCAGGGAGAGACCCCGGGCTCCACAGTCTCTCCCAAGCCCACTTTGCTGCTTCCACTGGAGGTCATCGCTGCTTGAGGCCTGGAGAGGGAAGACACCGCTCCCTCCTCCGGGAAGCCCTCCTAACTCCCCAGGTCTCTCCTCCAATGCCCCCAGATTAGAGCTCTCTAAGAAAAAGTCCCTTGACCCCACGGACTGTGAACTCCTAAGAGCAGACCTCACCTAATCTTCCCCAACCCATCTTCACTCTTCCTTGCACCCCTCAACCAACCCAGTACAGCTGAGCAGCTAGATCACGGCAGTCTCTGCACAGATGGGCTCACACAGTCCTCTCCACCCTGCTGCCAAGCCCAGCGACCCAGGCACAGAGGCTCCTGCCCAGGACAAGGTGAGCAGCTTTGGCAGAAGCCCGATTGTCAGCCTTGGCATCTAACCCACCCAGGAGTGGGCAGCTTCCAGGGAAGTCTCTCCGGTTTCCTGGCCTCGAAAAGTGGAGCAGATACAAGACTACAGAGACGCCAGCTCCCCTCCCTGGGCAGGGGTCTCCAACAGCCCTTTCCAACCCGTGTGACCCTGGCACCCTGCCCTTGAGTGTGTGAAAGTGAAGGAGAAGATAAAGGAGCAAGGGGAGGGCCAGGGAGGGCAGGAGTGCTTCCCGCGTCTCATGCCTGGTTCCATGGCTCATGGCACTGGAGCCCCTTGGTAGAGGAGTTACAGGGCAATGCCACACATCCTGCCAAGCATGTCAGATGCCATAGTCCAAAAGGGAACACGTGGCCCCTGCCTCTCCCACAGACCACTCCCATCTGCCATAGCCAGAAAACCCAGAGTCCCCCTAAACTGAGACCACTGCCCTCTTCACTCTTTTTATCCTCCCACCTACCAGCTGGCCAGCTCTGCACCCAGCCACTTTGGTGGCCCTGAATCCAGTCCTCTCCCATCCCCATCTGCCCTGGGCTTTGTCCCCTCTCTGCATCACTCAAACCCCTCCCAGCTGGTCACTTGGGATTGTTCCCCTGCTCTCTGCCCACAGCTGCATGCCATGCAGCCACCCCTCCCCACCCCAGCATCTCCAGAGCTGCCCATCCCCTGGGCAGAGGCTGGCTCCTTTACCATGCACCAGGAGCCCACTGGGTCTGGGCCTGGCTGTGTCCTCAGCCACTAGTCCCAGTCCAGCCCCTAAACCACTTGGAGTTGTTCATGTGCCACACTCTCTCTTGCCTCCAAGCTTTTGTCCACACTGTTCTTTCTACCCAGGCTCTGCCCCGGTCCAGGTCATGGCAATGCCAGGTGCCTCGAGTTCTGCGGAGGCACAATGGTGTGTGGTCACTGCCAGCTGCTTAAAGGCACATCCCAGCTCTGAAGGCCAGAAGCTGTGTGGTTTGGGTACCATTCTTAACCTCTCTGACTTCAGTAGGTTCATCTGCTAAATGATATAATAGTAAGTTATGAGGGGTTTAAAGTATTAAATGGCATTAAATACATGTAAAGTGCTTGTGATGGTGTCTAGCACATAGTGAGGGTCTGAGAGCCCTTGCTAGCATTAGTGTGCTGTCACTGCTTCCATCTGACCCAGCGAGCTCTCAGCACATTGTAAGCAGAAATAGTGTATTATAAGAATCATATGCATTGAAACCTGTATAGTGCTTAGCACAAGAAAGACCTGGTGCATGGTAGTTGTTGTTGTTATTATTATTATTATCTGAGAATGCTCTTGTGCCCTGCAAGGAATGTCCCAGGGGCAGGCTTCAGACAGAGGTGTCCTCAGGGGCTGTCCATTCCCTTTGTCTGCACCAGGAGTCCCTGAGGAGGAAGCTTTCCTGTTCACCAGGGCTGTCATCTCAGCACCCGCCCTTAGTTCCCCGACTCTAGGAAAGACCAAAGAGCCCTGAAACGTGGGTGGCCCCACTCTAAGAAAACTCATATCACAAAATCCAAAAATTAAGGGGAAGAAGAAGAGGAAGAAGAAGAAGGAGGAGAAAAAGAAGAAATATGTATGTAGTGTGTGCAACAGAAGCTGCACCAGAAGGTGCTTTTATTTTATACATCAATCAACCAATCAATCCGCCACTCGCTTTGGTTTCATGGGTCACTAACAATGATCCGCCTGGCCCCATTAAAACTAAATCCATTCCACTTAAAAGAATGAAGAAGGAATGATACAGTGAGAACACAGGCATCTGGAATTCCTAAAGAATGGGCGGACCTAGGACCATCAGTGGCTCTTGGACAGCACAAGAGAACCCGGCAGACGTAAACCTCCTGATAGAACAGCACAGACTCACGTGCAAATATTTGCCAAAAACCAAACAAAAAACCCCCAAGCCCCAAACCTACATCAGATCAATTCTCAAGATTTGTCTAATTTGTATAGACTATCAAGAATAAAGGATGGGCCTGGTGGCACGCACCTGTAATCCCAGCGACTCAGGAGGCTGAGGCAGGAGGATTGTGAGTTTGAGACCCACCTTAGCAACTTAGTGAGGCCCTAAGGACTTAGCATGACCCTGTTTCGAAATAAAACATTAAAAAAGGGCTTGGGGATTGGCTAAGTAGTTAAGTGACCCTGGGTTCAATCTCCAGCACAAAAAAAGAAAAAAAGAAAAAGAAAAGTGACTTAAAGACTCATCGATTAACTGCAATGTGTGGCCTCATCTGGATTCTGGGTAAGACAAAATGGGAAAAAAAGGGATTTATATTTGGGAGACGATTAGAAATTTGATGTTATTAAGGAATCGTTGCATAGTTTAGTGGTAATGCTAAAAAAAAAAGGAGTCCTTTTCTTTTGAACTGGGAAACATTGAAATATTTATGAATGAACTGATATGCTTTCTGTTTATAGGTTTAAAAATCAGATAAAAGGAGGAATATGGATAAAGCAGTGGATGGAGCCTGCCCAGCTGGGTTGGAGAGCTGGCTGACACACACATGGGGTTCACTGTACTATTCTAGTCTACCACCATTCTACTCAAACTCTCCGTAGAAAAAGTTCACAGAGAAAGACGGTTCATAAAATTCAGTTTGCCCAAGTGAATGTGGATGGACTGTTCCTTCTGCAGTCCCCAGAGCCAGAGGGCTGGCTCCCAGTTCTGGCCAGAGTCTTTTATCTGGGAAAAGGATGAGTCTTATCTCTTGGGACAAGAAGTGAACTTCCTGAGGGCAGAAGCCCTGAACTCAGTACCTGGCAAAATTGGAAACCGGAAAGTATTTGTAATTGGATAACTAAAACTCTCTGATAGGCAAAATAGAATGGCAGGTTGGTTAATAGGTAGCTATCCCTGTTTCAAATATACTGATCAAAATTATAGCAGCCGGGTGCAGTGGCGCACGCCTGTAAATCCAGGCAGGCTGAGGCAGGAGGATCAGGAATTCAAAGCCAGCCTCAGCAGAAGTGAGGTGCTAAGCAACTCAGTGAGACCCTGTCTCTAAATAAAATACAAAATAGGGCTGGGATGTGGCTCAGTGGTTGAGTGCCCCTGAGTTCAACCCCCTGTACTCTGCCCCCATCAAAAAGAAAGAAAGAAAAAAAGAAAGAAAGAAAATATATAGCAAAAAATGAGTTTTATAAAAGAATGTCATGACTTACAAAAGTTGGCAACTGCATACGATTCCACTTAATAATGCATTACCCAGGTGGGGTGGGCTGGCCGGCCCATAAGAAGTTCAGGAGCTACTAATATTTGGTAGCAGCACTGGTGAAATCTGACTGGTGCCAGACCCTGAGGAACTGTAAGCAACACAGAATGTCCATCACCTTCTCGAGCTGGTTCCTGGATTTTCACCTGCCCACCCTCCTCCTCCCACCTTCGTGACAGATTTCAGAGAACTCCATCCATTCGCAAGAAAATTCATGTCGCCACGTGGATTTTCCTCTGTAGACTGGGGCTCCCCAAGTGGCCTTGCCAATCCAGATGGCAGGGCAGCCTCCCTAGTCTGCACCTCCCTTGGACAAAAACCCATGGGAAGAGGGCTTGTCAGGGGCCCCTGGGGCCACCCAGCCGTGCAACTGGACATATACACTTTGTAAGCACTGGTTTCCAACAGATAAATGTAATCAAGGTTTATATGCTCAGAGAAGCCAACAGGATGGGATTGTTTCACTTGAAAGATCAGAAGAAAATTGTAACTAATGTTGTGGAAAATTACTTTGATATTGCTTTCTTGGTACCGAATCACAATTAGGCTGCTGCGAGAAGTACAGGGAAAGAATAAATGAATAGTAACAAATCAACACAAACAGCTTGTGTCAGGAGCACTTTGTTCGGGGAAAGTAACGTAAGCATTACTTAAAGTTTTATGACTGTGTTTGGTGTGATTTACCTAGAACGTCAAGGTTGCCCATCCCGTGGCCCTTGGTGAGAGTGGTCCACCTGCATTTACCAACAGAAGAACGTGGCTCAAGACCTGAGTGTGTTCCGTGCCTGACTCCGCTGGCTGCAGGGGATGCTCGCCTCAGCCTCACGCCATCCTACGTGCCCTGCCAGCCTGAGGCTCCAAGCTCCTCTCTGAGCACGCCGCCCGGTGGGCCCTCACCCACCCGTAATCCGCACATCTGTGTACTTGCACAGCTGTGCGAGGCACACCAGCAACTGTCACAAGGGACAGGGATCCACTGCCTATAGAAGCAAGTGCTCTGCTTTGCCAGCTGGCTATACCATGGTAGGGCAAATGTTGGGGCCGCCAAGGCACAAACCCACCTGGGAATATACCACTTGTTTCAGAAGTGGCCCACTGAGCCATGCCCCTGTCCCAGGGGAATGCCACAGATACACGCAGGCATTCTCTCCCTGGCTCCTCCCACAGAACACAGGACATCAGGCATCTGGAACCTCTGCCCACGTGTGCATCCCCAACACACACACCAGGGCATGCACTAAGGATGCACAGCGCCCTTTATCCCAAGCAGTATTCAAATGCCCTTCCCCCCTCCCCAGTTTGCTTTGGCACAGACAATACAAAACCATGGGACCAGCTCGGTCTTCCCGATGGCACCATCCTGCTTCACTGACACAGAGTCATCCACTACTGTAGGGCTCCTGAGAGGCTGCACAGTCCCCAGAGGAGCCAGACTGGTCATGCACACTTGCTTCCTCATAAGCCAGGGAACCGAGAGACAGACTTGAGACAGCCCACGGCTAAGGGGGTCGTGCCAGGTGTGTCAGCACTGTGGCCCTCTGGCAGTCTCCTGCCTCTCGTGCTTTCTCGTGATGAAAGGTGCCACTCATTGTGCCTGGTTCACTCTGGCAGCGGCTTCCAGGCCTGAGTGGGCTCTGGGCTCCTTGCTGGTGCCCACGGTCTTCAATCTGTTCGTGGAAGTGCAACAATGGGGAAAGGCGAGAGGAAGGGGTGCAGTTCTGCTCGAAAAGCCCGAGTCTGGAGAGCAGAGGGCGGAACTGCAGGGGCAGCCTCAAGACAGGGTACCCTAGCTCTCACCAAGAACAGGCGCTCCTAGGCCAAGCACCCCCATCCCGTGATACAGGTGACAGGCAGGGGGTGGCACAGAATGCCTAAACCTCTGGCTTCCACTATTCTTCCATCCTGTCCCTGGTTCACAGCCCTGAGCAAGTGGGGGTACATGCGCATGTGTCCTGGAAGGAGGGTTATCTGGGGGTGCATGAGTGTATCCGTGTCCTGGAGCCTGTGAACTGTGAGTAGGGTTCTTCATGGACCCTCTTCTAACAGAAGCTGCTGCGGAGACCTGCTGGTGCTGAGGCCTAGAACCCCTACCTTCCTCTCACTCCAAAGAGCAGCCCTTGGCCTTGGCCCTATGCCCGTGACCTTCAGCCCCACCGTGTCCAGTTGTGGGGGACCTTGCAGAGCTCCGTCTCCACATTCCATCCCCCTGAGATGCCAGAGCCACCCTCCTGCTCTCACCATGCCACCTGTCCCCAAAAGACCTCAGTGCCTCAGGAAGGGTGCCTTCCTCCTCAGTGGGGCACGAGGCACAGCGGGGATAGGAAGCAGGCAGCATGGGTGGCTCTTGGCCTCACAAAGCCAGGTGTTCGGTCCAAGCCACAGGGGCCAGATTCACGGAATCCACAGGGAAACTAGCCTCACTTGGGCAGAATAGGTTCACAGAGGTGTTTTTCAACCTTCAATGTCCTAGACAATGTGCAAGAGGCTCCAAGAGGTGGCAGAACAATCCTGAAGTCCGAGTTTCACCAAAGACAACACCTGGCTGCTATGGATGCCAGAGGCTAGAGCCCTGAGGTTGGTGACTGGGCATCAGACAGAGTATCCCCATGTTGACCCAGATGCCCACCATGGGGAGGCCTGCACCCCAGGTGAGAAAGCAGGAGGCCAGTGACAGTGGGAACAAGTGCAAGGGCTCACCTGGCACCTGCTGGGGGGCGAGCTCCGTGGGGTCCTGCAGGCTGATGAAGAGGAGGAGGCCTGCAGCTCCGAACAGCAGGACGGATGAGAACATGCAGGCCAGCCGCATTGTTCCAGGTCGCAGGGTCATCCAGGGCACACTCAGGGGTCACCTCTTGGGTGTGGGAGGCACTTTCTTCCCTCATCGTCCATACCAGGCATCCATCAGGCTGAGGTCTACAGGCAGAGGGGGAGAAAGAATCACCTCTGAGTTGCAGGACATAGAGGCCCCAGTCACTGCAGTCACCCCATGTAATCAGATCCCCAGCTCTACCCCAGGAACCGAGGTGTGCCCCTTGCACCTTTTCAAGCTGAAGGAGGCTGAAGGAAGTTCTATTGCCACTTGTGGTCAGGACACTGGCTCCCACCAGGGTCTCCTGTATCTGTACTCCCAGGAGAGAGAGACACTCTCCTACTGATGCCTGGGAATTCAGAGGAGAGCCTGAAGACCCACAGTTGAGGACCAGCGGACACCCTCTGGCACTGGCCAACTTCCTTGAGCCTCCCAACGAGTATGTGTGCTCCCTGCCCTGCAGGGGTCTAGGTACAGACAGGAATATGAGTCCTTGTCCCTGGCAACTGGTCCAGTGGATAGATCTGCCTATCCTCTGGCCCCTCTCTACAGGACGTTGGGACAAGGGTCTCCATGGAGCAGGAGGCTCCAGAGCTCAGACACAGATCAATTCTCCCACATCAGGCAGAGCAGTCCTCATTGACAGGAGGGAAAATGGCCTGACAGGATCCAGGCCCCGCTGGACAGTCACACCAGCAGGAGCTGAAGCTCTGGCCCGTCCTTGGCTGTCCCAACACTCAAGGACCATCCCTGTGTCCCCTAACCTTCATCCAGTTCTACTGGCCTGAGCCTAGGGATTCCACTTGCCTTCCACCCAAACAGCCTGCAAGGGAACCTCCCCATCTTAACCCAGGGGAGAGGTTAAGGGGAAGGGGAAGGTACCCAGGCAGCTCCCAGCAGCCTCCAAGACCACAGTAAGGTAGCTGGTCTGGCTCCAAACCAGACGTGCTCCTCGATGCAAGGAGGTTTCCCTGCCCAGGCACTGAGACGGGGGAAACAGCCCCCACCACCATCTGTGGGTCCGGCCTCTGGAGCGTGAGGCAGAAAGTGATAGAAGGAGGCCCTGCCTTCTCCCCTGCCCAGAAAAACACTCCCAAGGACGAGAATGCTTCTCGGGAAAGTTCAGGGCCTGAGGAGTATAAACTGCGGGTTTGGGTTTCTCCCCTCTGCAGTCTCTGTAATTATTTTTTCACTCAGTTAACTTTAATTAACCTGCCTTAGGCCTCCACACGCCTGGTTCCCTGGACTGTGCCGAGCAGGTGCTTCCCACGATCTCCCAGCTTTTATGTTCTGGAGGCAGCACTGAGCTGGGCTCATTTTGTCTCAGGAGCTGGCTCTGGAGTCAGTGGGGGGAAAAAGAAAGACTGCCACTTCCTGGTATCAACCAGGGCCAACCCTGCCCTGCTGGCAGTGTAAAAATGGAGAGCCACATGTCCCCAAGGTTTAGACCCAGAAGCTCCTCATGTGGAGCCAGGGCCTCTCCCCCTCCATGGTGGTCCTGGATGGGACCCCACTGGGGGTCTGAGTCATCATCCTGCAAAGACACAGGTGCAAGTGCAAGTTTCTTTTTTTAAATATTTACTTTTTTAGTTATAGGTGGATACAATATCTTTATTTTATTTTATGTGGTGCTGGGGATCGAACCTAGTGCCTCACGCATGCTAGGCGGGTGCTCTACCTCTGAGCCCCAGCCCCAGCCTGCAAGTGCAGGTTTCTGATGTCACTAAGACAAGGCCATTCAACGCAGCCCCTAGCATGCCCGGATGCCCACAGTGCCAGCCTCCAGCTCCTGGAGAAACATGAGCAACTAAGGCAGAGTTGGATTTCCTCTCTCCCTCCCTGGCTCTGCCTGCCACAAGCAATTGGCTGAACCCCTCAGGATGTCCAGGCAGCCTTGGAAAGGAGATAGAAGGGTGGAAATGACATTTCACACTGATGCAGTGGAGGTCAGACCTTCAGGCAGGGACCAGGAAAGGTAGTTCAAGGTCTCTCTGGACACGTTCATATATGCACCCAGCCCTAGGCATGAGCAGGCACATGCACACTAACACGTATACACACACACACACACACACACACACACACACAATCACTGGTTCCCAGCAAGGCCCCAGCTGGCCATAGTGTTGACACACTTTGTGCAGCCACGTTAGCCTCCTAAGTCAGACACCAGACAGCCAATCTGATTGAGAACGGGTAACCGTAGACACCAAGACCTTTTGTAAGGAGGGAGAAAGGGATGGAGACAGGAAGGACAGAAGAAATGACAAATGATAGCTAGCACACTGAGCTGCCTGGTAAAATAGCTAATAACGTGTCCCCCAATATCTGCCCAAAGACTCCATATGATGAACAAAGGGGTCACAGAAGCATGTGTGATCGTCATCGTGTTTGTTTAGTAGCTGGTACTACAGATGTGGCTACAGGAAGCTGATCGCCCCTCCTCTCCCCAATGTTCTGTCACATTGTCACCACTTGAGCTGGTACAGGCTTCCCCTGTCGATGACTAACGGGTCCTTACTGCTGTGACCTGTTTTAGCTTTCTGAACCTTGCTCACATCAAACCCACTACACGGAGCCAAGCTCCAACCACCCATGTGCCTGACAGCCAGGACAAGGATCACATCCCTGCCCCCAAATCTGGTGAGGAAGAGAACACTGTCCCCTGCCCTGCACCTTCACTGCAACAGGAGAATCAACTGTGCACATTTGTCACTTCTGAGAACCTCCAGGAACACAAGCACCTTGGCCACAGCTAGGAAGCTGGTGTTAGGGCGCCCTGTGGCTTCCCTGTCCAGGCCCCTAACCCCCAGACCCCAGTCTTTCCCTTGGGAACCCTCTTCTCTGTGTTTGCTCTCACTGGTGACCACATGGCCAGCTAACTCCTCAAATGATCAGCCTGCCTTTCCTGATAATCGGCTTGCAAGTCTGGCTGGGTCTGTCATGCCTCAGGAGGGGGCAAACATTCTAGAATCTGCAGAAGACTCCTTGTCCTAAAGGTGAGGAGTGGATGGAAAGTCCCCGGCAGGCCAGAGACTCACACTGCAGGTGCTGTGTGCCTCAGCCTCCATCTTTCCCCTGAGGGTCCTTTTCTACAAAGTCGCAAGATATTTTCGAGACAATGGGGAGATGCCAGTCCAAAGCCATTCTGTCTCTGTCTCTTTCAATCAAGCTACTGCCTGGGGTTAGATGCTATAATCTGTCACAGACCAGAGCTTAGCTGTCCCAGGGCCCCATCTGGACTCAGCTCCCACCTGGGACTGTCCCATTCTCACCACACATGACATCACACTCAGCTCCAGTGACAAGTGCAATCTCCCCTCACCTCTCTTCGTCCTTTCTAAGATTGACAAACAATAAGAAAATTCAAATGATTGGGTAGAGAAGGGGAAGGCTTAAGGCAAGAAAAATACGCAGCCCTTTTGAGTTTCCGGAGGCACTTGCCCTCCTCAAAATTCCTGATCCTCCCAACGGCTTCTCTCCCCAAGGCCTGAATGGCATCGCCAATTTTTACTTTAAGAAGAAGAAGGAAAAAAAGATCAAATTAATCTTGTAAACACCTCCTGGGACACAGGGCAGGGCCAATGATTCCTCCCATTTCCTTATTTATCTGATTTAAATTTTTGTCATTTTGAAGAAATTGACTTCAGGGCACAAGCAAGGACTTGGGAATCGGGCCAAAATACACGCACCTCCAGTGGCGACAGCCGGACGCACGGACGGCTCCAAGGACATGCTTGGCTGCAGCTGCTCCAAGGCCTGGACACTGGCCACAATCACCCAGAGGACCCTCTGGCTGTGGGAAGCCACCCCAACATCCTGCTCCAGACAGCCTGGGTACACCCACGTGGTCAGCAAGCCCCAGGCCCAGGAAAGTTCTCTGTCCGTCTTTCTCCTCCTCACACGGGCGGGAGCGAACAATGACGTCCCTCCCGGCTGAGGGCTCCAGGAGAAGCTGCTCGTTGGGAGAGAGGCTGCTATGGCAACTTGAGGAGAATGGAACCAGGCACTGCCGTCACCTTGAATCCGGCACCGTGCCTTCCTCCGCGGCAGCCTAGGGGACCTGGCGCCCAGCTCTCCCCCTCCCTCGCCGGAGCGGGGCACTGGCAGCTGACCCCGGCTTTCCTCCTCAGCCTCCTGGCCTTGGAAACTCATCTGCTCCTCGCTGAACGGAGTACACAGCCCAGTCCCCCGAGAGTACCACCTCCATCTGTTTTGTCAGACTAGTTCTTCCATGTGTGCGGCTCCGGCTTACTTCTGAGATGGGGCTCTTCTTGATTTCAGCTCATTAAAATCCTGCAGCTAATTAAAACCGCTCTAACGGCGGCAGCAGCGGCAAACTCTGGGACGAGTCCCTCCAGTTTTTTATGCGTAGGCATAAAGTTGCAATGCTCTCGGAGGATGACGGATGGCTGCAAGCGCTAGGATTCCGAGGCGGGGCTGGAGACTCGGAACTGCTCCTGCCCTGCCACCCGCTGGGGCTGGGGAATGCTGGCCTGGGTCCTGAAATCCTCAGGGCCCAGCCATGCACACACCTGGGCCTGTCCAGCTGCACCCGGATCCTGGGGGGACAGTATTCACCTGCCGTCCACTCTACTACCACAGCACAGGATCCCCTTCAATTCTCTTATGATTTCTGTGGGGCAGAACAAGGGCATCCTAGGGTGTAAATCAGGCTCAAATACCCCCAGAGCCTTGCCCTGGAACTCCGATCCCCTGCCACCAAGGAACACTGCAGCCCCGCATCCCACTATCCCGGACACAAAGAAGAGCTACCTGAAGGTTAAGGATGGAAATGCGCAGCTGCAGTGAGAGGGTCCTGAGGGCCTGACCACAGAGCCACGGGACACAAGGCCACCAATTGCT
Organism: Tamias sibiricus; assembly: GCA_025594165.1. Lineage (NCBI taxonomy): Eukaryota > Metazoa > Chordata > Mammalia > Rodentia > Sciuridae > Tamias > Tamias sibiricus. The sequence continues at coordinate 44,453,251 of CM046672.1, read as the reverse complement.
GCCAGAGGTAGAACCAGACCATGGATACCATCTCTGCCCAGGACTTACATGCTCAGGCATTTTACACCAGTGGGACAGAGTAGGGGTAGTAATTCTCCAGGAAGGGAAATGGAGTGCCTCTTCACCCCCACCCTAGCAGTCTGGAATGCCCACTCAGCACCCCAAATCCCCTAAGCCTGGGAGCCTTGATGCTGACCCTGCTCCCCCATGTGCTTATCACCAGGCTCAGACTCAGAGCCGTGGGCACTGCTTCTGAGCCTTTCCTCATCTTTGTATTCCCAGCACTTAGCACAGAGCCTGGCACAAGGAAAGTGATCAATAACCTGTGCCGCATGTGGAATGAGCGCGAGTTAATAGATGGAAGTGTTGGGGGCCATTGGGAGAGAGGCACTCCATTGAACTTGGAATTTTAAAAAGGTCATTTATGTTTCAGGGAGCTGTGTGTTTGTTTTGATCAGGTTTGGGATGGAATCAGGTCCAAAGAGTAGCCCAACCCAATGATGGGAAAAGAGGCAGGAAGTAAGCTCCACCCCACCCCATTCCTGCCCCAGGAACCTGATGGAGCCTGACAGCTCAAATATACTCAAGGCACAGTCTCCACCCAAACCCCACTTTTGAATCCTCATGCTGGGAGGAGAGATTGCTGATCAGGAAGCTTGAAGACTAATATGTATTTAAAAGGCAAATCTCTCTCTATATATTTGTATATTAACATGTATAGTACACACACAAACATATACACAAGTCATTTGGATGCTGGAAAACTGATCCTCTCCAAACCTTTCCAATACCACGGGATGATAGGAAACCTCCAAACAAAATTACAGTTTTCCCAGGTTGACCAGAAGTCGATGAAAGCAAACCTTGTACAACATGGGTGACCCTGAAAGACATGCTAAGTGAGACAAGCCAATTGCAAAAAGACTATACTACACGATTCCATTTATATGCGGTACCGAGAGTTGTCAAATTCACAGAGACAGCAAGTAAAATAGAGGCTGCCAGGGGCTAGGAGGCCAGACAGGTAGCTATGATTTAATGGGTACAGAGTTTAAGTTTGGAAAGACAAAAAGTTTTGGAGATGAAAAAAAAGGTGAGGATATACTGAAGGCTACTGATCTGTACACTGATAAATGGTTAAAAATTGGTAAATTATATAGAAAAAAATTAATGAGCAGCTTGAAATAAGCAGTGGGTATCATGGGCTGGACACCAGGCTCAGAGCAGGGAGCTCTGGTTCTGGACTGGCTTCCCCTCCTACCAGCTGCACAAGCCTCATAACTTGATTCTCCTTATCTTGGACTCAGTCCTCCTCCAAAATATCTACTGCAGAGGATCTTCCAACTGCTTTGAAGCTCTGCTGTGAGACAAATGTCTTAGAAAACAGAAAGGCACCTTGCGAATTCCATTTGCATGATGCTACTTTCAGGCAGAGCAGGTGGTCCTGTGGAGAGTGTCCCTTACCCACACCTGTCACCTGTTTCGCACCATGGATCCAGGCCACTGCCTTCCCATGGCCTCAGGAAGACTTCCAGGGGGCATATCCCAGAGTTCTACACCCTGAGAGGTGCTGTTCCAAAGACAGCAGGTTCCCTATGGACCAAAGAAGCCTGCCAAGCTGTCCCCCTTCATGACAACTCTGTCCTTGTTTGAGGGACAAGGCCCTGCTGCAGGAATTGTATACTCAGGTTCTTTCTCATTTGCAAAGCCCCCACCTCAGGCCAGCCTGGCTAAGGTGAATCCCACCTAGGGGACCATTCCTCGGTGTGTGAACTTTTACCCTGAGCCTGCTGAGGCAGTGTCCCTTATAACGACAGAAATCATTTAGAGGCAGAAATCTACACAGGGTTAATGATAGGGATCCTACAATATCTACAGCCACCCTTTCCATTTAAAATTCTTTAATTTTTAAAGAACTTCAAAGGGAAACCTAGGGACCCATGTGGTGATGGAAATGTCCTCTATCTTGACTGTATCAATGTCAATATCCTGGTTGTGATATCGTACCACAGTTTTGCACAACATTACAATAGGGGGACACCATGTAAAGACTTCACCTGGTTACTCTGCACTCTTTCTTACAACTGTATGTGAATACATAATTATCTCAAAATAAAAAGTTTTGAAGAATCAAGAACTTAAAAATAAAAATCACTGGCCTTTCAGCTCATGCATAATGGAAGCAGATTCTAATGTTGTACACGTAAATAATAGATAACCATTTTCATAGATCAGTGCCATCCCCTGTTGTATAAGAAACATTTTAAAGTTAAGGGACTATGTGCCTTTAATAAGAAAATTTGATGTGTTAGCAACTACTGGTTGATCTTTGTGCATTTTTCAATTGCAAATTGCACTTTAAAAATGCAAACAATTATTAATATTGATTCGGACTAAAACAATATTGAAATTCAATATATTTCCAGCTCTTTTATGAATTACCCTGTGGATACGTGGTGATTATGATAGAAGAGTATTTGCATGCTCAATTTCTTTTCAGTGAGGATCCTTGAAGAGGGCTGACGTGATCCATGGATAATGAACTTCACAGGGACAAGACTGGCTCTGGAGTCCTCGGCCAGGATCTCTGATTTAGACAGAGGATAGACTTTGAGCTGCCACTTTCTTTGCTGGGATTTTCCCAAACCGGTCTTACAGAACACGGGTGCTAAACACCTGCTCAAGGCCTAGAATAGGATTTCAGTTTTTAGAGGCAGGCTTGGGAAAGGAACAGATATTTATCACGCTCTGTTCATGTTTCAGGATACACAGGACACTACAGACACATCCCATTTAGCGTTCACACGATAACCTCTTGAAGTCAAAATCATTATCCTTATTTATCACAGGTTTGGTTCTCTGTAAGGAGATGCTGAGATGTAGTTCGGGGGTACAAGATGTTTATTAAGAATCAACACCTGTGAAGGGAAAAGAAGAAGACAAAGTAGACAGGAGAAGCTCTGGAGTGAGTACAGCTTTCAGAGTATCTGGCAGCAGGCAAAAAGGGCTATATCTTTAAATCTCCAGAATCTTCCATAGCTGGATGTGAGTTGACCAGGGCAAGGTCTGACCTCGGATGAGGCAGTTTGCCACAGCTGAGGCATGTCCTGAAGGAGCTGACAGCTGAGTCTGGCTGCTGACCACATGTCCTATGGGTGGTCAGCAAGTTCTCCCTGGAAAGGAATCCAGGCAGCATGTCTCAAAGCCCACCTCTGTTGCACAGCTGACAAAATTAAGACCCAAGGAGACTAAACATGCCAAGGTTACAAAGTAAATAAGAGCCATCCCCCATCTGTCTAACTCAAATCCTCTCTCTCTCTCTCTCCATTCCAGCCACTGCTTTTCCCAAACAAAAGCTTAGATAAGACGGTCCTGACCTTCAGTTACTGAGACATGAAGGTTTGGAAGTCTCTAGAGGAATATGCAGAAAGTAAGCAAATAAACTCTCCTCCACCTCCCTGCCAACACAAAGGCATACATGCACTATGTGTACACGCATGCATGCACACACACACACTTGCTTCTTGACAATTATCTCAAGAAGGTGGGGACATGGATTATTTGGGTTAAGAACTCCCCTGACAGTACAGCCTGGAGACCATCTCCCCCAGTAGGGCCCTCGGATCTTGCCAAGAGCAGCCAAGGATGCTTGATGCTGCACGGCCAGCCTCTTTTTCCTTTTAGAAAGCACTGAGCTATTCACATTTTCCAGCTGCTCTGACATCCACAGCCTCAGCAGGGAAAATTATAGGGAAGAAAAAAAAATTGCATATTTACTTCTCAAAATTGAAAGTTGGGGTATAAAATGAATAGAAAGGAGTGTGTAGTAAACCCCAAGTGCCCTGGCCCCTGGCAGGGTGCAGTTGCCTTCAAGCTGCCAATAGCAATCCAGAGACTCCAGAGGAAAAGAAAAGGGCAAGGAGGTTTGGCTTCTTTCCAGGGAATCCCTTTCCCTGTGGTTGGCATTAGGAGGCCCCAGAGGACTTGTCTTTGTGTTTCCAGTTCCAACTGTGCCTGGCACAGAGCAGGTGCTTGGACAGTGTGTGATGAGCAGAAAGACCTGGAGGACGGTGAAGGTGAAGCGCAGCTCCTATAATCAGGAATGTTCCATGTGCCTGTATCCATGCGTGATCACCCCCTTTGCAAGCAGGCTGGCCTTTCTAAGCTGGCTCCAGTAGTGACCACTGCATTCTTGATGCCTAACCACTCCAGAGTGATTTTTCTCTGGAGCTTACCTCTGAACAGGCTGTTCTCTTCCAATCTGAAGGACTCAAGTACTAAGAAGATGGCAGAACAATCAAGCCTCCTGGCCCTCTCCTGGTTGCTGTTGCTCTGTGGCCACAGGATGGGGTCAGGTTTCAGTGACCTGGAAATTCTTTTCTTTTCTTTTTTTTTTTTTTTTTTTTTTTTTTTTTGGTACCAGGGATTGAATTCAGGGGCACTCGACCACTGGGCCACATCCCCAGCCCTTTTTTTGTATTTTATTAGAGACAGGGTCTCACTGAGTTGCTAAGTGCCTCACCATTGCTGAGGCTGGCTTTGAACTCGTGATCCTCCTGACTCAGCCTCCCAAGTGCTGGGATTACAGGCATGAGCCACCGTGCCCAGCTCAGTGACCTGGAAATTCTAATGCATGGGTAACCATGAGAAAGAAGCCTGCCTCTTCCATGGTTCCACCTCATATCATCCTCCAGCTGGTATCTTCTTTTCCAAGTCCTCTTTCCCCCAACTGATCCCTTTGTGCCCCCTTCTTTCTCCACAGGATGTTGAAAAGACAGAAATTTGGGCCTTCCTTAACCTCCTCCCTTCTCCCCCTCCATCCAGCCACAGACTCAGAAAGCCTTCTGAGCTCAGGTTCTGTCTCTCCTTCTCCACCCCTTGGTGCTACACAGATTCAGCACTTAGGGCCTGGACAGCTCCCTGCTTTTGTAAAGATCCTGCAGTACATTTGTGGTCAATCTGGTCAAACTATCTGAGGGCTCCATTCGCCCAATGTCCTGAGTTCTTCAAACATCCCTGTGTGACTCGCAAGCAATCTGAGGATCGAGTCTGCTAACCTCTCACCCCCAGTCTCATCTCTCACCATTCCCTAGTAGCCCCCCCAGGCCACCTCCCATGGATTCCTGAACCCTGGGCTTTCCTCTAACACAGGTAATGGTAAGAGGATAGTGTAGAGAAGACAGCCCCAGGCTCCAGGTATCTGATACTCAGCACTACATTTTCTCACTGGGTGACTTGGAGCATCATCTTGTCACAGTTCTGAGCTTCATTTTTCCAGACCAATAAGTAGATCCTTTGTGGACTGGCACCACGGGGCTATTGGTGAAGATTCCTGCTGTGATGGGTAGCTGTCCTGGAGTAAAGGGAAGAGGTTCAGGGCAGGCAGATGTGCTGCTGGGACCTAGTGCTCTCTCTGCAAAGGACCCACTCCTTCACAGCTGGTCTTGCCTTTTTTTTTTTTTTTTTTTTTTTGTTACAGGGATTGAACTCAGGGGCACTCAATCACTGGGCCACATCCCCAGCCCTTTTTTGTATTTAATTAGAGACAGGGTCTCACTGAGTTGCTAAGTGCTTCGCCATTGTTGAGGCTGGATTTGAACTCGTGATCCTCCTGCCTCAGCCTCCCAAGTGCTGGGATTACAGGCGTGCGCCACCGTGCCCGGCTTGGTCTTGCCTTCTTTATAAATGGCTTTGATGACTTCTTTGCTTATCCTGAACAACACACAAGGGGGTCTAGCTTGTCTCTCTCCATTAACCTGCAACCTCTTTCCTACTGTCTTGAGTGCTGGACATGCTTACCACTCAGCCTTAAGGACACAGGTAGAAAAGATCCTGGGTGTGGTACCCCATGGTATATGTTTGCCTGGCCAGGGTGGTGGGACAAGGCAGCCCTGAGCTGACTGGGAGCATTTTAAAATAGAATGGCATCCACACAGGCCCCGTGCTTGTGCCCTTGTACCACCTTGTCATCTGATCACATATGGGGCTGCTTGAGCCCTGACTTCTTAAAAGATTGCCAAAAAGAGGAAGAAAGACAGGTAGAAACATGAATTTTTATGACGGGAACCAAAGCGGTCAATTGCTGATCTTTAGTGAGCACCTGTCTGAAGAAGCCCATTTCCTATAACAACCATATGACCCTTTTATAATGAAAATTATTTTTTAAAGTAACATATCAAATAGCCACCTGCAGCAGATCCAGAACTTCAGATCTGCCAATTTGGAAACCTGGATTTCTGACTTAAAGTTTCTGATTCTCAAATTGGCAAGTAATGCACATTTAAAAAACCTACTCAAGGGGCTGGGGGCATAGCTCAGTGGTAAAGCACATGCTTAGCATGCACAATCCTGAAAGGAAGAAAGAGAGAGGGACGGAGGAGGGGAGGCAGGATAACCTGCTTGAGCCAATCATAATTTATGGTCCCCCCCCAATGCCACCCTTGCTATGAAAAACAAGGGAGCCTGGATCGTGAAATGGCAATAATCCCTGGGTTTGAAACTGGTCCAAAGGCTCTTGTGCAAAGTTAGCTGAGCAGAGGCAAAGCTACCTTTGCCTCCCTGATCTGTGAGCTGCTGGGGTGAAGAGCAGCTGCAGTGGCCTTGCTGGTCAGCAGCTGGCTCCTACGGCTCTGTCATCCAACGGCACTGGTATAGAAACATGGGCTTTAGCACAAGGCAGCTGCCTCTGCCTGGAGGACAGTCACTGTAGTGGGACAGAGGAGTGTGGCACAGTGCAGCTCTGCCTCCTTCTCTCCACCTATTGTGTTACGTGTGTGTGTGTGTGTGTGTGTGTGTGTGTGTGTATGTGTGTGTGTGAGACCTTTCTTGGAATCTGACCTTCCTTGGAAGTAGGGACATCACTGAATATTAGTTAAGATGAGGTCATACTGGAGTACAGTGAGCCCCTAATCCGAAAACTGGTATCCTTACAAAAGGGAAACTGAACACAGATGCGTACAGATGCAGGGATAAAGAGAGAATCTTTTGTGTCCCATGGCTCTGTGCTGGGTGTCTGTGTGCTGGGCTGAGCAGGGGCTGAGTGGACACTGTGCGCATACATTGTTTCAGAACCACCCATTCCTGTCTGTGGCCACCAGCTAGGAGCAGTCCTTTGGCAGCCAGGCCCCATCTTGCTCCTGGCCACCAGGAGAATGGCCCTAAACTGCCCTCACCCAGCTCAGTGATGCCACCTTCCATTTGGTGGCTGCTCGAGGTCAGGCTCCTTCCTGGCAGAGGACAGTGAGGCTCTCTTCTTCACCCAGCCTGGAGGATGGTGAAAGGTGGTGGGAGGGTGGCCTGGGTTGGGAGGGCTCGGGAGTGGCAGCTCAGCAGGGCCATCTGCCATCTGTGCCTCCACTCCACTCTCTGCTCTGTCCCCTCTCTGCCTTGGGGTGCATCACTCTGGTGACCCCTGGGAATTGGAAGCTAATTTTCCACGATCATTAGTGATGGAAAGACCTCAGGTTCTGCCTTTAATTAAAGTCAAGCGCGGGGCCGAGGAGAAGCGCTGCATGCAGACATCCTCGTCTCGCTTGTAAAAGCCATATGCAAATAATTAAGCAAGGCATGGAAGCCATAATTAAAAATTTCACAAACCCCCTCATTAGCCGAGCAGTCTGCACAGAGAAGCAGGACCGAGTTCCTCCCCCATGCCGATGGCAGCTCTTGCAGATGGTTAATTGGGGCTGGGGGGAGCAGTAGGCCACACCTAGGTGACAGTGCACCTGGCAACGAGCTGGCAGGGCTCCTGGCCTCCTAGGCCAGCAGCAATGACTGCCACCTCCATCTAGGAAGCCTCTTAGCCAGAGTCAGGGCTCCCAGAGCAAAATAAGTCAATCAATTCCTTTATCCCAAAGCAAGGAGCCACCACTATACAGGACCCTGGTCCTAAATTTCTCTACCCCTCTGTCCCTAGCCCTAATTTATGCACAGCTGGGATGCAATAACGAAAGAGAGAAGGCTTTTAGCTAAAGACTAGAGACTAGGTGTGGTGGTGCACACCTGTAATCCCAGCAGCTCCAGAGGCTGAGACAGGAGGATCACAAGGTCAAAGCCAGCCTCAGTAACTTAGCAAGACCCTTCCTCAAATTAAAAAAATAAAAAGGGTTGGGGATGTGGCTCAGTGATTAAGCGCCCCTGGGTTCAATTCCTGGCACCAAGAAAAAGAAAAATTGAAATCCCTCCAGCTGAACTCCCCAAAGTGTGCCCAGGAGGGAGGCAGGCTCAGCAGACCCCTTCTCTCTGCTGGTAACTGTGTGTCCTGAGGCCTTTCAAACCCCTTCCACAAGGGTAGATGTCCCTAGGCCCTGTGGTCACTGCACACATTGACCCACCTCAAGTCAAAGACCCTGGGCAGGACATACCCACCCACACACCCAAAAGCACTCTCGGCACCAGCTGTAATCAGCCTCTCCACAACGAGGGGAGGGTGGGATGGGAGGGAAATGTGTTGGACCTCCCTGTTCTGGACTTTCTCTGGTCCCTTCTCCCCCAGCCACCAAGGGTCACAGGCTGTCACCTCAGCCCCCACAGACATGTGGTTCACCTCATGTCAGCAACTGATCCTGCCAGGCAAATCCGGCAGGCATAATCTCCACCCGCTCATTGACATTTCCAAATGAATATTCACTCGTCCCAATCACGGCCACTTGTTTTTCATCCGGTCTGATCAATGGCACTCCTCAAAAGGGATCATGGCCAGAGGCATTGATCGACATCCGGGAAGCAGCCTGGCATGTGCAGGGACCAGATGTGTCCTCCCAGGCGTGAGACTCGGATATTGGTCAATTCACCTCAACCACAGACAGCCCTGCCCTGGGCGGGCCCGGAGCTTTCACGCAGCCAAGACTCGGTCCCCTCCAGCGTCGTACATGTGAACGGGAAGTGATTACAAACGAGTCCAGAAAGAGGACCTTACGGGACTGCAGGGAGTCTCCGAGCGGAGTCTGTCCTGCTGGGGTGCCTCCAGACCCCAAGGACTCCTCCCTGTGACACCCTCATCCAGGTCTTTGAATTTGCCCCCTTGTGGGTCAAGCCCCACCCTTCCTGGCGGCTCAGAAAACATCATTTCTCTCTCTGTCTCTTCTCTGTCACACAGAGAGGACCCTCTGCCAGACACCACCCTAGGCATCCAGCTCTTAGAAGCTGGCGCTGGGCAGTCTCGATCCTGGCTGACGGTCCCTGAGTTTCTCGCCCGTCCGAGCACACGTGTGACAGGCTGCACAGGGCTCCCTGCTGGTCAGAGCCCCTGCCCCACCTCTCTTCCTGACCCTCTTCACCTTCCTTGCTTCCAAGGCGTCCACCAAAGAACCTCCGGTTCTAACCACCCATACCAGGTACAGGTTGAGCATCCCTAGTCTCAAAATCTCAAATCTAAAATGCTCCAAACCCCAAACCTTCTTGGATGCCCGCACAATGCCACGAGTGGAAAATTCCACACCACAAAACTTTGCTTCACACACAAAATTAATCAAAAACATGGTATAAAAATACTTTCAGCCTATGGGTATAAAGTGTATATGAAAGATAAATGAATTTTGTGCTTAGACTTGGGTCTCATCCCCAAGATATCTCATTATATAAATGCAAATATTCCAAAATCTGAAAAATTTAGGAATCCAAAACACTTCTGGTCTCAAGCATTTTACATGAGGGATGCTTATCCTGTAGTACACAAAAACAAAGCAATACATTTGGATGAGGAAGTGGATTATCCCACTTACACAAATCATACATAAAATTTGCTTTCTGTGCGTGTGTGTGTGTGTGTGTGTGTGTGGTGCTGGAGATTGAACCCTAGGCCTCACATGTGGCAGGAAAGCACTCTATCACTGAGCTAATATCCAATCTCTGACTGTTTGATTTTTTAAAATTTATTATAAAACATTTCAGATATACAAAATATGCATATATATATATACATATGTATATATGTATACACACACATAGTACATTCAGCATCCAGCTTAAAAAAATAAAACAATTACCAATATTTGGAGTTGCCTTGGATTCCTCCTATTGCTTCCCTATTTCTTACTTCCAGAGGTAACCCATCCATATGATAAATATTTAATGAACACCTACTACAAGCCTGGCATTAATGGAGGCAACTAGGATCCATCAGTGAAAGATCCTGCCCTCACAGAACTCTATTTCAACCAGGAGAGAGGCAGACACTATAATAAACATAATAAACTAGTAAATTATATATATCACTAGAAGGTGATCAATACTATAGAGAAAAAAAAACCAGAGCAGAGTGAAGGGGTGGTCAAGGCTTGAGGCTATAGGTACAGTCTCAGGACCTAAGTATGTGAGAGTCCTTATTGAGAAGGTGCCATTTGTACCATGTGAATACCTAGGGAATAGCCTGTGCAAAGGCCCTGGGGTGGGGGCCTTCTTAATACCTAGTATGTCTGGAAAGAAGTGAACACAAGGAGAATCAAAGGTGACGTGATTTAAGGGGGAAAGGGGCCAATCCCATGGGCCATTGCAAAGATTCTGGCTTTGTCTCTGAGTAACACAAGAGCAGAGGAAGGACATGATATAATGTGGATTTTGGCAGGATCCCTATGGCCATTCAAATATGCAAGGGGTGAGAGACCCCAGTCATGATGTGGAAAGCTGTACCTGCTAGTCTTATGTGAGAACTGGTGCTTTTAGTGGAGGACTTTATTTTGATGTTGGAAAGCACACATTGTTTACTTTGATGCTGTGATATCTATGGGTATCTTGGGTCTACTTTCTGGCCAGGAACTTTTGCTGGAATGGATATTCTGGATCCTGTAAAAACTATAAGTCACTCTTATCAGCAGACCTGGCCCTCCCTGCTCTTTTTCCCAGTCAGAAGCTTAGGAACCCTAGCTGCCCACTATATGTATGTAAAATGGAACTGCAGGACAGACAGTGATGACCGGAGGTGGGGTGGGGGCTTGGAGCTGCCAGGCTACCTGGACCCAAACTCTGGCCCCACCACTTAGCAGCTATGTTACTTACTCTGGGCAAGTTACTTAACCTCTCTGTGCCTCAGTATTCTCATCTGCAAAATGAGCACAACAATGGCTTCCAGCTGCCTTGCAAGACTGTCATGAGTACTCCGGGGACAGTCCGAGTGATGCTCCTGGAGCACTACATGGCTCCTCGGGGTGCTTGATCATGTGGGCGATCATGCTGGGGAAGACGAACGGAGCTCCCCAGTCCTTCTCTCTCAGGCAACTCCGTCATCCTGGAGCTGGCAAGGTCTGATGGCCTGCAAGAAACAGGAGCTGTGGAAGCTTCTAGGGAGGTCTCCAGGAAATGTCCCATGAGCACAGAAAAAATGTGACATTCCTGGAAAGGGCTTCCAGGAAACTGGCCCTGGAGCACTTCACCAAGAACGGAGGGGGGGGGAGCTGCCCACTCTTGGCACTCTGCTCTGCAGCCGGCGCTGGCCTCAGGCTACCTCGACTGGCATGTGTCCTGACGAGCAATGGGGTTGGTATTTATTTGTAAGTTCCGTGCTCACAAAGCTAGTTCAATCACATCTGCTGAGTGTGCTGAGCGCCATCCAGGATGATCAATTTGGAAAGTCTGATGCAGCTGCTTTTTTCCCCGATGATTAAACTTACGGCAACCTTCAGCCCATACCTGTGCCCCTCACCTTTGACAATTTAAGTTCAGCTCAGATGAACCCAGTGGTGCAATTTGAATTCATTGGTCTTCGACTTCACAGCATCAGGAAGATAGCACAGCACCCAGCGCACTGGGGGTTTTTGTTTGGTTGGGTTTTTTTTGTTGTTGTTGTTTTGGATTTTTTTTCTTTTCTTCTTACATAATTAATTACTTTGTTCACAAGGTTGAAGTCTACTAAAAGAAATTTGGCAAAATGCTAGAAGCTGGCACTTGGCAGGAAATGACAGTATATTTTGAAAATACTTGTAAAGTTTTTTTTTTTTTTTTTTCTCCTGTGTTCACACACAGGGACACATACAACATAGTTTTCTTGAATTCAGCATTGCTGGAAAAAGCTTGGAAGTCTAATATTATTTTCTAATTCAGCTCTTTTACTTCGAAGAAATCTGACTCCAGTTCAGAGACATAATCAATTCTATTGGCGGTCTCCAAGGCTTAAGAAAACAAGATTTTTCTCTTTTTTTAAAGATATTTTTTAATTGACATATTGTGCGTGTTCATGGGGTACAGTGTGACATTTCAATACATGTTACAGTGTGTAATGATCAGACCTGGGTAATTGGCATATCCATTGACTCAGACATTTATCATTCTTTGTGTTAGGACTCAAAAAAAATCCTCTCCACTAGCTATTTTGAAATAGACAATTAATTGTTGTCATCCATTATTATCTTACTGTGCTACAGAACATTAGAAGTTATTCTTCCTACCCAGATGTACCCCAACACCCCAGCATTTTCTTAATGATATCTTTTTTTTTTTTTTTTTGGTACCATGGATTGAACCCAGGGGTGCTTAACCATTGAGCCACATTCCCAGCCTTTTTTATGTTTTATTTTGAGACAGAATCTTGCTAAGTTGTTCAAGGCCTTGGCAAATTGTTGAGGCTGGCTTTGAACTTGTAATTGAGTTGCTGGGATTATAGGTGTGTGCCACCACTCCCGGCAATGACAGTGCCTTTAACCATATATCACATATACCTGGGCACTTGCTTGTGGTTTCCCTCCCATCCATTCACCACAGATAATAGGCAATAATAGGTTTAACCTTTTGCAAAACTTGAAGTCCTCACTCAGTCCCATTTGGTGAGATGCTTCACAAAGAAGTCCTCGGGGCTCCCTTCTGAGTTTCTTGGCCAAATCAAGGTCCAGTTGCCCTCAATGCAGGTTTCATGGGAGTTTCCCAAGAAGGTGAGGATTTATATCATTTAGGATTGTGATTTTTGTACAGATGGGTGATGGGCATTTGGGATCCCAGTGAGATGTCCCATTGCTAATTTCTCTCATGGGAAGCAGAGAAAGAACTTCACAGAAAGAAACCAAAACCACTTAGGTTTGGGAATCAATTTCACTATTGAAGTCATGATGGTGGTGCAGTATCCAGAATTTGCCAACACCCCCAAAGAAAGTATGCTCCAGCTTTGCAAAAGACATCCATCCATCCTTGATAGGAGCTTCATGCACCATCATCAGCTTCCCCAAAAGGGATGAAGAAAGCAAAAACAAGAGTCCTGATGCTTGTGCTTATTTTTGGATGCCACTGGCCCCTCTGTAGCCTGCAGCCAGAAACAGAGGGTGTGTCAGGCCAGGCATCCACACTGGTGCTCTAAGACGCAGACAAGTGTACGTGTGTGTGTATCTGTCTAACACACAGAGTCAGGTACCAGCACAGCATACATGTACCCATGGCTGATGGAAATAATCCTACCTGGGAGGCCTTTGGGACTCCCTGTCATAGTGTCAGGACCAACTTCCACTCTTATAAAGGATAACACTGAAAATGTGACATAAATAAGTTTTCCAAGTCCATTTTTGAGCTCCGCTGTTGTGAATGTACAGAAATCAAACTTTTCCTCAGAGCATGTATTCATCTTCAAACAGAAAACACTTACATTTATGACACATAATGGGAACCACAGTATAAATGGCAACACAAACATAGAACGACAGTCCAGAATGTACCTAACACAAGTGCTAGAGAACAAAATCTCTTACTCAAGATTCTGTAGAGCCCTACTTACCAGGAAAATGAAGAAAAGATTTACCTTCTATGTTTGATTATAAAAACATCATTTCCTATCTTGAACTCCTCCAACAAAACCTCTCCAGTTATTAAATATTCTTTTTCAAGCTTTACAAATCCTCCTTTCCCTCCCCAGAGATTCTGAGACACCTGCCTGAAGTTCCCCTGATCTGTTTCTCGTCTCCTCCATCTCTTGGGAGAGCTACTGCACTTCTCAACCACCTCTGGGGAGAGAATGGTAAGACAATTCCACTTGTTTTTCCAAAGACTAATTGCTCGAAGGCCACCCTTCCCTGCTCACAAACCATGGCACCTCACCTCTTTCCGTTTCAGACATCTATGGACCAAGCCCCACCATCCAATATGGCGGAGGCTGTGGGTTCTCCCAGCCCAGTGATGAGGAAGGCTGGTGAAGGCTCCCAAAAAGAAAGCATGATTTTAAGCAGCATGCACACAGCATGGAAAACCCAGGGTCCCTGAGCGATAAGCCTCCATCCCTTGGCAACAGTCACTCAGATGCAGTTTAGTTTAATTCCTTTCCACACCAGCATGCATGGCAGCCTTCCTACATATAATACCAGAAGGACCAGAGTCATGGGGTTGAAGGGACCTCAGAATTGTCCTTTCTCAAGCAGAGATAAGATGGAAAACCAAGTGTCAGATTTGCTCTCTGACACATGTGGGGTTATGCCCACTCTCCGCCGTAGGTCTTCTTGTTTTAGGATGATATGAAGTGACTCTAAAAATGGCCAACATTTCTCCCCCGACACAAGAGCATAAATCACTACGTCTTTGGTGCTTTCTTTGTGGTATTGATTTTTTCCGAGAATGAAGGCAGATGGTTCCGATATGGCATCATCTAATATTCCCCCAGCTTGATTTATAGATTTCTTTGTGCATTACCTGAACATAAACGAGTCTTGCATTATTTCCTGCACACTTGTCAAATTAAGGTAAGATATTCTTGTTGACCTTTAAACCTCAAAATACATAAATAAACGTGTCGGAGATATTTTCCAGCAAGCATTAAAACGAGCTAGGTCCTCGGATGCCAATTAAGAGGATGTAATTATTAAGGGGATTGTCGTCTGTGCTGCGGGTAATGATTTAATTTTAGTTTTAATGCATTCGCTCAATGGAGGAAAAGAAAATAAGCTGGTTACGAATCATCTTGTGAAAGAGAGGAGAACAACTTGGCACCATTTGTTCCCTAATTTACCAAAACGGGAAGGAGCTGGGGGTGCTTGGCACCCGGGCTTTCCAGAAGGGAAGAACGTTTCTCAGAAGGTGCAGAAGGAAGAGGCACTGGCAGGAACCAAAATAGACACAAGGTGGCCGTTTGCTGCGATGTTACCAAACAGAGCCCGTGCCAGCCAGCGCACTGGGCTGCGTGAGGGTGTGAATTGGATCTGACTCTGGGCAGGGAAGAATTCCACTCAGGGGCGGCACCAAGCCTTTCTGCTATGCCGTTTCTTACCACTGCCCTTCCCGTGGCCAGGCCTGGACCCAGGGAAAGTGTCCCTGAGTAGCCCCGTCTGCTGGGACACAAAGGAATGCTGGCAGCAGTACCTCCATCTGCAAACACTGTTACTAAAGGTGAGACGATGCCGGCTGCACCCACCTGGGCGAGCGTCAGTGTGTCCAAACCTAGGTACACTTGTGTATGTGCACACCCGTGTCTGCGACCACATGAAGCCTGGCCTACGAGGCTGGCTTTGGCATCCCCAGGGTCTTCTTCAGAAAAATACCACTTAACAATCAACCTCTGACAAAGTCTGTCTTCAAACTGAAGACAGCAGAAGGGATTGCTCAGGTCAGGCCAGCCTGTCTCCAGTCTGTCCTGGTATCTCTGATGTTCCTCTCCCCTCTCTCCAAACTCCACCAGCGCCCTCTCCCCTCACAGCCTCCAGCCCTGCCAGCCTCCTGCCCAGGCCTTGTCTCCTCTCACTTTCTGGGCTCTTCTTTTTCTCTGCTGAAGTAACTCTGCTCTTCTCCGTGTGACCCTGTTCCCCCTTCCTTCCTGGGCCACTGGGATTTTTCTTCTTCCTTCTCACCAGGGGGACTCAGAAGACACCAGGCAGAGAGCTCTGGAGACTGGGCGGAGACCTGGAGTCCTCATCTCTTAGGGACTGCTCCCTGAGACACCCATTTGCAGGTTCACGCATGTGTGTGCAAATGCATGTCCTGGAGGGCTTTGGTGGGTGTGGAGGAAAAGCACACCTTCCTTCTGGGTACCTCCGGACTCCACCAGTCACGCGGGGGGCGGGGGCGTGAGGTGCTCAGTCTCCGCCATGTGACCTAATGGGCTCTTCCTGTCCTGCAGCCCAAGTTGCTTCAACATCAACCCCGGGCCACCTGCTGGGATGTCATCCACAAGAAAGCTAGTGAGGCACAGCAGATCCCGGCACCCATCCAGGAGCCACAGGCCTGCAAGTCAGAATCCAGTGTGGGGATGCCACAGGTCTCTCACCAAACCATTTGTCTG
The DNA here is from genome assembly GCA_025594165.1 of Tamias sibiricus. Taxonomy (NCBI): domain Eukaryota; kingdom Metazoa; phylum Chordata; class Mammalia; order Rodentia; family Sciuridae; genus Tamias; species Tamias sibiricus. The sequence goes on along the minus strand of CM046672.1, from coordinate 44,437,074 downwards.
CTCCAGTCTGCCCACATCAGGGGCCTCCCTGGGACTGGGAAGGCCCCTCAAGGGCCTGTTCACTTTCCCAAACACTTACCAAGTAGCCACCATGTGCGAGCTTGAGCAGGCTTGAGCTCAGGCCCCCTCGAGCTTGCACAGGATCTGGGAAGCACTGGTGCATTGTAGAGGGCCTGCTCCCACCTAAAGTCACAGAGGATACAATTTTGGCACAGCCTTGCTCCTAGGCTCTGGCAGCCCTGTCCTCACCCTGGTCCAGCTAGAAAAGACTGCAGGACAGTGCTCAAGAAAAGCAGTCCCTCCCTTCCACCCCCCCCCCCAGGTTTTGCAAGTTCTCAAACAATCCTTTCAACATGACACTTCTGATTAAATGCCCTTCTGTGTCTTAAGATCAATTAAACCAGGGTTGAGCAAACTGTGGGCCTCCAGGGCCAAACCTGCCAACCACATGTGTCTGTAAATAAAGATTTATTGGAACACAGCCATGCCCATTCATTCTCACAGGGTCTGCACTACAATGGCAGGGTTGAATGGTTTCAGCCAACACATTTTGGCCCAAAGTCTAAAATATTTATTACCTAGCCCCCCTTTTAAAAAATATTCATTTATTTATTTTAGTTGTACACAATACCTTTCATTTTTACGTGGTGCTGAGGGTCGAACCTAGGCAGCGCACGTGCTAGGCGAGCTCTCTACCACTGAGCCACAACCCCAGCCCTGCTTAGCCCTTTAAGAAAGAATTTGCTGATCTCTTACCTAAACTACACATACAATTTATTTATAAATCACCTGTCAAGTAACCTTTTGGGATGCCCAATAAACTCTGGGTAAGCTGTTCAGCAAGGAAGTAAAAATGAAAATTCCAGAAGTTCAGAGTGAACAATATAGATTCCCCATGCTAAATCCATACATGAATACACAGGAATACACTGTCACAGGAAAAAACTTCAAACAATACAATTAAAGTAAAGATTCCTTTGAAAGTCACCCCAAGCGGATGCAGCGCATGCCTATAATCCCAGCTGCTCACGAGTTTGAGTAAGGAGGATCCCAAGTTCAAGGCTAGCATGGATAACTTAGTGAGACCTTGTCTCAAAAAATAAAAAAGGGCCGGGCGTGGTGGTGCACGCCTGTAATCCCAGCACTTGGGAGGTTGAGGCAGGAGGATCACAAGGTCAAAGCCAGCCTCAGCAATGGCGAGGCACTTAGCAACTCAGTGAGACCCTGTCTCTAATAAAATACAAAAAAGGGCTGGGGATGTGGCCCAGTGGTCGAGTGCCCCTGAGTTCAATCCCCGTACCAAAATAAAATAAAATAAAATAAAAAAAGGGCTGGGGATGTAGCTCATGGGTAAAGTGTCCCTGGGGTTTAATACCCATTACCCTCCCCCCACAAAAATAATCACCCCAATTCAGTCCACTCTGCACTAGGGATCACCAGTGAAATTCCTTCCAGACTTCCTTCTAGATATGTATTTACAAATATGTAAGTAGAGGATATTGTGACTTTTTGGGTGTCTGAGTTTTAGTCATAAATGATATAGGTACAATATTGTTCTCCAGTTTGCTTTTCTGACTTAACAATACCTTTTGGACATCTTTCCCAGGCAGTACAAACAGACCTACCTCATGCTTTTTAACTGTCCAGAATATTCCAAGGTGTGGGTGTTGCAGAGACGAATCTCAGTGCACACAGACGTGGGGATTGGACACTGCGCTGGCATAACCTTTTTCTTCTAATCTTGTTAAGCTCTCATTTTTCCCAGGTAAAGGGATCCACTGCCCACAGGTTCCTTTGGAAATTGGCCTGGCAGGCCCCTTGCCCCACGTCCCGTGCATCTGGAGACACCCCCCCCCCATCCCACTTCCTGCCCACTCTGGGAATCCCTGAGTCTTCATCTACAAAACGAGCACCATCAAGGTGTCGCTGCATGACCCTCAGCCTCTCCTAGCATGGTCCCTAAGATCCACGACTCCAAATACCCCATTCAAAGAAGCTATTTGAAAAGAGAATCACTGTGAATATAAATGACTTTCTCAGAAGCTTGACTTTTAAAAAAGGAAGATGGATCTGGCCCTCGCAAATAAAAAACAGATTGAGAAGCTGAGCTTCGTGGAGTGACTTAAACAGGCATTCAGAGTTGGCACCCGCTGGGAACAGTGCGGCAAAAGCTGGTGATCGGAACAGGCAGAGCCTGGAGCCTGGCTCAGCAGCAGCCCGCCCGCCCCGCCCGGTGCATCGCCTCCTCCTCCCTCCTGCCCTCACCATCTCCTCCCTCTCCCCAGCCCTGCACCTCCGCCTCATCCCTTTGTTCTACAGACCCTCTCTGAACACCTACTATGTGGCAGTCTGTGTGCTGTGCGGCACCTGGAGCCCAGACCATCCCCTGCAGAGTTCCCTGAGCAAGGGACCACAGCATGCCACCCTGGTCTGCATGAGAGAAGGCCTCAGTGCTAGGATGACATGCGTGGTGAGACCTGAAGGAGGGGTGGGGGCAGGGAGCGGGGAGAGCATGCCCAAGAAAGGTCTGGTGGGAAGGATTTGACCAGGAGAGTGAAGTGTGCCATATTCTTTTGTTTTGTTTTGTTTTGTTTTTTAAAGACCACTCTGGCTACAGGTGGAGAACGGATTGGTGGGGGCAGCTCCTCTGTCCATTCATTCTGCCCATGCAGGGGCAGCCAAAGAAACAGGAGCCCCACATGCAGCTGGGGCAGGGGCTGTGCAGGCTGCGGGGCAGACTGTGGCTGGGTAGTGGGCTCTGCCTTCCTCCGGATGGCCCAGCTGTGGGATCCTCTCTTGAGGAAAGACAGAAGGGGTCCAGGGGTTACTGAGCTTTGGAGGAGGACAGGAACAAAGCACCTGGATGAAAATCCCACCAGGCCGCTGAGCAGTTAGATGGCCACACGCATGGCATTTAAACTTGAGTTCCCCTTGTGGGCTGTTTTCAGGGGTCTGTTGTGAGAACTCCATGAGATGACACAGTAGTGCACCCAGTCCCATCCCAGGCACAATGAAGGTGCTCCACAGACACTGTAGATGGCCACACCCTAACATTCAGTCAGCAGAACAAGTTCCTGTACTGCCTGGTGACAAGAGCAAAGTACAGTGGTCCCCTTAACCATGGTTTCCATTTTCCCTGGTCAGCCATGGTCTGAATAAGCACAGTATGTAGAGAGTTAATCCCACCCATGATTTCAGGTGTCCCCAGGGCAACACAAGACAGGCAGGGCTGCTAGCACCACGTAGCTCTGTGCCCCCCATGTAGGGGGCCAGGGGTGCTAGATACAGTCCTTCCTAACACAAAGTCATGTATGAATGGACAACAGTCACCTAGAGAGGGTGGGGGACCGGGCTGAGGGAGGCAGTGAGGCAGTGAAGCTGAGTCAGGAGGGAAGGAATGCTCATGTTTCAAAACAGCAGCAGAAGGAAAGGGGCTCTGGGCTAAGGATGATAACAAGCACCACTTGTTTAATTCCTTCCCCTTCCAAATTCCCACTGGAAGGATCGAAGAAATATAAAAATGGGAGTGAGGGGGTGGGGCCTGCATCCACAGAGGAAAACCAGTGTGTCAGCCAGCTTTCTGTCACTGTGACAAAATAACTGAGGTAATCAACTCAAAAAAAGGAAAGATTTAGTTTGACTCAGGTTTCACAATCACATGGCCCCGTTGCCTTTAGGCCTGTGGCGGAGCAGTACATCATGGTGAGAGCAGGTGGAGGAGGAGGCCTGTATACATCATGGCAGCCAGGAAGCAAAGACAGTAATCAGCAAGGGTCAGGGCCATGCCCTAAATGACCTCACTTCCTTCCAGTAGGCCTCACCTCTTAAAGGTCCCACCACTTCCCATTCGCACCCCAAATTGGGGGCCTATCCTTTAACTCATGGGCCTTTGGGGACATTCCATATCCAAACCCTAGCAGCTGGTTGGGGTGTGGCAGCAAGTCAGACGCAGCGAGGGATCCCTGCAAGCCACAGGGCACATGGGAAAGGCTGGGCAGCCTCTCAGAGGTCAGGGAGCCAGGCAGAGCCCAGGGAACCAACTCAGACTCAAGAAGACTTTGAGGGATGCCAGAAATCAGCCCCTGAGTGACCTGCCATGGACAGGCATGGACACATCTCCCAACACAGCTTCCAAGTCTATAAAGCGAAGGATTAGGCCCAAAGAAGGAGACTTGACAAATCCCCAGTCATCTCAAGGCTTTAACACATTTTAAATGAGCAATTTACGCAGCCAAAATTAAATGAAGAAAATTAAGGTTCTGACTAATAAAATCTGGTGTTTCCTCTCATACCTTTGTGTTCAGCAACCAGAATATAGTTTTCTCAATCACTCACAGATTATGTAGAAAAAAATGGGCTCATATTAAGCTAGTGAAAAGAAATCTCAATGGAAATCATTACCTAACCACAATGCAATAAAAAATAGAATCTAACAAAAACAAGGGAGAGAAAAAAATGTTGGTTACCCCATTGTTTTTAATGAAAGACACTAGAAAAGTATACATTTCCATTAGTAGAAAAATGTTTAAAATAAAATATTTAAGTAAATGCTTGAGTGAATAAATCTGAACTCCAGAATCCTATACAACTGTTGAAAAGAATCATCTTGTTCACCTGATAGGGAGGCTCTAGAAAAAGAATGGGACTGGCTTAAAAGGGGGGGGGGGGGGCACAAATTGAGGGGATAATGGCTGAGAATGTTCCAGATTTAAACGAACATGATTTCTTATACTGAAAAAATATATACAAAGTACATGGTAAAAATCAATAAAGATACTTATCTTGGTAAAACTCCAGAATACAAAAACAAAGAAAAAAAAACTCTTAAAGTTGATCAGAAATAAAAGATACTATAGTCCCCCCTTATTAGCAAAAGATATGTTTCAGGGCCCCAAGTTTCAGTGTATGCCTGAAACTGATAATACTGTACCCTATATATGCTACATTTCTTCCTACACATACATACCTACCACAAAATTTAATATATAAATTAGGCACAGTAAGAAACTGGAAATGATAATTAATGACAAAACAGGATTGAAATAACATCCTGTAATAGAATTGTCATCATCACCACACTTGTGCTTTATGGCCATTAATAAATAAAATAAGGGTTACTTTGAACACAAGCACTGTGATACCACAATAGTCAATCTGATGGCTATTAAGTGACTAACAGGCAAGTAGCATATACAGATTGGATACACTGGACAAAAGGAAGATTCACATCTCAGATGGGGCAAGCGGAACTGTATGAGATTTTATCATGCCGCTCAACAGTGTGTAACTTAAAACTTATGAATTATTTACTCCTAGAATTTTCCATTTAATATTTTCAAATTGCACCTGACCATAGGCAACTGCAACAATGGAAAAGGTAACCAATAAGGGGAGACTACTATGCCTACCAATAGTTAGACTGACAGCAGATATCTTAAGCATCAAGAGATGACAAGAAGACATTGAAGTAATGCAAATTTTTTTTTCCTGGTACTGGAATTGAACCCAGGAGTGCTGAGCTACACCCCCAACTCTTTTTATTTTTTATTTGAGACAGAATCTCACTAAATTACCCAGGTTGTTCTTGAACTTGTGATCCTCCTGTCTCAGCCTCTCAAGTAGCTGGGGTTACAGGTATGTGTCACAGTGACCAGCAGTAAAAATATATTTCTAAAGTGCTACATTGAGCCTTTTTTTAATTATTTAAGAATATGAGCAAAATAAAGGCATTCTCAGACATCCAAAACTAAATTTTTCACCTATATTGAAAGAATGACTAAAGGATACGTTTCAGCACAAAAGAAAATGAACCCAGAGAGAAGGAGGAAGATTTGTAAAGCAGAAAACTAATACAATTTATTAGTAAATTTAATTAGCTACAACTATGAATATTAATACTTTTTTGTATTCTAGCGGAAAAAAATTTCTCAACTATCACAATAAAGCACAGGGGAAAAATGCTCACTCAGTGCATAGTTGTGCTGTGTGAAGGTCCTTGCCTGTTTTGGTGGATAACAGATAACTTTATACTTGCTAAAAAATTTATAGCTGGGCTGGGGTTGTGGCTCAGCGGTAGAGCGCTCGCCTGGCACGTGCGCGGCCCGGGTTCGATCCTCAGCACCACGTACAAATAAACCCATTGTGTACAGCTAAAGCAAATAAATAAATATTTTAAAAAATTAAAAAAATTATAGATAAATCATAGGTTAACATTTTAAGGGTACTAAATCAAATGATAGAAACAATCTATGGCTTTCAAATCAACAGGAAAAAAAGAAATGAAGAGTATTGTATTAATTAAACTGAGCCCAAGAAAGAAGTGTGATAAACAGAAACAACAAATAAGGTGATAGAAATAAGCCCAGAATAAAGTCATGGCAATAAACCCATCTAACATTTACTGATTGCTTGTTAATATGCCTAGTTGTGACCTAAGAATTTGACATATATTGGCTTATTTACAATAAGCCAATTCATAAGCTCATGAACTAGGAATTATTACCACATTTTATGGATGGGGTAATTGAGCCCCAGAGAGGTTAAGAATCTGTGCAAGCCCCTGAGCTGGTAGGAAGCAGAGCTAAGATTCACACTTGGCATCCAGCCTGCATAGCCTTTGCCCTTCCTCATATTATCTGCCACCTGCAGAAATAAGTTTATAAATCATGACTCAATAAATGGGATGGTATCAAACTAAAAAGCTTCTTCACAGCAAAGGAAACAATCAAGAATGTGAAGAGAGAGCCTACAGAATGGGAGAAAAATCTCAGCCACCTATACCTCAACTAGAGCATTAATATGCAGAATATACAAAGAACTAAAAAATAAAAACAACAACCAGTAATCCAATCAATAAATGGGAAAAGGAACTGAACAGGCACGTCACAGAAGAAGAAATTCAAATGGTCAATAAATATATGAAAAAATGTTCATCATCCCTAGCAATAAAAGAAATGCAAATTAAATTGTCATTGAGATTTCATCTCACTCTAGTCACAATGGCAATTATCAAGAATATAAGTAACAATAAATGTTGGCGAGGATGTGGGGAAAAGGTACACTCATACCTTGCTGGTGGGACTACAAATTGGTGCAACCACTCTGGAAAGCAGTGTGGAAATTCCTCAGAAAACTTGGAATAGACCTACCCATTTCCCCTAGTTACCCACTCCTCAGTATATACTGAAAGGACTTAAAATTAGCATACCACAATGATGCAGCCACATCAATGATTATAGCAGCTCAATTCACAATAGCTAAGCTATGGAAAAAACCTAGGTGCCCTTCGACAGATGCATGAATAAGGAAAATGTGGTGTATATACACAATGGAATATTACTCATCCATAAAGAAGAATAAAATTATGGCATTTGTCAATAAATGGATGAAACTGGAGACTATCATGCTAAGTGAAATAAGCCAATCCCCAAAAATCAAAGGACAAATGTTTTCTCTGCTATGTGGATGCTAACACACAATAAGGGGCAGTTGCAGGGGAGAATAGAAGTTCATTAGGTTAGACAAAGGGCAATGAAGGGAATGGAGGGGGATGGAAACAGGAAACACAGTAGAATGAATCAGACATAAATTTCCTATGTTTGTATATGAACACACAACCAGTGTAACTGCACATCATGTACAATCACAAGAACGGGAAGTTATACTCCATGTATGTATAATAGGTCAAAATACACTCTACTGTCATGTATATCTAAAAAAAACAAATAAAATAAGAAACAGGTTTACACACAATGTCCACTGTTGGTCATGCACCAAGAGATGAAGATCATCATTCTGGGTGGAAAACTTTAAAAAGCAACACAGCTGGAAAATGCACAGACAGTGAAATATCAGGAAGTAGTAACCAAAGAAAAGCTGACACCAAAATCATATAAAATTGAGCTTAAGGCAAAGTCATTAACAGGGGTGAAGAAGAGGCACAATAGAAGCCTCTAGCAACAGAGCCTCAAAAGATATAAAGCAAAACATGACAATCTGAAGATAGAGAGGAAAAAGCCCAAACTCAGGCTCAGTTCTCCTACTCTGTGCTCATGACACAGATTACTTCTGTGACCCAAAAAAGTGTGGGTATCTCTCCCCAACAGGAAGCAATTACTTCTGCAGCAGACACCAACCAGGTGTCCTCTCACTTGATTCAATTCTGACACCATCTACCTGGAGATAGCATGGGATCCCACAGCCTGAGGGCTTGGTCCCCAGAGCTACCCCCCTCCACATTAGATGACAATCCTAAGCCCCAGGTTGGTTTCCCTGTACTTCCGACCCATCAGCTACAAATCAAGGTGCCCACAACCCCTTCCTTGGTTTCAATTAATTTGATGAAGCAGTTCACAGGACTTGGGGAAACCTTTACTTACATGTACTGATTTATTCCTGGTAAAGGATGTTACAAATGCTGCAGGTGGAGAAATGCAAGGAACAGGAAAGGGGTATAGAGCTTCCAACCTTCCCTTCAGGAACCTGCTCAGCTATCTGGATGCTCTCTGAACCCTGTTATTTTGCATTTTTAGAGACACTACACTGCACTGGCATGATTGAAGGAAGCCTGAACAGCAGTGTAGATATGTGACCGGACAGAAGGAATGTGACCTAATGCTAATAGACCGGGTGGGGAGACCCAGCAAGGCCTCTCTGTTCAGATTCTTCTTGGCCTCTGTGTGCAACATGCCTCCCTCCCTGGTATGAGGTAAGACCTCTTCTGAAATGAAGGTCTTACGACAAGGTAGGTCAGAAAATGTCTTTATGACCAGCAAAAATCAGAGGAGATTATAGAGTATTTGACCTGCCCTGGGGAAGAGGAATTGTTTCTACGGCCTGCCTGAGCTGTGAGCCAAGAATTGCAGATGAAAACCCAAACATCATAATATCACAGACCATCACATGGAAAATTAACTAATCCACTATCACGGTGGAAAATTTTCACAGGTTTCACCCAGGAATGGAAAGATGGAGAATAAAAAAAAAAATGAACAAGAATATAGATTTGAAAAGCACAATGTCAACATTCATTTTATATGTCCATATGAGTATATGCATACATAATGTATACAATGCATGGAAATTATTATATACTCCTATAACCAGGAAATAGAAAAAAATCTATTTTCTAGTGTATGTAGAACATTTATAAAAAATGACCACATACCACATGACAGGTTATAATATATTGCAAAGAACTAATACACTATATATCACATTCTCTGGCCACAATACACTTAAATTTATGGACAAATAAACTCCATATTTTACACATTCTAAGATGTACTTTATTTTTTAACATCATTTGGAAACCAGGATGCTTCGAACAATTGATGAGATGTTAGAGTTTAAGTAACAATTTTTTTTCTTTTTTAGTGGCACATAAAATAATGGAATGCACTATAATCGGCAGCATTTGAGATTTCATGAAACTATGGTAGTTTTTGTTTTTCTTTTTAATGTACAGGACATGTTGCTATCTAGCTAGAAATTAATAATAAAGAATAAAAGGAAAATGCTCTAAAGTACACTCCTGAATACCTCTCTTATATCAAAGAAGAAAATAAAAACGTCAATTTTAAACTATGAAAGATTATGATAATGACAACTTATGCATATCAAAATTTATGGAATATGGCCAGAACTATACTCAGAGGAAACTGTCAGTTTAAGTGTTTCATTCTTAAAGGAAAAAGAAAAAAAAGACAATAAACGACCTGGACATTGAACTTCATAAATTTGAAAATGAGTAAGAAAATAAGTCTTGATAGATATTAAAGATAATCAGGAGAAGTGCCAATTTTAAAAGCACCCGATGGTAGCTCAAATAAATTCAACAGCTGTTTTTTAGAAAAGGCCAATAAAATAGAACCATCTCTGGTAAGTCTAATCGGAAAAGAAAGAGAAAAATGTTAATGAGAAACAGATGCCAAAAAAGTCATTAAAATGGAGGAATACCACATAGAACTCTAGGCTAATAAATTTTAAAGTCTTGATTAAATATATGATAGTCCAGGGAAGCAAATATGATACAGACTTATTTAAGAAGTAGAAAAGAAGTTGAGTAGAAAATAAGGATAGAAAATAATTACTGCCCCCTCCCCCCACAAACAAATAGCACTGTCCTCAGACAATTTCAAACCTTTAAGTAACACAAAATATTCTATGCTATGTAAAATATTCTAGAAGATAAGAAAGGAGGAAAAAAACTAATTAATTTTTATGAATAACTCATAACCCTGGTACTAAAAACCTGTCAAAAACGAAAGAAAAATAAAATCACTGACTAATCTTGCTTGTCACTATAGATGCAAAAATCCTAAATAAAAAATCATGGCACACAGCTCTCATTGCCACTTCACCCCCCACCCCGCTCCAGATGCACAGAAATGCTGGATACAATAGAACATAAAATAATTAAACATATGTAGTTGAGCTTGAAAGAGAGAAAGGGAAATCCTCAGGATTTCTTCATAGAAGATGGAGGAAGAAGAGGAGGAGGAAGAAGAGGAGGAGCAGGAGAAGAAGAACTAGATGCAAGCACTAGAGCAAAAAACTGTTAGCTGTGTGTCTCAGGAGTCTGAGTGACAGATGGTAAAATCTCAGAGGTCAGATATCCTAGGCCCTTGGTGCCCACAAAGGGATAAGAGATGCAGCCTGGTTCCTTGTAAGAGGAGGAACTAGAACTGAGCTCTTATACAAAAAAGCTCAACTTCTATTGAGGGAAAATACAAAAATATCCTGGGGGAGAAGGGACTCTCCAAGAAAAGAGCTTGCACCAATCCCAAGCCTGCACCATAACTGTGGAATCCAAATTTATACTACCTATGTGGTGCTGGAATCCCCAAATAAAGAAATAATGGGAAAAACAGGTCCCAAACTGATGTGTTCATGGGAGCTCCCCAGCAGAAACAATTTCTGAAATGTTCTGAAATAACACTTTGACAGCCCAGGAAGCACAGGGCTATCATAAAAAAAATCATCAATCTTAAATTAGTTTGGATAATTTTTGCTTCCCTAGAATATTATATAGAAACTATAATCTACCAAAGGAAATGATTCATCATGAGGGAAAATCAGCTGAGGAACTAACAGTAAGACTAGAACCTGAGATAAGGGCAAAACTTGATTTATGTCAATTTGCTTGCTGTTTATATTAACATTTATGTTTTAAATCTTAAGTGAGTAAGAGAAAGAACAAAAGTGATAATGAAAGAATTGGAAACTACAAAAATAAGCATGAAAGATTGTGGAGATCTCCATGGAGTTTCTAGAAATGAAAACTATAGTGACTGAAACAAAAAACACATTTCTAGAGTTTAGGAAGAGAATAATTAGTAAACTAGGAGATGGAGGGATTCAGAAGGTGACTCTGACATGATCACACCCAGAAGGTCCAAAATAATACTATTAATCATGGCAACTCTGACCAAAATGCATCTTCAGAGACTGAAGTGAAATCAGGGTGCATTTCAAATACTTTACAACAACAACCTTTAGGCAAATATGTCAATGTCTGCATGAGGACTCTGGTACATTCCATGATACAATAAGAACTAAGGCTTACATAAAGCTGACCATGTGCCAGGAGTTATTTTAAGTACTTCACATATATTAACTCATTTCTTTCTCACAATCAATTAAGACTTTGAAAATATCCCCAATATATAGACAAGTAAACAGAGGAACAGAAAGTTGAAGTAATTTTCCATAGCTATTAAGCATTAGAGGAGATGTCAAAGCCAAGGGACATCTCTGGAGTCCATGTTCTTAACCACCATGCTATACTGTCCTTTAAACAAGTGACTGGAATTTTCAAAGAACAGGCGAAAGTAACTTGAAGAGATGGTGACTAAAAAAAAATTTTTGCCAGACCTAAGAAAGCCACTAGCTCTGAGGCTGAATAAGTGCTTCAACTTACAAGAAAGAATTACATACCTAGATATAGCTCAGTAAAGGTGAGGAATATCAAAACAAGTAAAATCACAAAAATACCCATAGAGAAAGACATTATTTGCAAAGGACTAAAGACCAGAAAAAATGCAAAAGGTCTTCAAATGGCTAAAAAAATAATGACTATCATCTAAGAATTCTATACCCAGCTCAACTATTAAGGGTTAAGAGCATTTAGAGGCCTTTCCTGAAAGGATTACCAAAGGATTATAGGAGGTAGTTTGTAAATAGAATGCAGAAAGAAAGGGTAAGATGCAATAAGCAATAGTAAGCAAAGAAATCCATAAACAGTTGTAATTCAAAACAATCAATGGTGATATTAATTTTTTGAAATCATGGTTTTTAAAAACAATATGGTACTAACACTAGACAACAAAGAATACAAGGTGGGGATATGATCAGAACTAAAGTGTTCCTGAGGTTATTGTGTTGTTATAGAGAAAGGTAGACATTTTTATTAAATCACACTGTGTTAAACCAAGTGTGTAATATTAACAATGTAAAGATAACAACTGGAAGAATGAAAACTAGAAAGTATAACTTCCAAATCAGTGGAGTGAACAAAAGAAAAAAAAAAAAGGAATAAGTATAATCAAGTCTTTAGAAAGGATAGGTTTTTTAAAAGAAGCACTTAAAAATCAACATAAGTAGGAAACACAAAATGAAACATAAAAACACAATGCAGATTACATCAGTAAACACGAAAATTGAAGACAAATTAAAGTTGCTGTGAAAGACACTTCCAAAACATGAGGATGCAGAAATGTTGAAAGTGAAGAGAAACCAAGGCAAAGTTGTTTTTTATAATATTAACATAAAGTAAAATAAAATTTAATGCAAACAACAACAACAACAACAAAACGTTGGTGGAGAGTAAAAGGGTTATTACCCAAAGAAAAAGGGAATAACTCTTCAGGAAGATACAAGAATCTTGAAATTGTGTTCGCCTAATAACATTACTTTACAAATTACAGAGTCAAAGTTTAAAAATTACAAAGACAAATTCAAAACCACATTGGGAGATTTTTTAAAAACACATCTCACTCTAATGCTGATTAAAAAAAAAAAAAAAAAAAAAAACAGCCAAAAATTTAAAGAGCCTGGTGTAGTGACACATACTTGTAATCCCAGCTAATTGGGAAGCTGAAGCAAGAGGCTCCCAAGTTCGAGGTCAGACTGGACAACTGAGTAAGAACCTATCTCAAAAAAATAATTTTTTTTAAAGGCTGGGATATGGCTCAGTGATAGAGCACTTACCTAGCATATGTGGCCTTGAGTTCAATCCCTAGTATCACCAGTAAGTAAATAAACAAAAATACAGAAGATACAAACAATATAATTAACAAGACTAAGTTAAAGAATGTAAACAGACACAGATATAATCTAACAAGTAATGCATTATTTCAAACATAATGGAACAAAAATGACTATATCCTAACCAGGACCCAAAGCAATTCTCAACTAAAGTTAAATAATCAATATCATGCAAACCACAGTCTGACTTCAACACAATGAAATTGGAAATTGATTTTTACAAAAGCAGAAAAGAAAAAAGTGCCCTTGAAATGGATGAGTCTAAATAATTCATGAGTCAAAGAATCACAAGGAAATTATAAAACTTATGGCTGTTGAACAAGTGGTATAATAAAATAATTATGTATATCAACAAATTAAGAATTAATTTAGAAACACATTAAAAATGGCCCAATATTAAAATATCTATTAATAAACTAATTGCATCAATAGATCTAAAGAGAAAAACTGTTTATCTCCACAGATTAAAGTATAAGGGGGGGAGTGCAGTCCTTGATTATTTATAAACATTATTAACATAAAATACATTTTTAAAATTTAAAAAAGTCTTATTCCATAAACAACATCACAATTAATGGCAAAATATTGAAGTCAGGAATAGAACAAGAGAGGCCTATTACTATTCAACATTGTCCTGAGAATACTTGCCAATACTAGAAATGAAAATTAAATAAAAAGCATAACTACATAAAAAAAAAGCAGAAAAAAGCAAATCATAACCATGGGTTAGGCAAGACCTTCTTAGACACAATACGAAAAGCATATGCAACAAAAGAAAATGATAGAGAAATTGGACTACAACAAAATTTAAAACTTTTGTGCTATAAAAGATACTGTCAAGAGGGGCTGGGGATATAGCTCTGTTGGTAGAGGGCTTGCCTCGCATGCACAAGGCCCTGAGTTCAATCCCCAGCACCACACACACACAAAAAGATACCATCAAGAAAACAATTAAGCCAGGAGCAGTGCATGACTATAATCCCAGCGACTCCAGAGCCTGAGGCAGGAGGATCACAAGTTCAAAGCCAGCTTCAGCAACTTATGGAGGCCCTAAGCAACTCAGTGAGATCCTGTCTCTAATAAAATATTAAAAAGCATCCCAGGGTTCAATTCCCAGTACCAAAATGATAATAATAATAATAATATAATAATAATAATAACAACAACAACCCACAGAATTGTGTAAAATATTTGCAAATCATATATCTAACAAGGAATTTGCATCCAGAATACATAAAGAATTTAATTTAAAAATTCAACAACCCAATTCAACTGAAGTTAAATAATCAATATCATGCAGAACACAGTCTGACCCTAATTATAGGCAAAGAATCTAACCAGACATTCTCCAAAGACATACAAGTAGCCAATAAGCATATGAAGATATGTTTGACATCCTTAGTCATTAGAGAAGTGCAAGTCAAAATTACAATGAGATACTACTTTACACCCACCAGGACAATTATGGGGAAAAAAAAAAAAAAAAAGACAGACAACAAGCATTAGCAAGGAGGTGGAGAAATTGAAACCCTCACACATTGCTGGTGGGAATGTCAAATGGTGCAATTTGGAAAATAGTTGGTGATTCTTCTAGGCATACATTTATCAAATGACCCAGCAATTCCACTCTTAGGCATATACCAAAAAAAAAAAAAAAAAAAAAAAAAAAATCTATCCACAAAACAAAACAAACAAACAAAACAAAAAAAAAACTTAGAGACAAATGTGTACAGAGGAGTTTAGATAAAAACCCAAATATCTATCAACAGATGAATGGACAAATTAATGAATGTGGTATTGTCAGACTATGGGATCATGTTCAGCCATAAAAAAGGAATGAAGTATTGCAACACAGAGAAACCTTGAAACCATTATGCTGAGTTGGGGGGTGGGGCAGAAAAAAAAAAAAAAAAGACCACATACTGTAGGATTCAGTTTATAGGAACTGTACAGAACAGGCAAGTTCGTAGAGACAGAAAGTAGATTCGTGGTTGCCTAGGGGAAGGTAGGAACAGGGAGAGACTTTCATAGTATAGGTTTTTTCTTTTGGGGGGTGATGAAGATGCCTGGCATGGACGATGGGGAGGGTTGTACACCTCTGTGAACACACTGAAAACCGTAAATCACACACTTCAAGTGGGTAAATGGTATGATGTTGGTTATATCTCAATAGAGCTGTTGACCCAGAGAGCCCCAGATCCCAAGCACCACATTGGCACCCACGATTCTGCATTTCCACTTTCACCACAGGTTAACTGTCCGTGCTCCTGGAGCCAATCCCTCCACCTCCACCAGCCAGTGCTCTCTAACCTGCTCAAAGCCGTGGCTTGAGCAAGTCCTACCTGTTTTCCACATTCAAACTGACCAGTCTCATTAACATACAGATGTGCTGTGATTTCTCCCATCCTAAAACAAACAAAACCTCTCAACCCCACCCTTCTCTCAACACTCATCTGGTTTCTTTGCTCTCCTTCGAAGCCAAACACCTCAAGCCTTCCATATTTACATTCTGCAGTGCATCTCCTCCCATTCTCTCATAGAACCACTGAAATAAGACCTCAGTTCCCACCCCTCCACCGAAACTGCTCTTGCCTAAAGCACCTTGCTGAATCCATTGGTCAAGCCTCTGTCCTCATCCTGTCTGACCCGCTGCTGGCATTGGACAGAGGTGACCACTCAGCCGTCCAGCATGCACATTCCTCCTTGTCTTCCAGGACATGATACTCTACTGGTTTCTTCTGGCCTTTCTAGTCACTGGTCCTGAACTTTTTTTTTGCGGGGTGGGGGGGGTGGGGGGGTCCCTTCTTATTGCCCTGACTTCTCTCTCCTATCTGCACTATTTCCCTTACTGACCTCAATCCGTCTTATAGCTTTAAAAACCATCTCGAAGCCGGGCACAGTGGCGCATGCCTATGTAATCCTAGCACTTGGGAGGCTGAGGAAGGAGGATCGTGAGTTCAAAGCCAGCCTCAGCAATGGCGAGGCACTTAGCAACTCAGTGAGACCCTGTCTCTAATAAAATACAAAAAAAGGCTGGGGATGTGGCCCAGTGGTCCAGTGCCCCTGAGTTCAATCCCCAGTACCAAAAAAAAAAAAACTTGACATTGATGACTCCAAATTTATATCTCCAGTGTTACCTTTTCTGCTATAGCTTCAGACTTAATCTATCCCCCGGATATTCAACATGTCATTGGATGTCAGCTGGACATCTCAAATCCTGGCTGTCCATAACCAAACTTCTAGTCTCAGCCCCTCCAGCAGGTGTTCCCCCTGCTGTCCTTCCCATCTCTGGTGTGGGTAATTCCATCCCTCTAGATGCGCAGACCCTGGGTTTGCTTTTCCTCGTGCCCCATCTAATCTATCAGGAAATCTCACTGGCTCTGCCTTCTAACAGGCCTGGAATTTAGCCCATTCCCTCACATCCACTGCCACCACATTGGCCCAGACCATTGTGGTGGCCTGCCAGCCTCCTTGGCCCCTCATCATGGCATCAATCAGAGTGGTCCTCTCCAACGCAGTTTCAGTCATAGCCCTTCTCTGTTGAAACCCTGCAGTTGCTCCCCAGCTCACTCAGAGTAAAGTCAAATTCCTGACGCTGCCCGGGAAGGCCCCAATCCTCCGCCCTCTGCCTGTCTCATCTTGGGCCGTCCTCTCCCTTCAACTCTCTGCTTCCCTTTGCCCCCACCTCGAGATCTTTCACTCTGGATTCCCTCTGCCTGGAGCCCTCTTCACCTAAACCAGGGTTTCTCAACTTTGGCACTATCAACATTTGTACCTGGGCGACACTTGGTTGGAGTGTGAGGGGGTACTATTCTGTGCACTGTAGGATGTTTAGCAATAGCATCCCATTACATGCCTCTATCCTCCAGTATCCACCAGATGCCAGGAACACACACCCCCCGTCATGAAAACCAAAGATTTCTCCAAATTCCCCCCAAAGGCCACAATCACCCCAGCGTGAGAATCACTGGCTGAGATCATCTGTGTAGTTCATGCTCTCACACCCTTCACATCTCACTTTTATTTGAGCATCCCCTTCTCAGTGAGACCCACCCTGACCACCTGTATTAGTCCACTTTTTTTGTGGCTGTACCAAAATACCTGAGACTGGGTATTTTGTAAAGAAAAGAGGTTTATTTAGCTCAGTTTGGGAAGCTAAAAGTCCAAGATTGGGCAGCCCCATCTGTTTGGCCTCTGCTGAAGTCTGTCAGGCTATATCACAACATGGTGGACGGCATTGCAGTGAAAGCAAGTATGAGAGAGAGGAGGATTCTAGAGGTCAGAAGAGAAGCCAGAGAGACGAGGGTCCATGCTTGCTCTTTTCATAACTCGCTCTCTCTGGAACTTAACCAGGCCCATGAGAACTACATTAATCCAAGGGCAGAGCACCCGATGATCTCACTACCTTCCAGCTGGCCCTGCCTCGGAAAGGTTCCAGCAGCAATCCACATCATCTTGGAGACCAAGGGTCCAGAACATGAACCTTTGGGGGACACACTCAAACCATATCCAAAACATAACACCACCCCTCTGAGTTCTTTAACCCGTCCTCCCCTCCCCTCCCCCATACTTCTAATCTCTACCCTGCTTTGCTTTTTCAAGCAATGACCATGCTCTGAGACTACACAGCTTGCTTCATAAGTCCACTTAGAATCCACTGTCTGCCTCTGTCTGCCTCCCCTGCTAGAAGGTTGGCTCCACAGAGGCTGGGATACCCCTGGGCTTGGGTTCCTGATGTATGTTTCAATGCCTAAAACAGTACCTGGAACATGGTTGGTTCTCAATAAATATCTGTCAAGTAATTGGGTCAGATCAGAAGACTCAATACATAATAAATACAGCTACCAGGAGTGCGGGTGCACGCCTCTAATTCCAGCGACTCAGGAGGCTGAGGCAGGAGGATCATCAAGTTTGAGGCCAGCCTCCACAAATTAGAGAGACCCTGTCTCAAAAATAAAATGTAAAAAGTGCCAGGGATGTGGCTTAGTGGTAGAGTGCCCTGAGTTCAAGTGCCAGTACCTGGGGGGTGGGAATACTAAACACATAGTAAACCATTTATCTGTAAATTTATTCTATATTTCCCTATACACTGAAACACAATCCCAATACAAATCTTCACTGGATACTGTTTGAAACTTGACTCCATATTTCCAAAGGGCACCTAAAAGAATAAAAACAGGATATGATACAAGAATCATAATGAGAGGAGACTCTCTCTCTAAGATATTAAAATTGTGTTCATAAGCGACAATAATTAAAATAGTGGATTCCGGCATGAGAGTAGATAGACTAGAACAGAAGAGTCCAGAAGCAACCCGAGTTAAATACAAGCATTAAGCAAATGACAGAGCTGCCATTTATAAATCAGTAAGCAAAAAGCGAGTGTCCGATAAATGACATGGAGACAAGTGGCTGGCCATTTTATACCTGCAGTATACGCATGTTATTTTAGAAATATAGAGGTGGTAATGCGTGCTAGGAAATGGCTGGAGGAGTCATAGGTGGCTGCCTTGGGAGGACAATGGGGGGCGAGGGGCAGTTTAAAACCATAAGCCTTTTATTATTTATGCCTTTTCAAGTACATACACGTATTACATTGGTAAAAATAAAAGTTACATTTAAAAAGCAATAATCGTGCTCCTCTTTAACCTATCAAATCGACAAAGATTTTTTAAAAATGAAGATTCCCAGTGCCGGTGTGATTATGAGAAAAAAAATAGGCATGCTCACGCACCACTGGGTCTTTCTGGAAGGTGATTTGTCTGGAAGTATTAAAAGTCTTGAAATCGTGCCTCCCCTTTGAGGCAACGTTTCCACTTCTAGGAATTTATCCTGAAATGACACAAAGGTATACAGCAAGAACGTTCACTTCAACATTCTTTAAAATCGAAAAAACAAAAATGAAAACCACCAAAATGTCCAACAGGGAACTGGTTATATAAATTATGATAAATTCATGCGAGGGAATACAGCGCAGGTGTCAAAAGCAGAATAGAAATAGATCCATTACCGGAGAAAGGTGTTCATGATATATAAAGTGATTAAACAGGTTATGTGCAGTAGGCATAAAGATTATTGCATTTTTATAAAATGAATGTGACTTATGAGTTTATAAATACAGAGTGATATAAGAGACCCTCTCTCTGTAGCGATGTATGAGAACACAGCCTCCAGGAAGATGTTCCGGATGGTAAGACTTTTATTTTCTTCTTTTTGCTCTTGTGAAAGCATTTCTGCAGGGTGAAAGTGGAGGCAGCTGAGGCCCTTCAGAAGTAGAGTAGGGGTCTTTGATGCCCACTCATTCTCAGAGTGCCATAAAGAGTTGTCCAACTGGAGGGCTGAGCTTGCCAGGACCCAGGGACACTCTGGGCCCAGCCAGCAGCCCACATGCCCTAAGGCCCAGAGGCCAGGACTACGACCCCCTTCCTGGCAGATGGAGACATCCAAGGCAGAGGCCCTACTGACCAGTGCCGAGCCCAGCCGCTCTGCAGCCTTGGCCTGTGGTCTTGGTGGTAAGTGTCCCTTTCCATAGCTCTGGCCAGGCACTGTGCACGAGGCCCTCACCTCCAGGCAGGGAATTATCTACCTTGCCAAAGAAGTTCTGGGATCCCAGCGGGTCATTTCCAGAAGCCAAATGCAATTCACAGCCATTATTTGGCCAAAGTAGGAATGTGGTTTTAAACTGTCCTGATTTTAGAGGGGCAGAGATTCACATAAAAGTCTATCTGTTCCTGAATATTTAACTATCTGGCCACCCTAGACTCCCATCCCTTCATCCAGTGACAGCTGAACGGAGTCCCACTGTCCCCTTCCAAAGGGGCAGGTGTCCCAGGTAATCCAGACCCATCACTCACTCCCTTGCCCGAGGACCCCAGGGCAGCTGAGATTTTTATCCTGGGCCGTCCCAGCCTCCCAGTTTCTGGGCTGCCTGGTGCTCCCCCTCCCCCACTTTGCCAGGTCCCCCTAACCTCCCCCCCAGCTGTGGGTACCCGTGCTGACACTCCACTGCCCTGTCTTGATTCACCTCTCTGGGACATGGAGGTTTCCTATCTAAAAAATTCTTCCTCACTCAGAGCCGGGGGTCTGGTCCACCTAAGGCTGACAACTTAGATCCAGGGGCACCTGGCTGTCCGGCCACTGCTCAAACCCTGCCCGGGGGGACCTGGACTGAAGCCAAGCACTGGTCAGTGCCTCACCCGCCAAGATCCGGGCTCTGGAAGAAAACCCAGAGTGGAATGAAAAATCCTGACCCTTGGGGACTTTGATCCCAGACAAAGAGGACTCGTCTGACAAGTTTAGGAAAAGGGAAAACCCTGGAGCCCAGGAGCATGGGCTCAGTTCCAGGGATACCCCAGGATGGAGAATGCAGACAGCCCACCGGGGAAGGAGTGGTCCAGGGAGGAGCCCATGCCAGTGCCTCACCACTGTCCCGTGGGGTCTCTGCAGCTGGGAGGGACCTTCAGTGCAGTCCCAAGTAGAGACAAGGGGACTGGGCCTTTGTACCCCCACATCAGCCGGTCATTGAATGCAGAGTAGGCCGTGACCCTGGGCAAGGAGCTAACTCCCTGAGGCCCAGGACAGTTCTCCCTGGGGGACAACCCTGGGAGCATCAGCAGCAGATATTCTCAGCAGCCTCAGCCTAAAGAGGGTCTTAGCAGAGCAGCACCATGTCTAGGACCCAGGTTCAGCAGGGAAGCATCCTGAGGAACAGGGCAGAAAGAAAGCAAGGAAGTAGCACAAGGGCTGCCCAGCTGCAAGGCCACGTAGGAAGGGCTAAAGAAGAGTGCACTGGAAATTCAGTCACATCCCCAGCATTTATTTGAAACAGAACATTAATTCTGACTGTCATTAGAGTCCATTTCAATTTTGTAATAACATAAAAAGTTAAGAGTCTAATTTATTCATACAAATCTTGTTAGCATCCAATTTCCACATAATGTAACATATTCCTTAAAAAGCTGACAAAGCAGGAGAAATTAAGTACACACACACACACACACACACACACACACACAATGGCATTCAAGGGCTCTCACTGACAGAGCCAAAGGTGAGGAGGGGGAGACCAGGGCAGCTCCAGAAATGTCTGGAAGCTTGGAACAAAAACAAGCAGATTTGGAGAGGCAGGCTGAGCCAGGCTCCCGTCACAGAGCCACCTGAAGGAGCCCTGGCCCCCATTACAGACCCCCGGAGGAATCCTTGCCACCTCCTTGGCCCCAGGGCTGTCCCAGCAGCAGGTCCCCACCCTTGGGCTCCACAGACAGCTTCCTAGCACTTCCCTCAGCAAATTCATCCTCGAGAGCCTGTAACTCCTCTTAATTACACGTCTGCGGTGTTTGCATTAGATAGCTGTCACCCTGTAATTTACCCGTACACGGGTTTTAATTGTACATTAATCTTTCCTACACGCCACTCCCCTGCTAGAATCTGTAAGAGCAGCAGTTTGGGCCATTTTGTTTATTTCTCAACCAAAAATAGCTGATGAGTGTAATTGCACATTGTCCCTCCACCCACCACCCCCCTTTCCAGGATTACCTGCTGTGTGCCAGGGCTGGAGAGAGGCTCCTGTCACCTGCACGCCACTTTTAAACACAATATTTGACTGTTTCGTGGCTGACATCAATTTGAGAGGAAAGGTCAGCAGCAACAATCTTCCCATCACCTGCCAAGTGCTTTCTGGGCCCCCTCTGCATCCTTTTCTCTAAGCTCCTACCTGATGGGTCCCGGGAGCCCTCACTTGGGGATGGAGGGGCAACGTGGAAACCTACGAAATCCACCAGCTTGCAGAGGTTCCAAGGTCACTCGGAGAACCACGAAGGAGAACTATAAATTACAAAGGGCTGGATAGCTGCCAGGGCCCCAGGAAGCTACATTTAGCATATCATTCTCCCGGCAGCAGAATGAAGCCTTAACTCCCTTTCCGAGGAATTTGAATGGAATTTGTTACAAGAACATTGTGATTGAAATATCACCAATTGGCTTTTCATGACAACTCAGCAATAGATTGCAATTGCGGTGGGGAGCCAGGGTAGGTGTGTGTGGGGGGGTGACTGTTGTGTCCAGCTGGCCAAGGTGGCGGTGAGGGAGCCCTATACAATATTTATGAAATCCAGATGAAGCCCTATGCTGGCAATGAGCTGATATCATAACACAGATTTCAAAAAAAACGCCTTGACATTTGCCCAAGATCAAATTTCCCCTTGCGAAAACCCGGAGGCTTTGTGCTGACAGCGGTCGCTCGCTTCCCACCCCCTCCCCCTGCTCCACGCACACACCTGCAACCTTCTTCATTTTAGCCCAGGTAATTAACACTGGGATGGGAGGCAGCCAGGGACCAGCGTGGTGGAGAGAGCAGGACAATGGCGTGCAAGGCCACGCGTCCTCTTTGTGGGAAACCTTAGCAGTGGTTTTCGATGATGAAAGACGGGGGTTTTGATAATTTTTATTGTTAAACACTTTCTGATGTGCAAAACAAAGCTTAGGTGATCTCCTTACATTAATGAGGCTCTGACAGCATATTCAGGCAAAGAGAGATGCAAGGCTGAGCTTTGTCACATAGTAGCCTGGGAAACACAAAGGAAAGCAAGAAATATATGTCCCTGGGGCCAAAAATCTCCCCCTCCTCACCTTTGGCTCAGTGGCAGCGAGAGCCCTTGAATATCTTTTTATGTGATTCCTTCTGGGATATCCTTAGAGATGGAGGAGTGGTTAGGAAGGGGACATGTCTTTAGTCATCCCAGAGGAGGGACCATGCTGCAGGTCCTGAGCCTTTCCAGAGCCTGGGTGACTTGACTCCTTTATGGCATCTTACACCCCCCCCCCCCCACCATCACCCAGGGCTCCTTCCATGGCTAACTCTGTGGCTTTTGGAGACAAAGACTCCCGTCCCGGTACATGTATCAGGACCCAAAGAGGTGAGACATGAAATACTGCATGGGACCCAGGGCTGAAGTCCCCAGATGGTTTACGAGTCCAAGGCAAGGACGATTTAGGCGGTTTTTGATAAACACTTCATATTCCACATCCTAAGAGAAGCAGAATACTTGTCAAGCATGCATCTTTATGAGCTGTCCGCCTATAAAACTTGCACGAAAGGTCCGTGTTTAATGTTGGTTTGGCAGTAAATTGGCGCGATGCACGGGTCGGCTGCATCAAATTAGCATCGACCGTAAAACGTTACTGAATGATTCCTCAAATCTGCCAAGTCTTCAAATCAATTTTGCAAAAAGCGTCAAGGTTTTTTTTTTTTCCAACTTTGATAAACCTTTCATATTAGTTATCACAGAAGAGCATAAACCTCTCTAATCTGTCTTCCCACCAAAAAAAAAAAAAAAGGTGTTGTTTTTCCCAAACTGCTTTTAGCTCTTCCATCTTTGCACACCCGCCTACACATCACATAAACAATGTGTGTGTCATGGATTCATTTGTTGCCCTATTTTAAAGCGACGGGTATTTGGTTCACACTGCCCATGCCCTGTGGTCCCAAAGCTTGGAAAGAATTTCCACCAGCGCCAGGATGGAGTTCTTGCCCCTCCTGGCTTTGGAGATATGCAGTCCCACACTGGCCTCTTCTAGGAAGCTCTCCAGAGCTCTCTGATGAACTTGATCATTGTTCCAAGGCCGGGGCTGTCAGGTTAACAAGACCACCCACTCCTGGGAGCTCAGCATCCTTCTTTTGGGGACTCTGTGCTGCTGACCCTCCAGGGCAGGGCTCATAGTGAGCGGCCCATGAGGTGTGGCCTTCAGGAAGGTCATCTCAGGCTTCCCTCCTCTATATGCCCCAGCCAGAATCCCTTGCCTTCTCTCCCCAGCCTCAGAGATCTCAGCCAACCCCACTCTTCCCACGGTTGCATCAGAGTTGTGTGTGGCTCTGCCTCCCTGCCTTGGGAGCAACAGCCAGGTCTCAAAACCACACAAAGAACAGAATTGTGCATCTGAACCCAAGGACTCGAACCCAGAGCTCTCATCCCCCAACCACGCTGCTTTCTAAGCAATTCTTTTAGACCAGAGGAGAAAAGGGGACCCATCACAATCAAATAAAAGGAGGGTTTGGGGCTGGGGTTGTGGCTCAGCGGCAGAGCGCTCGCCTCGCACGTGCGCGGCCCGGGTTCGATCCTCAGCACCACGTAAACATAAATGCATTGCATTGTGTACAACTAAAGTAAATAAATAAATATTAAAAAAAATAAAAATAAAATAAAAGGAGGGTTTTATTATGGTCAGGTGTCGATGGGCAAGTGTGGGTGGCATAGTGACAAACATGGCCTTTTGCCTCCATTTGATTGGACAGTATGTCAGCTATGAAAGGTGGCACTGAAAAAGCTGAGAAGGTTTGCAGCACAGGGACGGGGTGCTGCTTTCAGGGGGCACTTCCAGGCTTCTGCAGAGGGACCCAACAACAGGCACACCCAGCAGAGAAGTCACCTAAGAGATGCCCTTAAATGTTCAGTTCCTGGAGCACCGGGGGTCAGCATGGTTGCTGCTCAGTGGGCAGCTCTGGGGAGGGGAAGCTTGTCTAGAGCAACAGGCTCCAGCACAGGATATTAGGGACTGAGCACTGACTCGCAGAGCCCTCTCCATGGTAACCCAGTTTACTACAAATCCCCACCAATTCAGCTGGGGTGGGGGAGGCCGAGGAGGCCAGTGGGCCTTCATTCCGTGGGTTTTCATGGAGCCCCACGCTCGGCAGTGAACACAACTCACAGGGTGGCCTCAAGGCTCACAGCATCTGTATAGAGAAAGTGAGACAAGTCCCAGAGAGACTAGGGGATAAGCTCTCTAGTGATTCTGGGGCTGGGGTGAGACCTGGGGTTTGTACCTCTGACCAGCTCCCCAAGTGATTCTGGGCAGGAGACTGGTTTCCCAGTCTTTTTTTTTTTTTTTTAATATTTATTTATTTACTTTAGTTGTACACAATGCAATGCATTTAAGTTTACGTGGTGCTGAGGATCGAACCCGGGCGGCGCACGTGCGAGGCGAGCGCTCTGCCTCTGAGCCACAATCCCAGCCCCTAGTTTCCCAATCTTGCTCAAAGAAACCTCTGTCCACTTCATCCCCTGCCTTCCAGCATGGTAAATTCAAACTCACCCAGCAAAAGGAATCACAAGCACCCGTAGATACTTAAGAACCCTACAATTTGGGGATGGAAGTGAATTTTCAGATTTGTTGAATAAGGTTTTCATGTTCAAAATATCCTTGGCAAAAAATAAACTGCATTAATCATCTAAAGAAATGATTTTAAAACCATGGTGTGATAGTCATAGAGTGACTAAAATTAAAAGGACCAACTCCACAAAGTGTTGGAAAGGACTGAAGCAACTGGAACTCTCAGACCTAACTGGTGAGGAGGGGGCTAAATCTCTACAACCGTTTTAGAAAACTTTGATGGTTCCCACAAAAGATGCACACCTTGAGACCCAACAATTCTCTTTTAAGTCCATGCTTACCAGAAATGTGTATATGTACCAAAAAAAAAAAAAAAAATGCAAGAATGTCTGTAGCAACACTGTTCTAAGAGCCAAAAACTCTAAAACACCCAAATGTCAATCAATAGGAAAATAGGCAAATAAATTAGGGTATTCCAAACAATGGAATTATACTAGTCAGCTTGCTGTTGCTATAACAAAGTATCTAAGGCAATTAACTCATAAAGAAAAAATTATTTATTTAGCTCAAGATTCTAAAGGTTTCAATCCAAGTTGGGATAGCCCCATTGCTTTGGGCCTCTGCTAAGGGCTCCAGATGGCAATAGAAAGGAGCATGTGTTAGAACAAACCACTCACATCACAATCCAGGAAGCAGAGAGGACCAGAAAGTTCCCACAATTCCTTTTTGGGCATTCCCCCAGTGACCTAAGGACCCTCCATAATGCCCCATGTCTTAAAGCTTGACAGCACCTCCCAGTAGCACCATCCTGGGGACCACGCCTTTAACACACAGACCTTTGGGAGACACTCATCCAAACGCAAGCAGGAATGGTATAGAGAAATAAGAACTAACAAACTACAGTGAAGCACAACACAGATGAGTCTCACAAACATGATGCTGATCCCGACAGAAGAGCGTATATACCATATAACTCCATTCTTATCATGTTTAAAATCAAGGAACACTAATCTACGCCTTTAGAAGCAAGGGGTGGAGAGGAAGTGACTAGAACAGGTCGCAGGAGGGTTCTGGGGTGCCAGTCATATCTTGATTCCTGCTCCGCTGCTGGGATCGAGGCATGTTGGGTTGACAGATATTAATTGCACTGTACACTTGTGATCTGCCGTCTTTTCTGTATGCACGCTATACTCAGAATAAAAAGCTTAAAAATGAACTGCAGTGAATGCCTCACTACAGGGAAAGGTATCATCAGGAAACTACTCAGAAAAAGAAGGACTTGAGGGGACACTGGCCAACGTGGCCACACACCCCATAAGCCTTTGTGACATCACCAGTTTAAACCCCTGACCAATATGCTTCCTGGTACCCAAGGTGGAAAGGGACTAAGCCTTGGCTGAGAGACCCAACACAGGCGATAATGGTAATACCAGCAGCTGTCACTTACTGTGGGGTGATACTTGGGTATACCAGCTCCAGGAGGTGGGTTCTATTGTTATTCCCATTTTAGACATGAAGAAACTGAGTCCCCAGCCCACACGAGGACCAAGTGGTAAAGCTGGGACTTGAACCCAGGCAGTCTGACTCCAAGTGCTGGCTTTAGTCACAAGCCAGAGGTGGCTACCTGGAGCAGAGTGCGGTGGGGGTGGTTGCCATGGCTGTCCATTGACATTTTAATTCATGGAAAAGGGAATTGAGAAGACTTAAATAATAGGCATAGACTGTGCTTTCACGGGGATGAATGGTCATGAAATTAAATTTGCAGATGAAGCCAAACCTCATGAGACCCAAAATCTAAGCAGGAAACAGCAAAATGGGCCAACCAGAGAAATGTAATTTACCATGCACCCGGCAGTCATCCACGCTCAATGACTTTCCTGAGAAAAGGGCGTGTGAGGGGCTGCCGCAGAGGATGGTGGGGCGGCCATGACCACTGACAGCAGACAGCTTCTGCACCAGCAGAGGCAACAGGGAGGGGACAACCAGGTGAGATCACAAAGCCACATCACTCCCAGACCCATACCAGGCTGTGCCAAAAGGATTCAAAGTCTTGAGAACTCTCAAGGGGAAGTAGGTCTCAAATTAGACCCAGATGTGCACAGGGGAAAAGGACAAGGAAAGGTATTCCTGGAAAAGAGACCCACACACAAAGGGCAAACGTGACCAGGGGAACCCAGAACACTGGCCTCAGTGAGCCACACTGGTTGCACAACTGCCCCCCCCCCCCCATCTCCAGGCTCAACTAGTATAGACAGACTACCTGCATCACATGCTGAGCTCAACCAGCATAGACAAATGACTTCTTTGAGCACTGGCTCAACCAGTTTGGATAGAATGGCTCTAATACTGTGCTGGTTTGACCAGTGTAGACAGAATGTAAGAATTGCAAGCTGAGCTCAACCAATGTTAATGGGCCACTTGCATTTTGAATTAGGGGCTTAGCCAGGGTAGACAGTGTTTGCTTTGTGCACTGGCTCAGCCAGGGTAGACAGACTACACTGCACATTAGGCTCAATCACCCGGACTCTGGGAGAGGATTCCAGACCAGGCCAAGGTCTGAGCGGAAGCTGGTGCCTCCGAAGAGCTTAGACACAGGAAAAGTCACGAAAGCTAGGAAGAGTTTGAGAGCTCTGAACCTCGTGCAAAGACCCCTCAGAAAGTGAGGCAGGCAGACAGAGACTAAATGGAAGGTTCTAGAGCTCACGCCCTAGACTGAACCAGTGTGGATGACTGCCTGTATCACATTAGTTTCGTCAGCAGAGACTGCACACATCAGGCACTGGATCAGTGTAGACAGACTGTGTAGTTGAGCCCTCCCCGCCTGCCAACAAGCAAAAGCTGAGTACTTTCTCTGGGCAGCGCCCCTTATGGCAGTACCGCTGGGCAGAGCGGCATTTGCATCAGCATTGTAGTGGGCAGGAGTCCATTCAGCTTCCTCAGGGCCAGAACAGGGTTCTGTACATGGAGGACCATAGTCAGCATTTTCTGGGTACCTGGATGCTTCCTTCAGGGACTGTCCTCCAACCCCCGCCCTGAGGCACAGGAAGCCCAGCCACCACACCCCACCCAAGGCTGAGAAGGGTCTCGGTGCTCACAAGCCTGGGTGGATGAGTCTTGTCCAAAGAGATGAGTCAGCCCCCCAAAAGAGGCAGCCTCAAAGCTGGGGATGACTTGACTGCCAAGAGTGAGTCAGTTTATGCCCGGGCTAGGGACTGATGGCATTGGGGCTCTCCTGTGTCACCTCCCCGCTGATAAGCATCTGGGCATGCCTCATGGCCCAAGAGCAGCAGTCAGAACAGATGAGAGGGCCAGGCCAGCCCCGGAAGCCAGAGTGGAGGAGAACCGCCGGCCAGGCAAAGAGCCCAGGGGCTGAAGGAATCAGCCCCAGAGAGGCCGAGGGAACCAAAGCATGAACCTGTACCTTCCGGGTCCTCTCATTGCTCCCATCCCTGAGACTGGCCCAGCCAGGGAGCAGCTGGCGTAGGCCCAGGCAGAGTGAGGACAAGGTGACAGCGACCTGGGCTGTTGCCTGCAGCTCGGCAGCCAGCCACCCAGCTCAGGGCCCACTGCCAGCAGCGTAGGCACAACGGGAAGCGGGGTGACTCACAGGCCTGCTCCCTACACCCCAGCACTCCAGAGCCCGGGGGAACCAGCTGAAGGCTGTGGGGAATCCGGGGCCTGCGCAAAGCCGCAGCCAGCTACAGGAGACTCACCGACTTCAGAGGGCGTTCGGAAGCCTTGGGCAGGACCCTCAAGAGGAGAGAAGCAGGCACAGACCAACTCCCATAGGAGGAGTTTTCTAGGAGGAGAGGAGGCTGGGAGTGAGGGAGGGGTACAAGAGAGTTCTTTCTGGGGCAAGCATCAGACAGATGTCAGTACAGATCAAGTAGGTGGCAGGTGAAGGACCTACTAAGGGACCAGAAAGCTAAGTGAATGAAGCACAGGCCAGGGCCATCTCTGGCCAGCAAGCCTGAGGGCAGGCAACTCCAGAGGAAGGTGGGCATCAGGGCCAGGGCCAGAGTAGAGCAGGCAGAGGGTAGCAGCCTTGCTCCACTCCCCAAGGGAAGGCGAGTCCTGAGTAAGTTGGTCCAGCAAGGAGGTAAGAGCAAAAGGAGGGAAAGGACCACAGCTCTGGCCTCCAGAGCCCAGGCACAGGCCGTCGCTTACTAAGTTCCTGAGACATTCACACTAAGGCTAAAATAGTGATTACAGAGAGAAGGGTGGCAAAAGCTATGAGCCTCAAGGATAGCCAGAAGGAGGTGGATTGGGGCGGAGTGGGGGTAGAGGCAGGGCTGCACAACCAGCCACCTGATCACCCAGTCCTGGGAGGACAGAACCCACCACAACAGGAGAGGAGCTCTGCACCCCGGTGGGACACTGCGTCAAGAAACCAGCCATTCCCACTAGTGTCCCACAGGTCACACCCAATCACTTCACCATCTCTCTCCAGCACCTAATCCAGCACCAATTCCTGTGGGATTTGTGCCTGCACTCTTCTTTGGGGTCATGGTCATCTTTCCCTACAATCACTACGGCTGGCTCCACACTGGTCTCCCTACTCTGCAGAATTTGTAGAATAAAATCCCCAATTCCAATACACCTGGTCTTGAAGGCCTACGTGGCCAGATTTGCAAATACCTCTTTTTCCCTTCCTTCGTTCTCCCGGCCACAAGGACCTTCCCACTGCTCCTGCGTGGAGCTCCCGGCTTTCTCATACACTCCCTTGACAGGGACCTCTGTGCAAACTCTTGTCAGTGCCCAGAGCTCTCTTCCCCAACTCCATCCCTCCCACCTTCCACCAACAACTTCATCAGATCTCAGCTGAAAAGCCACCACCACCTCCTTAGTCCTCCCAACCCCTCAGTCTAGTTCTTACAACAACCTTAGGTCTTGAAACAACCTGGACATTCCCTTTTATCTTTGTCAAGCTTGGAATCACACATGAATCGATTATTATTTTTATTAATGTCTTTGGCAGAGAAAGAACCAGTGAGTGATAAATGAATGGCGGGGAAATCTCTGTCCCACTATCTACAAATCTCACAAGGGCAGGGACCACCCTTATTTTCATATAGGGCCTGGCACAGTGATGGGCGCCTAATACATGCTCAATAAATATTAATCGATGGCAGAATAAAGAATGACAACAGGAGCCGGGCGCGGTGGCGCACGCCTGTAATCCCAGCACTTTGGGAGGCTGAGGCAGGAGGATTGTGAGTTCAAAGTCAGCCTCAGCAATGGCGAGGCACTTAGCAACTCAGTGAGACCCTGTCTCTAAATAAAATACAAAAAAGGACTGGGGATGTGACCCAGTGGTCAAGTGCCCCTGAGTTCAATCCCCAGTACCAAAAAAAAAAAAAAAAAAAAAAAAAGAATGACAACAGGGCTGGCCTTGGGAGTGTGGCATGGAGAGTCATTTGGCTCCAGGTTTCAGTGTTGACAATTCCAGTTTAGGTCAAATAAATGTCACTTCTAGGGCCAGTTCTGACCATGGTTTGCAGGAAAAGGGTTCCATGTCCTCAGTCACCAGCCCCAGAAAGCACTAATTTCCCAAAAATGCATGACATTCCAAGTGGGGAGAGACCTAGGATACCCAGCCTGCATGTAGACAGACATTCTATGACTTCCCAAAAGGTGGCTTTTGGGGTAGGACCAGGGCTATTTCTTGGAGTCAGTCCACCTGGACACAGTCTCTTGGTACCCCTGGCTGCACTTTCAAATTTCTAACCACCCAGGAACAAGTCCAGCAGATATAGGCTGGAGCGCCAGATCACAAATGACAGGTAGTTTTGTACAGGGTAAAAGTCACAACTTTTTTTTCCACGACCAATTTGTAAGTCTCATCTTCTGCCACAGTGATTTACCGACCAGAGGGTCACACATTCTTCAGCTGATAAGAAATGAGCCGATGACTACGGCTTCCTCTGCCACCTGAGCTAATGTAGCTGTCCCCAAGTTGTCTGAGCCCATGGGTTTCCTCTGCCTTTGGGCAGCCTTTTCCTAGGAGGGAGGGGACACAGTTGCTGTGGAGCCAGATAAATCCTGACAGTGACTCCAAAGCACCAGGAAGCCTACTGTGTCACCACACTCTCACCAATGCAGCCTGCCCCATGCAGCAAACTTCCTGAGGCTTCCAGGACATTGACGCCCTTTATGCATCCAGAAATCATCTTTGACTTTTTGTTATTTGTTTTATATTGGGCTCTACCTTAGCAGGGCCACATTGACCTCTTCAAGCCAACAATATATAAATCCCCTTTTAGAACTCATTATCTTCTGATAAGCTGAAAGTATGGTCACTTGTTTGTCACAGCGTATTCTGACTCTAATTGCCACAATTGCTCATTAATGAGCTTCTATAATCCTCTGTCCATTTTCCTGTCTCTAGTTTCCTCCTCTGCCCCACATTTCTCCTATGTAGCTGTCATACATGGCAAATCAGAGAGGTGAGATATTTCCAAGCTGGAAGCAGCAGGTAGTGTTAAGGCAGAGGTCTCACACTCTAAGCCAGGCAGCGGGAGGAGCCCTGGGAAGTCAGCTGGAACCACCCACCCCCACCAGCAACCCAGCCTCTACCATAGGTTCCACCTACCAGATGCATCAGCAAACAATAAAAGCTCCAAGCACCCACCCTCTTTGATCAATCAAACCACAAAAAGCCTATCAGGCAGCCACTGGCACAAACTCAGAGTAAAGAGAGCAGGGGAGCAGACTGTGCGATGTTTCTAATCAGGAAAATCTGACTCTTCTTATAAGTGAAATGAAGGCAAATTCTGAGATGAGCCTGCCAGACACACTTGCCCAACAACCATACGGCAAAAAAGTAGTTACTGAACTTTCCCAGACTTAGCTTACATAAACAGATATTTGAATAAATGTTTTAAAAATGAAATTCCCTTGATACTCTGTAATCAGTAAATGTTCATTACAGAAACACAGCAAATATGCATGAAATTTCCCAAGTGATATTCCAACTACAAGATGAAAAAAAGCATCTCAAAGAGCAGACTGAGTTACAAAGCATCCTCTCTGGTCACAAACCAGCAACTCTTTGCCAAGCACAGGAGGTCAAACAAGCCAGCTCTCCTCTCCCGGCTGGAGCCATGGAAAAGCAGATCTTATTGTGCACTCTCAGGCAATTTATAAATGAATGCCCCCTCCCTGGCTGATTGATGTCTCTCTATAAATAATTAATCCTTGACCTTGCTTTAAGAAAGCCTTGACTTTTTAATTTGGGGTCTTTTTAAAAATCAATACCCGAGGAACATAATTCACTCTTGCAGAGTTTGACTCCTGGTAAATAAATAAAGAAGTTTTGCCATTCGCTTGTCCCAGGCGACTGGATCAGGCAATGGGACTGTGCGCTGTTTCTAATCTGGAAAATGGGATGGAATCAGACTTTGAGGTTTTCTGTGTTCAAATGCTAATTATTGATCATCCCAATTGCAGCTTTGTCTCTTCAGGGTCTGAATGCTATTCCTCCTGTGTCACTTCACAAGAGGCAAATCTGTTGAAGGCACCTGGGAATGTTTCTACTCCCCCACGGTCCTATCAGGCCATAGATGGTGGGATGTCTTGACTTTAAAAGAATCCCCTATGGGGATCAGTAACACTCCTTCCTGTGCCCTGTCTTGCCTTTGAAACAAGAACAGGGTCAGGACAGATCATAAAGAGGGTTCTAACACTCCTGCTCCATCCAGGGCAGGGCCTAATTAGGAAAAGCCTTCCCAAAGCCTTGGGTAAGGGTCAAGGTGAACTCGGAAGTGAACCCAAAGAAACTGGACATATATAGTGTAGCCTATGAGCAACCGGGGGATGGGGAAGAAGTTAATGTAATCTGCCTGTTACCCCTTTACCCCCACCCCACCCCATCCAGTCTAGAGCTGCTGTGTCCTTGCACACAACGGCCTCTCCCACGTGTTCTACCGCCCGACCAGATCCAAGCCAGGCAGATCCAGAGTTCTGGCAGCTGGTTTCCCGTAGCAAAGCCAATCACCGCTCAGGGTCCAGCTGGGAGGCAACTCAGAGATGCGGGAATCCGCTCTGATACCTGAGAGGGATGCGGGATTGACCCCGACTTCTGGATTGAGACAGACAGCCGGGCAACTAGTGGCGCTGCGCAGGGGCTGCGCCAGTTCCGGGTCGGGTCTCGGGGCCCAGACACAAGATGTACTACGAAAGTTAGGGCGGCGAGAGTCCCGCGCCGTTGAAGGGAGAGGGGTCACTTCGTGCCCAAGAGCCAACATTGCACTGCCAAAACCCGCGATCCGTACCTTCGCCTGGCCCGGTGGGCCTCGGGCGAGGCCAGAGCTGATGTACAGAGAAGCAGCCTGCTTCGCAGCTGGAGTTGCAGTAGCCGCCAGAGCTCTGTTGGGTCCCGCGGCAAAACGGATTCTTAGGTTAAGCCGCCGGAGGCTCCGACTCCCGCACTCTGGAACACTGACGCGCACACAGTCGCCGGGAACACAAAACAGGCCGATGCCCTGGAGAGTCGGCGGGGTTGGGATGCGCGCGACGGAGCGCTAGGGTACCTTTCGCCACTTGGTAGGAAGCCAAGGCCTCCACCAACTTTCCCCCCTTTGTCCCTGCCCGCCACCACGGGCCCCTGAGTCCCAGCGCACGGGAAAGCCCCGGGGCCTCGGGCGCTCCAACCCGGCCCTCTGCGCTCGCAGCTCAGCGCCCGACGCTGCCTCCGTGCGCCACTCAGGGCTGGGAGGAGGAGTGGAGGGTCCGCAGAGACCGCGCGAGCCGGAGGGGAGGCAGTTCACAGACGCGCGGCGGCGAGTGAAATTCAAGGAGCGAAAGTCTAATTAAAGTTCCCGCTACTGGGGCTAGTCCCCAAAGTGCGGTCAGACCCGAGCCCTGCACAGCCCATCAGCACCCACGACTTTGGACGCTTGCCCACGTCGGGGTCACCAGGTTGGCGCGCAGTGCAGTCCCAGGCCAGCGCAGGAACCCTAGCTGCATCCCTTCGGGCCAGCAGCCAGTGTAGGGCGGGAATAGGGGTGGGGTAAGGGCGCAGCCACTTACCTGGCGCAGCCGGCGCTCTCAGGCCGCGCGTTCCTCTAGTACGGGCGCGGTCCTAGGCGGCGGGCAAATCCTCCGCTCGGGGCGCCCAGGCGGCTGCGAGAACCTCCGCCCCAGCTCGGGCCCGATGCCTTCTCTCGCTCTGTGCGGAACCTGGTGCGGTCGGTGGGCGAGCGTTGTGGGGACAGCGATCGGAGCGCGTGGGAGGGAGAGGGCACGATAGGGCGCGTTCCTCCTCGGCCCCTGGCCGGGGTCCGTCCCCCGCCTCTGCCGCCGCCGCCTTGTCTTCCCTCCTTCCCGCAGCGCCACCGGATCCTGTTCACGCGCCGGGAAGGCTCCCAGCGAAGTGCGAGCGAAGCCTCCGGCGAGGCTGGAAATAGCGCCCGCGCCCGCCCGGCGCCCCGCCCCCGGCCCGGGCCCCGCCCCGCGGTGGTGGAGGCGACGGCGGTGGCCGGGCCGGGAAGGGATCTCTCCCGCGATCGCCCGGCCCTCCTGGGAGCTCACGGGCGCAGCGCCCACGCGCGCTCTGCGGTTCCCGCGGCCCCGCTGGCCGCGCGCTCCGAAGGAGCCGCTGCTGGGTGCGGTCCGGCGGCCGCGGGGGTGGGGTGGCGGTGGCCAGGGCTGTGCCCGTCTTCCGAATCTCTGAGAGCTTGCACTCTTGTCTGCCTCTTGCTCCACTCCGCAGCCAGAGTGCTTCCACTGCGTTGGTGCTGCCTCTGAGCACTCGGTGTTGACCTGGGAAAAGGACAAGGCTCCACTAGGCAGGCCTTGGCCGCAGCTGGGCAGAGTCGTATACCCCGGACTGTCAAAGCCATCGGATTGATAACGAGGAAGATTTGAGGAGGTTCTTGGGCTACTGTCTCATGGAATTTGGCCTAGGCCTTGTTGATCCCCAAGTCCTTGGGGGTCTAGATTCTGCTAAAAGTGCCCAGTAACCCAGGTTCTCCCTTGCAGACTTCATCCTTGAAAGTCCCTGTGCAGTCACCACCCTCGGGGCTGGACCAACGAACATCTCCTCATACACACCCAGAACAACAGAGTGGGGATGAAGCCCGACCACCACACAGCACCAGAGCAGAGCAGGAACCCGAGGGCGGGACT
This sequence comes from Tamias sibiricus, assembly GCA_025594165.1. NCBI lineage: Eukaryota > Metazoa > Chordata > Mammalia > Rodentia > Sciuridae > Tamias > Tamias sibiricus. Next base: position 44,401,575 of record CM046672.1, on the reverse strand, counting down.
GTGGATTCCAGTCCCTGTTCTGCCTGAGAAGAGGCAGCCCCTACCTGCAGGGGGCAAGCAGGTGCTGAAAAGGCACGGCAAGCTGTTTTCTCAGGGGAACTATAGGAAACTGCTGGAAGTCAGTCACCTCTTGGTCTTGAAGGGACATGCATTATTTTCCAAAACCTACAGAAAAACATTCAGTAAAACAGAAAGATTCTCTCTCTGTATCTGCCTGTCGTTTGGCCTGACTCCAGGAGGCTGACCCAGAAGACACATGGAGTTGAAGAGTGGGATGGACCTGTAGCTCTTGAGTGACCAGAGAGGAGTGGGGACAGGCCTGGCAGGGAGCAGAGCCACTCCTGAGGACAGTCAGGGAGTCACTAGCCTGAGTGTTCTTGGGCTGCCTGGTTGACCTTGAGGCTTCCTTAATGCCCAAGGTAAACTTAACATATCCAAAGATAGTCCCCAACAGGTGTGAAAATGAACTAAAACATACCAATGCTATGATGATCTTCCTTCTTTCTTGCAAGAACAGAGCATATAGTTCATTCCCATTTTGCAGAAAAGGAAACTGAGGTGCAAGGGTGCCAGCAAGTTGTTAGAGTCCACAGCATCTGAGGATGGCAGAGCCAGAATGGGGACCAGGTATGCTGATTTCAAAGCAGACTAAAGTGCTGGGGTTCCCTCTCTAGGACTCTGAGCTCAGACGGTCCCAGGCTCAGGCTTGTGCCATGGCCCAGCTCTGCCAGCTGCATTCACTACTTTATGGGTGCAGCGGAGTGTAAGGATGTGCCTGAATTCACCCTACTGTACCTCAGGTGCAGGTGGAATGAACTGAATGCAAGGGACAGGGACTCATGTGTCAGGAAGACTAGGGCAGTAGATTTCTTATCTATCCCACCTCCAAAAGCTGTCAGAGCAAATAAGGAGGAGAGAAGACAGGAACAAAGGAGAGCGTGGCATGAACAGAAGGCTACTTGCCTCCAGGTTAGCCCAGAATGCACTGCCCTGTCCCTGTCCCTGTGGTCCCCTGGTCTCTCCGTTTCTTGCCTCCTCACTACCCAAGATCCTGGTCTATCTGCCAAAGAACTCCCTGTCTGCAGTTGGGCCTGAGCAGATCACAGAACTTTGGCCACAGAGGCCTGGTGATCAGGTGAACTTCTTCAGTCCCACCCACACTCCAAAGGGCAAGTGAGGGCTCTCATGCAAGTGCATGAACATGTGTGCATGCACATGCACACACACACACACACACACACACACACACACACACACACACACACGGCAGTTGGGAGAGAGTGGGAGTTTCCATTCTCAGAGCCCAGCATCAAAATTGGGAGGAGGCTCTGGACAATAAATACCTCCAGGGAACAAGTCTACACAGGCTTTATTTCCACGGGATGAGTCTGCACAGGCTTCGTTGTGACCAGTGAGCGGGGCAAGTCAGGCCACCTCAGCTGCCCTGTGCATCTGTGTAGAGCCATCCTCCCGGGAAGGGTGGTTTTTCCATTAGCTTTTCCAACTGTACTTATTAGCACTTATTTGCATCTAATATCCAGGCAGATACCACTAGGAATCAACAATGCTGCATTCCTTTGACATTCTCCATGCTTCGGATTTTTCACTCAGACTTCCTTCTTGTTTTGTGAGGCTTTCAGAGGAAATCCCTAAGGGGGGCTCCAGGCCCCTGGCACTAACATGCAATGAGTTTTCCTCAGAGATTTGCCAAGGGCTGCGTGCCCTTTTTTGAAAGTCAGGCTCAGCCTCTGCAGTGAGGGAGGCGGAGGAACCTGCAAATCCCCACGTGAAGCCCTGTGTGCACGCCTGCAGTTTTTGATATGTGTGTCTCCACCAAAAGATTACTGGCAAACTTGTCTCTTTGCATCCCAACTAAGGTAAAAAGACACTTTCGGTGGCTGGCCCCGTGAGTTCACAGTTTAAGCTCCAGAAGAGCTAAAAGGGTGATTCCAAAGCCCCTCTGCTGCAAACAGGGGCTTGAGAGTGGGGAGGGGACTTGACTAGGTGCCACAGGCAAACCCTTCCTTCTACCAGATCTGAGCATCCAACTCTTCTCCCCACCCTACACTTTTTGCCAGTGGAGATTCCTGCCCTCCTCTATGCCAACAATGAGGGTAGTAGCATAACTATGAAGCCAAGACTGTGCCCCCATTGTTTGGAAAAGGGCATGAGACGCGTTGGCAAGACTGAGTCTTGAGTTTGAAATTCTATCACCATAAGACCCTGTTCTCTGGAGGGAAGCTTTTCCATCCATTTCTCTGGATCCAATGGGAAAGGAAGAAAATAATGGGATAGAGCAGGAGGTTGGTTCTAGCTCTCCTGGTGCCACCCAGGTAGTCTTAAGCATGTCTTCTAGGCCCTCAGAGCCTGTTTCCTGTTTCCAATAGAGGCACAATAGATTGCCCTGCAGAGTGAAGGGTGTGAAAGTATTTTTGAACAATGGAGTGCAATGGGAGGCTCGCCCTGAGTCACCACCAGACCAGCTGCCTCAGGGTTTCAGCATCTGGTCCTATAATGGGCTCCAAAAAGTGGTGACCCTTAAGGTTTCCTGAAGTCAGTTCAAAAGCAGGCAGGCCAATGACATGCTTATCAGCATGTGTCCAGGTGGATAACCTCCCTGTAAAAAATGGCTGCCTTCCCCAGCTGCCTCTGCCTGGGCCCCTCATGTAGGCACATGGCCAAGGCCTTTCCTTCACAAGCCTCATTCTCCCCATTTAAATAGTCGAGGGCATTGGAGCCCAGGCTCTTGAGCCCCACTTCTAAGCCTGAATTGTGATTCCACAATTCCTCACAATTCTTTGGCTCAGAAGGAGACCCAGAACCATTTCCAGCCAAGATTTCCTTTGGTCACCTTATTGGCCGAACTTTTCTTCCTGGTCCCTTTTCTACATTCCCCCATGATCTTTTCCCCTTTTCTCTCACCTCTTGTGTTTCCAGGAAGTTGCAGGATCATTTTGTTTCCTTCTTTACTGAGTTACCAAAAATTCCTGATGTTACCACCACACCCCATGTATCTGTTCCAGTTTCTGAAATTCCACCATCATTCCTCAGGGCATAAGAATAATTCCTCTTTATAGAATAGGTTTCTGGGCAGACTGAGATGACACCAATGTTGGTCCTTAACACAGACCAGAGTGGGGATCAGTTAGGTTTTCTGGGTAATATGGAATAGAACTGACTGAATAACTTAAGCAGAAAGTAGGGACTTTCTTGAGATGATGCTGGGAAATCTGACAGAGCAGAAAGGGAGCCAAGCATGCAGGAAGAGGGAAGCAGGAACTGGGGCACAAGACCTGACCTGGCCTGACAGACCACTGCCATGACGGCCTTGACACCTTGTCCACTAATCTAAGGTAAGCAGACCTGCAGCAGGGGCCGTGTTGACTCCAGAGCCCAAGAGTGAGCCATGCCCCAGCCCAAATCTAGCCCATCCATGCAGACTGGGCTCAGAACCAGCCTGGCTTCTTTTCTGAGGTCTTATCAAGCTCAGATTTATCTTCTTTGTTGCTGGGTTTTTTGTTGTTGTTGTTGTTGTTTTGAGTCAAGGTCTTGCTAAGTTGCCCAGGCTGGCTTTGAACTCAAAATTTTCTACCCTAGCTCCCAAGTCGCTGGGATTATAGATACCAGCCAGTATGCCCTCAGATTCGTTTTGATGCTTCTTAACTAAACTAAACAAACAAACAAACAACAAAAAAAAAAACACATTGGACTGTCTGCTAATGGTTGCTCCCTCAGTTCCCAAGAATCCTCAAATCTGCTCTTCCTCCACTTGCTTAGCAGGGCTTCCTTGCCCAGGAGTAAGGAGAAGGGACAGCTAACCAACTGCAGGGAGGGAGGGCCAATATACCCTGACTTGAAATGGTTGAGATTTTTCTTTTTTACTTTGCAGTAAAGAGTTTAAAATCCTTGAGTATTTATATGTCACAATTCAGTAAATGCTATTTAATTTGGGCCGAAGTAATTCAACATTCATGTCATGCCGGGTTGGGCTGAAGTTTACTTCTTTCACTATTAGTCAAAGACAGTGGGAACAGGCTTGCAGGATGTCATTCCTACCTTGTATAGTAAATGGGTTTTGACATCTCCTAACGCTGAAGTATTTCCATGCATCTATCTGCATCTAGATATGAATGAGCTCATTATAAATGGTTCTCTCTATTCAATCAAGTTAGCTTGGCCGCCTCTCCTTTTTGGCTATATGCTGTTAGTCATTAACTGGGGTGACTATTACAATAAGGAAATTACTGTATAACATAAATAAATGGCACTTCTTTTTAAATGCTCCCTAATTGGGAGAGCTCGTTAATTCTCTCCATCTGAGCTAGAGCTCAGCCCCCTTGAATGCACCTGCTAGGGGTGCCCCTGAGCAGCCGCAGGTTGTTCAGCTGCATTCAGTTCTCTGGGGGGCCTGCGGGGGCTGGGGGGCTTCTGAAAGAAGGATTCCCTGCCCACATCTTCAAAACTCCTCCACGCTTACCAAGAGCTTTTCCATCACATGGTGGTATTGGGGGAGGGGGGGGGGTTAAGCACCTTCCAAGTTCTTAGCTAAAAGCATTTTTTCTAAATGCAAACTTGAATGCTGTTCTAAATTTAATGCTTAGTATTAAGAATCAGGTTTAGAGATTTTGAGAAAAAGAAAGGATTGCTTTGAACTGAATAAAAATATTTCCACTGGAAAACTCCAGAAACATTTATCAAATGCCACTGGGGGCATGCCATTGGGTAAGGCTGTGCACATTGAGAGTTCCCTGCCTGGGGAGGTTGATGACAGAATTGGCTTAGGAATGTGTCATAAAGATAGAGGACACACATGTGGCAGTGTCTTAACCAGGCTGGAAGGACCTCATTCTGGAGGAGTCCTTATTTCTGTGCCCTCAGAACTGGAAAGCAAATGTGTCACCGAGCTCAGCGGTGATTGCTGTCTGTCTGAGGAGAGATGCTCTAAAATTTTTCCAAATGCAGTTGGTTGATCTCCAGATTTTTTTCAGATCCTTTTAGCACAAGTAATTTCTGCCATAAACTGTGTGGGTGGCCATAAGAGAGATGGGAAACCGGCGGCAGGTATTGCCCTTCTCCATGTGGTCCTGAGCAAGTGGTATTTTCACACTGAGCTGGGAACCCACACAACACCTGGTGGCATGAATCTTCCTACCAGGACTGGAAAACAAAAGTTTGGTAGATGTTGCATCCAAGGAGACAAGACCCAGAAGAGCCATCCATCAGGCAGAATGCCTATAAAGGGACATCCAAGGGCAGCAGATCAAGAACACCTGCCCCTTGTCCTGCACCCAGTGGTGCACCTGACCTGCAGCCTCTGCTGCCCTCTCTCCCACGGGAAGACACCTCAATAGGAAAGACCCAAGTTAGCCTCGGAGTTCCTCTGTGAAGAAGAAACTAGAAAAGCCTAACTGGATTTGCTTCCCCAGATATTCCGAAGCTCTCAATGTTGGAAGGTGATGCAAGAACTTACTGTCAGCCTGCACTGTCTTGTGCCCAGCAGGTGGCTGAGAGCCAGCCAGCCTCCCAGGTGGTGCCCTCCAAGCTTTGCTAAGCCGTCCACTTGTGCAGAGAAGGCACCAAGGACAGCAGGCTTTGGAAGCAGACGACACAACCTGAAGAAGGCTAATGAAGGAGGGACATCTCCGTCTACCCTTGGACACCTGGAAAAATGAAAACCTGCCACTGAAAGCAGCGGGCAGTTGGGACAGAAGCGGAGACAAGCAACTGCAACTTCATTGCTGAGTTCTCCCAGGACTCAGGCAACTTCATCCTGCAGGCAGAGCCCAGGATGCCCCGGAGTTCAGAGCACTGCCCAGTAGCGTCCTGTCTGTAGCCATGGAAACAGAGATAGTTGCCTTCCTGTTGGCTTTCTTACCGCGACATCTCTCTGTCAGTCGTGTTTAAAGTTAGCTTAAAAAGAAAACACAAGACAACCCACATCTCCTCTTTTGACATCATACAAAGCGCCCTGTGGCAGGAAGGCAGCATAAAGCTCCCAGCACGTAGCCTGTCACACTCTGTACCCATCCTTGTCCTCAGATGGAGCTTCCCCTCTACCTGAGCTTAGCAGTGATGTCTTGGGCTCACATAAGTCCACCTTTTGTGTTTGCTCATTCCTGCATCATTACCTTATCCCAAGATGGGGAGGTCATAGGCCAGGCTCAGCCCTGGTTGCAGGTACACTGCGGTGATGTCCAGGCCCAAGCACCACCTCCAGGATAAGCCTAGCCCCCTCTGCAGGTGTGTCTGGACTCTCTGCTCTCAGGCACAGGCTACATAGCCAAGCCCTTGTTGAGAAACTTCTAGAAATGGGATTGGGGGATGCTAAGGGACAAGCAGCTCACCACCAAGGAGGAAGAGAGACAGACACACTTCCAACTAGAAGGCAAGGCAGTCCGTGAGGTAGTCGTGAGAGGGGTGGTAAGTTGTGTGTCCCAGGGTTCAGGGATCAGAGGTGGCATTTGGCCTGACCTGTCCTCACTCGTAACAAGACTTATCGCCACAAAGAACCAGGGAGATAATAATTCAATAAGTATTTTGTTCAACACTAAGGATATTCTGGCAACTACAGACAAAGGGCTCTCGCGTCCATCATCAGAAAAGAATAGAATCTGTAATTAGAAGGTAGGGTAGCTGAATTCTGGGAAACACACCTAGCATTTAGGGATGACAAAGTCTGGGGAAAACTGCTCATCAACCAGGGTCTTTTGAGGGAATAAATAGGATGCAGGCAAAGAAAAATAAACATTTTATTTGAGTAGACTAAACAGATTTCTCATCAAAGGCCATTAAAGCATTGAGCTAACATTATTCCATTTTTAAAAAGAAGCAGATAACATCACACAAGAGGTGCTGGGAAGAAACAGGGCTAGTGGAACACAACTTAGTGTCTGTCTTGGGGTTTGTTCTCCCAAAAGCAGACCAGAAACAAGCACTTGGGTTAAGGTCTTATATTTTGAGGTTGGAACTTCTCCTGGGTTCAACCTTGAGTGGGTTGAAGGGAAACAGAGTCTGCTGCAATGCCACAATCAGCACAAGACCCTCTCTGCAAACTACTGTTTGCATACTTTTTCTCCTCTTATTTGGTTTTAATAAAATATCCCATAGTGATGTCAAAGTGTCAATATTAAAAGTTCTCGCCAGGCACCATGGCACACACCTGTAATCCCAGCAGCTCGGTGGGGGGGCGGGTGCTGAGGCAGGAGGATCACGAGTTCAAAGTCAGCAACTTAACGAGGCCCTCTGCAACTTAGCGAGATTCTGCCTCTAAATAAAATACAAAAAAGGGCCAGTGATGTGGTTCAATGGTTGATTGCCTCTGGTTTCAATCCCTGGTACCAAAAAAAAAAAAAAAAAGTTCTCCCTGGGGTACTTTTGAGAAGGTGGCAGCAATACTGGTGGAGTAATTTTGAATAAATAAATAAATAATTACTAAATTATTTATATTAATAAAAATAATTAATAAATAACTAATCAAACTAATCGGAGAGAAAAACCAAAAACCTATGGGAAACAGCAAACCTGAAGTGAAATGCATCCCCTATGACACCAGAATTTTAGCAGGTAGGAGCATGTCACTGATAGTCACGACTCCTGCATGGCATTCACATATGTGAAGAAGGAGGGAAGAAATGAGGTGTTTGTCATACCTGAGGACAGGAGCAACCCCAAAATAGGCAATAGGTATTTGCTGGAAAACACAGAGACCCAATATTAGAACAGTCTCTGACACGGGGCAGGGTTTTGCTCCGTCCTGTAATGCACGAGAGCAAAAGATCTAAAGAGGGAGGAACATTCTAGGCCCTTTGGATTCTTGAAACTGACCAGCAAAACCTTCCTTACAGGACAGGGGCCCACACAGAAGAGAAACTGTTATAAGAGGAATCAAATTTGAATAAAGCAGGAACAAGGAGAAGGGAAGGAAGCAGAAGATCCCAGGAACAGTGGAGACATTTTTATAAAAGCCAGGAATCTCAAAAAACAAACTGCCATCCATCTATCTATCTATCTATCTATCTATCTATCTATCTATCTATCTATACATATACTTATATAGATAGATAGATAGATATAAACACTGCAGAAAAACAACTAACACAGGAGCTCTGTGAAGTTAGAAAAGCAATCTCGAACTCCAACTCCTAAAGGTTCATAAAAATTAATTTTGATTTTACAAAAATGAAAATATATATATATATATAATATATATATATATATATATATTTCCCACATAAGGTGATTTTATTTTATTATTTTTTTTTACAAGTTGATTTTAAAGAAAGAGAATAAAAATTCAAATAACTCCAGATAAGGAAATGCACACTGGAAAGACATGTGTACTAAATAAAATAGCTATAACATGCTGGGCACCATGGCACAGAACTGTAATCCTAGCTACTCCAGAGGAAGGCAGAGGCAGGAAGATTCCAGCCTCCACAATTTAGAGAGACACAATCTTAAAATAAAAACTGGAAAGGGCTGGGGATATAGCTCAGTGGGAGAGTGTCCCTAGGTTCAATCCCCAGTGCAGGGGAAAACAACAACAACAACAACAAAAAGGAAAACAGCTACAAAATAGTATTTCAAAGCAAGCACAAAGAATTAAGAAAATGGCATAAACTCTGAACAAACACCATAAATTACAAAGAGAAAAACTCAGAAATGAAATGGCAATTCAGGAAGGAATAGGTATAAAAGAAAAAGAAATAATTTCAGCTGGGCAGGATGGAGCATGCCTGTAAACCCAGCGATTCTGGAAGCTGAGGCAGGAAGATTGCAAGTTGGAGGCCAGCCTCAGCAACTTAGTGAGGCCCTACACAACTTAGCAAGACCCTGTCTCAGAATAAAAAATAAAAAGAGGGGCTGGCATTGTGGCTCAGCGGTAGGGCTCTTGCCTAGCACGTGTGTGGCCCGGGTTCGATCCTCAGCACCACGTAAACATAAATGCATTGCATTGTGTACAACTAAAGCAAATAATAAATATTAAAAAAACAAAATAAATAAATAAATAAAAAGAACTAGGGATGTGGCTCAGTGGTTAAGCACCCCTGGGTTCAATTGTGTGTACAAAAAAAAAAAAAAAAAGAAGAAGAAGAAAAGAAAAAGAAAGAAAAAAATTTTTCAGAAAGAATATAAGAATGAATAAACACAACAGAAATGCCTTAGAAAAAATAGAAGATGGAAAAAAATGGAAATGTTTAAAAGTCAGAAAATAAACTTGACTCAAAAGATGAAAGAGAAAATGACGAATCTTGAAGCTAGGTTAAAAGGATTCAGTGTACAGAGAATAGAATTCCCTGAAGGAAAAAAATGAAAGGAGGGAACAGTACAAATACTAAAAGCTATAGAGTTCAAGAAAATCTTTCAGAAAAAAAAAGTTTTGAAACTACATATTGAAAGGTCACTCTATGTATCTAAGATTATCGACCTAGAATTGACAATGCTAAGGCATAATTTTAGTACAACGATGGAACTTCATTTTATTTTCCAGTGTTTTCAGTACTGGGGGTTGAACCCTGCTGTGCTTTACAAATAAGCAACATCCCCAGCCCTTCCTTTTTCTTTTTTTGAGACAGGGTCTTGCTAAACTTCCCAGGCTGGCCTCAGTCTCCTGAGTGGCTAGAATTATAGAGGGGCACCACCACCCCCAACAAAGAAGAACTTAAAATAAAAATATTTTGAGTATCTAAGCAAAAAATAGCACACACACTATGATGGGTTAAAAAAAATGAATTATCAACTTTTGACAGCAACATGGTGCCAGATGAAAACACATGTAAGAAACAAAGAAAGAAAAAATGAGCAAAGATCTTATATCTTCAGAAACTGACTTTCAAGTATAAGGCTAAAGATGAACTCTCACCAACACACAAGAATTTTGAAAATCTTGTTCCCATAAGTCCTTCCTGAGGAATTTGCTAGAGACTGAACTTCAGAGAACCAAAGTGACCAGAGGGACATCAACATAAGATGGTGAACATTACAGGTGTAGTTACATCTGTCGCTCTCACAATAGATACTATAGCTATTTATAAATTGAGGGATAGGAGATTGAGGAAAGTATATGAAAAAAGTTAACTGTTTTGCATAATGATGCCGATGAAGGTAGTGTTCGTGTTTCACGCTGACACGATTGTGCGATTGTGCGTGTGATGTGGGGCAAAGGAGATGAGTAATTGTTGCATATTTTAAGTCTGTCATTTCCTGTGTCCTTGAGAACCAGAATTCTTGGATGAAAAAAGGAATTCATACATAAGAAAGAAGAATTTAAGTAGACACCCAATAATGTTGAATTTGGATTAGAAGAATCAGTACATATTTGTGAGGCATTTTATCTTTTTATTGTTAATTTTATTTATCTATTTATTTATTTATTGGTTCTAGGAATAGAACCCGGGGGTGCTTAACCACTGAGCCACATTCCCAACCCTTTTTATTTTTATTTTGAGATAGGCTCTCACTAAGTTGCACAGAGCCTTGCTAAGTTGCTGAGACTGGCCTCCAACTTTTGATCCTCCTGCCTCAGCCTCCCAAGCCGCTGAGATTACAGGTGTGTACCACCAGCCCAGGCCATTGTATTCTTTTTAAAAAGTTAATTGAATTTATTCTTTAAGGCAGTTTTAGGTTCACAATAAAGTTAAGTGGAAAGTAGAGAGTTCCTACACACCCACGTTCTACATGCTTTGTTTTCCCCAGCTTCCCTGCCATCCACACCCCACATCTGTGTCGTACGGTTGATACCACTGATGTGCCAGCGTTGACCAACATCAACCAAAGTCCATAGTTTACTTTAAGGTCCACACTTTGTGTTGTATATTCTGTGGATTTTGACAATTATATAACGATATGTATCCACTATGACAGCTTCATTCAAAATAGTTTCATTTCCCTAAAGATCCATCCTTCCCCCTTCATCGCTCCTTTCCCAGAGCTCCTGACAATCACGGATCTCTTTTCCATCCCCATAGTTCTTTGCCTTTTCCAGGATGTCACATAGGTGGAATCCTATAGCATGAGTTTTTTTTCAGATTGACTCCTTTTACTCAACCATATGCACTTAAGTTTCTCCCACGTCTTTCTGTGGCTTGATAGCTCATTTCTTTTTATTTATCTGTATATTTTGGATGGCAGTCCATTATCAGGTATGTCATTTACAATATTTTTTCACAGTGTGTGGCTTGCCTTCTCATTTTCTTGACATTTTATCTTTTTTTTTTTTTTAAGATAGATTGACAGACAGATTTTCTACTAATAGAAACCAAGATTTTTACAGAAATGGCTGATAGTTGGTTTGAAACAGGAAATGTATAAGATAATCCTGGAACAACAGCTTGTCATGCCAGTTAGCAAGGATGCTAGTGAGACTAAAGGGTTGAGTCAAAAGGACACAAGAATCTGCAAGGGGCTCCCACTAGCTCAATATAGAACCATTTGTGTATCAATAAAGTAAGCTGGGCACTGTGGTACACACCTATAATCCCAGCACTTGGGAGGCTGAGACAGGAGGATCGCGAGTTCAAAGCCAGCCTCAGCAATGGCGAGGCACTTAGCAACTCAGTGAGACCCTGTCTCTAAATAAAATACAAAAAAGGGCTGGGGATGTGGCCCAGTGGTCGAGTGCCCCTGAGTTCAATCCCTGGTACCAAAATAAATAAAAAATAAATAATCATAATGGATTAAAATCCATCAAATAATTTAAACCTTTAATTCTTTTTTATATATATTTTTTAGTTGTAGGTGGACGCAATACCTTTATTTTATTTATATGGTGCTGAGGATCAAATCCAGGGCCTCACACATGCGAGACATGCGCTCTATCGCCGAGCCACAGCTCCGGGCCCCAAATTATCTTTTTAAATATCATTTTAGTTGTAGACAGACACAATACCTGTATTTTATTTATTTATTTTTATGTGGTGCTGAGGATTGAACCCAGTGCTACACACGTGCTGGGCAGGTGCCCTACCGCTGAGCTACAACTCTAGTCCTAAACCTTTAATTTTTTAAACATGGTCACCTCTAGAGGATGAGGAACAAATTCATTCTCTCAAAATCTAGTAAGTAGCCAGGCGCAGCAGCGCACACCTATAATCCCAGTGGCTCGGGAGGCTGAGGCAGAAGGATCGAGTTCAAAGCCAGCCTCAGCAAAAGCGAGGTGCTAAGCATCTCAGTGAGACCCTGTCTCTAAATAAATACAAAATAGGGCTGGGGATGTGGCTCAGAGGTCGAGTGCCCCTTAGTTCAATCCCTAGTTTAAAAGAAAAAGAAAAAAATAGTAAGAAAAGGGAAAGAACGAAACATTTATCCTGCCTTCCAATCCAAAACTCTACCAAACGGTACTACCAGAGAGTAGAAGATGGAAACATCTCTTTATGGAAGGACTCAAGTTCATATGTGAAAAGGCCATGACGGAATTAGAATGCCACCGTTTTGAACCCCCCCCCCCCCTCCGGTGCATTAGCAGAGTGAGGCGTTGTGCGGCAACAGCTGTTCCCATCACGCAGAGAAGCAACCAGACACTTCTGGCCTCCTCAGGAAAGAATTCGACACCTCTTCGACACCTCTGACAAAAGGATGGAACCCGAGCCTGATCCAACCTCTGGATGCAGCCGCTAATTTGCAGAAAATACAGAGGAACATCTTGAACTTCACCGAGCGAGCGTGTCAATCAGCAGCATCCAGACAGTGGGAACTCTGTGGGTCAAAAGGCTCAGGTTCTTCAACAGACACATTGTAAGGAAAAGAAAGGGATGGAGGGGGAGATCTATAGATTAAAAGAGACTCGAAAGACAGATCAAAATTTTTAAAATGACAAGACCACATGCTATGTCTAGGAAGGCACACTTAGTGATAAAACCATCAAGACAGACAAGGAATAGATAGCCATAAAAGTCAGGCGAGGGTCACTTTGGGGGGGGGGGGGGGAGGCAGTTGGGATTGGGAGAAGCCTCAAGAGGGGAATGTTAGGGACACTGGTGAAATTCCATTCCTGAGCTAAGTGGTGGTTGTTGTAATTCCCCTAAGTTATATATCTATTTGACTCATTTTTTTCTACTTTATGATAAAAATTTGTCTTAAAAATAAGTGTTCCAAACCCATAGGTTAGCACTTACTCTGCACAGGCCATGTGGTGGTGATGGTGACAGTGATTCTGACTTCCTAACACGATGCCTGGGGCCTCTGTCTCCAAACAAGGACACCGAGTTCTCAGAAGAAAGACCCACCAACCTCAGAAGGTCAGAGAACATGTTTTCCATCTTTGCTGCTGCGTTTCGGGCTGTACCATGCAAGAAGTAAGCATTCAGCAAATGTTAGTCAAGTAAATGTAGAGCAGGGACTGGACTCAGACGATTCACTATGATGGGTGAAATATATAGCAGCAGTCACATAAAAGACACCTCGACCCTATCATGAAGGCCTGGCTCCCCTCTATGTCTGGGTCAGTCATTTCTGCATATCCAAAGTCACTTCCTGACCCTCCCATCATCTGGACTAGGTGAGGTGCAGGAACTTCCTTGGTGACCACTGTCCATATATGAAGGATTCCTTGAAGCCTCCAAAGGAAGACCAGAGAGGGGCTGGACAGGCCAAGGAGGTTCTGGACCATCATCTATCTCATCTTCATCTTGAGCCAAGAGTTTGTAGGTGCATCAGAGAGGCCGAGGCAATGTCCAACCCCTCAGAGAAGCAGAGGTGATGCTAGGGAAGCATTCTCCCTGGTGACCATTCAAGAGAATGTCCTCTCTGGTGCTTCGTTGGGTTCCTCCAAAAACAACAAGGACAGATGTCACAGGCTGATTGGCTCTGGTGTATGGCCCTCTGCCATTTCTGCCTCCCATCCAGACTCCCAACTCTAGATCCTGGGGTCCCTAACACTATAGGGATTACACCCTCAAACACAAATATGAAGGTGTTCATACTTGGAGATTCGTATTTAGGGTGTGTCTGAAAGTTTATTTAGATGAAATCCATTATGTAGACAAAATTGTTGAGAATTAATTTATACAACCCCCTCCGTCCTGGTTTTTGACCATTTAACAGATGGGACAGTTGAGGCTAAAAGTTTCAGTCATCCCAGTTAGGGGTCCTGGAAGCCAATGTCTCTGTTTTCCATTTAGCAAATACTATTGAGCCCTTCTGGTGCAGGGGTGGCCCCATTCTTGACCTGGACCTCCCCAGCTTGACTTTGGAATGAAACAGTTGGTGGTTGATGGGACAGGAAGCAGTTTTCTCTCGCCAGCACTTATTCTCCAGTCCTGTCCCAAGACCATGGATGCTACCCAGCCCTACACACACACACGCACACACACACATCTCCCCTGCCCAAAGGACAGGGTCCAAATATCCCAAGGACTCCAGATCTCTTGGCCACTTCTTTCAGAGTCACCCCCTGTGTGTATTAGTCCATTTTCTCTCATTTTAATAAAATACCCGAAGATGGATACTTAATAAAGAAAAACTCACAGTTTGGAAGCGGAAAGTCCAAAATCAAGTAGTCCCATCTGTTTGGACTCTGGTGAGAGTCCCTGGCTCCACCACATCAGGGCGATGAGATCACAGTGGGATAGAGAGATCTCCTGGTGAGACAGGAAGCCAGAGAGCAGAGAGGGGCACATGCTACTCTTTTCTAACAACTCCCTGGAGAGAACTAACCAGGGTTCCACAAGGGCTTCTGAGGGCCCCCAATGACCTAACCAACTCCCATAAGGCCCCTCCTCTTAAAGGTCCCACCACCTCTTAACATTGCCACACTGAGGACCAAACTCCCAACACGTCAACCTTAGGGGGAACAACCTACATCCAAACCTTATCACTGTGGCTCACTCAGTGGCAAGGGGGTTGATGGTGCCTTCAACTTCATCGTCCTAGAGTGCATCAGGCACACAGCAAGCTAGACATTCTGGGACCTACCCTCACAGAGCTTATAGCCCAGCCAGCCAACAGACCTGAAAATGTCTGCACCTTGCACTTTCCAGAATGACCGAGAGGCTCCCTTGTTTAAGAAAAAAAGGAGAGGAAAAAGGATTAAATCACATTTCTCTCAGGTAACCCTCTTCACCACTAGTTTAAGTACAGTAAACCCATTTTAAGAGTATCCCCCAGGAAGCATAAACTTTATTTCATTGCACCATATAATCCCCCATAATGGAAAACCAGTAATGAGGTGCCAGCAGCAGGTGCAGAAGGCGGTTTTACATCAATGGAACATTCAATTCTAATTAATCTCTTCACAGCCAACGTAATTGAGTCTTCACAGGGACCACCGGACTCACCCCCACCCCCACTCACATTCCCTTTGACAGGCCCGTCCTCCCTGTGCTGTGCCGAAATCTGTCTGGAAACAAAGGGAAAAAAACAGGGCCGTGCGCCAGAGATGTGGGTTTGCAGTGGAGTCTCTTTATTTCCATCACGAAGTTATTACTGACATCCAAGGCCCTGAGCTGAGTCTCAAAGGCCTTCCCTTACTATGTAAATAGCATCTTGCTTTGTTATTTATTTCTTAGCTCTCCTCTTCCCTCCTCTGCCCCAGGGTTTCTTTTCTTTTTTTTCCTGAAGACATCACAAGGGTCACATCTCTCTTTGCAATCGTGGCGCTCTCCACTTTAGCAGCATAAGAAAGAATTATGAGCCAGGCGAGTGCCCGTGCCCTGCGCGGGTGTATGTGTTGTCGGCCTCCCCATCCTCCCAGGTGGAGGCGATAATTCATGCATGGGAGACAGCCAGTTTAAAAGCGATCCCTGTGAAGCCGCAAGAAAATGCACAGACTTCATAAACTCTCAATATTGCTTCATCTGATCTATTTCCTTCATTGCTTTCTTCCCCCCGATGTTAAACTGTGATCATCCTCAGCATTGAGCAAAGTTGCGTCAGCCTAATGTTCAGACCAGCTCCGTTAATTAAAACGCTCCCTCCATGCCGATTTCCAACAGGCTTTCCTCCCAGCAAATGCGAGTGCACAAAAATAAAGCCCAAACCAGGCTTTATGCTGACGATGAATAAGACAAACTGAGACGGGGTGGGGGCGCTGATCATGAGCCAGGGGCTGATATGGAAAGCGGGAGCCACAACTTCAGAGCTCTCCCTTGAAGCAAAGCTCATAACCCTATAATCAGAATGAGCCGCGTGCCAGGGTGAGTGGTCTCCCACCTTATTTGGGGTCTGGGGTTTGCTTTGGATGTCTTGGAAAACTCTGCTCCTTCTATTGCTTGAGATAGGTCTGGGTTTCTGGGCTGCCCAGGTGAAGCTGTGAGCAGCACCCCAGGAGGCAGAGAGCATCCCCAGGCATGGCTGTGAACACCATCTGCGGTGGGGACAGCAGCCCAGGCCGTCCTGCAGCCCATCACTCACGCCACCACTGCATCCTTTGGCCATCTACCAAATCAAAGCTCTTACACAGGAATCCAGGGATGGAGCTTGGGCAGAAAATTGGGATTTATCAGCTGCCCACCATGAAGGTCATTAATGTCCTTAATGTCTCAGAAACTAGGGTCACGTGCTTTGCTTTCACCTTTATGAGAATAAACAGGAGGAGGGGCAGCAAGATTCTGCTTTTGCCCAGCAGACCCACAGTGAGACTTGGAATGGGTTCAGATAGACTTGGGTTCCTTGGTAGAATTTGATGTCAGAAGGACAAAGGGGTCTATGCTGGTGTTTTGATCTCCCTGGGTATTGATTTCCATTGAGAACTTCAAGGATCTTGTTTTCCTTGTCAAACTCCCATTTTTAAGCATACACCTCACTGTCCAAAATCCCCATGGAACCTCTACCAGCCTCCATCAATCCATATGCCTCTCTGGCCCCCAGGGCTGTCTCTTCTCTTCTGCTCTTTCCCTGCCAGTTTCTTACCATCCCCCCTGCTGGGACTAGTAGATGTTCCCTGCTGGTCTGGGCCCTGAGCTGGCTTCTCCTCTCTCTTTTACAGTTCAATTCTCATCCTCTGGTTGCCTTTTGCTCTTCTGCTGCTTTGTTGGCTGTATATGAAGAGTAGAGAAGCCTTAATGGAAGCCCTGGGGATGTTAGGGAGGTAGTGGCTAGGTGCTAGCCTGGCAGTACTGTGTGTGGGTCACTGTCTCCCAGAACTTCTTCCCATTCCTGAGGTCCCGCAATCTCCACCAACTGGTTGATAACCCCTGTGGTTCCAAACACATAGTGGGCTGAGCCAAAGAAGGTCACATCATGGAGCGAGATGGGGGAAGCTTGACCACAGAAGGAGAAAGTTGAGTTACCATCACTGATTAGGGAGATAAATGACTCTGAAGAGTGGGGCCACAGCCCCTAGAGACCTGAAACCTTGAGTTTTTGTGGATCATTTTTTATATTCCATGCAACAACCAATAACAAAAACAAAATCCACAAGACCCCTCCACTGCTTGGAAGTATAGCAGAGAGTATAGACATTCTCCTTCAGGATGAGACAGTAAGGAGCTGAGGCTGCCCTCAGGGCCAGTCATCAGGGGGCTCCAACATCAGACAGGAAACAGTGTGGTCCTTTTCTTACATGAACCCCATTAGGAGGAAGCATGAACCTTTGTGCCTGGATTTTCTCTCCGTTCTGCACAAGGTGGAAGGGTTTAAGACCTAAGGCTAATCTAACCTTCATCACACATTTGATGATCCATAAATATTTAACTGGTCACCTGTCCAGGTTCCACCTTCCTCCCCGTGATCCGTCCTCCACTGTGCCTGTGTTGCCGCCTGCAGCAACAATATCGCGGGAAAGAATTCGGAAGCAGACTGGAAAATGAATAGGCTCTTTATTCTTGCTTCTTCTAACTTCTCTCTCCAGCTCCAACAACCTCTCCAACTCCAACCACCCCCTCTAGCCAACCTCACCCAGTTAAATACTTTTTGCCTTAACAAGTATACACATGCCAACAGCTCAAACTTACAGGTGCGTCACATAGTTTTCACGGGCATAGAAAGATTCTTAGATAAATGCATGAATATCAGGTGAAAATACTGAAACACCTCTTATGGCTCTCAGCTAGCCGCCATCTTAGCTATCTCCTTATTAGGGCTCTTACATTTCCCCCCTTTTATTTTAAAAGAGGGATAGCTCTAGGGCGTCTACATGTGCAACCAACATTCTTACCCGTCATCGGATAATCAAGGCTGTGTCCTTGACTCCTGTCTTAGGTTGATATGTCGGCCACATGAGACTTTCCCGTGGATGGGTGTCGACCCTCACCACATCCAGATCGACTGTGCCTGTCTTAGGTTGTCCCCCTCTGGGGATCTTACCCATCATTGACTACCAGCCATCCAATCGAGCCAACCAAACATGAGGAGATGCTTCGGTTCTAAGTTGGCAAGCTTTGCGCTGATGAGCCAAGTTCCATAGCGTATCAAGTTTTTTAAACAAATCAGCTGCCCTAAGTTCCATTAAGTAACGCACTGAGTTCTCTAGACAAATACCTGCAAGGCATTGTCCCATGCAATGTCCCAAACATAGAAAGATTTGTCAAAATGTCCATTTGCTAACATGTTGATCTAGGAGGCCTCGTGCATGCAGAGCAGAAGCCACACTGCTGGTGAAGTTGTTTGATGCTTGAGCAGCAAGGATGCTTGTAGCGATTGTGATCCCTGCAGCTGTAGCAGCAGCTGTCTTTTTTATGTCTAGACAATGCCACCGGCAAATCTTCAGGCCCGCTACCTAGAAACTCAAGCATGAATCATTAGAGGAAAGGCAGTGCCATTCCAGCACTGAGTCAAGAAGTAAGTTGTCAAACTAAAAAATAGAATTATTAGATCAGGTAATTGAAGTTGATTTCTGCTCACACACATTGCTGCTTGAGCTGCCAAAAACATAAACTGGCAAAATATCACATTCAGAACAGATTAAAGAAAGACTGAGGGTATTTAGCTGACAAAATATTATATTTAAGATAAATTAAAGAAAAGCAAAGAGCATTTTAGAAAAATAATTTGTTAGCTGGAACCCCTGAGCCTCTGCATACACAGCAACCTTCCATGAATATACCTGTTGAAACAATTCAAATTAATCAGCTATTTAACAAATAAAGTTAATTACAAATAAACAATCCCATGTCAAATACCAAAATATCAGGTTATATAGTATTAGTCATATTCTTTGCTGAAGAGAAGTCCTAGAGATGCCTATAAATTAAGATTGAAGGTACCTTCACTTTTTAATTGTTTACCCAATTTGAATACTCTTAACTTAAATGAATTAAAGTTATTTGGATCCATATACATATATATATATATATTTTTTTATTAATTTTCATGAGCGCTCGGTTTTTGTTATTTGTGACGTCACATTGGACAGACACACAAACATAAAGACATATATTTGCGATGTCACATTTACATGAAATCTAGACAAGCGCACAGACATAAAGACATATATAAAAAAGAAAAACACAATTGTGTGCACACTAAAGAGAGATCCTCTCGTCCCGGCTGGGAGGAATGAGACTTAAGTTGTGAATTTATTGAAGGAAAAAGCACGCAGCTTAAAAATTTCTTGCCGGGTGCGGTGGCGCACGCCTGTAATCCCAGCACTTTGGGAGGCTGAGGCAGGAGGATCGCGAGTTCAAAGCCAGCCTCAGCAATGGCGAGGCACTTAGCAACTCAGTGAGACCCTGTCTCTAAATAAAATACAAAAAAGGGCTGGGGATGTGACCCAGTGGTCGAGTGCCCCTGAGTTCAATCCCCGGTACCCAAAAAAAAAAAAAAAAAAAAAAAAAAAAAAATTTCTTAGCCGAAAAGGCAAAGATGAGGTTCCTTTGTCAGAAAAGAGATAAACTCATGCAGGTGCGCAGATTGATACCTCTTTTAAGGGAATCATTCCACAACTACTTCATCTTGGCCCTTTTGATTTGGCACTTGTTTTATTAATCTTGATTCTGCAACAACTTCATCTTGGCCTTTTTTATTTGGTACCTGTTTTATTAATCTTGATGGTATCACACTGGCGAGGTTTCATGCTGTGGAAAAACACAAACAGATCCTCTCCCCCAAATTAATACTGGGTCTGGACCTTTCCATGTACCTGAAAGAACATCATTCCAGTAAACCAAAGGTTTATGTTGTTGGTGTGGATTCCAGTGTCTGCCGAATATCCTTTGGAATCCAAAGTTTAAAAATTTTAAAGTAAAAAGGGCAACGGCTAATCTATCTTTAGGATTTGTCCAATTTCCTTCTTTTTGTTTCAAAAGCATAAGTTTGAGTGTGTGATTAGCTCGTTCAATTATACCTTGGCCTTGAGGATTATATGGGATACCAGTCTTTGAAGTATACTGAATTTGGAGCAAAACTGTTTGAAAGATGAGGATGTATATGCAGAGCCATTATCTGTTTTAAGCATTTTGGGAATGCCCAGTGTAGCAAAAGCTTATAAACAATGAGATGTAACATCTTTAACTTTTTCTCCAGTATGTAAGGAAGCAAAAATCATGCCTGAGCATGTATCTATGGTCACATGAATAAATCGCAATTTTCCAAAACTTAGCTCATGAGTGACATCCATCTGCCACAAATGATTGGGCATTAATCCTCTTGGGTTAACCCCATAATGTGGATTGGGCAAATATGTCACACAAGATTGACAAGCCTTCACAATTGTTCGAGCTTGATCTTTAGTTATTTTGAAACTTTGTTGTAAAGTAGTACTATTAACATGAAATTGAGAATGGAATGAGGTAGCTTGTTGGACTGCTGAAAATATATAGATTGTTTGAGTGAGAGCATTGGCCTTTTGATTACCTTCATGGAGAGGACCAGGTAAATTAGTATGAGCTCTGATATGTCCAATAAACAAAGGTTCTTTACGTTCCCATAGAAGGTTTTGAATTTGAAAAAAAACAATTTAAAGGCTGGAGTATGAGGTGCTATTGGACCTGCTAGCTACAATTTAGGGACAGCATGTACAATATAGTGGCTGTCTGAAAAAATATTTATGGGCTGTTCTTTAAAACTTTCAAGAGCTATAATAATAGCTTCTAGTTCTACTAATTGAGCTGAATTATGGGCAGTAATATGAATCGTATTTTCTTTTTGAGTGACTACTGCAGTAGTACCGTTAGAGGACCCATCTGTAAATACATTTAATGCCTTAGGAATAGGTTGATTTTTTATTACCTGTGGAAATATAATGGGATGATTGATACAAAAAGATAGTATAGGAGACTTAGGAAGATGGTTATCAAAATTTGCAGAAGTAGAACATCTAGCTATAGCCCAATCATTATCATTGAAGCACAAATATTCAACCTGTGATGATGAATAATGAGTAATAATAGTAGTGGGGTGAATGCCAAATATTTTAGTAGAAGTCTTAAGTCCTTGAAGAATAAGTTTAGCCACCATGGAGGTATAAGACTCAATTGTACTTTTAGGAGAGATGGGCAAATGTATCCATAATAAAGGCCCCTGTTGCCAAAATACTCCTGTGGGTGTATATTTTGAAGAAATAATGATCAATATCAGTGGTCGAGCAAAATCAATTCTATGACAATGGGATCCTTCAATGGCCTTTTCTACCAACTTTAAAGCTTCCCTAGCATCAGGAGTCAATGTTCGCAGTGAAGATGGATCAGGGTTCCCACGAAGGATATCAAATAAGGGTTTTAATTGGCCTGTAGTGAGGCTTAGTGTAGGGAGAAGCCAATTAATGTCTCCCAGCAATGTTTGAAAATCATTAAGAGTGGCCAAATGTTCTTTATTTATTAAAATTTTTTGAGGCCTAATAAAAGTATCCATAATTTGGAATCCTAGATATAATATTGGAGATCTAGTTTGAACCTTTTCTTCAGCAATGTTTAGTCCATATCATTTCAAGTTTTCTGATATATCACTAAATATGGTGAATAAGACTTCTTGATTAGGATGAGCAAGCAAAATATCATCCATATAATGGAGGCACATAAGCTTTGGGTATTTGTTCTTGATAGGCTGAATAACTTTATCTACATAGATTTGACATATAGTGGGGCTATTAGCCATTCCCTGGGGTAAAACTTTCCACTGGAATCTTTGATCAGGGCCATTATTATTAATAGAAGGAACTGAAAAAGCAAACCTGGGGGCATCCAGAGGATGTAGAGGAATAGAAAAGAAACAATCCTTTATATCAAGAGTTATAAGATGGAAATTTTTAGGAATAGCTACAGGATTAGGAAGTCCAGGTTGGGTAGGGCCCATAATTTGCATCGTTTTATTGATTTCTCTAAGATCATGTAACAATCGCCATTTTCCTGATCACGAATATGGGTGAATTCCAGGGAGAGGTGGAAGGTTCTATATGTCCTGCTTCTAGTTGTTCTTGAACTAGTAGGTGGGCCGCTTGTAATTTCTCTCTACATAGGGGCCACTGAGGGACCCAAACTGGCTTATCAGAAAGCCATGGTATTTTCAAAATTGTTTTCTCAGTGGCCCCTAAAAATTATCCTTTACCTTTTTGGTGATGATTTCCTTTTGTAACACCTGCAGGCTTGGTTGTGAGGTGTACTCCCATTTGTTGTAAAACATCTCTTCCCCATAAGGTAACTGGCAAGCTGGACAAAACATAAGGCTGAAATGTTCCTTGATGCCCTTCATCATCCTCCCATTTTAAAACTGTTGCACTTTGTTCTGGGCTGTTAGTATATCCCAAGCCTCTTAAACTGGTTGAAGCCTTCTGCAGAGGCCAGTGTTTGGGCCATTGTCGTAGATTGATGATGGAAGTGTCAGCCCCAGTGTCAATCAATCCCTCCATCTCTATACCTTGAATTTTTAATTTGCACATAGGCCTCTGTGAACAATCCTGAACCCAGCAAGCCATAGGTCCCAAGCCAGTGGAACCAAATCCCTATTTTTCCTATTTTGAGGCATACTCTTAAATTAGTCATGTAAACTGGGAAGGAGAAGCAGCTGAGCAATTCTATCTCCTTGGATAACAGAGCAAATGCCTCGAGGTGAACTAAGCATAATCTTAATTTCTCCTTGGTAGTCTGAGTCTATTACACCAGGAATCACTTGAAAACCTGATAAGCTTTTAGAGCTTCGTCCGAGGATAAGTCCTACAGTTCCTGAGGGAAGAGGTCCCCTGACTCCCGTGGGAATTAGTTGAACCCCCATTTCAGGTGTTAGCACTATCCGGGCAGTGGAACAGAGGTCTAGTCCTGCACTTCCTCTTGTTCCTCTAACGAGGGAGTCAATGGGTAAGAGGGATTGTGTAGAGGAATCATCTGGATGGATGTTTGAGGATACTCTTCCTCTAATGCCTTGTACATTTGTGGGCCCCGGGGCACTGGACCCCGT
The DNA here is from genome assembly GCA_025594165.1 of Tamias sibiricus. Taxonomy (NCBI): domain Eukaryota; kingdom Metazoa; phylum Chordata; class Mammalia; order Rodentia; family Sciuridae; genus Tamias; species Tamias sibiricus. The sequence continues at coordinate 44,378,313 of CM046672.1, read as the reverse complement.
GCCCCATTTTTTTTAATTCCTATACAAAATGTTTCCATAAATATCAAATTTAGATCTGCACTTATTAGCCCAATGGTTTCCTTTTTTACACCTGGGGCAGTGACCTGGGGCACGATATGAGCTTGGTCTTATTTCTCTTTGGGATATTGTCTAGAATAACTTGATTGATTATAATAATTTTTAGGTTGAGCCCCTTTTGTGAAATTTTGAGGGGAAGCACCTCTCATTGCTGCTGCAATCACATTTCCTGTGACATAAGCATCATTTATGTCTTTATACAATCTTTATATATACTGAAAGTTCCCTTTTAGATTTCCAAGGTCTGATAGCGTCTTGACAATATTTGTTGGCATTTTCATATGCCAGCTGAACGACTAATGGCATAGCTTGATCAACGTCTCCAAACACTCTACCTGCAGTTCGCAAAAGCCTATCAGCAAAGTCAGCATATTGCTCATTAGGTCCCTGAATTACTTTAGACAAGCTACCCTGTAAGTTACCAGTTCCTTGTAAAGCTTTCCATGCCTTAACATCTGCGGCGTATATTTGAGCGTAAACTGCAGGATCATACTGAATTTGAATCTGTAAGTCAGCAAACTGTCCTTCTCCGGTGAACATGTCCACGTTACGGTCTGGAAATCCTGCAGTCGCATTTCTTCTAGCTGTTTCCACACAAAACTCCTCGAACTGTGACCTCCAAATCAAGTATTGTCCCCTGCTCAATACTGCCTTAGATAAGCCTTTCCAGTCTGAGGGGGTTAAAGTTAAAGTGTTAAGGGACTCCAACATGCTCAACATGAAAGGCGCTTGGGGCCCATAGGTCATTATTGCTTCTTTGAAATTTTTTATTGTTTTAAAGTCTAGGGATTGGTGATATCTCTGCCCATTTTCATTTTCAAATACTGGCAGATCCCAATGGCCCTGCAGGTTTTGACGTTCGAGGGCGCATAAGCGCTCAGAAAGGCCGTTAATCTCTGCCTCAAGGGCACACAAATGCTCAGAAATACCCCTCATGGTTTCTGTAATTGATTCAACCCATGAGGAAGCAGAGGGCACAAGTGGTTCCTCTACTTGACGGTCCTTTCTGGTCTTAACTGACTCAGCGGAGGAGGCTGTGCTTTCATGGTTATTTGACTCCTCCTCACTACTATTATTTTCATTAGTAGTAACATCCTGAGTCCCAGGTTCAATTGAGAGCACGTATTCCTCGGCTATCTCTAATAATTCTCGTATAGCTTTAGCAGCTCGGATCTTCGTCATTTTTGAATTCACACCAATACTATCCTTACTGTTCCTATCTGACTCAGCAGAGGCTATGCTTTCATGATCACTTTCCTCCTCATTATCAGCTATATCAAAGAATTCTTCCATAGCCTTTATCACTTGGGTCTTGGTTATTTTCAAACCCATCTTTAGAGACTTCTCAGTTCTTGCCTGCAGATTCCAAATTCCCCATACGGCCACCACTTGTTGCCTCCTGCAGCTATCACCGCTTGCAGCAACAATACCGCGGGAAAGAATTCAGAAGCAGACTGGAAAATGAATAGGCTCTTTATTCTTGCTTCTTCTAACTTCTCTCTCTGGCTCCAACAACCTCTCCAACTCCAACCACCCCCTCTAGCCAACTTCACCCAGTTAAATACTTTTTGCCTTAACAAGTATACACGTGTCAACAGCTCAAACTTACAGGTGCGTCACATAGTGTTCGCGGGCAAAGAAAGATTCTTAGATAAATGCACGAATATCAAGTGAAAATACTGAAACACCTTTTATGGCTCTCAGCTAGCCGCCATCTTAGCTATCTCCTTATTAGGGCTCTTACATGCCTGTACTATGCTACTCAAATATAACCTGGCCACACCTGCCTGATGCTTAGAAACCACCAATAACTGTCTATCACTTGCCAAACCAAATGCACAGTTCTCATTCTGGGTTTGAAACCCAGCTTCTCCTTTCTTTGGACCATTTTCTAGATATGTAGCCACCTTTTTCTGGCAAACACCCATTCACACTGTTCCACAGTAACACCTGACCATTCCTCAATCCCCCCTCATACCTGTCATCACCTGTCATCCAATACCTATTATTGTTCTGAGCGTCTAAGCCTGTGCAATAAGTCAAGAAAAAAGATATAGATATAATTATGTAAAGGGAAAAAAACCAACAAATGAAAAACCACCAGAACATCAACAATAACAACAACAAAAATAAGAACTGAGATCCAGACTTTCCCAACTTACAAATAGTAACTAATTAAATATAAGGGGGAAAATATTCCATTTACCATACCAACAAAAATATAATATATCCAGGGATAAACTAAAAGAAATTTACAGCACCTGTATAAAATAATCTATGAAACCATACTGTGGGATATAAAATAAGAGTTTAATAAATGAAGAGACATAGCGTAGGAAGACTTGGTAATAAAAATATTTCAGTCCCCCCAAATTAATCTATAAATGTAACTCCAATAAAGATCCCAGCAGGATTTAGGGAGAAGAAGCTGATAAAATTCAATTGGAAGAATTCCAAATGACCAAGATAAACTAAAACATGTTTTTTAAAAAAGAACAATGAGAGTAGATTTGCTTTACTAGATATTAAAACAGAATATAAAGAGTTGCTTGTTGAAAATAAAAATAGAGAATTAAGACAATAGAGCAGAAAAGAGCCCCCAAATGGATCCTTTCATATGTAGAAATATGGAATTATTAACACTAATAATGGATATTAACTAAGAGCTTTCTATGTGCCAGGCCTGATTCTTAATACTTTATACATATTAACCCATTTAACTCCTGACAGCAACCCTATAAGGCACTATCATTTGTAAACTTGGGATAGTTTACAAATGAAGAAACTAAGGCACACAGATGTTAAATATCTTGTCCAAAGACACATACCATTATATAAACAAGGGAGGAAAGAAAAGTCAGTGTTAAAAGGATAGTCCATAAATTATATGTCATCAGGAGAACTGGAAAAAATGAAGTTATATTTCCTACTTCAAACTATATATAAAGTTGAATCCCAGATATTAGAAAGATTTCTATGTAAGAAGAATCAAAACAGTAGTAGATATTCATAGCAGCACAATGCACAATAGCTGAAAGGCAGAAGCAATCCAAATAACCATCCAACTGATGAGTGGCCCAACAAAATGTGGTATATCCGTTCATGGGGATGTCATTCAGCCATAAAAAGGAGTGAAGTTCTGATACATGCCCCAACACGGAGGGACCTTGAAAACATTTTGCCAAGTGAAAGAAGACAGACCCAAGAATCCAGGTGTTATATGATTCCATCTGTATAAAACCTCCATGATAGGTAAATCTATAGAGACACAAAGCAGACAGGTGGCTGTCAGGGGCTTAGGTGGGGTGGGAATGGACAGTGGTTGTCCAAGGAATACGTATAGGTTTTCCTTTGGAAGTGATAAAAATATTTTGGGACTAGAAAGGGAAGACATGAATGTACTAAATGCCACGGATTTGTATACAAAGTGGTTTGTCTTGTGTTATGTGAGTTTTATCTGAAGAATGAGTGTTAGGAGACACTGGAGGAGAGTGGTATTAGCATCTTGGTATGGTTAATTGCCATATTAATGGTATCCATTGAGTCACAACACCCTGGGCTTGTGCAGCTGTGCAGTGTGGCTTTGTTGTTCTTTCCAGCAACAGGAGGAATCCATTTCCCCACCATTGACACTAGGTTGGTCTCCTTACTTGCTTTGGCCAATATAGTGCAAGGGAGTGACAATACAGTGCTGGTTCTGGAACCTCCACCTTAAGAGAAGTTGCAACTTCCACCTTAAGAGACATTGCCATTTTTGCTTTGCCCTCCTGGACCCCTCAGACTGCCATTCCCTGAAGCAGGCCCATCTAGCTTCATGGAGCATGAGAGGCCCTTAGCAGAGAACCTAAGGTCCCCAACTCAAAGGCAGAACCAACTGCTAGTTTTGTCCATGTGTGTGTTCCCAAGTGAGACCAGAAGGAAAACACCCAGCTGACCTGTGCCCAAATGTCATCCAGAAAATTATTTAAAATTTAGCATAGGGTTATTATTTTAAGCCACTATACTTTCCAGAGTGGATTGTTGTACAGCAATAAATGACTGGTGCGTTTGGGCAGAGGAAGGCTTCTTTTCCCCACAATGCAGTCTTAAAAAAAAAAGACAAATAGGACAGATATGACTACATGAAAATTTGAAATTTTGGTTTAAGCAAAGAAAAATAAATATAACAGCAATGCTTATTCTGGGGTGATATCAAAGCTGCCTAAGGAGCTTTTTCATCACACACATACCAGCCTTGGCCCAAGGAAGCGTTGCAGTCTGTCCAGGGTTTAGAGTAAGTATATGTTGCATTAGAGTAAGGAGTCTAGCCAGGCAATGGGCTTGAGTCCCATGTCCTGATTGTGTGTCCTTGGGCAAGTTTTTTCTCTGGGCCCAGGTCTGTATCCATAAAACTGGTACAATAGCAGTACTCATAGGGTTGTTTTGTAAGGATTGGATGAGTTAATACATGTGACGTGATCAGAACAGTGACTGGCATATAGTAAATATTTAATAAATGTAGCTAGTATGTATATGTTGAAAAATTTCCAGGTGGTTTCCATACACCATCCATAAAACCAGAAAACAAAATTTGACTAGGAGTATATAGGTAGGGAATCATTTGGAACATACTGTTTTTAAAAATGTTTGCTCAAATATGATGAGCAAAAGGTTATTGTCCTTAACCTATAAAGAGCTCTTAATAAGAAAAGATGAAAAGACAAATTCAATCAATTCCAAAAGAAATGCAATGAAAAATAGATACCTCCAAAAGGTAAATAAAAAACCTAACAGTATTTTTTTCTATTTCAAGAAAAATATATGTCAATTATAGAAAACCCATAAAATTGAAAACAGGAAATACCCATTGTTTTCACCTGCTCAGATCACTATATTTACAATTTGCTCAACTTTCTTGCTCCCTCCTCCACTTTGTCTTTTTTTTTTCTGTATTTATAATAAATTTTACATAAATGTGATAGTGGAATATGAATGCTCAGTCCGCTTTAGTAGACTCCACTTTATTCGATTGTTTTTTTTTTTTTTCCCCTTCTTGTGGCATTAGAGACAAAATGCAAATATCTCATTAAATTCAAAGACATTCAACTTCAGCGTATGCAGTGGTGCACACCTGTAATCCCAGCGACTCAGGAGGCTGGGACAGGCGAGTTGCAAGTTCAAGGCCAGCCTGGGCAACTTAATGAGACGCTATCTCAAAATAAACATTTTAAAGAGCTAAGGATAGAGCTCCGTGGTAGAGCCTCCCCAGGTTCAATTCCCCCATCCTGCAAAAGGAAAGAAAGGAAGAAAAAGACATTCCGCTTCAGTGATCATCAAATATATATATTAAAACAACATGTTTCTGGTCTATTATATTTGTAAAGAGCAAATACCACTGAGTTCTGATGAAATCTTCCCCAACGTAACCCATAGACAGCAGTGAATTTTTATTTAAGAGAAAGGGCATGTTAATAGCCTTCTAGAACAGAACTGCACTCCACTCATTTGCTAGTCCAAAGCAGATAGCATTTCTTCAGGGTGGGGACAGGACCAGTGGATTCTTACTTTCCACAGTTCTTTGGTGGCTTGTTGGTCATGGAGAGCTCTGCTGGACATGGGAGGATTCCCTAACTCAGTGCCCTCTGGGGACACCCCAGAGAGGAGCATTTCAGAGGATCCCTACAGGGAGCCACTGCTGGTGAACCTGTGGGAAAATAGGCATTTTCGTACTCTGCAAGGCAGAATCTGAATCGTGACCATCTTTCTGAGACCAATATGGCAATATGCACGTACAATTGTAATGGAATATACTTCTTAGAATTTGTCATAAAGAAATTATCAGATTCCCAACAATGTATGAAATCAAGGTGTTCATTAAGCACTCTCCATGAAGTCTCTTGTTAAAACAACTAAGATATCAGTTAATAAAGGGTCATGAAGTTAGGGAATTGAAAAAGGTCAAAGCAAGTTGCAGAAAAGAGTGAGTATAGCAGAGCTACTTTTGCATATACTTAGGCTCAGTGGCATCACTAACCACTGCCCTAGCTGGTGAGGAGGGGGTGTTGTTGTTGGTGTAACAGTCGGAAGCCCAACAGGGCTGTACATCAGCCTCATCAAACCCAAAGCTGATTTCATCTCCATCTGTCTGATTACTGTATTTTATTTTTCAATTGGTTCAAAACTTGGTGGGAAGAGAATGGTATTGTTTATTACACACCTCAAATGCCAACAAACCCCTCATCTTCTCTTGTTCATTCACAATAGGCCTGATTTGATGAGCCATTAAGCCCATCATTTAGCAACCAAAAACCTGGTTACCCTTTCTTTCCTCAAGGGCAGGAAGGGCTTAATATGCAAACCTTCCCATGAGGAGAAATGAGATATTTGCATTTTGTCTCTAATGCCACAAGAAAGGGAGAAGAAAGATCAAATAGTGTGGAGTCTACTAAAGCAGACTGAGCATTCATATTCCGCTATCACACACATATAAAATTTATTATAAATACCCCCAAATGTAAAATTTATTATAAATACATTTAAAAAAAGACAAAGTGGTGGAGGGAGCAGGAAAGTTGGGCAAATTGTAATTACGGTGGTCTGAGCAGGTGAGAACAATGGGTATCTCCTGTTTTCAATTTTGTGTTTTTGCTGTAATCGACATATATTTCTCTTGAATAGAAAAAAATACTATTAGGTTTTTTGTTTACCTTTTGGAAGTATCACCTTAGTTCAAAATAATCTCTAGTCCTAACACCTGATTTTGACAATGTTGGTGGGGGGAACCTGGCAGCCATCCTGTACAGTGCTTGCTCCCCAGCCCCACCCCCCGTGTAGATTCTGGCCTAAGAGTTTTAAACCAGGGGTGGGCACCAGCCTAAGCTGGGTCAGTTGAGATGCCCTGACTGGGAATTTGGAATCAAGCTCAGTCAGTATTTCCTTGGCTAAACAGTAACCGAAACACTGAGGAAAGGTGGGAAGCCCCGTTTTCAACCATGTGGCAACGGGTCCAAGATTTGAGTCACAGACCTAACTGAGGCCTGCCTGGGTTTCTATCCATAAATTCTGCAAACTTAAAAACAAAACAATACATATTTTTGTTTATGCCTATTCCAGTTGGATATATAATCAGAAGCTATTAATAGAAATGAACTTTGGTACCAGAAGTGGAGTTACAAACAAACAGTCCCTCCCTGAGAGGATGGAAACGAGGAAGTCAATAATGAGAATTTTCTATCCAACACTGAGAAGACTCCCCACTGAAGTCATTTATTATGATTTGGATCTGAGGTGTTCCCCAAAAGCTCACGTGTGAGACGGTGCAAGCAGGTTCAGAGGAGAAATGATTGGGTTGTGGGAGTCTTAATCCAATTGGTGAATTATTCCCCTTGTAGGGATTAACTGAGTGGTAACTGAAGTGGTAGGTGTGGCTGGAGGAGATGGGAATTGGGGCATGGCTTCCTATGTAGCGAGTGGACTCTCTCTCTCTCTGCTTCCTGATCACCACATAAGTGGCTTCCCTCTGCTCCACCCTTCCACCATCTTGTTCCTGTCTCAACTGGAGCCCTGAGGAATGGAGCCGGCTGTCTATGGATGGAGACCTCTGAAACCGTGAGCCCTCAAATAAACTCTTCGTCCTCTACAGTTGCGCTGGTCAGGTCATTTAGTCACAGCAGTGAAAAAGCTGACTGGAACACCACTGATGAAGCTGTTGGCTCTTGGTCTTAGAGTAGGGGCCAACAGAGAGTAAGGCCGTAGGAGGCCCCTGTAATGGGACAGCTCAGGGCTTCATAAGAGACATATTGCCAGAAAAGAGAAAGTCTGACCCATAGGTGCCTTTGATTCTGACACAGGATATCCACAGTTCTGAGCTAAGGCTTGTGCCGGGAGTGAACGATGAAGCTGACAGACCCTTTCACAGGGATCCTCTGAAAAGCTCCTTTCTAGGGTGTCCCCAAAGAGCACTGAGTTAGGGCACCCTCCCATGTCCTGCAGAGCTCTCCATGACCAACAAACCACCAAAGAACTGTGGAAGGCAAGAATCCACAGGTCCTGTCCCCACCCTGAAGAACTGCTATCCGTTTTGGACTAGCAAATGAGTGGAGTGAAGTTTTGTTCTAGAAGGTTATTTTATTTAATTAATTTATTTATTTAGGTACCGGGGATTGAATTCAGGGGCACTTGACCACTGGGCCACATCCCCAGCCTTTTTTTGTATTTTATTTACAGACAGGGTCTCACTGAATTGCTAAGTGCCTCACCATTGCTGAGGCTGGCTTTGAACTCGAGATCCTCCTGCCTCAGCCTCCCAAGTGCTTTTTTACAGGCGCGCGCCACCACGCCCGGCTCTAGAAGGTTATTAATATACCCTTTCTTCTAAATGAAAATTCACTGCTGCCCATGGATTGTGTTGGGGAAGATTTCATCAGACCTCAGTCTCCAGGGGGCTCCCCCTGGGAGCCAGGCACACATGAAGTGGAGTGCCCTAGTCTCTCTAAGAAGGTGGTGAGCTCTACTAGGAAGTGACTGGGAGGGGTGAGCAAGGATGGGTAGATTATAGGTACTTTCTGTTGGGAAAGAAGTCCTGTGATGTAGACTGCGTACAGTTCAACAGGCAAATGGAGGTTTGTGTGGGGGGATCCTTTTAGCTTTGTACCCTGATTCCTGGCATTTCAACACTTCCTGGCCTCCTAGACTTGAGCTTCAGGGTGATTACTGCAAAATGAGTTCCCCTTCTGTTTAAGCTAGTTTCAGTTGTGCACTTGAATTTTAAATTAACTTATGTTTTACTAAAAGCATAATAATTGAACATGATTAAAAATTCAAATAGGTCAAAGGACATTCTATGAAAATAAGTTCTCCCTTCCACACCAGGTCCCTGTCCCTCTCTCCTGAGGCAACCACTCAGCAGTTTTTATAAAAACCTTTCTGAAACCTTCTATGTGTACATAGAAGCCCTTGTATGTATTTTTTTAAAAACAAATAAGAGCTTATTATACACAGTGTTCTGCCCTTTGTTTTCCTTTTTTCTTAATAATATCTTGGGGATCATTTTGTGTACTAATTTATTTTTAATTTAAAAACCACATAAATAAATAAATGGCTCTGTGATAATTAACTGTTTATGAAAAATATTAAATAGGTTTCCTTTCCTATATCATGTACCCAAATAAATTCCGAGTCGTGGATTAAAGATTTAATTATAACAAATGAAGTCCTCAAAAATAATGTAAGAAAGTGTGGTTGTGTAATCCTCACGTGGCAGAAACTTGGGTGGGAGAAAATTCTTTCAGGCTTGACATAAACATGGAGACTCCAATCCAAGGCCTCTAGGCTTGCGTATGTTGGTGCTCTCTGGACTCCTTTCTTTTCTTTCCTGTTGAAAGACGTATCTTAGGTGGGATCCCCCAGAACAGAGCATACCATGAGCAGCCACAGGTAGGGGATTTACAAAGGAAGTGTTCCCAGAGTAAGTGCTAAGGGAGAGGTGTGCAGGGTGGGGAAAGGAAAGAAGTCAAGCAAGATTGGAATCTCAAGCAAAAATCCCAGCGGTGCCCATTTTGAGGGAAAGGAGCTGAGCTTCCATACTATTGTACCTATCAATCTTTGACCCAAGCTCCTAGCATACTCTGTTCTCTGTGCCTGTGGGTAGAGCAGCTCCCTGGCCAGGGAAGTCCTCTGAAGAATTGCAAGTGCAGCATAGAATTCAGGGCACATGATCCAGAAGCAGCAGCCGCAGTGTCCACTCCAGACAGAGTTTTCTACAAAGGTCATGAGCTAGAAGGCCCGTGGGAGTCATACCCATAAGAACTTCAACTCTTGAGTTGGCAGTAAAAATTCCAAGAGGATGAGATCACAAGCCCCTCACATCTACGGCCACTTAGCCCCAGGGCCCAAAGGCGTCCTAGGCTGAGTTCCCTGCGTACAGACTGACGTGGAGCAAGAGGTTTCTGCTGATGGCTCGCAGGAGAGAGCCCCGTAAGGAAGTGAGCAGAGCAAGAATGGGCAGAGAGAGAGGCTGACCCACTGCAGTTCCAACCTTGGCCTCGGCCAGTCCCGTGGACGACTCAAGAGCTGGGAACCTCTTTCAGAGAGGGCATAACCGTGGGGCAGCCCTTCCTGACTGCCAAGCTAATTCCCAGTGAAGAATGCAGGGACTTTCCCAGCAGCCCCAGGGACAAGAGTGTCCACCCTGGCGAGGGGGCACTGCAGCCAGGGGCCTGCCTCCCCAGAGCTTTGCCATAGGAGGGGAAGGTGCTTTGACAGGGTGGTCAGCTTGCCTGAACAAGGTGGACTTCAGAGGACGAGCTGCACCTTCCTGGAGTGGGCAGGCTGTGGGAAGCTTTAACCCCTCCAGAAAGGACCCCCTAAGAAGGAGGGCCTGTCTGGGAATGTGCCACAAACCCTCTTTCAGATCGCATATCAGAAGAGCAAAGTGAGGGCCTGGAAATGGCAGGGCCTGGCTGGGCTTGGAGAGGAACAGGTACCTCGAGGTCGGAGAGGCTTGTGTCTGGGGGTCTGTAGTTCCCCGTTCCAAACCCAGTCGTCTCGTCTGCTGTTGCTTTTGAAGGAATTGTCCAGGGCAGAAGTGGCAGAGGTGTTTAGGTGTGTAGGGAGCCATGGGTCCAGGGGAGACTGCTGGAGGCTCAGCACCACCTCCAGCCCACTTTACAAGTGAGAAAACTGAGGCTGCAGCTGAGGGGCATCCTGGGAGTCTGAGGAGGCAGTGGAGAAACAGCACCTCTGTATGCCCTGCAGGTCACTGCAGGACAGGGTGTGGCTGCTCAGGGAGGGGCATGGACTCCCACGCACCTCAGAATCCAGCAGGAGCAACACAGAGCCAGCCGAGGGGTGGGTTGGGCGGTGAGGGTAACCTGTGCTGGACCAGAGCCCAGATCTCCGGAGGACTTGGCTTTGGGTCTGGTTGCCAGGATACAGCACGGCCCTGCCTGAGCATCCCTGAAAAGCCCGCTTTCCTGAAAAACACCCCCAACCAGAGCTGGAGCAGAAGGGCTGAGCTTTGTTATGGGCTGAGCAGAAGGTTCTTAACAAATTGTCCTCTGCAAGCTTGACAGACAGGGATGTGTGGGCAGCTCAGCCCCACAAGTTCTGGGCAGGGTCTAGAGCCAGGTGCTGGGGCAGAAGGGCTTGTGCACCTCCCAAGATTAGGGGCAGCTAGGCTCCTTGTTGGGGAGGTCCTCACTGTTCTCCCAGAACCACCCTCCAGGACAGGGGGCCCTCACCCTAACCAGATACCACGTTCCCCAGCACCCCTCTCAACCCCTGGGGAGCCAGTGCTGGGAGCTAACATTATGGATTACACCCCAAACCAGGAAGGACAACGAACAACTCAGGACGAAGCTCTGTTTACACTGGTATTGATCCTGGCCCTGCAGTGACTCAAAGGCTGGCGAGAACCAGACTCCCTTGCAGAGGATGAGAGACTGGCAGATGCTCAGAGCTTCAATGGACACAATATGTCTTTAGGATGGTGCCTCCCCACTCCCCCCACCCTGCTTTTCCAGGAATCGCTGCTAAGGAAGTCATGGCTGAGGCTGAAGTCCAGGTCCCAAACACAAAGGGCCTCCCTGGAGGACTTGGGAATCTTAGAGGGGGGTTTTCTGGGAAGTGGGAGAGAACAGCCCATTGCATGTAGCTCAAGAGAGTCTCAGCTGGCCCAGGCATGCCCAGGACAGTGCCCTGTTTCCCAGGGAGGTGGACAGAGGACGTGATGCCAGGTGTCCCCTGGTTTCTAATGATGGCTGCAGATGGCACACTCCAGGGGAGCCTCGGAGATGCAGGTGTGTTGGGGCTTTGTCACTTTGTCAATCCTGGCTCTTCTTTGCATGGCCTGTGGCAACTCTTCTAGAAAGGAGTCCTGGAAATCTGGGTGGTTGGAAGAAGAGTCTTCCTAATATTTCCAGTGTCCTTAAGAGCTTCACTCTGGAACTGGGACAGGTGGAAAAGATTTTCTCTGCCTGGTCAGGAGAGTCAGGGGCCTCCAGAGAATGGGCCCAGAGACAGTGAAGCGCACACGGCGCCGGGCCAGGAGCTAGAGGACAGGACTACCAGGGAAAAAGCGCTACTGCCAAGGTGCTTTGACTTTTGTCCCTCTTAATTATCTTGGACATTGTCCCTGGAGTACTCAGAGAAGGGTCGTGTGTTCACACTTGGGGTGCTGGCGCCAGCGTCCATTTGGATGGTTCTGAGCTCTGCTCAACCCAGAACGCTGGCATCATCTCCGGTGGGAGGTTTGTCCTTAACATGGAAACTGGACATCGTCCCTGCACCCTCTGCTGACTTCTCTTTGCAGCTGATGGGGCGCCACCCAGAGGATCACTTCAGTATGAGTCCTTCCCATGGGCAGCTCGAAGGCCAAGGACTGCCAGGAGCCTGGATCCCTTCCCAGATGGCGGCCTGCCCACAGGGACCCCGTAGCTCTCCCCATAGAAGAAGAGAGAGCCGAGGCTCCAATTTCATGCCAACAAGCTAGACATCAAGACAGCACCCCTGTGGAACATCTGTGCAGATAGAGTCACCCCACAAAGAGGGATTAGGCCCACGATGCCCACCCAGGCCAGGGCAAATGCTGTGGGAGAGATGGAAGAAAAATGCAAACTTACAGCTCCCTATGAGCTAGGAGCATGCAACCGGGAAAGGATAAGCTTCTGCAAGCTGGGGTCCTTGGGCCAACATGGGAAAGGCACAGCAACCCTCCTCAGGGGGCAGCCAATGGACTCAAAGTACTTTCTCAAGTATTCTGCAGGAGATATGATTCCTTATACCTACAAACGCTGACCATGGCCCCTACCAGGAACCTACCAGGTGAGTTCCTTGAGAGGGCTGGCGTTCAAGGTGAGGCATCTATGCATCCGTCGCTCACTCACGCGGAGTTCTGCTGAGACGTGTGGTGGCCAGCCACGTGGCACAGCGCCCCCGCCAGGCACACAGATTCTTGCACTGCTGTGTGGCATTCACAGTGTGCCCATCACTGAGATTCTTGTGCTGCTCACTACAGGGAGAGAATAATGTGGAATAGAGGGCAAATCGCTACATAAAACCGCCACGCTTTTCAAGGAAATGGAGCAAAATTCAGGGTTTCTGCTGTTCTTCTCAAAGGGTCTGCTCTTTATTCTGCCCCCACTGATCTTCTGTGTGTGTGTGTGTGTGTGTGTGTGTGCCCGTGCATGTGCACATGCGCACACATGCATGCTGGGCACTCCTGGAATCATCTGCCTTTGGCACAGGGCAGGAGTCAGAGGACCCTGACGGAAGGTGGGAGCCCAGGTCTGGTGTGGAAGAGAGGGGTGCATGATAAGCAGTCCTCTGCAGAGGCCGATAACTCTCCTCTCTTGGTTGACTTGGAAGGCTGGGGAAGGTGGACCGTGATCAGTAAATCACACAGGCCAGGCATGATACAGTGCAGAGGACAGGAACTCAGCAGAGACGGCAGCAGAGCCAGCAGCGCCAGGAGAGTATAATTCATCCCCCTCCCCCTTGGGTCAGGTTTGCAGACTCTCAGGCGAGTTATTGGACTTTCTGTTGCATGTGAAATATTATCTAGATCGTAAGGGGCATCTGGGTTATATTTGTTAGGTTTTAATGTTGCTTTGTCTAATTTTTCAATGTTGTTATCAAAGAAATGCATGCACGTGGTTCAAAGTCGGTCGGTCACCCAAAGACTTATCATAGGGAACAATAGCTCTGCTTCCATACACCCCAATCTTGCTCCCAAAGACGTTATTTTGGACTCCTGTTGTTCAGGTGACTGAGCCTTCTAAATTTCTTATCTTTCTGGCCTCCTGGGAGTGAGCAACACGTTGGTCTTTTCCTGGGACAGTCTCCTACTGCAGTGTCTGGGGTCTTTCTCTCAGGGACAGCCCAGTTATTCCAGGAAGAAGCGACTGATATTCTAGCCAGTAGGTGTGTGATGTATTTGTGAGTGTGTGACTTGTGGGAAGTGTGTGTGTAAGGGTGTGGAATATTGATGTCTGAGTGTAATGTGTGTGGGTATGAAGGGGTGGGTATGAGTGGTGTATATGGTGTGTGTGTATGGTGTATAGCGTATGAACAGTGTGTGAGTGTGTAGTGTGTGTGTGGTGTGGTGTGTGCATATGGATGTGGTGTGTATATGGTCTGCAGTGTGTATGGTATGAAGTGTGTGTATAGATGTGTTGTGTGCATATGGGTGAGATGTGTGTGTATGATGTATGTATGTTGTGGGTTATGCAGTGTTTGCATGTGTATGGATATGGTGTGTGTATGGTGTGGGTGTGTATGTGTATGGATGTAGCATGTGCATATGGATGTGGTATGTTTATGGTGTGTATATAGTGTGGGGGGGTGCAGTGTGTGCACATGGGTGGGGGGGGGGTGTGTGTGGTGTGAGGTATGTGTGGTGCACGTATGTGTGCATATGAGTGTAGTGTGTGTGTAGGCCTCTGAGGGTGGTGTGTGTGGTTATGTGGTGTGATGGTGGAAATCCCATATCTGAGCAATGGAGGAGGTCTAGACATCCTCACTGTTCCCCAGGCCTCTGCTCTATCTGATGCCTCAAAGTTTAAAACTTAGGTTCAATTTCCCAACAAAATGGACATCCAGTCTTTTAGCTCTCACCTCGATAGCCAGGAGAAGGGACCTGGGGCACCAGAAGCTCTGTGTACAGTTTTGAAACCAATTTCATATTTCTAAAACATTTTTGGTTAAGTACACATAAACAGAATTTACCACTTCAATTCTTTTTAGGCTTATAATTCCGTGGCACTGTGGTACACTTACTAAGTTGTATAACCATCACTACTATTTCCAGAAAATTTTCATCATCTCAAACAGAAACTCTGTGACCATTAAGCAGTAACACCCCACACCCTCCTGCCTCTAGCTCCTGGGAACCCCTGATCTATTTTCTGCCTCTATGAATTTACCTATTCTAGATATTTTATGAAAGTCAAATAATACAAAAAAAATTTAATATCTTATGTATTTACTTAGCTTAATGTCTTCAAGCTTCATTCATGTTGTAGCTTGTGTTAGAGTTTTAGTGTGTTCTCTGGCTGAATAATATTCCATTATATGTGTATATCACATTTGTTTATTCATTTATCTAATCATGGACATTTGGGTTGTTTTTACCTTTTGGGCTAATGTGAATAATGCTGCTATGAAACATTGGTATACAGGTATCTGTTTTCAAATTGATACTACAAGTTGAAAATTTGAAATTGAGTTCATTGTTATTGTTGATTTGTATGAGTTCTTTATATATTCTGGATACTTATCCCTTATCGAATATATGTTTTGCAAATACTTATTTCCATTTTCTGGGTTGCTTTTTACTCTCTTGATAGTGTCCCTAGATGAAAGTTTTTTAAGTTTAGTAAAGTGAAATTTAGCTATTTCTTGTTTATTGTCTGTGTATTTAGTGTCACACTAAAGAAGTTATTTCTAATCCAAGGTCATGAAGTTTTTGACATGTTTGCTTCTAAGACTTCTATAGTTTTAGTTATTAAATTTAGGGATTTGGTCCATTTTAAGTTTTGTATAGTGTAAGGTAAGGGTCTAAATTTATTCTCTTTCATATAGATATCCAATTTCCCCAGAACCATTTGTTGAAATTCTTTTCTATTCCTAGGCTATTGAGTGTTTTTATATGAAAAGGTGTTGACTTTTGCCAAATGCTTTTTCTACATCTGTTGAGATGATTGTGTGTTTTTACCTTCATTTTATTAATGTGGTGTATTATATTGATTGATTCTTTTATGTGTCAAAACATCCTTACATTTTAAGAAGAGATCTCACTTGGTCATAATGTAGAATCCTTTTTAATATGTTGCTGAATGCAGCTTGCTAGTATTTTGTGGACAATTTTTACATCTCTATTCAAAAGAGATATTAGTCTACAGTTTTCTTATAATGTCTATATCTGCCTTTTCATTTCTGTAAAACCTACAGTAAATATACCATTTTTTTAGTTACATTTTGTTTTCTGTAGTTGTCTTAGTGGTTACATGATTATGTTAACATTTCTATCAATTGCCCCATTTTCTGCTTTTCTTCTTTTTTTTATTTAAAGCTTTTTTGTAGAGCTTCTTTCTTCTCTCTTCTTTCTTCCTTCTTCTTTCTTCTGTACCAGCCTTTTGATCATTACCCCTTTCCTCTGTCTTCCCTTTCTGGACGTTCTGGCCGCTCTATATTTGACCGACCGAGTGACTCGACTGACCGAACAAATTGTTCTCTTAGTGGTTTAGCTTTGGGCCTACAGGTGCGTCACATACATATCAGGTAACATTCTGCAACAAACTTTAACAATCTAATTTGAATAATGCTACTTTATTTTCAATAGAATATAAACACTCTGCTCTTATATATCTCCATCCCTCTTTATATTATTATTGTCACAAATTATATTTTCATACATTATGTGCCTATTAACAGATTTTAAATTATTATTTTATGCAATTGTCTTTGAAAAAAGAGGGGGCATGATAAATCCAGCCAAAAGTAAAAACCAAACCAAAACAAAACCAAATTAAAACAAGTTATAAATCAAGGCAAGATAATATATGCTTTTATATTTATCTATGTAGTTACCTTTACCATGGTTATTTCTTCTTATGACTATAAAGGTTCTAATATATTTTTATCTTACCCTGAAGGTCTCTCTTTAGAATTGTTCTAGGGAACCTCTTTTGGTAATGATCTCCTTTGGTTTCTGATTATCTGGAAAGAACCTCATTTCCCCCCTACTCTTGGGACATAGTCTTGTCACCCCATGTAGAATTTTTGGCTATTTTTCCTATCAGGACTTTAATATGTCATCTCACTGCTTTCTTGCCTTCATGGTTTCTGATGAGTAATTGGTTGTCAATTTTATTGTGGGTCCCTTGTACATGATGAATCGCATCTCTCTTGTTGCTTTCAAAATTCTCTTTAAGTTTTTGGGTTTCAACTATTTTGAGTATGTCTCAGTGTGGATCTCTAAGTTTATCCTGCTTGGGGTTCCTTGGGCTTCTTTGTTCTTCAAACAATATTTCTGTTCCTTTCTCTCTTCTTCTGTAATTTCTACAATGCGTATGTTATGTATTTGATGATATTGTATAAGTCCTTCAGGCTGTATTTATTTTGTTTCTTTCTATTTTCATTCTGTTTCTTACACCAAGTAATTTCAATTCTCATCTTCAAGTTCATTGATTCTTCTGCCTGCTCTGAACTTCTCGCTTTCTCTCTCTCTCCTCTCCTTTCCTGTGAACAGACCAAACTTTCCTATTTGTATGTAAGTTTTATAATTTTTGTGTTTGTTTTGAAGACTGGACCTTCTGACATCATATAGTGCTAACTCTGGAACAGTAATTCTTCTACTACCCGGGGATTACAGATTTTTCTTCTTTAGAGCTGTGGTCATCCACAGGTAACTTTCAAACTCTTTTTGCAAAGTGTGTATTCCTTATTAGTGTGATCACTGAAGTTCCTATTCCATTGTCTCCATGATCAGTTGGTGACTTGCCAAAGATTAGCCTAAATATTTAGCTCCTAAAAGAGTATGTGTATATGTTGTATGTGTTGCAGGGGAGGGTGGGCAGGAAGTACAATTTCTTTAAATTCCTTTATAGTAGGGAAGCTGATTTTACCCTTAGAATTTGAGACATCTAACAACCCCTGGGCCAGTCCTTCAGGGATCAAAAGGAGTGATCAGCAATCAAAACGCAGAACACTGATTTTTGGAGGGCAAGATCCTGATTGTCCACCCTGACACCGGCAAGTTAAACCAGAAACACAGGTCACCATCCCTATAGGGGCCTGCCAAAGGGCCAGTGGACAAGGGATAGTAGCCACTATGCAAACATGTGAATTTCTCAAAATTTACCAGCTTCTTCATCAAGTTCACCCCTGGACGCTGCAAGTGTTCTACTAGATTGCAGAGTTCCAAAGTCATAGCTCTTACCAGCTCAACGGTTGTTTGGGTAGAGAGAGAGATTCCTATAGCTTTCAACTCTGCCATCTTCTGTGATATCACCTGGTTTCCCCACTTTTTCCCCTCTAGCCCCACTACCATCTCCAGCTTCCAGAACCCAGCCCCTCTACCACTGATGGGCACCCTGTGGTCACTGTGCTCATGTCTCTGATTCCCCCTCAAGCACCTCAGCGGACACTTTCTCTGTTCTGCTCAGTCAGTTTGCCCTCCTCCCTCTACATCTGCCCTCCAAAATTCATTGAAATTTCTCACTGCTGTGATCTCTTCGCCTACCTTTGCCCTTATTAGTTTACACCTCTTTAAATTGCTTCACTTTCATGGTGGTAAGACAGGGCGGTAGTGGGGCTGGGGCTGTAGCTCAGTGATAGAGCACTTGCCCCTCACGTGTGAGGTACTGGGTTCGATCCTCAGCACCACATAAAAGTAAATAAAGATATTGTGTCCATCTACAACTAAAAAAAATAAAACAACAACAACAACACAGGGTGGTGGTGTCAGATGAAGCTAGTGGTCTTTAACAGGAGCAGCAGGCTTTGCTACTGTTCCACACCTTGTTTCAGTGCAAGGCAACCCTGTTGTTTTGTTCATCTGGGTTTGTTTGTTTTTCTTTCTGGTCTGCCCAGAAGTTTGCAGGGTTTTTTGCCCACCAGGGGATCCATGTCATGGCAAGAGGGTCAGCTCTGAGAAGTTGAGTCACATGGATGGGGGAATATTCACAAGGGATCCCAGGAGTATTACAGGAAAAGACACTGAGTCCCAAATAGACCAGAATCCAGACCTGCAGAATTGCAGAGAAGCCTGTCACTGTAGATTCATTCTGAGTTCAATACACCATGAACAGGATACATGAATAACAGGCACCTATGATGTGGGGAGGTATCCAGGCCACTTGGGGCCAGGAGGAGTGGATGAGTTTTTTCTCCATCTAATTACAAACGGGTGTCAATAACCTTCTCAGACCAATGGAAGGCATCTCTTTTTCCTGTTCTTTGGTGTTTAATATTGAGTTTCAGCCCCGCTCATGATCACAGCTGCTGTCAAAGGACCTACAGGAAAATCCGTTTTTATTGAAGCTGAAAAGGTCAGTTTCCTTGGACGTCTCCATGGTGAAAATAATAAATGCAGCACATTCATACCCTTATGACATTTAGGCTCTCCAGCTGGAGTGACCCTTGGGAAAAGGTATCTGAGATTTTAATTATGTTTCTTGTGCTTCCAGATCACAGTTTCTGCAGAAGAGATTGGTTGGTAGGCCACCTCCCTCCCTGGGTTGCTAAATCAATATGTGGACAGGGAATTGGCCACCCTGCCAGGTGGCACCTGGCTTAGCCTGGAGAGCTCTCAGTGGGTCCACTGGCTTAGAAGAGCCATTTGGTCACCCATTTGATCTCAAAATGTGGCCCAAGAATAATGTGGCTTGTGCTATTCAGGGTTTATCCCACCATTGAACTGAATTTGCAAAAGAACAGGTCTCTCCATGCTGCCTATCCAATCCCACCCACAGACAGGGACACCTGCTTGGAAAGCCTGACAGCTGAGGTTAGGCTCATAGGCATTGCCAGCGTCTGCTCCCTGAGGACTCACCCACTACGTGGGACAGCCCGGCAGCCTAGGGCAGGGCCTGCAGAAGTACCAGAACATCTCACCTGTAACTGACTGACGATGGACTGAGAACAGGTGCAGAGAGGGGACATGGAGAAGGCACAGCAAGATGCCGAAAGAGCAGACAGAGGCCATTCTAAGGAGGACAGGGTGGTAGAGGGTCCAGAGAGAGAATCCAAGGCCAGCCTCTTAACTTATGTCTTGGTAGGTATTCGATCTTCATTGACCTAAGAGATCAGATAATTTCACTATCTAAATTTTGATGTTTGTCTTAATTCATTTTGTGTTGCTAAACAGAATACCTGACACTGGGCAATTTATGAAGAATAGAAGTTTCTTTGGCTCATGGTTCTGAAGGCTGGGCAGTCCAAGGGTATGGTGCTGACATCAGTGTAGCATCTGGTCAGGGTCTTCTTGCTGCATTATAACACAGCATTGGGCCATGGCAAGACAGAGCAAGCATGTTCTTGCAAAGTCACCAATGCCATCCTGAAGGCCTCACCCTCATGACCTTTTCTAAGCCTACTTACCTCCCAAAGGCTCCTCCCTGAATACCTCTAACATATGAATTTGGGGATTAAGTATCTTCACATGATTTTGGGAGACACTTTCAAACCATCATAACGTTTATTAGTTTTACCTGTAAAATTTTTTTAATATTTATTTTTAGTTGTAGTTGGATACAATATCTTTAGTTTATTGATTTATTTTTATATGGTGCTGAGGATCGAACCCAGGGCCTCGCACGTGCTCGTTGAGTACTCTGCTGCTGAGCCACAACCCCAGCCCAACCTGTAAAAATTTTAAACAGTAAACTTTTACACGTTTACAGTAAACCTTTCAGCTTATAAATTTAGGTCCATCTTTGATTCAGTCAATTTTTCTTCTATTGATTTTTAAATATTTTTCTTTCCTGTTAGTTATGTACTTCATTAATATCCCTTATCCTTACTGGACTTCCAATGTCTTTTCTTCAACTGTTTTGCCCTCTCTTCTTACTTCTTTTGTCCCTTTTGATACATTCTGAAAATTGCTTTCAAACTCACAATCCATGTTGCTGAATCAATTGTCCACAGGGCTTCTCTGGATTTTCACTGTCGCCAATACCTTTTAAAATTTTGCTGATTATATCCTCAGATGGTTTACCCAATTTCCAGCTGAATTTTGGCCACAGGGTTTTTTTATTTTACCATTTTTGTTTTGTTTTGTTTTAAAGCTTTTTATCTGATTCCTAGAGTAAATGTTTTGGGAATTCTCTTTTTTTTTCTGCCTCCTTAATATTATTAAAATATAGCTTCCTACCCTGTCTTCCTGTTCTCCAGATACTGTATGGCCAAGATTACCCTCATACTCATGTTCCTGCCTGTCAAGGTGGGCTCATGCCCCATCCCATTGTGTGAGTGATTTGCAACCCTCTTATTCAGGAAGGAGGCCCCTGAGGGCAGACTGAGCCCACCACAGTGGTGAGGGGATAGTCAGAGAGGAGCCCTGACCACAGAATTCTGCCTGCTGAGAACACCGGGTTTTCCCATGCCAACAGCCTCCTCAAGACTGATGGTCCCTGGGGATAAAAGATGCTCATGCATAGCCTACTTTTCTCTTTAGTTTTTCTCTGAAAGGTAAAAAGTTTCATCAAGGAGCTTCTCCACACCAGGAAAGACCCAGGTCAAGGAAATCTAGCTCCCCAAAGCCTCTTCTTGGTATAATCAAGACTGTGCTCATGGCCCTGGGGCTGGGGCCTCTGAAGTCCCTGGAGAAATGGTGGACACTGGCTGCACCTCCCCAGGGGCTGTGCCCACTGCCTGCCTCGCCCTGGTCAGGCTCTGAAGTGTGTGACATTGCACCAGCATTTCCTTTACTGACTTTCCCTGACACCACACAGCCTCCCTGGGCTGAGCATCTGCTTTGACCACCTACCACACTCTGGTTTCAGCTGCCCAGCACCTGGCAGAAACTCCTGGAAGGTTGCAAAATGTGGCTGGAGGCTTGTGTTTCAGTAGGACTTCCTGGAATTTTTGTGTTCCTTCCCTGCCACATTCTTCTCATTTCAGAGAGGAGATCTGAGGTCTTTTTCTTATACCCCCATCTTCGTTTACACTCATGCCTGTTAAGCTACACACACTACGTCACTACACAATACTTTTCACACACATGACTATAACTTTGGTGAATGATTTTTTCCCACTGAAACATTAATAAGAGACAAAAATACTTTGTGGGTTGATAAAGTCAATGGTGTGTCTCTGAAGAATTTGGAGAGAAAGCTTAGATTCATCTGAAGATGGAGAAAATAATAGCACCTACCTTAGATTCTACAACTAAAGTTAATTAAGACAACCAACGCCCACCAATCCTTTAGATCAATGCCTGGTGCGGGGAGGGGATCAGTAGTTTGTGATGCGTAGGCATTATTTACTACACTAAAAATGATCACTTTTCTTCCTGTGGCAACTCGACCACTCTGGCTAAATTGCTATGCTATGGTTAAATCCCACTCTGTATTTACAGTGATATACACAGCAAGTCTCTAAAATACAAAAGGCCTAAGGTTGGGATTATCCTCTTACCTCCAATTCAAAGCCCTAAGAACTTGTACTAAAGAACATTGGTGGATAAGCAAACCACCTTCAAGGCGGAAAAAGAGACCACTGTGCTCTTTGGGTTTATCCTATAAAACTAATCTGGCCTTGAACTCTTCTTAATAAGTAGAATGTGTGTAGAAGTGTGCTTGTGTATATGGTCGTGTGCTCCATAATTACATTCATCAGCAAGCGGATCGCTTATATGATGGAGGTCCCATAACGTTATAATGTAGCTGAAGAATTTCTATTACCTTGTGACAGCATGGCTGTTGTGACATTTAGCACAATGCATTATGTACCTGTTTGTGGCAATGCTGGTGTAAACAAACCCACTGCACTGCCAGTCATATAAAAATATAGCAAGTACAAATATGTACAATTTGTAATACTTGATAATGGTAATAAGCAACAATGTTACTCTTTTATGTATTTACTTTTTACTTTTTTTTTTTTTTTTTTTTTTTTTTGGTACCAGGGATTAAACTCAGGGGCACTCGACCACTGGGCCACATCCCCAGCCCTTTTTTGTATTTTTATTCAGAGACAGGGTCTCACTGAGTTGCTAAGTGCCTCGCCATTGCTGAGACTGGCTTTGAGCTGGCGATCCTCCTGCCTCAGCTTCCCAAGTGCTGGGATTACAGGCATGCGCCACCAGGCCCAGCTTGTATTTACTTTTTTTTTTTTTTTTTTTTTTTTTTGAGACAGGGACTCTATGTTGCTCAGGCTGGCGTGGAACTCCTGGGCTCAATTGATCCTCCTGCCTCAGCCTCCTGAGTACATGGGACTACAGGTATACCCTACCGCACCCAACAATGAATAAACTTATACTTTTTATCATTATTTTAGAGAAAACTCCTTCTACTTTTTTTTTTTTTAAATAACAGTTCGATGCAAAGCAGTATGTCTTGCTATGCCAGCAGCAGGTTTATACACCTCTTGATTGCATTGAGAGACCATGTGGAGCGATTGACCTGGACCATCTGGGTTTGTGAGTCTGCATGATGAAATCACCAAATATGCACTTCTCAGAACACATTTCTATCTTTAAGTGGCATGTGTCTGTATACACACACACACACACACATATATGCTAAAGAGTTGACTATAGAGAGAAGAATTTATACCTAATTGTGTAAACTTTACAATGGGATTTTTTTAGTGGGGGGGACCCAGATTCAGGTCCTTCTTCCCCTCAGGCCTCTGAATCCTGGAATGCAGCCTTATATAGCCTACAGCTCCACCCACCCGTTGATGCATTTTCCAAAAATTCAAAATAAGGGATTTTTTTTTTCCTCTCCTTGGACAATTGGCAAATGGAGATGGCTCTGTAAATGGGACTCTGTGGTCTGGGGCTGTGAGGGAAAAAAATCTTGTTCATTTTCCAGCATCCCAACTGCCTACTGTCTATGTCAAGGATGGTTCCCTGCCTCTGGACTCTTGACTGGACAGCCTCAGTATCTCAAGGCCCCTGCCGGCCCCTACTCGTATTAGAGAAGAGAAGGGCTGCTTGGAGGAGTTGGCACTGTGGTTGCAGGTGACCTCAGTGCTGAGCAGCCACAGGCAACTGTACCACCTCTCTGAGCTTTGGTTTGCTGACCTGTGAAATGGGTTCACAGTACCACTCCCAATGAAGAAGGCGTCTGTGGGGGAAGGGCCATGCAGATGAACCAGCCTTATTATTGCTGCCATCAGTGACCTCTCTGTTCCCTCTGGCACAGCTGCTTGCCAGACTATCAAATCTCATGTCTCCACTTATTGTCCTCCCCACACTCCTTGGCCTGTTCAGTCAGCCTCCCGCACCATGAACAACTGCTGCCCAGCTGTTCCCACTGCAGCTGGCCGGTTCCACTCACTTAGTTACCAAATCCCTCAGACTCCCTCGGGTCCCAGCCTCCTTTGCCCCCGTAACAGGAAGCAGAACTCAACTGACTTTCAGCAGCCCAAGAAGATTCTGTAAACCCAATAATGACCCTTAACTGCAGGCCTTCCCACCCGCAAATGCCAAAGCAAACCATTAAGAAGAGAGCAGGCCTCAGGGCTGCTGTCAAAGTCCTGTCCCACTGTGGCAAGGCACGTCCTGGGGTATATCCTGTGCCTGCTGGGCACTCTCTGAAGCCATTAGCACAGCCTGTTTCCTGTTGGTGCTGACACTGGCCAATCTGGAGCCAGTCCCTGCCTTCTGCTCACCCTCTTTGATGTGACTTTGGGTAATTTGTGTCAAGAAGATGGTTTTCCCTGGATCAGGAAATACAGGCTTCATTGTGCCCACAAAAGGGCACCAATGTACTTATCTGCACATAGTATGCACACAGATGTGTACACACACTTGCCCAAATGTGCACACCTGCACTCACATCTATGCGCACGCACGCAGCATGCACACACTCCCATGTGCACATGCACAAGGCAGTGGGCATTTCAGCACCTTTCCTGTCTGCAGGGTTTCTGAGCCACTCCTGAGCTGGCTGGTGTCAAATCCCCCTGGCTCTGGTTGGACCCAGGAGGCTGTACCATTCTGGCTATCATTAGATGCCTGCTTTTCCCCACAAACCCCCGGGCCTCGCCTGGGCTGTTCCGGGAGGCAGCCAGTGCTATTTAGTTTTCCATTTTCTTTCCCTCACCAAGGAGACCTCAGAAACCTGAGCTGCCCGAGGGTATGAGCTGTGTGCGTAACTGTACAGGATTCATTTTAGAATCTCCAGTGGTGGTGTCAGACTCTGTCTATTCCAGAGTGTCAGACTTTATTAAAAAAAAAAAAAAAAAAAGAAAGAAAGAAAAAACAGTGTCTGGTCTAGAAGTGGATCCTTGGATGAGAGGATGCACACACACACACACACACTCACACACACACATGCACACACAAATCCTTAAATGCACACGTGAGTACACATTCTCCCAAGCATGCACACTCACATGTGAGAGATACAAATATGCAGACACGGATACAATGATCATACACACAGGAGCACACCAAGTGCACTTTCATATGCACAAACACACACAAGCATATACAAGTGTGCACACATAAGAGCACACACAAAGTATGCACCATATATATGCAGAGATGTACAGAGACTTACACACACATAAACCTCTGCACGGGAACAAGCGTGCATGCACCACCATGCCAAATTCAGGTAGGATGCTGAGTGGATCCTGCGGCTGATGGGAAACCCTGTCCCATCTTCTTGTGCAGTCTCGGTCCAGGAAGGGACCCTTTGCGGAATAACCTGACAGTACTCAGGCTTGGCTGACCTCCAAGAGAAGGGAAGCAGAAAACACTGATTTTACCTTCTGTTTTTCACATGCCTGCCTGCTGGGCCTGTCCCTCTTATAGGCTCCTCCCTGCCCCCACCATCCATCTGATCTCAGAGCTATCTCAGGAGCACTGTGACCCCCAGCTCTGAGCTGCAGAGATGGCACCTTGGTTCAACATCCCAATTGTCCCCCAACATAGATAGCACCCCGTGCTCCAGGCACCCAAAATTCCTTTCCTCCCACAACCTTGGAGGTGGTGAGTACCTTCCACACCGCCCATCTGCCCTGCCAAACTCCCATGCATCCTTCTAGACTGGCTTGAATGGCTCCTTCTCTGACTTCCCCACCCCAGACACAGTTGGGACCCCCATGCCTTCTATCCCTGAGCGAGGCATCCACCCTTCCATTACTATCCTTATCATGTTGTTGTTTAGTGAGTCTCAGTTTTCTCTGCTTTGCCTGCTCAGTTGCTTTTGGAGGACATACACTATATCCTTCGTGTCTGACTGTGCCAGGAGCCTGGCTTATAGTAAAACCTGAAAAAATATATGTTGGCAGAACGAAGGAACAAGAGCATGTGCCAATGGCTAAGTTGAAATCAGTTCTGTTCTGTTTGAAGATGAGGACCTAGGCCAGCCAGATACACCTCCCTCTCAGCTATACTGCTTTTTTTTCAGTTCGACTGTGTCCCCAGAGAGAAGGGAGAAAACTCAGCAAGGGAAAAGCCACCTGCTAGCCCCATTCATCAGAAAGTGCCACCTTCCCTGGGAAGCTTCACTTTCTAAGTAAAAGGGGAAATCAAATCAGATGCTCTGTATTCAAATTTGTATAGATTTCAGATAATTGAATCGAAACTTTGTATTATCATCCAGCTGTGGCTCAGATGAGATTTCTAGTCACACAGGGCATGGATACACCATGCTGAAGAGCAGGACTCAGAGACAGGCAGAGAAATAGGACTGTGGTGGCAGTTCCAACAGGAGGATGTCATGTCTCCAGGTTCCTTCCCACAATCAGAACCTGGTCCAGTGGTGCAAACCTCTGCAAACACTTATCCCATGGCCCTCCGGGAGAGGAAGCTTCCCTTTTCTCCCCCCCCACCCCCACCCCCGGAGTAAGGCCAACTTATTCCAATCTGAGGCTTTTGCCTTTTAAAGACATTTCAGATATTTTGGTCCTAAATTTCCACATTTATCATTAAAGCAATTATCAGCTAAAACTGCTCTGATCCCTAAAACAATGCCATCAGACGGCAGGAGCCTATTTAAAGTTATAAATAACTTCCTTTCTCCCTGCTACTTGTTTGCGATGCTATATAAATCTTTAGGTGTGCGAATTTTATCATTACTAATGTTCTTTAAAATGCAGTACAACTTTGCTCATTAAAAAAAAGCCAGCCAATCAAAATAAGCACCTCACAGACCCTCAGCCGAAGACCTGCTTAAAAAAAAGCCAGCCAATCAAAATAAGCACCTCACAGACCCTTAGCCGAAGACCTGTAGTATTTGCATTGGAGAACAACTGTAATTTTATTCATGGGTTGGCAGAGCCTCAGCCCATCAGTAATTAAACACGGAACAGCTGTCACTCTGCGGCATCCTAGGCAGACAGGATGGAATAATGAGCCTCTATCGATGGGCTTGGAGGTAGGGGGCTGGCATGGATGGGGAGCTGGTGCAGGGAAGGGGTTTGCATGGGTGAGGGATTCCTGGGCTTGGGCTCAGGGCTGTCTCTGGCTCACTCTCCTCCTTGACTCTGCAGAAAGAAGGGCAGACACTGCCCAGAAACATGGGAAGGGATGGGGATTGAGTTTGCTTGAATATGTATACATTTCCTGAAGGGCACATGGGACTTGGTGGAGGTGAGCCTGGGGGAGTGGGTCACTTCCAGCTTCCATCTCTTCTCCTTCTGTGCAGTTTGAAATGAAACGTTAACAAACAAGCAGGCATTACTCTGTAATTCACGTATGTGTGCGTGTGTATACACACACACATATATACACGTACATATAAATACACGTATATGTATACATGCATATGTATACATATATTTATCTATTTATTTTTAGATATATAATATTTTAAAATGTATATATATATATGTATGTGCATATATATACCATGTATGTGATATATATATATATATATATATATATATATATATATATATATATATAAAACCCCCAACACTGGGAGTTGAACCCAGGGCCTTGCACTATGCTATGCAAGTGCTCTACCACTAAGCCACATCCCCAGTCCTTCACAGAGCTAATTTTAAAAAAGGATCGGGTACTGAGCAGTGGGGCCAGAGGAAAGGAGGGGAGAACTCCTGCTAACTCCCAAAGACTTGAAGGGAGGGGTGCTAAATCTCTGCATATCCAGGCCAGAAGGAGCGCTGAAGATCCTGTGATCCATTTTGCAGATGAGGAAAACTGGGGTCAGGAGAGAGGTATGGTTTAGGGCAGTCACTGGCTAGAGGTCAGCACTGTTCCCAGAGCCCTGGTTTCTAGACCCCCACCACCCACAGCTTCATCTTGAACAGACACATCCACCTTTGGGCTCAGTGTCCTCCAGGGATGCTGCGTGTGTTGGGGAGCACCAACCAGAGCAATGGGAACAGTGCTGACCTCTAGCCAGTTGTTAGCACTCAGGTCCTGGACCCTTTTGGGAGTTTGTAAGCTGCCTGTCACGGCCAGCCACGGCGCCGCCACGGGAGGAAAATTCTCGGAGGCAGAGTTAAGCTTTTACTACTTTTACTTCTACTTTCTTAGAGCTTAGAGAGGGAAAGAAAGATTTTTAGAGAGAAAGATTAAAGCGAGCTTTTCTTCTTGTCTTCTTAGCTTAGAGTAGAGTAGAAAGATAGAGCTTAGCTTAGAGAAAGACTAGAGCTTCTTTCTTCTCTCTTCTTTCTTCCTTCTTCTGTCTTCTGTCTTCTGTCTTCCTCGGGAGCCTCGGCCTTACTCTGACCAGTCCTCTGGAGCCTCGGCCTAACTCTGGCCAGTCATTACTTCTTCTATCCGGTTTCTCCTCTGTAACCGCTCTGCCTACGTTCCGGCCGCTCTGATTCTTCTGACCGACCGAGTGACTGCCCGGCTGACTGAACTCTCCGTTCTCCTCACTCGGACCGCTTTCACCCGGTTTTATACCTTCAGGTTTGCGGGTGCCTACAGGTGCGTCACATACATATCAGGTGGAACCCATGGCTTCCAGCTAGCTACAACAGCCCTTCCTAATTAGGGCTCCTTCAGGAGTTGACTTGTTCATTTCTTGTGGGGCCCAGCTGAGGCTGCTGTGTGCCTGTTCTTCTAACAGCCCCTACCTGGACTCCCCTTTTGCCCCTGCAAGTTCCAGTCTTGGGATGCTTCCCTGGACACCTCTCAGGAACTTTCTCTTTCCTGTAGGCATTCCAGATCTCAGTACCGATGTACCACTACCAGGCTGAGAAGGTCTGTATTTCCCAGAGCCCCAAGGAGCCCTATCAAGCAATACCTCAAGATTCTGCATTCCCGCAGACTCTGCCCACTGCTCAGGGCTACCCACTCTCAGGGCAATCTTTTAAAGCCCCCTCCATCCTGACCCAGGCCTCCTGGTGGTTGAGATGTACTTCTGGCCTACAGTGCCTGGTGATGTTATGGTGCTGATGAGCCTGCAGGCCAGACATTGCTCAGCTCCAAACACAGAGCTGCCAGGGATTTGCAGGGTGGAGAGGATACTGAGGCATTCAGCAGCTCATGAAGAGCAGAGCTTGCTGAGGAGGAAGGAGACACAGGGGCCAAGTGGGGCACCTCCCATCCACGACTAGAGCCTCAAGTGACCCAGTGTCTCTGATGTACAACCAGATCCAAATATGTTGGGGGTGTGGCCACTGGCTTCCCCTGCCCTTCCCAACCCCAACAGCTCCTTCCTTCCAGCTTATGCTGTGTGGGGAGGAATCAATACAGAATTGACTTGGGCACAGTAAAGGGCTCTGGCTGCGCACAATCAATGGTGTTAGGACATGAAGGAGGGGCCCTAATGGAGAAGGCAAGGGGTGCTGCCAGCCAGCAGGAAGAGTGCTTCCACCACCCATGAACACGGGGGACAGGGCTTTCTCCTGGGCTGCAACATTTTCTCATAGTCTCTCCCTTGACACCTCTCTCTGCATCTTATGACAAGTATCCAATGCTCCACAATGTCCCTAATGACAGCCATGGCCACTATTTATTGAGTGGTTCCTCTGAACCAAGTGTTGCACTTGCTGCTATTCACATATAATTGCCATCTATGAGCATAACAAACCCATAGGAACGAGTCCTCTCTCCCTTTACAGGTGGGGAAAAGGAAGATCGCACAAGTGGTATCATTAGCGCTCTTTGGTCAGTGCCAAAAGCCCAGTCCAAACAGGCTTATGCCAAGATGAGATGTTTGGGCTCATATATCCTCAAAATCCAAGGGTAGCCTGTGCTCCAAGTACCAGTGCTCAGATATACCACCAGGATCTTCTTTTCCATACCTCTCTGCCCAAATTTTCTCCATATTGGAAACATTTTCCAACACCAGGCGCAGGCAAGATGGCAGCCAATGGTTTCAGACCTTCACCTACCTAGGAGTCCAGTGGAAAGAGCACCTGCCTTTTTTTTTTTTTTTTTAATATTTATTTGCTTTTTATTTTAGTTGTACACAATGCATTTATTCTTACCTGGCACTGAGGATGGAACCCGGCCGCGCACATGTTAGGCGAGCGCGCTACCGCTGAGCCACAACCCCAGCCAGCACCTGCCTTTTCATTGGCTCAGATCAAGTCACATGCTTATCTTTGAACCAATCACCCTGGCTGGGGAGTAGGATGTTGATTGGCTTTCCTCCAGAGCTTGTCGGATAGTCAGCTGCTACAGAGGCAGGAAGACAAAGAATGGGGCAGAGGGGGGTCCCCAAAGAAGAATGGAATAGTAGAAAGGTGAATGATTTATGTTGTGGGGTATAGCACAGCTATTCAACACAAAGGCCAGACTGAGCCAGGGTCTGGGCAGAATCCAGGGGGGGGGGCCCACCCCTTCCCCACCCCTTCCCCACTGCTCTATAGTATTCCAGGGTAATTGAGCTGTGGATGCCTTCCCCACACCCCCTAATCTTTACAGCATTCCCAAAGAAGGATCCTGACTGTGCCTCAATCTTTGGGACCTGTATCAGTCAATATCACCTCAACTTGGGATTTTGGGGAGGCCGGGATGGGGGTCCTCCAGCACAGGACCTTTGAGGAGGGGCCCTGGAGTGACCAATCACATTGCCACTGCAGTTATATAACTTAAATATATGGGACATAATTATTTTTAAAAATATACCCATAAAATTGTCTCTGATTATTTTAGTCACAATACAAATAGCCTCAATTAGAGCAGAAATAGGGCATGGGTTTATGGCTCCCATGAATCTGAGAATAACCTCAGCTCTGAGGCAGCAACGTCTGCAGCTCCCTGCCGGCCCTGCCATGAATCCTGCGGCAGAATGGCCCCTGAAAACAGCATGGAGGCAGCAGGCAAGGAGGGGCAAGAAGGGAACCTCCCTGGGTCCTTTGTGCAAGGCCTTGCCTCCAACATCTGGTCCTAGGCCTGTTGGAAGGAAAGTCTTGGATATGGGGTCAAGGACCCTGACCCACACGTGGGTCCATGGCCTCTCCCTGAAAACCATCCATTTATCTGTAATAGGATGAGTGGCCTGAGATCCCCAAGGTCTGCAAGAGCCCTCTCTCTCATCCTCTCTGGGATCTTCAGTTCTGGTCTGGCCCACTCATTCTCCCATCCAGCTAGTCCTCCAGGTTCCCTTTGTAAGTCAGTACTTCCCTCCTGACCAGAAAGGCAGCCTCTGTTGGAAAGCCTGAGAGCCAACCAGTCCCTCAGTTGCAATGGGGACACTGAGGCATCAAGGGGAAACATAGTCCAGGTCATACAACAAAGGAGTGGTAGACTAGAGGGGACCCAAGGCCTTGTCTCCTGGGCCAGAAGGCCATGGGAGAGGGTCAGGAGAGGTAGAGAAGCTACTCTGTGGCCTAAAGGCCAGACTCTCATAGTCCCCCTTCCCTTTCCTACCCTCTTTTTCTTGCCTGGGCATCTGCATGGTACAGCAACCCCTAAGAGTCTAACTGAGGCCCCTCTTCCTTGTCAGGGCCCAGAAGAACTCACCAGACAGCCGTTCTACAGTTTGTGAGCTGGGTGTAACTGGCAGGACCTGAGATGGTCTGAAGGTTTGTATCCTCTGTAAAATTCATAGTTTGAAGCCTAATCGCTCGTGTGATATTAGGAAATGGGGCATTTGGGAGGTGAATGGGATGGGTGCTCTTATGAGCGAGATGCTGAAGGGCTTCCCTCTCCCCTCCCCACCATGTGAGGACACAGGTAGGTGGTACCACCCACCACCTGTGAACCAAAGAGTGGGTCCTCTCCAGACCCTGAATCTGCTGGTGACTTCACAGTACGTGTCCCAGCGTCCAGAATCATGCAAAATACATTTATGTTGTTCAGATTCCCTCAGTGTAAGGTATTTTGATATGGCAACCTGAAATGACCAAGACTGCTTCCTTCCCTTGGGTCCACTGTTATTCCCTGCTCTCAGACGCTGCCAAGCCTAGGGTATCAGATGCCTGCAGGAAGCACTCATTTGCCCACCACAGCTTCAGACACCATTTGTTTTGGGTCACCCACCTGGTAAAGACTGGAGCCGGCTCGACCCTGTGCCCACACACTTCCCATGTCCATGGTGACCCTGTGCCTACAAGAGGAACACTGGCTATGGTGTTCCTCCAGGGCTAGGGCAGGGCAGGAGCATGTCTGGGGAAGAAGGAAGCCCCCTCTCTTGTCCTTAGACATAAGTAGCCACGGGTGTGGTGTGGCAATGCCCCTCAGCCTGGCTGCACCTGCTCTTTCTGATGAATTGTAGCATTTTCCTTCAAACGCCAATGAAAACGTCTTTAGAATTTAAAAAAAAAAAATTGAAAGACAATTAAAAAAAGATAAATTTGGAGAGAACTGGACTCTGTAATAGCGAGTCTTTCCATCTGAGAAAAGGACCATCTCTTTCTAATGAGGCATGTCTCTTTGTCCTTTTTAATGTTTTATAGTTTGTTTCATGTGGGTCTTTCTTGCATGTTTTATGTTAAGTTTATGTAGTTTATAGCTTTATTGGTGTTTGAATGAGGCCTTCCTTCATTTTATTTTCTAGTCAGCTCTTCGCTGGCACATAGGAAGCTCTGGATCTTTATATATCTTCTATCAGATCACTTTTCCAGGCTTTCTTGGTGGCCCTGATTGTTTTGTTATTAATTCTCTTGGATTTTTCTAGGTAAATATAAACATATTATCTGCCAAGAATACTAATATTGTCTCTTCCTTTTCTAACCTTTGCATTGCTTTTCTTTTTGTTTATTCCAGCCTTATTGTGTTGGCCGAGTCCCCTTGTTTAAAACTTATGGATAGAGGGGTCACCTCCAGCTTCCCAGTGAGGCCCCCAGAGACGGACTCAAGAGCTCTGTGCCCATCTGCTCAGACTGCTGCTGCAGCAGGCCCTGACAGGCACATCCATGATTCTAGATGCATTGCTTTTCCCAGGACTGTCTTCCTTCTTGAGGGGCCTCCAGGGAAGGGGCACAGCCTCCCCTTCAAATATGTGCTAGGACAGGCGAGGCAGCCAGCTCCTTGATTGGCTAAATGATTCCTCCTGCTGGGGCCTCCAAGGGAGATTTTCCTGGCCTTGCAACCCCTCTTAAAAGCCTCCAACACCTGAATGCTGCAGTATTAGCCACCAAGATGAACCCATTTCCTGACTTAAGATCCTAACGAGGGCTGAGACTTCCCAATGATATAATTTGAGCCTCCATTTATCATGCATTTACCAAGCACCCAACATCTGCCACCTCAGTGCAGCCACAGGGTGCAGGGAAGACTGGGTGAGTATAAGAGAGAAGACTTATTGGCAATGCAACCAGTTCGTGTGGTTTAGGAACTGTGGGGTGGGTTGGGCTGCAGGGCCGGAAGTAGGCCCTGCTTGTCTCTACGGTGGGAGGAAGCAATGTGAGGGACAGGCAGGGATTACCTAGTGGACAAGACAGGAAGAGCATCCCAGGTGAACAGCAGCCCTGAGATGTAAAGGGGGAGGAGAGGACACGAGGCTTAAGCAGGGAGGCCCAAGACAAAGGGCTTGAACTTTATCTGAAGGGTCTCTGATCAAGGGTGAGGGACTTAGGTATGCATATGAGAAAGATCACTGTTGTTCCCAAGATGGAGGGGTGGAGGGCAAGAACTGAGGACATCCCAGTGGTGGTAGGGAGGGGGGGGGGGATTTAGAGGTGATTTGGTTCCTTCTAATCCCAGAGGAGGAAGAAAATGAACAACCCCCTGCTCACCCCATCCCCCAGGTCTCTACCATCCCTGCTGTGGCTTTGGCTATACCCAGTAGGTTATACTCCAAGGGCAATATATTACCCAGATAAATCATCATCATGGATTGCATCACATACTAGTGACATTAAAAGGGAAACTGTGCAATTTTTTATTTGGAGGGAAAAAGTTCAGTTGGCCTGGGTTGCAATGGTAGCAACATCCACATTTTAGCAGCTGCCAACAGGATGTCTTCCTGCTCTGCAAGCCCTTTGCCTTCTCTGTCAGTGCCCCAGTACTTGGCCAGGCCCTGGCAGCCAAGCCTGCGACTCAGATCTGGCCAGGAGGACTTCTTATGAGGGATCAAAGGTGGTGGAGCAGAGTGGCCTGTACACCATCAGCCCCGGAGAGAGGAAGACGTGAACTCCAGCCCCCAGGTCTTAGGGCCTCCCTGGTTTTATTCAGTGTTCTCTTTCATCCCATGAGCAGCTACACAGTGTGTGTTGCTTTGGAGCTGCCCAGTATCCATCCCTTCTTCTTGGGGTCCTGACTCACTGGGGAGAATCTCATTCCTGTGTTCTCATCTATGTGGTGTAGGTGGAGCTGTACCCCTAGGCATGGGTCAGCATGTGACCCAGGGCCTATTACAAACAACACTGCTCTCCTATGGCCACAGTGAACGGCCCTGGGCTGGGTATGTGACTCAGGCCGGGTAGGCACTATTAGAACTAATTCCGGGTCCTTTGAGCCACTTGTAAAAAGAGCCTGCCATGTCCTAATGGACTGGCACCAGACAGGGGTGAGCAACTACCTTACCTACACCATGCACAACCCAGGAACATCATCCACAGAGTCATCCAGAGCCCAGAGATGATGGCTGATTCTAGGCCCACCTGAAGCCAGCCTAGCGTGGAGAGAGTCTGCTTGGCCTAGAATGGATTGGTTATTCTGGCTCTTGTCACTCTAGGTAACTACCCTACAAATAGCATCTTTCCAATAACCTTAGCTTCCTTTTCTGGCTTAAGTTAGTCCAAAGTAATTTCTGTTGCCTGGCAGAGGAGCCAGGCCTAGAAGGGCTGCCTAGGTCAAGTAGATGAGAACAGGGAGACTCTGTCCTAGGACAGACCTGGAACTGAGGCTAAGAGGCTGCTTCTATCCAGGGTTCTGAGGGCCTTGTATCAAAATTATTTTTTGAGGATAAAAGGGAAACATGGAGGCAGGATTTCCTGATTTGGCACCGGTAGATTAGGTAAAACATAAGGCTGAAAATGTGCCTTTATAACAAAATCCTCTATTGTTCCTATTTAGAGGCATATTCATTTTAAATGAATTATGTAAATTTGGAAGGAGGAGCAGCTGAGCAATTCTATCTCCCTGATTAATAGAACTTATACTTTGGAGTGAGCTAAGCATTATTTTTATTTCCCCTTTATAGTCTGAGTTTATTACGCCTGGGGTCACTTGCAAACCTAATAAGCTTTCAGGACTTTGCCCGATAATAAGTCCTACAGTCCCTGAGGGAAGAGGTCCCCTGACTCCTGTGGGAATCAGTTGAACCCCATTTCAGGTGTTAACACTATTCGGGCGGTGGAACAGAGGTCTAATCCTGCATTTCCTCCTGTTCCTCTGGCGAGGGAGTGGATGGGTAATAGGGATTGTGTCGGGGAAGCATCTGAGTGGATGCTTGAGGATACTCCTCCTCCAATGCCTCGTACATTTGTGGGCCCCGGGGCATTGGGCCCCGTGCCCTTTTTTTTTGAATTCCTGAACAAAGGATTTCCATGGATGTCACATTTTGAATAGCATTTATTGGCCCAATGATTTCCTTTCTTACACCTGGGGCAGCAACCTGGAGTACGGTATGAATTTGGTCTTATTTCTCTTTGGGGATTTTGCCTAGAATAGCCTGATTGATTATGATAATTTTGCCTAGAATATCCTGATTGATTATAATGTCTATGTTGAGCCCTTGTAAAATTTTGAGGGGCAGCATCTCTCACAGCTGCTGCAATCACATTCCTGTGACAAAGGCATCATTTACATCTTTACATAGTTGTATATATATGGAAAGATCCTTTTTATTTTTCCATGGCCTGATGACTTCCTGGCAATATTTATTAGCATTTTCGTACGCTAATTGAATAACTAATGGCATAACTTGATCAATGTCTCCAAAAACTCTACCTGCAGTTCTCAAAAGTCTATCAGCAAATTCAGCATATGGTTCATTAGGTCCTTGAATTACTTTGGACAAGCTACCTTGTAGATCCCCAGGTCCTTGTACAGTTTTCCATGCCTTTAAGGCAGCTGCATTTATCTGAGCATATACTCCTGGGGTATAATGTTTTTGATCCTGTATGTCTGCGAATTGCCCTTCTCCTGTGAGCATTTCTATATTATGGTCTCCAAACCCCGCATCTGCATTTCTTTTAGCTGTTTCTATACAAAGTTCCTGAAATTGCGATCGCCAAACCAAGTATTGTCCCCCACTTAATGTTGCTTTACATAGACGTTTCCAGTCTGCGGGGGTTAAGCTAAAGGTGTTAAGGGACTCCAATATACTCAACGTGAAAGGAGCTTGGGGTCCATAAGTCATTACTGCCTCTTTGAGATTTTTTATTGTTTTGAAATCTATTGGCTGGTGGCCCCTCTGTCCATTTTCATATTCAAATACTGGCAGTTCCCAATGTATCTGTGAGTTACCCTCGAGAGCGCATAAGCGCTCAGAAAGACTTTTTATTTCTATTTCTAGGGTATGCAAACGTCTAGTGATACCCTTCATATTTTCTGTAATCGATTTCACCCATGGGGGAGTAGAGGACACAAGTTCCTCCACTTGATGATCCCTTATCTTGGTCTTCCTTAATTTCCTTTTATTCATTTTCTCAAAATCACCTTTAGTTAATTCCTCCTCACTACTACTACTCTCATTGGTCCTAACTGACTCAGTAACATCCTGAGTCCCAGGTTCAATTGAGACCATGTATCCTTGAAATATCTCTAATAAATCTTGAATAGCTTTAGCAGCTCGGATCTTTGTAATTTTGGGGACACTTCTAATACTCTCCTTACTGGTCTTAGTTGACTCAGCGGAATCTACGCTTTTATGATTGCCTTCACTGTTTTCTAAATCCTCCTCACTAACGACAGACTCATCCATATCAAAGAATTCATCAAGAGCCTCGTACACTTGGGTCTTAGTTATTTTCGAACCCATTTTAACCGCTCTGACTAGAGACTCCTGCGAGGTTTCTCAGTTCTTACCTGCCGTGCTGAATTCCCGTACGGGCCACCAACTGTTAGCCGCCGGAAAGGGATTGCAGCCTGGAACGGCAGCGCCGCGGGAAGGAGTCCGGAGACAGGATGGAGACGAAAAAATTCTTTAATCTTTCTGTCTCTGTCTCTTGTAATTTCTAACACTACATACACACTCTCACAAGAAACCAACCACGTACTCTTACAAGAAACTACAATGTATCTATACAATAGCGATAACCCTGTCCTTTCACTCTCACAAGAAACCAAGCCACGTACTCTTACAAGAAACTACAATGTATCTATACAATAGCGATAACCCTGTCCTTTCTCTCTCTGGTCTCATCCATGCGCCCGAGCAGGAATGGTGCTTGCTCGATCTGCCGAGTCACTCCTCAAATCTCTCGAGATCTTGGGCCAAGTCCCGTGAGACTACGGAGGCGACAATGCCAAAAATGTCAATCTGCTGAGTCATTGCTCAAATCTCTCGCGAGATCCTGGGCCAAGTCCCGTGAGACTACGGAAGGCGATCCAGGGGTAGGCTGCCGCCAGGAAGCTCTAGGACAAGGTGGGTCTTAGTGGAGTCTGGATGGGAGAAGGCACACTGGCATGGGAAACCAAGTAGACGCAGGTCCATGAAGGTCAAGGTGGAGAACGCTGGATCTCAGTCCTCCTGAGAAGAGGTGGGTGGGCATGGTCTTAAAAACAGTCTGGGGAGTTCAGGTTTGACATCCAGGAAATAGGATGCCCCGGAAATATGATTTACTTTGGATGGGTGATCATCGATTTAGGGCTTCTGACAGGTGCACAATTCTGGAACTTGACAAAGAGAAACATTAAGTCCAGAAGTCGCCATTTTGCATGGAGCAATTGCATTTCTCTCCGCCTGGTCAATTCTACAGCCCAAGCACTTTTGTCCCCTGGAGGGAGTTAGGATGGATTTGAATTAACCAGGAAGTTCTTTGATTGCTATTTTAAAACTTCTCTCTGCTACCTGGCCTGACATAATAATTACCTGCCTGTGATTTATCTCAGGCAGATTATGAGTGATGATAGGGTTTGGGGTGATAATTGAGTGGATCCAATTCTTTGCCTCCTCCCTAGTGGTTCAAGCTGCAGCAGCTGTTTCTTTCCCTCTGGGCCACTGGTGCCCGCTGCCACCTTGCTGTTTTGCCACCATACCCTGCTGCGGTCCGCCCGTGGAAGTCTGTCCAGCTGGGTTTTGGGCCTGCCACTTGTAAGGGATCTCATAGGCAAATTCACAGCCCAAATGCTAAGCCTGACCTCTGTTGCCCACCAAATAGTAACTGGACTCCAACCATGTGTCCAGCAGTCGGGTGGGGATATCTGTGAACAGATGAAAAGGGCCTGGCCCGCAGGGAGCTGTGGAGGGACAGTGGAGGAGCAGAATGCCCACAGTCCCAGAAACAGAAATGGTCACTTGAGAGAGAGGGGTGGGGTTGAAAAAAAATGTGGCAGGGCTGGAAGGGGCATGAGGACTGCTTGAGGCCTCCCTGGAAGGCACATTGAAGGTGACAGCTGGAGGAGTCGCCATGGAAAAGGCTGGAAAGCCAGACCCAAGCAAAGGGTGCAGCAGGTGTGAAGGCCCTCAGCATAAGAGAGGGATTGGGGGAGGCAGGAAGAAGGCCAAGGTGCAGACAATAGAGCAGGAGGGAAAGTGACCTAAGCCCAGAGAGGCTGACAGATTGGAGGAAGGGCGGATGAATCTCTGTTCAAATTGGAGCTGCCACATCAAAGTGGCTTCTTACTACACAACAGGAGTCTCCTGCAGTTGAAGGTTAGGTTGCATAGAAAGCCCACCCCCCCTCCTTACAGACACAGTCCCTGGGGTGGGGTTCCCAGTGCTGTGAGTAGCATGTCCTGGGTATGCACTTGGAAGGCATATGGGGTCACCGAAACTGTCAGCTACCCCTGGAGGCAGAGGATTGTGTAATTTGTAAAGCTCAGTAAAAAATGCAAATTCAGGGGCCCTTGTTCAAAGTGCAGGAAGAAGCCTCTCCATTTCTTCCACGGTGTCTCCAGGGTGTTTTTATTTGCTAGTCAATGTTGCTCTCCCTCACACATGAAGATACTTGAGGGTGAATGCAGACCCTCAAAGGCTCCAGGGACCCCACCCTGCAACTCAGTGCACTGAGTAGAAGCTAGCCAAGGCTCCCAGTGCCGATGCTCAGGGCCCCAGGTGGAGGGGAATTGTAGGGACTGGAGGGTGATGGTAGTCTCTGGGCAGAAGTGGAGAAGTGAGGGAATCCAGCCTCCAACCACATGCTCCACTGTCTCCTTGGACTTTCCTTAACAAATACAAGTTAAAGATAAAAATTATCAAGAATTTCAAAGCAGTAACCTCAGAGCCTTAAACCCCAAGTGCAGGGCTTCTTTCGTTCTTCCTTGATACTAAGGATTGAACCTGGGGGTGCTCTACCACTGAGCTACATCCCTAGCCCTTTTATTTACTTCTTTTTAAAAGACAGGGTCTCACTAAGTTGCTTAGGGCCTCTCTGAGTTGCTGAGGCTGGCCTCAAACTTGCAATTCTCCTGCCCCCTGCTTCCTGAGTCACTGGGATTACAGGCATACATTGCTGTTCTGGGCTGCAGGGACTCTTTCTACACTGGCCAATTGCCCCTAAGAAAGTCTATTTCAGTTTGTATATGTGGTGTCCCCCCAAAACTCATGTGTAAAACAATGCCAGAAGTGATTGGGTTATGAGAGCCTTAACCTTAGTTAACATGAATTAACTGGGTGGTAACTGCAGGCAGGTAGGGTGTGGCTGGAGGAGGTGGGTCACTGTGGACATGCCTTTGAGGTTTATATTTTGTCCTTGATGACTGTGAGTAGAGCGGGGTGCTCACACTTGCACTGCCCCTCCCCCCAGCCCCCCTCTCTCCTTTCCAGATTATCGTGTTCTGAGCTGCTTTCCTTTGCCATGCCCTTTCATCATGATGCTCTGCCTCACTTCTGGCCCAGAGCAATGGATCCAACCATCTATGGACTGAGACCTCTGAGGCTATGAGCCCAAATAAGCTTTTTCTCCTCCACATTGTTCCTGTCAGGGCTTTTGATCACAGTGGCAAAAGAAAAACAAACAAACAAAAAAATGAACAAAACAACTAACCTGGCTAAAACAGCCCTTTCTGGAGAGCTTTAGAATTTCCCAATGCCTGAGCCAGGTGCAGTGGTGCATGCCTGTAATCCCAGCCACTGGGGAGGCTGAGTCAGGAGGATTTCAAGTCGAGGCCAGCCTCAGTAACTTAGTTAGACCCTATCTCAAAATAAAAAATGAAAAGAGCAGGAGATGTAGCTCAGTGGTAATGTGCCCTGGGTTCAACCCCAGTACCAAAAAAGAAAGAATTTCCCAATGGCTGGGCCCCACTCCAGACAAGTTTGGGGAGTAAGTTCGTGTTATCACATCACATCAGGGTTGAGCGCCCCTGATACAGATCCGTTTTTACTGTGAGTGTTGGGGAAGCCGTGTGGGAGGGGGGCGTGGACTGATGAAGGAATACGAAATGCAAGGACGAGCCTCTCCAGTGTCGGGACGGAGGTGTGCAGAAAGGGGTGGAACTGCTGCTGACGGGGCAGGAGCTGAGCGTGAGGTGCAGGCAGGCCCGGAGCCCCTGCGCTGGGCTGCCCGTGAGGTCTGTCGAACCCCGGGGTTTACTGGTGCATTTGCCGGGATCTGGGAAGTAAGGAGAGGGGTCCAGGCTGAAAAAGGGAAGACTGGGGAGAAGGTAGTTTGGGCTGGGAACCAATTCCAGATGAGTCCCTTTTCTATTTGTAGGACACACGGTGGGACCAAATGCTTTGGTTTCTGCAGTTCTTAAAACCCAAACTGGCATCTTTTCTGGAAAACAGTGGCGGATGATCAGGAAGAGGTTTTGAAAGAGCAGCCTCCACCTCACTTCTCAAGGTCATCACATAGGCTCAAGGGCAGGTGTCTTGAGCAGCGTGGAATGAGAAGGCACACCCCCGTGGTGACAGATAGGTACCCCTGATAGAAAGGTAAGAGCAGGAAACTAGGAATTTGTGATAAATCTCTGTTCAAATTGGAGCTGCCGCATCAAAGTGGCTTCTTACTACACAACAGGAGTTTTGTGACATTCATAAAGACTGAAGTGTAGCTAGGTGCAGGGACCCATGCCTGTAATCCCAGTCACTTAGGAGGCTGAGGCAGGAGGATCACAAGTTCGAGGCCAGCCTCTGCAATTTAGCAAGACCTTGTCTCAAAATAAAAAAAAAAAATAAAATGGGCTGGGGATGTAGCTCAGTGGTAAAGTGTCCCTGGGTTCAATCCCTAGCACCAAAGAAAGAAAGAAAGACTGAAACATGACATGCCTGTCCCTGTTCTCATTTCCAGGGACAAGAGCTTTAGCCCAGGTCCACCATGAACCTTTCAGACCACCGTCTTGAGCAGTTGCTTTTCATTCTTTCTGGAGGATGAGAGAGAAATGTATACAGAGTCCTGCGTGAGAAAAGAGACCTTCAGCTGTTGACAGACCTCACTGGGGTTGCTATGAGCAGGGTGTGGAGGTCAGACTCCCTTCTCACCCACGTGCCAACACGTGCCTTTAGGGACGTGGCTGACCCCACTGGGCTATAATATCTGCTTCTGAGATGGGTGATGAGGCTGCCATGGAGGGGTTCAAGATTCAAATTGCTGTTCGCAAATGGCTGTCGAGCTGCAAGGATCTTTCTAGAGGAAACCTGGTTCTTCCCAAGCATCTCCCAGCAGTAACTGAGCATGGCAGGAGTCCTAGGACCAGTGGTTTGTGCTCCGTGCCATACTCCCCTCAGGAACACTTGCTGCAGCTCTCTCAGAGAGGTCCAGTGCAACTTTGTCAGCCTCCACTAGGGTCCAGGCGCTCTCTCTGCCCACTCCCTTCCTCCCCTTTTGCACACATTACCCTCAATGACCCTACTACCTCTAGATCTCCTTCTTTGCATCTGCTTCCTCGAGGGACCAGACACCTTCCTCAGGGATATGTAATGAGGAAAAAATGAGGGGACATGAATGAGGACGCTGGGTCTGAATGGACGATTGCTGGGGGACACTGTCCACCTGGAACAGAGAGAACGGCCTTGTCTGAAGCTGTGTCAGGCACCTACCCAGACACCCTTTGGGTCT
Organism: Tamias sibiricus; assembly: GCA_025594165.1. NCBI lineage: Eukaryota > Metazoa > Chordata > Mammalia > Rodentia > Sciuridae > Tamias > Tamias sibiricus. The sequence continues at coordinate 44,336,103 of CM046672.1, read as the reverse complement.
CTGGCAATGTGAGCTGATTTGGATTCTCTGAACCTCAGTACTTTTTTCTTTTGTATCAGGCACTAAAATGTCCCAGTTCCAGGGAGCCCATGAACAGAAGCATGCTTGTCCCTGGCAGCGAATGGCCCTGACTTGAGGTCTTCTCAAGGTCTCTTGAGCCAAGAAGAGTTCTGCTTCACAGAGAGACTAGCCCATGCTCAGACCCACCCCCACCCACCCCGAAGCTGCCATAATGTCCAGAAATCCAACATGGTGACCTTGACCCCTGGAACCTAAAGTCCAGGAAGTCTGAAGGAAAGATATCCATCAGTTGCATGAGTGGTCACAGATGCCCTGCACACACAGGAGGCTGGCTTCTGCTCCTGCCCTGCTGAGGGAGCCTTGGACTCTGTGGACTGGCTGGGCTGAAGGGACCAGCTGGATGGAGATGTTTGGCTTGTTGGTGCTGAAGGTATTTGGCACAGTAGTATATTTCTGAACCAAGTATCAGGAAACCTGGACTCTGCCCAAATTCTGCCACCAACTTCCCTGTTTGACCTTAGGAAAGACATCCTTAGTTCAGCTTGGCCTTGGCTTACTTCCCCATAAGATGGGTGTGGGCCTTCTCTGTTCCAGGGTGCTCAGAGCTCTGATGAAGGCTTTGCAGGCCAAGAGTCAAACAGCTGCTGGGCTGGAGCTGGACTCCTAGGTGGCTGGGTCTTGGAGCTACTTGTCACCAATTTCCACCAGCCCACAGGGGAAAGAAGAGAGAAAGTAATCAGTAACTTTCTGGCTCCAGGAGCAGGCTAGTTGGTGATGATACCATTTGTCAAGATGAGGAAGGGCAGGTTAGAGCGGGGGAAATGTTGGGACATTGTAGAGAATGCCATAGTTTGTCTAGGATTCTGCTCAGCACATTTCTTCCACCTCTCTTTGTAGTGTAGAGTCTATCCTTATTGGACAGAAGACACTCCATGTCCTTGAGTTATAGATAGCAGCTGACTCCTCCCACCTTGTTTCAAGGATGGAATTTGACCCAGATTTGACCAATGAGAAGACCTCACTCCCCTAACTACCCTAATTGGTTCCATGATGGACACATGACCCAAACCAGCCAATCAGAATCTTCCCTGGGACTTTGGGGGATGAGATCACAAGTTGACAGTGGAAGTAACTTTGGAAATGCATGTGACTATTGGAGCTGCAGTAAGAAGTCATTCTGCCTCAGAATGAAGCCCTCTGCCCTCCTTCCTCTGCCAAAGGAAAGAAGGCAGAATCCTGATGATTTGTCATTTGGACCTCTGGATGCAACTATACCTAAAGCAAGATCTCCCTACAGACTTCTCATTTGTGCAAGTCAATAAATCCCTCTTCTTTCACTCAACAAATGATATCTGAGTACTGAGTAAATGCCCAGTAGTTTATTGGATACTGGGAAAACAACATCAGAGAAAATATACATGGTTGAGCTCTTTGGGCACTTACAGGTTGATTGAGAGAGCATTTCCCCTAGCTGTGAATCTAACAGGAGTTTGTCAATTGAATCTTTGCAAGAAACGTGAAGAACACAACAGATGGTGTCTGCAAGTACAGTTTTATGAGAAATGCAGAGACAATCTACACGTGCACATTTTGTCTATTGATCCTCAGCAGAAACCAAGAGCACAGCGTTAAGATGTGGTTTGGTTAAAACGACTCTGTGTGAAAGCAGAGAATTGTAGTGCTGGTGTGTGCCTTACTGGCAATCTGAGTTGAAACAGAAAATAGGGCTTAGAGAATCTGTGAATGCCTGGCTTGTCCTCTGAACAGCCTCTTCTGAATGACAATTATCCTAGTTGTGCTCTTGACAGAAGCAACTTGAGAGATAATTTTCTTAAATGTTTAGCATTTTAATAATAAAGATAACATAAGCACATTATCAAACATTTGGAAATAGAGAAATACATTCCTTATAATCCCACAACCCTAAATACAACCATTGTTTAAAACGTTTTTAAGAATACAATGACAGAGTCTTTGATGTGGTGCATGAGCCCCTGTGATGTAGTCATTATTCTATTCTTGGCTCCCCAAGAGTCTGGGCTCCGAAGGGAGGATAAGGTAGTAAAATGTAGCTCTGAGGCTAGGTATGTGGGCACACGCATGTGATTCCAGTGACTCGGGAGGCTGAGGCAGGAGGATCGAGAGTTCAAAGCCAGCCTCAGCAACTTAGTGAGGCCCTAAGTAATGTAGTGAGACCCTGTCTTAAAATAACAAAGGGCTGGGGATGTGGCTTGGTGGTTAAGTGCCCCTGGGTTCAATTCCTGGTAACAAAACAAAACAAAAAAAGCAACTCTGAAATCAGGCTAAGCAAGACAGAATCCTGCCCTATTCATTTAAGAACCCTATGACCTTAGGCAAGTTACTCAGCCACTCTGAATCTGTTTCTTTTATAAAATGGAGATAGTAATGGTAACTATTTCATTAATGCGCTATGAGGTTGAAATGAGATGGAGTTGAACAAATATCAATCCTTTCCTCCCTGCCTGCTTTAGCCACTGCCAAAGTACAGTCACAGTCCCCTGACCCTGAATGGAACCCATGTCCTGAATCCTCCAGTGACAGATATGCATGGACTATCAGCAGTGTGTGGGCATAGAAAAGGCCTTATGGCTTGGTGTGGAGAAGGACACTCGTGTGCTCTCTCTGTGCACCTTAGGGTGGGTACGGGACCAATGCAAGTGTCTCTGGAACCAGTCCTGAGGTTACACATTTTTTTTGTTGTTGTTGTTGGTACCAGGGATTGAGCTCAGGAGCACTCCACCACTGGGCCACATCCCCAGCCCTTTTTTGTATTTTATTTAGAGACAGGGTCTCACTGAGTTGCTAAGTGCCTCACCATTGCTGAGGCTGGCTTTGAACTCACGATCCTCCTGCCTAAGCCTCCCAAGTGCTGGGATTACAGGCGTGCGCCACCGCGCCTAGCTAAGGTTACACATTTGACAGCATATGTCACCCTTCATTGTCTTCAAGGAAGTCAACTGATACTTGAAGAAGGGTTTGCATTCCTCCACAGCAGGAACATGACCATCTGGGAAGTTTGGGGCTTTCCAAAGATCACTGCAATGCCCCACACAGGCACACCCCTCCCCAGGCACACCCATCACTGCACATCCAATCTTCGTTCCTCACCTTTGTAAGCTAAGTGGAGTGTGGGGTGTTGGGTTCTCTGAGAGCTGGATCCACAGCTCCTGCTGTCACCCTCCATCCAGGGCTGCAGTAGGGAGCAGAGAATCAGCTCTGCCCAGAGAAGGGATCCTGCTTGCCAGGGATCACACAGCAAGTCAAAGTTCAGGCCTTGAACTCAGGTCTTCTGATTCCAAACCAATTGTTTGTCTTTAGGGAGGGTTTGACAGAGACCAGGAAGGTAGGGTCATCCCAAGCCCCTCTGGGATCCTGAGACCTTCCCAATGGGTCTGTCCTTACCATCCCCAGGGCTCAGATAGGGTAGTGGGTTGATTGGTGGTCCCTAAAGACATGTCCACCTAGAATCTTGAAATGCTTGCAACCTTATTTGGAATAGAGTCTTTACAAGTATAATTAAGGCAAAGATCTCAAGATGAAGCTCATTCTGGATTAGGTTGGGGCTGAATCCAAAGACAGTGTCCTCATAAGGACCAGAAAAGAAGATGCATGGAAGAAAGTCACGGGAAGATAGAGGCAGGGTGGGAGTTACGTTCCCACAGACCAAGGAAGGCCAGCAGCCTCTAAAACAAGGAGAATTAGCAGAGAAAGGATCTTTCATCCGCCTTCCCGGAGCAAACCAATCCTGCCAGCACCTTAATTTGGAATTCTACCCACCACCCAAACTGCAAGATAATAAATTTCTGTCATTTAAGGCATCCAGTGTATAATTTGTTACAGAGGCCCCAGGAAATCGGTCCACCTGGGTGCTCACGGATGGGCAGAGGTCTGGGCAGTCAGATAGCACTTCCTCCTGCAGGGGCTCCGTCAAGTGCAGCAGCCACGGGTCCTTAAACCTTCCAGGAGGTGGGGAAGAGAGGGCTCCCATCCTGTCGGCTTTTCATTCAAGCATTCATTCACTACTACAGAAAGTCAAAGAACCCCAAGGGCGGGCGGATGCTGGTTAAAGATGGTAAAGACAGATTCTATTTAGCCATTATCAGTGAGAGAAAGAGACTTCAACAGACTTTTGACAGGGGGTGGAAGAGGAGATGGGGCATTTTAAAGGGAGAATGGTGGAACCAGGGAGGATGTAGCAGAGTCTAGGAAGGGAAATATTGAAGCAGGGAGGGAGGGTGGTCAGTGAGATCAGGCCATTGGGTGTTCTACCTGGCACTTATCAGAATTTGTCTCCTACCATCGGAGAGATGGGAGACAGTGTCCCTACCCAGGTGTTGGCTAGAATGAAGAGTGAATTTGGAGAACAGTCTTAAGCTTTCCCAGGCAGGAACTTAAAGGGATAAAGTTACCCCAAGGACATGGCCTTGAGCATGCTAGAATTTATTCAAGTCTCTTAGTGTAGGTGGTGGGGAGGCCAGGGTAGATGAGATTGTGTTGAGAGTCTGCAATCCTCATGGACCAAGGTCAAGGCTTCAGAGAAGAGGGTTCCCAAGAGACTGAGTTTGGTCCAGAAGTGTATCTTTGTCCAGGAGTTCCTGTCCTGGGACAAAGAGTCAAGGGGCCTCATGGGAGAGAGAGGGGGGGAGGGGAACACTGCAGATGCAATGAGTGTATGGAGGAGGGTACTATGGTTTGAAGATAGTGTGTCCCTCAAACTTATGCATCCTGCTATGGTGTTCAGAGGTGGGGTCCTTGAGAAGTGATTAGATTGCATTAGATGAGGTCATTAATGATTGAATCCTAGGGGCTTTATAAGACGAGGATGAGAGACACCACACAGACACAGAGAAACACATGGTGCCCCTCCCATGACGTGATGCAGCCAAAGCGGCCCTCACCAGAGTCTGTGCCCTGCTACTTGAACCTCTAACTTCCTAAATTTTGAGCTCAATAAACTTCTTTTCTTTCTTTCTTTTTTTTTTTTTTTTTTTTTTTTTTTTTTTGTGGTACCAGGGATTGAACTCAGGGGCACTCACTCACTGGGCCATATCCCCAGCCCTTTTTTGTATTTTATTTGGAGACAGGGTCTTACTGAGTTGCTAAGTGCCTCACCATTGCTGAGGCTGGCTTTGAACTCGCGATCCTCCTGCCTCAGCCTCCCAAAGTGCTGGGATTACAGGTGTGCGCCACTGCGCCTGGCCTTTTCTTTATAAATATACTTTCCTCAGGTATTTCATTATAGTAATGAAAAGATGACTGATCCAGAGCAGCACCCAAACAGACAGGAGGTAGGGGGGATTGTCAGGGAGGGAGAGAAAAAGTCCAAGTTGACACAAAAGGCAGTAGAGGCAGGGATTACAAGTATCCAAGGCAGGAGAAACAGCACATTTAATGTATGGAAGCCAAAGAGTCCATCATGTTAGGAATATAGGACAGTAAAAGATGGAACTGGAGTCAGGTCAAGCGGGGTGGCATTGACTCTGTGCAATGAGCCCCATGCACAGAACTGCAGCTCGGTTGAGGCTGGGGATGGGATCCAGGTATGACATGTTAAAAGCTGTCTTGGAAGAGCTAAGACGCAGGACTTGATCCTCACTCTGTTAATCTAAAGGGGATGTGGCATCTTTTAAGCAGTCTGGAGGAACAAGATCAGGTTTCTTTCATTTAAAGAATCCAGGGGAGTCTTGTTGAAGCTTCTAGTCATAACCCAGGGTAGGAGAAGAGGAAGCTGGTCCAGGGCAGCAGGCCTAGCAAGGGGCTCCAAAGATACTTGGCATGGTGGGGGTGGGGACTGGAAGCATTTGGTGACAAATGGGATATACCTGGAAAGCTGAGGTGACACTCAGATTTCTGGGGTGTGGGCAGCTGGCTGCATGGTCATTAAGACAGAGGCAAGAGGCGGGGGCAAGTAAGAGCTGCTGAAGACTTTGTCTAAACCAATCACACCTGACAGGGGCCTTTGGAAATGGAGCCCAGGGAAGACTCTGACCTGGAGGTCAAGCTGCCAGAGTTTCCTGCCAATCTAGGATATATGACAAAACCCTGGGGGGATTCCATCACTGGAGGGGTGGGGCGAGTCCCGGTAGTTGTAAAAGGATTGACCAGAGGTGCAGCAGGAAGGATGACCAGCAGGCTAAGCAAGAGGGCGTGTCAAGGAGGGAGGGGACCCTGAGATGCCAAGGGGCCCAACCGGAGCAGATGGAAAGGCACCCAGTGGATTCTGAGGGGTGAGGAGACTGGGGATGCGCTGGACTGGCTCTTCTCCTCCTGTCCCTCCTGCCAGCCTCGGTCTGAGGCACCTTCTTTCCTCTCCGTCTGGCACAGCCCAGGTATAAAGTGAAAGGGAGCTTGGGGGGGGCACGGGAGGAGTCCCAGCAGGCTGTCCATGCTCCCCTGGCTTTACTACTGAAACCTGACCGTCTAGGTTCTCTTCCCCTTTTCCGCCTTAGGCATTAAGACAGAGAGGGAATACAAAATGCTTTCCCTCATCTTCCCTGCCCTTCTCTAGGGCAGCCAGATTAATTATGACAAATTTTCATAAGCATGACATACATAACAAAAAGGGTAAGCGTTCAGTTCCATGCATCTTTACAAACCGAATGCACCGTCTAACCCCCGGGATGAGCTGGATTCACCATCACCAACCCTGACCCACTTCCAGCCACCCTTACCAAGGACAGTCCTATTTTTGACTTCCAAAGGCTTAGATTGTTGTTTCCTGTGTTTGGTTTGGCACTGAACCCAGGAGTGCTTTACCGCTGAGCTAAAGAAGGACAATCCTCAGTCCTTCTTTAAAAAAAAAAAAAAAAAAAAAGGTTTTTTTTTTTTTTAAATCTGAGACAAGGTCTTCCTAAGTTGCTGAGGCTGGCCTCAAACTTGTCATCCTCTTGTCCTAGCCTCCCAAGTCACTAGGATTATAGACATATGCCACTGTGCCCGGCTCCTGTATTCTTTGTAACTTGAAGTAAATGGAAGCATACAACATGGGCTCTTTGGTATCTGGCTGATCTCACTCAACATCGTGTTTCTGAGATTTATGCTCTTCGGTGCGTGGATTCCATTGTATGAAAACACCACTTCGTTTATCCTGTCTGCCATTGGTGGGCATTTGGATGGATGCCCATGTGGGGCTCTTTTGAATAGCGCAGCTCTGAGCATTCTTGCCCATGTCTGGGTGGACAGATGCTCACGTTTCTGTTGGGTGTGCGGCGGGAGTGGAGTTGCTGGGTTAGAGAGCGCTCCGTTTTAAGGCTGCAGATGGAGGGTTTCCTTTTCCGGTCTTGTGAGTCAGCCAGTCTGAAAGTGAAGATTCTGGTGGGATGGGAGTGAGTGGTGATGGGGCAAAGAGGAAGAGCGGGCAGGGAGATGGCGGAAACAGGGGAGGGATGCAGACCCAACCAGGAACTGGTCGTGGAGTTGGTCAGAAGAGAGGAGACTCTGCCTGGAGTCTGCCTCCTCCTTCCCCACGTCCTCTCCTGCCTCTCTGCCCCACTCCTCACCCCCAGCCCACCATCTCTGCCAACCCTGCTGAGGAGGACCGTCTCAAAGCTTTCTCAGTCCTCATTTCCAGGAGATTCGACCAGGAAGTTTTCAAAAACCCCAGTGTTCTGGCTCCTCTCCTGGGGGTTCTGATTCCATTGGTCAACGAACTCAGGAGTTCGTTGCTTTCAGAGCTTCTCCAGAAGATTCCGCTGGAATCCAGGGCGGAGGACCACTAGGCCCCAGGCAGTCCCTGGGGTCACAGTTGTCTTGAGAAGGGAATTTGGGGATAAAGGAGGAGATGCTGAGTCTCAGAAGAAACACCCATGAATGAGTGAAATGCAGTAAGCAGCCATGAACAATCATGCCCTTGACCCAGACCCCTGTAACGCGAGGGCAAAGTGCAAGTTGCAGGGAATGCTCGTCTGAAATTTTGCATCTCTGCCCTGGCTCCACCTCTAGTCCAGCCCCTAGCAGTTGTCACTCTCACTCGTTATAAAAAACGAACACAGCACACCAAATGGTTGCTGCCTCTCCCTCTGGAAATGGTCTGCACTCTCCCTTGATAGTGTATCCCTTGCTGGGCACACCTGTAATCCTAGTGGCTCAGGAGGCTGAGGCAGGAGAACTGCGAGTTCAAAGACAGCCTCAGCAACTTAGTGAGGCCCTGAGCAACTTAGTGAGATTCTGTCTCAAATAAAAAATAAAAAGGGCTGGGATGTGGCTCAGTGGTTAAGTGCCCCTGGGTTCAAAAGAGAGAGAGAGAGAGAGAGAGAGAGAGAGAGAAAAGAAAAAATGTGTTTCTTGAAATTGCCCCCATTCTTCCTTGAATATTATCAGCTTTCCTAAATAAACTTCTGTCCATGCCATTGGCTTGCACTGAAATTCTTTTCCATTGGGTGTGCCAGGAACCCTGCTGGTGCTGAGTCAAGCTCCCCCTTCTCTCTGGGAACTCCTCAGATCCTTCTTTGACAGTTTCCAAGAATCTAACTACCCAGTGAAGACCACGCACCTATCTAAACATTGTGTCAGGCAGGCCTCAGCATTTAGGTCAATGGATGATGGAGAAAGGACCCTGTAAGAAGGATGTCCACAGAGCTGGGCGCTGTGGTGCATGCCTGTAATCCCAGCACTTGGGAGGCTGAGGCAGGAGGATCGCGAGTTCAAAGCCAGCCTCAGCAATGGGGAGGCACTTAGCAACTCAGTGAGACCCTGTCTCTAATAAAATACAAAAAAGGGCTGGGGATGTGGCCCAGTGGTCGAGTGCCCCCGAGTTCAATCCCCGGTACCAAAAAAGAAAAAAAAAAAAAAAAAAAAAAAAAGAAGAAGAAGAAGGATGTCCACAGCTTGCAGAACATTCTGAGCCCTGTGCTGGGGAAGGACCCCAGCGTGGGATGAGCTCCCCACGGGGCACTTGCTGGGCTTATGCAGCCTGTTCTGGTGCCCTTGACCTTGGCTCTGAACCTGGTTATACTGCAGCCCCTGACTCTTTGGCTGAGTTGGACCCTGCACAGAGGCAATGACCAGGCCACACTCAGGCGTGTACCCAAAGCAGCCCTCAACAGAGAAAGTCACAGTGACAGTGTCCTAGGGGCCCTGGCAGAATGGGAGGAGGTAGTGATAACTTGCAGCTGCTTTGGAAGGGGTTGCACTAGGCAGGTTGAGCCTCCAAGTGGACCGGGGTCCCCTTCCTCTCGTCCTGTCCAGGGGTTCATATCTGTAGCCAGCACTGGAGCCTCATAAAAAAGGGACCAAGTAAACTCTTGGCAGGGTGGAGATTGACCCAGCAATGAGCCTGCCTATTCCCTGAACGGTCTTTATAGTCCACTGAAGGTCAGAACCCAGAGCTTGGGTTCTGGGCCTAGATCTTAGAGTTTGAGACATGATAGGGGCAAGCACTAGGATTTGGGACAGCTCTTTTACTGGCAGTGTGACGGCAGTGTGACCCTCATCAACCAGTGTGGACTGTGTCCTCTCTTGTTGTGATCACGGTCAGTACATCCTGGCTGAGACAGCAGTCCCTCAGTGAACTGATTTTGGGGTCATTTGGTGGGTGACCTTTTTCCTGCAGCTCCCCACGGCCATCCAAATAGAGAATGAGACTTGTGAAGCCCCTACTGAATTCCCAGAAAGACTTCCGGGAGGTGGCTGTGTCTTCAACCCCTAGGGTCTGCGGAAGGGGAGGGTGGAGCAGGTGGACCTGGGGGAGGGGGCTGTCCTGGAGCAGCTTCCCCTCCCCCTCCCCCTCTGGCTGGGCCACGCCCCTCCCTTCCTCCTCTTCCCCTGGGGCTCAGGTGCTGGGAGCAAATCTCTGAATCCATGGAAACCACGGAGGAGGCCGGAAAACAGGAAGAAGAAGGAGGGGGGTGAATGCTGTCTTGCTAATCCTGGGGAGGGGGAGGGAGGATATTCCGTTCCTGGATGAATAAAAGCTTAAAATACCATTTTCTCTCTCACTGGCAGTCACCCCATCAAAGGACTGGCTCCTGCTTCTCCCCAGGGCTGTGGAAACAGGCAAGGGGAAGTCTATTTCCCCAGGGCCAGCAATCAGGGCCTGGTTAGAGAGCAAGGGTCAGGATAGGGGAGGATGTGGGGGGCAGGCTTGGGGGTCTGGGGGCCAGGGGTGAAGGTTGGTGTGATAGAGGCAGGGATCAGGAGCAGGTGGTGGAGCTGGGGTGGAGAGTCAGGCTCTGGGCCTGGAGGTGGGGTCAGTAGTGGATGGAGGCCAATCTCAGGAGGTGGGACAGGGAGTAGGGAACTGGGGACAGAGGCCAGGGCCAGGATTGGAAGATGCACTTGGGCACACAGGGTCTGAACTCCCATTAAGCAATGTAGCATCCCTTTCTCAGGGGCCCCAAATATCCTTTTGGCACCAACCCTGAAGAAATCTGTGTAGGGTCCCAGAAAATAACAGCAGTGTCTTTTCTTTCAACGTAAAACCAACAAACCTCTCCATCCTGGGCAGAGTTTGACCTGCGACTCTAGAGCCAGAAGCTGGGAAAGAGACAGGTGGGCATGGGAGGGTATAGATTTGGGGGCCCACAGGATTCAAGCAAGCTCCCCAGTATTTGCAAAGGGAGCCCCTCAGGCAAAGAAGCACTTCTGAGATAGAGATTTTCTGTTTTGAAAGTTGTTTTATTTATTTTTAATTACACAAATGAGTGCATATATTTTCCTTTCAGAAAGGAGTTACAATCCCCTCCAAATTCCCTCATAGGAGCACCCCCCCGAAGACAACCATTTTGTCTTATTTTCTTCCAAAAGCACTTGTTGATGTGCTTTACATACACAGACACAAGTCCATGAGGACACAGACCAGTCCCTTGTGGATCTTCAATGCCTGCACAGTGGGCACCGTATTTTGGCTTCTCCTCACCACTGTGCTGAGATTCCTCCTGGATATCTGCAGATCTAGGACACTCCTGGTCTCATCATGCTCCTGCCCACGAGTAGACAGGAGTTCACTGATCAACAAACACATTGCTCCAAGTTTTCACTATCACAGATAACACTGCAACTCCTAGTGATCTGGTTTCCCTCCCCTGATACTCAGGAAACAGTTTCTTTACTCTAGATAATGAGAATCGCAATTACAGGGTCTGAAGGCTTAGTTTTCTTTGCCTTTTTCTTTCTTCTTGTTCTGTTTTAATAGACATTTCCAAAGTGTCCTCCAAAGTCGCTGTTCCAATTTTATTTCCCTACAGCCTGACAATATTCAGTCTCAGCAAGACATGACTCGGTGCCAATCTTGGGGTGGGAGAGATGGGCTAGCGGGCTCTCCCACCAGCAGGGGCTGAGCCCTGTAGCTACCCCAGATCCCTGGCCACACAGGTGAGTTTTCCTGCAGGGAGGGCAGAAGGAGTAGGCTTCCAAGGACCTTGGGTGTGAAGGGTTCTTTTTAGGGAAAAGGAAGGAATTAACAAGGGAGGGAGAATGAACTTGGAATTGATGCTCAGCACCCATGCGTCAGCCCAGGAGAGGCAGCCCATAGCACTGGCACAGTAGCGTGCATAAACTCAAGGCATGAGAGTGTCTTGGATGGCTGCCCAGACAATAGGCCCAAAACTTGGCCACAAACAACAGATAGCTAGAGTGTTGGTCAAAAATTGAGATGCCTGGACAAGGCCCAAGCCCACCCAATTAAGATCCTCTGGGAGTGGATTACATGTCTCCACACTCAGAAGGATCTTGGAGCTTGTCTTTCTGCTGCAAGGACCTTCCCTAGATGACTTGGCTACCCATAGAAAAGGCCTTTAGCAACTGTCCCCTGGTGGCAGAGGGAAAAGTATGCTCTTGGTACAAGATCCAACGTCACAAACAGTTTGCTCTGCAACCAATTTTGCAGTTTGGAGTTCAGCGAACAGCCACCAAGATTCCGTGAGCTCATTTCATCGTGGCTTTAGTCCTTTCCCTTTCAGAATTGGTGGCACCTGCCAGGCATGGTGAAGTACACACCAGCCTCAGCAACTTAGTGAGAGCTTGCCTTAAATAAATAAATAAATAAGCAAATAAATGAATAGGTAGATAAATAAGTAAACAACCAAACAAACAGAAAGGGCTGGGGATGTAGCTCAGTGGGTAAAGTGCCCCCTGGGTTCAAATCCTAGTACCCCCCTAAAAAGAATTTGCATCTGGTGGAGATTTTTTTGTCCTTTCTCCTCTCAGACCCGTGTAAAGAAAGGTCTGCTGCCCATCCCCACGGGGACTGGTGGGACTGATACCGAGGCTCTGGGAAGCTGGTCAGCCACCCTGCATCATCCAGCAAGGAAATCTCGGAGAGGCCCTGTGCCAGGCTGACAGCTGGCCCTGCAGGCAGATTTGCAGTCTGGGTACTGAGATGAGAGGCCTCTTTGGAGGAGACGCCTTGTGGGGACGCCTGCCTCTGGCTTTACCACTGTCAGATGATTTTTAGTCCATTTTCCCTCTAGTCCTAAACGCATAGTGTGACATTGATCTTTGAGATCTGGAAATAAAATTGTGATTTTTCCCAAAGGCAGTTTGACCTGAATGTCCAGAAAGGATGGGGAAGGGAGTGAGAGTCCTGTTGGGTCACACGCTACCAGTGAACTTGACATCTAATTCACTGTCCCAAATGGGCATGGCTGTGACAACTTCTTGGGTATCTATGAATCTTTTTGAAAGATGCTCTGCATGTAATGGCTAGTGCTCGGAGGTGGGGTGGGACACTTGGCATGTCCAGTCCCAGCCTTGGCCATAGGAAGATGTCTCAGCACAGGACCCCCATCTGCAGTGAGTTGGAGAAGGTTTTAGCTTTGGGAACCGTAGCTCTCCCCTCCTCCCCTGTGCTTGGCTTCCCCATAAGGTCTGAGTCTATCTGATCAAAGCTAGTCTAGGGTTGAATTTCCTGCTGTCACCACCTCCAAGTGACCCATGCAGATCACCCAGAAGTACAATCCCCTGCTGTCTGTACCCCATGCTAGCCTTGCCTATCCCCTGCCAGCAATCTAGGACAGTGCAGTCTGAGTCCCCAGGTTGGCTCACTGGCTTTTTATTTACTTATTTATTTATTTATAGTTGTTTATGGACCTTTATTTTATTCATTTATTTATATGCAGTGCTGAGAATCAAACCCAATGCCTCACACATGCTAGGCAAGCACTCTACCACTGAGCCGCATCCCTAGCCCAGCTCACTGGCTTTTAATACACTCATGGCTCCACTGACATACTCATGCAGTCCCCTCTGTGTCACAGGGAGTCTCCAGGCCTTTAAAAAGTCCCTTCCAGGTATTCCTGGAGTCCTTGGAGGGGATTTTTACAGAAGCTCACAGAGTCTTCCTATATTTTAAGTCTGCTGTCCAGGAAGCCCCACCCGGGGCACTACTCTCTGCACCCATACTGCCCAGCTCCCTGGAGTGCTGCGGATGTCTATATAGGGGGTGCTGCCTCCCCAAGCCCCCAAGGCAGTGAGTGCAGCCACGTGTGACTCAGCAGAATAGGGAGTCCTGCCGCCTTCTGTACTCCAGGCTGGGGTGAGGGGAAGTCAGACTTTCTCCCCAGGGCTCCACAGCAGTGCTGCAGGGACCCTGCACCTCCCAGAGGTCGGTGTGCAAATAGCTCCTGCAGCATCTGCCCCAGTCACCTCTTTGGGACATTAGTTCCAGGGCCTCTTCCCTCTGCTCTAGGCCACTCATGATCATCACATAACAAGCTGTCCCATATCACAGCCAAAAAAATAACCACTGATGTAGCCCGGGAATCTGCAGCTGCCTCAGCTGGTCTCTGCTGAACTCATTCTTGGTTCTGCAGTCAGCTGTCAGGTCGACTGGAGGCTGCATAAGCTAAGCCGGCCTTGCCTGTGTGGCTGCTGCTAGGCAGGCTGGTGACCAGGCATCTCTGCAGGTTAGCTAGGGCATCTTCCCACGGCAGTGGTTGGCAGGGGTGCCAAGAGTGGCAAGAGGGTAAAACCGGTGGGTGAGCACCTTTCAAGGCCTCTGCTTCTGCTAGTGTCTCATTAGCCAGAGTAAGTCACGTGGCCACCCAGTGTCGGGGACTACCGAAATAAACCCCACCTCTGGATGGGAGCAGCTGGAGCATCACAATGCAAGGGTGTGGACACTGCAAGGAGAATTTGAGGTCAATTTTGCAAGATATGTATGTCCCTAACCCTTCTTACAAACCTCCTTGCAGACCCTCTTCCCTATATTCAAAAACCTGCCTATGCCGGGTGAGGTGGTGGTGCACGCCTGTAATCCCAGCAGCTCAGGAGGCTGAGACAGGAGAATTGTGAGTTCAAAGTCAGCCTCAGCAGTAGTGAGGTGCTAAGCAATTTAGTGAGACCCTGTCTGTAAATAAATACAAAAGAGGGCTGGAGATGTGGCTCAGTGGTCGAGTGCCCCTGAGGTCAGTCCCGGGTACCAACAAACAAACAAAAATCCCTGCCTGTAAGCAAAGCCCTGTGGGCTGAAGCCCTAGGCTGGGCCAGAGGCTGGGTACAGCGCGAAACCCGTCTCCTCAGTCTCCTCCCATCTTTTGTTCTTGTGTTCCTGCATCCTGTTAGCATCTCTGCCATTCCAAGTGACTAAAGTGGTATGGCAGTCCCAGAGCCCAGCCAGTCCTCTTGAAGAAGCTGAGCACTGGGCCACCTTGGCTTAGGATCATGGACTCACCCTTTTGGGTCAAGGTTGTTCTGTAGGTGGACAGGGCTAGAGTGACCTCACAGGGTGGCTCACCCATCTTCACACCTTGGGGCTGGGATGCTAGTCTCTCCCCACTGCCCCCCCCCCACGTCTCACATGATCACAGAAATAAAGATGGTATCAATCATGAGCCAGGGACTGAGCTGAGTGTCTCCTGGGATCACCCTATAGAATCCCCTCAACAATCCTCTGGGCTGGAATCTATCATTTCTGTTTTTTTCCATGAGGATATGGAGGCTCAGAGAAGTTGTGTAATTTTCTCAAAGCCACACAGTAAGTAAATAGCAAAGCTAGGAGTCAACCAGACCTGGGTTCCTATATCCATATTCCTTGTCATTGTGTTCATGTTCTCAAATAACAATAAGTATCCTAATAATGAAACTTAGAAGTTCCACATTTGTGTCATCTTAAACTGTCCCCTGAAGGCCATGGTGTTTGAAGCCTCATCTGACCCTTGGAACTGCCAGTTGTTTCTACCACCAAACCAAGAAACTGAGGAACAGGGATGTCCCCTGCCTGGACTCAAGCCCAGCATGCATTTCTTTCTCACCACGAAATTTTGGACATGGCATTCGTGTTTGAGGATATTCGTTTCGCAATGACACAAAGACAGAGTCAGAAAAGAGCTTAAGAGCTGAAGAAATGAACATTAACGTTTCCCCTATGTAAACTGATCATCAAAATTATATAAAACCATGAAACTATGAAATTCACACCTAGGCTGGAATAAAAATAGCTGTATTCTAGATGTTCTGATGGCAATATTCAGGATGAGTTTATGGAAGCAAACTTCTCATTTAGGAAGGGGGTGCTGGTACCCCAGACTGATCCACTACCATATAGGGCTTTTTTAAAGATATCCCGGCATTTTAACCCCTTCTTGTTTGGAAAATGAAACTTGGTGAGATGCCATGTACTCACTCCTCACCCCCACACCCAAAAGAAACCAAAAGGGAGAAGATGGATATCCAGGGTGTGGACAGGAGACTTAGGCTCTGCAATGGATCATACTGTCCACCAAGAACTCTGCGCCACCTTGGTGGGAGTCTCTGAGAGGGACAGTTGTAAATGCCAGGGGGACCCATTGTCTCATCAAACATACTCAGTGACTTGGAGCTGGGCAGAGGTAGTCTGTTCCCTCCAGGGAGTTTCTCTCCAGGACATGAGCTGCAGAACTCAACACCCCACCCCTGCTCTGGAACTTAGCACTCATACTTTTGAGGCAGGCACTCTACCAACTGAGCAATATCCCCAGCCCAGCACTCATACTTTTGAATTTGGGAATTTCACTCATTTGATCAAGATCTTGAATTGGGGTAGTCAAGTTACACCAATGAATGGCCCAACACAGGCAGGCAATGTAATAAAGGTGAAAGCAATAAAAGGTGGAGCTGCCAGCCGCTCCGCACTGGCATGGCTTGTAAGAAATAAAAGTAATTATCACCTGTACAACCTGGCCGGCCCACTGCATGTGTGTGGAAGAAAACAATTTCAGAACTTTATTTCCTATATTGAATGTCGATAATTGGATGTATTTGTAAGTCTCGCTGGAAGAAAACAGCTTGTGATTTCAAGATGAGAAAACAGTCTTCCAAACAGTGAAAAACAATATATTCCCCATTTTCACACACACACAAAAGAGCTTGTTTCCTTCGATGTTTTGAAGGTGCTGCTGGAATGATTTGTCTTTCCGAAGTCACCATTCCATTTCTCATCTTGAATTGCCTCGCAGACCCTGGCAAAGCACGCAGCGGGGACCACTTCATCTGAGGAAGTGATGGGGGCTTCCTAGGGACGGTCCCTCCGCTGCTGCCCAACTCTTTTCTGCAAGAAGATGGATGCCCAGATGGGCTGGGCTCAGGGAGGGACAGCAGGAGGAAGGACATGATGTGGGGCTCCTCTGGGGGGGCTGGTGGTGACTCTGAAGGAGCTGGGGTGTGGCCTTGGAGGAGGCAGCAGGCCATGCTGGCCTCAGAACTTGGAGGGCTGTGGCTGCCGGAGCTGCTGACATTGCAGACGTGGATGGAGAGACGGCCATGATGGGGGGGGGGCATCTTGCTGGCTCTCTCCAGGCTCCCTCAACCCTCTTCAACTCCTGCCTGAGAGACAAACTTGAACTCCACATCTTTCCTGCTCTGAATCCCTCAGTCACTGCCCACAAGCAAAGTAGCAGCACAAAACTTTGCCCCCCCTCCCCCAGATGGTGGGCTCCTCAGGGGCCATCTGGAGGGCTCCTCTTCTTCCTCTTCCCCAGACTGAAGATCCTCCAGGGCAGGGGCAGGGCTCCGTCCCTCGTGACATCATCAGACCCTGGATGGACCACCGACCACAGCTCTATAGTCAGCATCCAGGCCCACCTCAGGGTGGTCCCACAGAACTTCTAGCAGAACAGTGCCCTTGACATGCAGTAGCAGAAGAATGGGGCTCATGTCGTGGCTCTCATAGGGGACACCTCTGCATGACCTCAAGGGTGGCTCGCAAGACAGAGTCTGGCTGGCCTGCCATCTCCAGATGGCCAGCTATCAGCAGTGTCCATGGAGCTGCAAAGGAACGGTGGCTAGTTGAAATGGGTGGGCAAGGCAGGGCAACCTGTCACAGGGACAAAGAAGGAGACTACTTCTTCTGCAGGTGTCTGGCTTGGGTGGGGCCCTTCTGAAGACTAACGATGCTCTGGCTACTGGGCTGGTGGAGCACATTCACCTGCAGCCACCTGTAGACCGCCAGGAGGGAAGACTGTTTCGCGGAGGGCCTGTGACCTCGGAGGCTGTGTGAGGCATGAGCATGCTGCCTGGCGCTCTCCCTCTGCTGATTTACACACTCCCACTCCGACTCTCTAAAATCAATCTTTCCCCAATTGCCTCCTGGCTCCCAGAAGCATCCTGGGTCTGCCCTGCATGAGTAACTACGCAATTTTCTCCCACACCCGAGCGGCTTCTCCTGGAGTCCCAGCCAGAGCCTCTGATGGACAGAAGCAAGGGAGGGGGACAGCCCTGCTGGACCTCTGATGGGGAGGGGTGAGAGGGGGGCCCTGCTGGAGCCTCTGATGGGGAGGTGGGAGGGCTGCCAGACTGATGTAACTACTGGCAGGACACGCCCTGCCTAGAGGCCCACCATTCAGATGGGCTGGTGCTCCATTCAGTTGGCTCATGCCCTCCCCTTATTATTTTGTAACTGTTTAGGATAATTGCTTCTTTTTCACATTAGTAAGCATTAGGAGCTGGCAGTTGGCTTACTTTTGACATTTTATGTCAAAAGAAGCAGTGGTGGGATTGCATTAGTTGGGGGCAGTTTTTCCTTTTACAAAGTGGTACAAATAGCTTTCTGCTCATCTTTTGTTATTTTTGAAAAGTTGTCCTTTATCAGGGAATTGAGTCTCTTCAGCTGAAGGTGGGGCTACTACATAATGGGACAGGGTGCAATTTCTCGAGGACCCACTGACCTGTGTGAGTTCAGGCATGTTACTTACCTCTTTGGGCCTCAGTTCCCTCATCTGTAAAATGGCATCAAGGATAATCCTTATGTCACAGGGCTTTTGTGAGATTTCTGTGAGCTAACATTTGCAAAGCATTTGGGTCAGGGCCTGCCTATATGTGCTCCACACCTGTTAGCAGTAGGCAGTAGGGAGGGCAACACCTGCTTTCTGAGTGTAACCCCCCCTTTTTCTTTTTTTGGTACTGGGGATTGAACCCAGGAGCGCTTAACCACTAAGCCACATCCCCAGCCCTTTTTAACTTTTAAATTTTGAGACAAGTTCTCACCAAGTTGCTCAGGGCCTTAAGTTGCTGAGGCTGGCTTGGAACTTGTGATCCTCCTGCCTCAGCCTCCCCAGTTGCTGGGATCAGAGGCGTGCGCCACCATGCCCAGCACGCTCCTCCTTCTTTGTAGGACTCAGCACCAACACCAGAGCCCAGCTGGGCAGAGAAGCAAGCCATCCTGCACCCTGTCCACTCTGCCACCTCTCTCTATTCCTCCCCTCCTCCAGGTCCTTCTCTATTATGGAGTTGAGGAGACTTGGAAAAAAGATCCTACCAGACCTAACTCCCAAGCCCCATACTCAGGGCCCTTCAGGATCTGGCCCTTGCTTAGCTCAGGCTGTTCCTCTCTCGCTACACTCCCTCTCCTCAAGGTTTCCGTTCCTCCAATTGCCCCAGCCTTTGTTCAAGTTCTTTCCTTTCCCTAGCCTGGTTCAGACACTCCTTTTCCCCCCTCCTCCTCACCTGCCCTCGTTCCCATACAGAGGCTTGAATCCAGGGGCGCTCTACCACGGAGTTACAACCCCTTGCCTTTTATAAATTTCATTTTGAGATATGGTCTCGCCAAATTGACGAGGCTGGCCTCGAACTTGCGATCCTCCTCCCTCAGCCTCCGGAGTTGCTGAGATTACAGGCGTGCAACACTATTCTCGGCGTCATCCCATGGTTTCGTTATTCCAACGAGTTCTTCCCGTGGGCGAGGTGGGAAGCCCGATCCCGAGCTAAAGCAGAACCAAGGTGTGTACTGTCTCGGGACACTTCCTCCCACCATAGAAAGGGGTCGGAATATGCTCCGGTCCAGCCTCGTACCTCGCCTGCAGCCGGAGGTTGGCGCTTCGACCCTCTCCACTGTCCAAAGCTCTGCCTCTGCGTCCAGCGGAGCCCCACGCTGGAGGGGGCGGGGCAGAGGCGCTCAGACCCCGCCCCCGAGCCTTCCCAGGGACCCGCCCCCTAGTCCCGCCCCGTCCCCGCCCCTAGCCCCGCCCCGTCCCCGCCCTCCGCAGTGGAACCAGGCCGGGTTCAGCTGACGCCGTACTTCACGTGACGCGTGCGCTGAGTGAACATGGCGTCTGCTGCGAGGTGAGTGGCGCTCCTCTCCCTCGCTCTTGCCCGCCACGGAGAGGCGGCCTCGGTGTTCCCCGCGGGACAGGCGGTGAGAGCCCCCGCTCTCGGCTGGGCTCGCAGCGCGGCGGCGGGCTGTGCGTCTTCCCCCGGCCCAGCGCCTGAGCGCGGGTGGCGAGCGCACTCCCCAGCCCGGGCCAGCGCTGGTGCCCAGCTCCCCTGCACCTTCACCGTGGCCCACTGGCTGTTGGCGCTGCCCTGGCCTCAGCCGCGCGCCTGTGGCGGCCTCCCTGTGTGCGGCCAAGGTGGGAGCTCAGGTTCACACGAGTGTCCATTGCCACGCCCCTCAGATGGGAAGGTGCCTTGGCCCGGGCTCCTGGTCCCCAGGCGCTTCCCGAAGGGGGCCGCGTTTGAAGTGGGCGTGGAACCCCCTTTTGGCAGATGGGCACTTCTCCCTTCTTTCCGGGCCCAAATGTCAGCTCCTCAGAGAAACCTTCCCTAATTACCAATCCCTAATTAACCTATAGAGTGCATCCATGTGTACACGTTGTCTTCTCCCATTTAGAATGCAAGGCCTTTCCCCGGTTCACAGTGGGCCTCACTGGCCCAATGCCTTGCACACAGTAGGCGATCCACAATTCTGCAGAATAAAAGAAGGATTGTGAATGGACAGGCTCACCAAAGTGTTGGTGGAGATTGTACCAGATGAGGGAATATTTGAGCAAAGGTTAAGAGATAAAGACTGAGAGTTGAGGAGTGTCCCGGGGACAGGGAGGAGAGGTACATCCCTGGGCTAGAGGGTGTGGTGTCTCCGCTGGCCTCTCCAGACTTTGTCCTGAGGGGTCTGAAAGGTTTTAATCTACTGGGATCTACTTTTTAAGGAGCTTGCTCCCCTGGTGGCTGTGAGTTCACTAGAAGGGGTTGCGGGTCTGGTGGTGCAGAGCAGTAAGGAGAGTAGGGGTAGGAGGGAGCCTCATCCCAGATGAGATCAGAATGGGGAAGCTAGTGGACAGATTGCATTTGGGGGGAGGTGAGGAGAATGACAGCACAGTAGGTTCTCAGTTGACCCCAAGGTTGGGAAAGCTTTGAATGTACAAATCAGACATTTAGTGGGCACCTGCTGTGTTCCAAGTATAGCTCTGGGCCTACACTTGGGTAACTCACAGGCCACTGAGGTAGATGGACATCTACAGGGCTCTGTCATCTCTCTGCCTCAGGTCTTGTAGTGTGCTATGGAGGGACATGGACTCTAAGGTCAGGGGAGAATGTGGGAAGGCTTCACTCCCTGGATGACCTTTGTGCTAGGAGTTAAACAATGAGACACTTCAGGTAGAGAACTATGCAGACAAAGTCCCAATTTGGTATGAAGGAGCTCAGAATCAGAGCTTTGAACCCAGCCTATGACTCTGTCTTAAGGAAAAAAGTGAGCAACAGGTGTAGGCTGGCATCTGCTGTGGGTTGGTTATCTCTCTGGGCTGGCCAGGTGATTACAGGGAGTGCCAGGGGCTGCATTTTGGTTAGGGCTCCAGGCTGGTCTCAGGCCTGTTCCTCTTCTGAAGGTGTAGAGGAGCCAAACCGGTGATTGGAACTGACAGGATACTGGAAGGAGGAGCTCTTGTAGCAGAACTGATTCTCCAGGTCATCACACAAGATGGATGAGGAGGGTAAAACAAAAGTGACAGAGGTTTTGGAAAGGGTCCCTGTTGGAAGGGAAACCCGACAGGTGGGGGAACTTCCAGAGGCTGGGAAGGGCCATTCCAAACTGTACAGGGCTTCCCTTAGAGACTTTGAGCCTGAGGTTGAGCCCAGTCATTTCCCCAAAGTGAAGAGTTTGAGTATGTCTTCAGCAAAACCCAGCCCCCAGCTACAGCGCTCACAGGACAGATCAGAGTATCATGCATAAGGAGCCATTAAGTCATGGCCCAGGCATTAGATTTGGTTGCTTATAGAGTCCTACCAGAGCTTGGGACTGGGGAGCTCCTTGAGAGTCCCATGTGACTGGGGTGTGCACACATGAGGTGGGGAACAGTGGAAGCCCTGAGAAGCATCTCAGACTCACTTAGCAATTTAAGAGGCTCCTTCTGGGGAGGGTTTCAGGGTAGGTACTACTCTGCCCTGTCTGGGAAGGAGCTTCTGTTTTGAGACAGAGGGTCTCACAGCCTCCTGAGAGTCATCTGCACTCACCATTAATTCCTCCACAAAGAGGACCCCCATCCTGTGGCACTTGGTGGCAGGTAACCCTGCCTTCTTGAGCCAGGCATTGAGTTTTCCATGGACAGGGTTGAGACCTTCCAGCTCCAGTCAGACCTGTCTGCATTTGCTCCCTCATGTGGCTTTTTCCATTCCTGTTCCTTGGCCCCCTCACCTTCTGGCCCTGGAACACCCTTGTCCTCTAACATGGTTACAAGATTACTCACAAACTTGCAGGCCCAACTCAGATGGTTCCTCCTCCCAGAAACATTTCCTGGCCTCCTACTCAGAACTCAGGCTTCCTACTCAGAATGCCAGAGGATCCAAGTTTCCCCCACTGGTAGGCCATGTTTCCTCACCCGCCCATCATGACTGGGTGAGGGGTTGCTTCCTTTCGTGCCTCTCCTGGCATCCTTGGAGCCCAGGAACCTATTCGGTTTATATCCCCGGGGCCATCTGTGGATGCCCTGTGATTGGTGCTTGGTGAAATGTGCCACATAAATGAAAGGGGCATGTACTCTAAATTTGTCCAACATCCTGTCCTGCTGTCTTGACAGACACTTGGCAGCTGAGGAAAGAAGCTGTGGGTGGAAGGGGGACAGAATTCCAAGGAGTAGGATGGATCTAGCTCTCATTCTTTAACTGAGAGGCACCCAGGAACTGTGGCAGGGCCAAGGGAAGCAGCAGGTGAGCTGCCCTGGGTGTGTACCTGTTGGGCCATAGGCCACTCCGAAGTCAGCGTTCTTCTGGAGAGTATCTGGAGTTCTTGGTCAAAAGCCTACCCCACCCTGATGTGAACCTTGTGCTCCTGAGTAAAGGCCTTGGGTGAGCACTGGGAAGCTGCACATAGTGGGGCTGTGGGAGCCAGGTTTGCCCCTTAGTTCCCCTTTGCTTTCCCTAGGCTTGGTTCTATTTCCACATAGGCCCTCTGTTGGGCCCTGTGTGTGCTTGACCCCCTCATCCTCCATAGGAGAGGAGGAAGTGGGGTGGGGAAAGCTCACCAGCTGCTTTGAGGCCCTCTCCAGCCAGGTGACCTGCCGGCCTTGATAATGGTTAGGTAGCCAGGAGGCTTCCCAAGCTTCTACTCAATGCCCGGCCCCATGCCAGAGGCTGAGAGTTGAGAACCTGGCTAGTTCTTGGCTGGCCTCTAACTGGGAGCTAAGCAGTGTGGCCCTGTTCAGATTGACTTCACACTGTAGTGCTGGAATCTTACCCTGGTGAGTGCTGTGGGCATTGGTGAAACCTGTGCACCTGCCTGTCCATTTTGTGTTGCTATAATAAAATACCTGAGATGTGGTACTTTTTTAAAACAAAGAGATTTATTTTGGTTCATAGTTCTGGAGGCTAGATCAGCTGATTGCATCTCTTGAGGGCCTCATGCTGCAGAGGCAGATAGCATCACATAGCAAGAGCACATGAGAGAATGGGAAGCCGTTTGTGTGGAGGAGTGGGGTCTTGTGGCAAAAGAACCAGCTGAGAAAGCCGAACTCACTTTATAATGATCCACTGTCATAGTAACTATCCAGTCCTGCCAGGCTTGTCCCAACCTGGTGAGACAGGTATCAGTCTCCTCTGAGGGTGGTACCCCCCCCCCCCCCCCCCGTGAATTAATCACCTCTCAGTAGGCCCCACCTCTTATGTGGGAGACCAGGTCTCTTATCACATGAACCTTTGGGGACAACCCGTAGCAGTGCCCAACTTGGCATATTTTTTTTAATGCATGAAATAAGTACAGAGGACTACAAGGAAAATCCATTATATGAAAATACACTTATCAAAATGTTAAATTTGTGATTGATTGTATGTTTCTTTATTAACACATTAACTAATAAAAACTAGCAGCAGGTCTAATAATGACTTTGATTTTGACAGCAATACTGTGATTTGAAAGTGCCTGTGATTTCTGTGGGTAATAAATTCACATGCATTGCTGATATTGAGTGGTTAATTGCTTACATTAATAATTGAAAAAAATGTAAATTTGTATTATAAATTAAAAAAAACAAAGGTCTGATTTTTTTTTTTCCCAACAAGTAGATGAAGCCTCTAAATCTTATGTGTGAATCCCCAGGGGTCCATAGTCCTTAGGTCAGAACCCTACAGGTGGCCTTTGAGGGGAAAGGAGAGGGTGGCACTGATATGGGGACAGATTGTATAGGACAGGGACAGTTTATAGGAGCAGTGACATCACCCTACCTGGGGGTTTGCTCTGTTTTTGGCCCTGGGTGGCTTGCTGGGCCTTGGTGGTTGGCTCAGGAGGGCTGGCCTGTAGGGCCAGAGGCTTAGTCTGCTTGTTCTTGCCCCAGCTGCTTCTCTGGGATATGCCTGTGTCCTTGACTGTTTGCAGCGTAGTGGGCCTTATTTGTCCTGGGTCTCAGGGATGACATGGCCTGTGCCTTTTAAATTCCAAGGGCCAGTTAATAAAAGCTCCAGCAGAAACCAGTTGGAGATATTTTATTAGTGCTGCTTTTGCTGAATTTGCAGGCAGAAGTCACCTGCCTTGGCTCTGGGCCTGACACTCTCTCTGGGAGCTTGGTTTATGCTGTGAGAAATCAAAGGGCATGTCTCTATAAGCCTTGATTCTGGGGTGTCCTGCAATAATTAGTGACTGTAGAACATTGCCCTGTCTGGTAGTTCAGGCTGAGCTGCCCTTCTCAGGCCCAGAACCCTGGCCAGGGTGAGCTCATTCTGTCTGAGCCCTGTGGAAGTCATAAGGGCAGTCGTCCCTGAGTGTCCTAGGTGGTTGGTTCCTGGACACCCCCCACATACTACCCCCCATACCAATATCTGCTTGTGCTCAAATCCCTTAAATATAATGGCCAGTAGACCCCAGTATGGGTACCCCAAGGGATTTAGGCCTCTCCAAAGGATCTGACAAGAGGCCCATCCCTTCTGAGCACCCGCTCCAGGTGGGGCGTGGCCACAGGCCAGGTGGAGGCAGCAGCTGACATGCTTAAGGACGGAGGCTGGTCAGAGGAGGTGGAGCTGTGGGAGAGGAGGTGGCCCCTGTTGGGCATGTTCACCCAGTGGTGCTGTTGGGCGACACTGGCCGAGGCCATCTGTAGCAGGGTCCCATTGTTGTTGCCTCTGTGCTGACGGGGAGTCTGTAGAGATGAGTTTCTCCCCTGTGCCCACCCCACTCCATGGCCTTTGCCCAATAAAGGAAGGGGTGTGGAAGGCTGTGGGGGATTTCTGTGCATGGATGTGGTCAGATACACTTTCAGTTCCTGATAGCAGGCCAGCTGAGACAGTCATGTTTACAAGCTGTCACCAAGTTCCCTTTGTCCTTTCATCCTGGTGGCTGAGCATGACAGACAAGCAACCCTGGCATAGAGGAAGCCCTGGTCACTTGGGTCCACCCACCCACCTGCTCACCCTCCTGGGAGGAAGGAAGGGCACGTGCCCAGGGAGGGTCTAGCCCTGTTGGTATGTGTGGGTTGTTCCTGACCCTTCCACCCTTCCTGACCAGAAGGGAACTCGAGGGTCTGCTTCCTGCCCTGCTGGCGCTGATGTGGCACCTTTGATCTGCACAGCTTGAAGTGTGGCCTTGTGTTTCAATCATGAGTCGTACACTCAGCAGATCCTTACTGAGAGCTTGCTGTGTGTCACATAGGGTGCTAGGGCCAGTATGCAGCAGTGACCAAAGCAGGCCTAGATCTGGTCTCATGGAGCACGTGAGCAGAGAGGACAGCACCAGGGCACATGCTGCATTTAGGGTAGAAGCCCAAGGTGTTGTTTTGGTCAAGGACGAGGTCTGAAGTGAGGAACCTGCTCAAGGGTGCCAGAAGATGGTTTGATATAGGGACAGGTTTTAGAGCTGTGGGCAGGTGAAGGGAACCTGGAAAGAAGAGGAGGGAAGCTGTTCAGTATCCAGGGAAGGCTGCACCAGGGCTCAGGGTGGCCTGGCCAGAGCTGTGACCCTGTGTGGAGGGACTGCCATAGGCCATTTAGTTTCATGGCTTGCCAGGGAGGGAGCCATGGGTGTAGGTTCTCTGTCCTTGTCATCCCCCGTCTCTTATACCTCCTACTGTCTCAGCCCACCTGGAGGCCAGAGGCAGGGCGCAGGCTGATGGAGCTGAGTAGGTCTGGGCAGAGTGGGCACGAGGACCTGGAGGGCAAGTGGGGAAACCTGGCCCAGTGCAGCGTAGGGGTTGGGCAGGAGGGCAGTGTTGCAGTTCGAAGAGGGAAGCCAGAGAAGATCTTCCTTAGAAGGTGGCGCCGGGGCCAAGATGTACAAGAGGCACCACATGCTTGTGTCCCTGGCTGGAGGGCTGGGTCCTCTGAGGGTCTCAGATGAGGTGCCCTGAGGCCTCTTCATGGCCACATTGCTGTGAGGGAAGGTTTCATTGCAGTCCCCAGGTGGAACTCTCTCTGCTTGCACTAGCTCTGGGCTGTCCCTGCCTTCCTTGAGCACTGTCCCCTGGTTGAGAGCCTTTGGGGGCTCCCTCCCGCACACCTCACTTCTGCCTAACCCTCTCCACCCTGGCCACTCATCTCTTCACGCTTTGGCTTCCAGCTGGCTTCTGGCTCTGCCCTTCCTTCCCCCTAGTTTGTTGAACAGATGGGCTTTGTCCCTCTCGTGGAACTTAGATTCTACCCAGCAAGCAAACAAATAAGTTAGTGAAGACGCTGGAGAGGCGGAGGGAGCAAGGGGCTGAGGTTTGGGTGGGTGACTAGGAGACGCTGCTCTGGGGAGAGGGAGGCGTTTCTGCAGAGGTGTGGACGGAGCGTGGCAGGAGTGGACACCGCAGGAGAGCAGTCCCTTTGGGCAGCAGCAGCAAAGGACGGAGCCTTCCTGGTGTCCAGGGAGGATAGAGAAGGCCCACGTTGCAGGGGAGGAGACCTTCCGTTGACCCCTCAGCACCTGGCAGACCAGGGAGTAAGTCTGCACTTTGTTCTGAGCCCATGAGGAGGCCGGTGAGGGGCAGGAAACGGGGACCAAGAGAGTACGTGAGAGTTCCTTGCAGTGGTCCAGGTGGGAGGTGGCCCCCCAGCGGGGAGATGGGGTCAGGTTCTGGGTGTGTGTGGATGGTAGAGCCCGTGGCTTTGCTGACAAGAGGGGGACGAGAGAGGAGATGAGGGTGACCCCGTAACAGGGCAGAGGTGCCTTTCTGGTGGCACCTGAGGCAGGGTTGGGTCTGTTGCGTCTGCTAAGTTTGAGGTGACTGGGGTCTGAGATGCGGATCAAGAGGCCAGGGGCTTTGTGAATCTGGAGGGGGACGTCACTGCCCTATGGGAGCAGTGGGCACTTAACGCCAAGGCACTGTGGGAAGGAGTCCAGTGAGGAAAAGGCCCAGAAGCCAGCCCTGGGGCTCCAGCAGGAAATTTCGCCACTGGGGAGGGAGACAGGATGGAGCCAGTGTCATGGACACCGAGAGGCCTGGCGAGGGCTGGGGACTAGTACAGATTCAAGAGTGGGGGTCGTTGTGGCCCCCTGGGCTGTGGGTGGGGGTGGGCCATGTACAGAGGCCTGATGGGGTAGACCTGGGAGAGCTTGGCTGTCAGGCCAGGGGTGGGGACATGGGCTGGGTGACTCTTTAGAGGAGATTAAGTGCAAAGGGAGGGAGAACTAGACTGCCAGGGGACCAGGGGCGTCATTTTCTTTCTCTCTGTAAGGTGGCAGGGTTGCGGTGTTACAGCGTGTCTGGATGCTGCAGCTGCTGGAGCGCCGTGAATAAGTAGGGGTGGGGCCGAGTGTGCGCAGGTGGAGGGGAAGCCTCGGGGGTCCAGAGGCAGATGGGCAGTTGGAGGAGTGGGTGCTGGGCATGAGCTGTGACTTCTCGTGACCGGAGAAGCCAGCTGGGCATGAGGAGCCCCAAGAGGGACATCTCCCAGCCCTGCCAAGCCCTGCTGTACCCAGCCCCTAGTGGGGCTCTCCTCAGTGACATCCTTGCTGGTCCCGCTGCTGTTCTCAGGGTTTGTACCCCTGTGCCTCCTGCTCACAGAGTCATCTTGTCATGGTTTTTCCTCAGACACTCAGATCAGGGTGCCGTGTGTGTGTGTGTGTGTGTGTGTGTGTGTGTGTGTGTGTGTGAAAGAGAGAGTGTGGGGGGAGTGCACGCTAGGAGAGTTGGGGTATGGGTGTTGTTGGGGGTGGGGACAATAAACCCAGGCTGTGGGTCAAAGACTTGTGGAGAATGGGACAGAATTCTGGGAACATGGTCAGAGACCAGCGTTGTCTGGGTCAGATCTTGTGTGTCACACTGGCCCACCATCAGGGAAGCTCTAAGCAGATGGGAAGCTCCTGGAGGGTGACAGTTGTTGAGTGGCATCTCTACCCACTGCAGGCTTTCCCTCCAGGCCTTACCCTCGCACCACTGAGCAGATCCAGCTATCCCTCGAGCCCATGGTAGGCCAGCCCTTCAGGGACAGCAGGACAGGGTGGATGATGAGCCCCTGTGGTCCTTGGGCAGCCCAGTGAGTGACCCTCTAAGAGCCACAGGAGGTGGAGCTCTGACTGGCTTGCCAAGGCTGGTGGGGGTCCCCCACAGTCTCAGACCTCGGGCGGTGGGCAGCCTAGGAGGTGCTGACGTGCCTGTGTGGCATGTGTGCTTGTGTCCTTGCAGCCCTTCTTTTTCCCTGGGGAACGAGACCCTGAAGGTTCCGCTCGCGCTCTTCGCCCTGAACAGGCGGCGCCTGTGTGAGCGTTTGAAGAAGAACGCGGCCGTGCAGGCGGGCTCGGCCGTGGTGCTGCAGGGTGGCGAGGAGATGCAGCGCTATTGCACCGACACTGGCATCGTCTTCCGCCAGGTGAGCCTCCGGTGCAGGCCCTGGGAGGTGGAGGTAGTGGGTGTGGGGCCAGGAAGTCCATGCCAAGGGGCTCAATGTCCAGAGCTGTCACCAGCCAGGCTCAGTTCCCTCAGGTCAATGTCAAAAAAATGATGTTCCTCGGGGAGCCAGCAGGCTGGCCTGCGTGGAGGGGGAGCAGTTGGGGTGGGCCCTGAAGGCCAGGTGAATTCGGATAGGTGAGGGCTATTGTGCACAGGGGTGGGCACTCAGGGGCTGGGCTGGGCAGTGTTCCTGGGGTTGGATGCTGTCTGCACTGAGGAGGACCCAGAGGGGATGTGTGACTGGGCTGCTCGTCTGAGCAGGAGTTGGAGCCTGGCTTCCATCCTGGCTGGGCCAGTGCTGACCCTCTCTGGTTTCCTGTGCTGGAAAGTGTTCTGGGGACCTGGATGTGGTTGGACACAGCTGGCCTCAGCTGAGAATAGCTGGCAGCACTCAGTCCCCACGAACAAGGACCCTTGCCCATGAAGCCAGGAGGCCCTGGGCTGGGCTCACTCCTGTTGGTCCTAGCATTGTACCCACTTTACAGATGAAGAAACTGAGGCTCAAGAGGGGTAATAACTTGCTAGGAGATGAAGCTGGGATCAGAACCCTGTCTTTGGACTAGTGCTCTTTTCTCCCTGCTCCCAGGCCCAACCACAGTGGGAATTCCAGACTCTCCCTGGGGGCAGAAAGCCTAAGGGACATAGGCTAGCATCCACATCAGTGGTGGGACGGAATGTGAGGAGTTGCCAGCAGCACAGGGGCCTAAAGTTATTTTTTGACCAGGCTTGATGCTCCTTGAGGTTTATATACTCATGGTTTAAAGATCAATTTCCTAAATTCAGCTGTGGGCTCCCTTCCTGACGTTAGGCTGGGTTAATCTCAGAAGAGCTCCTCCCACACCTTGTACCTTGATGACGTTGTTTTAGCTCAGTGCTTATTGCTAAACACTGGAGTCATCAGCTGCCCCGGGGGTGGTTGGGAGAAGTAAGATGTTCTAAATGGGGGAATCCATTTTGGGGCAGATGTCTGGCCTGGGTGTCTGAATCGAGCTAGAATTGTGGGGCTGTTGGCCACTGTGTCTCAAGGTACCCTGTCACATGCCTGGGGAATGTGGCTGGGGTGATGGGGGCACAGGACACGCATCACTGGAGAGGGCTGGAGGCAGGACTGGAGGAGCCACTGGGCTGCCCTTGCCAAGCTGTGGCAGGGTGAGATGGGAAGCCTGCAGCCAGAGCCAGGAGCCGAGAGCAGAGGTGGAAGGGCTGTGTGGGGTTGGGGGTCAGGTTCTAAGAGGATGAGGGCACTGGCCTGTTTTCTGGAAAGAAGGCCCTGTTTGCTGCTCGCCTCCCCCGTGTCTCATGTTTCTGTCCTGATCAGTGGGTAACGAGGCTCCTCATTCCCTCCACAGGAGTCCTTCTTTCACTGGGCATTTGGTGTCCTTGAGCCAGGCTGCTACGGCGTCATCAACGTTGACACTGGGAAGTCCACTCTCTTTGTGCCCAGGCTTCCTCCCAGCTATGCCACCTGGATGGGAAAGTAAGGAGCGGTCTCTGCTGTGTTACCATGGTTGCTGGCCACTGGCTGGCGGGGGGTGGCGATGGGGGTGGGAGTACAAGTTGGGCCAGTGGGTGGCTAGGAGGGAGAGTAACAAGGTTGGTGGGTAGGCCCTTTGGTGGCATGCTTTGTGCTAGAGACCTGTTTCTTTGTTGGGAAGGGACACCAGACCTGGGGCATGGTAGGTATGTGAATCTTGAAATCGAGGATTCGCAGCTTAGTTAAAATGCCTGAGGTTTTGGCCCCAGAGGGTGGGTGGTCACATTGACTTGGCCTGGCTGGGGGTGGTGTGGGCCTGCATATGCCCATGTGGTGGGTTTGGTTTGGATCAAGGAGAGAGTCTGGGGGCCCGTCACTGTCATGCAGGGGCATTACTCCATGCCTATATCTGGCCACAGATGAGTTTGTCCTTCATTGGCCTATCTGTGAAATAGGGTGGGGGCTTAGAGCTGTCCTGTGTCATGAGTGTGGGATCAGAGAATGGGCCTTGTCCCCCAGGAGAAGTTGCCCCTCTTCCGTCCTCCAGAGTGCCCGCCAGCTCCAGGGCCCTCTGGAGAGTTGTTCCTGCCTCTCGCAGGCACTGAGGCAGAAGCTGTGCTTAACCAGGGATGTTTGAGGTGATCAGAGGATCCTGCTAAATGCTCCCCGCCTTCCAGCCTGTCATTTCTGCCTGGAGAGTGATTATTCTTGGCTAATGTGTAAATTGCAGCCTTCGCTGCCTAGTGCCCCAGAACACTCATTACCAGGTGGGCTGGTGAGTCAATGGCTGGTTTGAATGACAAGGCACTTGGCTGCTGCAGGGACTCTGGGCTCTTCGAAGAGGGCCAGGACCACTGCAGGGCTTGCTGGGCTTCCTGTGCTTCGTGCGCCTCCCCTCCCCTTCGCAGGCTCTTTAGCAGACTCCACAACCTCCCCTACTGGCCCTGGCATGTAGCTCTGTGCTGTCTTGGAGTTGGGGAGCCAGGCCCACAAATTGGCATCAGTTCTACTCTGAGGATCCCAGCCTGGCCCTGGGCTTTCAGCTTTGCCATGACAACTCAGCTTCAGGCAGAATTGGCAGCAGAAGAGAAGCGGGCTCTGTTTCTCCTGGGGGATGTGTTCCTGGCGTGGCTCTTGGGAAGGAGGGCAGGGAGTGGGCACGCCCCATCAAGTTGGTCTTTGGTGTGAATGGCTGCGCTGTCACTGAGAGGTCTTACCTGATTACTGCCTTCCCATTCTGTTCTCAATTACTGTCCACTTTTATAACATTTGTGGCTGAATCCTTATGACTGCCCATCTATAGAGGAAACTGGCTCAGCGTGGTGGGACAACCTGTGCAGATCCCGCGGCCTGGTCTTGCTGGAGCCGCAGTTGGAAGCTAATCTTGTCAGTGGTTTGGTGTGGTGTCCATGTGGAGGTCACAGGTCTGGTCACTGTTTGGGGCTCCAATTCCTTCCTGTGAAACAATAGTAGTGCTGCTCATGAGGTGCCACTTGGGCTGTCGTTACAGTGGTGGCCACTGTGGGGATGGTTACATTTTTGACACTGACATGAGACAGTGATGATGCCAGGGGGTAGATTGTAATGTTCAGAATAGACCACAGCAGCGTTTCTGGCCATTTGCTGTCTAAACGTGGAATCTGTTTTCCCTGACCCTTCTCAGGATCTCCTGGCCGCCTTGGTGCACGGAAGTGGTGGTGTCACTGCAACTTCAGAGGCTAGATTGTCAAGTGCGGTGGGAAGTTCACATATGGAAGCAGCCTCCCCACCACGTGCACAGGCCCCCACTGACAGCTAGTGCTGACCATGGGGTGTGAACGAGCCACCCTGTGGGGCCCAGCACAGCCTTCGCGTCTTCCTGCTGAGGTCTGGATGTCGTAGAGCAGAGCTTAGGCATACTCTCTGGGCTCCAGGTGCCTGACCTAGAAAATCCACAAACATGATAAATGGTTTTCTATTCCACCGACTGTCAGGGTAGTTTGTTACCCAACCCTAGTACCCAGAACAGCCTTGATGAAGAGTTTACATCTGGTCCCTGTAAGAGGATTCTTGCAGATTTTTTCCTTCACCCCAAGGTGGTCACAGGAGCAGAGTTGTGGCCTCAGCCCTTCTTTGAGAGGCACATCTGAGTAGTAACTGGGGCCCCTATGCTGAGTGTCCTGTGGCCCTGGGTGGCACCTGCAGTTTTCACCTGGATGCCCTCTTAGTCTTTTTGTGGTACTGCCTCTTGGCTCAGAACTTGCTGAGAGTTCACTGCTCAGAGAGCTAGCTCAGCTCCCAGATCAGACTGTGGTGGAGAAAGACAGCTTCAGGGAGGTTCTGATCAGGGCTCTCTGCAGGGCCTCACCTGGGGTTTCTGTCTCTGAGGTGGAGGGGGCTCTGAGAATCTCTCTTCTTCTGTCTGTTTATTTCTTTTTCTAGCAAGAGGTCAGAGGGTGCTTGTCCATGGGTTGAGAGTGGGCATCTTCTGGGGCTGTGGGAGGAGGGGCCTGGTCCTGCCTTAGGGATGCAACTATCTAGTGGCTAAACCTGAGTGAATTTCAACATGTCTCCTCACAAACACCCTGTGCACTTGACTTGAGGGTTTAAAACCCAGTATCCTATTGGTCAGGGAACAGCAGTTAGCAGTTGGCTTTTCTGGAGCATACAGGAATAATATTCTGTGCTTTGGCCACAGCTGGGTTTCAGAGACGCTGTTAGAAGTCTCCTTTAGTCTGCCACTGCTTTGCCTTGCCCTCTCATTGTCAGTACAGGCAGATAGCCTTGGGTGACCTTGAGGGTGCAGGCAGGTCTGTAGGGCTGGTCTTCCCTGGTGGAAAAGGCTTTGTGTGTCGGCTGGACAGGCCATGCCGGGCAGCCTTGGTCCCAAGGGGGATTCCCAAGGAGTCCCACACCTGAGGTAGATCTTTGTTTCGGGCAGCCCTGGCTTCCTGCCATGGCCACTCCCAGCAGGCCTTTTCCTTCCTCTGTTCTGGGATGACCCTCTCTGAGTCCCCCTTTCTTGAGCCTTTGGGAGAGAAGGCACGGTCATAATAGGGCAGCGACAAAGGGGCTGGTTGTTCAGGCTGGCGTTGGGGGTCGGCCAGATCTGATGTGTGTGGCTGCTTCCAGACACTCTAATAATCAATAGGGCACCGGGAGCGCGCTGATGGGATTACCTGGCCTTTGCAATCAAAACCCACCAGACTGAACATTTGACCTTCAGCTCCTCAGCTTCCTTTGGAGTCTCTATCTGATGGCTTTTGAAAATCCATCTGGCAGATACTGCAATCCAAAGTCGTCCAGGGAAACAACACCCCCGTCTGCAGGATCTGCCGCTTCCTTCGTTCGTTCGCTGTCTAGGCTGCTGTCAGGGTTGCAGACACCCAGGGGGGCTGTGGGCAGTCTGGTGCCTGCCTGTGCCTCACCCCAGGTCCTTTTGGGAGCAGGAGAGTGGTATTTTTGAACTCATTTTTATTTACAGGCTTTGTTCATGAAATTGTGGTGCCTTTTTGATGTAAGGGCGTCCATCAGAATAGTTCAGAATCAGGCTTAGCTGATGGCAGCTTTGGCTTGGGGGTGTCTGGGGTCCTCAGAGCAGGCAGGAAATTGCTTCTGTAATTTAACACCCTGGGAATATTCAGTGCCCATAGAGGGTGAACAACTTTGGGCCAAGCTAGGGACCCTCCTGGAACCTCTTAAAAACCCAATTTATAGGATGAGAGACAGTGTGTCTAGCGTGAGTGTGTAGGGAGCTGGTGCTCAGCCTCCTGAATGCCTGTCTGGGCCTCAGGCTTCCCAGGAAGAGTGGCAGGTGAGTCTCGCTAGGGCTGAGGACCTGAGACTCTGCGCCTGCTCTCTTTCGGTATAAGAAGTGATATATGGGTGTGTGTGTGTGTGTGTGTGTGTGTGTGTGTGTGTGTGTGTGGTGTGATGTGATGCATGTGGAGTGTTTGTGGCATGGGTGTGTGTGTGAAGTGTGGTGTGTGGTGTGTCTGGTGTTTTCATGGCACAACTCCCCATGTACACATCTTGGGTCATGAGGACTAAAGCTTTCTCACCCCTCTCTCTGGCCTTACCCTAGCTCCTTCCATTATCAGAGGTATGTGTGGGGCCATCTTTTAGGGGCATAGGCCTTACTGAGAAGGGCCTGGTGGGGTTCCTTTGGCTTTCCCTGGGCTGCTCGTAGACTGTCCCAGCACCTAGTCTCCGGGGCTGTGCCGGTCCCCTGGCAAGCCTGTCTTGCTCACCTGTGCTTACCGTGGCTCTCCCTCTGCTGGGCCTCTCTGAAGCTGAGACTCTCACAGGAAGCGCTGCGCTGCTCTGGCTCGCCTGCAGGAGAGGTCTCCAGGATCAGACGCCCGCCTTGCTCTGGAGGGGGCTGCTTTTCTCTTTGACAACCTAATGAAATCTTGAAATGGTTGCCGACTTCCACTCAGGAGCAAGTGCCGCCGCGTTCTGCTGTGAACAGAATGAAGGGCAGCGGCATTGTTTGGAGCTGAAGGCAGGCTCTGGCCGCTGGAAATTGATGGTGACTGCTGTAATTTGGCCCTATTACTTATTCATTAACTGTATGCAGGTGGTCAGCTAGCCGCCAAGACCTGCTCTTTGAAATTTCATTTTCCAAGGGGCTCCATCGTGTCTGCATTGTGACATTAATTTAATGTCTCCTTCCCACCCGAGGCCTTGCACGGGGTGTTGGCGCTCACTGCACAGTAAGCAGATATCAGCTCTGGCTCTGAGCTCATGCTGGGGCCCAGCTGCTAGCAGAGCAGGCCTGCACGGGCCTGATCCCTGGGTGTGGGCCCCTCTGAAGGATGAGAATCCCACTGAGTGAGAGGACTTCTCTTCCTTGCAAAAGCTTCCTTTGTGCTTGAATGAAAGATATTGCACTTGAAGCCTCAGCTTCTCTCCAGACCCATCCTCTCCTAGTCCAGTTCTTTTTCTTCAAATCTGCCATGTGATGGGGCCTGCAATGAGCTATTTTCTGGACCCCAACTCTAGGTGGGGCAGGGTATAGAACCTCCAAGTGGTCACCTCCTGCCCTGGCCAGCCTAGCCCTCAGTGGGTTCAGAGCCACCCACTCAGTGACCTCTCCAGCCAGCTTGGCAGGGTTCCTGTGGACATGCTACTCCTGTTCCCATCAACCCTGCCAAATCATGGCTGCCAAGCCTTTGGTGACTGGTAGCCTGGCATGCATATCGCTTCAGGTGACATTTGAATGATTTTTACTACAATTAACTCCAAAACATGAAAAAATAAGTACTTTTCAAACTTAATTATCTCTGCCCCTTGACAAGAATGAAATGCACAGTGCCAGACAGATGCTTATAACTCTTCAGGTTTTAATTGGCAATAAAGAACCAGGCCTGTCACTAGGGAGGCACTTTTTGTCTTATTGGCATCATTAAGGAGGGCAAGCACTGCATGGGCAAAGGGCATTTGGTGGATCTGGTGCCTGTGCCCACTTCTTCCTGATATTGGGGTTGCAGTAGCGGGCTCTCCTGTGGTCTAGCTTCCTGTGCTCCAGCTCAGCTTCCATGATCATTGAGTGGAGGGCTGTGGCCACCAAGCAAGGAGTGGATAGGTGAGCACACCCCCCGGGGGTCACCCACAGATCTCAGCTCCCTCATGTTCACCTTCCCTTTGCTACTACTCCTTTGGTTTCCTGCTCTTAAGTCCTTGACCTCAGGCTTACTGGCTGGAGACCTCTCCATGAGGCCTAACTCACAAGACTCTGGGGCTGGAAAGGCAGTTGGCTTTCTTCAGCAGGATGGTTCGGGGGAGCTGGAAGGATTTAGGACTCCTGCTGGAGTGGGTGGAAAGGCCAGGTGCCTACCTACACGTAGCCAACGTGCCTCCCTGTAAGAGCCATGGAGGCTGCTTTGAAGTCAGATCCTTTGTACTTTATGACTCTATTGGGAATTTGCTTTCCATGCTTGTTATAACTGGAGGTAATGAAGTGACAGGGGCCAGAGTTGGCCAGGGTTGGGGACTTGCTGAGGATGCAGGCATGTGTTGTGGAGCTGGCAGTCACAGTGGATGTGATCAAGACACCCACACCCACTGGTACCCACAGGGGTGCTCTACCACTGAGCTACCTCCCTAATCCTTTTTATTTTATTTTGAGATAGGGTCTTGCTAAATTGCTGAAGCTGGCCTTGAACTTGTGATCCTCCTGCCTTAGCCTCTAAAATTGCTGGGATTACAGGCATGAGCCACGCTCCAGCAACACATTTTGCCAGTGGCCCTTCCTCTTGCTTTTCTGGTTCTTGTTTTTGTGCTACTTGCAAGGTCAACTACATGCCAAGAGAGTCACTGCTCAGTAGCAAAGGACCTGCCAGTTCTCTAAGCCAGCCCTGCAGCTGGGACCTCCAGAATCCTGACGGGGTACTTGTCATCCATTTCTGCCTGGAGCTGCTTGAGGCCATGCTAATGGAGGTGTCAGACCTTGGCCATTTAACTTTTGAGTTCTGTCTCAAATGTGGAAGTTAATGTGACTGAATTGTGCAAATTTAATTAACAGCAAGAGCTTGATACCCAGTGATCACTTCAGAAGGGCCAAAAGGGAGAAAAAGCTAAGGGCATTCTGGGCTGTAGTGAGCAGCTGTCCTCACTGAGACCAGAGTTCCTGGACCCTGAGTTGGGTTTTTCTACCTGACCCAGCTCACCGTAAGCATCTGTGAGCTCTCTGCTACTGGTCCCACAGCCCACCACTGTTCCCTGGGTCCTGTGGCCTGCACTCTGGGCAGTCAGTTCCAGAGAGGGAAGTGGCGGAGGGCCAGAGAGAGCTGTGGGATTCTGGTTTCTGGTCATTCATGTCACACAGGCCATGGATGTAGGAGTCTTCCAGGACTCACTCTGAGTCCTGAAGTTCTATCCCTGCCCGTTTCATCTGGGACTCCCCAGATACCTGCTTCCTGTCCATATAACCCCTGAGGGCCCAGGAAACAGAATCTGGAAACCATTTGCAGTGCTTTGTTTGAGGCCAGTGCAGGGTGTGACACCTATTGATGACAATGCTGTGAGACTACAGGCATCCTGGCAGAGCAAGGATAGAGGTGACTCCCCTTGTGATGACATGGCGGCCAGGTGGGGATGGCGTGGATGATGTGAGCGTGCGTCATTAGACTTGGCTATCACTGGCTTTCCCCCATGCAGTTAGTGTTCCTCCATACGTAAGCTCTATCACCAGCAGTGACATTGACTCATCTGCCAACCAGGAGCCTGGGAGTGGGGGTGGTGGCCTGTTGGACCCAGCGTGTGGTCTGCCTGGTATAGCTGTG
This sequence comes from Tamias sibiricus, assembly GCA_025594165.1. Taxonomy (NCBI): domain Eukaryota; kingdom Metazoa; phylum Chordata; class Mammalia; order Rodentia; family Sciuridae; genus Tamias; species Tamias sibiricus. The sequence goes on along the minus strand of CM046672.1, from coordinate 44,298,850 downwards.
ACCCACAGGCTCATCAGCCGAGGTGGGTGAGGACTGCCCAATCTCATCTACCCTGTCTCTTCTCATTGGCTAATTTTTCAGGGTTTATGATTCAGCTTAAGTTTTTCTCATCATGTTGAGTAATACAGATATTAACTTCTTCAAAATGTTAATTTGTGGGACTGGGGATATAGCTCAGTTGGTAGAGTGCTTGACTTTCCTTTAAAGATACTCTACTGCAGCTTGGGAGGCTGCTTGCTTCATGCCCTGAGGGTGGTACATACTGGCTAGGCCAGGTTTGTGGTGGTGAAGAGAAATCGCAAAAGCAGGGAGCATTTGCATCCGCTTGGTGCAGGCATCCAGGGCCAGAGAGGGGTGGAGGTCTCTGGTGATGGTGGTGTCTAGGGAGGCAGGTGACATTCTGGCCCAGTGCCCTCATCCTCAAGTCTGTGCTGGGCAGACCCACTCCGTGCCCACTCCAGATGGGCCGGGGCTTCATGGCCTGGGCACGAAGAGCAAGAAAATGGCCATGCTAAGCCATTGCTAAGCCCTGACCCTGGCATTCCTTGTGCTTCCCTTTGAGGATCCATTCCAAGGAGCATTTCAAGGAGAAATATGCTGTGGACGACGTCCAGTACACAGATGAGGTAAGTCACTGATGCCTGCTCTCTCAAGCAGCTCCTTGGCTTCAGTAACCCTTCTGCTTCTGAACTTGCTCTCCTTCCACTGCCACAGCCTGGGGACACCACTGCCTGGCCACCGGCCCTCAGGAGCACCCCCACTCAGAAAGAGCTGGCAGGAAATGTGTACTGCAAACTTCTTGGAGGAAGCCATTTGTGCCCTGGGCATCGCCTCTGACTTAGGTGGAAATGTCTGGTGACCTGGATTGTGGCCACTGAGGTGCACCAGGGGAGGAAATCTCTGAGAGGAAGCTTGCCTGCAGCAGAACTTCGGTCTGACCAAAGGAACCCCTAGGCTTGGCCTGAGCCTCTGTGTTATCAGGAGGTTTCCTTACAGGCCCTTGCCAGCTACAGATGCCATTGTCTCGAGAAGCGAGGCTGGTGAAAGGCTGGTGGGGTGGGCTGGAGTTGGAGGTCTCTTGACCTGAATCCACTTCCTAGCCTGATCGTCTAGCGGGTGTGATGTGACCTGGTTAAGTGTATGACCATCCTCCTGAGGCTTTGAATGTGTCCCAGGCAGACGGAAAGGTCCTCTTCCAACTTCCACTGCTTAGAGGGCTGTAGCAGTGGCGAGGGCACAGCTAGAAGCTCCGTGGTCCAAGTGACCAAATGACCAAGGTCCTCTGATACTGTGGCCACTGCCTGGCACACAGGAGGCCCCTCCGCTCTGTTTCAGGGCACCAGCACAACCTTCAAGTTCTGTGCCAGTCAGGAAGCCCCCACCCCACCAGGCCACTGCTACTCACTTGATATCACATATAAGATGCAAACTGGGCTCTCCTCACACAGGGGCCTGAGTTTAATTATGGAGATGGTAGCTTCCCTGACAAGGGGACACTCAGGAGACCCCTGAGAGGTACTTGAGGCATTGGGGTGAAGACCCGGGGCAGAGGCTGGCATCCATAACCAGCCGGGGGCTCGTGGCGTGGAGGGTGTGCTCTGTGCACTTGCTCCCCTTCCGGGCACCTGGCAGATGTTCAGAGGTACCAGGGTCACCAACTCAGATCCAGAAAGGACAGATGTTAGAGGAACACCGAGAGCACCACAGGGAGGATGCTGCCTGCCCCCCAGCCTCAGGGTAGAGATACCTCGGGGAGTGGTGGGGTCTGCTGGGGGGGTGACCAGGGAGAGCCACCCCTCCTCTGAAGGGGCCGCTGTTCTGCAGGACTCCTGGCCCACGTCTGCTGGATACTCCAGTTGTTCAGCTGCATATCCATATTGTTTGTGATGTTTCCATTTTAAAAACAAATTCAAAATTTTAAAAGCATTGCAGGCCACCAGTGTGCACTGATGTTCCGGGAGACTGCTGTGAACCAGGGTGTACTTTCAAGAGCTTCAGTGCTTGCATGGCGAAGCCCAGCTCCCTGGAGCCAGATGGGCACTCTCGGCAACACTGGTGAAGGCATGACTAATTCCCTTGTGAAGAGTGGCCCACAGGCCTGGTTGGCATCCTGATTAGGAGACTGCGTGAGGTGGCTGTGCCCACCAGGCTCTGAAGCATGCTGAGGATGTTCGTCTACCTTGACCTGCCAGGGAGGCCAGGCTGCTTGGGAGATCGATGCTGGCCATGGCCTGCAGAGCAGCCGAGGCATTTAACAGCACTGGCTGGGGAGAGCTGATGTGTCCCCAGCGGCCACTGCTCTGTGGAAATGAGGCCCTGGGTTGACAGAACTGTGCTGTCCTGCGCACAGAGGCTGCATTTTGAGCCAGCGGGAGACAGCCACGTCGTGTTCCCTTAATTTTTGAGGCACGGCTTCAGAGTGCGCCGATGAGAACGTAGCCCTAATGGGTCTCCATGGGGAAGGGCTGATGGAGCTGCCAGGCCGGGAGAGGTTTCACAGCGGCACAGGTAGCCAGGGCCCACTGAAGTAGTCGTGATCAATAAAAGATGTTGCCCTGCCAGGACTCACAGACGCACTGCCTGCTCTCTGTGTCGGGCCTCCATCCATCTGAGCGTCAGGCAGCATGGCGAGGGCTGCTTTCTCCTCCATTATTCCTAACCAGCACGTCCAGAGAGTCGTTGTGGAGAGAAAAACCATCAGCCCACACATTTGTTATCTGGCTTCTCTCTCCCAAGGACAATAGCAGATACAATCCCCAAGTGCCTTCTCGTTCTCTGATTCTGCTGCTGTAATTGACAGAATCGTTGTGTGCTGATGAATGTAGACCCTTCACGTCAACATAACAACACACGCCGGGCCTGCTCCGTGGCAGAGAGGCAGCTCTGTTCCTTTTCCTGAGCCTCCCCCTACTCCAGGAGGGGCTGGGGAGTGGAAGGGACTCAGCCAGGCCTTTCATTTGTGCAACACAGAGGCTGAGGGCTCATTCATTCTCAGAGCAGTTACTGGGTGAATGAGGGAGGATCCAGGGAGAGGGAGCCTCAGGCACACTGGAGGGAGGGTGTTGGTACGGATCTGGAGGGTTCCTTGGCTGTGGGCATCACAAGCCTTGACACAGTGTATGACTTTTGACCCAATTGGGTCAACTTTGGTTTTTTTTTTTTTTTTTTTCCCTTCCTCCCTCTCTCTCCTTCCTTCCTTTCTAAAGGAAATAAGTTTTTTAAGAAATTTAATTTTAAAGAAATAAAGCCTTCTATGTCAGGATGTTCATCACAACATTATTTGTAATCACTCATCATTAGAAATAATTTATGTCCAATGGAAGGATGAATAAATTATGCTGGGTCCATTAAGAGAGTATTACACAGTCATAGGTTCAAATCTGGGCTTTGCTGTCTTTTAGCTCTGATCTTGGGCAAGTTCTCTAGCTCGCAGGCCCTTCTCATTTGTGAAATCTGGCCATGGTGGCAGCATCTTCATGGGTGGTTAAATGAGATGATGGGTGTAAGATGACTGGCACAGGCCATAATCAAGGACTTATTGAACATTTATCATCCCCAGAGGTAGTGACTGCTAAAAATTGCGTGTTTGAAGAATATTTAATGACAGGAAATAAGTGAAGCATGTAATTTCGTATGATCCAAATGTCATTACAGATCTCTGTTTTTATGTGCAGAGCTAAAAAGTCTCCCGGGATGGGATTGCAGGTGCATTTTATTGTTGTGTGCTGAACTCTGATTGTTCAAGAGTAGCTGCACATCCGTATTGTTTGTGATGCTTCAGAATATTCCAGCTTTTCTCTGGGAGCACCTCTGTATTAAAATAGATGTATATACATATGTCAAAATGTCCACTTCAAATATATTTATCGCAGAGTATGTCGGTGACAGCTCGCTCAGTCTGTTAAAACAACAACACATCCTCCTTACTGTCATAGTATTGAGGGTATCAGAGCTTAGGGCAGGGACTGCAGGGGGAGGGGGCTCTGGACGCAGTAGCCCAGACACAGGCAGACTAGGGTGGGGGTCTGGAGAGGAAGAAATTGCTTCTTGCAGGGCAGTAGCACCACCCTTAGGGGCAGGAGTCACAGCTAATGCTGACTGATGGTTGCTCTGCTAGGAATTGATGACCGCCGGTGGGGTAGTGGGGGGGTATGAATGAGCCTGTCTTGGGGGATGCAGACTGGATGGAGCAGCAGAGGTGGGGGGAAGGCATTCTGGGCAGAGGTACCATTAAGTGGGGAGCAGGGATGTGGAGAGTTGAACTTGTGTGGGGTATTGGGGGAAGAGGCAGTGATTGGGCTTCCAAAAGGGGCACCTGAGTGGGCTATGGAGGGTGGGCTGGTGGCCAAAGGGTGGAGTTGGGGAAGGCTGATTTCTCTCAGTTTAATTGAGAATGGGGGGCAGGGAGAGAGGTGTGTGCCCTGGGGATGCAAGGCTGGTGGGGCAGTGCCTGGGGGTTTTGGGCTGGTGGGATGGCTCTTTCAGGAAGGAGTTGGCAGATAGGCAGAGGTGGTAGCCTGGAGGGTGGGAAGGTCTGGTTGTTTGGAACTAGAAATCTTTCTGGAGGCTGTGCCATGGGGACATGCCAGGTTTAGGTTTGAAGCCCTCACTTCTGCTTGATAGCTGTGTGACTTTCAGAAGTTCTTCTACCTCTGTAAGGACCTGCTGTATGAATGTGCACTGTCATTAAGTAATGGAGGTATATCATGTCCAACAGACTTCTTCACAATTGCTCTAAAATGGTAAAATGTTTTTTTTTTTTTCCCTTACCTTTCAGATTGCCAGTATCCTGACATCGCAGAACCCCTCTGTCCTCCTAACCTTGGTAAGTGGCTGGTGTCTCAGAGCCAGGCAGTGTTCAGTACAGAGAAGAGGTTTCAGGGAGCAACCTTTCCCTGCTGATGTCAGAGTGGTAGGAGAATTAGGAAATGGGGAGGGATAGTCATCAGTAATAAGTAGCCACATTTACTTAGTCAGAATGGCTGACTGTGTCCAGGACCCATTCTTGATTGTCTCTGGGATGTGATGGGCAAGGTGCCACATGTACTTTTAGGGTTAAAACCTGCTGGAAGATGTAGTTGTGTCCAAGCTCATGGGCTTTGCATGTGTGGCATGTTAGTTTACTCCACCCTCAGTAGTATTTGCATATAACCGGTCCTTAATAGAATTTGGAAAACACCCTTGGCATCCGTCCTTAGGAAGGTGGGCTGTGGAGCACAGCCTGGAGCGCAGCATGGGCTCCTGGCACCCTGGCAGGGCTTGGGCTCGCTCGCCTTGGGATGTCTCAGAGGGGAAGCGTGATTTGTTGCTCTTCTTTGACTTTGGGAGTTTCATATACATGGTCCTTCCAAAGTGACCCTCTTTCCTTTGTTAATTGATTTTTACAGGAATAGTTCTTGGTAATTTTTTTCTTTAGTACTTGGTTTCTTTATTCTGCACTGCTGTTTTGGTGGCTACGAAGGAAGGTTGCATTTGATGATTGTGGTTGGAGATGGCCCCATGTGTTGGGTATGTGGTGAGACATCGATTGGCCTGAAGTTTTTGAGAAAGTATTCGTGATTTTTAAAATGCCTTACCTCTCTAGGGGGCATATTTTTTTCTGAATCTCTTGTTTTGTTTCCACTTTGTCCATTTCCATGTGGAGTCTCCTTATAATTAGGAAAAGGAGAGGGATGGAACGGCTTCACAACAGTCCTGTCTGTTGTAGGTTCCACACCCCTGGATTTGATAGTACAGTCATCCCTCTGTGGGTTTGGTTCTAGAACACTCTTGGATACTGAGACCTCCAGGTGCTCAAGTTCCTTATATCAAATAATATTTGCATATAACTTGCACACCTCTTCTAATATACTTTAAATCATCTCTAGATTATTTATAACACCTGATATAATGTAAATGCTATGAAAATAACCTATGCAGTAGATTTAGGGACTGATGACAAGAAGTTAAATACAGATGCAATTTTTTTTTTCCAATTATTTTTGATCCGCGATTGGTCGTATCCGTGCAGAACCTGTGCATACGGGGTGGGGGTGGGGTGCTGTTGATACCCCTGTTAGTGAGAAGCGTATGGGTAAGAGAGAAGATAAGTTGATGGTGGTGGTGAGCAGTTCCTGGTACCCACTTTTCTTGCCTGGGCCCTACTTGGGCCCAGCATCCTAGCTGGTATCACCAGAGTATTCTGACCCAACCATGGAGGAGACCTTGTGTACCTGGGATATTGCTCGATACATGAGGCCCCTGACTTGTCTGCTTTTCAAGCTGCAGTGCAGAAAGGAGGGCTGGGTTGGAGCTGCCTGGCCAGGGTGGGGGTGGGGGCCTCATTGGTGAGGGACAGGCAGGAGAGGAGAGTTTTTTTTGGCAGAGTTGGGGCTCCCTGTTCTCTATCTTGAGTCCGCTTGGAGGAGGTAGGGTCTCCTGGGCAGGCTGTGGGGACCTGTGTGACGTGTATGTTCTCACACCCTCTCTCCCTTTCCTTGCAGCATGGTGTCAATACCGACAGTGGCAGCGTGTGCAGGGAAGCCTCCTTTGAGGGCATCAGCAAGTGAGTCCGGGCCCCAGGCTGTCTGTCCATCCTCCATGTACCTGCTCCTTGGCCAGAGGGTCTTCCCCATTCTATGCACGAGCTGTGAAATATACAAAGGAACATTCTGAAAGTGGATTGGGCTGGGAATTTTGAGGAAATAATTTTAAAATTATTGGCTTAAAATTGCCTACCTTTTACTTTAAGGAGAGCAAACCTTCTCTGTTGTGCCCCATGATGAAAGTGCCTGGCTCTGGTTGCTGTGCGTGGTCTCTCTGGAGACAAGCTCTGAGCTCTGAATCACACTGTTTGCCACATGGGCCCTCCCCTTAGTCCTGGCCACTAACCTCTCAGTCCAGCTCATAACAACTCCTGTGTCCCCTACTGCCCTAGTCTCAGGTAGTGTCTCCTTACCTGCATATACTCCTCAACTCAGCTCTGAGCCCCCAAACCCTGCATAGGAAACAGTTTCCCCTTTCTAGGCCTCTCCAGGCAGGTGGGCAGCTGTTGGGCACAGGGAGAGCAGCACCTTCCCCTTACTGTCACCCCATTACCCTGTGGCCCCCAGAAAGTACTGCCTGTCTACTCTGCTATGTCCCTAGGCTGACTGGGGACCAGCTCCAGGGACCTGTGGACCTGCAATGCTGGGCTGACACTGCTGCAGACAAGCCCTCAAAGAGAGGCCCTGCTCTAGGCTGCTGAGTGTGGACAGTGGACAGCACCCAGCCTTGCTCCTGAGTGAACCTGGGCCCCCAGCATCCTCCTCCACCACACATTCACTGTAGCCGCTGTGTCCTCTGTTGTCCTTTGGTGGACCAAGGCAGTGACGGAGGAGGCTCCTTATAATTATGTATGAGCCTGAGCTGCGGGAGTTTGTGCGTATGTGTGATGTAGTGGTGATTAGAAAAGATTATGAGCTCATGAATATGTATCACTTCCCCAGTGATAAGAGCACTGGGACAGGGGGAGTGGGTATCAGGTTTACTTCTTTTCATGGTACAAATCTCTGCATCCTCTAGGGAGTTTGCTCAAAGTGGCCTTGCCTCCTATGCCATTAGTCTGCTTGTTGAAATGCTGACCATGGAGCTGGAACTGCTGTCTCTCCCCAGGCCCTTGGAGGGGGCGCAGGCCCAGCCAGCTGCCGCTGTCCAGAGCGGGCCTCCCCATGACCCAGGTGCCTGCATTCCAGGCCCTGCTCAACTTCCTTGACCAACACCATGGACCATCTCCACAACATCCCTACTTCTACTCCTAGGTCTTTCCTCATGGGAAGGGCCCTGAGCTGGGAAGGGGTACTCTGACTGGCTTTGTGACCTTGGCTCCCCCACATGTAATATGGTACTGCTTGGGCTTGTTGAGGGGACTAAAGAGATCACATTCATCCAGAGTCTGTACAGAGCTGATGTTCAGTAATTGCTTGCCCACAGCAAATGCCAATTAAATTCTGTTGCCTCGTGGGCCTGTCTTCACATCTACACAGTGGGCTAAATAGGCTCCAGCATGGCGGAAGTTCCCAGGTGACGGTGAGATGCAGGGCCTCTTGGCTGTGGGGCCTTTGCTTGTCCCCTTGGAGATTTCTGTTACAGAAGGCTGAGCTTCCCCCCAGACCCAGGCCAGCGAGTTGGTGTGGCAGGTGTGGTCCTGGGTGGGAAGCTCAGGATGGGGTCCCTGAGGCAGACCTCTGCTGGCTGCTCTATGAAGTTCACACAAAAGAGTCGGGGCCACCATCACTGTTATGGGGGAATCAGAGTGGAGGCCTCATCCCACACCACTGGGAGGATCCCCTGTCGTGATAAAATTCAGCTTCTTCCTCCTTTAAGCAGACCCTGCCCTGTTTCCCGCTTACTCCCCTGAATGTCCACAGTCCTCCAAGGGCCCCGAGGGTCCTGTGTTCTACAAGCCCTTACCCCTACCTCAGCATCTGGAGATGATTTTCAGAGAGCCAGGGACTGGCTTAATTTTGCATCACCTCCCCTGGCACATAGGCTGCACCATCTGCAACCCACAGTCTGGTCCAGATGTGGGCTGACTGGTGGTCTACAGGCCCTCACCCGCTTGTCTGGACCAAGAGACTGTCCTCCATACTGGGCATTGGATTGATTTATTTTCACACCCACATGATGAGCTGTAGGCTGAGGTCTCTGATTGGTTGAGATGCTGCAGGGGAAAGCCCTCACACCTGTTTCTTTGCTTCAGGGTCTCCTGGTTTCCTGGTCGCCCTCCTCTTCTGTCTCCTGTCAGGCTTGTCCCCTCATGCCTCTTCTCTGGGCCTCACGTCTCACCATTCTCTTTGTGTAACTTCACAACCAGGGGTTGCTCTGCTGGGAAGGATCCTTTGCAGGCGCCCCCTATCTAGTGTGCCATGGGCACTGACTTGGGACTCTGGCCTCTGCCTCCAGGTGCTCCCTGGATCCTTCCTCCAGGAAGTCACATCTGTATTCCTGGGCTCTAGGTATAGCTCAGTCCCCTGCCTCCCACCACCCAGACTTCCAGCACCTCAATTCTGCCACTCCCTGGCCTCTGTACCGGGCTGGGAAGAGACCTTGTCCTTGAGGGCCACTGCGGCTGAGTGACCGCATTCACCTGCCTGCTGAGTGCCTCCAGCTGTTTGCTGGGGATAATAATAGACTGTTTCCTAAGCAAGATGAATCTTGCTGTCGTCCTACTTTCTAGTTCTCACTGCTGTGTCCCCAGTTGCCTCTCACTGCCCTAATGAAGCTCCTTATTCCTGGAATTTTTGCTTTTGACCATATTAAACATCTCTGATGCACCTCTGTCTTGGATTTTTGTTGAACCCTCCCCTTAAACAGAAGTTCAGGTTTGGCCTCTCAGTTTGTCCTGATGGGCCCTCTCAGGCTGCCTTTGCCTTTGCTTGCAGAGAGCAGGAGGCTAACACTGGCCTCAGCTGGCCACCCATCCGAGGCCCTTGGAGCTGTGGTTCCCTGGGTGGCTGGCCTGTGCCCTTCCCTCCAAGTGTGGCTTCTTGAGGTTGTCTGCTCCACTTGGGCTCAACCTTGGCCTCAGACCTCCCTTAGCTCCTAGGATCAGAGGTGATCAGCCCATAGCAGGAGGGCTGTGGGTCTCACAGTGGTTGGGATGGTAGAGGGTGGCATCAGAGGGAATGGGGAGACAGAGGCAGGGTGGGAGGTAGACGTGCAGGAGGCCAGAGAGCTGAGATGGGGAGGGGAGCCCTGCAGCAAAGAGGACTTGAGACTTCTTGTGGACTGGGGTACCAAGGCTCCGTGGAGCACCTGATTCCTGCACCCTGGGAACCCTGTCAGATGTGATGGGTCTTTCTTAGCAGCTGAGAAGATAGATTTTAAGGCACATTTTCCTGAGACAGGGAGACTGACCATGAAGGGAAGAAAAGACCTTTCGGGGGCCGTGTGATCTGAGTTGAGCCCCCCCCCCCATCCTTCAGGTTTGGTTTGTCTGTCTTAATAAGGACGCCTCCCTGGCACGAGACACCCTTCCAGGCAGGCAGAGTCTGTGCCCAGGAGTCCTGCATGGGGACAGCAAGTTATGGAGACTCCATTTCATAGTGTTGTCTGAGAGAGAAATGTGGTCCCTATTTTACATCAGCTGGTTATTCAGTATAAACATATTTCTTATCTTTTGGCATGTACTTAAATTGCCTTGGATATTTGAAGACAATTGGTTACAAATTAATTCCATTTAAATAAGCAGTTAAATATGAAATGCTGAATTTGGGGGTTGTTAATGTAGGAATATTAATATTCAAAGATATAAAATTTTAAAACCCAGGAAGTAGAGGGACATTATTAAAACTTGATGGTTACAACAAAATGCCAGTTTGTGGTTTGGGGACCTTGGCTTCTGGCTACTGTTAACTTGCATATCAAATTAATATTTAGGATTGGGTTTCAAATTCCATGGAAATCTCCATGAGGGGAGAACCTGCCCCAACCCCCTAGCAGGGAGTAGAGTAGGGGGTCTGTCTCATGCATTGGGTCAGACCCTCCAGGGTTGAAGCCAGAGGCCCGTGCAGGGAGTCAAGCCCACCCTGTTCACCCTTTCATTGCCTACCCCACATTTAGAGCCCACCAGGAAATTATTGTCTTCTTCCAGGACACTCTTGCTTTCTCATGGCCATTAGTGGAGTTTCGTTGTAAATTTTGTATAATTAGTATGTAATCATCATAGAAAAATGCTACTAGCACAGAGGTAAAAATATGGAATATTCAAGTTTCATTTCCCAGAATTAAACTTGTCAATACTGTCTTTTGAATTCTTCTCTGTGTGTCTGAATGTGTTTCTCTCAGTATATTTTTATGGCTGGATGTATGTTTGTGTGCGTCCATGTGTATACACTGGTTTATAGGAGTCTGTGTATCTATGTGTATTTGTATCTGTTTATTTGGATCTGGGTCTTTGTGTGTATCTGAATATATCCTTGTCCAAATGCATGTGTGTGTATCTGTGTTTGTTCATATGCTTCTAAGTATCTGTAGCTTAGTGTGTGTTTGTGTGTATAAGCCTGTATCTTTGTGTTTGGGCATATACGGTAGTCCCCATCTTTCTGTGGTTTTGCTTTTAGTGGTGTAAGTTAGCCACAGTCAGCTGAGGCCCAAAAACATTAAAGGGCAAATTGTAGAAATAAACAATTCATAAGTTTTAAATTGTATGCTATTCTGAGTAGCATGATCAAATCTTGTACTTTCCTGCCCAGGACATGAGTCGTCCCTTTGTCCATTGTATCCATGTCATGGTAGCTGTGTTGCATATCAAATTGACTGTCATTGTATCCCAGTGTTTGTGTTCATTATTATTTTACTTAATAATGGCCCCAAAGAGCAAGAGTAAAGATGCTGGAATTTTTTATTACTTTTTGTATAATTGTTCTGCTTATTATTAGTTATTGTCAACTTCTTATGTATTTGATTTTATAAATTAAACTTAAACATAGATGTGTGTATATATAGGAAAAACAGTATACATAGGATTCCATACTCCCTGTGGTTTCTGGTATCCACAGAGGGTCTTGGAACATCCCCCCAACCCCCGCATAGATAAGGTGGTGCTGGAACTAGTGTCTATTGTGTGTATCTCAAGCATATGTGTATTGTGTACACACTTGGGTGTATCTTTTCTAAGGATAGGCCTGTGTGTGTGTGTTGAGTCATTTTGTGCTGGGTCACTGTTGCTTTTGTGTTTTTGCATGTGTGTGTACATAAATATTATGTAAAGTGAAATTTTACTAGTTTGTCTGGCAGTCAGGTAGATAGGCCATTGCTTTTCCTAAGGTCAAAGTGACATTTGGCAGAATGGGAAACAGTGTCTGTGTTTTTGTCTTGATTTATGTTGTCTGCTACTCTGTTCTTCACTCTGAACTACCTTGCTGCCTCTAGTCTCTTTGATATTTCACAAGTAGGTCTTTGATTTAGCAGCATTTAGGTTGACTTTGAATCAGGTAGTCCTCCTTGTATAGTTAGGAATCAGATCTGGAATCTTCTTCACCTGCATTTGTGCTTGCCTTCACATTTGTTTGTGCTTGCCTTTCTCTTCCCCTCTCCCTGCTTCTTGGTCAGCTGGCTCAGCCAAGAGGAAGGCTGCTGGCCTCACAGCCATGGCATTACCTAGGTGTTTTCAAACACTAGTAGTGAGGCCGTGGAGAGTCCCTGGCTTGCAGATCAGGAGCTCACAGCCCTGCATGTGCTTGCGTGTGGTATCCCAACCTGTGATGGAGCAGGTCTTGGAATCCAGAGAGCTGAAGGCTTGCCAAGTCTCCTCTGCTGAGACCTCCGTTTTACTGGGCCGCATCATTCTTCCCCAGCTGTCTCCCCAGTAGCTTGAGCTCTGGGTCACATATGGCTTTCCTGGGTCAGAGAGGTGCCCTGACCTAATCATTTTTGTCTTTGGGGGTCATCTTTTCTGTTATGTTCATCTTATCCAAGAGCAGCTTTTGACTTTTTTTCTCTTCTGTTTTATTTCATTAATTTGTGCTCTTTTAAATTTCCTCCTAAGCTTTTTTTGGTTTAATTTGTTCTTTCTCTAGCTTCTTAGGAAGGAAGAAATGGACATTGTTCGGATGGAAGCTTTGATTACTGATTTTTAATGTTCTTCTCTATTCATGTAGGACTATTAGTTTTCTTCTAAGCTGCATTTCACAGCTGACATTTTATATTTTTGTTTCTAATTTCACTGTGATTTTTGTCTTTGAACAGAGGGAATTTAGAAGTTTGATGCTTAGGGGCTGGGGTTGTGGCTCGGTGGCAGAGCGCTTGCCTAGCATATGTGAGGCACTGGGTTCAATTCTCAGCACCATGTATCAATAAATAAAATAAAGGTCCATTGACAACTAAAAAAAAAATTAAAAAAGAAGTTCGTTGCTTATTTTCTAAACAATTTGGGATTATATAGTTCCCTGTTACTGATTTCTAGTTTAATTCTGTGATCAATGAATATTCTTAGTATCTCATCCCTTTGAAATTTGTTTCAACTTCCAGCATATGATTGTTATGATATTTATTAGTATATAAATGATATACACTTGAAGAGAGCATAGATTCTGCAGTTGATGGCAATGGTGTTCTGCATGTCAATTGAGTCTAGTTGGTTAATTGTATTGTTCATATCTTGTACATCTTTCCTGATTTCTCTGCTTGTTTTTATTACTATAAGAGGTATGTGACAACTCAACTATGCTTGTGGATTTATCTATTTCTCCTTTCTGTTTTGTTAATTTTTATAAATCAGCTTTATTTAAGTAAAATTTGCATTATATGACTTACACTATCTGCATAGTTCAGTAAGTTTTTTAAAAAAACAATTTAATTGGGATGCAATCCATGTACCTTACAACTTACCCATTTAAAGCATGCAGTTAAGTGAGTTTTGTATGTTTACAGAGTTGTGCAATGATTATCACAATCAATTTTAGAACATTTTCATCACCCAAAAAGAAACCCTGTGCTCATTTGCAGTTTTCATTCCTCCATTCCTCTCACTCCAACATTCCTTTTACCCCAAGTCTCTATGGATTAACCTGCTCTGACATTTGATATAAATGAAATCATTCAGTATATAGTATTTTGTGTCTGGCTTCTTTCACCTGGAACGTTTTAAACATTATCCATATTATAGCATGAATCAGTACTTTGCTTATTTTTGTGTCTAAAACAAAATTCTTTTTATGAATATTTACCACATTTTCTTGGTCCATGCATTAGGTAATAAACACTTGAGTTGTGCCCACCAATTTGGCCATTATGAATATTGCCACTGTGAATATGGATGTAAAAGTTTTTGTGTGAACATGTTTTCAATTCTTCAGAAGTGGAATTATTGGGTCATGTGGTAGCCCTTTAACTTTTTGAGGAATTTCCAAATAATTTTTCAGAGCAACTGCACCAATTTATATTCCCAGCAGCAATGTATGAGGGCTCTAGTTTTCTCTACATGCTCGTCAATACTTGTTATTATCTGCTTTATTATAACCATGCAGAGGGCGTAAAGTTATAATATCTTGTGGTTTTTATTTGCGTTTTCTTGAAGACTAATGATGAGCATCTTTGCTTGTGCTGTTTGGCAATGTGTATATCTTCTTTGGAAAAATTTATATTCAGAACCTTTAACCTTTTTTTGGGGTGGGGGGGGGGGCGGATACTGAGGATTGAACTCAGGGGCACTTGATCACTGAGCCACATCCCCAGCCCTATTTTTGGTCTTTTATTTAGAGACAGAGTCTCACTGAGTTGCTTAGCACATCGCTTTTTTTTTTTTTTTTTCTTTGCTGAGGCTGGCTTTGAACTCATGATCCTCCTGCCTCATCCTCCTGAGCTGCTGGGATCATGGGTGTGCGCCACCACACCGTCTCCTTTACCCATTTCTTATTAAGGTTTTTTTTTTTATTGTTTTCAAAATTCTTTATTCTTTATTCTGGGTAGCAGCTCTTGTTAATTTACAAAATTTTTCTCCCATTGTGTCAGTTGTTGATTCAGATTCTTGATAGTATCCTTGATACACAAAAATTTTAATTTTGGCGAAGTCCAGTATCTATTTTTCTTTGGCTTCTATGCTTTAGGTATCACATCTAAGAAATCTAGTTCAAGGCCATAAAGATTTAAACCCATGTTTTCTTCTAGGAATTGTATAGTTTTAGTTCTTACATTTAGGTCTTTGATTCAGTGTGGTAAATTTTTTTTATGAGGTATTTTGTAGGGACCCAACCTAATTCCTTTCATTTGGATCTCCAATTGTTTCAGCATCACTTGTTGAAAAGATTGTCTTTACATTTATTGGGTTGTATTGGCACCCTTGTCAAAAGTCAACTGGCCAAGGACAAATATTGTATACATACATGAGGTTACTAAAGTAGCCAAATTCATAGTGACAAAAAAAAAAATAGAATAGTGGTTTCCAGCACTGGGGGGAAAAGAGAAATGTGGGTATTATTGCTTATTGGATACGGAGTTTTGGTACAGGATGCTGGACAGTTATGGAGATGTATAGTGGTGGTGATTGTTCAACAGTATGACAACACCACTGAACTGTATGCTTAAAAAAGTTAAAGTGACAAATTTTATGTTATGTGTGTTTTATCACAATAAAAAGGTCACTTTACCATTAATGGATGGATTTATTTTTGGGACCTATACTTTTATTATGTTTATCTGTATGCTTGTCTGTGCTAGATTTCTGTCACCTTAACAAAATACCTGGGATGATCAACTTGCAAAGAGAGGTTTATCTTGGCTCAGAGTTTTAGATGTTCCTGTGCATGACTGATTGGCCTCTCTGCTTTTGGGTCTGCACGTGGCAGAGCATGTGGCAGAGCAGAACCACCCACCTCATGGCCAGAAAAGAAAAGAGAGTGAGGAGCGGACCAGGGACCCCATTGCCTTCTTTTGTGTTTGATTTTTTTTTTCTTTTCTTTCTTTGTTTTTGTTTTTGTGGTTCTGGGGATTGAACCTAGAGCCTTGCACCTAGTAAGCAAATACTGTACCACCCAGCCTCTGATTTTTTTTTGTTGTTGTTCAATTTTGATTTCCTTATTTTCTGTATGTCTTAGTTATTTTCTTAGTGATTGCTCTAGAGATTACAATTGAACCTTTAAACATAAAAATCTAGTTTACATTAAAAGCAACTTAGTTTCAGTAGTATACAAAAGCTTTGCCCTATAGATTTCCATTTCCTCCCTCTCCTTTTTGCTGTTGTTACATGTAAATTGCATCTTTGTATATTTTGTGCTTATCAACAGATTTATAATTACTGTTTTTTTTCGCAGTTGTCTCTTAAGTCAGATGTCAGAAAGAAAGGACTTAGAAAAATATGTTTGTACTATCTTTGTATTTGACTATATGGTTACCTTTATCGTTGTCCTTCTTTTCTTTGTATGAATTCAAGTTACTCTATTGAAGGAGCCCCAATTAGGGAGATGGCTATTGCGGTCAGCTGGAAGCCATAAGTTCCACCTGATAATAAGTATGTATGTGACACACCTGTAAATGCACGTGAGGCACCCGCAAAGCTAAAGGTATATAACCGGGTGAAAGCGGTCGGAGTCAGGAAAGAATGAATTCATTCAGTCAGTCATGCAGTCGCTCGGTCGGAAGAAGAGTTCGGGTCGGAGAAGAAGAAAAGAATCAGAGCGGCCAGAACGTAGGCAGAGCGGTTACAGAAGAGAAACCAGATAGAAGAAGTAATTCCTGGTCAGAGTCAAGCTGAGGCTTCCGAGGAAGAAAGAAGAAAGAAGCTCTAAAAGCTAAGCTCTCTCTCTCTCTAAAGAAGAAATCTCTCTCTTTCAAGCTCTCTCTCTTTCTCTCTAAGCTCTAAGAAGAAAAAGCTCTATCTTTCTCTCTAAGCTCTAAGAAGAAGAAGAAGAAGCTATCTCTAATCTTTCTCTCTAAGCTCTTTATAAGAAGAAGAAAAATCTTTCTTTCTCTCTCTAAGCTCTCTCTAAGAAAGAGCTCTAAGAAGAAAAAGCTCTATCTTTCTCTCTAAGCTCTAAGAAGAAAAAGCTCTATCTTTCTCTCTAAGCTCTTTATAAGAAGAAGAAAAATCTTTCTTTCTCTCTCTAAGCTCTAAGAAGAAAAAGCTCTATCTTTCTCTCTAAGCTCTTTATAAGAAGAAGAAAAATCTTTCTTTCTCTCTCTAAGCTCTAAGAAGAAAAAGCTCTATCTTTCTCTCTAAGCTCTTTATAAGAAGAAGAAAAATCTTTCTTTCTCTCTCTAAGCTCTAAGAAGAAAAAGCTCTATCTTTCTCTCTAAGCTCTTTATAAGAAGAAGAAAAATCTTTCTTTCTCTCTCTAAGCTCTAAGAAGAAAAAGCTCTATCTTTCTCTCTAAGCTCTTTATAAGAAGAAGAAAAATCTTTCTTTCTCTCTCTAAGCTCTAAGAAGAAAAAGCTCTATCTTTCTCTCTAAGCTCTTTATAAGAAGAAGAAAAATCTTTCTTTCTCTCTCTAAGCGGGCCCTCTCTTGGTCATGGTGTATATGTATTAAATGAGGTACTTCTCAATGTTAGACTACTAACCCAATGGGCTTTGTTTATTTTCTTTCTGTAGGTTCAATGTCAACAACACCATTCTTCACCCAGAGATCGTTGAGTGGTGAGTATGGTTGTGGGCAACTTGTTTTTTTGTTATGCTCAGCTCAAGGAGATGGGAGACCCTGTTGTTTCTGCCCACCCAACTTAGAAAGCTGGTCCCTAGAACTTCCTCCTTTAGCCTTTTCTGTTTTTTATTTTTATTTTGGGGTTGTTGTGGTTGGTTGGTTGATTTTTTTCAAAAGGGCATGAATCACTTGAATATCAATTAAATTTTACTTATCATTTCTTTTATTTTTAGTTGTGTGTGTGTATGTGGGTGGTGGGTGGTGTGTTTTTCTGTGGATGAACATAGGCCCATATATATATATATATATATATATATATATATATATATATATATATACATGATGCAAGAGAAAAAGTGACTGTGAAGGGGACTCTTGGGATATATTATATATATATATATATATCTCCCCAGCCCTGTTTTCAGTCTTTTCAAAATTCTTACATCATAAGCCAGACATACACAGCTCAGAGAGAAGGCAGGTTGTACAAAGTATAGAAGTGAACATCACACACTCCCATGCCAGAAAGGTAAACATGTTTTTCTCCTGTTGCACAGGTGTCTTGACAGATGTGTCATTCCATTATACATGTTCTTTTGTGGCCTTCTTTCTTCCCTAGGCAGCCCTTACCTGTAGCACACCTGGTATGTGTGCATGGCCTTTGTGGGCCCTGGCAGTGACCCTCCAATCTGATGTGCCACTGATTTTCTTCCTAACCCATCAAGTTGTTCTTTGATTGCGGCAAAGTGTTCTTTCTCTGTTGCATGATGGTACTTATTGTAAATGTAGAAGAGAGGCGAGGCAGGGCCTTTGCCACCTTGTCACTCACCTGTGAGATATTGTGGACTTTTTGCTTCTGATCTTCTCAAATCTAATTGAAAGATGTAATTCACCTAACCTTGGAGCTTGGGACCAATACTGTGACCCAAGGATTAACAGAAACTTGCAATTTGCTGTTGGAGAAGGAAAAAGTGATCCAGGCCAAGGAAACATTAGCTCAGGGATACCAGAGAAAGGGTGATCACCTTGGGTGGCCATGGGGGCCAGGGAGGTATAGCCTGAGGATGGTCAGGGAGGTGAGCTATGACTAGGTCAGTCTTGGTGCCAGTTTTGACTCTGTCTTGAGAGAAATGCGAAACACAGGAAAGCCCTAAGGGTTGAAGCTGGAGAGTCTGAAGTCAGGTTTGCCTTTCAAAAAATAATTTGGGCCTCTGACTGGAGACTCAGCTGTGGGGTAGGAGTGGGAACAGGTTGCCTGTGAGGAGGCTGTTGCAGGGATCCAGGTGGCCATGGAAGGAGTGTGGTGACAGATGTGAGAGAAAAAGCGACTGTGAAGGGGACTCTCAGAGGAACTAGCTGTGATGGTGGAGCCAAGGTGACTGGGAATTTGCCCCGAGCAGCTGGATCGTACCTCACTGAAGTGGGGATGACTGGAAGGGGGTGCTGTGGCAAGTTGGGACTTGCTTGGGATGTGTTGAGTCCATGACCCTCCAGAGAGGCCAGGTGGGATGACCTAGCACTGTCAGCAGCCCTGGCCTAGTTTCTGTCATAGCTATACACTGTGAAGATGGGGCTATGACCTTCAAGTTCATGGCCGCCTTTTCTTTCTGTATAGAGTAACCAATGCCTGGCCTCTCGGTAGCCTCCAACTTGGCAGAACAGGCCCACATGCACCCATGTTGCCTCACTGTGACTCTCCCTTGAGGTTGCTCATAGTGGGGGCACCGTGGAGCCTATGGCTGGGTTGTGCACTCCAGCATCTCCCTGAGGGACGCACCATTAGTTTGTCACTTTGGAGCAAGCTTGCTTTAATTCAAGTGACATTTCCAAGGCTCTGAGGTGGAGTCTGCCTTCATAGAATACCTCTCAACTTTATTAAAGTGAGCAGCGGAAAGGACTTATTTGGCATTTGATGGCAGTAGAACGATTTCAGAAATGTCACATTGTCCTTGCTGCCTCAGGGGTGTGTTTTAATAGCACAGAACTCGGTCTCTGCAGTGATGCAGGGGCTCTCTGTGGATCTGTTGCAGCCTCGAACATCGCCTTGCCCTGTAAATAAGGAAGGGTTCAGAGTAGAATGGTGGGCAGGTCCTTCATTTCCCAGGGAGGGTGGGCTTTCCATGATGTTGCATCTGGATTCCTGGGTCTTGAATGGTCTTAGCACCCTCTCTGTCTGTGGAGGGAAGCTGTTTGGGGGAAACTGTCAGCCCGGACACCTGAGTTCTAACCCCAGCATTTAACCCTCAGAATTCACTTAACTTTTATGAGCCTCAGCTACTTCATCTGAAAAATGAAGGTGTAGTAACACCTAGCCCACTGTGAGGATGCGAAGAGTCACCCAGCCTCTGCTGCTCACCTGCAAAGGAGGTGGATAGAGCAAGGATTGAACGAGAACACGAGCCAAATGCTGGCTGTCGAGGCTCCCTGTGTGCAAGGGACTGTACTGAGCACCGGACTTGCCACCTGATTCTTTTGGTTTAGTAGGTAGGTTCTTAGTTACTCCCATGCTACAGATGAGGAAACTGAGGCACAGGGAGTTTAGGGACTTGCCCAGGCTGTTGGTCCCAGAATCTTGTGCAGCCCCTTGCAACTCAGTGGAGCACTCTTGAGGCTAGAGCCTGCCAGAATGTCAGCCTTTCTCCCTGTTCACTCCTGGTTATACTGGAAGTATAGGGTTCTTGGAGCCAGCAGAATGGATTTTGGGCTGAGGCCAGGCTATAGCAGGGCTGGAGAACAGGGGCTGTGTAGCAGAGCTTCCTTGGCACCCACACATACCCCAGCTCCAAGCTGGCTTGGGTTCTTCCCCGAGCCTATCTGATTGGAAGGCGATGAGCAGACTCCCAGCACGGGGAAGCTCACTTTCTCATTTTTGTTTGGTTGTCATTCATTTCCTTTGTGTGACTGTTTTATTGTTTTCCATTCTCTCAAGCAGTGCCTTTTTGATTTCCTGTAAATTCCTCTATAATCATACTCTTCCCTACAAACACGAGATCAAAACTGATCATTTCTTTTCTTGTGCTGGGTATTGCAGTTTGAATGTGTAGGTCAAAAGTTGAAATTTAATAAGAGCAGGCATCTCACTTCCATAATTTAGGCTGTGGTTCTACTTTGCAGTTTCACAGATGATGAAATTGATCTGAAGGTAGGGTAGGAAATAAAAGGAGAGGCCTTCATACTGTCTAATAGCTCAGTGCCTTGGGTTCTGGCTAAGTACCTCTGGAAGTGTCACAGGAGAGCAAGTGTATCAGCAATTGCTGTGTGCCTTCTTGGGTTTTAAGTGTAACTGTTCAATTGAGTCATATGCCGGTTTTAGAACTGTTAATTACACTGAGTGAAAGTGTCCTGCATGCATTAAGCAGGCAGTGGGTAACATATCTATTTCTGCTCCCCTGCCTTCTGTGAGCACAAGAGATGGTAAGCCTCAAATGGGTTAGGGGCAAAGTACCCCAGGACCCTACATTCTGAGTAACAGGTCCCAAGTTAGAAGAGTTACTAGATGATGACCTACATTCTTGGTGTGCATATGAAAGGTATGCTAGTAGGGTTGCTCATTTTTGTCTCCTAATGAGTGGGCATTTAACCCTCCATTTGATGACAAAGTCAAATGGAAACTGGGATTCCTAGGGCAGAGGGAGAATGAGTTACCATGAACAAGAAGACAGGAGATGGGATGTGGGAACATCAGGATGTGGGATAGGTACAGCTGGACCCTAATCTAGGTGTGGAGTGGACCTCCCATCCACACTGGCCTGTCCGCAGCCAGGTCTCAGGTATGCTCTTCTCATGGCTGAGCTTGGCTCTAGTTCCTTTGAGAATCATTGATTGAGCCTTCTGAGAGGTTGATGTAATTACACCCAACCAATTTCTTTTCTGACCCTCCTGCTGTTCTGAGATTTTACTCTTTGTTTCGCTCCATCTTGGGATGTGGAAGGGATGGTTGCTGCCGGGGAGCGGAAGGGGGCGGGGGAGTCCTGTGCTATCGAACTCTTGCCCACCTCGATCCCACAGAACCATGCCCTGCACATTTGTCTTCCAGGAGAGGTGGGATTTCCTCGTCCTTTAAATGGGTTTTGTTCAGCACGGTGGCACTTTGATGCTCAGAGAGTGATTTTGGAAATACTTTATCCTGTCTCACTACTATGTTAATCAGTGGAGCAATCAGACCTCAGTTAATTGATGTCTTAATCCCAGGTTTAATGCCCAGAGGCAGTTTTGTGACCTGTGAATATTTAAGGGCAAAGAAAGATTGTGCAAATAAATCTCTGGCTAGTACAGTTTTTGTCATTTCAGGCCAGTAGCAGGAGACTCTGGGCACGGGGTGGGGCAGGAGCCTCCACTCTCTCAACCTCCTTGTGTGGAGGTGGTCACTTTTCTGTTTGAGTGCAGTGATGCTCACAGGCATGGCCATGAACCCATGATTTGGCATGAAGCGGGGTGCCCCCGACTCTCAGCCCATACAGGCACCTCCTTCCTATCTGGAAAGCCTGAGCTGTCTTCTGCCCCAGCTTCTTATGGGACATCTGTGTTGTTCTGTCCTGAGCTGTGGTCCTCTACTCTATCCTGGAGGAGGTGCCCTGTCTTCTCATGGGGCATCAGCCTTATGAATCAGTGTATTTCCAACAGCCACCCCACCCCTCTGTGGACAGACAAGGCTGGGACAGCATCCCTTTCTCAGGGATGGGTCTACAGAACCTGGGGAATTTCCCTTTCTCAGCCCTGTTTACTCAGGAGTGGCAGAATTAGCCTCATCAGATGGAGAGAAACCAGGCACTGTGCTGGACAGTCTTATTTTCTGCAGTAATCTTAAACATAGTGTCTGGAGCTTATGTCTTGGAGATAACTGGGCCAGGGATGGTTCCTCTCTCCCTGGCGCCTGGGCGAGACTGCAGGCCCAGAGCACCCGATGGATAATTGGTTAAGCCAGCACACGCAGATGTCTGTTTGAGCTGGGATTAAGTTGGGCCAGCCCAAGGAACAGCCAGGCCAGTTTTGTCAGAGAACTGCCTTTGTGGAATAATTTGCCTGGTCTCTATATGAATTCTTTTTCTTTTAAAAATGAGACCCAGGACTTTCTCCCCTGGGTAAACCAGGACTTTCTTTTGTAAAATCACAAAAGAAAGCAGGACTCGACCTCTGAGGCTGAAAGCACACATCATCTGTGCTCAAGATTGAGGGTGGTGTGGGTCGAGGGTTCTTCCTCCTTGGCCTGGCAATGTGCCTTCCGCTCACCTCCAGGAGGATGGAAGGGGGCAGCTTGGGGAGCCTGGGAGTGTGGGCTCCTGGGGGCTCATTCAAGTCCCTGCTGCCTCTTCTTGCCTTTGTGGTTTGGGCTTTGAGTTTGGGCTGCAGAGGCCCCAGGAGGCTGCACCTACGCTGCCTGGCCTGGGGAAGCTGTGCAGGATTCCACCAGACCTGATGAACTCCGCTGGGGTGGGGCGGAGAAGGAGGTGTTTTTTCTTGAACTGAGACCATTAACTCTCCTTGCTGGAGAATCTTTTCCGGCTTGGGTGCAGAGTCTGGATAGTGTCGGTGAGCCTGTTTCTGTGTGCCTGCTCTGGGCCAGGCATGTTCTGGCACTGTGGGACCTTCAGCCTTTTGGAAGAGACTTTAAAGAAATTAGAAGTGTGAGCACTTTCTGAGGACTCGTATAGACTGCCCAGGAAGCCCAGAGAAGGGATTTAGCCTAGGGTGGGGGGATGGAGGAGGCCCTCCCCCACCTGGGAAAGAAGTGTTTCCAGGGGAGCTGGAGGCACCTTAGGTGAAAGGACAAGAGCAAGGTCCAGGCAGCGGAGGGAGGAGGCTGGAGATGAGAGCAGGGCGGGTGTTGGGGAGGCAGAAGGAGGGCCTGGAGAGCCTGAGGAGTCATGGCGTGGAGTTTTAACCTTCATCCTGAGGACATCTAGAGGCCACTGAAAGATTGTCAGCAAGAGAAAGCTCCAGAAGATTTGCATTTCCTCAGCATCCCCAGCTGCTGTCTGGGAGCAGTCAGGGGCAGGGGCTGTCAGAGTGGGGTCCAGGTAAAGAGGGAGGATGTACAGGTAGAGTGGCAGCCCTTGGTCCTGGGTCAGAGGTGGGGAGCCATGGGTGGACCAGAGGGAGGTGTCTGGGATGATAGCCATGGCCTTTCAGCAGCAGGAGAATCATGGGGGACACAGTGGAAGTTCTCTCACGCAGGGCTCCAAGCACTAGGGGCCCTCCAGGCGTTGAGGAGCAGGTGCAGAAGGCAAGGTGCAGAGGGAGGGGGAGAAGAGGCCAAGGTGCACCTGCGAGCCCTGTGATCTGGGAGCGGGTGAGAGGAGGGCTGGCAGAGGGCCTGGGGCTGAAGAGGGGAGGGGAAGGAGATGAGGTGGGAAATGAAAAAAGCTTGTCAGGAGGAGGGGGAGACATGAGGGGGGGGTTCAGTGGTGGAGCTGCTAGTTAAGAGGGGCAGGTGGTTGGAGGAGGTGGGGCTGGGATCCCCAGAGAAAGAGAGAATGCAGAACTCGTGCGCACGTGTGTGCGTGCACGCCTATGCCTCTGCCTGCCTGTCTCTGTCTCTTGAGGAGGCCCCACTTCCCTCATAAGGGGAAGGAGAGGATGAGTGGAGACGGGGAGAGGCCTTAGTTCACGGTGGAGTGGAGGCAGCGTTCGTTCATCTGCTGAGGAGGAGCCTGTGCATGGAGAGGGGCTGGAGGAGTAGAGAAGGTAGGGGGTGGTGAGAGCAGGCCTCCTGCATACTCTGTAGCTAGGGCCATGTGGGGGTCAGGTATGGTGGGTGCCTGGGAGCTTGAGGGCTGTCTGTCCAGCTGTGCATCTTCCCTGGGCAGCCATTGCTCTGCAGCCCAAAGCAGGCATGGAGCAGGCTGGGTTGGGGCCCAGGAGAGAGCAGTGTTGGCAGGAGTGGTGGTTAGAGGGATGGGCCCGCCACCTCAGCCAAGTAGACGGCCAGAGTTCCATCCATGTTGCCACTCTGGCCATAACTGCATTTGATAAAGGTCCTTTCCCTGTGGAGGGTGGCAGGGACACAGTGGCCACTAGGTTATCCTGTGGGTGGATTTGGATCTTAAGACCCAAGCTGCTTGTTTGAGTCCTACACACGTATGTGGACCCTCCCCCTCTAGGAAACAGGAACAAGGATTCTGGTCCCCAGGTGGGACTGCAGCCAGCACCCTGCCCTAGAATCAGGCTGCTTTCTGATGACAGAGAGCACACTCAGGCCATGGGGTCTGCCTCTTCAGGAAAGGGTATTCATTTTGGAAAAGTCCCTCTGGGCTTGTGTGTTTGTTTTTCCACCTAACCTGGAAGGTTTTATAGTCTTTGGGAGGCAGTGGCATGCTGCAAGATGCCTTTCTCATTTTTCAGTGACAAATGACTGTCTGAGCCATCTGTGTGGCGTCATGGAGACAGTGTGAGTCAGTGGCTGCTTCTGTGAAGTCCCCGGGGCCTGGCTGGCTGTGATGGAGGTGGGGGAGCAGTGCAGTCCAGATCTCACAGACAGAGCCCCTTGTCTGCCCTGCTGTCCTCATCTGCCCGAGGCCAGCTCATGGGCTCTCTGGTTGACTGAGGAGAATGGACAGGATACCCTCTAGACAAAGGGGAGGTGTTTGTCACTAGGGCTTTGCTGATCTTGAAGGTGCTTGAGTGTCCCCTTTTGGGAGAAGGAAAGGTGATCACAAGGGATCTTGGAGAAGGCAGGTCACCTTTAGCAAAGGAGCAGAGCTGACCACGAGGGGGATACACCTAGAACCTTTGGCCTGTTCGCCCGGCTCCTCTAAGTCTCAGCATCACAGGCCTCTGTACTGGGACCATCTCCTCTCAAGCGTGGGTCCTTCCTGTTCTGCTCCATAGCATGAGGACTTCCCCTCACAGCAGCCCTTCTCCCACTTCCTAATTGTGGATGTCCTGGCGTGGCGTATCTTCTGAGTCTCGGAGCCCTGCCAGAGAAGGAGGGGTTTGCTTTACTCTTCACCGGTACAACTAATATAAATATTAACCAACACCAGATTGGTACTTCCTTAACAGCAAGATGAAATGAGTGAATAGATATTCATTTGCTATTATGGCAGCACCTTATTAAAGTTTTTAGTGTTATCAAAACAATATGTGCATTTATTAGAAAGCCTCACTAGTGCCGAATCAGAACAGGGAAGGTAGATTAAAATCAAGCCACAGACCCTGCCTATACTTCTTTACCCTGCCTCACTTTTTATGATAGGATTATTTCTTCTTCTTTTACTGTTTTCCTTTGTCATGTGGTAGTGCACTTGATCCTCCTTTACATATTGCTATTTGAACTCTCTATACCATCTTGCCTTTCCCCGAGGTGAGCTGAGGCTATGGGAGAGTCCCCAAGGCCCTTTCTGCATTGTATCTCCAGTCCCCTGCCTTCACCTCCTGGCCTTTTCTTACCATTTCCATTGTATTTATGTGATCAGTAAATCTTATGTGTTTTTTTGGGGAAATGTTAAAGGTAAAAACAACAACAATAAAACCCCATAAAACCAGACTTTTATCGTTGTCTCTATAGTTGTGGCCTCTGCAGAGCTGAGGAATGTTCTAGGGTGGCAGCTTCTCTCTGAGAAGCCTCACCATCCCAGGGTGCTCCTAGCATCAAGGGCGTATAGATTATTTTCTTACATAATAATCAGTTGTAGAAAAATGGAACTCCATATTTTAGTTTATGCCCTATTTGGAGTATGTTTATTTAATTTTATTTTTTTGAATTAAAAAAAAAAAACCTTTTCATTATAACAAAAGCAGCATATGTACATTGTTGAAAGTTAGAAAATACAACCAGAGCTTGGGAAGGGTGCTGGGGATGGAGGGATGGCGAGAGGATGATGAGCAAATACCGGGGTGCTGTGGGATAAGGGGAGTAACTTCCAATGTTCTATAGCACAGTGGGATAACTATGGTTGGTGCCAATTAGTTGAATATTTCAGAATAGCTAGTAGAGAGGATTTTGAGTGTCCCCAAGACAAAGAAATGAATATATCTGAGGTGATAGATATGCCAATTACCCTGATCCCATCATCAGACACTGTATACATGGATTGAAATGCCACGCCGTACTCCATAAATACGTACAATTATTGTTTCAATTAAAATATGTTAATTTAAAAAACATCTCCAATTGTCCTTGACATATCCAATTAATTTCCCATGTCTTATTTAGTTGTTTTCATTATTTTCCCCATGATACTGACTATATAACTTAGCTTTCCATTGCTGTAGCAAAATACCTGAGATAATCAACTTATAAGGAGGAAAGATTTATTTTGGCTTATTGTTTCAGAAATTTCAGTCCTTGGTCACCTGGCCATATCACTTTGGGCCTGTGGTGGGGCAGAACATCATGGTGGATAGATGTGGTGAAGGAAAGCTGCTCCCCTCATGGCCAGAGGGCCTGGACCTCCAAGATCCCCTTCAAGGGCACTAATTTCCTCCAACTATGCCTCACCTCTTAAATGTTCCACCACCTTCCACTAGGCTACCACGCCTCTAACATATAATCTTTGGAGACATTCAGATCCTAACTATAGCACTGACTTACTGAAAAGGCTGGGCCTGCTGTGCTGTGGGATGTCCTGACTTCTGGATTTGTATGGTGGTTCCCTTGTGGTGTCCTTAGCTTGTTCTTCTATGCCCATATATTTTGTAAACTGAATGTTAGACCTAAAGCCATATAAGTTAAAAATATTTGGTAGAATACGTCCTAGGTGATGTGAATTTCTTGTTGTACCACATTAGGACCCAAATAATATGTAGCTGACCTATCATCAATGATGCTAGATTGACTGCTGGGTCACATTTCCTGCCTGGGACTGGAAAGTCACCTGCATGGTGTTACTTTGGTACCACACAAATCAATGTGGCTTCTATATATATTTCCTAGAGTTCTATTTGCCTTTACCATATCACTAAGCATTTTCAGCTATTGGTTTTATGTGTGGAAATGAATCCATTCCGTTCTCAGAGCCGCATTTCTGAGTTCTGATTTCTGATTGTTTTCCAGGCTTGCCATCCTGCATGTCCTGGGCTTTTATTTAATTATACTTTTGGGCCAATTCTACATTCTAAAAATATCCCTTTATATCATCTCATCCTCTTAATTGATTTGTTTCTCTCTCTCACCACCCTTTCCCTCCCTCTCTCCCTTTTTGCTGGGGTAAATTCTTAAATATTTTTCCCATTTCTGAATTTTTGAACTTCTGAAAAGGACTGTCTTCCTTTTGTATTTGATTAATAAATTGTCTGGGTTTAAAGTTCTGTATTTACATGCAGTTAAAGCAAAGGGAGTCAATGAGGCAGAATAGGTCCTGCACTTAAAAAAAAAAAAAAATTAGTTGTAGATGGACACAATACTGTTATTTTATTATTTGCTTTTTATGTGGTGCTGAGAATCGAACCTAGTGCTTTGCACATTCTAGGTGAGTGCTCACCATTGAGCCCCAGCCTCAGCCCAGGTCCTGCACTTTTGATGTTATTTTAGCTGTTTCAGTTTCTCATCTGTAAAATGGGGATGATGATGTTTTTCCAGGCAGGGTTCCCTAGGGAGCTGGGTCTCTGAGATAAGTGGGCAGAAAACATGTTGAGGCTTGCCCTTGGGATCAGCACGTGTGGCAGAGTAAAGAAGCAGCAGGGGCCTGTAATGCAGTCCCAAGCATGCCTCAGCTGATCCCATAGGGAGCTTTGGAGCTGGAGCAACCCAGTAGAGATGTCCCCAGTTGAAGCAGAAAGCTGGGTCTTTGTTCCCTCCACTGAATCAAGGAGGCCTCCAGAGAGGACTGGTTGGCCACCAGCACCCTCAGCAGCTCTGGGGGACAAGTGCGTTGGTCCTGCAGGGGGTGAGTTGGGCAACACAGCCAGTGTTCATTGCCATGCCCAGAACCAGCATGGAACCGGCCTCTAGTGAACGGCAATCTAAAAAGAAGGAAAGCTGTTTGTTTTTTGAGATTTGTTTAGCTTTGTAGGCCTGTTGTAAACTCTTGGAAATACAGTTAGCTCCCATATTCATGGGTTCCACATCCATAGGTTCAACCAGATGCGATAGGGAAAAAAACCCAGAAGGTTCCAGAAAGCAAGACTCAGATTTGCCATTCACTGAGCACCATGTTGAATTCACATGAATGAAGTGATGTCTTTCACCACATCACGCTTCCTCAGCTTCTCACCAACACTTGTTCCTGACCTTTGTGATCAGGCCTGTAACTTTGTAAATGCCGTGCAAATAGTTGTAAAGTTTATGTACATTCTCCTGTAAATGGCTAAATCTTCTCTAGATCACTTACAATACCTAGTACAAAGTAAACACTATGTAATAGTTGTTATACTGTATCCATTAGGGAATAATGACAAGAAAAAAGAGTCTGTACCTGTTCAGAACAGACACAACTATGGTAGGCCTAACTACAGAGTAGGCGAAAAGCAAATACTGCACCATTTCACAAAAGGGACTTGAACCTGTGGGTTTTGGCATCTGCGGGGATCCCAGACCAAGCCCCTCAGATACCACCTTTTGAGGAGAATCAGGCAGCCTACCTAAGGGTGGCTTCGAGGCAGGTGGTGTGGCCAAGGCAGCATCTCCACGCTTTGTCCTTTGCTTGTGTCACAGATGCTCAGAGTGCTGGCTAGTGCCCAGCTCCACCCTTGGTACATAGAAAATGCAACACTGAATCCTTACAACACCCTGTGAGGGGAGCACGTTGTCACCCCCACTTCACAGGCAAGGAAACAAGCACGGAGTAAGATGCTCAGCCGCACAGCTGGGGAGAGGGCGCAACTGGAGTAGGAGCCCAGGGTCTGTCTCCGGGCCAGTGCCCTTAGTGACTCACATGCCTGTGGACCTGGCATTATGCACAGAGGTAGAAGATGAAATCTGTGTGACTCTTGCTTGGGGATGAGACTAAGTGCAAGGACCAGCACCTAACACATTTGGGCACACTGCCATGAGTTTGTTGAGAGGTCTCTGGGCATCCTCCAGAGCCAGTTGCTGGAGACACAGCTGAGTCTCTGGTTTTGCCTCCCTTGCCCTGCATATGCCCATTCTATCCTTCAATGCTGCCTTGATTTTCTAGTCTGCCCCAGTCTCCTGCTTCTCTCTGTAGACCAGCTGTTTCCACGCCTGTACCTGCACACAGAGGCCAAAAATGGCTGTGGTCCCCCCTGGTGTCTTCCACCACCTGACCTGTCTCAGGCAGGGCCCAAAACAAATGTGTTCCTGGGCTGCCCCAGGGACAGGTGGGTAGGGAGAGACCAAGTGTTCTCTTCAGCCATCTAGGCAGAGCCCTGGGAGGTGGCACCTTAAGGTTAATGTCCAACCCCCTTGCCATAGAGAATTTATTCCCCTTCCACAGATGAGGAAGCAGGCTCAGAGAGGCAGGGTGTGTCTGGCTGCAGAGGCTGGGCTTCTTCCACCACCCACAGTGGCTTCAGGTTCTGGTCATGGGCCTTCCTGCCCATGGCTGGTGGTGGGACAAGATGGGCAGCTGCTGTGCTCCCCTCTGGGCCTTTTCTTCTGGACCACTCTGGGTAACTCATCACTCCTAGGGCATGGGCATCCCCTCTGGCCCTGTGCAGCCACAGGCAGACCTTGCTTACAGGCTACGCAGAGTGTGGTTGGGTCTCCCTGGAGTGGTCCAGTCTGGGCTGGAGGTCACTGACTTGCTGTTTTCTTTTTCTCCTCTGAAGCCGAGTGTTCAAGACAGACATGGAGCTAGAAGTTTTGCGCTACACCAATCGAATCTCCAGCGAGGCCCACCGGGAGGTGAGTTAGGCGCTGGCTCTGGTTGAGCAGGAAGCACTGATGTGTGTGTGCTTAGAAAACCACATGGAAGGTCATGGCCCAGCTCCAGTCCCTGAGGACCTGTGACAGTCAGAAAGTTTTGCACAGAATGGTTCTTTTCTCTAGTGGGCAGAGGACAGCGACAAGAGAGGTTCTGCTCTGGCTCCTCACCTTAAGGCACCCACCTTCATGAGAAAGGACTTTGGTCCTCAGGAAGTTTTGCAAAAAAATTTCCCTACTATAGGAGGGTAGGGCTCTCCTTCCTTGCATCTTGGCAGTTCCCAGCTTCTTTCTTTTGTTCATAACAATGATTCCAGCACATTTATTACCATTGTCCATTTTCTGAAAACATCTTCACATGGTTGTTTTCCACACTTCCCACTTGATAGAGAAACAAGACCAAATAAGGAAGTGTAACTTTTGAAGGATGTTCGGGGTGCTGGGATAGCCCAGAGCCTGCTTAGGAATATTGCAGCTTCATGTTAGGAAAAAAAACAAGGGTGGTTGATGGACTGCGTGATCTGTTGTACAGGTGATTTTCTCCATTTTATGAAAGTCAAGCAAAGAAAACCTTTCAGAGATCGTCTTCATAGTCTTCTTAACATTAGGTATTCAACAAACACATCTCAGCCAAACCTTTGCCATCTTCAGTTTTGCCCGCCACCTCCCAGCTGTAGCTCAGAGCTCTGCATTTATCTGCTTCCGAATGGAAGTACTCCATAGTGGTTTAAATAAACTGTATGGATTTTGGAGCCCTTAAAAGTCCAATTTGTCACATTTCTGCACCACTGTGTGCACATATCATTCCCCCCTCCTTTTTCTAAAGAAGTGCTTCTTTTGAAAAAAATGCTATACATTATTTATAAGGCCGTGTTACTTATCTGCCTAATACAAATGTCTTTGCTTAATATCCATCCTCCAGGTAATGAAGGCTGTAAAAGTGGGAATGAAAGAATATGAGATGGAAAGGTAAGCTGTGTCTCTCTGGGTAAAGATTAAAATGTAAAAAGTGGTAATTTATGTTCCCTGAGTGAGTAACAGATGAGGCGCCACAGCGCTGTGTGCAGACCGGGTGGGGATTACGAGCAGGCTTTGGGGTCCTGGGCAGAGATTATTTCTCTCCCGACTGTGGCCACCTCCCTGGCTCTTGGCAGAGTGTTTGATGGTAATGGTCTTTCGTTACTTTTCAGGGTGGTTTAGTGCCCATCATTCTACTCTTGGACTTTGTTTCTGCAATTTGCAGGAAACTTTACCAAATAGCTGCTATTGTGACTCTAAAAGCCGCTAGTAAAACAGCTTGCCATTTTTATGTGTAAACACTGCCATTATGTCTGCTGTGCTTGGGCGACTGGGTCGAGGGATGGTTAAGTGGCTCATAAAGCGCTCTGGAGAGCTCCATTGGCCCTTGGCTCCAATTAGGCCTGCAGTGAGCCCATGCACCTGGGGTGCTTCCTGGGGCTGCCCAGCTATGGCAGGTATGGCTGGTCAGCTTAGCCCTGCTCCAGGACCACTGTGACCAAGGAGTTGGCATTCTGCTGCCCATGGCTTATGGAAGCCCTTGACTCAGACCCAGGCTGCCCCAGTGACTCCCTTCCCACCATGTTCTGGGTCTCCCACCAGTGAATGCACTGCCCAGAACCTCTGGGGAGGGGACCTTGAAGAACTGGTAGTCCCTCTCCCCAGCTAAGGTTTTCCTCCCATGCCTGGTCTTGTGAGAACTGCCCCTTCCCCACCTTGCAGGGCCCAGGTCTGGCTCAGTTGCCCTCAGGTTCTTCCCTGTGCAGAGCTGTCTCTGGGGGATGTTGGTTCTGCATTGCCCTCTGCTATGGTTTAGAAGTAGTTTGTCCCTCAGGGGCTCATGTATTAGAAGTTTTGTCCTCGGTATAGTGATGTGAGAGGTGGTAGGATCTTTAAGAGGTGGGGCTAGTGAGAGGCCCTTGGGTCATCGGGGGCCCTTCTTCAGGGGGATTAAGGTAGTTCTTGTGGGATTCTGAGTTAGTTTAGAGAGACAGGCTTATTATTAAAGTGGGAGCATGACCCCACACAGCTCTCTGGTTTCCTTTGTCAATTGTGATCTTTTGCTCCTGCTAATACTCCTGCCATTAGTATTAGCCACTCCATAGTTCAACCCTCTCCAATGGCCAAACCAAGGGTACCTGATGTTGGAACTTAAGCCTCCCAAGCTGTGAGCTAAACACACTGCTATTCTTTATAAAGTAATCTGCCTCTGGTGTTTTTGTTATAGTAACAATCAACAGGCTAATATATCCTCCTAGCCCCTCTGGCCTGCCTGGTGCATCAGTGTGGGAAGCAGGGCCAAGGTAGGGTTGCAATGGCTGATGTGGACACTACTGTTCACTGTGGCTGTGGCTTGGGGATGGAGGTCTCCTTCAGAGTCTATCCTGAAAGGAGTTCTGAATAGCCTCTGTATTTCTCTTTTCTTACTCAGGCAGTAAGAGGTTAAAATGGCCTTGCCCTGGGTAATGTGGCATCCCAGGATGGGGCATGTGACAAATGGCCATCAAAGGCATAGTTAGTCATGCCAAGGAATACAGGGAAGAGCATGCATGGCTGTCCCAGCTTTTGCATCCATGAGATCTACTGCACTGTAGTCTCTGTGGTCCGATTCCCAGGATCCCAGACCCTCAAGGGTGGAGTTCTGTGCCCTGGGGAGGTCGCTGGGCATTGGGTCCCTCAAATTGGCATTGCCCCAGAAACCTGTTCCCAAATCTGTTGACTCATAGTGACCCACGGCTGATGCCTCAAATAAAAATAACCAAGAAATTGGAGCAAGAGTGGCTTCTGAAAGGGTCCTTGAGCCACCTCCCTGGGGCATCCCAGAGCCCCACCCTGCTGCAGCCTGCAGACAGGCTCCAGTGCTCCCCTTCCTCTACCCTCACAGGTCCCTCTACCTTGGTAATGGAGGAGGTCTTTATTTTTTTCTTCCTTTTACTGAGAAATTTCAGATTTCTAAAGCGTAGAATAATACAATGAACCCCAGAGTCTCCATCAGGTCTTTTGTCTTATTTTTTTGTTTTGTTTTGTTTTGCTAGAGTATTTTAAAAGTGAATCTCAAATATCATGCAGTTTCACTCGTAGACACTTCAGGAGGTGTCTCAATTGACAGGGATATTTTTCTCTTTATATAACCACCCTGCCATTATCGCATCTAAGTAAATTAACAATACAGCTGGTCCTCCGCGTCTGAGTGTTTGGCATCACAGACTTAACCAACCGTGAATTGAAAATATTTGTTTTAAAAAAAGTTGCATCTATACTGAACACGTACAGACTCTCTTCTTGTCTTTATCTCTAAGTCACCTAGTATAGCGACCATTTACATCATGCTAGATATTATAAAGAACCTAGAGATGATTTAAAGTGTATGGAAGGATATTTGTAGTTTATATGCAAATGCAGTGCCCATAAGGGACTTGAGTATCTAAGGGGGTTTTGGTTTCCAAGGGCGTCCCCAAACCAATAACCCATGGATTCAGAGAGACAAATGTAATTCCTTAATATTATCAATACTCTAGTCTCACCCCTCTCCTCCATCCCTACAAGGTCCCTGGGTTGGCCCTGCTGGTTCCTCATCTGGGGACCAGGGGGCCTGAAACTGGAGGCTGTAGTCGACTGAGCATGCCGGGAGGCCGTGGCTTTCCAGAGGGTGCTGAGTGGATGGACTTGGTGCGGTGGGCCAGTTGTGCTCACTGCTGTGCACCTGCTGTGCACCTCACCTAGACCTGGGCAATCCAGAGGGTGCCTGTGTCCAGTGGGGGCCATCTGGTCATGGGTCCCTGAGAGCTTAGAATTGAGAGGAGGACTGCTCCAGGGAAAAGTAGAAGTAAAGATTACAAGAACGACACAGATTCTGTTCCTGAGGGATAGGTGGGAACAGAGGGTATCCTGAAGATGGTTATCCACAGATGCCATCACATCTGGCATGTATCCCTGGCTAGATTTGAGCAGGGCATCCCCTCTGATGTGTGGGGGCATCTGCAGTCATGAGGTGGGAAGACTCTTTCTGCCTCAGCTCCCTCCCCACGGGCTTGTCTCTCTGTCTCTGCCCAGGTCACTGCAACACAGGTGCATAGCCCGCATCCATAGGAGCCTGGAGGCTTCTTGGGAGCCATGTCTCATCTATTGTGCAATGACTTACCCACTGCTGGCATCAGGAAATGCGTGTGGGTTTGTTGTATTGACAGACGGAAGAGAGAAGAAAAGGTCCTGGGCTATTTTTCTGCTGTCCTCTATGCCACTAGGGACTTCAGGATTCTTCTCTTGACTAGTTGGGGAATAAGAGTCTTTTAAAGCAGGAGGTGTTGGTTGCCCAGGGGACATGGCCCTTTTAACACAGGCTGGACTGCTGCCTGGAAAGGTCAGGGCGGCCAGACTGCTGTGCAGACGTGGACTCACCAGGTTGAAAGGAAGCGAGCTGCTCCTTTGTGCAAGCCGCTGGCGCCCTGCACGAATGGTGGGCGTCCCTAACACCTGCTGGACCTGCCCCAGCCCCACAGAGGGACAGCGGGCCAGAAAGACAGGGAATCCTGCAAGTCAGGACTGGAAGCAGAGGCGGGAGGCTGGGGACACCATGGGACAATTGTGCTCATACTCAAGCGAGGAGACCCAGTTCTGAGCCTCATTTTTTTTCTTTTTCTTTCTTTCTTTTTTTAATTATCAAAGATTTGTTACACAGTCTTGCAGGCATTTTTAAAAAAAAAAAAAAAGTAAGCGAGCTGATGGCATTTATAAGATACCTCCTCCTCTGTGTTGTGCCTGTGAGCGAGGTTTCAGAGGAAATGAAAATGATTTTCTGAAATTGAGGTGTAGTAAATTGTGTTAAACCAATAAGACATTAATGTTTGGGCAAATCGGGCTCTAACAGTATCTGACTGCAGGCCCAATCAGGCGGTCCATTTTACCGCCTCATATTATTTAATGTTAGTGGCGTAACCAGCTTGTAGCGGGCTGGCACTGGGCTGGCAGCTGAATCAATTACCTGCAAACACTAATTTAGAGCATGCTCAATTGGCTGTGTAAGCAGGTCCCTGCTCACATTTGCCACAAGGAGATTAATAACTTGATGTTTTTGACAGCTTGGGACCTTAATTGGAATTATGCCGTCTCTCTCTCCAAGCCACGAGTAGGGTGTTCGGGCCCCTTTCGTGACAGCTTGGGATTGGGGATGTTGTGAGAGTCATTTGAAAGACGTAGGTTCTGTGATGTGCCGTAGGGTTGGTGTGGCCTCATCCTCCTCCCCTCCACTTGGCCCATCTGAAGACCCTTGGCCAGGCCTGGGTTTGTGTGAGCTCTTCTGTTACAGGCAACAGCCCACAGTAGTAGCTTCCTGTTTTCTTTGAGTCCTTTGTTAATGAAGAACTTGGCCTCCCAGTGCAGTGTCTTTCTTTTTTAATTAAAGGTCTTATTGCTTTTTCCTGCCCTTTGGACAGATGGAGTGACTCACAATTCTGTGTTCACTGTGTCTGTTGAGTCCAGATTTGGGGGGGTGGGGACACAGCCTGAGGATCTTCGTCTCCCCGGTGTGTGTATGTGCACATGCACACCATCACCCACGGCCCCCTGCCTCTGTACACACCACACCTGCATAAACCTAGCCCACACATACTATTGACAACCCCTATTCCCTACCACTACACCCGCAGCCCCCACATGGATAGTTGATCCAAGCCATGAGGTGCAGGGTCAGGTGGCTGATCTTCCAGTTTACCCAGGTTGCAAAACCTTGTCGTATTCTTGTTAAGCAGGTGGTGCTGGTTTTTTTTTTTTTTTTTTTTTGGTGGGGGTGGGGTGGCAATAGAAACTTGAACAGTCAGGAGGTCGAGTCTGTTGGCAACCTCGTGGCAATGCTCTGCCTTCCCTGCAGGTAGGCCGCAACAGATGGGCTTAGTGGACCCCTGAGCGCACCCCTCACTCTGGGAAACCCCCTCCCCTGCTGAGCCAGGCACCTGCTTCTCTGTCACACCTTCAGGGTCTGCATTTCCATCTTCCTGGAGGCCATGACCCTTCTCAAATGTCACAGTCCACGTCTTGTCTGTCCATCCCACTTGGCACCCTGTCATCTCTGCAGAACCATCTTTTTGTACCCTTGCTGCCTGCTTCTGCTCCAGGGCTTACTCAGCCACTGTCCCTGCTGGGCATGCGAGCAGACCTGTTCCTATATCTCTAGCCAGGGTTGGGACCTCTCTTAGGTCATTCCAGGGATCCAGGTTTCATTAGCAGTGGTTGTCACCAAGAGGTCCCTATTTCCCTCCTTTTGGGGAGGTTCTGGAAGTACACTGTTTTCCAGCCAGCGAACTACAGCCTGACCTAATCTGGCCTCAGCCTGGGCAAGCCTGGGCCTCAGTGAAGCCACCCTCCATTTATCTACCCCCATAAAGGGTAGTAGGGGCCCTTCAGGGCAGGTCAGGGTCTAGGGTGCCTCTGAGACCAGGACAACAATGGATGTGATGGGCCCTTCTCCATGGGCCTGGTCACTGTCCATGGGCAGTGCCCTGCACTCTCCATAGCAGATTCAGCCACTCTCCTTTGACCAAGCTGAGGGACAAGGGCGGGGGCACAGCCCATTTGAGCAGGATGGCCCCCCACTGATGTCTGGGTGCAGAAAACCGCCTCTTAGCCTCAAAGTCTGTCCTGGGTGGAGAATTCCTGAGAGTTCAGGGCAGTCTTTACTTCCTCCTGGGCCACCTCATACTGGCAGGGCAGTCCTGTGTGCCTACCTACCCGACTCTGGCGCCAGGGTCTGGTCATAAATCTGTACATATCACTCCAGTGGTTTTGTCTATTTGTAGTACGCTGGGAGCTGTTCAGGAAAACTGACCAGGGTTGCTCAGGGCGGTCACGACGGTTGTGACTCAATATGGCTGCCATCACATCAAGCAGAGTCCACTGCCGGGGATAGCTCATCCTGCCCCAGAGAGGAGCCAGAAATGGGCACACTTAGCGTGCAAACCAGCCTGGTATCCAGCAAAAAGCTGGACAGAGAACCAGAGAGGAGGGCTTTCTTCAAATAAGTGGCCATTCAAATTAGGTTGATGCAGGCCTAATGAGGGGTGTGGGGGCAAAGCCATCTGATGTAGCCATTATCTTTTTTGGGGGGTGGGTACCAGGGATTGAACTCAGGGGCCCTTGACCACTGAGCCACATCCCCAGCTCCGTTTTATATTTTATTTAGAGACAGGGTCTCACTAAGTTGCTTAGCAACTCACTAAGTTGCTAAGGCTGGCTTTGAACTCCTGCCTTGGCCTTCCAAGGGATTATAGGCATGTGCCACCACACCCAGCAGCATTGTCTTTTCAATGCCAGAGGAATTGCCCCTCAAAAATCACTTAAACGGTGATGCCAGCAGGTACCCTTATGGATTTGCCGCCAGTGTTTCACCACTAACCTGGTTCTGACTGTTGATTTCAGATAAATATTTATCATGTGTTTAAGGAAGTAGTATTTTCTTGCTGCTGCTGGGAGATTTTATCAGGAAAGGATGTCAAATTTTATCAGCTGCCTTTTTGGCTTCTTGCTTGACTGTGTATGCATGCTCAGCAATTAATAGATTTTTATTTTAGATCACAGAAAGATTAAAGAGTTGCATATACCCTGCACCCATTCTCCCCACAATTAACATCATTATGGAACATTTGCCACAACTCAAGAACATCACTGATGCCTTATCATTTCTAACCCATACTTGACTCCAGTTTCCTTAGCTTTCACCCAGTGCCTTTTTCTGTTCCAGGATCCAGGAGAACATATTAAATCTAGATATCTCATATCCTCCAGTTTCTCTGGGCTGTGAGTTTCTCACTTTCCTTGTTTTTGATGACCTTGATGATTTTGAGGAGTCTTCCATTTCTAGTTTTTCTCATGGTTAGACTGGCTTATGGGTTATTGGGAGGAAGATCACAGAGATAAAGTGCCATTGTCATTGTGTCATAGCAAAGGTAGGTATTAAGTAGACTTAAGTCGATGTTGACCTTGATCACCTGTGTAAGGTGGTGTTTGTCAGGTTTTTCCACTGTGAAGTTACTGTCTCCCTCTCCTCTTCCATACTGTGTTCTGTGAAAGGAAGTCACTATGCAC
Organism: Tamias sibiricus; assembly: GCA_025594165.1. Taxonomy (NCBI): domain Eukaryota; kingdom Metazoa; phylum Chordata; class Mammalia; order Rodentia; family Sciuridae; genus Tamias; species Tamias sibiricus. Next base: position 44,260,898 of record CM046672.1, on the reverse strand, counting down.
AGCCCACTCATAATGATGGGGGGTTTTGTTCTGCCTCCTTGAGGGGAAGGATCTGCATATTAATGTAAGTCTTCTGCATTCATTTATTCGTTCAACTTCTTTTTTTAAAAATTTATATCTATATAGACCATGGACATTATTTTATACTTTGGATTACAATCCAGTCTTACCCTCTTTACTTTGTTGTCCAAATCACTCTAACTTGTGCGCTGAAGGAGTTTCTTTCACGTGGCTCCCATGTGCCTTTGGTATACTCCCATCATTTTGCTTTCTGAGCACTTCCTTACTTAATGGCACTGCAGGATGCTCCAGGCTTATCTTGTATATTACCTGCTCCAACCCTAGGGCCATTTCTCCAAGGAGCCTGGTTTCTGTGTTTGGAGAATTGTTTTAAAAACTAAGACTGAGCACTGGATGTACGTTACATGGATATATCACTAACCTACCTCTGTAGAGCCAGTGTGGTGTCCTGGGATTGGCTCTCCTTTGTCATGGTAAATTACTATTTTAATAGGCTAAAAAGGGAAGGCAGGTTACAGTACAGTCCCTAAAGATGGGGCCTTGGGGTTTGGGTCCAGTTCTGCTACTTATTGCCATGTGACCTTGGGCAAATTGATAATACCTCAGTTTCCTCATCTGGGAAGAAAGATACTGATAACACTTCATAGCACACTTTGGAACAATTCAGTAAATTAATAGATGTCTAGTATATAGAATAGGCTTGATATTTATAAATCTTCACAATGATGTTTGTTTTTGTTCTTTTAATGAGCATTTTATATAGGCTCAAAGTGGGAGGTTGAACTATAAATGCCCTCTGCCCCCTTTTAAATTCTCTTAGCCATATTTGTGAGACCCAGGGATTTTTTAGATCCTATTTTGGGAAAATCCCATATTTTTCTCTTTTCTTGAACAATATAGAAAGCGTAGGATCTGGCTGCTCCTTGAATATATAAGAGTCCTTTGATATAATCAGAAGCTGTTGTTTCTCTGGGGAGAATTTCTTTGTTCACTTTTCAGGTTTTCCTATGGGATTGTTTTATTCTGACTTCATTATTCTTAGAATCAATACATTATATGTTCCTAGAAAGATTTTGTATTTGCCAAGGATTTAGAATTGCCAATTTTATTAACTCTTACATTTTTAGAAGCATCTCCTCTATATCTACAGTTGTATTTCCATTCTCATTCCTATTATGTATTCATGTTCTTTCTCATTGATTAACATTGTGTGGATTTTATCTGTTTTATTGGTCTTTTCATAAAATCTGTTCTGTAATTTATTTTCAGCTCTACTGTTTGTCTAACTCATCGATTCCCGATTTTATTATTAACTCTTTTCTCCTCCCTTCCTGAAGCTTGTTTGGAACTTGTTTAGATGAATCTTAGTTTGTTTTTTCTTTCCTAGTAATAAATGGATTTTGGCTAATCTGTTTTTGAACATTGCCTTTGCTGTATCCTAGTAAGTTTTGATTGATTTGTTTTTTGACCCAAGAAATGAACTAGTTCTTTCCCACATTGATGTGGGTTTTCTTAGTTAACTTTTCGTTATTAGTTACTGGTTTTGTCACCATTCGTAGTTAGAAAATGTGGTCTGTGTAATATTTTTTTTTCTTTGTGGCCTGTTCAAAAACATTTTTGTCAATATTTTATGGAACACTGGAAACTATTTAGTTTTATTTTTAGAGTGTGTATTATAGTGTACATTAATCAGGTTTATTATATTTTTCCATCTTCTTTCTCCTTCCTTATTTTTGTATGTTTGCTCCAAGATTAGGAGAGATTATTTATTTATTTTTTTGGTACCGAGGATTGAACTCAGGGGCACTCGACCACTGGGCCACATCCCCAGCCCTTTTTTGTATTTTATTAGAGACAGGGTCTCACTGAGTTGCTAAGTGCCTCGCCACGGCTGAGGCTGGCTTTGAACTCACGATCCTCCTACCTCAGCCTCCCAAGTGCTGGGATTACAGGCATGCGCCACCGAACCCGGCTTAGGAGAGATTATTTTTATGAATTCTTTTTTGTGATTCTTAACAGGTTTTATTTTATTCACTTCAGTGGTAAGTGGTTTGAGGTATATAGGTTGCTGATTATTATGTCTTTATTGTATATTTTACCTTTAAACAGTTTATAAGAAAACCCTTTTAACCTGTTTAGTCTGTGTCTTGAAACTGATTTTATCTGATTTTGGTATTGCTATTAATAACCAACTTTAGGTTGTTTTTGTTTGTTTGGTTTGGTTTTTGGATTGAACTCAGGGCCTCACATGTGTGTCAAGTACTCTACCACTGAGTTATATCCCAAGCCCTTTTTAAAATTTTATTTTGAGACAGGTCTTTCTAAGTTGCCCAGACTGGCCTCAAAGTTTCGATCCTCTATGCTCAGCCTCCTGAGTAGCTGAGATTATAAGCCTGTGCCACCTTACCCAGCTTAAATGTTTTTTTTTTTTTGTTGTTGTTGTTGTTGTATTTTTCTGGTTTACACTTGTTCATTCCTTTATTTATGTATGTATTTATCTTTGTGGTGCTGGGGATTGAACCCAGGGCCTACTAGGTCAACCACTGTACTGTTGAGCTGCACCCTAGCCCTCCTTTATTGTTAAGGTTTGTTATTAGTTGCTTATAAGTTGGAGAATTCTTTATTCTTGAGAGTAACAGTATCTCCTGAGGACCCATCTTGGTGCCATTCTGGGCTTGGGTTGTGCTTTGAGTCTGAATCCCACCCAGCTGTCAGTCTGTTGGGAGGACCAAGTGGAGGCCTGCTCCTTGGGATGCAGCAGAGCTGGGCGCTGGCTGCCTTCCTGCTCTTCAGTCAGTAGGCAGCACAGGTTGGGGTGGAGGGCCTATCGAGTGGCTGGTTTGGATCTGGTGTGTTCTGTTCTGACTTACATCTGCAAAGGGTAGACAAGGGAGCAGTCACACCTAACAGAGACCGATGAGGTGGGAGGAGGAGGTGGCCTGCTGATTGGCATATGTGGTGTGTCTGTGGAGTCAGGACGGCTGGTCTGCCCACAGTGAACAGGGCAACAGCCACACCCAAGGAGAGGTCTCGCCCACTCTGTGTTTGTTTCCTGTCTGTTACTCCACTGGTCACTCCCCAGGGGCAAGCATTTAGTCTCTTGGGTCATGTTATCTGAAAGCTGTGGTATAATTGTCATGTCATCCTGGACAAATTCTACTCCCTGTCTCTGTGGCTTCCTTCTCAGTTACAGAAGGTAATGGGGTGACCTGTTAGGGTCAGCAGCCATGGACGTGGACCTGGGCCTGGGTTGTCCCTGCAAGCCCTGGTGATGGTCTAGGATCTGCTTCTTTAATCTGAGCTGTCTTCAGCTCAGGGCCTTCTTTGAAATGCCTCTTCTCATACACTAGAGATTTTGGATAGTGCCCTGAGCTCATAATTCCCACTTCCATGCTTCTCTCCCCGTTTACTTCCTGTAACCCACCTGTTCTGGGGCTTACTAGTTGTGTGCATTTTGTAACTTGACCCCTTCCCCCACTTGAGCCTCCTCTCCATTAAGACTCCCTGTTCCTCAGCTGTGCTGTCCTTGGCTGGAGGCTCTAAGTTTCCCTCAGTGAGACTTGCCCTGGCTCCTGCACGTCTGACCAGGGGCTGTCTGGTGGGCGCCAGGACCCCTGTGGAAAATTCTCAGGTGCAGAAGAAAAGGGTGGAAACCTGGTGGTTTATGCAAGTGAACCCCCCCGCCCAGAGAGGCTGAGGAGTGGAATGGGGCCTATGCTGGGTGGCCCACTGTGGGCTGCTGAGCCCCCTTTCTGTGGAAACAGGAGACGTCTCCTCCACAGTGGCTGGCTGCCTGGAGGTGCTTTGATTAAACCCCATTAGCTTGTCCACCTTCAACCTGAGGCCCCAGTGGAACCAACTTCAGCACCTGTGGGGCTCTAGAGTCCTCTGTTGGCTCAAGGCCTTGGGCCTTGGTTGGAGGGATTTCAGGAGGAATTTTCTAGCTTGTAAACTGGTAGCCTCTAGGCTCAACCCTATGCATAGGTAGCTTTGGCTTGGCCCATGCCAAACTAAATGGGTTTTTTGTTGTTGTTCGTTTGTTTGTTTTGATTAATTTGAGCTAATGATTAAAAATAGATTTTTCTGACCTTTTTCTAGAAAATCAGTAAGTAATCTTAAGTTGGAATTCCGCAGAGCAGTGACCTGGTGGTAGCTGAGTCGCCTTTGGGTGCATGCCACAGGCCTCACCTCTCCCTGTCACCTCCCCCAGTACTGGGCCTGGCCCTTTCATCAATCTCAGGCTGCTGGCTCTTTCCTAGTTGAGAAAGATTTCTCATACCAGTGTCTCTAGCAAAGGAAGGCAAAGAAAGAGAGTCAAAAAGGTCATACATTTCAAGAAAAATGGAAGAGCTATGGAAAAAAAAGACTTTTTTCATGTTTTGTGTGTAAATGCCAAATCAGCTTCCCTCCCGCCAGGGGCCTCCAGGCCTCTGAGCTATGTGGCCCCATCGCCCATCTCAGAGGGAGCTCTGTCCTGTTTGTTCCAGCCATCTGAAAGCGCTGCGGCACGTCCTGGGAGCGCCTGGTGAGGAATTGCCCTGTAGGAAGGGTCATTTTGGTTTGGCTCCCAGAGCAAGCAGACAGCTGTGATTATGCTGTGAGGTTTGGTGCCAGGCTGGTTTTTAGCAAATTCTCATCCAGACCTTTTACATGCTGGTGCAAAAAGACGTTCCCTGTGGGAGCAATTATTCTGGGCCTTGAGTTTTTTTCCCTCCTAGCTCTGAGTTCTGTGGATGTCATGAAGGGTTTAACCTAGGAACTTTGAAAGGCGTTTCCAGATCTGCCAGCAGGCACGTCTGCTTTTGAAACCTGGAGGTAATTTATGATAGAACCACAGAGGGGGTTCCTGTGGCTTAGAGGCCCCAATAATAGGCCCCATGTCCTGGGGCTGTGAGGTCACCCAGGCCAGGCCCGCTTCTACCCTCCCTGCCTGCAGCTCAGGCTGTGTTTGCTCCTCTCAGTCTGTGGCATGGAGGATGGAAGGTGTGAGCCCCTGAGCTTCCTCCAGCAGCTATGCCAGGCCATGCCACAGTCCTGGCCACAGCCTCTGCCTCCCACGGCTGCCCCAAAGCCCGTCGGGAGGCTGGGCTGATTTCTACCTGCTCAGCTGGGCTCTCACACTCTCAGGGGAGGCGGGGTCCTCACATCACTGCCACACTAGAGGGTCTGAAGAGAGTCTGGACACCTAGGGAGCCAGCTGCTGATGGTTGTGGGTGATGTCCTGGTGCTGATGACAGACCTCAGGTCAGGGGCTTGCATAGCATGATCCTGCCCTAGCTGCAGTGACACCGTCTCTCTCAAGCATCCTGGGATCTAGCACCTGCCGGAACCTGGCAGGGGGGCCATAGGAAATGGGTCTGGGGTCATGTTACTGCTGCTCACAGACCCAGCCAGCTGCTTTTGTGCAAATTCCACCCTTTAGTTAGACAAATCTGTTCTACAGAGGCAGGGCGCTAAGTGCCCACGCCTTTGTGTCCCTTGCTGATCCTGCATTTGTGCAACTGTGTTTCCCTGGGGCTGCCTTCTGTGAGCACACACACACACACACACACACACACACACACACACACACACCACTTAGCACCAGCTCAGTAGATACATCTGTGACAGCACTCTGGGGCTCCTTTGTTGGAGAGTGGCAATTTCTGGCCTTCTGTGTGTCTGGCCCTGGGGATAGGGCTTTTCCCACATCATGGTCTTCAGAAGCAGCACTGTGGCCTGCTCATTTGGCTCTCTGAGCATGCCAGCTAGAGCAGCTAGACACAGGTACACTGTGCTCCCAGCCTGAGGTGACGGATGATTGTTTGGCAGATCCTGTCCCCATACAACAGGTGTCTGAGTGGCTGCTTGGGTCAGAACCTGGCTGGGCTTTGTGTCACTCTTCTACTCTCTTAGTGTTCATCCAAGCAAGAGAAGTCAGGGGGTGGGGATAGGGTTCTTTGGAAAAGTGGTACCAGCTGCAAGGCTAGGGAGGAGGTTATTCCTGAACAGTGTGCAAACAGGACACCTCCTGCCTTCCACCAGCTACGGTAACACTGTGTAAGAGGTAGCAGGGGCTTGGCCATGGCATTGGCACCTGGTTTTGGCTGGATCCAGATAAGCATTACCATCTCATAGGTGAACAGACCCCAGATGGAGTGTCCAGGTGCCAGGGTGAGTCAGGCCAGCAGCCGGCGTGGCCTGTCCTGCGTGAGAGGGTGGTCAGTGCCTCTCTCTCCAACTTTGGCTCATTAAGCAGAATCGGCTTTGCAGTCCATATATTTTCAACATGAGTCAGAGCCTTTGAATCATTTATCTTGGCAGCTCTTCTTAGAGCTGGAGAAAGGTGGAAATTCATCTAGGTGCTGAGAAAGGAGCCTGGAAGAAAAAAGTGTCGGGTGGCTGCCGCGATGGGTGGCGTGCCTGGAGACAGTGCTGGTGGCTCTGCGATCAAACAGCTGAGAAATGGTTTCCCAGGAAGAACTCAGGGAATTCTAAGTAGGTAATGAGTAGTGACTTTCTTTTGATTTACTGCAGGACTTGGCAATCAATCTATAATGCTTTGAAGAGGAAAGAAATGAATCTCTAACAGGCACGGTATCTGGATGGTTTGGACGGCAGCTCTTCTTGGGAGGGGGGCGCAAAACCCCAGCCAGGGGCAAGCAGGTCGCGGGGCTGCTTCTCTCCTCTTCCACAACAACACAGGCCCCTCCTCCACGCTGTGGCTAGGGCTGGCCCACAGGAAAGCATCCTCATGTCTTCTCACCAGCCCCTCCAAGGTCTTGGCTTTGACTCTTGGGAGACTCTAGTTCAGAGTTCAGGTCCCAGATGATGCAAGTCCCAGTGGTTTGTGGCCATAGCCTCCCTGATAGACCTGGAGACCTTTCTGTCATCCCTTAGGCCTTGAGTTTCTGTTATTAGTCTGTTTGTGCTGCCATAACAAAATAACACAGACTGGGGGGTTTCAACAGAAATTTATCACTCATGGTTCTGGATTCTTGAGAATCCAAGATCAAGGTGTTGGCAGGGCTGGTTTCTTCTGAGGCCTCTCCCTCTGGCTTGCAGATGGCCACCTTCTCACCTTTGCCTCACGTGGCCTTACCTCTGCGTGCACATCCCTGGTGTCTCTGTATGATCAGTTTCCTCTTGTGAGACATCAGTCAGATTGGATTAGGGCCCACCCTGGTGTCCTCAGTTTGGTTTATGTACCTCTTTAAAGCCTGTCTTCAAATGCAGTCATGTTCTGAGGTCCTGGCAGCTGGGGCTTTCCTGTATGGACTTGAGGGGGACACAGTTCAGCCCGTAACAATGCTTCTGCTCTCTGGAGAAGCGCAGCGTGGCCCCAGTCTGCTGGTTCACACACACTGACTCACCGCCCAATGTTCCAGCAGGCTGGGCTGGCCTGGCCTCCAGGCTGGACAGACAGAGAAGGGAAGACAGACACTTTGGGGAATTGCACATAGTGATAAATCATTATCCAGGAAAATAAGGTGACCCTCAAGCTGAGGCCAAGAGTGTCAAGGAGCCAGCCCAGGTTCTGTCATATGTTAAGAAGGCATGTGGTAAAGTGGGTGGGGTCCAGTGGGTAGGAGAGGAGTGGGCGGCAGGGCCTGGTTGCAGTGAGACTCCCCTCAGGCTACTGTGAACTGGGACATGACCTGACCAGCTAAGGCTGTGGCTTTGGGGGGTGAGTCAGTGGAGGTGATGGAGGCGGACCCTGTGCCTGGGCAAGGCTGGAGGGCATGGGTGTGTGGAGAGGGAGGCTGGAGCAGAACCAAGGGGACTCATGGATAGAGTGGATGTTGGGCTGAGGGAAGAGGAATTGTCCTATGGTGGCTCCCAGCCGTCAAGTGGCATTGGCCCTGTAGACTGAATCAGGCCTTGCCTGGGGAATGTGGCCTGTCCCCCTCAGTGCTGTGCTTGGTCAGCTGATTCTTTGTCTGGCCTCCTGCCTCATGGTCTTTGTATTTCCTGCTTAAACCGCAGAGGCTCTGCCCTCAGGCTGTACTTCTATGAGGCTCATGAATTTGGAGGAGGAGCGATCCCCAGGGCCCTGGTGCTGCATTTTCAGTCAGGGCCTGGCTGTGTTTCTGTCTCTGCCTGGGGGGGGGGGGGGGGGGAAGGGGGAAGGGGGGAGGGGAGAGAGAGACAAGTCTTTTCACTCTGCCTGCCTTAGAGTGCTTCTCTCTCAGTCTACTCCTTTGTTTAACAAACATTTATTAAGCACCTATTGTATGTCAGACACTGTTCTGCACCCCAGGAATGCAGCAGTGAAAGAAATGCTGTATCCCCATGGAGCAAGGTTCTCAGGGTGGGAGCAGTGGGCAGCCCCAGAAGACATTGCCTGAGGCCTATGCCTGAGGCCTAGCCACACACACACAAGCCTCTGGTCTGGGCCTTTTGCATGTCTGCAGTTAAATGAGGGTATGATCCTTTTAATCTTCAAAGCAGCCCTCTTAGCCTAAGGACCACTATTAAGCTCCTTTTATGGGTGAGGAACAAAGAGACCGAACAATTTGTCCAAGATCACACTGTGGGCTAGTGGAGGGGCCAGGGTGTAAACCCTGGCTGGTGACCCCAGAGCCTGCGCTCCAGGCTGCCACGGTGACCTTTGCCTGATGCAAGGGGTGACCTTTGCCTGATGCAAGGGGACCTTCTTCTTTCAGCCTGGTAGGTATCATTGTACCAGGGCACCGGAAAGATAAAGTTGTCTTTTGGGTAGCTCTAGTTTAAAAGATATCTGCAATAAAGGACAAATATCCAATACAGTATGAATTACTATGACATACACCATAATGCCAGAATCAGGTCAGAATCTGGCCAGTTCTAGGTAAGGAAGAAGGAAGAAGGCTCCATGCATGAATAGACTGCCTGAGAAGGCGCAAGAGGCCGGACTCCCCAACCCATCACTGGGGTCAAGGTCAGACTTAGCCCGGAAGCCAGGGAGCCCTTGCTCCAGCCCCTATCCTTGTTCTCTCTGTGGCCCTTCAGGACAGCAGGTCCAGAGCAAAGGGCTGGGCTGTACAGGGATGGGGGAGGGGCCAGAAGGGTGGTAAATGGGTAAAGGTCATGGGCAGGGATGCTGGGTGTCCCTGGAGGCCTGTCATGGCAGGTTCCAGACTATAGACAGGGCAAGGCCTGGCACCCAGTAGGCATTCTGTAAATGCTCTGGAGTGAAGGGAAGGAACAAGACCAGGCCACCATTGGAGGTGGGAATGGGGACCTAACAGTTCCATGCCCATTCAGAGCAAGGTGGCAGTCACTCCAGAACTGTATTCTTCCAGAGGCCCAGCTTCCTGGGGATGTGGTCACCGACAGCCCCAAGGTTATCGAGGAATCAGGTCCCTGCCACTGGGCTGACAGATAAAAGGACACGTGTTGTTGGTGTTGCAATGAGGCGACAGGGGGCAATTGTTGCCAGGTGGTCTTGAGGCCAGGCAAAGGCCTATCTCACTAGAGGGATGTTAAATGCCAAGGCATTTTTCTGAAGATGCCATCTCAAGAGGTCTTGGGGAGCCAGGGCTGGTCGCTTTGGCTTGATGGAAAGAGCAAAAACCAGACTCATTGTCCCTTCAAGACCAGGAGTGCCCAGTGTCATATCCAGACACCAAACATTTGGCCAAAACTGTCTGGGAATTACAGCTAACCAGGGCTGTCCATTTCACAGAGCTCCAATCTAACCATCCTGTGGGTTTGCCTGGATTACAGCAAAAACCTCTTGACTCTCTGCCTGCTGGGGGCCAAACAGGCTAATGGGTGCCCACCATCCACTGCCCATGGCAAACAGGTCACTCATGGTCCATTTTGGACCAATACGTCTCGTTTTCAGCTTGCCCACACTGGTCTGTTTTGTTGTAAACCCTTACTGAGTTATGACAGGTGCCAGTCCCTCTTCTAGGAACTGGGAGACAAAACCAAGGAACAGCTGCTTGTGAAGCTCTAGAGGGGAAACAAACCAAATAAATAAGTGAAAATAAGCAATATATTAGGAGGTGGCAAACACAGTGGGGGGGGGAGGTCATAAGGGGACTTACTGGATCCCCTTATGATTTGGGCCAATTTGTGTGTTGTCAAAGGCCTTGTGTAGAGAACTCAAGTGAGACTCTTAGTTGGTGAGGGGTCCTAGGTTGTTGGAGAAGAGGAACAGCAAGGAGGCCCTAGTGGCAAGAGGACAGGGCAGGGGTGGGACATGAGGTGCAGGGCAAGTAGAGGAGGGGCGTGGCCTGATGTCTAGTGGAGGAGCAGTGGACGCTGGCAATGCTGTGGCAGGGGCCCAATCTGGAGTGGCGAGAGGTGGGGGGGGCGGGGCCTGGGTGTCTGAAGGTGGAGCCAGCGGGATTGGTTATCAGACCTGGGAGGGCTGTGTGAGGAGAGTCAAGCATATCACCCGTATTTCCAACTTGAGTAGCTGGAGAGGAAGACTGGGGAGGTGACTTAGCTACTGGTCCTGAAATTGGGGCAGCAGAGGGGAGACCAGAAGAGCACGTGGGGAAAGGTTTATTTCTAGCCAGGGTCACCCATTCTGTGGCACATACCACCAAATGTCATTCAGAGGTATTAAAAATGGCCCATTGCTATGCTTTAGAAAAGCTAGTATAAAAATCAATATTTAAGAGCATTTTTTTGGAGTCCTGTCTTGTACAGTTTGGCATTTGCTCCAGGGAGTTTATGAGAGGTGTTATTCAAGGCTTGAGGGTGACAGCACCTTTGAGGTTATGAGCTGATTTGATCATGGGACAGGCTGATAGTCAATGGGCCCTTCTCAAGGTAGGGACAGCCTGGTCAGGACAGTGCTGGGCTCATAACCCACTTAAGGAACTGTGGTGGTCATCATCCACCTGGGAAGACTTCTTGGCTAAAAGCCCCTCCTGAGGCATTGCCAGGCAGCCCTCACAGAAATGCCAGGGAGGCTTGGTGGGCACCTCAAGCAGCCCACACAGGAGACCAGGCCACCTACAGAATGGGGAGAAAGCCATTCTTCTACTCCCTGTGCTTGGGGGTATTTAGAGGGTCCTTGCTTCCCAGGGTCCTGCCAAAAGTAATGGCCACCAATAGCTGGGGCCCCTTGGCTTAGGTGCCCAGCCCAGAGGAGCTCTTAGGTATTCTAGGATTTGTATGGGGGTTGGGAGGCATGGTTGCCATGCACCCTAAGGGCTGTGGGTGCTGGTGAGATCCACTCAGGCCATGGGAGCCCTGGACGGCCACATCATACTGTCCCTCCTTGGGGAGGCACCTGGTGTAAACAGCCTGTGCCAAGCCTTCAGCACTCCAGGTCCTGTCCAGGTCCTGCCAGGGAGTAAAACCACACTTGGACCAGCCTCTCCAAGTGCAGATCCCTCTCTCAGTCAAAAGCATTCCACTTGCTCCTGATGTTTCTGTGCAGCCATGGAGACCGATCACTCCTCAGCCCCACAGGTGCCATGAGATGTTCCTGAGGTGTCACAGTTCTGTTCCAAGGAGGGCCACCAACGTGGGAAGGCATTTTAGGACAGCTACCCCTGCTAGGGCTACTCGATTGGCCACAGGTAGAACCCTGCTGTCCCCACCTTCATCACCCAGGAGCTGCTCTAATCCTGGGCCTGTCTGGCTGGACAGTGCAAGAACTGGACGTCAGGAAAACCTGGGACATAGCAGCCCTTGGCACTGAGGGCAAGGGAAGCCTTTTGATCTGCCTCTTCCCTTGATGTTATACAAGCTCTATTTTTTGCAACCATTTGTGGGGTCCAGGACAGGAAGCAGCCTCTGTTGGTCTGGGCTGGGCAGGATTGCTGAATGGACATTGTGGGTCCTGAGAGGGTTGGGGTACAGCAGTTCTTCAGGGCTCAGAAAGCAGGTGTGTGTCTTCACTCAGTGCTCAGCACTGTGAGCCTGTCCCTGCCCGGTTCCTGGATGTTCCCCCACCTCAAGGGTTGATGTCATCCTTGGGGATTGGAGTCTGGCAGCAGGTCAGACAGCAGGACTGAGAGGGTTATTACCAGCTATTCAGTGAATCACCCATTGCTTTAGTTCACTGTGTCTCTTGAGTCAGTTCTCCACACTAGTATTTTTTTTTTTTTTTTTTTTTTTTAGTCCCTTTCCTTGGCTCTGCTGTGATTTGGCTGTTATTGGGGACTACTTGGGTATCAGACCCCATGTGTTACCAGGAATTTGGAACCCTGCCTCCTCCATCAGTGAGATCACATGACCAGAATACGAGCAAACAGACCCCAGACCACAGGTCCAATGCGTTTTTGAAAATCACTGTCTGAGTCATTTCTGACACCGCCACCTGCCTGAGGATTCTCCCCCGAGGTCACTGCCTGCTTACCTGTAGTGGGCAATTTGGTCGGATTTATTCTGATGGGCTCCTTACACTTAGCTGTTGAGAAAGATATTTGTCATTTTGCTATAAAACATCAAACACATTATGACCTGAACGATTATGACAGCAAAGGCTTCAACTACAGTCTAAAATTTTAGCATTATTTATGATGCTTAGAGGTCTGGTGCCTACAGTGCTCCTTAATCCTGTCTAAATCCGGAGCACTGTCTCCCGGGCCTGGCCCTGTGTCTCCCAGGGCTGCTAATAACAGCTCCTCCAGGCGCCCTATTTGTGAATGGAAAATCCATCTGAGGCTTTTGCATCTCACGTGGCTGTTAAAAATTGACGTTTCTTTATTGATGTAACTGGTTTCTGCCAAATACTTGGGGACAAATAAAAGTGCCTGGACTCAGAGACAAGCAGAGAACCATTTGTTCATGGACTTGCCGGCCAATTGATATTGGCAGTGAAACAAGCTATCGTTTAAAAGAATCTTGGAAGGAAGAAGTTGACTGTTGTGAGACAGGATCAGAGTGCTATCCAAAACCGGGTGACACGTCCTTCCCAAGGTCAGAGCCCAGGTGGCCAGGAGGCGCATCTCTCCTCCAGACCCCCGGCTGCGTTCCGGGAGGGTGCTGGCTTTGCTCCACTGCTGCTTCCCTCGTGTGCCTCTTCTTTTGGCCTCTGGATCTCGCACATGCTCTTCTCTGCTGAAGATGCCGGAGTCTTCCCACAAGCCCCATCCTGTGGCCATGTCCCCCAGCACATGGCTTCAGCCTTGGCACACTCCACATTCTCAGTCACTCAGGGAGGGACTGCCACTGCACAGTCTGGGGACCTGGTCTGCCCTGCTTATCCTGCCATCACAGCACTGAGCGCTGACACACAGTAGGTGTGCAATAGTGTTGCCCATGGACCTGACGGACATGCCGCAAGGGACCCCAGAGTGCCCGCAGAGTGGGGCGCGTGGTTGTTCCAACAGATTCCTTTCCAGGCCCTCCTGGGACGTAGGGGCGGGATGCATGGGTGCCCCCACCCCCGCTGCACCCCAGGAGCACTGGCCGGGTTCTGGCTGTCGCTGTGGAGTGATTGCTGGAGAGGAGCAACAAGTGTGGGAACAGTGGCAGCGACATTGATTTTCCCATAAAGGTGCGATTTGTAGTGAGAGACTCTTCCTGGCAGTCCCTCTCCCATCCTCTCTGATGAGCCCTGTGGCCCCACAGGAGGAGAGTGGGGAGAGCCTCTCGGGCCACTCCTGCCTGGTGGGCACTTGGCTTATGGCCCAGGGCCACAGTGAGACAGGTGTGTCTTCAGCCTTGGCAGGTCTGCGCCCATGGCCAGGCAGGAGCACCCTGTCCTGGGCTGTTGAGAGACTGAGCAAATGAGGTGCTTGGGCCTGTCAGGAAGGCGACCCTGAGCCCCTTCCCCCAGCCTCTCCCCATCTCCCTCATTCTTCTCCCTCCTCCCTCCTGCTCCCTCCTCCCTCTTTCCCCTCTTCTCCCTTTCTCCTTTCCCTGCCTCCTCCCTTTCCTCCAGCCCCCTGTTTTCTCCTCCCCATTTTCCTCTCCTCCTCCTCCTCTTTCTCTTCACATCCTTCTTTTCTCTCCTTGTCCTTGTTCCACTCAGCCAAAGTAGCACCCCAAAGCGAAGGTGGGGGGCTGCTGTGGTTTAGATATAGTTTGTTCCCCCCAAACTCATGTTGAGGCTTGGTCCCCAGAGGGACCAAGTGAGGGCAGTATTGAGAGGTGTTGGGGCCTTTAAGAGGGATTAACGCTTTTCTCCAGGGAGTGGGTTCTTGTTCTCATGAGACAGGATTGATTATTTCTAGAGGGGCTGTTATCAAGCTCACCTGGTGCTTCCCCTCACCCACTGCTGCACACACCCACTTGCTACACTCTTACATGCTCCTGCCACGATGCCACCCACCATGTTATGACGCAACCTGAGGCCATCACCAGATGCAGCTGCCATACTTTTAGACTTCCAGAACTGTGAGCTAAATAAGCCTCTTTATAAATTTTCTGGTCTCAGGTGTTTTGCTATAGCAACACAGAACAGACTAAGAGAAGGGCAGAGAAGTCAGAGGTAGCCTTGGGCTGGTTTAAGCTCTGGCCCATCCTCACCTCCCTGAGCCCACACCTGCCTTTCGTCCCCCTTACTGCTTCCTGTAGGCAGCCTTCCTCCTCCAAGCCCTCTCCATCTTCCTGCAGCATTTGCAGAGTGAGTGTTCAGTGCTGGGTCCCAGGAAGTGGAGGATCTGCTGAGAGGAACACCCAGCCAACCAGCCTTAGACTGACATAAGCATCCTGTGCCACACAGGACCAGGACCCAGCCAGGAGCACCATGGGAATGTGGTTGGGGATACACTGGGTGTGAGGGGCCTGGGCAGCTCTCTGCCTGCATCCCTTGGAGATTCTGACCCTTGGAGATTCTGCTGTTGTGAGTGAGAACTGAGGGTCATACAGATAGCTGAATTCACACAGCCTGATGTGACAGCAGCCACAGTAGCATTGCCATTCTCATTGCATAAGTGGGGCAACCCAGACCAGAGAAGCACGCTGCAGGATCCAGGGTAAGCTGTGCTCAGAACCGAGCAAGGGAGTCAGTTCTGGGTGGCCCTCATACCCCAGCCAGGCCTGAGCCCATTGTTTTTCATTCTGTGCTCTGGCCAGGGTGAGGGCTTGTCCATAACTCTGCCCCCTCCCCTTGTCTAGAAACCCCCGCCCCGAGCGCCTGACCACCTGTCCTTTCTGAGGGGCCCTGGTGGAAGTGACAAGGGAGGCAACCTGCTATGTCACTCACCCTGGGGCCTCTGCTTGGCTTCTAGATTCTGTTTTCCATCACGCTAATTACATTTATTATTCATAAACTGCTAAAACCGGCTTCTTGGGCCTCAGTGTTCCAAGCCCCCAGGCTGTCACAGCTGAGGCTCCTCTGTGTCGGGCTGGCCAAGGGTCCCCTGTGGTTTTGAGTCGGGATCAGACGCTGGCACAGCCAAGGGCCCTTGGAGTTTGGAAATGAAAACAAAGGATTCCCCAGTGTGGTGGCTTTCCGGCAGCCGGGGTGGCTGCTGCTTTTTCTCTTCTGCCTGGAAATGCCGGCTGGATGAGGGAGGGTCACTTCAGCCACCTCGCTTGGCCTCATCCTATTCCGCTGTATGCCTTTGATCTTCCTGAGTCCTTGGGCCTGGACCTGGGCCCTGGGGCTCCGTCACCATGGAGGCTGATGTCTACTTCCTTTCCTTCTCTCCAGACTGTCCTCAGATGTTTTTGACTGTCCAGTAGTTGAAGGTCCCCAGTACGCTGTCTTTTTCCTTGGCTCTCTAAGCAGGGAGAACCCAGGCCTGTGGAACCCAGCCATGCAAAGGCTGGACCTCGTGTGTGACTTGCTGGCCTTCCTGCTGTTCCACCTGGATCATTCCTGGCTTTGTTCCCAAGGTGCAGTGACCACTCAGCAGGCGCAACCTTTCCCAGCCACTTACGGACACCCCTTGCTGGCATCCATCCTCAACCCCCATCTGTGGTCAAGTTCCATTTCTAGGAAGTCCCCATTTGTAGGAAAATCTGCAATTTTCTCACCCCTGAGGCCAAGGGAAGGCCAAATGCACAGTCATCCCATTTCTGTAGGAGGCATATGGTGGACAGCCCCCTGAGGAGCAGCTCTGACACCTTACACTTAGGCTCTGGCCTCCAGGTTCATACAGTGATGGGCTGGAAGGTTTCTTCCCCGTCATGAAAAAGGCAAGCAGAGAACAAAGATGCAGTAACGATTCCTGGAAAATGACAGTAGCATCAAACAAAGCCAAGCATCCCCTATCTGATGCCCCAGCAGTTCCACGAAGCATGGAGCAGATGAGCATGCTCTGTCTGTGGTTCAGGAGGGGTCAGAACCTGGGGGAGACCCAGGCCCATGGACAGTGGGCAGAGAGATCACGGTACGTTCATACCATGAGGACCACCAGGCAGTTCGATTGAGCAGATTGTCGTGACACACAAGGACATGGATGGTCGAGTCTCACGACAATAATGAACCAAGAAAGCTGTAAGAATTTACACATTTTAAGAATGTGTTATCCTATTTATATATGAAGTTTTCAAACAAGCAAAAACCCTGGTAAATGAGGAGTAGGGAGAGTGGGCAGCGATGGAGCCCACTAGGAGACTAGAAATCTTCTGGGTCTTGATCTGGGAGTATGTTGGTGAACACCTGAGGTGTGTGCACTTTATGGATAAATGTTATATACCTCAAGAAATAGATTCAGGGCCGGCATTGTGGCTCAGTGATAGAGCGCTCATCTAGCATGTGTGAGGCACTGGGTTCGATCCTCAGCACCACATAAAAAAATAAACTACAACTAAAAAAAAAAAAAAAAGAAATAGATTCAAAGAAAAGCTTCAAAGAAGAGCTACTACACTGAAAGTCTAGGCAGGAAGACCACAGCATCTCTTATCCTGAGTGGTCCTCATAACTTCCAAATTTACAGGCTGACACCGTGAAATGACCATTTGTGCGCTTTCTGAATTGCTCCGTTGCTGATGACAGAAAGAAAATGTAAAGTTAAATGCGATTTAGGGAAGTACTGCCTGGACTGTCTGTTAAGGCCAAGGCCTGAATATTGAGTCTATTAGAAGCAATTATAAAAGGGACAGTGCTTCTTAATGTTTCTCATTTGACAAGAAGGTTTTTAAATATGGGGCATTAGTTAATAAAAAATCCCCAGAAGCCCATTGTAATATATTACCTAATTCCTAACAGTTCAGAGCCACTGGAATAGGTAAAAAGGGGATGTAAAATTAATATATAGTTATTATTAAAATTGCCTTATAAATTAGTTAAGGCCCCTGGAGGCACAGAGTAGGCATCATTATTCTAAGAGCGTCTCAAGGGCTTTGCTGTGCCCTGTGTGTTTGTGGAGTGGGAATGCCCCCTTCTCAGGGTGGGCCGAGCTCGGCTCTGTGGTTTGGGGATGAAACACCTGCTCACACTGCAAGAGACAGAGCCAGCAGAGCGGGCAGGCTCCAGACATTCTGTAAAGAAACCTCTTCCTAGGTTATTGAAGTTTCTGGGGAGGCTGGTGCTTTGAGGCCTTACTGGACATATTCTATGCTGGAGGCAAGAAAAACTGGGATAGACAGCCCTGTCCACGTGGGTTGGGAGCCACATGAAAACATTTGTGCAGCTCCTGGGGTTCAGGGGACCAGCCAGCTTGTCCCAGGCCTGGCGGGGTAGAAACAATTGCTCTGAAGTGTTTTCACCCAAGAACATCCAACTGCAAGCAGGACAGGCGGGCATGCGGGCATGTTACTGTGGGCCAGCCACGTCTGCAGGCTGCTTGAGCTGAGGGTGCTTCTGAGCAATATGAGTATGTGACTCAGGCCATGTCACAGCCATCATCTCCAGGCTGTACGTGCTGGGAGCCCAGGAGCCCAAGCTTCCCACCTTTGCTATGCAACTGTGCATTTAATTGGGAGATTTAGAAGCTGTGACTAGAAATCCATTCAGATCTGAGCCTAGCTGTCTGCTGAGTCTTAGTTTCCTGTCCGAGGAGGATTTGGCCAATGTGATATTTTACCCATTCTAGGTAATTTGCCTGCATCTGTTCATGGTGGCAGGCTAGTGTCCTGGGAAAGGCACAGTCCTCCCAGAAATAGAAGCTTCCTGCTGCCCCCCAGGGAGATAGTTATCTGGGGTCTTCCTGGTGGCAGCACCAGAGGCCCATTTGCCCTTTCATTTGGCCCTGCAGAGCTTTAGTTCTACTCCATCCAGTCTGCGGCTCCCTCCACTGCAGTGTAAGCTGGAGCTGCCGCTGCTGCTTCCCTGGGAGTGGGGAGCTCATTTGGCTCAGGCGAGTGGCCTTCAAGGTATAGCATGAGCACAGAGAGCAGCCAGAGGAAGCAGGTGAGGCTGTTTTCCAATCAGTCTCTCACCTCTCCAGCTCACACTGTGATAGGGATACCTGCTTGTGCAGACAGAAGTTTTGCCAAAGAATCTGATTCCAGAGGAAGAAGTCAAGTGGGCTTTTGAAGCAGAGCTGAGCAGAAATTTGTGTGACTTGGATTCTTCAAAGCGCATACCAAAGAGTCTTGCCTATAGCCTGGCATGTGATACACGCTTGTGATCCTGGCAACTCAGGAGGCTGAGGCAGAAGGATCACAAGCTCGAGGCCAGCCTCAGCAACTTAGTAAGGCCGTGAGCAACTTAGTGAGTCTCTGTCTCAAAATAAAAAACAAAAAGGGCTAGTGGTGTGGCTCAGTGGTAAAGCACTTCTGAGTTCTATCCCCAGTATACCCCTGCCACCACCAAATCTTGCCTACAGAGTTCATTTCTGTGCCTACTGGTGTAATATAGAGAGAAGGACCAGGAACTCTAGGTAGAGGAAGGGCTGGGGCCTCACTCTCTTCCAAGAGTATGTCTTTCCCTGAGAAGATTTCTTCTTGGCCTCATTCATTAAGGAGCATCTATGACCCCTAAGCTGGTGACAACCCCTTTGGGTTTAATCTTTCATTTCTGATCCTGAGGCCAGGAAGCAGAAGAATGGTGTCACTTAGAGTCTGAACACCTGTCTCCAGGCAGAAGCACTACCAGGTGGGTGTAAAGAGGGGCTGGAAGGAGAGTCTCTGAGGGTTGTATCCTTCCTGGGAAGGATCTGTGCCCTGGTGGCAAAACACAGGAGTGCAAGGCAGATGATTTAAGAACACATCAAGAGCAGCGATTTCAAATGCCTTGTCTTGGGCAGAACAAGGAGGGGGGAAAGTGCTGCCCTGTTTTACATTCCCTCTCTTGGGGATATTCCCTGCATGACTCCCAGGACTACACCCCAGTTCTGGCCTCTAGGAGGACCCAAGGCATTCATACTTTGGTTGATCTCAACCCCTCATCCCTACCCCAGGGGTTTCTTGATCTGGAGTTAGGAAGAATTGAGTTTGGGTGGTTGTTGGGGTTTTTTGGGTTTTTTTGTTTTTCTTTTCGTCTGTGGTATTCAGGATGGAACCCAGGGGTGCTCGACCACTGAGCTACATCCCTATCCCTTCTTATTTTATTTTGAGACAGGGTCTCACTAAGTTGCCCAGGCTAGTTTCCAGCTTGCGATCCTCCTGCCTCAGCCTCCCAAGTCACTGGGATTACAGGCGTGCACCACCACACCCGGCTTGGTTTGGTTATTTTTTTAATTTGTCCACAACAGAGGTGTAGAAAACACCTAATTGTGGTTCCCTCCAGCCAGGCTGCAGGTTTTTCAAGGCACTCCGGGTGGGCAGCAGATGGTGTGCGCTTGCGACCCCTTGTGGCAGCTTCACAGAGTGTCCTGGATCTCAGAGTGCTTAGGAGTGTGGGCTGTGTCCCCTGGCAGGGCACATCAGCTAGTGAGGCAAGTCTGGGTCCAGGGGAGCTCTTTGGTCTTTGACAGGTTGCTTTCATTTATTTCAAACAATGTTTTTGAAATGAAAATGGCTTTAATCTGATAACAAAGATGATACCTATGCCAGTAGGACTGTCAATACAGAATATTATAAACAAGATGTAGGGGGCAGGGTGGGGTGGGGGAGAAGTCAGTGGTGCAGAGGCTCACTCACCCCTGTTGCTTTAGCCAGTAGGCCCTGGATATCTCTGGGGCATAGACAGACAGACTGATGTGCTGAATCACACTGGGCGGGGTTTGTTCCTGCTTTGTGCTGTGGAAATCTCTTCCGTCAGTGAAGTGGGACACACTGTGGGGTTCCAACCATAATCCACCCCCCCCCCCCCAGTCCTTAACTGGACAGCCAAATGGTTCTTGGCTTCTCTGTATGACACTATGATGATCAGCCTTATCTGGCCATCCCTTAAGGGACATTTAACTTATCATCTCTTTGGGACAAATTCCTGCAAATGGAATTGCTGGAGAAAACGTTGACAAACAAGCCAGGCTGCCTTCCTTAACAAGTTGTTCTCCCTTCTCAACCGTGACTGGCATGGATGTGCTCCATACTTCCTGGGGACTTTCTCACTTAATCCTTGGAGGGGCACACAGCATCCTCGCCACCTTTGTAGGATAGGCCATGAGGGTCTCGCAGACCCCACAGCAGACAGATGGGCCTTGGAGGAACCAAGTGGTCTCTCTAGAAACCATGCTCTCAGCCATCATGCTGGACGTCCAGTGAGTGTTCATGTGTCCACGGGGCCTCAAGGTCAGCTGTGTTGTTTCTGGGATTATTCCAATCTGATAAGGGCGAAGTACCATCCCATCTTTATGGATGCTCCTGTGATTACTGGGAAGGTTAAACTTTTGTCAGCATTTCTTGGGCATTTGTCATTGTGGCTTGTCTGCTCTTTGCCCCCATTTGCTGTGGGGACATTTGTGCCTGACTTACTAATCTGCAAGAACTCTCTGTAGTAGGGCTCATGTTATTATTCTATATGTTGGAAATAGTTTTCCCAGTGTGATATACAGAAATTTTAAATATAAGTAGTCAAATTGGTTCTTTCCTATATAGTTTATATCTTTGCATAATTATCATTTCTGCCGTCTCAATACATTTCAACTGTTTACATGTTTTCCTCTGTCTATAATTTTATTTATGTTTTTGAAAAAACTTTCTACATAATTATGAAATACTTCAAACACTGGTACATATAGTACCATAACATATCCATGCATCTACATGTTTGTCTTTTCTTTATATTTACTTCTCCATCTAAAATGCATTTAAGATAAAAGTATAAGCAAGAATCCTGATTTTTCTGCTCCCCTAACCCTGCAGAATAACTGGTCAACCCAATGCCTTTGGAATAATGTCTTTGCCTCTGATTAAAAATTCTACTTTTTCCATATTCTAAATTTCCATGTGTATTTAGTCAGCATAAGGTAGGATTTGTCACTGTAACAACGAAAACCCAATTCTCAGTGGATTAGTACAAGGAAGGCTTATTTCTTGGAAATTTTGCAATTTGAGACTGGCATGTGGCACTACTGGGGAGCAGCGACTCAGGGCTGCTGCTGTTGCCTGACTGACCCCTCTGAGAAGGGAGAGAAACATGGAAAACTCATACCTACTCTTAAAAGCCAGGGCCTGGAAACAACACATGTCACTTCCTCTCATATTCCTTTTGGGGGGAAAGCAGTCACATATCCCAACCTAAAGCCAGGAGGCTGAAAAATGTGCCCAGAAAGCAGTAATGGAGTGGGGAGCTTATGGCCACATCTCCACTGGGGGCTGCTCCTGGACAGGTGGAGTTTAGGGGGGTGTATGCATATGAACTTTCTCTTTGAATTATTATTCAGGTCAGCTCTTCCTGCCATCAGTTACCCTTTCATCTGATACTTACTGAGGACCTACTGTGTGCCCATCACCATGTCCCTCCTTGAGTACCAGACAACTTGGGCCTGCTGCCAGGAGTTCTTTCAAGACTTATTGGGAAGGAGGCAGCACTGTTTTCAGCCACATGCCTGACTGAAAGCTCTGTGGGATAGAGTGAGGGCAGAGCTTATCTACGAAGAGCGTTAGGTGGTGATAGGAAGGAAAGGCTGCCTGAGAGGACCCAGGGAGGTTCCTGGGGTGGGTGGTCAGGCCAGGCGTGTGGAAGCTGGACGGGTAATGTGGGTCGTGATGATGGTGCCTTCCTCCTGGGTGGACAGTTGGGCCAGGAGAGGATCTGGTTAAAGCCATCAGATGGAGGAGGGAGGGGAGCAGTACGGAGCGGCACAGTAATCGTGGAAAAAGGAGACCTGATGGGTGCTGGCAGTGGCTGGGCTTGGGTGGGTGCTGGGGTACGTTCCAGAAAGGAGAGCTCAGGGTACCCTCGATGTGCACATGGATGCCTGGGTTCCCACCTGTGCCCAGCAGAGCTCATGAGAAAGCAGGCTTCCCTAAGTCGACTCCTTCTTCCTTGTCCTCTGACCCTCTTTGGCAGTCTGTGAAGTTTCTGAGTTTTGGTGGGGATGATGGCTTCTATGGGTCATCCTGGTGAGATGCGGCAGAGAGGATGCAGGCCAGGGTGGAGAGGTGCAGGACTCCTACCTCGTGGCCAGACAGGAGGGCATTCCCAGGCCTCATCACACAACTGCTCCTCCTGCCTTGGAGAGGGAGGCTTATGGGGCCCCAAGGGTGAGTCCCAGTGAGTGGACAAGGCGTAGGCCTCTGACAGGCACCCTCGTGGCCATGCAGGCCAGGAGATGGGATTTCTCATGTGGAAGAAATCCTGTAGTTGGTCTGCTGGCTTTGTGGTGAGCAGGGCTAATACCACAAAAAGAAAAGGGTATTTAACTTTGCATCAATAGGTAAAGAATAATAAAAATATAATTAAAAGCATGAATTCTTCTAATTATTGTCCTTGTATAATGTGCATTTAAAAACAAGACATCTGCAAAGCCTTCCTTTTGAATACATCCAGAAACAAGAGAGGGTAGCGTTTTAATTAAAAATGGATTATTTAAAAAACAGTTTAATCATCCTGTCATCAAAGGACTTAGATCTTATTAATTAGCTATTGATAAGTAGGTTTAAGTTACCCAAAATTTAAATTCATGGGGATTGTTGTTGGCATCCCCCTGAAGAGTACTTCTCAGACCCCCCACTCCCCACCCCCCCCACCCCCGTGTGTTTGGGATGTCAGCAGGAGAGAGATTCAGGGTACGTGGTCTGAAATCACTTCTTCCATGGACCCAGAATGGACATCCGCTGCAGTGGGGACAGATGGGGAACACTGGTAGCTGCCCATCTCTGTGCTTTGGAATGAGAAGGTCCTGAGACCCCAGAAGGCGGCGTCTGCTCCCTGAGCATGTCCTTCCTTCTGATTGGCCTCCTGACAGGTCATTGAGGGAGCAATGGGATATGCAAGCCAGGCAGACCCCTGGGCCCACCTGGCCCTGGCGAGAACCCCTTCTCTTCAGGGCTGATCTTTCTGTAGGGGCAACGTGAGCACAACCCCCATTTATCATCTTAAGTGGATAAAGACTTTCAAAGTGATAAATAGGATTCGTGTTGTTCCTTCAGCCAAGTGTGGCTAAACTAATGCTCAGAGTCGTGAACGGGGATGGGAAGGCTCATTAGAAGAGGGGCCCTTGACAGTTCACGCCTAACAGCTGACAAGCGCTTCGACATGCAGCCACGCAGGATAGAAAGGATCCTTCCCGCCAAGGACCCACAGGGGCTGGCCCTGCCAGAGCAGGTCTTGCCCTCCCTCCCCTGGGGGTTGGACTCTGTCCCAGGCTTTGTGGTTCCTGCCTGCTTAGGAGAACCTTCTCAAAGAGGAAACACCTAGGTACCTGGTGTCTCACCCTCCTGGCTAGGTGGCCATTGTTCTTGCTTCTTGCAGGTGGCCGTGGGTCCAGGCTGCCAGGAACACACCTCCTCCTGGGTCCCTCCTACCTGCAGATGGCCCACCTGCCTGCTGCTCACTGACCACTGGGTTGCTCCTTTCTCCCGGGTGACCAGCCCTTGTGCTCAGAGCCCTGTGCTTGCACCACCTCCGTGGTTTGTGTCTGCAGGCCTCACAGCAATAGCACCTGCCACTTCTCTCGCCCCCTCACTTCCTTCAGTGGAGGGCAGCTGGGAGGGAAGCGGGGGACAGGGACCCAGAAGACAGATCAAAGTGTGCTGGGGCCCAGAGCTGGGTCTCAGCATGTGGAGGGCACGACTGTGCTTCAGAAAGGCATTAATCTAAAATGGTTTTTTCCTGAGATAGTTATTTCTGCAATGACACATTTGTGAAATATTTTAAGATTGGAAAGCTGAGAAAGGAATTCGATATTTAGAAACAGCGTAGCACTGGAATCTTTTTAAACGAAACAAACAACCTAGAGGGACTCAAAAAGCAAAGCATTTTCTTTCCCTAAGAGGATGATTTGGGGCTTCTGTCCTGCCTGTTCTAGGTGGGATGTAGGGCCCCTGTCTCTTGCAGGTTCAGTATTTAGAGAACATCTGTTCAGCAAAATATCTCAGGTTTCTTTTGTTTGTTTGTGGTGCTGGAGATTGAACCCAGGTTTCATTTCTTCTACCTAAAGATAGCACATGGAGCCTTCCAAAGACCTCCCACACCTGGGTAGAGTGCAAAACGACCCGGCACAAATAGTGCTTTGTAACTGGGCCTTCATCTCGAAGCATCCAAGAGAGTCGGTGCCCTGACCAGGCTTCATCTAATGACCCAGCCTCAGGATAAGCTGTTAAATAAAGCTTGTGGAATCATTGCCAAGTGAGACTCCTGCCAGCATTCTGGGCCACAGGGACGTGCCTGTGCTAAGCCGCACTGTTAGCCAAGCAGAGTGTCCTCACAGGGGCTTGGTACCTTCCTATCCAAGGCCCCTAGCTGCCAGGTTTACAGGACCTGGCTTTGTTCCCTCACACCCCGCAGCACCTCAGGGACAAGGACCGAGGGGCCTATTTGCTCATTTTTCCATGGGGTCCTTGGGCTGAGCCAGGAAGCAGAGAGGCCCGGTCACAGGGAAGAACTTGGGTTCTGTTTGAGGTCTTCCTGCCAGCTGCTGAATGGGAACTTGGGAAGGTTCCAGACCAAAGTCCTCCCATCCAGAGCTAGAAACCAGGGTTTTCCTCCAGGAATCCTTAGAACAGATTTTTTTTTTTTTTTTTTTTAATCATCAGCCATTCATACAGTGCTTTCACGATTTCAGCCAAACCCACAGCCCACTTTGCTATTACCTGCTAACTGGTTCTCTTTAAATTGACTCCTTTCCCTCCTGCCTCCCCGCCCCCAACTTTAAATATGCTTCAAAAGAAAGCTTTTTATCCCTGCCATAGTGAAACTCTTCAGTATAATTTGCCAGTATAAATGGAAGGTAGCACTTTAAAATAAATAAAAAATAAGGTAGATCTGTTGATCCACATGATGGTCATCTCATGGCCTCTTATCATGCCTTGGGAAATACTGGCTCAAATAAAAAAGGCCCCTTCCTTCGTCCCTGACTCCCAGTCACTCACAGGAAGCTCCCCATGCTTCTCGTGGGGTAGTGGAGGGGGCACAGGCATCTCTTAGAAATAAAATGGCCTCTGCATTGGGTTAAACTAGGATTATATTCTTCCACCATGGAGAGCCTTTCTGCACCCTGGACATATGGT
Source organism: Tamias sibiricus (assembly GCA_025594165.1). Classification (NCBI taxonomy): domain Eukaryota; kingdom Metazoa; phylum Chordata; class Mammalia; order Rodentia; family Sciuridae; genus Tamias; species Tamias sibiricus. The sequence goes on along the minus strand of CM046672.1, from coordinate 44,235,548 downwards.
CTGAACCCCCCTGGTGATTCCTCTAGTGGCCTGGTCCAGCTTAAAAGGGGAGGATTGTGTTTCAGGCTGAGAAAGATGTTATTGCTGAAGTCAGCATGACTAATGCAAAGTGGGGTCAGATGTAAGCAGACTTTCACCCCAGAATCAGAGAACTCTCAGCAGATTTACTTGTGTTTGCATACCTCTTCCAGGACTTTCCAAAGCTGGGGCGCTCTCTCTCTCTCTTGCTCAGTCCCCAAACGGATCTGGATTCACAGGCCTAGAACTTCCCACTTGAGCCATGCGCTGTGGGCTGTTTTTTCTGTGTGTTGTCTCTTTCCCGGGAACCCTCCTGTGTACCTGCCCCAGATAAATACCCTGCCTCTCGTTTCTGAGATCAGCAAAGAAAGTACTAAAGAGGGTCAGAATGTGCCAGTGGCTTGAGAATAGAACTTGTCCTGAAATCCCCAGTGAGGGCAGGGGACAGTCCCTGCACATGCGCATACTGCAGGTGGAGCCCCTCACAGTCCCACATATAAAGAATAAATCTTTCAACAAGATGGCACTGCAGGCCAGCATACGGGCCACAGTGAGTAAAAGAAGATGGAATGGAGCTCTGCCTCTTGCCCTCCATTACAGTCAGTTCAAGGCTGATTGATAAAGTAAGTGTGAAAACAGTCCACAAAAGATGTCAGGGTTTATCTAATCATAGGGATGGGGAAGGGCTTCTTAAATATTATGCCAAAGGAAGAAGCCATAAAGAAAAAACTTGAACACATCTGACCAATAAAAATGTAAATCATCTGTCCAGAAATGCCATAAAGAAAATTAAAGAGCAAAGGGGAAAACTTGTTACACAGATGATAGTCAAAACCACTGCCCAGTATCCTTCAAATATAAATACCTTAAGGATCAATAAGAAAAAGATGAACATTCACATTTTTCAAAAAGGAACAAGCCATTCAGAAAGGAAGAAATATGAGGAATAAGCACATAAGCACATTCAAACTTGCCAGTCTGTCAATGAAACTTCGAAATACTTGGTATTTGCCTACAAGATTCCCAGTCCTGTGGGCAGACAGGCTCTGAGGTGCCCTGCTCAGGATCCTGAAAATCCTTATGAGTGTCCACGGGTTCATTTTGCAGAACATTCCCTGAGACAGAGAAATGCACATGTATTCAAAATTCCTTCTAGGAATTTTGTCTAAGAATAGTGAAAAGGCATATGGCCACGAGCGTCCCTCCTAACAGAGGTGGAAGTAACCTAGATATCTGACAGTGGGAAGCTGGCTAAGTAAATTATAGGCTGTGGCACTCCCAGCTGTACATTCAAAGTTAGTTATTCAATTACTCAATAAAAATACCCTGAAAACCTCCTGTATGCCAAGCTCTAATCTGGACTCTGGAGGATACTATAGTGAACAAAACAGATAAAACCCCAGCCGAATGTCAGGCAAGGAAGGATGGATACATAGATAGATGGATTGGTGGTAGGGTAGATAAATGGATAAGTGGATTGATAGATGATAGAGATGGATGGGTGGGTGGGTGGGTGGATGGATGGATGTGTGGGTCAAGGGAGAAACAAGATACTCTTTATCCAGAGACTCAGGACAGGCATTTCTGAGAAGGAGTCGTTGAAGAAGGAGAGAGAAAGCAAACCAGATTTCTGGGTGGATCCTCCAGGGGAGAGAATGGGACTCATCCAGGGGCCTGAGGCAAGAGCTTGCCTGGAAGGTCAGGCCTGGTGAGGAGGTGGACTATCACAAGACCAGAAGAGATGGAGAGTAAGAGCGAGGTAGGCTGCCCATGGAAAGCCAGGATGGGTGTGAGCAGGGTGGTCCTGGTTTCCTGCTTTAATTGTAGAAGGATCCCTTTGCAGAGCATGTTCTTTAGGGCACCGGGGCTGATGCTGGGAGGCCAGCCAGATCACTATCACCATTGACCAGGCAAGAGATGCCAGGGGGTCTGCTCCAGGGAGGGAGCAGTGGCAGCCAGGCAAAGTCATCCCATCCTAGATATTGTGATAGCATTAAAAATAAAAATAGTGTAGACAATTGTTTCCTGACAAGGCTCACATTCTTGCCTTAGCAATAACCTTCAGTGGACAGCCTGCCCTCATTCAGGACTGGGTGGAGCTATTGGTCCTTGCAAATCCATCACAGCTCAGCTTGGGCCCCATGCATTGGTATGAAGTGGAAGGAGGACAGTGAATCAATGAGTGACTACTTGGAAAATCTCATGAACTATCTCCACTGCAGCGGGACCCACACACAGTCCTATGACCTGGTGTTTCCTCTCCTTGCCATTTGCTCAATAGAGATGCATGCACACAAGCCCCAGAAGATCGGACAAGAACTTCCACAGCAGCATTATTATAATAGCTATCATGTGGAAACTGCCTGATGTTCGCTGATAGAATAAAATAAAACTACACTGGACTTTACTCACTCAGCAGACACAAGGGAATGACCAGCACCCACCACCTGCATGGGTCTCACACCCGGTGCTGAGCCGCAGAAGAGACCAGACACAAAAAGAACATATCTCCTGATCCCATTTACAGAAAGTTTCAAAATACACAAAACTAATCTATGGTATTAGAAGTCACCCATGGAGAAGAAGGACCAATGGGGACAGGCAGGGGGTACACAGGTGTGCTCAGTTTGTGCCAATTCATTGAACTGTGTCCTTACGATTTGGGTCCTTTCCTGAGCACATGTCATATTTAAGTAAAAAGGTAACTTTAAAAAAAGTTTACAGCTAATTACCTTTAAAAATCTGTGTTCATGTGTTTTTAAAAAATGCCTGGAACAAGCTGGGGCTGTGGCTCAGCGGCAGAGCACTCACATTGCACGTGCGCGGCCCGGGTTCAATCCTCAGCACCACGTAAACATAAATGCATTGCATTGTGTACAACTAAAGTAAATAAATAAATATTTTTTTAAAAAAATGCCTGGAAGGATATTCAAGAAAATATTTGATAGAGGTTATCACTGGGTGATAAGATTAAGGATAATTTTTTTTTTTTCATTTGTATTTCTTTTTTTTAATATTTATTTATTTACTTTAGCTGTACACAATGGGTTTATTTGTACGTGGTGCTGAGGATCGAACCCAGGCTGCGCACATGCCAGGTGAGCGCTCTACCACTGAGCCACAACCCCAGCCCCTTTCATGTGTATTTCTAAGAATTCTTGTGTAAGAATTTCTAAGATCTCTTCCATATACATATTTACATAACTTATTAGGAGTCTACCACGACCAGGGCTCTGACAACTAAGGAGATCAATTTTTTCCCCATAACTGATACCACGTAAGTCAGAAACTCAGCGTAATCAAGCATGTCAAGAATAAAGGGGAAGATTTGTTAATTGAATGTCATGTTATGTCCTCAGTTATGCTTAATACAAGATAGGCAATTTAGAATTCCCAATTATCCAATTAAAATGCTAATTATCTCGTACCTTGATAAGGCCTCTCTAGGAGAGGGCGAGCTGACGCTCTGTCGCTTCTCGTCTCCGTGTCTTTCACTGTGACTGCTGCGGTCTTTGCTGCTGCCCTTACCTCCAGTTGAGTCCCTCGGCCCAGCTGCTGCTTTCCAGCAGCCCACCCAGGGCCCTTGGCTGCGCTGGGCTGGGTGGAGCCATTTGTCCTTGCAGACCTGTTTCAGCTCAGCGTGGGCCCCCAGCACAGCTGTGGGTAGGTCAGGGCCCTGGAAGGTGTTTGCCACAGTTATCATCTACCACAGGACTTAACAGAGCACCCAGCCTTTCCCTGCTTCATCTCCTTCAGTCCTCGCAGTGAGGCCCAAGCCAGGTGCTATTTTAGTGCCCCCTTACAGAGAGAACCAAGACTTCAGAGGCGTCTGTGTAGAGACCATAAGCTTGGCAGTGAGAAACCCTGCTGTGTGTGATGGCTGAGGCCTATAATACCAGCTGCTTGGGAGGCTGAGGCAGGAGGATAATAAGTTTGAGGCCAGCCTGGACAACTGAGCAAGACCCTGTCTCAAGATAAAAGGAGCTGGGGATCTAGCTTAGTGGTAATACACTTGCCTAGCACTCCTATACCTAGAAAGACCCTGGGTTCAACCCCCAGTATTGCCCAAAAGAGAAAAATTTAAAACCCTGAATGGACTCTTAAGCTCAAACCCGGATTCAGTGGGCTCCCTGAGCATCATTTCTCTGTGCTGTGGTTTCCTCACCTGTGAAGTAGGACAAATGTTCCTTCCCCAAAGGATTGTGCCAAATGCTGCAGGTGGCTGTTTGGTCTTTCTCACTAGAGACCTGCCCCAGGTCCCAGCCTGAGTAGGCAGCAGAGCCTGGATTGAATCAGTCTCCAGGAGTCCCAAGTCCCAGCACCCTTGCTCCTCAACTGCAGTCCCTTAGATTGCAGGCACTGGTGGAGGTATCCAGCAGGAGCTGAGGAGTTGGGGTAAATGGCCTGGGCAGGTGGCAGGGAGGGCCCAAAGGAGTCTGTTTTCACCGGGTTGGTGGGCTCACATACTGAGACTAGGCTGGCCAGGCCTTTGGAAGGTGTTCTCTGGCCAAGTAGTCTCAACCCAGAGCCAAGACTGGTGTGGGGGTGGCTCTGGGAGGGAATGAGGAGGCTCAGGGAGCACTGGGCAACAAAGAGACCTGCAGAAGGCAGAGACATCACCGCAGCTGTTACAGATCATCGATGCCCTTGATACTTTGGTACCGGTTGTATTATGAAGCTGCCTGGCCCTCTGATACACTGGTTTTCTTAATAATGCACTACTGGTTTTAGTCCAATGTTTTAATAAGCCAGGCCCTTCCTGGTGATATACCGTGTGAATGCCACTTGCTCATTTAAATACATGCACAGCCTGGGCAGCGGCTCGTCCCTAACATTCTCTGTGTTTATTCTCACCTGGGGCTTGGGAAAGGGGAAGACAAAGGAAGTACCCTGGTTCACTTATCCCAGTGCCTGCCCTTCACAAGGCCCGCAAAGAATTCATTCTAACACAACTGGGACCTCTTGGGATAGTTAGGCAGATCTGTAGACCAGTGGCTGGACCCACCCAGCAACTACAAGGGTGGGTAGTGGCCCTGTTGCCAGGAGCCTTCTGATGACCCATTGTTCATCCCAGAAGAAAGAAGCCAAGCAGCTTCCACCCTGTCCCTGAGAGTTCAAGAATGATTTGGTATGTGCTTCCGGTCCCACATGAGAGAAGTTTCCTGCCGCCTGCTCCACTGATACATATGAGTTTGGCTCCGAGTCTCGCCCTGGGAAAGCAGGAAAGGCACCTGTTGGCCTTGAGATGATTGTCAGGGCTCCTCTCTAAAGAACTGCATTTCTCTCACTCTGAAAGGGATTTTCCTTTATTAAGTGGATAGATCTTCAAAAGGTGTTTTGTGGTCATGTAGACCTGGAAAATGTCATTGAGACAAGGGACTTTGTACTCCCTTCCCCTCCCACGTTTTATACACTCAAGGCCCTGGTCAGTCCCTGAGGAGGCAAGACTCCTGTATCAGTTTTCTCTGAGGGCAGAGGCAGCCATAAAGGGACAGCAGGCCAAGATGCCACTTGTCAAGCAGGACGTCCACATGTGTGTGTGAGTCCCGGGGCTGGTGCAGGGACACACCTTTGCATTCTGTCTGGTAAGTGCCCTGGAGGTGCTGCATGTGCACTGTTCTGCCCAGGGCCTGGTGGACTCCTGGGGGGTACTTGGCTGTGCTGGACCATGCTGGAGTGGATGCCCAGGCCATGGGTCTATGCAGGTTCTGTTTGGTTTTCAAGGAGTAGCCGAAAGGCTCTTTCTCAAAGAGTGCTGAGATGCCGGTGACTTTCTGGCCAATGCAGGAAGGATCGCTGTACCGTGGATTCTCTTACCACCTGTGATTGGGATCCCTGTTCTGTAGACTCCCTTGGAGGCCTGTGAACAATGACAGCGATGACCAGCACGTCCTGCACATAGTGCTCATCCAGTACCCAGCAGCATTCCACACATTCCATATAAATTAAGTCATTTAATTGGCATAGCAACTGTGGTCGGGAGGTAGGATTATCAACCCCTTGTTACAGTGTGGAAACTGAGGCATGGATGGAGGCCATAAAGCTGGCAAGTGACAGGCTGGGGTTTGGCTTCTGAGTCAGTGTTGAGCAGAGCCCCGAGAGGCTGGGTGTGTGGGGCCAAGGGCAAGGACTGAAGGACAGGGTTTGGGTGGGGAGCTCCTAGCCCCCATCCTCTGGCCTCTATTCACCTGTATAAGCCTCTGTCCATATTTCCACTCTCCTAAGTCTCTGCTAGGCCACGTGGGCTCCACCATCCTACCCAGCTTCCCTTCCATATGCCTGTTTCTGCCAGTCTTTACCTCTTGGGGCCTGAGGTCCATCGAGGCCCAGCCTCAGGAATGATGTGGCCAAAGCCACCCTCCTTACCCTACCTCCACTGACCTCCTTGGCCCCAGCTACTAATGCTCACAGCTTGTGCTAATAGCTTGGTGGGCACTTGCTTCCTCGGGCAGCCATTTTGCTGTTATCTGGGGCAACTAATGTGTGTTAAGGGACCATGGCTTATCTTCTTGTTAGTTGATAAACCTCTGAGGGCGTGAGCTGGGCTTTGTGCCCAGGAACTATCCTCCAGAGGGATTTATGGGTCCCAGGGGGGAAGCCCAGCAAGGCTTTCCCAGGAGACATGGTCTCTGCAGATGTGGGCCTGAGTATTTGCTGTTCTTGTCCCATTAGTCATCTCTAGGCACTGACAAATGGTCCTGCCTCCCTCTGTCACTGCAGTAACTCCATCCACCTCGTTATTCACAGCGCCAATTCTCCCAGGTTACTTAAGGGTTCTCATTTATGCCCAGATACAAAGCATCTTCTACCCGAGTCTTGCCTGAGAGAAATTTATAGACAATGATGTTGGTGGAACGAGCATGCAGGGAAGAGCTTCAGGGAGCGCAGAGCAGCAGGCATGTCTGGGAAGCTGGTTAGCTGGGACGTGGGCAGATGGCCCCCCTGCCTATTGAGAAGCCCCCCTGCTGCTGGGGAAGGCTGTGTTGGCCCAGGAGCCTGGTCTGAGTTCCCCTTAAGCCCTTCTTCCAGGTGAGCAGGAGGGAGCAGGGGCGGCTAGGCTCAGCCTAGTGTACGTGTTGCATGCGCGAATTGCAGATTTATAGAAAGAGCAGGTGGAGGTGGTCATGGGGATTGGCAATGCTCCTGCCTGACTTGCTATCTGCTGTCCTCTGACAGACTATTTATTTTTAGCAGTTTTATTCTGATTCTTCATAAAAGTTGCCTATTTTCTTATGCTGTCCTCTTAGGTCTTAATTATTTTATATGCATTGAAAGTCTCCACCCGATATGCTGTTATCCAAAGTCCTTGGGAGGTCTCAGCCTGCTGTTTGTTGTATCTGAAAACACTGCATGGTATGTGTGGAGAGGGTTTGCAGGTGTGTGGGTATGACGTGTGTGTGTGTGGTGTGTGTGTATGTGGTATGTGTGAGTGCACAAGCAGATCTTCTGTTGCTCAGGTTGAGGGTGTGGTCGTCCTGCTTGACTTTGTGTTGGCTCCTGCTGGGAGAGCTCCTGTAGCATAGTCAGGGACCAAGTGTTTTGTCAATTTCTAGCTTGTGGGTTTCCAAACTGTGCACATTTGAACTGGAAGCCCCTGGTGCACAGACTGGTGCTTATGAATCCTGAGGTGTTTGGTGTTCATCCAGAGCCCAGCAGGCTTCCTTGGTTGCTGGTGAATTTTTTCCAAGTTTCCCTTTTCTTTGTGGGTGCATGTTATGAGGTGTCCCCCCAAATCTCTTGTGTCTCTGCAGGAATATTCAGAGATGAAATGATCGAGTTGTGAAAACTGTGACCTAATCAGTCTATCCTATTTTGAATGGACTGGGTGGTAACTGCAGGCAGGTGGGGTGGGCTGGAGGAGGGGGGTCAGTGGGGGTGTGCCCGGGAAGGGTAGAGTTCCCTGTGACTTCTCCCCACCTTCACTTCCTGCCTCCTGACCCTGCCATGAGGGGAGCAGCCCTCCACTGACCCCTTTGCCATGATGTGCTGCCTCACCTTGGGCCCAGATTAGTGGAGCCAGCCGTCTGTGGACTGAGACCTCTGACAGTGTGAGCCCCAAATAAACTTCTCCTCCTCTAAGTTGTTCTCACTGGGTATTTTGGTCATGGCAACACAAAAGCCAACTAAAATAGTGCATCACCACACCAGTCCCTTCTTTGTGTGCTGGGGGGTCTCAGGTCCATTCCTTTCATCAAAACTGACTTACCGGCCTCTTTGTCCTTCCTTCATTATGAGCTCTGCTCTGCCATTGTGTTTTATGGCTCCTTTCTGAGTGTTGGAGGTGAGAGTGTTTCTAGCTGCTCCCCTGCCATCATCAAAATGCAGCAATGGACTTGGACCAGTCAGTAGTTACCCCTCCAGTGCTGCGTCAGCTAGATGCCCCCTTGTCTCTCTGACAGTTGGCTGAATTTTCTGTGAAGGTATAGAGGGGACTTTATCAAGTGTCCTCTGGCCACTATGGGCATGTGAGCCATCAGTGGGAAGTTGGGTCAGTCCGTTCTTGCTCCCAGTCATCCCAGCTCTGCTAGCTGAGCTCAGACCGAGCCACACAGAGCCTCCAGGTCAGATCTGTGGCCCCAGTTTGGAGCATCCGATCTTTAGTCCTCATCTTGAAAACATTTGAAGTATGTCACACTTTTCTCCATGGTCCCCTGCACTACCACACCAGCCCCAGAACTCAAGTACTTTTATGTATCCACAGCCCGGGCCCAAAATCTGCAGGAAATACTGCTGGGCCTATTTTGTCCACCTCTTGTCACTGTCAAAGCTCCAGTATGTCCTCAAGTCCTGTCAGAAAAGGTCACTGAAAACAAAATTAGGTGCTGAAGTTCAGTGTGAAGGACATCAGACTCTTCTGGGCACAGTGAATTTTTAGCATGTGGCCTGTCTCTTCTCCTTTCGGCTCTTCCTTGCAGGTGTGTGGAATTGTCAGTGTTCCCGGCAACAGGGTCTAGTGTTGGGCTGCAGTTACAGGTGAAAACTGGGTCAGCCTTCCCTTAGTTAGATGCTCTGAGAGTCGTGCCTCATACTCGAAATTGCTTTATTTCTTCAACAGAAGCCAGGGATACCGAAAGGTCATTTCTGCCAAGAGGGTTATGCAGCAGGAGAGCTTGCTGCAGGCAAGGGCACCAGGCACACCCCAGTCTCCTTTCTCATAGGCCACCCTTGTTCATCTGCACATGTCAATGGCATAGCCATCCCTCTGCCTGTCCTTTATGAAACCAACCAGTCCGAGTACAGACTGTGGTCATCTTCAGGTCACTTGCTTCAACAGAGGCCCACTGTCTCCATTACCTTGAGCATGGTGGCTAGGTGTCCCCTTGAGGTGTATTTTTGCTGGGGCAGGGCCAGACCTCCCAAAACTAAGGGAACACTGTCTTCTTGCATCATGGCAGATGGAGCCAATTTTGAAACTACCTGTAGAGGCTTCATGCAGGAAGACTGGCAGTGTGGGGCACCGGCCCTCCCTTTCCTTAGTAGGAAGGGGCTTGGGCTGTGGCCTTCATCAGTGCTATGAACCTGGGTCTTACTGTCCCCCAGCCTCCTGGAACTGAGATAGAGGCTACATTGCCGGTGGTCCAAGTACTCCTACCGTGAGTAGGGGACCAGCTAAGGAGGGAATCGCATGGTTTTCCTCACCTCCCTGGCAGCTCCTGAAGTCCTTTGTGTTGTGGAATATTTCACTTGCAGATACCCAATTATCCTGTAAGGTTTGTAAGGCAAGTCTGAAAGCCAATTGAATCTAGCAGAACCATTTCTGCATAACAACTACTTAATACCCAATCATAACAATTATACATAATTTGTGTTTACAGTGCTTGAAAGATTAAACTCCTCCACACAGACATTCTCTAAACAGACTTAGAACATGCAGGGCAGACAGGGCCGCCAGTTGGCATGCCCACAGTTGGTCTTTGGTGCTCTGCAGATGGCTGTCGTGGTGGTGGGTAGGCAGGGTGGGGGCTGCTCGGGCCTGCTTCTCAGCCAGGGCCATCTGAGAGCTGGGCGGAGCTGGGGTCCTGCATGGAAGCTATATTACCCAGGCCTGGGTAGGGTGAGGGCAGCTCCCTGTAATTGCCTTCTCACCAGCTGGGTTCTGCAGAGACCAGGCACCTGGTGTGTGTGGAAGACTAGGGCAGAACTTCGGGAGCCACTTAGTCCCTGAGAGCTCAGTCTCATGCTGAGAGGAGGCCCCGAGGACCTGAGGCATGTGGTGGAGGAGGAGGAGGATCAGTGCCACTCCAGAATTCTGGGCAGTGTCGCCTCCCTAGGGTTCAGGACTTTGTGGCTAGTCTGGTCCATCAGCCCCTGGAGCCATCTCCAAGATCTGCTGTGGGAGACCCAGCAGGAGGAGGAGCTTACTGCCGCTGTAGACCCCATGGCCTACTGCTGGGCTTTGCCAAGGTCCGGCCATCCTCTGCCTGGCTTATCCCTCTCGGGCTCACAGGGCTCTGCTCATGTCTGGCTCTCCTGGAGGCCTCCCTGACACTCGCTAGACTCAGCCTGGGGCTGATGTCCTGCCTTTGCCTCTAGACCTTGCTGCTGGGCCCGACTGCTCAGGGTGGATGGAAGTGTGTCCAGGACCCCAGTTGGTTTACTACTTTCCCAGGCAGGGAGAAGCAGGGCCTGCCCTATAGGCCTGCCCTTCCCTGCTTCCCTGGAGACTGCCCCGCCCTGCTCCCTCCCCTGCAGCCTGCCACTCACCCCCCTGTCTAGCACAGGACAGTCCTGGGGCTGGAAGGACTTGTCTTCCTCTCCAGCCTTCTATCCAGTCTCTCCCAGCAAGGTGAGGGGTCCGACTTGCAGGAAGGCCCTCCCTCCAGCCCTAAGGCTCTCCCTCCAGCCCTGCAGAAACTTGTGGCCCCTGCCCCAGCCCACTCCAGTGATCTTTCTGTCTTCCTAATGGCCCGGGAGGCAGGGCAGCCCTGGGGCAGCGAGGCTGGCAAGCCCGCAGCTCAGAACCCCTAGGTTCTTCCCTAAGCTCCACACAGACATGCTGGGGAGCTCGGGCTTCTTGGGGTCACAGCAGAAGGCGGCCAGGGCTAAGCGATCGCACATGGGGATGGGAGCCGCGCATGCTCCAGTGATCCCAGTCTGATGTGTTTCTCCCCCGCAGCCTGTTCCAGCACTACTGCTACTCCCGGGGCGGCATGCGCCACAACTCCTACACCTGCATCTGCTGCAGGTAAGTGCACCCTAGGTCTCCTGGGAGAAGGTCAGGGAAGGAGAGAGGGTTCTATCTTGTCACTTGCTCACTTACACACTGGGCCACCCAAGCCTGGAAGTCACTTTTGCCCCAAAGACTCCAGGACTAAACTTGCTCCTACTTGCCAGACCTGGTATCAGGGAAGGAGGAAGCAGCCAGCTTGCTACAGAAGGACACCTGCCGTCCCCTTGCCCCCAACCCCAGTGACAGGCATAGGAGCTGAGCACTGGGAGGCCACCCCTCCTGGGCCACTACTGCCTTCCGTGCCCCTCTGCATAGGTGCACACAGAGCATATGGGGACTGGACTGGGAGCCTAGGATGGGTGGCTTCTGTGTGCAGCAGGGGTGGAGCATGGGCAGAGCTGTGTTGGTGAGGGGGCTGCGGTTGTGTGTCCACGTGTCAGTAAGTGTGGAGCTCTCGGTATGGCTGTGTGGAGACCATCCTGTCATGGCTGTGGGGGGGTTGGGCTCTGTGTAGGTGTGTATATCATCATAGGTGTCTGTGTGTGGCACGTTGTGTCTGGGGTGCTGTCTGTGGGTGTGAGTGTGGCTGTGTGTGCACCTACTGGGCATGGCTGGGTGTGCTCAGAGTGCACAAGTGGTAGCAATGACCATGAACGGAGAGGCAACTGGTGGCCATGAATGTGTACCACTGTGTGGGTGTCTGTGACTGTGCTTGTCACTCTGGGTGTGATTGCACAGGCGTGTCCTGGCTCTGAGGCTCACTCCACTTCATGTCCCCATGCTCTGTGAGGATCTGCCCCTCGGGTCTGGCCCCTGCCCAGCCAGGATGGAGCGGGGCTTCTCCTGCTGATGTGCACGTCCTCACACATGAATAATACATATGAGCATCTCAGTCCTTGGAAATGTTCTTCTCTGGTGGATAGAGAGAAAAATCATTATTTCTACTTTTATGATTCCTGAGACTCCCAAATGGGGCCATAAATATTACACCCAGGTGGGGCTGGGTTTTTTGGGTTTTTCTTTTTTTCTTTTCTTTGGACAGCCTTAAAAGTCCTTTTTTTCTTAAAGGCATTCGCTCATTAGGGAAGCTCTCTCGAGGCAATGGATAAATGAGAAGCTGCTGGCTTCCTGTCTCTCTAGCCCCATCCAGGACCCCAAGGTAGCTCCTGAGATGCCAGGGCCCTCTCCATTGATCCCTTCTCCCTTTAGTCTCCAGGAAAGGAGGGCTTCCACAGGGCCCGTCCCTCTCCCGGGTCCACAAACTATTGGACCCCAGGTTCCCGATTCTGCTCTCCATGTGTGCTATTTACATCCCCAGCCCAGAAGGCAGTAGCCTGAGTGGCGATCACAGCCCAGAAGCCCTGCAGGTAGTGCTGTTATGAATCAAGAGGCTGTGGCTGGTGGGTGGGTGGGCACCATGTCACCTACCTCAGGTTGTGGGCCTGGTCCAGCCAACTTACAGCCTCTGCTGGAGGATGGGTAGCTCTGCCCCTGGGGCAAGGGCTGGGAGTGCCAGCCTCCCAGGGCTGCTGGGTGAGGATGGCTTTTGACCCTCGTCCTGGCTCTTTGCAGCGGCGAGAACGCATCTATACTGCACTACGGACATGCTGGGGCCCCCAACGACCGCACAATCCAGGATGGAGACATGTGGTAAGTGAAGCTGGCCCCGAGGCTTCCCAGCTCCAGCTCTGCACGTGAATAGTTCAGCCAAGGTTGGGCCGTCACTGTCAGTGTCGACTGGGAGCCCCTGGGTCCCTATCCTGAGAGTGCTGACCACAGCAAGATCCCCAGAAACCAGCTCAGATTTCCTTGCCAAGGCCACTGACCTGCATGGTGCTTCCTACAGGGCCGGGGTCCCCTGTACCCTGCAAATAAGCACCACGAGGTGTGTGCAGGGCAGGATCACTGCGTTTCCATGGGATATTGGGCTTTCTGAGGAGGAGCTGAACTGTCCCCAGCCTCTGCCAGGCTGTCCTTTCCATTCAGGGAGCTCCGTACTTACATCCCTGTGTCCCAGTGCCTGGAGGCCAGGCGTCCCCCACACCCTGAAACCTGCCATCCTCAGCCACAGGACCTCTTGGCATATGCAAACTGCAGGTTCAGCAAGTCCAAGGTGGTGGCTTTCCTGAGCATGCTGTGCTGTGGTCTCTGCCCCTTCTGGAGGACATGACAAGGCTGCATGGGCAGGTCCTGTGGCCTCCAAGAATTGCGATCGTATTCACAGATCCCCAGCATGGAGGGCAGAGCACACTGGGGTAGCACTCCTGGGCTTGGCAGGGTTCTGGGGACACCTACAGATATGGCCTCGACCACAGTGGCCAAGTTCCCTGCCTGTCCTCCTCACCATCCAGCATGGGCTTCTGAGAGCTGTTCAGATGCTGGGATCTGGGGCTCAGCCCCAAACTGCACAGGGTCACCCTGTCTTGGCCTTCACATATGCTGTGGTCACTAACCAGCAGTAGGAGGTACCCTGTCCCCTACCCTCCACCCCTGGTCCTTTGGCCCCTTGTCATCCATTGCTGTTGCAGCCGAGTAAGGTACCTCCAAGCCCTGCTCCTAGACAGTGTCGTGTCCAGCCAGGATGGAGTGGGGCATCTCTTGCTGATGCTCGTGTGGCCGGTGCTGCTAGGCTGTCCTCTTCCCCATCGGCTTCCCCGATGCACTCATTCCCCAAGCTTAGAGTTCCCATGATGGCTGCCCACTGACCTGGCCCTGGCCTCATCTGGGCAGGCCTCGGCCCTGCCACAGGGAGTGGTGGGAGCCTCCCGCAGGAGTCCTCTGCCACGTGTACCGAGGAGTGCGAGCACATGTGCATAGACTGACCGGCAGATGAGCAGCTGCCCAGACAGACGCTGTGCTCTGAGCTGTACTCATGGGAACCCACTTAGGCCAGGGTCATCCCTGCCACAGGCATGCCAGTACTATGACTGGCCACAGTCCACTCAGCCATGTCTGTCACTGGATGGGATGTTCTGGTTCTGGCTTCTGTTGTCAGGAGCCCAACTCAGCCTTCTGGAAGAAAAGCCCCTTCCCTCTCTGAGCCTCCGTTCACCCATGTGCAAGTGGAGATGGCAAACGCATCTCAGGGCTACACACAGTGGCTAAAGAGGTGTGTGAGGAACCCTAAGGGGCAGCTGAGGCCTCTCCCCAGGGGCCTGGCCAGCAGGTCCGGGGGTGGGAGCCTACAGAGATTGAGGCCCAGAGTGACCCTAGAGGTTTTACCACCACCCACCTGGCCACGAACAGAGCCTCAGTGTCCATCTTGTTCAGTCTTACCACACAACTCCAGAGTCTCTGTGACCCACACGGACTGGGCCCTAGGAACTGTGGGCCAGGACCTAGTCTGCAGGCTCTGCTGCCCTGCCTCTGGGCAGTGGGCTTGGTCAGGCAGTGGCCAGGCTGTGCCATGCCCAGGGCCGGGAGGGTTAGGGCAGAGCTCAGTTACCCTCCCAGAGGCAGTGTCCCCAACAGGCCCTCCCTTATGTCTGTTCCCTCCCCTGACCCTACACTGCTCACCTTGGTGTGTCGGAGAGCAAAGGAGACACAGAAGGTACCAGGCACAGGTGTGGGGCAGAGGGATTTGGGGAGGGGCGTGGCTCCCTCCGACTTGGTTCAGCAACAGATCAGGGAAGGAGAGGATGGTGACCCTCTCCCTGGGCCATGGCTGAGCCACAGGTAGCCCCAAGGAGACCACCTGTGCTCTTCCGACTCTTGGCTTCTGAGAGCCTTTCTGATGGTCTTCGACTCTGGCCCATTCTGGCTGGGTCAGGAGGATAGGACACAGCAACCCAGCTGCAGGGCAGAGGCAGAGGCCGAGGCCAGCCACATCATCAGGGTCCTGCTGTCCTGGGGGCATGTCTGGCTAACTAGAAGGCTCCGTGCCAGAGCCAGGTAGCCATGAGTTTTTCTGCCCCCTGAGCTCAGCACACATCAGAGGGGGAGGCTGCTTCCCTCCTCCCCTCCATCTAACCCAAAGGGGTCTGAGAGGCCAGTCCCATCTGTTTGCTGGTGGGGCCAAGGCCAAGGTGCTGTGTACGTCAGATCTGCACACCTCCCGGGTGTTGGGAGTCTCAGCCCTCGTGGGCAGTGCATGGCACCTGTGTCTCCTGGTGCAGCTGTAGACAGGAGGGATCGGAGGAAGCCCACGAATGTTCATGCCAAGCCCAAATTGGTGATTTTGTTTTTCTAGTGCTAACTTTGAAATGTAGCCAGTAGAATAATTATGAGTTTATTATAGTCAATTTATTATGCAGCATTTAGAACAACATGTTTTGTTGATTACTGCTACTGCCAGATTGCTGGCAGCATTTATAATCCATTGTTTTATTGAAATTGATCTGCTGAGTGCCTACTGCATTCGGTAAATAATAAATCACTCTGTTATCCCAAAATAAAAGCTATGGTGCTTCATCATAAAGTATGAAACCACAATATGAGCCTGGTCTACTTTTCCCAAATCCAGGTAGGGCTTGAGGTTGATGAAGCCCATTCCCCAACTCCTCTGTCCTCACAGTAATAGGATCTGGAGCTGGGCCCAGGCCACCATGAGCCACTGTGGGCTCACAGTCCTCACATACTCAAGGGCCTGTTCATTGGACACGCTGGTTCATACTTGAGGTCAAGTTTATCAGCCAAGAACTGAGAAAAGCCCACTTCTTGCCCCGGGCCCCTCCGTCTTCCTCAAAGCTAGATGCTGCCTACCTGCTCTACGAGCCTCCACAGGGAGAAACAGGAACGCCTGCTCTCCCTAGGACCCTCCCCTCAGGTTGGTTCAGAGCCATGAGGCCTTGTGCAAGGCCTGTGCCACGGAGCTCCTTGGAGTTTTCCTCTTGGCTCCCAGAACCCTCTTCAGCTATGTACTTGGGGCCCCCCCCATGAGCCCCATGAGCAGATCACTGTCCTAGAGGAGCTAGCAAGCACTTTTGATTTTCCTTTTTAAGCCAAGCAGGCCAGCCTTCTAGAACAGGTTTACAGACGCGTGGCAAGCAGCATTGCTGGTTTAATGCTTTCAGTGTGTTCACACAAAGGTTGGTGTCTAACAAGGTCACTGGAAGGCCCCTCCCCACTCATCTAGCCCAAGCAGGTGGATGTGAGCTCAGTCATGCTCAGGACTTATCACCCAACCCAGTCATCTTCTGAGCCCTTGTGCTCTTCCCTGTCCTCCCATAGCCAGCCTGGGCAGTGGACACCAGAGCCCCCAGGTTGGAGGCTCTGAAGGCCAGCAAGCTGCACCTAGGGGTCACCAGGGAGCACCACTATGTCTCAGTCCAATGGGAAGCAAGGCCTCTGAACTGGGCCATTCTTGTGCAGGACTCCTGGTCCCAGCCTTGCAGCTCCCACCTCCCCTAAGCAGGTTCACCCCACAGGACAGAGGTGGGCAGAAGCCGGGATGTGCCTCCAGTGGGCTCTGACTTGGAAAGCAGCTGGGACACCCCTCCTCATCTGCCATCTTCTACCTTTCCCACCACCAGAAAAGGCAGCAGGGCTGGGGACTGCAGCCTCTCTCTGAACCTTATAGGGTTCGGGCCCAAGGATGCCCCAGACCTGGATTGCCCAACTACAGTCAGAATGTAACTGGTGCGTGGTGAGTCCGGCCTTCCCGTACTGGCCAGAAGAGGGCAGTGTTGTCTCAAGCTGGGCCTCTCCCCTGCTGGGTAGTGGTCTACTGTATGCTGATGGGGCATGATGGGAGGTGGGCTGCGGCCCAGCTGGGAGGAGAGGCCTGTCTCAATTCTGACCCCGATGCTTAGCAGCTTGCCAGTTTCCTTTCCTCCTTCCCTGCCATGGCCTAGGGTCTCCTCTGTCTCCCTGCCCTGAAAATAGCCAGGCTGAAGCCCTAGCTGCCCTACAGAGATGGGGACACCACTCGTAGTCACCAAAGCCCAGAGAAATAAGGGCTACCAGTTTCATACCAGGACAGTGCTTGAAGGCATCCTGAACTGTGAGTGACATATGGCTGGCATGTGCTGCTGCTCCCATTGCCAGGGTCACATCCCCGAGCGAGGGTGGCACCAGAGCCCTCCTCTGCATGACTGTCTTCATCACAGATGTGCTAAACCCTCCACCCCACAGGCTGGGAACGCCTACTCACCCAGGGCTAGCGGCCCCTTGGCATCTCATAGGCCTTGCAGGCTGGGGTGGGACAGTTCTGCCCACTCCCCATTGTCTGTCTGGTGCTATGGCTCCCAGAGGGGTAAGTGTGTGCCTGGGGCTCTTCCCTTGCTGACAAAGGGACTGAGGCCTCCATATTCCATTGTGCCTGGTACCTGGTGCCTTGGTGGGCTTTAGAGTAAGAGTGTCACTTCAGGGCCTGTTTCCTGATGCCAGGCTCAACTCAGACCCCTCCCCCACTGTGCTGTTTCCTCAGAGGGACACTTGATTGTCACCAGGGGGCCCCATCCTGAGCATTTAGTGGACATGCCCAGTCCTTGGAGCAAAAGAACTCTCTGAGGGCACAGGCCTGGTCAGACATCTACCCAAACAAGTTGGCCTTTAACACCCCATCTCAGAAGTACCCTGACATTCTACCCAGGACTCACAGTCGTAGGCAGCTGCAGGCAGACACCCTTCCATGTGTTTTCTTTCCGTTCTATTTGGTTGTCAGTGCTTCAAGGCTGCACCCACTCAGTTGTTGTCAAGACCTACAGTTTGAAGAGCACTGGTCTAGACAGCCCGGGTGCTCTCAGACATCACGAGACACTGGTCACCAAAAAAGTGAAATGAAGCATGTGCTGTGCGCATGACATTGACTGCCTGCCTCCCCTCGCCCACAGTGGCACTGCCCTGCTGCCCAGCCCTTGGCCCACAATGCTTTGGGGGCCCCAGCCCCTTTCTCAGGCATGCTGTTCCTGGGGCCTCCACCTGACACTGGTGTTCTACATCCCACCATGACATCCGTAAAATGGCAGTGTTGACTCTCTCCAGACTTGGGAGGCCCCAGCGCATGGTTGCTCTCGTCAGCGAATGCACCAGGGACTGCTGGCTCTGGGGTTTGGGGACAGGAAGCTACTGTTGGCGTGGGCTGCTTGCGTGAGCACTGTTCCTGTCTGCCCAGGCCCCGTAGGAGCAGCTGTCCCAAGGCTGGGTAGAGTGGGACAGACGTGCCCAGAAAGGCCCTGGGGAGAGGTTCGCCTGGTGTGTCAGCCCATGGCCCTAGGGAGCCTCAGGGACCCCGAGTGATGACCCTTGCCCCTGCTGGCCACACCTGGAGGTTGGCACTACGCAGAAGGCATGACTGGGAGCTGGGAGCTGGCAACCGGCCTGTGCGCCAGGGAGGCCAGCCCTCACCACCCTGTCAGGCAGCAGGGGCAGCCACTGCAGCAGGCACATGGCAGAGTGACCAGCTGCCTTCCTTTTTATCTCCCATTGAGTTTCTGGGGGGAATTTAGAGCTTCCTACAGCTCCAAACCCCACAGCCTGACCTGGGATGCACACAGGGTCTACGCTGCCCCTATGGTCCTAAACACACACGTGTGTAAGATGTCAGTCTTTGGAAAAAAGCAGCTAAGAGCTGTGCCACACACTCAGAGATTAAAATGAAGCTCCTGCCGAGTGCCAAGTAGCCCTTGTGTAAACATTGCAGCACTTCCCTCAGGCGCCTTCTGCCTGTGGGCTGGCCAGCCCCTGCGGGGTGGGGTCTGGAGGGGGACCCAGGAGGTTCTGGGTGGGCCAATGGTGGCAGGTAGCCCGGGCCCAGAGCTGCCCAGGAAGAGCCAGTAGAAGACAGAACCTCTCATCCCAGCCAGAAGCACAGCTATAGGAACACATGTGGGAACGAGACGCCAGCGTATTGCTGGGAGATGCGTAATCTCTCCCCAGATGTCTCAGATTATTACACAGATTCACTGGGCCAATGATGGTAGTGTCCCTGGTGGGTGTCCCCAGGCAGCCGGGAAGGAAGGATCCTGCGTTCTCAATTGAGCCAAGTATGACCGAATTCTCCACTGTCATTTTGCATTCAGAGTATGGATGAAGTGAACGGAGGAGTTGGAAGGAGATGATTTATAAAAGGGATGGCTTTTATCCCTGGATTCCAGAATGGCTTGAATCTGAATCGCTTAGCATGTAGAAACTCTGAAGGAGATTTAAAAAAAAAAAAAAAAAAGGCAGAAAAAGATAGGGAACTGAGAACACAAAAATAGACTCTAGCCCCGTGCCCGAGTACTGCTGGGCAGGATGGAGCTGGCTGGTGTGCACTTCCTTTTCCAGAAAGTGGATGATTTAAAACAAACAAAAAAAAAATACAGTTGAAGTCTTCTAGAAGCTGGAAGATAAAGCCAGGCTGGCTGAAGAAATCGAAAAGCCTACCATCCCACGCTCTTTCTGTTTTATTGAAGAGGGCTGGGAGGACTTGGTTTAGAGTCTGGTTTGCCCTGAAGAGTCTTATTTTTTACTGTTCTAGATGATTACAGTATTTGGTGTGCTCTTGCGGGCTTCCTGATTTTTTAAATAGTTCAATTTCTGTTTTTCTTTTAGATCAACACAGTCCAATAGAACTTTTTGCCCCAGAGGGCTGCTACAGGTCACCCTCTGATGTGGCACTCCCAGGAATCTGTGTCCCCCACACTCCTGGCTCTGTCCTGTCTGCCCAGTCCATTCTTGGATATTCTAAACCAACAAACCACAAACCATTTTCCTCTGTTGACTCCAGGGAGCCCAAATGAAAACACTGTGCTTTCCTCAGGCAAAACTAGGCCAGGGCCCCCTGCGGCTCCATCCCCACTGCTGCCTGAATGCTGCCCTCAGGAGGACACAAACTTGCAGCAGTTGTAGTGGTCCCATTTTAAAGGTGGGAAAACTGAGGTCTTAAAGTCTGCACTCAGGAGCCAGGAGAAGAGAGCTCGTTGCTGGACTGGGCACGGAGTTGCAACTCTGGGCTTTTTGTACCAGGGTTAATAGCCTCAATTTCCCCATAGTTTAGGGCTTAGATGTGCCCCACCCTCCAGGCCATCTCTGAGGGAAGTGTGCCCCACGCAGGAGTAATCCTACAGCAACTGTTGGCCGCCACTGCCATTGCATCTGCAGCCTCCCGGGGAGTGGGCGCCTGGGTGTGTCTGCTCCAGTGTCTCTGTTTCCTTGCGAGTCAGCCTCAAGTGAGGCCCAGGTCCCGTAGGTCTGCTCCAGCCAGGGCTCCCCCTGAGACTTTGACCCAACCCCAAGTTCTCTGTCATGCGAGTGGGGGCTCTGCTCTACCCTCTGAGAGTCATCTGAGTTGCTACCTGTGCTTCATGCACTGTTGACACTATTTATGGTGTTTTGCAATCAGAAAAGGCAGGAGATTAAAACGTGCCCATCTGAGGACTTTGGACTCTAGCAAAGCATCCGGGGATCCTGTGCATTCAGGCTTTTCCTTAAAAAGTCTGCTTCTGTAGGGTGGCAGCCCCTTGCTCCACACACCAGCCCAGGTCCCACCCCCTGTTCTGTCCCACCAAAGAGCAGCACACAGGCAGCTTCTGGAATGTTTGTGGTTACCGCTAGAGTTGGATTTGGGTGAGAGGCCCTTGTAAAGGAAGCCACAGCGGTGCCCCACGCTCCAGTTTGCCAGGATTTGTGCTGCTATAGATGGACCCCCTCGGGAATCCCAGGTTGGAGCCAGACACCAAGCAGAACTGGGCTCAGCCGGTGCAAGAGGGAAGCTCCCACCTCCTCAGCTGGCCTGCCCCTGTGGTCACCTGGCCCCAAAGACATAGGCAAGAAACCAAGCCAGAGGCTGGATCAGTGTTCCTCAGCCAGTTTCATGAGGATCATTGTTGTGACTCTGCCATGACCCCGTGAAGGAGCTAATGGCCCCCACTGTTGCCAGCAGCTTCTAAAGCACTGAGGTGGGATGGGGGAAAAGGAGATGCACCATCTGTGTACCCCCTTGCCTCTACTCAGCTCCTCCTGGCCCACTGGGTGACCCCGTACTGTGGACGCCCTCCTGGGAGCCAGACCTGGACCCAGCGTGTGCAGACATGTTCTGTCTGGCTCTACCTCACAGGGTGAGCAGGGCAGGATTTTTACCTGCCCTCCACCAGAGAGGGCCCTGGGTCCCTTCCTGTAGCAAGGGCTGGCCCTGCTCCTTCCAGGCCCCCCACCGTGGTGTCCAGTAGGGCGGATCCACTGCGTCCTCCTGACTGATTGAGCAGGTCTGGCCTCTGCTGCCCCCTGGCTCCTGGGTCTCTCCTGTCTTCCCCTACTGTATGCCCTCCCTGTGCTCGCTACCATCTGTGCCCTGCTCAGCCACCTGGGGATGCCAGGGTGCCAGGCAGCAGCCGTGTCCATTCAGCCCCAGGAAAGCCCTGCTGGATAGGAGGCCATCCCCTTGGCATTTCCTTCCTGCCCCTCCCTCAGGCCCTGGCAGGACAAATCTGTCACACCTCAGTGGGGAGAAAGATAGTGTTGGGCACCTTCCTCTGGGCAAGGGGATCC
Organism: Tamias sibiricus; assembly: GCA_025594165.1. NCBI lineage: Eukaryota > Metazoa > Chordata > Mammalia > Rodentia > Sciuridae > Tamias > Tamias sibiricus. The sequence continues at coordinate 44,213,950 of CM046672.1, read as the reverse complement.
CTGAGCTGGAGCACGGCCAGAGGTGCCAGCCTGCTAAGTTGCACCCAGATGCTCAGGGAAGCATTCCCCACTGGTCGGTGTGTCCTGTGTCCTTCCCTGGGCTTCTTCCTTCTCCCCTCCCTGCTGGGTACAAGGCAGGCCTAGGGGATCTGTTGACATGTTCATATGGAGTCAGGTGGCCTTAGGGGCCTGGGGACATGTCTGTCTTTCTCAGTTCTCCAGGTGAGTCCCCACAGGGGCCAGGCTGTGGAGGGGAGCCCCACTTTCCTCAGCCTGCCCTGCTGAGGCCGAGCCCTGTGCCACTCTCTTTGCTGGGTCTGGGTTCCTCCGCTACTTGTGCCCCTCTGGGGAACACCAGGTTGGAATTGCCTACACTGGTCACCTTCTCAAGATGGGGTGGTCACAACACCCTACTGCATCCGGGCCAAAGTAAGCCGTCCTTGAGTCCTGTATGTGGGAAGGGAGCAAGGAGGCACCTGAGCACCCGCTCACCTGCCGCCCTCCTCTCCCTGCAGCCTGTTCGACATGGGAGGTGAGTATTACTGCTTCGCCTCGGACATCACCTGCTCCTTTCCAGCCAATGGCAAGTTCACCGAGGACCAGAAGGCCATCTACGAGGCGGTGCTGCGGAGCTGCCGTGCTGTCATGAGCACCATGAAGCCAGGTGAGGGGAGGGTGAGTGAGACAAGCTGAGGAGAGCCTCGGGCGTGGGGGAGGGGACAGCTGTGTGACAGGCACCTGCATCTACCCCTCCACACTTGGCCAGTGAGACTCTGATGAGTCAGTCTTCAGGGTCACGCCTAGGAAACAGGACTGACCACCAATCGGGAAGAAGGCTGGAGTCTGGGAGCTCAGCCCAAAGTCACCCAATGTCCCATCTGGCTACCTCTTCTGCACATCCCTCCGCCCACACTGGTCACCAGAATGTCAGCATGTCCCATACCTTGTCCCAAAGCAGAGTCCACTTGAGGGAGAGTTGGCCAGGTTTGGGCACTGGCATCTGGGTGGACACTGGAACAGGCTCCAGGCCCACTCAGCAGCTCTGTGACCTTGGACAGAAAGCTCTTCCCCTGGGTGGCTGTTCCCTATTGGTAGGTGGGGAGGCAGCAGCTCTCGAGGATCCTGCTGAGCCAGGTGAGCACCCGCAACCCTGCCCGGCTCGGGTTCAGGCTCTGTGGAGGTCACTGTCAGTCACTGTCACTCTGTGTTGGGGGTGAGTCTAGGCACAAGCCTGCCATTCTCTTCCCACAGCAAGCCTTAGCCAGCATGTTCTGCTCCTGCTGCTGCCTGTCCCCCGGTTTTCCATGTGTGTCCCTCCACCCCCAGGCAGCCTCCAGAGGCCTCACTGGTTCGCCTCTTGAGGTCCCATATGTGGCAGTCTTGGCCCAGAGAGGTGGTCCTCTGGAGGAGAGAAAGTGTCCCCCCCCAGCAAGACTGACTTTCTGGTGTTCCTTCTGGGCCCATCGGGTCCTCCCCTTCTCCCTGTTTCAGTTGTCAGCCACGTTCCTTCCAGTGAGCCCCAGCCCACCCTAGTTCTGAGATGGGTACATCCAGCAATACCTGATCAAATGCCAGCCCCAGTGTTTGATTTTTCTGCCTGGAACAGGAAGAGAGCCTTTTCCAGCAGTGGCCAGGGAGCCCTGACTTGACACCTTTGCCTGGATGGGATAATTTAAGGATGTACCATATTCTTGCTTCAAACCCTCTCGGGCTTCAGAGAAGTCCTTCCTGCAGGCCTTTGATTCCTTACAGCCCGAGCAAGGTACCATGTGCCAGTTACCCCCCAGGCTGGGCCCTCGTGGGGACACGTGGCTGCTGGCCACCACTGGCCATACCTAATGATCTGTTTGGCTGCAGCCTGCCCTGCAGTAGGGACGGGCTTTCCCTGCCTCTCTTCCAACCTGACCTGGTGACTCACCTACACTGCCTGAGGCACAGCTGTCCCACCAGGGCACTGACTGCTGCATCTTTGGTTGTAAGCAACAGAATGGCTTTAGGTGCTATCACAAACCCATAGAGGTGGGGAGAGGTGGTGTGGAGTGGGGCCAGAGCCGGGGCAGCACAGTGGTTTAGGATGCACTGGGGCAGCGTGGGAGTGGGCGCCTGGCTGGAATCAGCTGGCTGCAGAGGCTCCTGCCACTTGCTTTCTTTTTGGTACCAGGGATTGAATCCAGGGGTGCTTATCCACTGAGCCACATGCCCAGCCCTTTCTAAATTTTGAAACAGGGTCTCACTAAGTTGCTAAGGCTGGCTTTGAACCTGAAGTCCTCCTGAGCTGCTCACCCATGGGGTTGAAGGCAGAGAGCACCTGGTGCTTCAGGTCATAGACCGCCCCAGCCCCTGCTCCCTCCGGCACTCACTCATCACCTCCTTTCCCCTGTTGTGCAGGCCCCCAGACCTCCCTGGGTAGGGGGAGCTCAGGCACCTTCCACAAGCCATGTGAGGGTCACTGCAGCAAGAGAGGCAGCAGAGCAGAGCACCAGAGCGAGGCTCCCGGGGACGTGAGCCCTGGGCCCAGAGAGCCCGTGCCCACTCCAGCTTGGCTGCCTGCTGCCTGTGTGCCTGCTCCCATTCTTCAGCCTCCTCACGCCCCAGATGGCTGCAATAGCCCCCCTCCCTGCCTCAAAGCAGAGTCCACTCCAGTGTGGGCTCAGCCAGCTCCAGACACTGGCATCAGCCCTCTAGTTAAGGGCCAGCAGAGAGCTGGCTGCAGCCCAGCGTCTCCTCCGTGTCCCAGGGATGGTGAACATAGGCTTTGGGGCCCTCTGGGGCCCTGGCCATGACAGGCCTGAAATTAGACTTGGAGTTCCTAAATGGGGGGCTGTGGTGGTCAGATTTGTACCTCTCCATGGAGCTTTGATTTTAAAAAGAAGAAGAAAAAGATTGTGAGCTCTAGAACTGTAAAAGCCCCAGGATGTGGCCTCTTGCGGACCCAGAGCTTGCTGGCTCAGCATCTGGCTACACAGTCCCCTGCGGCCCCCTGGCCCATTGCTGGGATGACTTACAGCCATGATCACGGGGCCAAGGGCTGTTTGGGAAGGGATCTCAGCAGCAGTCATTGTCAAAGGAGGCATGTTGTGAGGGGGCCTTTCTTCATGGCCCCTGGTCCATCTCCAAAAGACCCCTCAGAGCTTAGGAAGCCATGGGGGGATTCTGGGGGCACCACAAGGCCCCAGCCCCACAATCCCCTAAAAAAAAAACCAACATGGAAAGGTAAAGTCTTCAAACGAGCTATCAGAGGGGAACAGGGTTGGGGAGGACGCACTTTGACCTTGAAACCATGGAATACATTGTCCATTGTCCGAGGAGTCGTCACCAGAGGGCTACACCTCCCATCTTCACACCACAGTGTGTTTCAGTCTTGCATACCACCAATCATTTTAAGTGATCAGTGTTTCGGATGGCAGATGGTTTGGGCTGGGGAAGGTGGGGTGTGGGGTCTTCTCCCAGTCCCTCTCCAGGAAGCCAGGGCACCCCTCCCATGGAGGGCTCTCCAGTGGGCACAGCCTCTGGCCATGCTGACTCATGGGGCAGCCTCAGGCCCAGGGGGAGGCCTGGAGCCACCAGGCCCAGTTCCCTGAGCTGGTCCCTGCATGCCGCGAGAGGCACACTTTTGCTCTCCCAAGTCCCACTCTTGCTTACGCCCCAACTTTTCCCCCCAGCACAGACCTGGTCAGGGAACCTACACGGAGGCTTCTGAGGAGCCCTTGTATGAGGGAGTGGGATGGAGGCCCCAGCATGACCCTGTACGCATTTTAACCACCCGTACTGCCGGACTATGGTGCACCAAGGGCTCCCAAGGGCGTGTGGTATAGGCCCAGCATGGGGGCATTGGAAGTCCTGTGCCCACAGAGCCACTTTGCAGGTAGAGGCAGATGGCCTCTCTGCAGCATCAAGGCGGCTGTGACCAGGTTGGACCCTTGTCTGTCCCAGTGGGAATGCCCCCGGGTTGTGGGTTGAGCTCCTGGGCCAAGACAAACACCCCACTGAGACTGCCCGACGGCTTCCCGTGACCTTCCAGGGAAGAGTAAATAAAGACAAGCAGGAAATCACACAGAGGAGAGGCAGAAATTAATAATCACACACAGACCCCAGTGGATACAGCCTCAGGGGAATTGAGGAATGCAGTCCTTGGCCCCCCATCCTGGGGCAAAAGTGGGAGCAGAGCATTCCTCATGGCCCCTCAGAACAAGGAAGAGAGGGCTGAATTCATCCAGACAGGGGGTCCTGGCAGGCGGGGGGGGGGGGGGCCGGACAGGCTGGCGGCTGCAGCACCTGGGAGAATTCCATCCTCATGAGGCCACGAGCCAGCTTTGGCTTCCGGTGGCTGGAGTCCAAGTTCACTGTGGCTTTGGGGTTAGGGCAAGAGGCCCACCATCGCATACAAGCCGGTCTCCGTGGCACCAGGAAGCCTAGCCGTGGAGAGGGTCTCAAGAAGGAAAGGTGCTACTGGAGAGGGGTGGGCCGAGCCCGCAGGGGTGCCCTGAGTCAGATGCCAGAGCTAGCAAGGCTGCAGGGCCGCCCTGGAGTTGATGGTATATCCTAGAGCTGCAGACCCCAGGCCCTCCAGCCACCGTGTGGCCCTGGCACAGAGACCTCTGCACTCCTCACCAGCGGGCGCTCAAGCCCCACACAGCCTCACCCTCCTCTTCCAGCACCCAGGGCTTCTCCCTCTTGTACCCCCTGCCTTGGGCAGTGGCCCTCCCTCCCTCCTGTGCTCTCACATGAGCCCCACCCTGGAGCCGCCACTCTCGACACCCCATTACTCCATGCACACCCCGGTATTTTGTACAGTGCCTCTCACTCCTGGCTGTGTTCTTGGCCTCAGGGACCTGGCCCCTTTGGGGACAATGCTAACAACAGGAAGTCAGAGGAGGGGTTCTTGGTGGTAGGAAGTACCCTTACCCCAGAATGGGCCTGAAGGCAAGGGAGGAGCACGGTTGCAGGAGTGACCAGCTGGCTGGGGGAGGGACATGGGGCGATGCCCACCCAATGTGTGGACTGTGTGGCCCTTTCCTGGTGTTCTGCCTCCCTCCCAGGTGGGCAGGGGCAGACCCACATGTCTGGACTTCCCATCAGCCTCGTCCTGAGAGAGCAGGAGGAATATGAGGGTCAGGCGGACAGGTACAAGTGTGCATGTCACCCCAGCCACGCTGCTCTCTGTGGCAGGTGCCAGGACAGATAGGGCTCTGTGGGACCCTGTGTCCACCCTTCCTGCTGGTGGCAGGGTGCTGGGCAAGCTTCCTGCCTTTGTGCCCTCCCTTGGGGTGCTTTGCCAGGGTGTAGGGGGAAGACCCCAGGGAATGTACAGCAAGGCGCCTGTGGTGTGGACAGACCTACTCCCTGCCCTTGTGCAGAGTGAGTGGGTCCCTGAGACAGGCAGGGTGGGCCGGGCTGCAGGCCCTCACTCAGCTCACGCCTGTTTGACTTGCCAGGCCGCTCCCGGGAACCCACGGTCCTGCCCTGGGACTGAGCCCTGAGCTTTCCCTCCTGCACCCCCAAGCCCTGGCTTGCACATCATTCATCCCGAGGGCCATTGTCCACAAATGAAGTGAGCTCTTTGTCTGGAAGTGGCTCAGGATGCAGCACAGAGGGCCTTCTGCTGCCTTCCCAGCTGGGCTTAGGCCTAGGAGCCCTGGGCTGTCGCACTCTGGGCAGGCAGCCTCAGGCGCTGATGTACACTCCTGAGGCTCTGAGGAGCCAGCCTGGGCCCAGGCCCAGCAGGCCTATCACAGAGTGTGCCTGAGGGGACCAGGTGGGCACCGAAGACGAGGCAGTTACCCGGGGCTGCTCTGGACACATCCTGGGGCCTGGGCACTAGGAGCTCTTGTTTCTTTGAGCCCAGCAATTTCATGAGGCAGATGGTGTGGCACTGACCATGAGACTACCCTGCCCAGCCTGGGTGTAAGTACACAAAAGTGGGCCACAGGATCACAGCACTGGCTGCCAGAGAGCCAGGAGGGAGACCAGGGATCCTTATATTTACCACACATGTGCCACTTGCCAGGCACAGAGCAGGGTACAAGCCCCATAGTCTGTAGACACACGAGACCAAAACCAGGCCCAAACTGTGCCCTTGTGCTATGCGGTAGTGGAGGGGCTGTGGCAGCACAGGAAGGGGCAGTCAGAGAGGGCTTCCTGGAGGAGGTGCCTCAACAAGAGGCCCAGTGTGAGGAGGACTGGATGCTTGGAGGCCATGGCCCCATCCAAGAAGAGCAGGTGGAAAGCACAGGAAGTGGCAGCTCTCAGAACCATGGCTCTGGTCTGGCTGCTGCAGCCAAGAGTCGGGGAGGCGTGAGGCTGGAGTCAGAGGCCAGCTGAGGAACCTGGGCTTTGTCCTCAGCTATCTGCCCCTCATTTCTGAGCAGTGTGCAGGATATGACTGAGGGGTGGAGAGTGGGTGGGGCCCTGGGAGAGCTGGGGCCCAGGTTCAGGAGATGTTTCAGGGAAGCTGGGACAAGATTTGGTGCTGGCTGGAGGTGGAAGGGAGAGTTGGGCCACCTACACCTGGTTTCTCCGCAGTGTGGCCTCCCCAGAATGGGCAGGTTTGGGGTCCAGGGTGCCTTCTGGCTCAGACCAGTGGGCTCTAGGTGCCACAGGTTGCTGAGGTGGGAGGAGTCCAGGAGTCAGGGTGGCCTGCAGGGAGGCTCTCCAGTCTGTGCCCACCCCCAAGCCTAGCTCAAGGACGCCAACCTTCACACACTTCAGGGGCCCTGCCCCAGTGCCGGGTGTCGTAACCACCATCCAGGCCAGACACTGGGCCAAGTCGCTGGGGGTTGAATCACTGTCACAACCCTAACCACACACAGGCAGGAACTTCCCACTCACGGCCAAGAGAGCCGTGCACAGGCCTTTCCCGAGGGTACTCAGGAAGGGAGCCTGGAGACGCCGCTGGGCTGCCTGGGCCACACATCCAGGCGGGCGCTGGGCTGGGCCCCACCTGGGGCCACCATGGGATGTGATTTATACCTGATCCCCACCTTCTGCTGAGGCCTGGCCAAGCCCGCAGCCCCACTACTGAAATTAGTCAAGTTGGAAGGGAGACTGCATTTCCTGGGGCTGCCCTTTGGTGACTGGAGAAGGTCCCCATCTAAGAGAGCTAAGTTGAACAGGTATTGTAGCATCAGCCCATGTGCTGGAGACCCCTCCCAGCCCTGTGTGCCAGCCTGCTGGGTATGAGCTGAGTTTGAAGAGCTGTTGGGGACTTGTAGGACCTCAGGGGCACTCGCTCTGCCAGGCCATGGAGACAAGAGAAGTGAGTAAGTAAGACCGACTAGCGACCAACAGGTACTAGGAAGAATGTCTGGGGAGGGTCTCCAAGGGAGCAGTGACTTTGTTGCTGAGGTCCCAAGGATGCGGTGGCACAGGTCAAGGCCCAGGGTCTGACATGGAAAGGCTCGGTATGCTTCTGGGGCAGAAAGGTCTCCCAGCCTCTGGAGAGTCCTGCAGAAGGAAGCCCAGGGTGGGCTGGGGTGGATTGCCTGGGTCTGGCCACGGGCGTCTTGGGAAAGGGCGGTAACTAGAGGTGAGGAAGGCGTAGCCTGCACCCCTGGAGCGCGGTGACCAGGAGTGTTGAAGTGGGTCTCTGGTTGGTTATGAGCAATATATCAATAGTGGCTAATGTCTCTGGAGGTGCTGTCCATGGCTCCCTGTAGACACCAGACAGTAGCCATCTTTCAAGGGCCAGTATTGTGACTCCTTGACAGAGGCAGCATCAGACTCGGAAGTGGGGGAGCTTGCCCAGGTTACACAGTTGGGGAGAAGCTGAGCTGGGATTCTAGTTACTCCATCTCCATTTCAGGAAGGCTAGCCATCAGAGAAAGCCTGGCTACCCTGGCTCCACCCATAGGAGCACAAGGTGCTGTGTGGGCCTGGGACTCCTCTAGACATGAGCTAGTAATGGCCAGGGGCACCCCTAGGCCTGCCCAGTAGCCAGATTCCAGACCCTAGGAAGACTGCACTGACCTTGACACCTTGCAGGCTAGGGTAGGTAGATGGGGCTGGGCTGGGAACTAGACTCTGAAGAGTGTCTTCTTCTCTCTGTTCCCAGGTCTCCACCCCTGCAGCCTTGGGCCACTTCCCTGTGAACCTGTTTGAGCCACCTCATGACCCCAGTTGTGGGGTGTCCATCTCTGTCAGGGAAGTGGCCCAAATCTGAAGTGCTGGTGCCCAGTGAGAGCGTGTGAGGGGTGACGACCTGTGTCCCTGGGTAGGCCCTCATTCCTGTTCATCCCACTGAGTCCTGAGCCTCATGGCCCAGCCCTTGCCAATTCAGGATCCAGCAAGGCCCCTCTCAATGTGGGATCCCCAGCCCTCCCCTCTTACATCAGGGGTCATCAAGGTCAGGGCCACGTGAGGACAGGTCTAGCTCTGAGCCAAGGCAAGACATGGGGGGTGGGGGGGCTCAGGAGCCAAGGTTGACCTGCCCTGTGGGCTGAACTGCCCCTGCTGCCAGAGCACTACAGTGACCTGGGCCCTCACCTGGCCTGCCTGGCCCAGCATGTCCTGGGGCCACTGGCCTCAGCCAGCACGTGGCCTTCTACCCTCGTGAGGTCAGGGCAGGAGGCTCCACTGGCCTAGGAGCCTTGCCCGGTGCTCAGGCTGAGTCCAGAAATGGGCCGGAAGCCCCTCAGGGAGATGCTAGGCGACTCCCAAAGCTCAGAGGCAGACCCTGATGCTGGTCCAGTCTCTGATGGTGGCTCTCCAAGTGGCCTATGTTGCAGCCCTCAAAGGCCCCTGGCCCCACAGAGCCTGTGTGGCCCCCAGAGCTCTGTGCTTGCAAGGCTCTCTACAGTGATCTTTGGCCCAGAGACATAGGGCAAAGATGAGTCTGATTAGCAGCCTGGGCTTGGAGGCCTGGGCTTCCAGGGAGATGGTTCCAGTGCTGGAGCAGGCCGGGCACAGATCCCTGCCCACTGGTGCTGAGAGAGCTGCTCCTTCACCCAGAAACCTTTGCTCCCTGCAGTGCCTCTGAGGGTGATCCTGGCCTTCCAGGATGTGCAGGGACACCCACTACCACCCCCAAGCCTCGGGCCTCCCCTTGCCCCACAGCCGCAAAACTCAGGCCTAAAGTTTCAAGAGAGTCTTTGGGCCTGAGCCACCCACATCTGCCACTAGAGAGGCACGTGCTTTTCTTCTGGTGCCCAGGGATCTTGCTGAGCTCCCCAGCCCCAGAAACACTCCAGACAGGGGTGGGCACTGCATGGACTGAAGTACACCCAGGCTGGGCCCCTGGCCATGGGTGGCAGGAAAGTACCCTTGAGGCAGAGCATCTGGAGGTCCAGAGCTTTGGCTGGAAAAGGCCAGCACAGAAGGCCACCTCACCCTTGGGTCCTTGGAGTGACACTTGGGTCCTTCGCTTCAGGTCCTCTTGCCCAGCCTGCGTGAGGGCTTTGTGTCTCCCCATCCCTTGCCCTGTGGAGCCCTGACTCACCGCAGCCTCTCTTCGGGTCACAGGTGTCTGGTGGCCTGACATGCACCGTCTGGCTGACCGCATCCACCTGGAGGAGCTGACGCGCATCGGGATTCTGCAGGGCAGCGTGGATGCCATGGTGGAGGTCCACCTGGGAGCCGTGTTCATGCCTCATGGGCTCGGCCACCTCCTGGGCCTTGATGTCCACGATGTGGGAGGCTACCCTGAGGTCAGTGTGGACATGTTGTCCCAGTTGGCCTGCCTGTGGGCTGTCACTGAGCCTGGCTGTCCTGGGTGCAGAGTGGGCTCTGAGAGGCAGCTGCAGGTGTAGTGAGACAGGAGATGGGGTTGTGGTACATGGGGGACAGCGAGGAGGAATTGGGACGCAGGTTAAGGCAGGGGTGGATTCCTCATCCAGTGGCTATGACCATAGGACCCAGGCATGGAGTTGGTGCCTCTGCATGCTGGGCCTTGGGACAAGGATTCCCTGCCCCGAGGATGGTAGGTGGTAGGTATATAGTGCATGGGACGATGGGGCCGAAGCCAGCTCTTAGTGACAGACCTGCACTGTATCCTTCATGTCCTTCTGCCTCTGACTTCATTCACTTACCTCACCCCTCACAAGCCCAGCAGTGGAGCCCTTGCCCCTGCTCGCTGGCTGGCGTGCCCTCTGCCTCCCAGGCCCCTGGGCCAGCACACCTGTGGCCCTGTAGCTTGCTAATCCCCAGTCACTTTTAGGACCTCTGCCCTCCTGCCTATCTTCCAGCTCAGTGGCCCAGAGGCAGTTTTGTGGGGGTCATCTCCAGACAAGACTTCCCCTCCTCTTCTCACCACCCAACCCTCAAAGGACCACCCAGAGGGTGCTTGAGGGCCCACAGGAGGCCCTACCAGGCAGGTGGCTACAGCCCCTTTGGGCCCCTGTGGGCAGGGTGAGCTGTCCCTGCCGCCTGGCCTGGCGCCCACTGCGCAGGGGGCTGATTGTGCAATCGGTGCACGCCCTGGGGCCCACCAGCCAGTTAGCCAAGAGTAGGCTTGGCCTCTTGGCTGCAGGGTATTTTGAAAGCACTAAGAATGATTTGAGGGGGGAGTGGAATTGCTCAAGAGAAGCATTATTATTCAATTATTTTTTCCTCAAGTGTAAACAGTTAAATTTGGAGAAACCAAATCAGTTTTAATTTCCTAATTTCTATCCTTCCCATTGTGTGCAGGGAGCCAAGAGCAGGGCCTTCCAGACATTGTTAGCTGAGGTTCGTTATTCATTAGTCGCCAAAGCACTTTTTTCCACCAAAGAAAATTGGCAGCAAACTGTTTTCATCTTTTCCAGTAAGCAGCCCTTTGTGCTCACAGAGTCTATTCTTCTGACAGATAAACACTGTGGAAAAAATATGGCTTTTCCTATAAAAGTCATTTATTTTATTTCGGGCCTACAGACACATCTGGGTCTTCTCTGCTCAGAGCCCAGTAAAAGTTGAGGCTTCGTCAAGCCCTCCACCCAGGCAGAGACGGTTATGGGCACAGCATGGGCACCCCCAGCTAGGCTGTATCCCGGGCCAGGGGAGGCCCGTGATCTCTCCATCATGGGCCTGTACCCCACTCCAGCCAGCCCTTCATGCTTTCTGCCCAGCAGTTGGGCTGGTCTCCCAAGCATCCCCAGGCCTGTGCCCTGTTCTTGGTGGACCCCTGAGAAGGGTTTCCTGTGCTCAGTGGGCTGGGGTGGGCATGTCCTCTATGCCCTCTGGGATCCCTTCCCTCTTCCCCCAACCCCAGTTGGAGTGATGGGTCTAAAACTCTCTGGGAGGAGAAAAGCTGATCTCCATGCATGGGCAACCGGTCTCCCCCTGCATACCCAGGGGTCCACAGGGAGGGAGGGTGGCCTGGAGAAAGAAGAATGACTTTGTCAGGGCTTTGCCAAACCCCTAGCTTTGAAAACCGTGGAGTGGGGAGAAGGAGACAGGCACTAAGGGTGTGGCATGAAGGAAGGACAGGGAGGGGATGCCAAGGGGCAGGCATAGCTTTTGGTGGTAGGGGCAGGAAGATTCTGGAGTGGAGACCCAGGACCCCCAGCCCTAACGATCTACTTCTAGGCAGGAGATGGCCCTGCCCTTGCCACAAGCACCTCTCACCTGAGCAGTCCACGCAGGACCATCCGGCTAAGGCGCACCCTACGTCCCAGCATTCCCTGCCCTCCTCCCTATCTTCCAGCTCAGTGGCCCAGAGGCAGTTTTGTGGGGCTGGGGACCACACCAGCCAGGCATCTGTGCCAGGGGCCATGGTACCTTGGCGTCCCTTCACCGTCTCTATCCTGGCCTGCTTACACCAGGTTAGGGTGGCTATCCCCACCCTGGCAGAATTACAGTCACAGCCTTCCCTGCTGTGCCCGGCCTTGGAGGCTGAGCCAGCCTGTTTCTGGTTACCTTACATGAACCACTAATTGAAGTCTGATGTTCTTGGCCCCCAAACAGTCAGAAATGACAGCTCCATCTCCAGCAGCGGGCTTCCTGGGGAGAGCCACAAGTGGGGCAGGGCAAGCTCAGATCCTGACCGGAGAGCTTGCTTACTGCCCACTCGCTCAGAGGCCTTGACCGCAGGCCATATGGGTGCCCCAAGGGCCTGGGGAGGGCAGGAATATTCCTACAAGTGTCCTGGGCACCACCTGCCCTCAGTCCAGGCTGAGGCCTATTTGCTATGCCTGTATGAATGGACAGGCCCTGGTTGGGTGTGCACTGGGAGAGGCAGGACAGCAGACTGTGGCCTCCGCAGGGAACAGCCATCACTGGTTCATTTCTGGTTCCAGGGCTAGAGGCCATGTCTGAACGCCTCGCGGCCAGGCTCAGAGAGCTTCTCTGGGAGTCGCACCACCAGACCATGCACATGCAGATATTTATTCACCATTGCTGATGCTGGTGGGCCCATCCCAAAGACAGCACCTGTCCTGCTTCCTGAATGGTCTTGTGGAAGATCTGGGGCTTGGCCTTGGGGTAGCTGGGACCTGCACTCTTGAGACCAGTTTCCACTTGAGCTGCCTGGAAGGAAAGACGCAGCTGTGGAAGGCTTTGCAGCCTCCTTAAGAGCTTTTTTGGCTTCCCTGGTTTGGCTTCTGCCATCCCCTAGCCTGGAGAGGGGCCTGAGTGAGGGCAGCTGGACACCCAGGCAGCCTCATAGGCCACCTGGGCAGCTTGCCCTGGATATCTGCATATCAGTGTCTACAGGGCTCCTGAAGGCAGTTCTGAGGGTAACCAGGGGCCAGAGATGCTCAAAATCCAGAGGTTTGTGCAAAGTGAGGGTCTTATTGGAAGACGCAGCACAGCAGCAGGGGTGAGCCTGAGCTGGAGATCCCATTGTCAGACATTGTCTGAGTGTCTCCCAGTGAGGCAGTGGCCAGCGCTGGGGCTGTCAGTTGGGTCCTCCCACCATTCCTGTCCCCACAGGGTGTGGAGCGCATTGACGAGCCAGGCCTGCGGAGCCTACGCACTGCCCGACACCTGGAACCAGGCATGGTGCTTACTGTGGAACCGGGCATCTACTTCATCGACCACCTCCTGGACCAGGCCCTTGCTGACCCGGCCCAGGCCTGCTTCTTTAACCACAAGGTCCTGCAGCGCTTTCGGGGTTTTGGTGGGGTGAGTGCCTGTGAGCCCCAGTCTCGCTCTCAGAACATTCACTATCCCACTGCTGCTGCTCATCAGAACAGAGGCCCTCGTGGAGGAGAGACAGTCTTGACATCTTCCCTTGAGGAGGGCCTGGCCTGCCCCTTCACATGGTCTGTTACCAGACATGTGCCTTATTCCTCAGTAGGAAGACAGACTCTCCAAACCCCTGCCCACCCCAGAAACTTCCAGTCACCACAAGGACAGTGAGGTGATACAAGCAAATGACCATGGGAGGCAGCTTCCTCTAGTGGGTAGTCCACAGAGGCTTTGCAACTAGTTTCTTCTGGGGAGTATTGATCATTCTTAAATGTGTCAGTCAGCCTTCTGTCACTGTGACAAAATACCTGAGATAAATCAACTTAAAGGAAGAAAGGTTTTACTCCCCAGTTCTGCGGATGGAACCCAGGGTCTCACACATGCTAGGCAAGTGCTCTACCACCGAGCTACATCCCACCCAGAAAAGGTTTGTTTGGGCTCATGGTTTCATAGCGTCCCTGGTTACTTGGCCCCAGTGCTTTGAGCCTGAGGTGAGGTAGAACTTGTGGTGGAAGGTACATGGTAGAACACAGCTGCTCACCTCATGGTGGCCAGGAAGCAGAAAAGGAGAGGGAGGAAGAAGCTGGAGACACAATATATCCTTCAAGGGTAGCATGCCCCAGTGACCTACTTCCTCCAACTAGACCCCACCTGCTAAAGTTTTACCACCTCCCAAAACCCCAATAAGCTGTGAACCCATAAGTGGATTAATTCATTCATGAGGTCAGAGCCCTCTTGATCCCGTCACCTCGCCAAGCCCCCCATCTGACACTGCTGCATGGGGACCAGGCCTTCAGTGAGTGAGCCTTTGGGGGATTTAAGATCCAAACAATAAAAGCTGCTCCCACACAGCAGGGATCAGGCTGGAGCAGGTCAGACCTGTTCATGTGGCACGTGAGGCCAGCTCAGTCATAATGGGCGTCTGTTGGTCTGACCCAGGTCCGTATTGAGGAGGACGTGGTGGTGACGGAGAGCGGCATGGAACTGCTGACCTGTGTGCCCCGGACTGTGGAAGAAATCGAAGCGTGCATGGCAGGCTCTGACAAGGCCTTTATGCCCTTCTCTGGCCCAAAGTAGAGCCAGCCAGAATGTGCAGTGAGACTGGGGCTGGCCTGTGACCTCTCTCCCTGCCACACGGCCTGGTGATTGGCCCTCCAACAGCAAGAAATGGTGCTCGGGAATCAGATCCTAGCATTGACACTTGATCATACCAAATAATCCTGTTTCCTAGGAGGAAAAATGCTTTTTAACCTTCTGTAAGAGCACACCCTTAATCTCTTATGTACTTTACTTAAATGACAGTGACTTAAAATGCTGATTGAAAAGAATCTTATTCTTTAGTAGCAACTAAAATGTTTCTTGCTATTTGTATTCCTGTTCTCAAGAAAGATGCATTTCCAGTGTTTTCTCCCAAATCAATGTGCAGAATGAAATTTATAATGAAATATTTCCTAAAGTGGTCCTTTGTGCATGGTTCCCTCTGTACTAATTTTTTTTTTCCCCCCAGGGATTGAACTCAGGGACACTTAACCACTGAGCCACATTCCCAGCCCTATTTTGTGTTTTATTTAGAAACAGGGTCTCACTGAGTTGCTTAGTACTCAAACTGCTGAGGCGCTCGTGATCCTCCTGCCTCTTCATCCTTTGTAGATGAGTTTGGGGGACCAGGACCCTAAAAAGATGGCTCATCTAGTGTCAGCCTCAGGAGTCTGTTCACAAGAAAATGGCGCTGGTAGCACAGGCCCTGTTCCCTCTGTTCTGCATCAGACTGGCCTGAAAGAACAAGGGCAGAGTCCTCCCCAACGAGCCTGCTTTGAGCCCCAGGGACTCTGCTGGGCTTCAGTATTGCCCTGTCACGTTTGCTCTTAGGCTTCCCAAGCCTCATAGGTCATCAGAACCACTGGGGTAATTGGAAAAAAGTTGTACAGACCCACATTCAAACCTGAATGAGAATCTCCAGAGATGATGTCCAAGGAGCAGTGGGCCACAAGTTTGTGAACTACTCTCAGGTGACATGGTGGCAAAGCAGTGTGCCACACTTCACCCCATCAGTCCCAGTGCAGCCAGAGGCTTGGGGCTGGGGAGATGTTGAACCAGCCCTGCAGAAAGGTCCCAGGCACTCAGGACAGTTTGGTGGAGTTATCCTGTACCTTATCTTTGTACAAGTTAAAAGGCTAACCTAAGAAGTCTTTTTAATATGGTTATTTCCTCAAAGTTAGATTTCTGAAAGGGACAGAATTATATAGCACTTGAAATGCAGTTATTTAAAATTTGAGACTTGCAGGGATCCTGCATCCATGATTTTCTTCATGCAAAACTAGCATCTGTCAGGCACTGCCACCTGTGTGGCCCAGGAGCTTGCTCACTCCTTTCCTAAGTAGAAACCCACTGACCAAATTCTGCTCCAAGGTGGCAAGGCCATCCAGGGCTCCGCTGTGCCTGGTCCCTGCCGTGGGTAGAATACCTGTCCTTCCCTCTGTCCCATTGCCACACAAGTCCCACAGAACTGCCCAGAGCCAGCTTCTAGAATTCTGCACACCCGTTTCAAATTTGTCTCCTCACAGTGTCATCATGGAGGAGTTTCTGAGTCAAGGTGATAGGCAAGTGAGAAGAAAGGATGCCAGGGATGAAATGATGGGGTGGAAAACTAGCCCAAGCCAGACACTATTGAAAAGTCACCAAGGAGTTCAATACAAATGGCTGTAACAAAAAAGTGCTTATGATATGACCATATGGAAATAAAGGCCAGAGCTGGGGGTGTAGCTCAGCACTTTCCTAGCATTGCCAAGGCCCTACCTGGGTTTCATCCACAGCCCAGCAAAAATAAATAATGAGTAACCACAGTTCCAAGTTGCCATTTATGTCATTTGCTTTTTGGGTTTACAATACCCACTCTTTAAGGTTTTTTCCTGGTACACAGATGTATTCCCTCAGCCACTGGTGACACTGAGCAGTTTGAGCAACACCGGGTCTTTCTGAGCATCAGATGAGTTGAAGGGTTTGACAAACATTTCTCCACCCCTGCTGCCCCTGATAAACCTCTACAGTGCACACAGGGTTATAGTTTCGCCCACCTCAGGGTAAACCAGTCCAAGTTAGACTGAAACTCTAAATGGATGTTTTGTTAATTAAGAAACAGAGCTATGTGTATCACACACCCTTCTCCTTCCTCCCCTTTAGACATTCCAAACTGCCCATTCCACACCCAAACTGCCCATTCCACGTTTTTTTTTTTTTTTTCTTCTTTCTTTTTTTCTGATTATCAAGCACATGGACCAAAAAGCAAGCAGATAATCTAACTAAACACTTTGTCCACGAGGGACACTGGGAACATGAATATGACTTGTTTAGTCCAGGTCAATAGGCATTCTTTGAAGGTACAGGTAGGTCTCAGGCAGCCCACTCTACCCCATGTTCCTAAGGCTGAGTCCACCTCTTATCTCCTCCAATCTCTGCAGAAATTTGTACAGCTTCAAAAATGCATGAGACTCTTCCAGAAAACTACATGAGGCTAAATAAAGCACTCCCAAAACTCCAGAAGGGTATAGGTAGTCATTTAATAAATAATTGAGCATCTACTCTGCACCAGTGTGGTAGAAACACATAATCTATGTGCTCAGAGCCTATAGCCTTCTAAGAGAGGCTTTGCCTTAGCAAACACAGACAACTATGTTGTCTTGGCCAATGAAAAAATGCCAGGAAGGAAAATAAGTTTGACCTTACACAGAGGCCAGGGGCTAAAACAGGAAGTGTTTGAGATGAAAAGCAAGAGGTATTGCATTCCAAACATAAAAGGTAGGAGTGGGGGGAAATTATGTTGGCAAGATGAAACAGAGCCACATCACAAGATTGGGTCTCACCCTGGAAGCACTTGGAAGCAACAGGATGGTTCTGGAGAGCATGTGATGATTCTGCTGTCCAGGAAGACCAGTAGGAGCTAATCACCAGTCTAGGCTAGAGAGGAGGACAGCCCTGAACCAGGTGGGACTAGGGGAAGTAAAGCAGAAAGGTCCCAGAGACACACTGAGGAGGCAAAACTGAAAGGTGGTGATATACAAAGGCACCAGGCTCTAACAGCTGCTTCAAAGGGAGGGGCAAGTCTTGGTGTTTGGGCCGCAATAAAAGAATATCTAGGGATTGGCGCTCTCCTTTAAGTGCATATAAAATGCTTATGAACTCTTCCAGATTCATACAGGCAGTGAAAAAGTTGGTCTAAAAGTGTTCTTATTAAAAACGACCTGGCACCTTCAACAAAGAAATAATCTCTATAAACTTCCCAGGACAAATTATTGGATTCTAAATTACACCTAATTCAGAATTATAAAAATGAAGTGGGACATAACTACCCATAGAAATGACTGTGCTACAATTTTCATGAAACTGCGATGAGTAAATTTACTTCCCAAGACATGAAAAGAATTAAAGAATCACAGAAAAGTATCTCAATGGCATCTTCCCTTGAAACAAATTCAAATCGGCAAATTCATCTCTTCAAACATGATGGTGTCATGTTAAGTGAAGATGGTATATTAAAACTGTATGGTTAGGGGGAAAGCTTGCAGTGATCCATTACTTCAAAACAGGAATTTATGACCACTCTGAACAGAAACCATACACTGAGACACTGGGTGGTTTAGCAGAACCCATTCGTTGCTTTCCCTATTGTGGTATACATGTTTTAAATTAGACCAGGTGACTAAGAGTATAACTAAAGATGCATTCCATGTTCAGAGAAAACTACTTCCCTGCCCACTGAGGGAAGTTTATCTAAATGTGGGCAAAAGCACCTCTGCTTATTCCCCCACCCCCACCCCAGGCTGAGAGCAGGAAGGCAGCAAGGTGTCTGCACACTTTCAGAACTGCTTTCTGGTATCTAATATAAAGAAATCCACAATGAAATACAGAGATTGTTCCAAATTTCTTTATTTTAAACTTATTGAAAGAAATAAAATTATATTTAAAAAAATAGAGTAATCTCACAAACTGAAAGCCAGGAACAAAAGAACAAGTTGGTAGTTTTTCCTGAGAGGCAGATCTAATTAGCTGTAGAATGGACTTTCTCTTTCCTAGCTTTTGTCAAACAAACAAAAAAAAAGTTATTTTTCCTACTTCTAAGGCATCAAAAGCACTCTGAATGCTAAATGGGTTGTTCAGGTACAAAGTTTCAGCCCTCTAACAGGGGTTAAGAAACATCAAAGGCTGCAATAATTTCCTTCTTTTAATATCAAATTGTACATACTTCTACTTTTATACATAAATTTGAGAATGTCACACTCATGACCCAAATTTCAAAAATCTGGTCATATTTTAGTAAAATCTTAGTACTTCTCAGTAAGAATGTCCGAAGTATCTGAACTGGCATCCCAGTGACTGAAAGGGGCCAGACATAGGAATAGCTGATCTGCTCAAATGCTGCCAAAAACCAGTCAAAAAGCACCCATCCCAGGATACTTGGATCAGCTACAAACTTATACTACCAGCTAATTCCTAAACCACTAGACCTGCCCACAAAGCAGATCAAATCCTAATGATTTATAAGTAACACACAGAAAAGTTAGAAAAAAGTCACTTTAAATTCCCAAAGCTCTAAACTTAGTCATTTCCCACACTTAGTTTCCCTCATCTTTATATCAAACTAAAAACTTTCACTCTTGACTTCAAGTCAAGACAATTATTAACATTTTCATTCTATGCATAATTGCTTGTGTGTTTAAGTTCTGATTTGCACAGGTAATAAGAAAGTTTGAATCAGTTTTTCCAGATGTTCCAATCTCATGTTGATTTGAAATACTGAGTACACACTCCAGATGATTTTCCCACAGCTTGTTTCTCAAGATAGTTTATTCACATCATGGTAACCACAAATTCCATGGGGACATCCATGTCTGAATTTTTTAAAGTGAGGGAGTAAAATGTCTAATACCTATTATAGGTGTTTAAAGCTCAAGGGACTTAACTGTATCTCTAATTAATTATATAACATCAACTAGCTTTTAAAGATTCAGTAGGATTCTGTGGGTACATCCTCATTAGTTACTCCAAACACCTATCAACCTTCATGAGTAGATCAATATTCCAAAGTAAACTGGTGATGGACCCTAAGAGAGGGGAAATTTTTTTTTTTTTTTTTTTTTTTAAACCCTCATCCTGCCCTACCCTGTTTTCCTGGTTCTGTAGGGTTAACAGCCCTCCTGAGAAGCACCTCTAATGACACTAGCTTCCTGTCTTATTTGTAGAAGGACCTCATGGCTCTAAGTGGCTTTGCTGAGTTGAACAGCACTATGATGTCTTCTGCCCAGGAGAACAGCACAGTCAGCACTCTTCCACCAAACCCAGGGCACAACTTTGAGTTACAGTCTGGTTACATTATACCAAGTCCTAGTAGGAAACAGCAATTGGCCAGAAATGACCATGTTCAAATAAGATACCTGGTAACACAAACTTTAATCAGATATGACTCATGTCTAGACACCATCCCAGGCACAAAATAACACACAGAAGCCAAACAAATCTGAGCTAGAATTGTGCTTTAAAAAAAAAAAAGAAAGAAAAAGAAAACAAAGGTTAAAGACAATCTAAACTACCAACATCAATAAAAAGGCAGACTCTAGAGATGCCCTACATTAGTGATTGCCATTTTTTAGTCTCAACAAAAATGTCAATATCCTGAGTTTTATCAGCATTTTCTTTCTAAAATAATTTATGGAACATAAAAGCATACAAAAGAATAAACAGAAGTAGTGGTACATAAAGTCTAGAAGAAGATCCCACTAACTAGAAAAAAAAGTCACAAAAACAATATAAAAAGATGTATTTAAGTGAAATAAATTAAAGGTTAAAACCTTATACTTTCAAGTTTTCTTAGACTGTTATTTTGGGAGATGGCATGGAGTTGATACATTTTTCTAATCATGTGGTTAAGATCAAATACCAAAATGTTCTTTCACAAGAATTTTTTGCCTTTAAAAATCGTGGCCCTATGGCAGTTATTTTCAACACAGAAGAAACAACTAAACCAATATTCTAAATCCTAATCAGAGTTCATGTCATCAAACTGTTAAGACTTGTATTTACTAACTTGGCTATCAAAAAGGTACCCCCCCCCCAAAAAAAAAAAAAGCTACTAGCATCTGCAGAAACTAAAAATTTTGGTACACAAATAAGATTTTTTTTTTTTAGGACACAAAGTAATGCCTAATCAATAACCTAAACATATCCCCAAAGCATAATTCTAATATACTATACTTTTAAAAAAAAAAATCTGCTTCTTAAATGTCATATGCATTTTTAAGCCAATTTGCTGCATACTACTTTTAAGAGGTGATGAGGTTTTTTATTCAACCTGACATCACTATTCAAAAACCTGTACTTTGGGGGAAAAAACAGTACTAATTATGCTAAAACAAGGTTTGTACTACACATAAAATCTTTCCAAATTACAGTGATTGATTTCTATAGCCTTAGGATTTATAATATACAATTTAGGATAAAATTACAAATAGATGGAATCCTAATTTTTCTTTACCCAATTAATCATAAAACCAAGTAAACCCAATTAATCATAAAACCAAATACCTTCTGCGTGACCTGCCAGTTTCCCCTTTCTTTTGTCAACCTAAAAAATAAGCATTTCTGGGGAAGTCAGGATTTACATCAAGAACATCAAGGTCCAAGATATATATATTTTTTAACCATATACCTTAAATTTTTTAGTTTTTTGATCCCCACAAAAATCTGTATCATTCAAAACCAGATATTTAAATTATACGGCTAATCAACTCTTCAGTGCTGATCCTAGAAAATATCATCCAATGGATCTCTGAATAATGGAACAAGACAACATTGAGCCATTGATATGAGTGGTGCAGATTGTCACACCTTTACCGGTTCAAGCCACAGTTTGTGAAGTCGGGAAAGGTTGAGGTCTACTGTCCTGTGTTATCAGAATTTGTTGTTGTATTTTCAGTGTTAATGGGCTGCACGTTGTCTGCAAGGTTGTGTGCATGCTCAAGAAATAAATCTTTCAGTACGCTTAATTCCTTTGTCAGCAATTTAATTTTAGCTTCCAACCGTTCATTCTCTTCTTTGAGCTGATTCACTCTTTGCAGTGTATCCTGTGCTTTCTGCTTGCTTTTCAATCGGCTCTTTTTCACAGCCATGTTGTTCCTTTCTCTGCGTTGACGATATTCGTCACTATTTCGATCCATGGGTGAACTCTTTTTGCTTTGCTTGCTTGGAGGCACAGCTTTGCCTCCTCCCCCAGGGCCAGCAGGCACCAGCTGAGGAACCTGCTGTAAGCCACTGGCATGTGCCTGAGTATGAATAACACTTATTCCGTTCACCCCTGGAGTACTGTTTTGCTGTGATGTCTTGCTCATTTGGGCACTCTCTTGCTGACACAGAACAGAAAGAAATGAGAGCCAGGTGATCAATGGGTTTCCAACTAAACTGCCAAAAAATCTTCACATGTACCTAGTTAAAAAAGAAAATAAAATGCATAAAATATTTGAAATAACAGGATCAAATGAAATTAAATCTGCAAGTACCTAACACAGCAGGCCACCATTAACTGACTATGCTGAGAAAAGCTACAGCAACTGCCAACTGTTCAGTGTTTCAGAAATCTAAAGCATTTAATTTATAGAGGTGAGTAAGTACAGAAGCACCCTAAGAGTGAACCAGCCCACCTGAATCCCTGAGGGTACTGCCCATCTGTGATATCAAAAAAAAAAAAAAAAAAGGGAGGGGGAGGGAGGAAAAAGCCAGGCACTGTGGTACTTGCCTATAATCCCAGCTACTCAAGAGCTTGAGGCAGGACGATTTGCAAGTTTGAGATCAGCCTGGGCAACTTAGACCTTCTCAAAATACAAAGGGCTGGGATAGAGCTCAGTGGTATAGAGCTGCCTAGCAAACTTGGGGCCCTGGGTTCAATCTCCAGAATAGCTTTAAAAAAAAAAAAGGTGGGGAGGAGGAGAAAAAAAGAGAATACCACTAATTAGGTAGCACAATGAACTAATAAGAACTAATAGCACTTGATAATCTGCCAGGGAGTAATCCGAGATATTTGGGTTAACCATGGAAAAACAGTTCAAATACAGTAGAAGAGACACCTGCAATGAAAGGGGGAAAAAGTTTAAATTGTGGATCAAGTCAAAATAGAATGCTGGAGTGCCCAGTCCCCAATATTTATGAAGAATATTATGCTATGATCTCTGCATGTTCCTTACTCTAATATGTAGCCAGTGAGTCATCAAGAAGTTGATTTTTTTTCTCCCTAGCTATCTTTGCAGGGTATCTGAAAAGGTATGTTTGCTTCTTTATTTACTGAGCTAGCTTCTTGGATTTAGGAACTCTGAGATACCAAATATGCTCTCTAATTTCACCATGCTTTTAATTAATTGTTTTTTCTTTCTGATATAATCTGAAACCACAAGCAAAGAAACAAAAGCCCTAACAACACATACAAGAAGTAAAAATACTGGGACTTGGGCTGGACAAAGGACTAAACATCTGCAGTGCCAGCACCCACTTCTGAATGAGCATAGAGAACACACCAGTTCTGAAGCTGTGGTGTTGCCCATAGATATGAAGTCAGTATCAAAAACTCCCCAGATTCGATAGGAACCCAACTAACTTTATACAGTTGCCTGAAGAAATATAAAAGCACACCTATCCTATCATCATTACAAAGCTAAGTGAACTATCCACCAAGAAGTCATTGCTCTTAGAAATTCAGAAAGCAGTGGTATGAACCATAAAACTATCCTATTCTCTTTTCATAAACTGCTAAGACTACATCAGTGGGGAGAAACAATCTGGAGTCAGAATTATGAAATGTCCACATTGAATCATTAAGAAAAATTCACTGAGGCTGGGTATATGATAGTACACATCTGTAATCCCAGCTACTGGAGAGACTGAGGCAAGAGGATCACAAGTTTGAGGTTACCCTGGACAACTTGGAGCGACTATCTCAAAATAAAATAAAAAGGGCTGAGGGTGCAGCTCAGAGGTAGAATGCTGTCCAGCCATGTGTGAGGCCCTGGGTTTCCAACCCCAGCACCACAAAAAAAAACTTTGCTGTAAAAGGCCCATATATCACTACTGGGAATTATTTTAAAAGTCACCCAACCTGCCCTGAGCTACTGGGTTATCTAGGCAAGATAGAAAGCTTCCTTCCAAGCCAGGATGGATAGCTACTCCAAGTCTATCTTCAGTAATGGACATTTCATAATTTCCCTTGAAAAAATTATATATGGCCTAATTTTTCTTCCAGTTAAAAAGTGGGTGTTCGGTATTAACTGGAGCCACTTTTGCTGCCATCTAAAAGTACTGCTTATCTAGTTGATATAAAATGAATATGTGTTTTAACCAAACTCTTTAAGAACTTGTTTAATTTAACACCTCTCCTGGGACTGTCTTTTTAACAATCATGATCAAATTTATCTTAATTATTTACTTTTAAAAGTTTTTTTGTATGTTAATTATATTCTTAAGTCCCTAAAGCTAATCTTTACGGTCATTTTGGCCAAGTTCAGGGATAGCAATACCCCAGTGACATACAGGCAAGAAACCAGGTCAAATCTTATCTCGGCTCTGACTCCTTCCACTCTTAGACATAGCTAGCCCTTCCCTTCTGTGGGCTTCAATCTCCCCCTGTGTACGTGAGGGATGTGGAATGCTAAGATGCCTTCCAACTAACAAAATACCGTGAACTCCATTCACTAACAACTTATATTCACTACAGGCTCCCAATTCAGTAATGTTCATACCTGTTTATGTACCCAAAGATATAGGAATGGGGAAGGGCTCTTTTACCTCAGCCTGACTCATCTTGCCAATGTACTAGAAGGAACAAAGGAGGTGAGCCCTTGGCTTGAAAAACAATGAATATTCACTGAAACTACAAACTGACAAAAAAGAAAGTTGAAGATAATAAAAAGAACTCCATGATTGTTTTTGAAAAATAGGCAAGCCAAGAAAGTAGCTCTTAAAGACATAAGTAAAAGGGATCAAAGAGCTAAGTGATCTAAAAGACAACTTCAAAAGATTATCAATTTTGTTTTTACATTGAAAAAGGCACTGTCATTTATGCTTTTGTTCCTTCCACATTTACTGAAAAACAAAAATTAGAAAAAAAAAGAAAAAAATAGTTTATTTCAAATCTGGATATTCCAATCTAAATGGAGTCTGGCTCCTATGTGGGCAAATACTATTCCAAAGTTCAGTCTACAGGAAGCAGGGTGGGGCTTGTTTCCTTGCATATGAATCATTCAAATAGGAAGCAAAAGGAAAGCTGAAAGCAGTAGTTCTTAAAGAGTGGTCTCTAGACCAGCATCATCATCATTCAAGAACATTTCAGTAATGTAGCTAGGCACAATAGGGCAGGCCTGTAATCTCAGCAACTCAGAAGGCTGACGCAGAGTAATGGGAAGTTCTGGGCCAGTCTCAATAACTTAGGGTGACCCTCAGCAAATTAGATACACCCTGTCTCAGGATTTTAACAAATAATAAAAAGAATTGGTGATGTAGCTCAGTCGTAAAGTGCCCTTAGGTTCAATTCCCAGTACCAAGAATAGAAAAAATAAAAATTATTGGGTTGCCCTTGACCTCTAAATTCATTCAGCACACAGGGTTGCACAATCTTGTTTTAAGGGCACCTCCAGGTGATTTTTGGTGATACTGAAGTTTGACAGCCACTTCTTATAGACAGATAAACAATGGATCTTAAGAATGTTGGCCCAAATGAGTTAACAGATTTTTCAAATTCAAATTTCTTAATTCAATTAATGTTCATTCAAATCAGTAATACACTGAAAGCTTAGACTATTAGAATAAAATAAAACTTTTTCTAAAGCTTCAGATGAAGGATTTTTCTAGCTCTTCTGTCACATTTTTTCCCATATACCTAAAATCCTAGTCCCCTCAAATTTTTCATTCAATTTCTTTAGTTGAAAGTCCATTCTTCAAAGGAGCTGCTCCCTTGCCCCAGATCTGTTCAATCATTGGGATCTGACAATTCTACCTAAAACAAAGACAAAAGAAAAAACTCTCACATCTACCATTACTGTAGATCCCAATGCCACAGAAATTACCTCAAGGTGACATCATCTCTCAGGGGCACTAGTCTCTGATTTAGTAGCATTCCCTCCAACCACTGTCTTGAGAGCAATCTAATACTCTAATACTCAAACCTGAGTGCATCATACCTTCCTGCTGAAAATCTGTGGCTCCAGACTACAGGATCAAATTCAAGGTCCTAACCCTTTCTCAAGCCCCTGCTCCCTTATATGAGTCTCCTCAATGGTCTATATTTTCTCTTCATGTTTCTATACAATTTATTCTCCCAGTTTCTTTGTCAACTCCAGCTCTACTGTGGGTCTTTCTATAGACTAAGTTAGAGGCAGAGTTCTGTTCACCTTCACATGATAGCATCAGTGCAGGGTCTGGGAAAGAGGGGGCATGCCTTCAGGGAGTACATAAGTAGTCTCCTGGGGTATGAGAAGAAAAATGTATACATAAGTTTGTTGTAGCATCATCTTTTAAACCTACTTATGATGTGATTAACAACATACAGATTGTCTAGAAATATACATGTATCAAGAGTTCATGCTCATTTTTTTTTTTTTAATTGGCAGGCTGGGAAGCATGAAGGTAGAAGACCAATGTAGCCACTAGTATAAGAACCCATGTAATCATCACTCCCAAGGGTAAACCTGGAATTGTGGCCATTGCTAGTTATTATTAACTGGGTGAGGCAAATTCATCCCCATGGGGTTCTATGCATCCTTCCAAGGTGCCACTGAATTCCCCAAGCACAGAGCCTTGCTGACAATCATGATGTATTCTTGAGAATTTAAATGATATTCTGGAGGAAAAAATGAAATTTTGTTCCTACCTATTCTTATTTTAGGAAGGTACTGAAAATAATTGTCAAGTGTGGCCACCAGAAACAGGAAAGAAGAAACTGAAATATTCTTCAGCTCACTAGCATCCTGTAATTATTTAACTTCGTTTACACTTTTTATAGAAACAGAGGACTAACTTCAAGAATGGCTTATCCCAAATACTATTCAAGTGGTAATACTGATCAGATCTTTAAAAAAAGAGCTTTTAGAGCTGAGGATGGGGGGAGGGGGGGTGCTCAGTGACAGAAGGTTTGCCCAGTATGCACAATCCCCAGCTCTCCAGTAACAACAAAAGAAACTCCTAAATGAAAATTTAAACCAAGCCCTTATGGTATTTTATTTCAAAATTTTCTTTGGGAATCACATTTCTTTGAGAGATCTGCATTAAATGATAACATATTCAAGTAAGGATTCAAGGGAACACAAGCTCTGAATTCTTGTGTAACCCACCAATTCTAAAACCTTTCTAAAACTGACACATTTTAAGATGCCAGCTTACAACATAAATCTCAAACAAGAGGAAAGCCAAATGCTTCAATTTCTGAAGACAGAAACAAACGCTTACCTGGAAAAAGTGACCATCCCTCCCCTCATAGATGCATTCCCATCCTCTCCACCTAGATACTTCTGCTGGCTATTTTCCTGTGTTCCCTCCAATCACGCTAAAGGACTTCATTGCTTGCCCTTTTTGTAGTCAACTCCTGGTCATCTCACGTTCATATAAATGATGTCCCACTGTGAACTGCAGGACAAATAGCTCCACAAACAAGCAAAAGATTCTTTCTGTAAAGCTTTGTATTTACCAAAAATTAAAAAAAAAAACTACTTTTCCTATATAATCACTCTATTAACTTCTAAACAGCTCTAGACCACCCCAAACTCAAGTCGTTTTTAGAGCGACAGGAAATGTCCGATGTGGCACTAAACTAAGATACGGTCCACCTTCTGCTATTCTGGGAACACCCTTCATCCCCAGGGGCCAATACGAGCCTGGCATGTCACGCAGCACGTTTCACAAACAGAGGGCCGAGTTTTGGAGGGGGGCACACCTCGTCCTCCATCAAGTCCCAGGCCGGCAGCGAGGGGCGCCCGGGAGAGCGCGGGGGTCGGCGGGTGGCGCCGCGGCGCTGGGCCGCGGCCAGGGATGAGCTCAGCCCGCCGAGTGTTGCCGGCAGGTTGCATCAGACGCCGCGCGGGGCCCCCGCCCGCGCTTCCAGTCACAAGGGGCCTTCCGGGCCAACCGGCCGCCTCAGGCCGGGCAGGGCCGGGTCTCCTTGGGCCGGGCTCGCGCCCACGCGAGCGGCCGGCTCCGCCGCGGCCTCCTCCTCAATACCCGCCCGTTCACGGCCTCCTTACCTGCGCCTCCAGCCCACCCGCCCCCAGGCGGCCTCCACTCTGAGCGGCCCCGAGCGGCTTGGCCCGACCCGACCCAGGCCCCGCAGCCCGCGAGTCAGCTAGGAGGAGCGACGGTTACGAAACCGGCAGCCTCCGCCCGTTCCGCCGCCGCGGCCACCGGCTTCCCCTCCTCGCCTGGACCGCGCGCGCTGCCGCGGCCGCCACGACCAATGGGAGCGCCGGCCTGCAGGCAAAGCACCCGCCTCTCAGGACGGGCAGAGCCGCCAACCAATCACGGGCCGCCTAACTGCGGGAGGCGGGCCCGTCGTGGAGGCGTTGGGAGCGGGCGGGTGTGGCGGGAGCAGGCGGTGGCTTGTCGCGCCGCCCGCGGTCCATCCGCTGTTCTCTCTGGGTGGCAACGGCCCCGAGCTGTGAGCGACCAGTGGCGAGGAAAATTCTCTCCTAGACGGAGACTTGAAGAGCCCTCACCTGTGAGAGCCATACCTGCCTTTGGAAAACTGCATTTCCTGAGGCGGATTTTTGACTCAGGGACTTCTGTTTTGGTTTCACCACATCCTCTGGGAGTCCCCTCCGCGTCACCCTCACGGTTTCCCAGAACGCTCTTCTGGACTCGCCTCCTGGGGTAGGGGTGCCCGACGCCCCACCAATCTCGGACCCGCGCCCATGTGATCAAGACTGGAGGGAAGTCCTGGACATTTACGTCTCTGGAGGCAATTGCAGACTTCATTTATTGGAAAAACGAGTGAAACAAACTTTGGCGAGACAGATCAGTATTGATGTCACATTCGTGGAAACTGCAAAGCTGTGATTCGTTGTTAGGGTGAAATGAATTTCCAAAATTGGTTCCCTTGTCCTGTCTTCTAGATGAGCAGGTGGAAGACGTGATCGAATGAAGAGCAATCCAGTTTAATTTATCTAAAACAATTCACAGGAGGATCTGAAAGCGTTTTTTAAACCAGGAAGCAGGAGCTCTGGGTGGAGGGCAGAGCCCGCCTGATAGGTTTGATTGCTTCCTCTTTAGCAATTCTTATCGTTCAAAAACTAGTCGCTTTGAAAGAGGAAATGTTTCTTCATCACCCAGGACCAGCTCTCTGCATAAGATTGTTTCGAGGAATCACTAAGAGATGATAAAGCACCTGTAGAAAAGAAAAATAAGAAGTAAATAAAAGGGACTGCAATTATTAGTGAGCTATAATCATTAATGCATACTTGGCAGAAAAACAATGTCATCAAAATCAGTATGTCTCTTTCACTTTGGCTCTTGGTGTTCTGAGCCAAAATTTCTTTCAAGAAGATTTTAGCATTATTAAAATTGGACAATGTTTTATTACTCGCTAAATCCTCATTTTACCCTAGCATTTCCTAATCACTTAAAAGTAGTATAGAAAAAAAATTTTTGGATAGGTATATTCAGTTATCTTCTGGTTTGCTATCCACTCTACCAAACTGCTCCTGCATTCTCTGTGTCTGTCTGGGCAGGCCTTCTCCCACACCCAGCAGTTAAAGTCGATGCCCAGGAGACTTGGATATTTATTTCCTTTTCAGTTGGTAGCCGGTAATTCCTTCTACTCTGTTTACAAATATTTATTTGGTGCCAACCATGCTGAAATTTGCTTAAGTGCTGCAAATTCAGCAGTGAACAAGGCTAACGGTCCCTGCCTATGTGGAGCTTACACTCAGAACTAGGGAGAAAGACGTTCAGTAATTATAGCTTTTTCCAATTACCATTTTCATGGATACTACTGGAAATAAGTACAGGATGATGTGAGAGATTACAAAAAGGGAACCAGACCTGATCTGATGGGTCAGGAAGGCCTGAAAGATAATAGGATCTGGCTAGGTGGCACAGATGAAATGGATGTGCCAGTCAGGGAATGTCTTGTCTACCCGCCCTGTGATAAGAGAAATTTAAGGCCAAAGTGGCTGAAGTGGAGGACCCCTGTAGTTAGATAAGGTCATGTGGACTTAAGAAAGGTTCTGATTTTTACCCTAAGAGATGGGCACCAAAAGGAAATGAGAGCCTGGTGGAAGCTCTGTCTCTATGTTTAGGAGAGCCATCATGTTGCTTTCTTGCAAGTCCTGTGGACCCAGGCCATCACAGTAAAGAAAAAATGCCCTGTGTATATCTCTACCTCACTAAAGTCCAAAACATATTCTGTAAATCCAAAGAATTTGTAAACAAGTAGTACATCAAAATCTCCTCCATGCTTAGTATGTGTGAGGTCCTGGATTCAATCCCCAGCACCACTAAATAAATAAAT
Organism: Tamias sibiricus; assembly: GCA_025594165.1. Taxonomy (NCBI): domain Eukaryota; kingdom Metazoa; phylum Chordata; class Mammalia; order Rodentia; family Sciuridae; genus Tamias; species Tamias sibiricus. The sequence continues at coordinate 44,184,327 of CM046672.1, read as the reverse complement.
AAATATCCCTTCCAGAAGATTTGAGAAGTAGGAGTTCCTGTTAACCGAATAATCTAGTTACCTGTCAACTACTATGATTAACTATTAGTTACCTAAGAGGTATGAGGTGTGGACTCCATTATCCATCTGTTCTATCCACAGTTTCACCTCTTATTGAATATGTGACCATGAGCAAATTACTTAGCCTTTCTGTCATCTGTAAATGGGGATAACAACAGTATTGCTGTAAGGATTAATGTATGTTAGACCCCTGGAACAATGCTTGCCTAGTACATGATGGGAGCTTAAAAGAATTAATCATTGTTATTACCATGATGCCCATACATGAATGACACACAGATTGTAGAATTATAATAGATTAAAATACACTTCAAAACTAGGTCAAAGCCGGGCTCGGTGGCACACGCCTGTAATCCCAGCACTTTGGGAGGCTGAGGCAGGAGGATCGCGAGTTCAAAGCCAGCCTCGGCAATGGCGAGGCACTTAGCAACTCAGTGAGACCCTGTCTCTAAATAAAAAATACAAAAAAAAGGGCCGGGGATGTGGCCCAGTGGTCAAGTGCCCCTGAGTTCAATCCCCGGTACCAAAAAAAAAAAAAAAAAAAAAAAAAAAAAAACTAGGTCAAGCTGTAATATCACTTTGATGATTCAAGCACTGAAATACACATAATATTGAAGGTGTTAATGTTGACCCTATGTTGTATCCCATAAGGTAATCTTTTTAGAGTACTAGTTACCACATCTTCATTTGTTTCCAAAAAGTAAGAGCAGAGGAAAATTTCAGTTATTTGAAAGCCAAATCAATAGATATTTACTATGCAAACTTAAAATATATTAATATATATTTGGAAAGTTTCTGAAAAATAAAACAAAATCACCTTTGATAGGAGATCTGGCCCATATCTGTAATATTTTGAGAAAGTTTAGAGAAATGTGTGCCAGAGGTTGAATATTAGTATGCATTTGTTTGGGTGTATTATAAAATAATACACCAGTAATTATCCATCATTCTGCATCTGTCAGGGCTCCTTTAATTGGTGAAACCACTCACTACCTTTTTATGCCTTAGCATAAAAAAAAAGGACTTATGTTAAGACTGCCTTCCTGAAATAACTAGATCAAGTCAAAACCAGAACAAACTTTGACTTTGTTATTCTTTCTGCTTGCACACAAATTTTCTTCACATGGCCATTGAAAACCTCAGTGTTCACCATTTCAGTCACTAAAGAAAGGCCCTTTTTAAGTTCCTATTCCAAAAATGCCAATCAAGGACTCTAGGATTGGCCCAGATGGATCAAGTGTTCATCCCTGAATGATCAAATGATCAGGAACAGGTCGAAAGGTACTAACGTGGCTACTCTGAGGAGGATGGCAGCGGCAGTTCTTAGAGGAAATAGGAGTGCTGAGCCCACAAATCCATAAATATCTACTTCAAACGGCAAATCACTCTGGTGGAAGCCTTAGTCATTCTGGCCGACTGATTTGTTCTTTCTCATGTGATATGATCTTCATTCTTGAGGGCAAAATTTGAACCTCCAGTTTCAACTTTGGAAGCACTATTTGGAATCCTAACCATTAAGGTACAAAATGGTTGTCTTAGGACTTCTCTAAATTTATATGATTCCTATGCATTAAAGAGAAAATTCTGATATAGTTCAAACTTGAACAATTGACAAATATTATGAATTCATTATAAAGCACTTTTCCACGTATTGGATGTCATTATTCTTCAATATATCAATATATTCTTCAATATATCAGACTAGTGGTGTAAATGACACAAATTGATTTCTCACAGGCTGGAGGCTGGGAAGCCCAACATCAAGATGCTGGCAAGGCAGGTTTCATTTTAAGACCTCTTCTCTTAGCTTGGCAGCTGCAATCTCCCTGAATGCTCACATGACATCTTTAGGCTCTTGGTGGTAGTGATGGTGGGGGCGGGGTAACAAGATATCAGAAGGCAAGTTTTCTGGTATCTCTTCTGATAAGGGCACAAACCTATCATGAAGGCCCTACCTTCATAACCTCATCAAACCCTCATCAAGGTCCCAAAGACCCCATCTCCAAATGCCGTCACATTTCAGTTTAGGACTTCAACATGTGAATTTGGGGGAAAATATACATTTGGTTCATAACAGTATGTCAAGGGGGCACAGGAACCAAAAGAAAGAGCCCCCAATACTCCATCTGGAATGATTTGAATGGCAAAATAAATAATGCAGTATTGAATTATAACCCAATGTATAAAATAAATATCTACAAGTTCATACAGATATGAATAAATGATTGAATAAATACATAAATGACAGAGAAGAGACAAATCTGCCATGCAGAAGAATTCCAAATAATTTATGTAGATACTGTGCCCTCAGATAGGGGGCCATAATTCCTCACTTCTTTTTTTCATATTTTTATTTGTGTATTATAGTTGCATATATTGATGGAATTTGTTGTTACGTATTCATAACGTACACACAATGTAACAATATAATTTGGCCAATTATTAACATCTCACATTGGCTTCACTCCCCACCTCCCACCCCTTGTTCCTTTTCCTCTACAGATCTCCCCCCCTCCCCTTTGATTTTTAGGAGATCTACCCCCATCTTTGTTTTCCTTTTCCTCTCTAGCTTCTGCATAGGAGAGAAAACATCCCACCCTTAACCTTCTGGGTTTGACTTGTTTCACCTAATGCAATGGTCTAATATCCATCTTCCTGCAAATGCCATAATTTCATTTTTTCTTTATGGCTAAGTAACTATTGTGTATACATCCGCTGTGTATATATACCACATTTTCTTTATCCATTCATTTGTTAATGGAAACCTAGGCTGGTTTTATACTTGGGCTATTGTGAATTGTGCATGGGTATGCACGTATCACTGTAGTAAGATTATTTCTTTGGAATAAATAATAACTCCCCCACTTTGGTGCAATTTGCACATCAAACTTCATTCTGAGATATATGAAAAGGAGATAAAAAAATAACTCAATGGTGGGGAGAAATCTGACAAAGACTATCCTCAAGTTCATATGCAAAAGAACAAATATATACCATGTACAAAATCAACTCAAAATGGATATTAACCTAAATGTAAAACCATAAAACTTGAAGAAAACCTATAATACAATCTATGTGACCTTGGTTTGGCAAATATTTCTTGGACAAAATGTCAAAAGCATAATCCATACAAAAAAAATTAATAAACTGGACTTGAAAATCAAAATATTTTGTTCTTTGAAAGGACAGTGTTTACAGAATGGGAAAAAAACAGTACATTATGGAAAAGGGAAGGGAGATAAAAAGTACTTTTTTTTTTTTTTTTTGTACTGGGGATTGAACTCAGGGGCACTCGACCACTGGGCCACATCTCCAGCCCTTTTTTGTATTTTATTTAGAGACAGGGTCTCACTGAGTTGCTAAGTGCTTCACCATTGAGGCTGGCTTTGAACTCAGGATCTTCCTGCCTCAGCCTCCCAAGTGCTGGGATTATGGGCGTGCACCACCACGTCTGGCATAAAAAGTACTTTTACAATGGAGAAATCTGACAAACACTGCTTCAGCCAGGTGATCCAAACCAACACCTGCAGTCATAAATCATGTTGATAGCATGTGCCCTTGATACGATAAGATGAAAATTTACTTCTTTGTCTTCCTCCCAAGAACTTACAATCTCAGTCTAACCATGATTTAAAACAAATGAACAAACAAAAAAAAAAAACAACCCACACCAGACAAATTTCAATAGGCAGACATTCTGGAACACCTGACCAGGAATTATTAAAAGTATCAAGGGTCATCAAACGAGAAAAGTCAAGTGTCACAGTTTGAAGGATCCTAAGTAGACATGACAACTACATGTGATGCGGTATACTGGACAGAAGACTGGAACAGAGAAAAAGGGAAAGACTAAGGAAATGCAAAGAAAGTATGGGCTTTATTTAAAAATGGACTTTAGTTAATGATAATGTTTCAACATACATTAATTGTTGCATATACTAATGTGAGATGTAAATAATAGGGGAAACGGGTGCAGGGTGTATGACAACTCTAAACTATCTTCTCTGTTTTTCTGCACATATGAAATTGTTTTTAAAAAATGTTTTTAGGCCAGCTGTTTGTGTTTTGGGCCAAGCACTGTTCCAAGCACTGAGAGTCCTATGAGGAGCAAGGCTGGTGCAGGTGAAAGCAAGGCAGAGGGGACACTGCCAAGGGTAGAGCCAGGAATCTGTGTCCACTTCTAGGTATTTGTTATTTCTTCCTTTTTTTTTTTTTTTCTGTCTTTTAGATCCCTAAAGTAATAAATTCCTGCCTGAACCTAAACTAGGATTCAGATTGGGCTTAGTGGGTAGAGGCAACAGAATCTACTTCCATAAATGTTGGGGTGGGTTAGAAGTGGAAGAAGAAACTTGGATTTGGGGAGGGAAAAGTATTGTTTTGCTGTTTTGAAAGAGTGACATTTTCCCCACCTCCCTACATGAACCCCTGTGACTTCAGCCCAGTGGAAACAGAAGTGAATACAAAACCACTTGGATGCCTCTAGGAATTCACTTTTGTAAAAATCAGGAATTGGCACCTTTGGCAAATGTGCATCAACTTTTTGAAGAAGAAGCTGGAGTCATTGCTGTGCTGAGGGGCTGGTACTCTGAGAGCAGTAAACGTTAATGGTGCAGGTAATCATGGTGGGTGCCCAGGAGCAGACTAAGGTGAGACCGCCCCCACCTTAAGAGTGCTCAAAAATAACTTGGGGATGGAAGTTGGAGCATTATCCTATGACTGTTAAAGAGACCTGACTATCCCCATAAGTAGGAAAGCTAGGGCAAACTTGAGAGCAAAACTGGTAAAAACCCTTTCAAAACATTCCAACTTTATGTCAGCTACACTATGAATGAAACCAAAGTTGGAGCAGCCAGAATAGCTTGTGAGATCAGAAAGCTGTATCTAGGACAGACAGAAAGGGGGAAGGAAGTGGAGAATGCCCAAGAAAAGCTAGAAATGCCCACTGAATCCTTATGTGCCATCTAGTAGGTCATTCTGTCCCCAATTCCATGTATTTAAATCCTTCTTACTCCTTAATCCCCCAACCCAAATCTCAAGTCCTGGCCTGTGTGACTACCCAAGTTCTTGTTGCTCTTACTCTTTCTTCTCATTGGTACACAACTTATCATTAAGATATACATTATTTTGCCTGTTGTGCTCTGTTCTGGGATGTGTCCCTACAAGAGGTAGATGGAAATTGGATAAAAAGAATAGGGGAGTAGAAACAAGGTAGAATGAATTTAAAAAGAGAGTAATACCTCTTTGAACAGGCCTTTTCTGCAAAGTTCTGATTCTGAGAATTATGGCAATGTTTCACACACCCCAAGTTAATAAATAATCAAAACCAATTAGGATGTGGGAGGAACTCAAAATGAAGCACAGTTACAATGAACCACCTAACCATACTATAATGAACAACATAACCACACCGTGGGGAAGAAAAGAATTAATCTGAGTGTGTTAGTCTGCTTTCGTCACTGTGACAAATGCCTGAGAAAAACAACTTAAAGGAGGAAAGATTAATTTTGGCTCATAGTTTCAGAGGTTTCAGTCCATGTTTGTTTTGACTCCATAGTTTTAGACCTGAGATAAAGCAGAACATCATGAAAAAAAGGTGTAGCAGAGGAAAGCTACTTAGCTCACGGCAGCCAGCAAGTGGGAGGGGGGAGAGAGGGAGAGAAGGAGAGGAGTGGTGGAGTGGGGAAGAGGGGGAGAGGGGGAGAGGGAGAGGAGGAATGAAGGAACAAGGAGGGGTCTGGGGACATTTCCCTAGGGACCTACTTCCTACAACCTGCCCCATCTGTCTGTCTACAGTTTCCATCTCCTTCCAGTAATCCATTCAAATTATTATTCCATTGGTTGGATTAAGTCACTGATGTGGTTATAACCCTCATAATCCAATCACTTTCCAAAAGCCCCACCTCTGAACATTGTTGCATTGGGGACCAAATCTCCAACACATGAGCTTTTGGAGGTTTTTGCAGATCCAAACCATAACACTGAGTTAGTTAGTTAGTTAGTTAGTTTCTTTCTTTCTTGTACTGGGGATTGAACCCAAGGGCATTCTATCACTGAGCTGCATCCCCAGTCTTTTTAATTTTTTGAGACAGGGTCTTACTGAGTAGCCAAGGTAACATTTGAACTTGCAATCTTCCTGCATCAGCCTCCTAAGTAGTTGGAATTACAGATATGTGCCACCATACCTGGTCACTGAATAATAATAGAAAAATGATATTTTGATGTATAGTATAAGGTTAAATACAAAAAAAACTGTATGTAAGCAATATGTTTTAGTTACTAAAATTTTTGGAGGGGTATGGGTTAGCAATTCTGAAATTATTTTATATTCATGCTAGACTGAGCAAATAAGTACACATTAGAGAGCAAGTTTCTCACAGTTGGAGAAAGAAGTTACAAATACTGAAAAGTAAGACTTGAATTAACCCTGTGTTGTTGGACTGGAATCAGAGGTTATCGGAATGAGTTTATGATTTGTAATATATACATATACTGATAGATATAGAAATAAATGTAGGTGTATATAGATGTGTATGATAATATATATATACACAATACAATATATACACAAGAATATATGTGTGCCTATAGCTCTGTCCACTAAGAGGTCCTTGAAGCAATGACACCCCAGCAGCAATGATTCTACTTAGAGACCAAATCATAGTTTCTAAATATCTTTCTTCAATGAAAAGAACTAGAGTTCTTTGTAGAAGTGATTGATTCCCAGGTTGGGTGAGGAAAAGACAAAGAATCTGACACATCTTGGGTTGCCAGGAAATAAGAAAATGTTCCTAAAAGTGATGGTGGGGTTATATCAAAAAGATGGAAGATCTCTCTCAAAGGAATTCCCTATGGCCAAATATGGGACAATTTGAATAACAAAATAAATAATAGTAACAGATTATAACTCACAGAAAAAATAAATAAATACCTGAGACCATACTAATATAAATAAATAATTGAATGAATAAATAAATGGAAGAGAGGGAACAATTCTTCCTTATAGTAAATTCCAATTAATAAATGTACAAAGGATGATTGAAATAGCAAATCACCATTAGACAAACACCACAGTAACAATTGCTTCAGGTGTGAATGACCAATGAGAGTTAAAAATAAATGAGCAAAAGTATAATGAGAAACAGGATATTTGCATATTCTCAAAGTATTTTCTCACATGATACTTAAAATGGGACAAAAGTATAAGACAACAAGACTTAAGACAACACCTTAAGTAGGGATCTAAATTAACATCACCAGTAATAAAACACATGGACATCATGGATGCATCGAGAAGGATACAACATCACACCTGTGGAATAACAAAAATATAATAATGAAAATATATATATAAACTCAAATTGAGGGGGTGCTCTGTGAGATAACTGGTTAGTATTCTTGGGAAAATGTCAAAGTCATAAGAGATAGAAAAGCTGAGAAAAACTGTTCCAGATTGGAGGAGGCTAAGGGGACAGGACAACAAGAGAAACACAGGATCCTAGGTTGGGTTCTGGACCAGGAAAGGGACATTGGTGGGAAAACTGGAGAAAAAATATAACTGAATCTGCAGATTTGCTAATGGTATTGTGTGAAGGGCAATATCCTAATTTCAATCACTGTTCCATGGTCACATCAGTTTCTGCTGGGAGTGGGAATTGGAAGCAACCATCATGCTGAAGGCTCAGGGGACCCTTCCCTCACCCCCTTTACCACCTGCATTACTACACAGGGTTATCGCTACCAATGGTTAACATGGCCAGAGAGGAGTTCATTGCCAGCAGGGAGTAAGTCTCCCCATACCCACAAAACAGTAAGAAAAATTTCCTGGATTGAAACCCAAGCCCTGCTCTGATGTTCTCACAAAAGTTAGCAAATTGCCCCCCTCTGGGATAGGAACTTCTCACATAGAGGTTATTTAAGCTTGATTTCAAAATCAAAAAGGCAAAGGAAACATGGATAGAATTGATTACATAAATATTTAAAACCTTTGGATGTAAAAATATACCATAAATACAATTAGTAGCAAAGTGACAAACTGGAGAAATATTTGCAACATATAACATCCATATTACCAGACACTTTTAAAACTCAGTAATCAAATGATGAACACTAAAAAGGGCAAAAGAATATGTGACTAAATAAGACAAAGGAAATAAATAAAGCATTTCACAAAAAATACTACCAGCCTGAGACAAGAAAAAATATGATTTTATTATGAAACAGATGTAAATTAAGATACCACATTTTGCCTGTCTGATTAAAAATCATCAAAAAAGTATTTAACACATGATGTGAATAAAAAGGCAAAGAAATTTTCATATATGTTCAGGAGGAAAGTAATGTGGTAAAATCTTTCTGGAGGACACCTAGTAAATTGCATTAAAAATCTTAAAAGTGCAAATTCCCTTTGACCCAGCCATTCCAATTCAGCTATTAATTGAAAGAAAATCATCAATTATGTCTGCAGAGGTACAAGGAAGTAAACTATATTATTTACAATAGCAGAGAAAGAATCTATACAAATGTCATTTGGAAGAGTCCCAACCAGTGATGACCAAATTCTCAAAATCAACAGGAAGAAATGAAATGATGCTTGGAAGAAAAGATTTGCCTATCATGAGCAACTGACTCAGAGTAAGAAGATTATGACTGAGGCTATTACAGGATTTTTCATCAGTTTTCTTTCTTTTACCTTCTTATCCCTTGAGGAAATTCTAACTGAATACCTAGTTGTATGGATTGAGCTGTAATTTGACCATTAATGCATAGAACTCCATCCACCCTGACTTGATCTCAGGTATCCATGAAAAATGTTCTCCTCTGCATTTTCTGTTATTTGAACAAACTAAGATTAATTATTTGTGTTCCTTCTTTCAAAAGTAAATGCACATTTAGCTTAGAAAGAAATACACATATATTTCTAGTTGCAGACTCTTAAGTAATTCTTAAATAAGAATTTTACAAGTTAAAAGATTGGTTTTAGGAAAATCTATTATATTCAATTCATTTTTCTGTACAAATTAAACTGATACCAAATTTTACATATGCTTCTCTTTTTAATAATGATTTGTAAAGGGGAATACATATTAAAACAAATATATTTTAATGACAAGAGCTTTTTGTTATACAAAGTGTGAATGACTTTAAATAGTAATTAAAGCTTGTATTTAATAAATGCCTTTTAAGTTTTATACTTGATCTCAGCCAAAAGGCTGAGAAGTGATCTCTTTGTATTTCTAGAAAGCATATATTTCTATATCTTATTTGTTGTACTATATTTCAATCTGTGGGATCAGAAACTTGCTAACAACAAAACCCAGAATTATAAGTACCATAGAAAATCATCATGAAAAATCACAGATGCAGGCTTGGGGATAGTCCTGTGGTAGAGAACTTGCTTAGCATGCATGAAGCACTGGGCTCAGTCCCCCCCCAAAAAAAAAAAAACAAACAAAAACCACAGGTGGGTAAAAGCAACACAGATGTTCATGGATGAATGGATTAATACAACATGGCACATACATACAACAGAATACTCAGCTTTACAGAGAAAGGAAATTTGTCACATGCTTTAACATAGATGAACCTTGAGGTATTGCGGTAGGTAAAATAAGCCAGTCACAAAGGACAAATACTGAATGATGCCATTACATGAGGCATTGATTGATATGAAGTGGTCAAACTCATGGGTGTGGAAAGTAGAATGATAGTTACCAGGGGTGGGGACAGAGGGGAAATGAGGAGTTGTTTATTGAGAATAGGATTTCAGTTCTGCAAGATGAAAGGTTCTGGAGATTTAACAACTACACAGACATACTTAACACTACTGAAATATATTAAAAAATGGTTAAGACGGTGAATTTTATGGTATGTGTTTTTCTTAAACCTGCAATAAAAATGAATGAATGAGATAATGAAATAAGCAAATAGCTTGCTTTGTCTGTTTGTTTGGTACTGAGGATGGAGCCCAGGATGTTCTATCACTGAGCTACTCCCCTAGGCCTTTTACTTATTTATATATATTTTAAGGTAGGGTTTTGCTAAATTTCCAAGGCTGGCTTCAAACTTGTGATCCTCCTGCCTCAGCCTTCCAAGTAGCTGGGATTACAGGGCCTCCCCAGTAGTTGGGATTATAGGTATGCATTATAGTGCCCTGCTCAAACACTGTAGTTTTAAAAAGATCATGGCTATGCTAAGTCCTCCAGCTCCTCTGTTAGAAGAGCTACTTACTTCTTGGTTCATTTCAGATATCTGTAGTCCATCTGTTATGAGCTAGGCACTTTGCTAAACATAGGGGTTAGATGGTGATTAAGAATTGACCTGGTTCCCAAAGAGTCTTAGTCTACATGGAGCCTGAGAGAAGCCAAGGTATGAAGAAGGTCCCCCACAGTGGGGAAGCACTGGGTGCCAGAGAAATACAAAGTGAGGGGGCTTCTCCAGTCTTGCGTTGGTGGTGGGACACTTGTCTCACCTCCCTGCTGGAAGTTCTGAAGGTGAGCAGAAGTTAGCAAGGTGCAGCCTCAGAAGGAAAGACCAGGTGAGGGCATGATGAGATGTCAGGGACAGTGAGTGGCTTGCTGTGACCAGGATTCCGTGTTGGAGAGGGCTGAGGTGTTTGAGGGAACTGAAGATAGAGGCCTTTCCAAGGCATTTGGAGAGCAGTAAGAAGGCAGGAAAGCTTTGCCAAGAAATTAGAGGAGAGCCAGACTGGAGGTAGGAATGTGAGTGACGGGTGACCTTTACTGTAGGCTGAAAAATGAATGAGGGGAGCAGAAACAAAGAGTTTACACAGCTTTTTCTAGAAGCGTGACTTTGAACATGGCAAGATCGCTGCAGGGAAACCTGGAGCCAAAGGCCTGTGAGTATGTGTGTGCTGGTGAGAGAGTGGGAGGGACAGGCATGTTTAAACACAGAGAGGACCCAGAGGAGCCATTCCCTGAGGGCATGGGAGGGGATGGAACCAGATCTGACTTCATAGAGCTTAGTCTGGTGTGGGAGGGAGAAGCTGGGACTTTCAATTTAACCTAAGAGAAAGAGGAAAAGATGGATTTGGGGGTAAGTTTATAGGTTCCCATTAGAAAACTGAGGAGTTCCCATATTATGCTTGTTTTTACTTTGTGAAACTAAAGGAAAGTTCATCTTGCTGGAGAAAACAGAGATGGTCGTTTACAGAGAGAGTGAAGTATACAGCTGGAGCTAACAAAAATAAGAAAACTGACTCTGGAAAGGTGAGACAGGGGCAGCATGAGGCCCTGTGGAAGCCAGAGATCATATTTCTGCCAAGTGTGTTTTTGTGGTTGCTTCTATGAATCTTAGCATCAGAGACATTTCTGAGAATCTGATCTATGAGTTTTGCCTGTCCTCAGTCTATACAACCTAGACCTGGGTATCTAGACTCAGAAGACCTTAGCAGGTACCCTAGGAATTCACAAGGACTTGGGAAAGAATTAATGAAAGGACACCTATCCCACCAGAAATCAAGATATACTAATAAGTTACAACTATGCAAACAACATGATATGGCCCAAGAATAGACAAATAGACCAGTTGACAGCTTCAAATCACAGACAGTTCTCTGTGGGAGTAGAGATGATGAAAAGTGTAACCCTTTAGGCAGAGAAGAAAAGGTCCAGTAAATAAATGGGGAAGTGACAATGGGCTGTTTGTTAGATGTCTACCACGTTCTATTCAAGACGCCAGTCCTAGGTGAGTTAAAGGTCTAAGAATTAAAAAAAAAAAAAAAAAAAAAAAAAAAACTTGTTAAATGATTAAAGGGAAATGTTTTTATAAATCAGGATTGGAGAAAGTTCTACTCAATAATTCATGAGACCTAGAATCCAAAAAGAAATTGTCAACATACTGACCACATACAAACTAACATAAAAAAAAAAAAAAAAAAACCTGGAAAACAAAACAAAGTTTAAATTGAAAGGTTAAAAATTAGCTCCAATAGTGTAAAATATTTGCAACATATATAACGCACACAGGGTCACTACATGAGGTGCTACAAATCAAATCTGTGACTCTATATGTGTCACCTTAATCATAAATAAGTGTCTGTGTATGTGTAGGTTTATCTCCAGACTCCGTTCTTTTCCAATGGTCTGTTTGTCTACCCTGTGGTAATATCACACCGTCAGATTATGGTAACATAATGGTCTTTATATCTGATAGTATAAATTCTCCAAATTCATTTCTTAAAATAAAAAGTAAAAAAAAAAATAAATTAGTGATAATATCCTTTTTCTCAATTTTGATGGGTAGCTACTCAGATGTTTGTTTTCTCATTATTATTTATCTCATAAATATTTTACAAACACTAATTTATACCTTTATATGCAGTCTTAAATATTATCATGTTAGAAAAAAGAAAAACCTTTTATGTGCCTAGCAACAGCACCAAAATTTATAAAGCTAGCTGGACATCATGTCACACACCCGTAATCCCAGCGGCTCAGGAGGCTGAGGCAGGAGGATTGCAAGTTCAAAGCCAGCCTTAACAAGTTAGCAAGGCTCTGAGCAACTTAGTGAAGACTTGTCTCAAAATTAGAAATAAAAAAGGCTGGGGATGTGGATCTGTGGTTGAGAGCCCGTGGGTACAATTCCTGGCACCCCCAAAATAAATTTATAAAGTTTGAAGTTAAAAATATAAGGGGGAAAATGTATAAAATATAAAACAACATTTTTTTTTTTGGTACCAAGGATTGAACTCAGGGGCACTTGACCACTAAACCACATCCCTAGCCCTATTTTTGTATTTTATTAGAGACAGGGTCTCACTGAGTTGCTTAGCACCTCGCTTTTGCTGAGGCTGGCTTTGAACTGGTGATCCTCCTGCCTCAGCCTCCTGGGATTACAGGCCTGCTCCACCATGCCCAGCCAAAACCACATTTTAAAGTGAGATTTTATGTGTGTGTGTGTGTGTGTGTAATTTTTTTTTTTTTTTTTTTTTTTTAGTGATGGGGATAGAAACTAGGGCCTTTGTGCATGCTAGGTAAGTTCTTTACCACTGAGCTACATGCCCAATCCCTGGTGGGATACTTTAACATGCCTCTCATTCTTTGACAGATCAGTTACAGAAATATCTAAAAAGACATGGAATTGAAGGGGCTCAGACGATTTTAAAAAAGCAGACAAAAATTTCAAAGAAGCTATTAGGAATATTTTAAAGAGCTAAAGGAAACCATGCTTAAAGAATCAAAAGAAGAGATGATGACCACATTACATCAAATAAAGAACATCAATATGAGACCATAACTATGGCATAATAATTATAATTAAGCCATTATAAATCTGCATCCAATTCTGATAAGTTGGACTTAGCATATGCCGACTATTATGAAACCTTGTGAATATACCCCCAAAATTTAATTGTATAACTTAAATAAGTTAATCATATATGAATTATAACTCAACAAATCTTTTTTTAAAAAACATTAAAAATCATTTCAGCAGAAAACACATAGAGATTCTAAAATTGAACATTAAAATAATCAAAGTGAAAACTTCAATAGAACGTCTCAAACAGAAGATTTTAGCTGGCAGAAGTAAAATGGATGAAATTGAACATTGATCAACATAGAGCATTTAATTGGAAAGATAGAGAACAAAAAATGAAGAGAAATTACCAAGAGCCTTAGAAAAATGGGGGACATCATTATATGCACCAAAATATACATAAAATAATTGGCAAGTAAAGAGGACAAAAAAGAGAGTTAAAAGTATTCAAAGAAACAATGGCTGAAATGTCCCGAATTTAATGAAAAACCTACACGGCCAAGAAGCTCAACAAACTCCAAATATAAACAAAGGGATCCACATCCAAACACGTCAGAGTAAAAATGCTTCAGACCAAAGACACAGAGTCATCTAGAAAGCAGCAGAAGAAAACCGCTCATCAAACACAAGGAATCCTTAGTAAGATTAATAGTAGGCCTTTCATCAGGGACAATGGTGGTAAGAAGGCAGTGGGTCATATAGTCCCAGTGCAAAAAACACAATTTTATTCAAACAAGAATCTTACATTTAACAAAATTATCTTTTTTGAAAATAAAAGCACAATAAAGATATTCCCAGGTAGACAAACTCGGAACTTCTTGATAGCACCCTTGCTAGACAAGAAATATTGAGGCAGAAAATGAAGAACTCCAGAGAGTAATGTGAAAGAAAAGAGAGAAAGAGACGGGGGTGGGGGTGGGAATGCACATGTAAAGGTAATTATGTAAAAACTACAAAAGAGTATATAATTGCATATTTCTCACTTAATTGATTTATAAAATGATTTCATCAAACAATGTGTCTATAATTGTAAGGTCATTAGTATATAGAAATGCAATATATTTGATAATAGCGTTATAGAGAAGCAAAGGCTATGTTAGGGTGAAGAATGGACTCAAGATGATATCTCAAACAACAATAGTAAATTAGGAGAACCAGAAAGGATAAATAAAAAGAGAACATAATAAACTCTATAAATATGTACTTTCTTTTCTCCATTTCTCTAAATTCGTGAGATCAAACAATGCATTAATTATACCAATGTATTGTTGGGTTTTTAACATGGAGAATATATGTAACAAAAATAACATAAAAAGAGTGAAATGGAGCTATTCAGAAGTATTAACTTATTATGAGTCTGCAGTAGATTTTAATAAGCTAGGCTAAGCTTAGAATATGTTGATTATTATGCAACCTTGTGAATATACTAAAAATATTGAGCTGGGGTTGTAGCTCAGTAATAGTGTGCTTGCCTAGCATGTATGGGGCACTGGGTTCAATTCTCAGCACTGCATATAAATAAATAAGATAAAGATTCATTGACAACCAAAATTTTTAAAAAATATTTAATTATATAACTTAAATAAATGAATCACAAAGTATATGAATTATATATCAATAAATCAATTTTTAAAAACCATTAAGGAAGAACTGAACATCTAACTGTGTGTAAATAGATAAAATATATCAATGCTGTATTGGTCAAAGAATGTACATTCTTTTCAAATTGTCATGGAACATTTACCAAAAAAAGGGGGGGGGGGATGTATTTTCTATTAAGCAATAAAGGAAATGTGAATATATTCCAAAAATGTAGAATTCCTATTATTCACAACACAATAAAACTCGATGTTGAATAAAAAGGATCAACAAAATAGTCCAATACCTTACCAGTCAAAAGAAAAACAGGCTTTTAAAAATCTTGTGGGTAGTATCGGTCATTCAGATATAATAAAAATGGCAATTTCAGTTACATTTAGAAAATAATGATGAGAACAAAATGTATTATATTTGGGGGAATATAGCCAGAGTTTTATTTGCTACTGACCCAAAAGGGGAGCCATTTGCCTATTATGTGAACCTTTGAGGGGTCATTCTCTTCCTGGCAATGAAGTGGGATACAATACACATATAATAGACCTACCTTAAGTGAAATTGCAAGAGAAATCAGATTGTACAGTCTGTGAATGTCAAATTGATTGCCTGTATCACAAGCAAAGCCATGGACAGAGGTGCATGAGGCAAGACTCAGACAGCTTAACTGCTGCAGAAGGGAAATCAATGGATATAAGTTACCCACATGAAAGAGAATGAGTAAAATAGCGAAAGATTAGGGAGGCTCTTGGGGAAATTAATCAAGTGAACCTCTTTGCAATTACACTGGAAGAGTCCAAAAGGAAATCCATGGAGTATCACTGCACACCTTAATCAAAACCTTCCCCATTAACTCATTCTTTGCTCATTTTAAGAATTGTGCAAAATTCGAACTTAAGTTTTCTGAAAACTAATATGAATCTGACGTTTTGTAATGCTTCTTTAACATTTAAGGGAAGCCCAAAATTATATAATTTTTTCACTATGTATATAACATTTGGGTTCCTGTTTTCAGTGGAGTCATTCCATAAGTACTATTTGTCCTCGGATAATGAAGACTTCCTGCACATTAGTCTTTCATCAGCAATTGATTCCTTAATGTGAATTTCTTTGGTTGCTAGAAAAGGTAAAGGAAAAAAAACTGTGGCCCTTTGGAAACCAGTAGAACAACTCAGAACTGGAGTTAGCCTCTGTGCCCCACAGTCTCCCCATTAGAAGGGCTAGGTGCTAGCAGAGACTTCAGAATAGGGGGCACAACTTCAGTTTTGTTTAGCCCACATGGACTAGGAAATAGATCAGCAATAGCCAGGTCACAGGCACTTGAAAATACTGCACTTCTCTCAAATACTAGGGTCTAAACTGCTTTTTCCTCGTTTGGCAATGATAATTATCTTAGCCCATTTTCTATTACTATCACAAAGTACTTCAGACTCAATACTTTATAAAGAATAGAGGTTTATTTAGCTCATGTTTGTGGAGACTAGGAAGTCCCAGAACATGGAACCGTCATCTGTTCTGCCTCCGGTGAGGGCCTCGTGCTGCAGCCTAACATGGCGGAAGAACAAAGGGAGGCCAGCACGTGCAGAAGGAAATATGTGAACCTACTCACTTTATAACAATCTGTTCTTGTGACAACCACCCCCTCCTATATTAATTGACAGCATTAATCCCTTCTTAAAGACAAAAACACCCCTTAAAGCTCCCACAACATTTTAACTCTGTTATGGTGGGGACCAAAATTCAATACGAGGTCTACAGGGACAAATCATAGCAATATTCAAATGGAATATTTTGACCTGTTGTGTCCAGGTTTCTGTTCCTACGCCTTATTGAATCTCCTCGCCTCTCTCTTGCCAGATTCTCTTGGCTATAGTGGACACCTGTGGGAAACCGAGCTGGTGACGGTACCTATGCCTCACAGGGTCAGCTCTCTTGCCTTTCAGAAACCACTTGAGTCACAGGTGAAAATCATCACTGAGCTGGCTGCCAGTATCAGGGTCCCAGGCTGGGACGACAGACAGTAGTTTCCTTGGAGCCGTGAATTCCAAACTCCTGTGCCAAAATAAAGATGATTTTGATGGAGCACCTACTGCTCGGGCATGCTGTGGCCTGTCAGAATGCTTATTTTTGCATTTGTATTGCAGACCTACATACCACTACTCACCTGTGACTCTGATAAGGCATGAGACATTTAAAAAAAAAAATACCTGGCATGATATCATTTTCATGGAGTAACTAGAAAGAATTTGGCTTTCAACGCACACTGATGTGCACTTGTTAAATTCTATATTTTGCCTTATTACAGTTGAGCTAAAGTAGCTTTCCCAAGAGGGGCTTTAATAAAGGTCAATTAATTCTTTTCTCTTATCCTATTTTAAAAATTTACATATGCATGCAAAAATAAAGCTTTTTAAAAATCAAATGCATGTTTGAGTCAAACTCTACCCAACCCTTTTTTGGGCAGTGCTGGGGATTAAACCCAGGACCTTGAATATGCTAGAAAAGAGTATCACCACTGAGCTACATTCCCATCCCTTTTTCAACTTTTTATTTTGAGACAGGGTTTTTACTAAGTTGCCAAGGTTGGCCTCAAACATTTGATCCTCCTGCCTCAGCCTCCTCCTGAATCACCGAGATTACTAGGGCAGGGCACCACGGTGCCCAGCTCTGCTAAATTTTTAATGCACATTCTAATGCAGTAAGTCAATTGTAAGTCAATGCCACTTGGCCTATACAGGTCTCTCCCATGGAAGAAAATGACTGGCCATCAGTTTCCTGTGGATGGCAAGCTGAAATAAATCCACCATGAGGCCACATTGGAATTGTTCACCAGTAGTTTTCTAAGGCAAATCATACCCTGGGATCTTTCCACCATTACTCTTTGTAGCTGTTGGATTTATATGCAATTTATAGTAAAAAAAAATATATATATATATATTAATGCAATTGGTTAACTCAACTTGTGTGTTTGTGTTCAAGGTACCACCTCAGGATTTCAAATGTTTTACATCAGATAGTGAATATTTAAAGCATGACTAAATTAATGAGTCACTAACAAAGAAACAAAACTTGATTCCCCTCTTCAGGTGTTACAATTCACCCTGTACATATCTGTCATTGCCCCAAAGGGTGTGTGCAATTATTTCAGTGTGGGAGAATCTCGGATGACTAGCTACAACCTCAAATGTTTTGAAGGTGTGACTGTTGTGGGCACAGCCAGATAATTAATTAGATTTGAACCGTCTGTGTGCCCGATGTCTGTCCTTGAAATTAATTGAAGCGCTTCCAAAAAAAAAAAAGAAAGAAAAAAAGGATTACTTATGTCCTTTAGAATACGAATCAAATAAAACTTTAAAATGTTTCAATAATTCTTAAAATGTCAGTAATTGCCCTAGTTCCCTGTGCTTAAAGGGATTTATTAAGAGTTATTTTCCCATGACAACTTAAAATGAAAAACTGCAAGTTGAAAAAAGGAGCTGGAGTAATTGGCTTTGCTGAATTCAAGTTACTGTTCCACACTGTGACTATGGATGCAGACAGTTTAAAGGGGCAAATGTGCTCTGAAAATATAGTCAGGGAATTAACACAAGCACCAGGGAAGGTAAATAGCAATGCCGGAGCCATACTGTAACTGGGTCATCACAGGCTTAATTCTGTCATGGTTTCGGGACCAGGCACAGTGCTATGGTTTTGCAGATAAGATCTTGTGCACTGGGCCAAAATACAGGAAAGCCTCTCCCTGCATCAGTCCCACAGAACAAACACAACAGGGTGCCATGGGCCCCGCCATCACCCTCCCTGATGCCTCAGCCAGAAACCCAGCCCAGCCTGGAGGGCCTGGGGTCTCCTGTGGCAAATCCTAGGGCTTTCTCTCTCTCTCATCTTGGTGGCTTCTTTGTGTGATTGCCGAGCCTCAGGTAGCTACCGGGGAATAAAGATGACTTAGACATTTCCCAACTTGGTTAAACCAGAATCAGACCACTTTTGGCATGTGCAGAAAGTGTCAAAATAACTCAACAACAGTTAGCTAAAAGCAGATTTCGCTTCCTGATTCCATGATCCTCCCTAAACATTTTTGTTCACAAATGATATCTCCATCAATAATAAATTTAGAATAAAGACACTTCCACTTAACACAGGATAATAGATTTAAGGTTGTATGGCTTGTAGGGAGCTATCATGGGCTCACAGGTTTGATGGGAGCTGGGCAGAGACTCTTATTCTCAAGGACTTTGGCCTCTGTCGCCCAAGAACAGGCTGAACAAGATGTGGATGCTTCAGGTTTGACCTCTGCCCTGACCCCCCAACGCAGTCATTTCTCCCTAAAGACCCTCTGCCATTCTGTATTATTTGCTCAAGATCCAAGGTCCCAACAGCAGGCTGGTTTGTGCCCCCAAATTCATGTCTTGGAGACCTGATCCCCAGGTGAATGGTATTGAGAGCTGGTAGGACATTTAAGAGACAATTAGGACATGGGGGCTCCACCCTATGAAGGAATTAATTTAGTTAATCCCCTGAAAGAGTTGGTTATCTTGACAGCTGGTTGTTACAAAAGGCGCCTAGCCCCTTCTCTCACTATCCAACACATGCCCACTTGCACTCTTGCAATGTCCTCCTGCCCTGTGAATCCAGGTTAAGATGCAGCATGAGGTCCTCAAACTATACAGCTGCTCAAATTTGAATGTCCATCCTCCAGAACTATGATGTAGATAAACCTCTTTGTTATATAAATTATCCAGTCTCAGGTATTCTGTTATAGCAATAGAAAACAGACTAAGACAGCCTGCAATTAGCTGAGCTTGGTTCCCATGCCTTCCCTTACCCCCAGCATCCAAGAGATGAAGGATTTGTGTCTCCATCTTCCATAGAAGCTAAGAGGTGCTGGGCCATAGTGGGAGGCAGTGACCTGGAGTTAATCCTCTGCTGAGGCCACACAGCAGGGGAAAGGTCACTGCTCATGAGGCACTGTGAGGGGACACAGAAGTTGGGCAGCCAAACCAAATCAGTAGCCTCTGATTGATTGAGAAGGCAAAGGGGCACCCTGTGATTAGGCTCCAGGGGCCCAGCCCAAAGGCTTTTTCTTCCTCTTCATAGTTCCCATGGCTTCTACAACAGACCCACTCATTTGTCACATCACATAATCTGCCCAGGGTGCACGAGTACCTCCCAGCGAGGCATCAAACTTCCTACGGTGATCTCTAAGGAAGTCTGCCTGGTGCTAGGAACATAAGAATTACTCAAAACATATGTGTTGACTGAGAATATGAAACCAATGACATATGTGAAATCGTGTTGCACTATTTTCTGGAAAAGTAGCACAGAGCGTCTGGGGAAAAGCCTTTGGAGGGAAGCAAACCCAAGTTCTCTCTCATCCGAGCTCTGTGTGACCTTGGGCGGGTTATTTCCCCTCTCTGGGCCTCTTTTCTTCATCTGCAGATGTGGATGATAACATACTTACCTTGAAAGGTTATTGGGAAAATTAAAGATAATGTAAGCAAAGTGCCTGGCACATATCAGGCATCCAGGACACCGTTTAATAATTGTAATTGGACATGGACTTTTTCATATGATGTTCCTCAAGCAGATGCTTCATGCCATGATTAAAGACAAATGCGAGTCAGAAAATCTTTGGTTAACCCCCAATTTGCTAGAATATGTATATATGATAAGCAATTTTTTAAAGTTCCAGGAGTTTTATGCCTTAACATTAGAAGATTGACACTTATTAATGATTTGTTCTAAATGATATCATAGAAAGAGATAGTTGATCCAGTATCTGGAAAATTCATTATAATATTCTTTTGGATAACAGCAAAGACTTTTTTTTTTTTTTTTTTTTTTTTTGTACTAGGGATTGAACCCAGGGATGCTTAACCACTGAGCCACATCCCCAGCCCTTTTTATATTTTTCTTTAGAGACAGAGTCTCTCTAAGTTGCTTAGGGCCTCACCAAATTGCTGTGGCTGGGTTTGAACTCTTGATCCTCCTGCCTCAGCCTCCTAAGCTGCTGGGATTACAGACATGTGCCACTATGTCTGGCTTACAACAGCAAAGACTTTTTAATCAAAGATTTTCATTAGATTTGTAGCAAAAAAAAAAAAAAAAAAGATGAAAAGTCTTGGTACTTGGTTAATTAAGGTACTGAATTTTCAAGTCATCAGCAGATATTTTTCAAGTGCTCACTGTGTGCAAGGTATGGTCCTGAGCATTTAATATGTACCTGGTGACAAAACAGAGATTCCAGCCTTCTCTGGGCCCTATTCTAGCAGGAGGGGACAAATCACAAATAATAGGCAGAAAACAGGTAAAATGACTACTGGAGGGGAAACAGAGGAGACTCAATAGAATAGGTGTGGGAGGAAGTACATTTTAAATAGGATGGTCAGGCTGGGGTCATATCCTTTTCTTTTTTTTTTTTTTTTTCTTTTTTTTTTTTTTTTTTTTTTTTTTTTGGTACTGGAGATTGAACTCAGGGGCACTTGACCACTGGGCCACATCCCCAGCCATTTTTTCTATTTTATTTAGAGACACTGAGTTGCTAAGTGCCTTGCTATTGCTGAGGTTGGCTTTGAACTCGTGATCCTCCTGCCTCAGCCTCCCAAGTACTGGGATTACAGGCATGTACCACAGCTGTCATATCTTAATGGCAGAGGACTTGCCTAGCACATGAAATGTCCTGGGTTCTATTCCCAGCACAGCAAAACAAAGAAAATAAATAAATAGGATGGTCATGGAAGGCTACTGTGGGGCCATATGGGAAAAAAGATTTATAAAAGCCAATTAAGAGAATCAAAGTCCCAAAATATGCCACAAACTCAGAATATCTAAAACAGCACCCCCATCTCCCTCAATTCTGGGGACTGAATTCAAGGGCTCTCTATCACTAAGCTACATCTTTTGCCTATTTTATTTTTATTCTGAGACAGAATACATTGCTGAGCCTGGCCTCAAACTTGTGATCCTCTTGCCTCAAGCCTCCCAAGTAAATGGGATTACAGGTGTGCACCACCATGCCAGGCTCTAAAATGAATTTTTCTATGGGTGTCAAATCACTCCGAAAACTGCCAAGTTCATTTTCCCTCTTAGTACTGGCTCTTGTAGATATGATCACAGACATTTGGGGGCAAATATCTCCTCCCCTCCTTTCTGCCTTCTTTTCAGGGATTATATTATTGGATATATATTCAGAGAGTCACTTCCTTTCTCTTAATAAGAAAGTTGTTCTTACAGGAAGATCTTTTTTTTTTTTTTTTTAAACTTGAAATTTAAGCAAAACTCACTCAAGCTACACACTTAGCAAAAAAAAAAAAAAAAAAAAAAAAAATTTAAGAGGCCTATCAATCCAAAATGTGTCCAAACAAGAGCAAGAGAGAAACACCCGGGAATAGAGTGTGTTCTCTTGTACATGAGTTTAGTTACTGCCACACCTACTTCCAACAACTCCTATGAGACCTGCCAGGATGTCGCTCTCCTTCGATGGAAGAGCAAAGGAGTCCCAACATTGGGCCAAGAGGCACCAGCCCAGAAGGAAATCCCCACCTTGGATTACTGGGATATTCATAAATTTGGAATTGTCATGAAAAGAAAAAAAAAAAAAAGCTGTTTTTGATACAGAATTCTCCCAGAATCACATGAGGTACGCAGATGCCAAATTCTGTTAAAGAGTCCAAGGGTAAATCTCCAGTTAGCTCTTTTTAATTTTTTTTTTTTTTTTTTTTTTTCTCTCTCTCTCTGTTACATCCAAAGCTGCAGCGTTGGAGTGCTCAGCTCTGCCCCCTGGGATAAGGAAGAGGAGGGTAAGGGTTGTTTTTGATTACTGGTTTCTATGGTAACCGGGAATAGAAAGAAGAAAGGGGTTTGGGCACAGCAACTATGAACTCGGCTAGCTTTGGGACATCCAATGCCCAGATTCAGCTAAATAATCAACTGGGAATAAGGAAACTACATCCTTCAGGGAGCTCTATGCTAAAAATTAGTTTTGGATTCCTTAGGGATCAAGACCACATCTGGGTGTTTATGTCGTGTCTATTCTTGTCTTGTTTACCCAGGTTGTTTTCTCTCCTGAATCTTTTTTTCTCTATTCCAGAATTTAAAAAAGAAAATAATAGCTGACATTTGAACAGCAAGGGTTTGAATCCACTTAATCATGGATTTTTCTTTTTTAGATTTCTGACAAAAACCACAAACTGTGTACTCTACAAATATTGAAAAAATTAAGAAAAAACGAGATGACATGAATGCATAAAACATATGTAAAAGAATAGTATTTTATCATTTGCTACCATAAAATATGTACAAATATTATGAAAAGTTGAAATTTATTAAAACACACAAAAAGTGCTTACAGACTCAACATGGAGCCAGTGCAACAAATGTAACATAATGTGACAAAATGAAATGTAAACAAACATAAAGATTAGATAATTACTGCAGCTGGGTGGGCCCGGTGGTGCAATCCTGCAACCCCAGTAACTCCAGAGGCTGAGGCAGGAGGATTGCAAGTTTGAGGCCAGCCTCAGCAACTTAGCAAGATCCTCAGCAACTTAAATCTCATCTCAAAATGATAAAGAAAGAAAGAGAGACAGGAAGGGAGGTTGTGGATGTAGCTTAGTGGTAAAGCACCTCTGGGTTCAATCTCCAGGACTGAAAAAAAAATCATAAATCATAACTGCATAAAATTAACCATAGTACCTACTGTAATAATGTCATGGCAACCTCTTATAGCTATTGTTCTGAGCCAAAAATTGTATACATGCCAGGTGCAGTGGCACATGCCTGTAATTCCAGAGACTCAAGAGGTTGAGGCAGGAGAATCATGAGTTTAAAGCCAGCCTTAGCAATTTAGCAAGGCCCTAGGCAATTCAGCAAAACCCATCTCTAAATAAAATATGAAAAAGGGCTGAGGACGTGGCTCAGTAGTTAAGCGCCCCTGGGTTCAATCCCCAGAACCAAAACACACACACACACACACACACACAAATTGTGTACAGATTTTTGACTGTGTGGAGGTCATTGCTCATAACCGCAGGTCGTCTCTTAGCTAAGCTCTTCTTTCTAGAAATAGTGCATTTAATCTCCTTTTGACCATGGAAAGCACAGTCTTTGGTGGGGGAAATTTTCCAAACTCTTTCTGAATTAGAAATGTTGTCAGCAGTTTGGGGAGAATACAGTCGATTTGATCTCTTGACCCCCAGACAATAAGGACATTTGAATTGTCCTTAAAAAGGGGTTCACTTGTTTTTTAATCAGTTACAAACCAGTATCAAGCTGGTTTGAGGTGCTTTACTTTTAAAAAAAATGTACTAACACACTGAGGAAAATTGCACAACATTGTAAGTGCATAGCTCTGAAATGTCACAAGTAAGCACCCAGATCCAGGAGCATGAGTCCTCTCCTGGCTCCCTGACCCCAGTCACTACCCTACTTCCTCCTCAAACACTAAGTAGTTTGCCTATTTTTGGACTCGATATAAATGCCTTTCTGCAGAAGGTACAGACTATACTTGTTGGCTTCTTCTGCTTAACGTGTTCAAGAGATTCACCCATGTTGGGAGTGGCAAAAGATAGTTAATTTTTAAATTAAATTTATTTATTTTTTATTCTAAGTTGTTAGAAATGACAGCAGAATGTGTTACATTTCATATTATACTTATAGAGCACATTTTTACATATCTCTAGTTGTATACAAAGTATATTCACACCATTCCTGACTTCATACATGCACTTAGGGTAATGATATCCATCTCATTCTACCATCTTTTTTTTTTTTCCTTCTTCACCCTTTTTGCCCCCTCCCTTCGCCTCCCTCCACATTGGCCATTCTAGTAAGATAGTTAATTTTTATTACTGTATAGACACTGCATGAATATACCAAACTCATGAATATTGCATGAATATACCGAAATTCACTTATCCACTTACCTATTACAGACATTTGGGTTTTTCTATCTTGTGGTTCTTATAAATACCTGCATGAGCATCTATGGGCATGTCTTTGATGCACACGTGGCTTCATTTCTGGTGTATATTGTGCTCAGAAATAGGTCTATGTTCAGCTTGTGTTACCCACCATTTCTCAAAGTGGTTCTATCAGTTCACAAAGTATACAAGAGGCTGGGTGCAGTGGCACATGCTGGTAATCCTAGCAGCTTGGAGGCTGAGGCAGGAGGATCCTGAGTTCAAAGCCAGCCTCAGCAATGGCAAGGCACTTAGCAACTCAGTGAGACCCTGTCTCTAAATAAAATACAAAAAAGGGCTGGGGATGTGGCTCAGTGGTCTAGTGCCCCTGAGTTCAATCCCCGGTACCAAAAAAAAAATTAAGTATACAAGAGGTCCAGTTGTTCCATGTTCTGTGATAGATAGGCTTCGGCTGACAGGCCACCTCCCCCATGGAAATTTCCAATAGGAGCAACCTGGTTTCATTTTCCCCAGGCAGGAGCCAATCAGCCTAAAGGTTGCTCTGTTCCCAGGCAGGAGCCAATTGGCTTAAAGTTTGCTCTGTTTACTAGGAAAAGAGCCAATAGCATTAAAGGTCACTCAGGCACCCCCCAACACACCATAAATCCCTACTTAAGTCCCTGCCTGCCTGGAGCTCAGACACAACAGCTCCTCCCTGTGGAGAGGAAGCAGCCGCTGCAGTGGCTCTGGACTCACTGTCTCCAGCCCTATGGCGCTGCGCCAGCCGACAGCTCCAGCCTCCAGCCCATAGGCAGCTGCCCCAGCCGAGAGCTCTGAAGTCAAGACTGGCACGACTAGGGCACCGACCCTCCGTCCAGAGCTTGCACGCTTCCCTCTCCCTGACTCCTCTCTCCCCGTACTTCTTCTGCCTCTGACTAGCCATAGAGGCTGGTGAATAAATCTCTTGGCTGCACAATTGTCTCCGGTGTGATTTTTGCCCTTCATTCTGCACTGAATTGTTTCCTACTCAAAATTCATATGGTCAAGTCCTAATCCCAAGTGGCTCAGAATGTGACTGTATTTGGAGATGAGATCTTTGAAGAGATAATTAAGGTTAAATGAGGTAGTTGGAATAGACCATAGTCCATATATGACTTGTAAGAAGGGGGAGATCAAAACACAGATGCATAGAAAAGACTTTAGAAGACAGTCACTACAAGCCAGAGGGAGGCCTCAGGAGGGACCAACCCTGTTGACACCTTAATCTTGCACTTCTAACTTCCAGAACTGTAGAGAAATAAATTTCTGTCATTTAAGGCAGTAGATCTGTGGTGCCACATTATGGCACTTTATTACGGCTTATCGAACTAATACACACACACCTATGCCAAAGTCTTCAGTTGTTTTGATTTTAGCCAATATGGTGGGGGTAAGAAGTGGTATCTCATTGCTTTACTATTTTGCATTTCCTCAGAAATTAATCAAATAGAGCAATTTTTTCTATGTTTATTGGATAGTCCTCTTCACTGAGTTGCCTTTTAAATCTTTCTCTATTGTGATATCTTTATTGACTTACAGGAGTACTTGTTTGTTTGTTTTGGAGTACTGGATTAAACCCAGGGGCATTCTACCAATAAGCTTCCATTTTTTGTTTAATATTTTTTAGTTGTAGATGGACACAATGCCTTTATTTATTTATTTACTATTTATTTATTTAATGTGGTGCTGAGGATTGAACCCAATGCCTCACACATGCAAGGCAAGCACTCTACCACTGAGCCACAGCTCCAGCACCCCCTTTAAAATTTTTTTTTTTTTTTTACTTTCCAGCCCTTTTTATCTTATTTTTTTTATTTTGAGACAGAATCTCACTAAATTGCAGAGGCTACCCTCCAACATGTGATCCTCCTGCTTCAGTCTCCTGAACAGTTGGAATTACAGACTGTGCCACTGCTCCTAGCTATAGAATTGTTTATACTGTGTGCTCTAGACACAAGACTTTTGCAAATACCTTCCTTCACTTTGTGGCTTGCCTGATTGCTTTTGCTTTTTTTTTTTTTTTTTTTTTTTAAATACTGGAGGTTTAACCCAGAGGCGCTTTACCACCAAGCTGTATTCCCAACACTTTTTGTTTTTTTTATTTTGTGACAGGGTCTCACTAAGTTGCTTGGGGTCTTGCTAAGTTGCTGAGGCTGGCCTTGAACTTGTGATCCTCCTGCCTCAGCCTCTGGAGTCACTAGGATTACAGGTGTGTGCCATTATACCTGGCATCTTATTACTTTTTCAATAGTGTCTTTTGATGAGCAGAAATCCCACTTTTTATATAATCCAATTTATCTATCTTTTTCTTTTAAATATTTTATATTTTGTATCCTACTTAAGAAAACTTTGCCTGCTACTTGGTAATGTGGACTCTTTCTGCGTGTCCTTCCACAGGCTTTGTTGTGACCTGTCACAGTTTAGATCATTGATATGACAGAAATTGATTTTAAGACGTAATATAAAGAAGCGGTCTAGATCTTTTTATTTTTCCCCATAAAAATATCCATTTACCTTCGCACCATTTATTCAATAAGCCATTCTTTCCTTAATGCTCTACATTTGTCACTGTTACAGTAAGTTAAGTACCTGTGTATGCATGGGTTTATTTCCAGACTCCTATTTCCATTGGTCTCAGTAGTCTTGTACCAATAAAACACTGTTGTATTATTTTCACACTATTTAATCAGTCTTAATAGCTGGTAGTGTAAGCCCTCCAAATACATCCTTCAAGGTTGTCTCTGCTAGTTTGGGCCCTTTACATAGTGTAAATTTGCAATCAGCTTCCCAAATGCCATAAATAAAAATATACTGGGATTTTTATTCAGATTGCAATGAATTTGGGGAGAAAAAAATATTTACAAAATTAAGTTTTCCAATTCATAGACTTGGGCATATCCTTATTCTTATTTTACCTTATCTTACCTCATCTAGGGATTGAACCCAGGGCCTCACACACACTAGGTCTTTATATTTATTTAGGTCTTCTTTACTATATCTCAATAAAGGCTTTCTGTTGTCACTATGGAGGACCTACAAATGTTTCATTAGATTTATATCTAATTATTTGCTGTTGTACACTAGTATAAATGATACTTCTCTTCTAAATCTTCATCTTCTGATTACTGCCAACACATATAAATATAAATAATTTTTGTTTGTTAACTGTGAATAACCCTGCTGAATTTATTCATTCCAATAGTTTCCAAAGAATCATATTTGAGTATCCTAGTACACAGTCATGTTATTATAGCATCTTTATTTCTTCCTTTTCTATCTGTATGTCTTTTATTTTTCTTTTCTTACTGTGTTGCCTAAGCCCATTAGTACAATGTTGAATAGAAGTGGTAATAACCAATATATTTTTCTGATTCCCAGTTTCTGACAGAATTTCATTATTTTACCTACTTCCTACAAAAGGAAGTTTACATTTGTTTTTAGTTTACTAGGAATTTTTACTATGAATGGCTGTCAAATTTTATTGCATGATGCTTTTGCGTCTGTTGATATATGGTCACATGATTTCCCCCTTCTTTTTGGTTATTGTGGAAAATACTAATTTCTTTAAAATAGTAAACTAACTTTTGCAGGGGAAGAGATAAAGGTTATTCTGTCCTTGTGTGACAAGTTGGCAAGTGTTCCTTCTCTTAGTAGTTGCTGGAAAAACAGTGTTTATTGTCCTTGAATGTTCAATAAAATTCACCAATGATCCATCTGGACTTGGAGTTTTCTTTCTGGGAAGGTGTTTGATCATGGATTCAATTTAAATAGACATAAGATTATTCAGGTTTTTTCTATTCACTTTTTTTTTCATTTTCAGTTGGTTCAAAAATCCACATTTCCAAATCCTTTAGCATAAAAAGTCCTTGCTTATGATATCTTCTTTTTATCTTCTTATTTAAGATCTGCTGTGATATCCTCTTTGTTGGTTTCTTGCTGATCATTTGTGATTTTCTTCTACTCTTATTTGTCTCAAAGACCTAATTTTTCTTTGTTTCTTTAATATTCTTTTGCTTTTATTTTTTAAAGAAATTCTTACTTTTAAGTATTTTTATTTGTAGATGGTCACAAAACCTTTATTTATTTATTTATTTATTTATTTTTATGTGGTGCAGAGGATCAAACCCAGTGCCTCACACTTGCTAGGCAAGTGCTCTAATACTGAGCTACAATCCCAGCATGCTCATTTGCTTTTAATTTCATTGGTTTCTATTCTATACTGTGTCCTTCCTTCCACTTTCTTTGGGTTTAATTGTGGTTCTTTTTCTAACTTCCGAGATGGACAGTTATATCTTTGATTTCCAGCCTTCTTTTCTAAGGCTATAAAAAGAAGTGTTTTTTATGAAAAGAAGTTTTATCTGCATACCATCATTTTGTTATGCCATTTTCTACTATAATTCAATTAAAAATATTCTAGTTTCAATGCGATTTCTTCTTTGACCCATTAGATTTTTAAGTTTCCAACAATTGGGGATTTTTTGGATCTCTTTTTAGTATTGAATTCTAGTTTAATCCCAGCAAACATATTTTGTCTGATTTCAGTCCTTTTAACCTTGTTCAGACTCTCTTTATGGATATGACTATTTTCGTGAATTGCTACAGGACTTGTGAAAAAGAACGTGTATTCTGCAGGTGTTGGAGCAATAGTTTATAAAGATTATTTAGATTAGGTTTGTTTTTCATGTTTGCTCTCACATATCTTCACTGCTTCTATATACTTAATTGGTTATTTGGGGCTATGTTAACATGTCCCAGTATGAATATGACATTGTTGCTCCTTTTAGTTCTGTGTATTTGCTTTATACATTCTGAGTCTATGTTATTAGATGCATACAAACTTAGAATTGTCATATCTTCTTGGTGACTCTTCTCATTATACCTCTTTAGTCCCACTCTTACCTGCTTTCATGCTTCCTATCTTCACATCTATCTAGTCTGATTTTAATAAAAATGTACCCAATTTGGTTAATGTTTGTAGCATCTATATTTTCCTTATTTCTATTTTCGGCTTTTCTTTATCTATATATTTAAAGTATAACTGTTGTAAGCAGTGTTTAATTGAGTTGTGTTTTATTATTTAACCTGCTAATTGTCTTTTAATTGGAATATTTGAATTTTTTACATTTAGTGTAATCAGTGATACATATCAAGATTAAGATCTACCATTCTTCCATTCTTCCTTTTTTCAACTTTCTTGCCTTTGTTTTTATGACTCCAATTATATTTTTATCAGTCCATTTCCTCCCTCTACTAACTTGTCATATATTATTTTACCTTTTAAAATTGGATGATTACAATATGCATCTTCATTTATTGGATTTAATATGAATTTGTACACTTCATTCTTCCTAGGTAATTGTAAATAAATTTAGAGTATTTTAACTCCCTCTTCCTGGAGTAGATGGCCTCCATGCTCCACCTACGACCTTTGGCACTTCACATCTCCATGCCCGTTGGCTCAATTTACAACTCCCTTATCTGTGACTCAAGTCTACCTGAGAGCCTCTTTGGATGGTAAGTGCAGAGCAAACTGGAAGATCTGGGAAATTAAAAACTCCTTGAGCCTTCAACCAATTAGCAACCTCAGTTCCTGAGTAAATATTCCAGTTCCTATTCCCTTCAAGTGGGATTAACTTTGAGATGCATGCTCTACTCTGGCTCCCAAAGTTCCAGTGAGTCATAGTGATCATTTGCTGGATTGTACACATTTGTTTCTTTTCTTTGTTTCTTTCTTTCTTTTATATGCAGTGCTGGAGATTGAAATCAGGGCCTTGCCCATGCTAGGCAAGCTCTTTACCACCGAGCTACACCCTCAGTCCCTGTGCACATTTTATTGATTTCTTTCCCTTCCTTTTCTTGCTTCCTCAATCCAACACTGAATTATCCCCATTAGCTTCTGGAATAAATTGCTTGAGCTCAGATCTTTCATTTGGGGTTTGTTTCTGATAAAGTTCCCTACCCCTGTTTTGTGATATTGTTTCACATATTTTGATTCTATGTGTGTATGAAACCCACTAGTCACTATTATCTTTGATTTCTGCAGTCAGTATTCACTTAGATTCACCTATACATTTTATACTTTTTGTTACTCTTTATTTCTTTCTGAATTTCCTCCCTTGACTCCAGAATTATTTTTCTCATGCTTTAGCATTTCTTCTAGAGCAGGTATACAAGCAACTAATCCTCATAGTTATTGCCTATTTAAACATTGCTTCCTTTCACCTTTGTTTCTGAAGCTGATATCCACTAGATATGGAGTTCAAGATTGGTACTTTTCTTCTCCCAGCTCATCAAGAATATCCCATTTTCCTCTGGTACCTATCCTTTCTATCAAAAACTCAGCTGTCAATTTAATTATTGTTTTTGAAGATAGTGTGTTTATTTTCTATAGTTATTTTTAAAATTTATTTTTCTCATTTTTATCATCTTTAATGTGCCTACATATGGCTTTCTTTGTATATATCCAGGTTATAGTTCACTCTTTCTTCTTGTTCTAGAATCTTTTGTACTGTACCTCATGAATTTAATTCCTTTATTTTCCATATTTTTCTCTCTCCATTCTTCACTCTGCACCTGTCTTCCACTGACCTCTCTTCAGTGTTTATTCTACTGATAACCCTATCTATCCTGAGCTTAATTTTGGTTCTTGTTCTTTCACCTTATAATTTCCATTTGATTGGTATTTTTAATATATATCTTGGTTACTGGTGAAATTTTCCATTTACTTGTTTACTTGAAGTACACCATATTAGAATTCTCTAGAAAAGCAGGCTAGTAGAACTGTGTGTGTGTGTGTGTGTGTGTGTGTGTGTGTGTGTGTGTGTAAGAGACTAATTATAAGGAATCAGTTCATGTAGTTATGAAGTTTGAAAATCCCAGACCCTGGAGAAGCTGACAGTACAAGTTCTAGTCAGGATCCCACTCTGAAGACACGAGAAGATCCATGTCCTAGCTCAAAGACAACCACAGAAAGAATTCTCTCTCACCAAGCCTCTTATTCTATGCAGGCCTTCAACAGATTACATGAGGCCCACCACATAAGGAAGAACAATTCACTTGACTCAGTCCCCTGATTCAAATGTTTATCTCATATAGAAACACCTTCACAGACACCCTCAGAAATAATGTTTAGCCAAATATCTGGTCAATGGTCCAGTGAAATTAATATGCAAAATTAACCACCACATACATATACAGAAAAGTGTGCATATCCTAAGTATATGTATTAATGGATTTTCATAAACTGAATACTCTTGTGCATCTAGCACCTCGAACAATAAGTACAATATTTTCAGCACCCAAAAAGCCCCATTCCTTCTCCCTTCTAGTTGTTAACTCCCCTTAAGGGCAACTACATCCTCACTTCCAATGCTACAGATCAGTTTTGCCTGTTTGTATTTGCTTGTCACATGGAATCAAATGGCATGCTTGTTATCTACTTCTATATAACAGCTTAACCCAAAAGGCCACAGCTTAAACAAAAATACTTACTATGTCAGTCTGTGAGTCAAGAATCAAACATGGCTTACATCATGATTCTGCCCAGGTGTCTCATGAATCTGTAGGTGGGCTGTTAGGTATGGCCGTGGCCTCATCTGAGCACACAGCTGGTGTCCAGCTGGCAGGTTACAGACAAGATTCATATCCTCACAGATCGGGGCTCGGAGGTATCCCTACATTCCTTGTCACCTGGCCTCTTCCCATGTGGCAGCAGGCTTCCTTCAGAGTGAGCAAATGAGTGTGAGAGTGAGAGCACCCAAGATGTAAGCCACTCGATTTGTAGCCTATCCTCAGAAGTGACATTTTTCCACTTCTTTTTTTTTTTTTTCACACTTTATCCATTAGAAGTGAGCCACTAACCTGTAATCCCAGTGGCTTGGGAGGCTGAGGCGGGAGAATTGCCAGTTCAAAGTCAGCCTCGGCAATTTAGCGAGGCCCTGAGCAATTTAGCAAGAGCCTGTCTCAAAGTGAAATATAAAAAGTGCTGGGGGGGCTGGGAATGTGGCTCAGCATTTGAGTGCTCGCCTAGCACGTGGGCAGCCCAGGTTCCATCCTCAGCACCACGTAAAAATAAAAACACATAGTGTACAACTAAAGCAAATAAATAAATATTTAAAAAGGGGGGGGGCTGGGGATGTGACTCAGTGGTTAAGTGGCCCTGGGTGCAATCCCTGGCACCAAAAAAAAAAAAAAAAAAAAAAAAAAAAAAAAAAAAAAAAACACTAGGTCCAGCCCATACTCAAGGGGAGGGTATTCAAACAAAGGCACAAATACCAGGAGGCAGAAATGACTGACGGTCCATCTTAGACTCTGCCTACTGCCTATGTGCTCCTCTGTGTCCCGCTTCTTTTGTACAATACTATTTTTTGTGAAACTCATCTAGATTGCTTGTCTGATTGTAGATCATTCATTCTTCTCATGGGTGGGCACTTTGTTGATTTGTCCACTCAATGGCTAATGAGCATCTGGTGGTTTCCAGCTTGGATTATCACAAATAGTGTTGTTACGGGGCATTTTAGGTGAACACCCACAGGCATCTCTGATGGGTATTTAACTAGGAGTAGAATGGCTGAGTCATAGGTATACATAGGTTTGATGATAGGACACATTGCCAAACTATTTTCCCAAATTGCTTGTCGTTCTCTATACTTCTATCAGCAGTGAGTGAAAGTACTGATTGTCCCACATCTTCACCAACACCTGGTATTTTTCATCTTCACTTTTAGGCATAGGGGCTGTGTACTATATCTCATTGTGATTTTAATTTGCACTTCCATGATAACTAATGAAGTTAAATACCACTTCATGCTTATTAGCCATTTAGATATCCTCCTTTATTAATGTCTTTCCACATTTGCCTGTTTTTTGTCTTTTTTAAATTACTAATTTGGCAGAGATCTTTATACACTCTGTGTGAATCTTTTGTTAACTTTGTATATTACACTTATCTTTTCCCACTTTCTCTACTTCTGTGGGTTATCGCTTTCCCAATACTGAAAAAAAAAAAAAGGATTATCTTTTCAATAAATGATGGTGGGTCAACTGGATCTTTATATGGAAAATATATATTTTTACTTCCACCTCACTAAAACAAAACTCAAATGCAGATGGGTTGAATATCTAAATGATGAAACAATAAAGGTTTTTATTTATTTATTTAGGTACCAGGATTTCACCCAAGGGTGGTGCTTTCCCACTGAGTAACATCCCCAGCCCTTTTTATTTTTTTTTTTTATTTTGACACAGGTTCTCGCTAAGTTGCCTAGGGTCTCACTAAATTGCTGAAGCTAGCTTTGAACTTGTGATCCTCCTGCGTCATCCTCCTGAGTCGCTGGGATTATAGGTATGCATCACTGCACCCAGCTGGTATTTTCCATCTTCTTCATTTTAGCCATCCTGGTGGGTATATAGTGTAAAACATTGTGATTTTAATTTGCATTTCCAGGATGGCTAATGAAGTCAAGCACCATTTTATGTCTATTGGTCTTTTGGGTATCCTCTTTTATGAATGTCTTTTCAAGTATTTTACCCATTTTTCTATTGAGTTGAATATTGAATAAATAATGGAAGATCAGGGTGAGTTTAGTTATGTTGCCCAAAGGCAGGAGAATACAGCAAATGTTCCCTAAGAATGTCTCCACCCAGAAAAGTTGAAAAAGCTTTGAAAGTTAGTATCTATAACTAAAGGAAAGAAAAGAAAAAAACAGGCAAAGACTCTGAAGAAGAGATTCTTCTGACAGTGTGGAATCTTCATTAGGACAATCCTTTGAGTTGGTGGGTGAAAACGTTATTTATCATAATGGGAGGGGTATTGTTAATGCAGTCTCTAAATGTTTGATTTACCAGTCATCTAAATTATGAAACCTTGAGAACTGAACCCAAATGTAGTAATAGCATGGGAAAATGAAAAAAAAAATTATAGTTACTCTAATAATCCAATTTCCTCAACCTTCTTTCCCTAAAATGTGTTTGTAAGTTCTTTTAAAAATACACAAAGCCCACAAACTACTTTCCTTACGAAGAAATTTAGACTAAGCTTCACTTTGCTGTAGAATTTCTCATACTACTCATTCATATTAGGATCTCACATGGAGTGGTTTTTAACAAGAGAATCCCATTGTCAGGACTACCATCAGCAAAAGAACCGTTAAAAATGAAGACGATGAAAATTTAGTATTACCAATAACTTAATAGCAAAATACAACCTGACTTTCCAAAAGAAAATTACTTACCACAGGGTACCGTGGCACATACCTATAATCCTAAAGAGTCAAGAGCCTGAGGCAGGATGATTGCATGTTTGAGGCCAGCCTCGGCAGCTTAGCGAGACCTTGTCTCTAATGAAAATGAGAAGGGCTGGGGATGTGGC
This sequence comes from Tamias sibiricus, assembly GCA_025594165.1. Taxonomy (NCBI): domain Eukaryota; kingdom Metazoa; phylum Chordata; class Mammalia; order Rodentia; family Sciuridae; genus Tamias; species Tamias sibiricus. The sequence continues at coordinate 44,149,095 of CM046672.1, read as the reverse complement.
TCAGTGGTAAACACCCCTCGGTTCAATCCGTAGTACCAAAAAGGAAAAGAAAAAAAGATAAGAAAAAGAAAATCACTTGTCAACAGACAACTGTTTTTCATTTTCGTGAAGTAAACTTCTGGAATTGGGGTAATAATGATGGAATGGAGTTTTGTTCTTCTAGACATGTTCATTCTCTTGGGTGGACAGGGAGGTGACATTGCAGAGGATGATGGTATTTTAGAGATTTGTTAAAAATTAAGGCTGTATCTGAAGCTACATAGGCCAAATGAAGTTCATGAAATTCTAAATTGGGAGGTGCTATCCAGGAGAAGCAAAAATGGGTCCTAGGCATGGACTCTGTTCATCCTTGTTATCCTTTATTCTTTTTTGGGGGGTGGGGGGTGGGGGTACCAGGGATTGAACTCAGGGGCACTCAACCACTGAGCCACATCCTAACCCAATTTTGTATTTTATTTAGAGACAGGGTCTCACTGAATTGCTTAGCGCCTCAATTTGTTCAGGCTGGCTTTGAACTCACGATCCTCCTGCCTCAGCCTCCTGAGCCTCTGGGATTACAGGCATGCACCACCATACCTGGCTCCTTATTTATTCTTTTGATAATAGCACAAAATTCTTCTTTGGGGAACCATCCTGGCCTAGACAAATCAGAGTGATGGTGACTGGTTTGCATGTGGCCTGGCAGGGGAATTTGAATAATGACAGCATCATCATGGGATTTATAGTTCCCATGATGTCACTGTTCCTGGCTCTAGATTTAAGTGACCTCAAAAAGGCATAATCTGGCCTAGCTTTGTAGAAATAGTATATGCTACAACGTCACCTATTAATAAACTGAGTGTACCTGCCCAGAAGTTCTTCCTTATGTTCAATTTGAAATTTTCCATATTTAGACTATATCCACTTAATGCTATATTATTTTTTCCATATTTTTAATTGGCACATTATAGTTGTACATAACAACAGGATTCATTGTTACATATTCATATGTGCACACTGTATAACAATTATAATTTGGCCAATATCATTTCCTAGTATTTCTCCCTTTTATTATATGATTGAATAAAGCATATTAATAATGTATTATTCAACATTTAATGTTATTACAATATTCAATAAATATTCAAGTATTTATTAAATGCTTATTAGATAAAAAGAACAGCAAAATGCTGATGCTGAGTGATGAGTGATTGACATTCAGCATGCTGTTTTCTTTATCCTTATGAGACTTGAATATTTCCATAATAAATCACTTAAAGAAAAACACCTGTCATTTTTAACATGGTGGCAATACCACAGGAAGATAAAGCCCAACATTCAAAAAGTGTGTAAAGTAAAAGAAAGAAAATGCAGAAATCTGGGACCATGTAGAAAAGCTTTGAAGTAAACAGGGGTGGAGCAAGGGTCCCTCTGATACCCATGAAGATCTTGGAGGAACTTGGCCTGGGAGAGTCAGATGGGGACACAAATAATAAAGATGCGTCTATCTGATGGGATGGGCACCAGGGCTGCGGGTCAGAGGTTCACTTAGGCTCCATCTGAAACCTGTGTTAGGGAACATGCTCTTCTGTTGAACATGACTGAGGGTGGCCCATGCAGCAGGCCGCTTGAGGCATCAGCCTTATGAGACAGATGAAGACAGAGAATGGGTTTGCCAGAACCCAGCTGGAGGGGTGAGAGGCAGTGTCCTCTGCATGTACAAGTAAGGAATCCACTGATAGTCTGCTCGGTTGGGGAATGAGGCCTCCAGCGTGCATGCGCTGACAAGAGAGGGTGACAGACAAATTACCTCCTAAGATTCGTGGGTGCTGTTGCTGCAGGACCTGTATTAACAGCAGACACTGCCATCAGATGATGTGGGTTTGGATTCTAGCTCCACTACTTCTTTGTTAAATTTTTTTACTTGTAAAATATACATAACATAAAAATTGCATCTTAACCATTTTTTTGGGGGGGGTACTGGGGATTGAACCCAAGGGTACTTAACCACTGAGCCACATCCCCAGTACCCCCCAACCCTTTTTTTTTTTTTTTTGTATTTTTATTTAGAGACAGGGTCTCACTGAGTTGCTAAGTGCCTCGCTAAGTTGCTGAGGCTGGCTTTGAACTTGTAATCCTCCTGCCACAGCCTCCCAAGCCATGGGGATGACAGGCATGTGCCACCACGCCCAGCTCATCCTAACCATTTCAAGTGCACAGTTCGATAGTGTTAATGCATTCATAGTGTTGTGCGACCAGAACTCTTTTTGTCTTCCAAAACTGAAACTAGACACCAACTCCCCACTCGCTCTTCCCTTCAACCCCCATCAGCCATCATTCTCCTTTCTGTCTCTGTGAATTTGACTAACCTAAGTACGTTGCATAAGTGGAAGCATTTGTCATTTTGTGACTGGCTTATTTCACTTAATGTCTTCAAGGCTCATCCACGTTGTAGCAGGTGTCAGAATTTCCTTCCTTTTTAGGGCTGAATGCTATTCCACTGTGTGGATAAACCACATTTTGTTAATCCATTCACCTGGATTAACTCAGTAGACACTTGAGTCGCTTCCAACTTTTGGCTATTGTAAATAAGGCACAAGAATATATAATTATCTTTTTGAGACCCTGCTTCCAATTCTTTTGGAAGTGGAATTGCCGGATCATATGGGAATTCTATTTTTAATTTGTTGAGGAACTACCATTCTATTTTCCATGGTAACAGCACCATTTTAAGTTCTTACTAGTCATGTGTGAATACTCCAATTTCTCCATGTTCTCGCCAACACTTGTTATTTTCTTTTTCTTTTTTAAAATATGATTATAGCCATCCTAGTACGTGAGCTTGGATCTTTGAGTGCTTGCACGGGATTTGGAAAATATAAATCTATAAAATACAACATGTAAGAGGCACAGTTGGTGGTAGCATGGCCTCACAGAGACATTGAAGAGGCTCCTGCTGGAGAAGGTCACAGACCAGCAAGCCAGTGTCAGAGAACCCGAAAAAAAAACAACAAGAGCCATGGCTTCCCAGATGAGGGAAGTACAGTAAGGCACACCCAGAAAACTGTGCTCAGCCAGGGCTGCATTCTACCACAAGAATGTAGAGGAAAGGCTGACAGACTACAAAGAGGAACCAAAGCTATTAAAAGAATGGAGGAATTGGTCCAGAGCAGAAGACTGAAGCTCCGTGGGGTAGTGTGGGTCATCTGTGTCCACTGTTTACAAATGCGTGATGCGCAAAGCCAGCAAGGAAATTATTTTTTTAAAGAAACAGCGTGTCGTAAGTAGGGGAAACATACTAGCAAAATTGCAAAGCCTTTTGAAAAGGAGAATCTGGGCACAATATCAGACCAAAATATTAAATATAAAAGTATACAAAATGAGGAATAGTTTTACCAGAAAGTGAGGAAGTACTATTTTTGGAAATATCTCTGCTGAAAGTAGTTTGTCTTAGTGGAGGGAAACTTCAGTCTTTTTGCATATCAACCAAGTTGCAGAAGAGTGCTTGGCCTCTGGCTTCTTTGAATTAAAAAAAAAATTTTTTTTTTTCATTCAGAGTAAATAAACATTTCCCTGTTCCTTGTCTGAAAATAAGTTCACCTTCCTCCTCTCCTCCCCTCTCTACTTTAAAATATTCCACTGATCCCCACGACCTTTGGATTCACCTTGGCATTGGTCTCCTTTCTTCGCTTACCAGTCATGTGAACTGAATTCTGAATCCACCTGATCTCTTCTTTCTCTGCTGCCCCTGACCCCACCCCTAGGTGCCTTACCTACCCAGAGAGGCAGCAACTTCCTCTCTGCTAGTCCCCTCTAGTCTCTATCCTCACCCCACCAGGTGGCCTCCTACTGCCCAATCCCCTTCCCCTCTTACATACCCTCTCCTGCACAGTAGTCCCAACTTATCTGTGGGAGACACATTACAGGACCCACAGGGATGCCTGAAACCTGGATACAATGTTTTTTCCTAAACATACATACCAACGACAAAGTTTAATATATAGATTAAGCATAGTAAGATATTAAGAACAACAACAATAAAATAGAACAATTATAATAATATTCAGTCATGAAGTTTCTTTAATATTTATGAATTGCTTATTTCTGGAATTTTCCATTTAATATTTTTGGGCCATGGTTGATCTTGGGTAACTGAAACCAAAGCAAGATCTCAGATAAAGGAGGATTCATACACTCCCAACCCACTTGCTCCCCAACTCCTCAACAGCTGAACTGACCCCAAGTCCATATAGGAATCCAAGTTTTCTGAAGAGTGATCTGGAAAATTTTAAAATGACTCTCAGGTCATTTGGCCTCCATACCATATGTAAACACTGCCTCCAGGACTCACCATATGCCTTTTTAAATTTACATTATTGACAAAACAATATTAACATAGCAACAAAATTTAAGGCAGAAACCCCCCATAATTCTATCAGCTATTTAAATCTTTTGTTGTTGTTGTTGTTATCTCCATGTGGAATCCTTGTTCTTGTTTAGTCAATGTTTACAGACTTGCTTAGTATGGATAGAACTTTTTTATCTTCCTTTTTTACTTAGCATGATGACCTGAATAATTTTTCCATTATGTGACAATCTTTTTCTAATTTCTTGTCTGATTTTTGCCATTGTAAACCATACTAAGACCATTTTGCTACAAAGATACTTGTAGGCTGGTAATCTTTATCTGTAAGATAGATTCCCCATAGCTTCATTTCTGGATCAAAGGGAACATGTATTTTTAATTTCAATACACGTTGCCAGATTATTTCCCCAAAGCATTGCTATAATTCACGTTTCTACTGAAAATGTACAAATATGTCTGATTTCAAGTATTTTTACCAGCCACTCTTTAATTTTTGCCGATCGGATGAGTTTTGTTTTTTTTTTCAAGTGGCCCAGTTTCTTCAAGTTGCATTTCCTTGGTTACTAATATAGCCAATTTTCCCACATTTTTAATTAACATGTATTATACAAATTAATGGGCTTTACTGTGACATTTCTATACATATATATTGTGTGTTGATCATGCCCCCTTTTCTACCCTCTCTCATCCTTCCTCTCTCTCTCTCCCTTCTACCTACTCCCTTTCCCAGTCCCTAATAGTTTCTCTCTTTTTTATTTTTTTAAGTTTCCGTATGTGAGAGAAAACATGGGATACTTTTTTTCTGTGTCCAACTTACTTCATTCAACATCATGTCCTCCCATTCCCTCCATTTCCCTGAAAGTGTCAGGATTTTATTCTTCTTTATGGCTGAATAATACTCCAGTGTGTGTGTGTGTGTGTGTGTGTGTGTGTGTGTGTGTGTACCTATTTTCTTTATCCATTCATCTGTTGATGGGCACCTAGGCTGATTCCATATCTTGACTCTTGAGTAGTACCACAACAATCATAGGTATGCAGGTATCTCTTTTGTATGCTGATTTTATTGCCTTCAGATATAAACCCAGGAGGGGATAGCTGGATCATATGGTAATTCTATTTTTAGTTTTCTGAGGAACCTCTAGACTGTCCTCCACGATGGCTTAATAATTTACATTCCCACCCAAAGCATGGAAGGGTTTCTTTTTCTCCACATCCTTGCCAGTATTTGTTATCTTTTCTTGTTTTGATAATGCCATTCTTACTGGAATTAAATGGAATCTCAATGTAATTTAAAATTTTTTTCTTAGTTGTAGGTGGACACAATACCTTTATTTTATTTATTTTTATGTGGTGCTGAGGATCGAACCCAGTGCCTCACACATGCTAGGCAAGTGTTCTACCACTGAGCCACAATCCCAGCTCTCAATATAGTTTTGATTTGTATTTCCCTGATAGCTAAAGATACTGACCATTTTTTCTTACCCTTATTAGCCATTTCTGCTCCTTTATTGAGAAGTGTTTATCCGGTCATTTGCCCATTATTGTTTAATTATTTTGGGGGTTAAGTTTATTGAGTTCTTTATATATTATGGATATTTATGCTCTATCAGATGAACAGCTGGTAAATATTTTCCCCATTCTGCAGGCTGTCTCTTTACTCTGTTGATTGTTTCCTTAGCTGAATAAAATCTTTTTAATTTGATGTAATCCCACTTATCAATTCTTGGTTTTGTTTCCTGAACTATTAGAATCCTATCCAGGAAATCATTGTTTGCGCCAATATCTTGAAGTATCTCCTTATGTTTTCTTCTAGTAATTTCAAACTTATGGTGATTACATTAAGGTCTTTGATCTATTTTGAATTGATTTTGTTTGTGGGGGGTGCTGGGGATTGAATTCAGAGGCACTCAACCACTGAGCCACATCCCTAGCCCTATTTTGTATTTTATTTAGAGATATGGTCTCACTGAGTCGTTTAGTGCCTCGCTTTTGCTGAACTCACAATCCTCCTGCCTCAGCCTCCCAAACCGCTGGGATTACAGGCATGCACCACTGCACCTGGCTTGAGTTGATTTTTGCACAGGGTGGAAGCTATGAGTCTAGTTCCAATCTTCTGCATGTGGATTTCTAGTTTCCCCAGAATCCTTTGCTAAACAGGTTATCCTTTCTTCAATGTTATGTTTTTGGCATCTTTATTAAGAATCAGTAGGCTGTAGATGCTTTGACTTATTTCTGGACCCTCCATTCTGTTCCATTAGTCTATGCAAATCTATTTGCATGCCATGCTGTTTTTTGTTACAATGGATCTCTAGTATGCTTTGAAATCAGATCTTGTAAGGTATCCAGCGTGCTTTTTGTTCAGGATTGCTTTAGCTATTCAGGGTCTTTTGTGCTTCTATATGAATTTTAGGATTTTTTTCCCTGGTTCTGTGAAGAATGTTTCTTTCTTTCTTTTTTTTTTTTTTTTTCTTTTTCTTTCTTTCTTTCTTTTTTTTTTTTTTTTGTTTTGTTTTGTTTTGTTTTGTTTTGTACTGGGGATTGAATTCAGAGGAGCTTTACCACGGAGCCACGCCAGCAGTTCTTTTCATCTTGATAGAGGGTCTCTCTAAGTTGCTGAGGCTGGCCTCGACCTTGCGATCTTCCTGCCTCAGCCTCTGGAGTTGATGAGATTACAGGTGTCCGCTACCACACCTGGCCTGTCATTGGTATTTTTATGGGGATTACATTGAGTCTGTAGATTAGTTTGGGTGAATATGGCCATTTTAACAATATCGATTCTCTCAATCCATGAATATGGGAGTGTCTTCTAGTGCCTTCTTCAATCTCTCTCTTTGGTGTTTTGTCATTTTCATTGTAGAGGTCTTCTACATTCTTAGGTTTATTCCTAGGTATTTTAATTTGTTTTATGGATATTTTAAGTGGGATTTCTTTCCTGACTTCTTTCTCAGTAAGTTCATTATTGATGTATTTAAAAACTTACTGACTTTTGTATGCCGCTACTTTACTGAATTTACAATCAGTTCTAAAACTCTTTTGGTGGAGTCTTTTGAATTTTCTATGGATAGAAATGCATCATTAACAAAACAGGATAATTTGACTTCTTCCTTTTCTATTTGTACACCTTTTGTTTCTTTCTCCTGTCTAAGTGCTTTGGCTAAAAGTTCAAGTACTCTATTGAATAAAAGTGGTAAAAGTGGAACTCTTGTCTTGTTCCTGATTTTAGGGGAAATGTTTTCAGTTTTTCCCCTTTCTACATGTTTATTCGTATGTTAGTCAGTCTTTCATTACTGTAACAAATACTTGAGATAAATGAACTTAAAAAGAGGAAAGGTTTATTTTGGCTCACAGATTTTGAATTTCAGCCCATGGGCAGTTGCCCCCTTGTTTTGGGGGACTGTGGCAAGGGAGCACATCCTGATGGGAGGGGTAAAGGAAGTTGCCACTTTATGGCAGCTAGAAAGCAGAAAGAGGAGGGTGGGGCCCCAGTGTCCCTTTCAAGGGCATGTCCTAAATGGCCTCACTTCCTCTTACCAGGTCCCATAACCAGAAAGTTCCACTATCTCCCAAAAGTGCTGCAGGCTGGAGACCACACTTCAACCCATATGCCTTTGGAAGACATTTCAGATCCAAAATATAAGCTATTTAAATTTCTCTTCCAATGACAAACCTATAAAATCTTTCCCCCACTTTTCTATTTACTGGCTTGTGTTTTTCTTCTCAAGTTGAGGACCTCTGTCTGCTAAGGATATTAACCCTCATCTGTCATGTATCACAAGTACTTTTCTCAGCATAGAGCTATCAACCCCCTTTAGTCTTTGTTTTTTTGGGGGGCGATGGTGGTACTGGGGATTGAACTCAAGGGCACTCGATCACTGAACCACATCCCCACCCCTATTTCATAGTTTATTCAGAGACAGGGTCTCACTGAGTTGCTTAGTGCCTCACTGTTGCTGAGGCTGGCTTTGAACTCACAGTCCTCCTGCCTCAGCCTCCCGAACGGCTGGGATTATAGGCATGAACCACCAGGTCCGGCTCAACCCCTGTTAGTCTCAATCAGAACGCTAACTATCCTTTGTCATGGCAAAGAAGAAGCCATCTAATTTACTGTGTCCTTGAACAGCTTGCTCCAGCATCCATCTCCTTTTCAACTGGTTAACTCCTTCAAAATGGAGTGATGTGAAGCGGGCGTGGTGGCACATGCTTGTAATCCCAATGGCTCAGGAGGCTGAGACAGGAGGATCGTGAGTTTAAAGTTAGCCTCAGCAACAGTGAGGTGCTAAGCAACTCAGTGAGACCCTGTCTCTAAATAAAATACAAAATAGGGCTAGGGATGTGGCTCAGTGGTTGAGTGCCTCTGAGTTCAATCCCCAGTACTAAAATAAAAAAGAAAGAAAGAAAGAAAAAAAATGAGTGATGTATAAGTGTCTTGGATGGTCTGAAGGGCTGAGAGTGATAAACCAGAGTCTCTTAATAAATGAAAGTATGGAGTTTGGGAATAGAATAAGATGTGGTTGTAAACAGGAGCTGGATCATTCAGGACCTTGCAGAGTTTAATTTGCATGCAAAGAGAGAGTATGAGCTGGATTGCAGTTTTTGAAAGGATGTTTCTAATTACTGTGTGGAAAAATGCGTTGTAAAGGAGCAGTTATGGACACAAGGAACTCAGTTAGGAGGCTGTCATCGTGGTCCAAATAAAACACTGCAATGGTTGGGACTCAGTATTGGCAGCAGGTGAAAGGTAATGCTGATGGGTATATTTTGAGCCATAATGAAGGGTTATGAAGGAGCCCTAATCAAGGAGATAGCTAAAATTGCGGTTAGCTGAGAGCCATAAAAGATGTTCTAGTTTCCACCTGATATTAATACATTATTCAAAGACTCTTTGTATGCCCGTGAACACTGTGTGACACAACTGTAAGCTCGAGCTGTAAGCTCTTGTCCTTGTTAAAGCTAAATGTATATAACCGGGTGAGGTTGGTTAGAGGATTGGAAGGGAGAAGAAGAAAGTTGCTGGGTGAAAGGAGTCAGAGCGGTTAGAGTTCGAGAGGTTGCTGAAGCGGGAGAGAGAAGAAAAATAAAAGACCTTTTTCATTTTCATCCTGCCTCCGAGTTTTCTCCCGCGGCATCGTAGCTGCAAGCAACAGCATCAGGCAGCTACAGGGTTAGTAGGTTGTACTAAGAATTTAGACAGGGAGCAGTGAGGGAAAAGAAGATGTGGAGATTGGCTCCAAAAGTTCCAGCTTAAATAATAGAAAAGAAGGAACAGATTGGGAAGGGAAACACCATTCAGTCTTAAACACTTGTTAACTCTGAGATCCCATCTGTGAAATAACCAGGTGGAGAGGAGAATGTTGGAGTCTAGGGCTCAGATGCAACATTTGGTCTGAAGATATAAACTGGGGACAAAACAGCAAATAGATGGTCCTTAAAGCCAGGGAAAGAATTAGATCCCCCAGGAGAAAGTGTGGAGAGCTGCTATGTTTAGATATCGTTTGAGGGTGCTTCCCCAATTTCATGTGCTAGAAGCTTGGTCCCCAATGTGGCACTGTTGAGACGTGATGGAATCTTCAAGAGGTGAGGTCTAGTGGAAAACAATTAGGTCACTAGAGGCACTGCCCTTGGAAGGGATTAATGTAGTTCTTGCAGGACCCAAGTTTGTTCCTGCAACAGTGATTGTTATAAAAAGAGCAAGCCAGGACTTGAATTCCTCTGGCTTCCTATCCCATCGCGTGATCCCTTCTTCATGAAGCTCTGTCATTGTGATGCTATATACTATGAAGTCCTCACCAGATGTCAAATAGATGCAGCTGCCCAATCTTGAACTTTTAGCCTCCAGGACTGTGAGCTAAATAAATCTATTTTCTTTATAAAGTCCCCAGCTTTGGGTATTTGGTTGTAGCAACAGAAAACAGACTAATGCAATGGAAAACAACCAAGGCCTAAAACTAGGAAAGGAATAGCTGATAAATGAGACTGAGAAGCAGTGGGTTGAAGCCAAGACAAGAAAGCATTTCAACAAGAGGAGAATGTGAAACACTGCCAAGAAGGAAAGGGAGGTGAGGATTGAGAGGTGACTGTTGGATCTGGGACCACCAAGAGCACCATATCAAGAGCAGTTGCAGCAAAATGCATGCTGCAACATAGATTAGGCTGAGTTGCAAAATTAATGACAGGTGAAAAAGTAGAGATGGTATTTGGAGACACATCTGTCAAGGAACTTGGTTGTGAATAGAGTCCAGAAATAGCTAAAGTGAGTGAAAAGGGGATACAGCTGGAGAGACACACTGTGTTGTTGTTGTTGTTGTTGTTGTTGTTGTTGTTGTTGTTTCAGAGAGATCTGACATCAGGGGTCAGTGCTGATGGAGCAGTGCCCCTGAGAAAGGTGAGAGGAGAATGGTCCGGAGAGTATCATATTAACATCATTCTCACTGGCAACACTGGATGCTTTAGAAAGTGGACACTGTATCGATAGTTCCAAAGGAAATTTAATTTCCAAAACCTGTGCTCTTTATCAAGTCTACGTAGCCTTCAAAAGGAAAGTGCAAAATAAAGACATTTTCAGTTACCCAAAGACTCATAAAATTTACACTCACTGTCATCCCTGGAAAATTTACTAGAGAATGAATCCCGGCAAGTTAGAAAATGAATCAATGAGAAAGATGAGTGACACTAAAAAATAGTGACAAGCACAGAAACACTTGTGCTTAATAATTGCTGGGATATTTTTAATTTTTCAAATCGATACACATTAATTGCACATATTCATTGGAGGGTAACATCTGGCTATTTTTTAAACGGTCAGTTTGAAAGCCAAGTTGAAAGTCATGATGTAAACATGAGAGATGGGAAGAAGAGAAGGAGGAGGAAGTGAATCCAGTAAGTTCTTCATCTTGTTCAGGGGAGGAAATAGATACTGCTTACCTCTAGATATTGACAGAAAAATGTGTCTCAAAAAATGTAATTATGGGGTCTGAGAACATAGCTCAGCGCACAGCACTTCCAGGTCAGTGTGGGGCGATGGGCTATTATCCCCCCCCCCCCCCCCGCCACATACACACAAAGCAATCATCGCTGAGGACATAGCTCATTCAGAGAAAGCAAAAGGCTTTTTAAAGGACAAAATGAAAGTCAGAAAAAAATAAATGTTTCTATTTGGAAATAAAAATAGAAAATCTAAACTAAGATAGTATAAATAGTTCCAAACATACCTCATTGAGGGGAGAAAAGGAATAAGTTACTAGAAAAGCTTAATACAATTTCTTACCTGGCTTGTGTTCTCTTATCACCCCCTAATTGGAAGGTATGGAAGAACACCTCTAAAATTCTATTAATAAATAAACTGAGAGCCAAGTGTGGTGGCTCATGCCTTTAGTCCTGGATACTTGGGAGGCTGAGGCCGGAGGATCATTTGAGCCCAGGATTTCAAAGTCTAGCCTGGACAACATATGAGACCCTGTCTGTAAATACTAAATAAATAAGCTAAATAGCTAATAATAAATAAATATTATGGCTGTATAATACATTACTCCAAACAGTGGAATTAAACAACCATTCATTTGGCTCACGGATTCTATGGATTTGGGATATGACTCATGGAGTCTATGGGTTAGGAATACGGACGAGATACAATGGAGATGGCCTGTTTGAGCTCCACTTTGGTTGGGGCCTCAGTTCAAAGACTCAGCTGGAAGCTGGAGTCATCTGAGGGCTGGTTCACTCGGGTATTTGGTAGTTGGTGCTGGCTGTTGGCTGGGGCCCTTGTGTTTTCTCAAGGTAGACTAAGGCTGGGCCTCTCTGTGTGGCTGGGGCTTCCTTACAACACGGCGTCTGCGTTCCAGGGACACCCATCCCAACAGAATATGAGCCAGGTGGAGGCTGGAAGTGACAAACACCAGAGCCACCTTATATTTGTTAAGAGCAAGTCATTAAATCCAGCTCCTTTTCAAAGGGAGAGGAATTAGATCTCATCATTTATAACTGAAGTGGCGAAGTATGTGTGGACGTATTTAAAAAGCATCATACCTGGAATTCTTGATAAAACTCAAAGTATAGTATATAAACAAATTTTAAAATGTCAATTTCACAGCAAGACATGGCTGTATTTATATTTTAGTAGCATACTAAACAAAGATACTATATAACTATTCAGACAAACTTTTAAATGGTATATATCAGTGATCCACCATCAAGAAACTCTTCATTAAGTTTTGCAAGTTTCCTCTTTTCAGACCCCAGATCATAAGGTCAATCCATAAGAACCAAGATAATCAGCACTTGCAATATATTTGTAACCCATATGGGCAAAACAAAATAACAATAAAACCCTCGAGGTAAAATGATGTAAAAAAATATACCAGATATCCCAAGAAAAATAATTCAGGATGAAAACATTAGAGAATTCCCTATTTACTAAACTTATAGGTAACTGGTAAAACAATGAGATATCAAACTAACAAAATTGTAAAGCATTAATAATGTCCATTGTGTGTATGGATGTAGGGGAAAGTATACATACTCACTATTGTAGGTATGTACAGTTGTATAGATTTAGGACAATTTGTCTGTTAAATTTTAACCTTCTTACCCTTTGTCCCAAAAATTCCATTAGTAAGCATTCAGCCTACATATATATCTTTATACCTGTGTGTGTGTGCGTGTGTGTGCGCGTGTGCATGCATGCCAGGAAGTGAACCCAGGGGTGCTTAACCACTGAGCCACATCGCCAGCCCTTTTTTATTTTTTGTTTTGAGACAGGCTCTTGCTAAGTTGCTTAGGGACTTGTTAAATTGCTGAGGCTGGCTTTGAACTTGCAATCCTCCTGCCTCACCCTCCCAAGCTGCTGGGATTACAGGTGTGCACCACTGTTCCCAGCTCAGTCTACACACATCTTTGCTGTATCATGCAATGTAGGGGGGTTTTTTGTTGTTGTTGTTTGTTTGTTTTTTGTTTTTTGAGGGGGTTGATTTTGGTTTGCATTGCTGGGAATCTAAGTCAGTCCCTTGCACATGCCAAGCAAATGATTTTCCACTGAGCTACAGCCCCAGCCCACTATGCAGTATTTTTAAAACCGAGGAAGATCTATACATAACAATATAGAAGGCTCTCCCAAACACAAAGTGAAAGAAAAAAAGCAAGTAGCAAGAGCAACATATATAGCATAAACCTTTGTATTTTTCAATCTACATCATGCAGCTACATCTTGTTTATTGAGGTTAATATACATACACTTCTAAAAAAGAAACACGAAGAAACATTTGCATTAAACTAGGATTATTAGTTTGAGATAAGGGAGTAATTGAAATTGTTTCATCTACATCATACTATATTTTGAATTTCTTTAAGATAAAATATATTAAGTGGATACTTTAAAAATTTTGAATGACCTTTTTTTCTCTTTATTTTATAGTTTTTTGGTAAGTTTTTTGTTGTAATATCCCCATGCCATACAATTCCCCTATCTGAAGAGCATGACTTAATGATTTATATTATATTTACAGAGCTGTGCAACCACCCTCACTATAAATTTTAGAATTTACTCTCAAAAAAAAAATGTACCCTTTAGCTATTACCTGTCCTCCCAGTTTTCCTGTCCTCCAAGCCCTTGGCAACCAGTAATCCATTTTCTATTTCCATTTCCATAGATTTGCCTATTCTGGACACTCTACATAAATGGAGTCAATATAATACATCATCGTTTATAACTGCCTTCTTTCATGTTGCATAATGTTTTCAAGGCTCATCTGTGTTATAGCATAATCGTGCTTTTCCCTTTTTTAAAAAAGATTTATTTGCTTTAGTTGTACACAATGCAATGCATTTATGTTTATGTGGTGCTGAGGATCGATCCCGGGCAGCACACGTGCTAGGCGAACGCTCTACCACTGAGCCACAACCCCAGCCCCTGCTTTTCCCTTTTTATAGCCAAATAATATTCCATTGTATGAATGGAACACATTTTGTTTATCAGTGTAGCTGTTGGTCAGTATTCATATTGGATGCACCTTTTGGCTATTATAAGTAGTGCTATCATAAATATGTGTGTACAAGTTTTTATATAAGCATATATTTTTATTTCTCTTGAGTGTATACTTAGGAATGGAATTGCTGGGTGAGAGAGTAGCTCTGCTTAACATTTCTTGAGAATTTCTGGACTGCTTTCCAAAGTGGCTGCACCATTTTGTACTCCCACCAGCAGGGAATGAGAGCACCAATCTCCCCACATCCTCAGTGACGCTCATTGCTTGTCTTTTTTTAGTATAATCATCCAGGTGGGTGGGAAGGGGCTGGCCCATTGTTTTTATTTGTATTTTCCTGATGATTAATAATACTGAGACTTTCCCCATTTGTTTAGTGGCCATCTGTAGAAATTCTTTAAATAAATTGTTATTCAAAACTTTGACCATTTTTTATTTGGGCTAATTTTATTATGGAGCTATAAGCGTTCTTTGTATAGCACAGGTACAAGTCCCTTATGGAATATGTGATATATGTGATTTGCACATATTCTCTCACATTGTTTGAGTCTTTTCACTTCTTTTTTTTTTTTTCCTTTTTTTTTTTTTTTTTTTTTTTTTAAAGAGACAGCATCTCACTATGTTCCCCAGGCTGGCCTTGAACTCCCAGGCTCAAGTGATCCTCTCACCTCAACCTCCTGGCTTCAGTTTCTTTCTTCTCCTTTTTCTTCTTTTCGAATCAGGGATTGAACCCAGGGGCACTTAACCACCAAGCCACATCCCCAGCCCTTTTTTAATATTTTATTTAGAGACCGAGTCTTGATGAGTTGCTTACAGCCTTGCTGCTGAGGCTGTCTTTGAACTTGCAATCCTCCTGCCTCAGCCTCCCAAGCAGCTGGGATTATAGGTATGTGCCACTGTGTGTGGCCATCACTTTTTTGGTAGTGTTACTTGAAGCACAAAAGTTTTACATTATGATGAAGTCCAGTTTATCTATTTTTTATTTTGTTGTGTTTTGAGAGTCATATTTAAAATACCATTTTTCCTAATCCAAGGTCATTGAAGATTTTCCCATAAGTTTTCTTCTAAGATTTCTTTAGATTTTGCTCTTACATTTTAGTTTTTGATCCATTTTAAATTAATTGTTGAATATAGTACAATGTAGGGGGTCATTTTGTGTTCAGATATCCTGTTATCCCAGAGCTATTTTATTGAAGAGACTCTTCTTTCTCTGCTATATGGTTTTGGCACCCTTGTTGAAAAATCAACTTGTCATAAATATGTGGGATTTTTTTTCCTGGACTCTTAATTCTATTCCTTTGATCTATATGTCTAACCTTATGCCAATACCATACTATATTGATCACTTATACTCTATAATGTGTTTTGATCAGAAGGTATAAGTCCATCTAACATTATTTTTCTTTTTGAGATTGTTTTTAATATCCTACGTTTCTTGAGTTTTATATGAATTTTAGGATCAGCGGTGTACCAGTTGCTACAAAGAAGACTGTTGAGATTCAGTTAAGAATTGCATTGAATAAAATACAGTTTTAAAGTGGTAGGTATTATGTTTCTATTTTATGTGAAATAAGAATAAAATATCATTTCACCAAGTGGTATTATAAGACTTAGCTTGCAGATGTTACTAGATGTCAGTGTTTATAATTACCTAGATTCAGAATTGCCAAATTCTCATTATTTTGCTTTCTATATACCTTTCAAATCCACATTTTTGGGCTGGGTGATGTAGCTTAGTAGTAGAGTGCATGCACGAAGTCCTGGGTTCTATCCCCAGCATCGCAAAAGAGCAAAACAAAACAACAACAACAACAACAACAAAAACCTATTTCTTTTTCTCTGCTCTACTTTCCTGGTTTAGACCTCCAACATTTCTAATCTGTGTTACTGAAGCATCTTCTATAACTCACTCTGTCTTCACTCTGGTCTCCTCTCTACTGTCCTTCAACCTAAAGTCAGAATCATCTCTCTAAAGCCTAAACATGAAGTTGTCTCCTCCCTTTGAAAACCACTTCAGGGGCTGGGGTTTTGGCTCAGTGGTAGAATGCTCCCCTAACATGCATGAGGCACTGGGTTCGCTCCCCAGTACCACATAAAAATAGAAAACAGGGCTGGGGTTGTGGCTCAGCGGTATAGCGCTCACCTAGCACGTGCGCAGCCCGGGTTCGATCCTCAGCACCACGTAAAAATAAACGCATTGTGTACAACTAAAGCAAATAAATAAATATAAAAAAAGAAAACAAATAAAATAAAGGTATTGTGTTGAAAACACTTCAATGATTATCCTTAACCTTCAAGGTAAAGTTGAAGTTGGCTTACATCTAAGAATTTAAAATCTGACTTTTACTTGTCTGCTGCTCATTCCCAGTCCATTCTTAAAGAAGGAATACCAGCTCAGCCCTATGTTTTAAACATGTCCCAAAACTGTAGTCCCAGAACTCACCATGCATTTTCATGACTCCCCACACTGGCATGCATGTGGCCTGTGCCTGGAATGTCCTCTTCTTCCATCTCCGGAAAACTCATAGTCATCTTTCAAGATGGTCCAAATTTTATTTCCAATTTTTTTTTTTTTTTTTTTTTTTTTTTTTGGTACCCAGGATTGAACTCAGGGGCACTCGACCACTGGGCCACATCCCCAGCCCTTTTTTGGTATTTTATTTAGAGACGGAGTCTTACTGAGTTGCAAAGTGCCTCACCATTGTTGAGGCTGGCTTTGAACTCATGATCCTCCTGCCTCAGCCTCCCAAGTGCTGGGATTACAGGCATGCACCACCGCGCCGGGCTTCTTATTTTCAATTTTTTAATGATGATGATGATGATGATGATGATAAAAGAACATGTATTTGGGAATGATACACATTGGAGAGGATGTGGAAAAAGAGGAACATTTTTATACTGTTGGTGGGATTGTAAATTAGTACCGCCACTATGGAAATCATTATGGAGGTTCTTCAAAAGATTAGGAATGAAGTCACCATATGACCCAACTATACCACTCCTTGATATTTACCTTAAAGAATTAAAGTCATCTTACTACAGGGATACATGCATACCCATGTTTACAGTGGCACAATTCACAATAGCCAAACTATGGACCAGCCTAGATGTCCATCAATGGATGAAAGGATGAAGAGAATGTGGTACATGGACACAAAGGAGTTTCATTCAGCCATAAAGAAAAGTGAAATTGTGTCATCTGCAGGGAAATGGACGGAACTAGAGACCCATCATGTTAGGTGAAATAAGTCAAACTCGGAAAGTCAAGAGTCATATGTTTTCTTTCATATGAGGAAGCTGGAGAGGAAAAAGGAAAAGAAGATGCAGGGGCAGGGATCTCATGAGAATGAAAGGGAGATCAGTAGAGGAAAGAGACCAGGAGCTGAAAGGCAGGGAGGGAGGGGGAAGTGCTGGGGAGTGATACTGGTCAAATTATATGGTTATAGTGTGCACATGTATGAATATGTAACAGCAAATCCCACCATTTATATACTACTACAATGCACCAATAAAAAATGTGGGGAAAAAATGAACATGCCTTTAGTAAAAGAAGTGTAAAATTAAAAATTTTCTCCCGGGCCGGGCGCAGTGACGCACGCCTGTAATCCCAGCACTTTGGGAGGCTGAGGCAGGAGGATCGCGAGTTCAAAGCCAGCCTCAGCAATGGCGAGGCACTTAGCAACTCAGTGAGACCCTGTCTCTAATAAAAACACAAAAAAGGACTGGGGATGTGGCCCGGTGGTCAAGTGCCCCTGAGTTCAATCCCCGGTACCACCAAAAAAAAAAAAAAAAAAAAAATTTTCTCCCACCCTCAACCTTCATTCACACACTTTTGCTCTATCAATTTTTACTTTATGTATTCTGAGGCTGTTATTAGGTTCATACACATTTATCTTCATAATGCATTGACCTTTTTTTCAGTATGAAATATCCCTTTTCCTAGGAACATACTTTGCCTTATAGACTATTTTATTGACATTTTTATAGCCCTTTCAGCTTTCTTGTGCTTAAAATATTTTTGTATCATTTTTGTTTTTGATTTTGGGGGTACTGGGGATTGAACTCAGGGATGCTTTACCACTGAGCTATATCCCAAGCCCCTTTTGTTTCTGAGACAAGGTCTCACTCATTTGTTCAGGGACTTGCTAAGTTGCTGAGGCTGGCGTCAAACTTGGATCCTCCTGCCTCAGCCTCCCAAATTGCTGGGATTACTGGTGTGTACCCTGACACTCAGCTTTAAGGCTTATATATCTTTATTCATTTGTTGATTTTCAACCTATTAATGTCTTTGTGTTGAAATAGGTTGCTTATAAAGTATATATAATTGGGCCTCATGCTGGTCACCATAGTGTATGGCTATAATCTCAGGGACTCAGGAGGCTGAGGCGGGAGAATCCCAAGTTTGAGGCCAACCTCAACAACTTAGCAAGATCCTGTCTCAAAATAAAAAATAAAAAGGGGTAGGGATGCTCAGTGATAAAGCACCCCTGCGTTTAATCTCCAGAACTGCTTAAAAAAAGGGGTGGGGGTCCTTTCCTTTTTATCCATTCTGACAACCTCTGACTTCTAATTAGAACACTTGTTCTTTATAAACTTAAGACTATAATTTTACTGTCTCTTTTCTGTTTGTCTTTTCTGTTCTTCATTCTATTTCATTTCCTTCCTTGTTTTAGAATTCCATTTTAACACGTCCATTGATTTTGCAGCGGTACCTCTCTGCTTTAGGATTACAATATACGTCCTTAACTTTTCACAGAGTGCTGAGAGTTGACGTTGTATCACTTCACATGAAATGTAAGAAGCTTGTGACTGCATGGATCTGTCTGCACATCCTCTTCTCTACGTTATAGTTGCTGTAATTATTGTACCTACTGACATTAGTAGCCCCATAATACAAGAGCATACGTTTCCCTTTAGACAATTATTTGTAACTTAAAGAAATTAATAGGACAAAATAGTCTCTTACATTTATCCACACAGTTACCATTTCCAAAGACCTCATCCCATTCTGTAGATCTGAGTTTCCATCTGGTTTCAGTTCCCTTTGGCCCAAAGAACTTCCTTTCACATTTCTTGTCATGCAGGTCTGCTGCTGACAAATTTCTTAGGGCTTTTTTTTAATCTAAAAATATTTTTCCATATTTATTCTTAAATGATATATTCACTAGATATCAAATTCCAGGTTGATAGAATTTTTCTCAGTACTTTAAAGATGTTTTCCATTGCCTTTTGGCTTCTTTGTTTTTGATTGAAGCCCCAGATCATTTGTACCCCTGCATAAAAGACCATGTTCAAGATTTATATTTATTTGACATAAATAAATATAATTACTTATAATTATATTGTTTGACTATGATATCCCTAAGTGTGTTGTTCTTGTTACTGTTGCTGCTGATCCTACTTGGGAGTTGCCTGAACTCTATGAATCTATGTTTGTCTTTCTCAAGTTTGGTCATTATTTCTTCAAACATGTTCTTTCCCATTTTTCTGTCTCCTCTCCTTCTTGGACTCTAATGACATAAATGTTAGAACTGGTATTGTCCAACAGGACCCTGAAGCACAACTAATTTTTTCAGTGTTTTCAATAAATACATATATGCTTCCAAATAGATAATTCCTATTGAGCTCTCATAATTTCACTGACTCATTCTGTCATCATCTCCATTCTGTTCTTAAGTGGATCTAGTACATTTTTTTTTCTGATATTGAATTTTTCTTTTACAAAATTTCCATTTGGCTCTTTTCAATAGTTTATTTTCTAAGATGCTCAAATTTTATTTATGGTATACATAGTCCCTTCTGTTCTTGAACATATTTATAATAGCCACTTTAAAATCTCAACTAAT
The DNA here is from genome assembly GCA_025594165.1 of Tamias sibiricus. Classification (NCBI taxonomy): domain Eukaryota; kingdom Metazoa; phylum Chordata; class Mammalia; order Rodentia; family Sciuridae; genus Tamias; species Tamias sibiricus. The sequence continues at coordinate 44,128,930 of CM046672.1, read as the reverse complement.
CCAGTGTCTCTATCAACGGTCTTTTCCCTTAGAATAAGTCACATCTTGTTGGTTTTCAGTACTTCGGGGAATTTTGTATCTTGGACACTCTGAATGAGACATTGCAGAGGCACTGGATTCTGTTATGTTCCTCTGAAGAATTTTGATTTGGTTTTAACTTAGAATTAACTTGACTGAACTTAACCTGTAAATTCCACCTCCCCTTTGATGGGTGGTAGCTCAAATTGAAGTTCAGTTCTTCTAGCCTTATCTGGCTACTTGGTGTCTGCCTCATACATGTGAAGTTTATGGATCAACCAGACACACGGATAGTTTATACTTGAATTCTTCATCTTCTCTCCTGGATCTCTCCCTTCACTTTTTAGTGATGATGGTTACCCAGAGCAGTATCCTCTGGTTCATCAAGCTAATACTATTGCAGGTTTTTCTATCAGAATTTTAGCTACACTACCTGGTGTGGACTGGGACCTACCTGCAGGCAAAATGTTGTTTAAAAAGAAAGAGACTCACTCTGCAAAGTCCCCTTTTCCAAATGTCAGCATCTGCCTGCTTTTGTAAATTTTCAAGTATCTTCAGGTAGTTGACTAAATGTTTTTGTCCAGAGTTGAATAAATTCTTCAATTTCTGTTGATTGATTCTAAACAAGTCTATGGCCAGGGGAAAAAAAGGGGGATTATGATTTTTATCCTATTTAATAATGAGTTTTCTAATTCACTACATTAGTCTTCTTCTTAGTAGTATTATTTATTGTTTGTTTAAACTTTCTGGGAGAGTTAATCCTCAACATTTATCTGAGTGCTATTAATTGGCATTTTATTTAATCCTTACAACAACTGTATGGAGAAGTTGGCTGTATTACCTCCATTTGAAAAAGATGAGGAAACGGAACAAGAGAGGCTAAACTGCTTGCCAAAAATCCCTGTGCATAAGTGGTATTCAAACCAGCTGCTGAATTCATGGCCATTTTCTTTCTTAACCTGGTTGTGAGAAATGGCTTGTCAAGAGGGCAAGGTTTCAGGATCAAGGTGGTAGCTGAAGGGAGAAGGTAGAAGGAGTCCTTTGTGACCTTGAACTTGGCCAAGTCCTTGTTAGTCATCTGAGTCAGTTGGGCATAACCAAGAATTCATTCCAATTAAAGAGAAAAACAAATGCATTAGAGGAGGTTAGGAAGTTGGCAGCCTCTCTAGGAAGGCCAGAGGATCCAGCCTGGAGACCACATGGCCAGTTCCAACAGCCATAGCATGCCAGACACTGTCTCTTGGCTGCCCTTAGCCAAGTAGAATCCCGTGCTGCCGGCTCGTTCACATCTTGCACGCATGCCCTGATGGTTCTCACTGGTGTGTGCATTATCAGATCCTTCACTGCCTGCCTCATCCAAACTGTGAGAGAGGCTGCGTGAGGGTCTTTCTGCTTTCTGCATGGGGAGATGGGACTCCTAAGGAGAAACATCCCCCTACATTGGAAGGAGGGTCTGACGGTGCTGGTGCCAGGCAACTGAAGAATTCAATCAACACCCACCCAGAGAATACATTCCATGTCAGTGAGCCATTGGGCACATTTCATGGGACCTACTTGTTTTATAATAACTTCCCTCAGAAAAGTAAGAGACTAGAACATCTCCCTTCTGTGCTGACCAACTCTGAGTTTCCCTCGCGTAGAGAAATGCTGAACTCTGGAAGCAGACAGTTTTATAGGAGCATGACTCATGCTGGTTTTTGTTTAACTGTTATTGCACCTTGACTAAGATAAAAAACAACTGCATTTGGAATGTAAGCTAGATTTTCTAATCATTTTAAAAACTGGGTTCTAAAGATGTACTTGTGGAAACTCCATTTATTCCCTGTCACCTCTACTTGTTGGCCAAGCAGAAGGAGGATCTATAGCAATGTTTTCTTGGTTCCCAGGACTCCACATTTGGGATCCAGGATGGGGGCAGTTATCCAGCCAAAAGGGAGTGTCTAGAGAGCTTATTGGGTTGTGTGCTTTCCAAGTGACCTTTGGAAGTTTGACTGAAAGTGGTAGAAACAAGACCAATTGGAGAAGTAGGATGGGCCAGTCCTGCCGGGTCCACAGTCCCTGAACTGCTAAATCAATACAGACAGGAAACGCAGTTCCATGTTGAGGGAAATGGGTTCATGTTCTATGAAAGAGCTTTACTGGGACTGACTGGTTTATAGATTTTTCTGGGGGCCGCCAATGAAAATAAAGTACCATGAAGTCTTTTATGGTCTGTTTGGTTCTGTTCAACTCTATAAAAACTAAAAAAAAAAAAAAAAAAAAAACCTCCTCAATACCCCAAGGATAGTGTTTTTAGGGCATATACAGCAACCATATGCTTTGGAATTTGGGGAGCAACCCAAATTCATTATTACTCACTGTTTAATTATTCTATTTATCTTAATGCACAATAAAAACTTCTCACCCAATTTCAAGTCCTTTTTCTTATAGTATTCCTGCTCATGTGCCTTTCCTCAGATAGTCTGGACAGAGATAAGCATCTTTCTAGGCACTCCTCCTAAATTTTTTGAATAAATGGAACATGTTATACATTTTCTATACACACACACACACACACACACACACACACACACACACAGTCTATCGTGTTTGTTCTCTATATTTTCTTTTGGGTTGCAATTCTTTTTCATACTGATTTGCAGAAGTTCTTCCTTTAAAAAGAAGTTTTTCCTTTAAAAGAAAGATGATGCATTAAATGTAAAATTAAGGGGCTAGGGTTGTAGCTTAGTGGTAGAACACTTGCCTAGCACATGTGAGGTACTGGGTTTGATCCTCAGCATGACATAAAAATAAATAACAAAGGTACTGTACCCATCTACAACTAAAAAAAATTTTGTAATGTAAAATTAAATGTGACTTAGTGTCTGTAACTTTGATCTTCATATAAGAAGACTCACACATCAGTCAACAATCCATTCTTAGAGCATGGTTCCCAATCCATATATACATATGCATGCACATGTATAATAAATACATAGGAGTGGTGAACAAATACACCAGAAGTCTCTCCATATCCTTCCTCTTTTTCAGAAGAGACTCTGAAGAGTATTAACTGGCTAGCCCATGGTTACTCAACCAGCCTTCTGGTTATAGACATTCCGTTGTTTCCAATATTTTGCAATTATAAACAATGTTGTGGTCAATTGTATGTACCTTTTTGTGTATATATGAGAGTTTATGGAATTAAATTTATAGAAGTGGAATTGCTAGGTGAAAAGAAAATGACACATTAAAATTGGATAGCTATTGCTAAATTGTCCTCCAGAGAGCTTGCATCAATATGTAATCCTACCTGCTTGCCCTACCCATTTATTAGTATAGCACATTATCAGGTATTTCTATCTTCATGTGTCCAACTGGTGTAGTTTTAATTTGTATATTTCTCACTCAGATTGTTAGTACTTTGAAACATGTTTAAAAGCCATTTGCATTTACTGTTCTTTAAATAAACTCAGTATTTTCCAATTTTCTTTTGGATTGTGATTCTCTTGCATGCTGATTTGTAGAAGGTTTTATGCATTAATAAACAAACTTTTTCATTTAAAGTAAAGATGATTTGTTAAATGTAAAATAAATGTAATTTATTGTCTATAACTGGGCATGATTCTTCATATGAGAAAACTCACAAATCAGAAAAATAAATCTATTCTTAGAGCATGTTCCCAGATTTTTTACTTGGAAAACATGATCACTGGAAAGCATTTTGAAGCTATTACAAAACTATGCGATCCATTGCAGCATTTTATATTTGTAGAGTAAATTAAGGTGACTTAAAATATTTTATTGTTTACAAAACTATAAAATTATAAAACTATAAAATTAAGGCAACTTAAAGCATTTTTATAGTTTATAAAACTGTAAAAGTAATAAATACATACTCATCTGTTTAAAAAGTCCAATATACCTAAGTCTATAAATTACAAAGTATGCATTATCCATCTCCCTACAAAGGTAGAACCACTGTTAACTGTTTGTTGTGTGGTTCTCCTAATATCTTTCTATACATCTGGAAATATATATTTAATGAATTTTTTCCTCCAGAAAAGTGGAAGTTACATGCTATTCTGCAACTTCCTTTGTTTCAGTTAAGGATTCATTCTGGATGTTGATACCTTTGCAATATTTACAATCTGTTTTTTTTCTTTCTTTCTTTCTTTCTTTTGTGTACTGGAGATTGAACCCAGGGGTGCTTTACATCCCCAGCCCTTTTTTTATTTTTTTTATTTTGAAGCAGGGTCTCACTAAGTTGCTTCTAATCTCACTAAATTTGTTGAGACTGTCCTTGAATTTACAATCCTCCTGCCTCATCCTCCCAAGTCACTGGGATTACAGGTGTGCACTACTGTGCCCAGCTGCAATCTGGTTTTTTAATCTGTAAATTGATAGCACATTACCTTAGGCCATGGTAGGTAATGGCTTCCTTTGTGCAAAATAAAAACCCATTTAAGGTGTTTGAACAGATATGGCTTTTGGAAATGTAGCAAATAGCTCACTATGTGCAGTTCATTTCTCTCATAGCTTTGATGTCTGCACTTGGGGAATTTTACACAGAATGTTGAGGGCCTTAGATTCAAGGGAACTGATTTTAATCACAAGATGCTCCTAAATATCTCTTATTTTGATTTTTCACAAAATTTGGCTCCTTATCTTGTTTAGGATTTTTTTTTTTCTTTTAGATGCACTTGAGGCACAAATCCTTGAAATTGACAAGGAGAAGGAACAGGGTCAGAATGGAGGGTGCAACAGGAGTGGGAGTGGGCACAGGCCAGTGCAGCCCCTGCCTCCCCCTTGAGCCTAGTGTGGTGAGGCAGACCTCTTTGCTCAGGTGAGGCTGATGCCCAGCTCTATCCAAGGAGTGAGTCTGGCCCTGCCATGCCCTATACACAGAGAATGCTCTGGAGCCTGGGGAAGGGGCACTTCAGGGCCCAACTCAGGGGGCTTCCATTTCCCAGGTCTTGTGTCCTGCCTGGACTTTCCCAGAGAAAGAGATCCTTTTTCCTCCCCACAAAGGCACTTTTTGCTGGGCCAAGCCCCTAGGGCCCCATCTGCCTAAGTGGGGCCTCTTTCAAGTTAGCCCAAAGGCTCTGTGAAGACTCTCCAAGCCCTGGCAAGTCTTGCCTGGAACTGTTTTAGGAAGCTCTGGATTGGGTCTGCCCCTGGGAGCCCTGACCCAGGGGGTCGGGTCTTCTCCAACATCCTGCAGGGCCACCCTCGAGCAGCCCTCCTGGGCTTGGGAACAAACTGAGTTCTAGGAGGGTGGCTGGATAGCAGTTTTCTTCAATAGAATCCATTCTGCGTTCATTCAACAAATATTTGAGGCTCTACCCTCCGCCAAGGCCTGTTCTAGCTCTGGAAATATGCAGAACAGGACAGACAAGGTCCCTGCCTTTGTGGAGCTGGCATTCTAGTGGGGGAAGCCAGATAAGGAACAAGTAAAATAAGTAAACAAGGCCATTTTTCTGAGAGTGCTATGAGGAAAATAAAACTCACACGGGCCTAAGGAGCGATGGGGGAGGGGCGGCTAGCGTGCAGCACGTACCTGAGAGGCACTTCTGTGAGAAGGTGACACTCAAATGACAGGAAGGAAGGAGTCATGCCAACCTGGGGAGAGGATTTCAGAGCGTGAGAAGAGCCAAGTGCAGCGCCTGCCTGGGACTCGCTCTGCTTGGCAAAAGGCACAGTGGGGAGCCAGGGAGAGGGTGAGTTTGAGGAAAAAGGAGGGCTAATTTGTGCAGGGCCCTGAGGCCTGGTGAATCTACTTGGATTTCTTCCACATACGCAGGGAGGTCAAGGGAGGCTTTAAGTAGATGAGGGGTGTGACCCAAGTGCACGGTTCAAAGACTACTCGGGGTGCTCCATGGGGAGAGTTGGGGTGGGGGCAAGGAGTTGAGGAGGGCAGCAGGGACACCAGTTAAGAGACTCTGGCAGTGGTCCAGGGGAAAGGGTGGTGGCTTCAAGCTCTCAATGGCGAGACAGAGAAGAGGGACGAATTGGGGTTGCAGGTATAGGAGTCTCTCCCACTGCCATGTCCTTCAACAGAAGCAAGGACCTTGAGACAAGGCAGAGGTAGCAGGATCACTGCTCTCCTGCTTGCACTGAGGGAGCGCAGGCTCACCCAGGGGGCCGGGACTCCACCCGGTGTATGCCCAGTCTCAGACCCAAGAGCCCCACATTAGAGGGCCTCATTCACACGCTCCTCTGGTGCTCCTTCCCTTAGAGCAAGAATTTCCTGTCCAAAAAGCTCAGAGCATCTACCTGGGCCTTTTCACCAGGTGTTGGCCTGTAGGCACATCTCTAGGCCCAAGGGGGAGGCAGGTGACAATTTTCAAGAGGTATGGGCAGCATTTGAGCACTGTGCTGAGAACCCACACCTGCCTGACCAAGGATCTAAGGACCCTCCTGGAGGGAAGTGGGACAGGGAAGGAGGAAGGGCGGGGGTGGCTGGTTCTCCCTACACCATCATGTTCCAGAGTCAAATTCTAAATTTAAATCTGGTCTTCTAGGACATTCTGAAGATGTATTTGTTAAGACGGAACATATTTTATCTAACAGTTTCTTAGTTTGATTGGTAACTTTTAATATTCAAACAGATGGGATGGGGGCTGCCGTTTGTAGTCTGGTCCTGGATCCCGCAAGAGCATGGCAGGGACCTGCCCACGTCGACTGCTTGTTTCCCAAATGCTAGATGGGGAGCTCTGGGGCCCATCATCCACCCAAGGAGTTTTCCACCAAAATATAACAAAGAGCTTTCCCCAATTTGCTAAACAAAATTGACAAAATGGACAAGAATTTCCTGAATTTTCACTTTTTTAATATTTATTTCTTAGTTGTAGATAAGCCCAATACCTTTTTTATGTGGTGCTCAGCATCAAACCTGATGCCTCATATGTGCAAGGCAAGTGCTCCACCCCTGAGCTACAACCTCGGTCCCTGAATTTTAACTTTTGATTTAATTTTCTTTTTCTAGGATCTTTGGTGCCTGCTGCTGCTTATCTGTTTGCAGGTGCAAACAGATAAATGTTATTAGATAAATGACAAACAAGGAAAGAATCACATGTTATAGTAGAGGAATATTAAGAGAAAGCTGGAAACAACAGATTCTTATGAGTTCAACAGTAAGGATTTTTTTAAAATAGACACTCAGAGTTGTGATTTTAGATGATGTCCATACAATACAGTTATGTTTCCTAACAGCTAAATGATTTCTAGCTCATACTGATGAAATAATGATGCCTTAGAACGTTCTGCAGATTTCTAGGTGCTTATCCTAGATGATGTTGAGAGCCCCCGTTTAATATACTGACAGACATTTGATAACTGTGTTGCAATGAGTTCCTTAATATTCAAAGGCTCTGGGGAAAGTAGAATCTTAAAAATGTGCTTCTGGAGGTTAGGAAGTTAAGAAAAATGCAACAAGCCCCTTATTATCAAGCAAGCATCCACAGCATACTAGGAACTGGCCTCCGCATATATATTCTCCCTATTCCCTCTAGCAGCCCTACAATGAATTATTGTCCCCAGTTTATAGAAAACAGAGACTCGGGGAAATTCAGCAACTTGTCCAAGCCCACCCAGCAAGTAACTGATGAGGTGGGTGTTTTAACGGGTCTAAAGAGTCCCCCACACCACTGGGCCTGCCAGTGAGATGTGTAATTTAATGAGAGACTAGGAGGGCTTCCCCAAGAGAAGAGAATCTGTTGATAAGAAACACTAGTCTTCTGATGGTTTGTTCATTGGGTTCGTGTGCTTTTCCTATTGATACCTACAGCATAACATGCATTAGTATATAATTCATTTGTGAATGCATTTGTAACAAAAAGTAACTGGTATTTCTGTTTTGGTTTACTTTTTTGTATTTTGGGTTTTCGGTTTATGTTTCAAGAATGTCTTTAAGCCAGGTGCCAGGTGCGGTGGCACACGCCTGTAATCCCAGCACTTGGGAGGCTGAGGCAGGAGGATCGCGAGTTCAAAGCCAGCCTCAGCAATGGCGAGGCACTTAGCAACTCAGTGAGACCCTGTCTCTAATAAAATACAAAAAAGGGCTGGGGATGTGGCCCAGTGGTCGAGTGCCCCTGAGTTCAATCCCCAGTACCAAAAAAAAAAAAAAAAAAGAATGTCTTTAAGAATATGTTATTGAATCACTGAAACCTCATTAGATATACCCTATTAAATACTCCTGCCTCCTAACCAGAGCTCAGCTGTGCCTGAAAATGGTAGTTCTGACCTTTTACCTTAATTGCTCCCGCTTTGGAGTGATGGATCTTTCATCCACACCCCAGCTTTAGATAAAGTTAGAAAATTACATCAGAAGGATTAGTTCCATTTTTGCTCTTTAGAATTCAACTGATTTTCAAACCTATATATAAAGGGTTTTTTTGTGCATCATACTAGGAAGGTTAAACCAAAGTAAAGTAAAAAGTTCCTTAGGGCTGCTCTGTTTTACCAAAATGGTTAACTTTGCAAATGCCTCTAGAACCTGGCTTCGTCCTGGAGAACTCAAAACTCAGAACCGCTGTGCATAAAAGATTCCCTTTCCCCTCTCCCATACTCCCCACCCAGGCTGTCCTACCTCCCCAGCAGAGAGCCTCCTTTTCTGACCTATAAGGAGCACAGGTTGCCCTTATTAACTGCATCTTCATTTCTGTTGCTTGCTGCCTCCTCTGTAAAAGGTAAAGCCAGAATCAGAGCATGCCTCTTCTCTCCCTGGCCCCTATGGTGGCAGAAGCCAGGCCAGAGGTAGCTGGCAGCCTATCAAAACTGGGGTCCCCATTGCACATCATCAGGTTCCTGCTCTGCACAGTGAGGCAAGGCCAATTTGAGAGCCCTCCCTTGGCTCTCTCTTCAGAGACCACTAAGTTACCAGATCTTACAGGTGGGCAGAGAGGGGACTTACAAGATTATCTTGTTACTTGTTTTGTCTCCATTGAAGGTAAAACAAGGAGCCTTCTCTTTCCCAGGACATTCCCCTTCATTCCCATTTCTCATACGGACAGATAACCAGCTCCAGTGGCTGGGTCACCCTTACTCCATGGGCACCTCCATTGTCAAGAGGCTCCAACCCAGGCAGCTCACCCAGATTTCCCACCAATTTGACAGCTCCAGGATACCTATTCCTCAGGCAGCTCCTAACAGCCCCTCATTTCTGAGAATTTGTCCAGCCTACCTAGGGGCCCACTGTTTGCCCTCTAGACTATCTCCTCCTTATCTCAAGGTACTCTGTTAGACTGCAAAGGAAAATCAAGGGATGGCTGGTGGATCTTGGGAGGTGCCCCTGGGCCAAGTCCTTCCACCAGAACCACAAAGCAGACAGGTAGTGACTTGCAGGTAAGTCCCTGGTGACCTCCCAGGGGCTTAAGGAGGATATTATATATGTCAGGAGAGGTAACCCCAGCCAGTGCAGGCATTCAGTCCTGACATCTTGTTCAAATCCGTCCTGTCCTCTGTCCCCACCTGGTGTGCCTTTGTCTCATCTGACCAACACCCACCTCCCACTCTTGCCAGAGTAGCCTCTGAGGAAAACCAGACGGGACAGAGAAACTCCCCTGCTACACACCAGAGGACAAATGCCTGTAAGGTAAGGCATTTTCCTTCACCTGGAATGGCCTTGGCCATCAACCCAGCCCCGTCTGTGGATCCAGCCTTATCTGAGCCCCTCCCCAACTCGCCCCATACTCCAGCCAACATCATGTCCTTTGTTACCAGAGCATGCCATGCACTCGCAGCCTCTTCACCTTTGCACCTGCTGTCCCCCCCCCCCCCCACCGCCCCAGGAAGGCCTTCTTCCCTTATCCTTCTAGCAAATTTCTGCTCACTTCTCAAGGTACAGCTCAAAGGTCCATGCTGGAATGAAGCCCTCATCTCCTGTTTTAGTCTGCTCAGGCTGCCTCAACCAGATACCACACACTGGGTGGTATAAACAACAGACATTTGCTCTTCACAGCCCTGGAGGATGGAAGTCTGAGACCAGGATGACAACATGGTGGGGTTCTGGTGAGGGCTCTCTTCCTGGCTTGCAGATGGCCACCTTCTCTCTGTGTGCTCACATCGTCTTCCTCTTCTTATAAGGTCACCAATCCTATCTGATTGAATCTCATTTAACCTTAACTACCTCCTAAAAGCACTATATCCCAACACCATCATGTTGGGGATTAAGGATTCAGTTTTTGAATTTTGCAGAGACACAATTCAGTCCACTGTACTTCTCCAGACAAAGATGGTGGCTTTTACCAAGGCAGGATGTCTCTTGATCACAGCACACCTATCCTTAATCCCCACCCATGTCTCTAAGGAATGGGATGAATTCATGCATAAGGTCCTGCCCCTGCTGTTTTGGTGCCAATTTCCTCTGTGAAGAGACCCTTTCTTCTCAGACTCTGTGTATGACCTGACTGTCTCCTTGCCTGTGTTGTGTACCCTCAGAGAGCAAGAGCCACTTCTCACTCATCTGGGAACTCAGTAACTTGCCAGGGCAGGCCTGGGCAGGTGAATTCTGGTTCCACTGTTGAAGTACCTGCAGCCCTTGGGCTAGGAGCCCCTCTTCCTGCTTCTCTCACCCACACACTCAGCAGACCCTTTCTTGTCGGAGAAGGCCTTATTCCTATGCTGCCCAATCTTTTGGTCCTAAGAGAATTCCCTCTCCCTGCCCAGGTGAAGCCAGGTGTCATCTTCCTCCCTGTGTCTCTCTATACTAGGAAAAGTCCACTTTCCACAGTGTTTTCTTTGTTCCTACACTGGGAAAAGACGTTATTTTCAGCACTGTAGGAAAACTGAAAATCCCTCTTGGCCTTTTGAATTTCCCTCTAGGTCTCCTTCTACAGGTGCACGGAATATTAATGGGTCCCCGTCTGGCCCAGAGAGAGCGAGCTCCTCAGCTTATAGTAGGTTATTTATTTAATATATCTGCTTTTTGACTCCCTCAGTCCAAAAGCATCAAACTAAAAATATCTTGTTTATGAGCTTTGCACCAAAAATGAAGCAGTTGGGCCATTAATCACTGGGACTATGTTGAATAGGAACTTGATTAAAGCATAGGATGCATTCCCCAGACAAAGCTGGTTCTTTACCGTGACCACAGTGTTAGCTCAGGCCTCCCCAGCCGCGTTTTTAGCTGCGCCTCCGGGCGGGTCGCGGCGCCCTGCCAGACCTAGGAATGCCGCTGTGCGAGGGTCTTGACCTGCGCAGCAGCAGGAGGCTTGTCGGGCAGGCGCACCTCCAACAAGCACCCGCGGGAGGGCAGGAAGGGGGCGTCGTACCTTAGCTCAAGACACCGCAAGGGGCTACACAGGATAGAGGCAAAAGAGGCTTGCGTGCTAGAGACACCCTATCCGTCCCCCGCCACACACACTCCACCCCCACCGCCACGATCGGTGTAGAGAAGGCGCGGGACGCCACGTGGCTGGGGAGACTGCCTACAAACTCCTAGTACCCGCAGCTCTGAGCGCGGAGACTGGCGGTGCCCGAGGGGGCCGCGTCGACCCACAGGATCCTAGGGATCCTGCCTGCGAAGCACGCGGCAGAGTTCACCTGTAAGTGCTAGGACTCTGTGGCCCTGGTTCCCTCCACACCCCAGCCCCCGTCGTTGGCGCCCACCTGAATGGGAACAGGGAAAGAAAGCGTGGCTTCGGGCCTCGAAGACTGCGGGCCTCGGGATTCCAGTCCTGGAGTCAAGTTCTCCTCTCTCAGTGCACCACAACCCCCACCCCAACTCCCCCCACACCACCACCACCACCGCCGCGCCTCTGCGCTCGCCCGGTGTGTCCTGCTGGGGCAGTCCTGGGGACCCACCAGCCTGCCCCAAAGTCAGAAATTGTCGGCTCCGCACCGGGTAGCAGCACTTGCCTAGTGCGCCAAGCAACCCTCACTCTCCAGGCTGAGGAAGTAATTAAAAAGAAAGTTTTCCAGCCGGGGCGGATCAACCGGCCGGGTTCTACAGGATCCCGGGCCGCGGACGCCTCCGCTCCTGCCGGGTCCTAGCGCCCTGCGCTGCTGAGGCCCGTGAGACTCCAGAATAAGCACGAGAGGAGAGCTAGGGAAAAGTGCTTCTGCCTAGACTCATTGGGAGCCGCCGGAGCATCAGAGGTAGAAGACCGAGAGTCTCCGCGCCCCAGGACTCCTCACTGGGCATTGCGCGCTGGTTTTCGGGAAGCAGTACTTATCAGCCCCTCACGCCTCCCCTCTGACAAACAGCCTTCCAAAAACCCGGGTCCCGACAGGCCTGGTTCTAAGGTGTAAGGCCAGTCCATACCCTGGTAGCTCAAGACCAAGGTTCGCCTCCACCAACCCCCTGCGCGGCCTCTGGATGCTCTGGGGCTCCTTGGCCGTTGACTGGAAGTGGGTGCCTTGGGGAGGCTAAAGGAAGGGGCCCAGCCACCGACCACGTGTGCGTGGGGGCTACGGCCCCACCGGGGATGGGGCACCCTGAGGCGCCAGGGTTCGACTTGCGGCGTAGAAGGCAGTGGGCGTTGCGCCACAGCTCCTCTCTGCTAGCTCGGATCTGCGGCCCCACTCACCCCCCTCCTCCCAATAGGCGGGCGCTAAGACCCAGCAGGCGCCACTTTGCCTTCGTCCGTGGTCAGAGACCAGCTTGGACACCAGGGGGCGACGGCTGACCCCGTATAAAAGCGGGGCCCGCGCGGGCCTGGCCATTCGCGACCCGGAGCTGCGCGGGCGCGAGCCAGTAGGGGCTCCGGGTGGGCGGTGGCAGCAGCGGCGCTCCGCGCAGGCTGGAGGCCACCGAGGCTCGCCATGCCGGGAGAACTCTAGCTCCCCCATGGAGTCGGCCGACTTCTACGAGGCGGAGCCGCGGCCCCCGATGAGCAGCCACCTCCAGAGCCCCCCGCACGCGCCCAGCAGCGCCGCTTTCGGCTTTCCCCGGGGCGCGGGCCCTGCGCAGCCCCCTGCCCCACCTGCCGCCCCGGAGCCGCTGGGCGGCATCTGCGAACACGAGACGTCCATCGACATCAGCGCCTACATCGACCCGGCCGCCTTCAACGACGAGTTTCTGGCCGACCTGTTTCAACACAGCCGGCAGCAGGAGAAGGCCAAGGCGGCCGCGGCCCCCGCGGGCGGCAGCGGCGAATTTGACTACCCGGGAGCCCCGGTGGGTCCCGGAGGCGCCGTCATGTCCGGGGGTGCGCACGGCCCCCCTCCCGGCTACGGCTGCGCGGCGGCTGGCTACCTGGACGGCAGGCTGGAGCCCCTGTACGAGCGCGTCGGGGCGCCGGCGCTGCGGCCGCTGGTGATCAAGCAGGAGCCCCGCGAGGAGGACGAGGCGAAGCAGCTGGCGCTGGCCGGCCTCTTCCCCTACCAGCCACCACCGCCGCCGCCGCCGCCACACCCGCACCCGCCGCCTGCGCACCTGGCCGCCCCGCACCTGCAGTTCCAGATCGCGCACTGTGGCCAGACCACCATGCACCTGCAGCCTGGCCACCCCACGCCGCCGCCCACGCCCGTGCCCAGTCCGCACCCAGCGCCAGCGCTCGGCGCCTCTGGCCTCCCGGGCCCGGGCGGCGCGCTCAAGGGGCTGCCAGCTGCGCACCCTGACCTCCGCGCGGGCGGCGGCGGTGGCGGCGCGGGCAAGGCCAAGAAGTCGGTGGACAAGAACAGCAACGAGTACCGGGTGCGGCGCGAGCGCAACAACATCGCGGTGCGCAAGAGCCGCGACAAGGCTAAGCAGCGCAACGTGGAGACGCAGCAGAAAGTGCTGGAGCTGACCAGTGACAATGACCGCCTGCGCAAGCGGGTGGAACAGCTGAGCCGCGAACTGGACACGCTGCGGGGCATCTTCCGCCAGCTGCCAGAGAGCTCTTTGGTCAAGGCCATGGGCAACTGCGCGTGAGGCGCGCGGCTGCGGGACCGCCCTGGGCCGGCCCCTGGCGGGGACCTGAGGAGTGGTTTCGGATCGCCGGATCTCAAGGCTTCCCGGGCCGTGCAAGCCAGGACTAGGAGATTCCGGTGCCGTGCCGACTGAAAGCCTGGCCTGTTCCGCGTGTCCCCTCCCTTCCTCTGAGCCGGACTCGGTGCGTCTAAGATGAGGGAGTCAGGCAGTGGCTTTTCCCTGAGACAGGGGAGAATTCTCCGTGGGGCTGAGCTGGGAGCCCAGCAACTCTAGTATTAAGGAATAACATTGTGCCTTGGAAATGCAAGCTAGCTCCGATTCCTACCGAGTAGGGGGAGCGAATATGTGCCTTGACATTTTATTTGAAGGGTTCCTGCCTCTTCGGAGGCTGCAGCAGGCTCCCATGAGAGAAGGAAGGGTGCAGGCCACGGCAGGAGGAAGGTTCAGGAAGCTGAGATGCAGACAAGCCAGCCCCAGCCTCTCCTCTGTGCCTGTGCTTAGAGGGGAGGAACTTAGGAATTTGGGGCTTTGAACCCAAGGTTGTTCCCTTCGTTCTACAAGGAGGTAGAGAGTCCCTAGTTCCTTGCCTCTCCCACCTCGACCACCACCCCAGCAGGCCTACAACAGACTGGGCTTCTTGAGTTAGCCTTCACTGAGATGGGGTTCACCAGGTGACTAGTAGGAACCTCTCCCTGCATTCAGACCAGAATGCCAAGTAGTGAGTTAGCTATCTGTTCAAGGAAGTGGTGGCCTGGTGGAAGAGGGGAACCTAGAGATTTGGTCTTGGGGTGGGGGGTGAAGGGACACTGGGTCCATCAGCCTTGTCTGTACTGTATGTCGCCAGCATTGTCATAAGAACATGAAGCACAATCAGTCCATCCCAGAGGGACCGGAGTTATGACAAGCTTTCCAAATATTTTGCTTTATCAGCCGATATCAATTCTTGTATCTGGCCTCTGTGTCCCAGCGGTGCCTTGTGCAATGTGAATGTGCTCGTTTATGTTAAACCACCATTTTATTTGGTTTTTGTTTTGTTTTGGTTTTGCTCAGATACTTGCCAAAATGAGACTCTTTGTCAGCAGCTGGGGGAAGGGTCTGAGGCTCTCTTTCCTTTTGGTTTTGGGGTTGCTTTTGCTCCCGGGGGACCATTGAGGTGAGGTGGGCCTCCCTTTTCTCCTTGGCTTTCCCTCACCATAGCTGTGGGCCTCAGCTCCCTCTGGCTGGGACTGCGGGTGGGCTTATCCCCTCTGAGGCCCTGGCTCGTGGTCTGGAGGGAAGGCAGCCTCCAACCAACACGTACATATCTCTGGGGTTGGGAGCAGGGAAGGACGGCTTGGTTCTCTTCTTTTGGGGAGAACATAAGAGTTTCATGCTAGATGTTTTATGTATTATATCTATAATATAAACATATCAAAGTAAATGTTGGTGTCTTTTTAAAACCAGAAAGAAGCTACTTCTGAGGTTTTCTGTGGGCAGCTCACATTTGTAAATCATCATAGCATTTGCTGTGGCTGAGATCTTGATGAATTAGCATCTCCTGAGCCCCTCTTTACCTTCAAGGGCGACTTACTTCCCCCAAGCAAGACAAATACATAACAGGAGGCGGACAAAGCTCCAAGCTGAAAATGCCCAGAACTTGAAGAGAAAGTGGAAGGGTCACAGGGCTGAGGCTTTGGTGTGGCCTCTCATTTGCCCCAGGAGAAGAGGGACCCCAGAGAAGGAGCCCTCTGCCTAAAGGGTGGGCCCAGGGCCCGCCCAGCAGCTCTAGGCTCAAGGATCCTTTGGCCATACTCACTTCCAAATCATTCAGCTCCAACTCTGGGGCACCTTGGCTCATACCTTCCTTCACTCCAGCATTCCAGTGGGACCCAGCGTGGTAGGACCCTCTGCCCCTGCCCACTTTCCCTGGGCCACATGGATGAGACCTACCCCAGTCATGCCCAGAAGGACTGCCTGAAGGCTAAGCACCCCCTCCACCAGTCCTCCACATCTACCCTGCCCGAGGCCACCCAGGAAGGGGCCCCAGCAGGCCTATGGCGGGTGTATGGCCCTTCCCCTATAGTACCTATCCAGGAGCTGACCATCTGCTCTACTATTCCCAACCCGTATCAAGCATGAGGTTGAGACCTGAGGTACCCCCCCACACACTGTGATGACTGTCCCATGAGCACAGGTGCCGCAGTATCCCCTTAGCAGCAGTGATAGCCCACCAAGGGAGGACGGACCTCACCCCCACCTTAGTCCAGGAGCCCTGGGAGGCAGCAGCCCAGGAAGCAGGTCCCACCACCGCCACTCTCAGATTCCATTTCAGAGGGTAAAAGGTAAAACACTTTTACCTCTTTTCACCACGAGAGTGCTCACTGAGCAGCTTACAGGATATGCCAATGTGGTCCAGGGCACTTTTGAGAAATTATATATTCTTTTAAATTCTGAAAGCTTTAGCTTTACCTGCCTATGTGGTTTAACTTGTCCGCCTCCCCTCCACCCCATCCTGTGCCTTGCTGCCTCCTCACCCATGGCCACCCTTGGCAGAGGAAAGGCCACAAGCCCAGTGAGGAGGCGGCAGCCTGCCCCGCCACCCTGGGAACCGAGGAGGCAGAGCCCCACTGCCTGCCTAGAGGCTGGGGCAGGCCACAGCTTGCTAGGCCCAGCAAACCCTCTCTGAGTTCAGTGCTAATTCCAGTTTTTCTTGTTTGGAGGGGCTGATCCTTAGCTTCCCTCTTTGCCCCCCAGAATAGGTCCCAGGATAAGTGGGGGAAGGGCGACCCTCCTGCCCTCCCTTCTCCCTCTCCCTCCTGCAGGGCCATCCCTACAGGGGCTTCCAAAGCTACCCTTGTGGAAGGGTGCCCCTCCCACTGCACACCCTGAGGTCCAGGGTGGGCTGTGTTGGGGACAACATGAATTCAATCACACCTGGCCCCAGGAAAATAAATGGGGAGGGTGAGGTCCCCAGTCCGACCCAAGGTAAACAGTGCGGCCTACTAGGGGGTGCAGAGCCCTTGGGACAGAGTGGGGTTAACCTGCCAAGTGTGTTCCATGCCCAACCAGAGGTCACCCCAAGGGACAGCCACTTCTGGACATCCACTGCTTCCTGCAGGGTTCCCCTCCAGACTTGTGCCTTTATGAAGAACCACTTCAAAAGCCTGGCACTGAAAGCACTCCAAGTATTTATTGGATACCTACTGTATGCCAGGGCCTGTGCTAAGGATCAGGGCACTCACTAGGAACAATCAGACTCTCCTCCTCCCCTTGGGGAGCTCACAGTCTCTAGGCCTCAAGCTATGGTGTCAAGGCGACAAGTGCAATACGGGGGATAGGTCCATCAGGGAAGGCTACCTGGAGGCTGCAGCTTTAACCCAGCACCTGGTGAGGGCAGACCCACCTGGAGCCAGTCCCAAGATCCCTGAATGCTTCTGCCTTGCACAGATCTCCCCGTGACAGATAGTGCCTGACTTCAGGGACCTCCCCACTTCTCCAGGCTACTCCTGATCCCTGTGTCCCCTGACAGCACAGTTCAGGGGAGACAGCCTTCAGGAAAGGAACAAGGGTACAGGGAGAGAGAGAGAGAGAGGCCACTCCTTTGCCACCAGATGCTTCCTGATGGTTTAGTGCTGTCACGATGTCACCCTTATCTCTTGGATCTCCTGGGAATCTGTGAGCATAGGGTTTGGCCCCAACACCTGCGATGAGCCATTGGGACTGGTGAGGAGTGTCTGCCCCTCCCAGGTCTCCCGCCCCCTCCTTACCAGGCAGGAACCTGCCAGGCCTCCTCCAAGGGCTGTTGATTTCACAAGAGGGGAGGGGGCCCCTCATGGTGAAGGTCAAGGGGGAGCAGAAGCCCTGACTTAGCTTAGCAAAGAGGCCTCTCCTTCCAAGGCATCCACAGGCCTTTTGAAGACATGGGGCAGAGTCCTTGCTGGATGGACTCAATTGTTTCTTTCCTATGCCGATGGGTAGAGGAAGCCCCTTCTTTTCTTCAAATAAAACTGAGCCACCAGCATCTTGAAAAGATCTTTTTTTTCTTTCTTTCTTTCTTTCTTTCTTTCTTTCTTTCTTTCTTTCTTTCTTTCTTTCTTCTTCTCTTTTATTTTATTTTGTTTTATTTTTCTCCAGTGCTGAGGATTGAACCCAGGGCCTTATGCATGCTAGGCAAGCTCTCTATCACTGAGTTACGCCCCCAGCCTGAAAGATTTTTCTAGATAATGTGAAAGACTCTTGCTCTCATCTCTCTCAACATCCCCAGGTCTCCCCCTTTCCCACCCCATACCCCACTGTGTGGATGGAGCATTTGACGTAAGCTGAGACATAGGAAAGATACCAATTCACTATCAAAGCATCCTAGCCCCATCCCAGAGCAATTAAAAAGCCAGATGGAATCTCTGGGAAAACGGCATTAATAACACGAACAATCTGTGCAGGCCGGCAGGAACCCAGGAGCCTCAGGCAGGGGTGGGACTTCGTGGGGGGAAGGCTGGGGTGCTGGAGTGTGAGCTTGCAGCAACATCTCAGCCATGTGGTGGCCAGCCAGGGATGGGGCCATCAAAAGGGTATGCTAGGTCTGGCTATAGCTGGGTTGTCCCCTCCGGCCCTGGCAAGGCCCACTGTGCACCCGGGATCTTGGTGGCTGCAGACAGAGCCAGACAAATGTGGAACCCATTACTCAGACAGCCACAGCCTCGGCCAGCCCTGTTCTGGCACTCCAGACCTTTGCTTCTCTTCACTTTTATTTTTATTTATTATTTTTCTAGCTTTCTGGCCCCACCTACTAAGAACAGGCCTCCCTGGATGTATGGCTTCTAAAGACTCCTTTTTTTCTTCATTTGCCATGCCCACATCCATGAACTGTGCCCCAAATAGCAAAAGGTGGTGCTGGAGGACCCTACTGGGGCCTGAACCCCAGCAACTCCCTTATAATGCAAAGTGGCAGGAACTCCAGGCCAGACCAGCTGAACTCTTAGAAACAGGCATGGTGGGGCACAAACAGGCTGGGGAGCAGGACACAGGGCTCCACATCACCTGGTGGCCTGGAGGGCCCAGAAGGGGCTGGACAAGGACCTCAGGACCACTGTGAAGTTCTGAAGCACGGCCTAGGCAGAGCTAGACTCTTCTATAGTAGTCCTATGTTTCGAAGCATGGTCTGATGGCCCATCTGAGATGAACTTAAAGACGGAGTTTTCTTACACTCCTCAGGTTAGGATGGGAATTTTCTTGCTTAAGAAATAGCCTCTGTGATCCTCATTTAGAGGTCCATTTTCTGAGCTTCACCCTTACTGCCTGTTAGTCCTCATCCTCCCAGGAAACCCTTCTCCCCAAGACCACCACTAGCTCCTAGAACTCCTCTGGGGTCCTTCCTGCTTCCTTGGCTTCCTGCTGAACTTGGCTCTAACAGACATCCAACGTCTGGCCCCGGGGCAGGTCTTTGACACATGTGTTTGAAAGCAAGGATCTCTGCCCCAGCTCATCTCTCTCCTTCACAACACAACCTTGTCCTTGCCTTTCCATTGAAGGGTCTGCTGGGTTGGCCAGGGGCTCACCAAACAGGGGGCTGAGGGACCAGGGCCCACCATTACTAGAAGGAATATAAGGTACCGGAATCAACCTCCACCCTAGTGGGCCTCTCTAAATGAGTCCTTCCTTCTACAAAGTTGCTTTTTGTTTTTTTAATTTTTAATTGTAGATGGACACAATACCTACCTTTATTTTATTTATGTTTGTGTGGTGCTAAGGATTGAACCCAGTGCTTCACATGGGCTAGGCATGCGCTCTGCCACTGAGCTACAACAACAGCCCCCAAAGTTGCTTTTAAAGTATAAGAAGGTCACCTAATAAAGGTGACCCATCCCAGTCCTAGATGACCCTCAATGCCTTCCTGGTATTTGTTTATCACCAGAATCACAGGCCTAGGCAGGATCCTATGAGATGGTCGTGCTCTACAGGAACACTAGACAGGGAAACAATGGGATTTCTCAAAGGAGGCACAGAGGACTGAGGATATAGCTCAGTGAAAAAGTGCTTTTTTAGCATGCTGGAGGCTTCGACTTCCATCCCCAGCATCACGTGGGGGTCGAGGGGTGAAGGGAAGGGTGGAGGAGGAGAGAGGCCACACAGTATGTCCCAAAGCTGTCAGAGCTGCACAGAAGCACCGGGGCAGCCAGCATCATATTTCCTTTACCAAAGGTGTTTCAGGCCTTCGTGTCTACCCTCTCGTTCCTGTTCTAAAATGACTGGAAAAGTCCTTATGGAGGAATAATGGTCTGAGGGTGGGAGCACTAGTGTCCAAATGTGGTGGCCAGAACCAGAGTGAGCGTCACCCAGTGACCCAGACAGGGCCTGAAGGGAACCATCACAGCCTGTCCCAAAGTCCTCTTGAATCTAAAGATATTTCTGCTCCTTGGCAAGTGGTAGCTCAACCTTTCACCTGAAATTGAGCCTCTTCTCCCTAAACAACCCCTCTCCCTTCCCTGCCTCAGCCATGAAGACCTCAGGGAGTCCCCCCTGTTCCCTGCTGCCTCCTCTGAAGCCAATCAGACAGACCACCCTCCCCAGCACCCCCAAGACCACCATGCCCTCTTTCTGATGAGGAAATGCAGCTGATTTATGGCGGTGCTTCCTGTGCACGTGTTGGGCAATGGACTCGCCAAACATGGCGGCACAGCCCCAGTCCAGAGAACAGGGGGCCAAGGTGTGTTAGGGATGGGGTGCCTGCTCCACAGGGAGTTGTGGTGACCTTCAACATCAGGTTAGGACCCGTCTGAAGTGGCCTCCTTGAGTGATTTACAATTTGCAAACACGTTTTATTTGATTCCTGAGTTTTGCTAGAGCAATTACAGTGACTAAGCATGACAAATCACTCCCAACACAGTGTCTGCTCACTGTTAGGAAATGTGTTCGCTTCACTATTTTGCCTGGTGCGGCAACATTTTAAAAATAGACTCATTCACTGTACTTGAAGGCAATTTGTTCCAAATTTTCCCACTAATTTGATTTTAATCTGATATTTAAAATTCGTGTGACCACATTCCCACTGATTTATAGGGAATAAGCCCTACCTGGCAGCATTTTAATTGGCCTTCACCCAGGAGTCCACAGGACAAAGGATTTATCCTAGAACAATTTGAAGCCACTGAAGTCTCTAATGCTTTAAATATAGTCTAATTCAGCATCGCAAGTGCCACTTGCCCGGGGCCAGGACACTGAGTGTCCTGCTGAAGGCTGCTATGGTTCTGCAGAGCTCCTGGCACGTAGTAGGCTTTCCCTCTTGCACTGAGCGGAAGAATCAAGCCCAGATGCCCTGACTGGATGCACACTTGATGTGTGTTCTGAATTGGGCTCTGGATGGAAGCAGTTCGTAGACGTTTCCTATTCCTCCCACCTGATCAGGACGATGACCCATGGAGAGGGACCTCGCTGCTCTGGCATCACACTGAATTCCTGGCTTCACTTCTTGCTAACTGGGTGGTTCTCACCACGTCTCTGGAGTCCCTTGAGCTTCAGTTTCCTTTAATGCAAAATGTATGCAAAACAAGTCCCACGTCACTTGCACCGAGTTGTGAAAGGTAAACAGGAAAAGCTTGTGAGACACTTGGCTCAAGCTAACCATTCCGTGTGTTGGGCAGAAGGCAGAGTGGCAGGGGTAGGGCGTACCTCCATCCCTGAAAAACACCAGTGGAAGGACACAGTCATCTGAATCATTTAAAGCCAAAGTATTGTCCCAGATACCCAAGCAACTGCAGCATTATGTAGATTTCACACACACACACACATACACACACACACACAAAGGATGTCTTTTGTTTGCTTAGAAAGAACTTCATAAACTTCTCCTGGGATGCAGAGCCCTCTTGTCAGTGACCTTGAAGGCTTGGAGGTCAAAACTTTTACTTCTCTCAACAGAGCAGGCACAGGTATCCTGGTGTCCCTGTGTGTTTACGGCAGTAAAAGTTTCTTTGTCCAAGTGCAGAAACCCAGATAGTGACTATTGGTCAGTGAGGACAAGCATCCTCACCAGGGTAGTATTCTCTTCAAATCCTGACAGATCCCTCAGCCTCATGGGGTTCCGAGACCTCAGAGTGGGGTGGTCTTGACTTCCCTTTGCTGGTGGGACAAGAACAGGAGGCACATGCTGTGTGTATGGGGGTGGGAAACACCTCCTGCTCTTTGCCCCCCTCTGTTCCTCACTGGGTCATCACAGTGTTAGGCCCACAGCTGGTTCCCATTTGCCCAACCTAGCACAGGCTCAGGAAGTGAGGAGGGAGGCTGTCCTCTGTCCTGTGGGAGGGCTGACCTGGCCAGGCGTCAGACAACCAGGGAAGCTTCTGGGGTCCTGGGGGGAGGGCACTAACACAGGTGGGAGGAGGCCTTGGCCAAGCTTTCCCATGACCAGGACCACCAACAGGAAAGAGCCCTGGGAACCCCCCTGCTCTTCTACCCTTGCAGCCAGGAGTGCCATCATGAGAGGAAATTCCAGTTAATGAGCAAACTCCTCAGGCAAGGAAGGAAGGTGGCTCTTGGGCCCTGCATCTCGCTGCTCAAGTACAGGAAGTAATTGGATTCCACTTGCCAGGCCAAGGGAAGACAACAGATACTGAGTGGGACCAGAGGCCTACATCATTGACGTCTCCACACCCAGGTCAGCTGGGCTTGGTGCAGGGCAGCAGAAAGGAGAGAGGATAGGCCTCAGTTGTGGGCGAGTCTCATGGTAGCCTGGGGAGAGTGACACTGTGTGGGTGCCAGCATGGGGCCAGGAACGTGCCACATGCAGACAAACGTGGGGCTGATTCTGAGGTTTGGGTTGGAGGGGTAGTATCCAGGTCCAGTAGCGTAAAGGGTAGTGTAAAGAGTCCCCCGCGCTCAGCAGCAGTTCCCAAGTTCACCGCGGCCTAGCTCCTCTGTTTGAGGAGCGATCTCATCTGGAAGAGGTGGAGGCATGTGAGTCACGGGCCAGGCCCCTGAACCTAGGGGAGGTGGGGACGATGGCTGTGAGCCTGAAATGTGTCACAGGCGAGATGAGCATCTTGAGGGACGCGAAGTTTATATAATTATGTGGGGCAGCACTGCTCCGGTGTGTGTCAGCCACAGAGGAAAGGAGAATAACCCTCTCCGGGAGGATCTTTTACCTCCCTGGGCTGCACCAGGCCCATCAGAGACCCAGCATCCTGGGAAGTGGCCCACCAGGACACCCAAAGTCACAGAGTCACAGCACAGCAAGGGCTCATCTCACCAGGCAGGTGATAAGACCAGGGCTGGGGCAGGGGCTTCCAGACCTGGGATCCACTGGGGCATTTTAAACCTCAACCCTCAGATCCACCCAGAGTAGTGAAATGCTCATATTTTCCTAACACTCTCATAATTGGCTTCATTCCACGGCACCTCCCCCCCACCCCGCCTCCACTTAACATTCCTCAACTTAATTTACTTTAGTTTTTAATTTTTAAAATCAAATCAGCTGCATCTTGTTTGGAACAGCTTTGAAAATTTCAAAATTGGAATGGCATGTCCGAGTCATTGTAGAACCAGGTTTTCGGGGGGCGGTGGGGGGGGGGACAGATGACACCCCTGCCTTCAATCATCATGCACTGGGAGATGCACTGCCAGTTGGCCACCCCTTTCTGCTTTCCCATGAGACAAGCCCTTGGGACTGGTATCATCCACAGCACAGTGGCCTGGAGGAAACTGCTGCTGGTGGGGTGGTGGGCGAATCTGGCACATGCCTGAGGGCCAGGGTGGGAGCAGGGCCTCCACGAGTCTCCACTGGGAGGGTGCTCACAGCACTCAGGCCCTGACGCTGGTTACATAAGGGCTGGGCCTGCATTCCCACCCACTGGGGGTGTGAGGCCATGTTTGCCCTGGCCTCAACACACACCTGCTGTGTGCCCAGCCGCAGGTTTGGCAGCCTCTCTGTTTGAGCATGTCTAAGAGGTGTGCCGGGATTCCCACAGGCAAGATGATGAATGGTGTTCCTTTGAGACAGAGCAACCACAAGAACCTGATCCCAGGACAAGTCACAGTGAGAAGGACAAGGACCAGTTTGCCTGGCCACTAAGAAGAGAACATGAGTCAGGAACAAACTACCCACCTGGCAACCAGATCACTCTCCCATCCAAGAGAGCTAGGGTTGGGAGCTCTGGGACCCAGGGTTGATTAATTCCCTGGCTGCCTCTGGACCCAGCTTCTGGATCCCGGCCAGTCAGGTCCAAGGTGATGCTGATGGGCTGGGCAATGAGGACACTGGTGCTCCTTAGACCATATTGGAGCTTGGGTTGGAGGACCCTGGGGTGATGCTGGCACCATTGGGCCTTCTTTAGCTTTGGCAAATGGGCATTTCGGCATCACCTCCTCTTCCAGAACCTACCCACCCCACCCCCAGCTGAACCAGTCCATATCTGTCAGCCAGCCAGCCAGCAAGTCTCCACCAAGCACCCTTTGGAGCTCAAACCAGAGCCCAGGCAGAGGACAGAGAGACAGAGGTCAGAGGACAGAAGAACAGACGCTAAGAGAATGATATCACACTCACTACTGGGTGGGAGATATGCCTTCTTCACCTCACCCATGCATGCCAAAGAGCCTAGTCGGCTCTGGAGGGACACTGTTGTTCCGCTATCTCCCAGTGACCCGTCCACAAAGCCTACAGGAGGGAAGAAGGAGCAGGAAGATGCAGCTCTGGTCATCAGGGCTGCTCAAATAGTTCCTAAGATGATAGGCAAGAGTTTATTTTTTTTTCACTCTCTTATCTTGTTTTCATGCGTCCTTTGCTACGTTTTACTTGGTAAACAATGTCACAACTCTTGGCCAAGAGAAGATTGGGTCTAGAATCTCCCACTATTATTTTTGGAGTTCTGGGGTGTCTAAAACATGGAGCTGAATTGTCACTAAGGCATAACTAACCATTACGCAGCTCAGTGCTTCCCTTCATGTATTCATTCATCAGTACCAAAAAATTCTTGTCCACTAATCCTTAAAACACTGTCTCTGCTCCATTTCCTCCTTCTTCTCTGCAAGTGCAATATTAAATATGTGGTCCATCTTTTCTTTCTCTTCACATATCTTGCCTTCTGCATTTTCTTTTTGTCTTTATGTGCCACATTTGTGATCATTTCTTCTGCGCTCTTTTCTAGTTTGCTAATTTTCTTCTCAGCTATGTTTTTTTTTTTTTTTTTTTTTTTTTTGTGGTACCGGGGATTGAACTCAGGGGCACTTGACCACTGGGCCATATCCCCAGCCCTTTTTTGTATTTTATTTGGAGACAGGGTCTCACTGAGTTGCTAAGTGCCTCGCCATTGCTGAGGCTGGCTTTGAACTCGCGATCCTCCTGCCTCAGCCTCCCAAAGTGCTGGGATTACAGGCGTGCACCACCGCGCCCGGCCTCAGCTATGTTTAATCTGCTATTTAATGTACATTGAGTTCTTAATTTTTGTTACTGTAGTTTTCATTTCTAGAAATGCCACTTGATTATTTTTCCGATCTTCTATTTTACTTTTTATAGATTTTCCATTCTTAGTTACTTTTGAAGCATGCTTTATTTCTTTGAACATTATACGTATAGTTACGGTAAATAATTTGAAGACTTTAAGAGTGTAATTCTGTTTCACGTTGGCTCTCCCAGTTTTCACTCATAGTGTCTTATTTTCTTGTGCGTCTTGTTATTTTTGTATGCCAGTTATTTTTTTTTAATGAAAGAAAAACGTTTGTAAGAAAAATGTGGGATTTAAGACATATCTTCCATCAAATAGCATTTTCGTTTGCTCCAGCCAAAAGTTGAGAAACACTGCTAGTTTAGGACCACCTTAACCAACCTTTAAGGTTCTCTGTCCCACCCAGGAGATGAGAACCTAGATTACAAGACCTCACATAAGGGTGTAGCTCTTTGGAGTCCCGCGTCAATGTGGGATGGGTGTCTTATCATATGCCCCACCTGTGTGAGCCCCAAGGTTTGATTTCTGTCTTTCTCATTCTACATGGGTATCAAAATAAAATTCAGATTCCTTAGAATCAGAAAATGCCTCAGGCAAAACACATTTTCTCTTCTCACTTACCTGTCTGGTTTACTTTCCCCTCAATTTTGGTCTAGCGATTCCCTTTGATACTATCAATGTATTAAAAACATTTACATAGCAATTTTAATAATTTTCAGTGAAAGGATGGGCCCAAATAATCTAGCCCACCAATACCAGAAACTGGAAGCCCTTCCTTCATTCATTCAACAAGTATTTGTGGAGTGCTTATTATGGGCCAAGCATTGTGCTGGGGTACACAAATACATCAAACAGAACAAGCTCTTGAGGAGTTCACAGCCCGTCTGCAGAGACAGACAATAAACACAGAGTTACACAATTGATTAGTTAATTGTAGTTGTGACGCATATTGTGAAGTAAGGAAATGGTGAGAGTGTCTGACCCGGAGTCCTCACCTGTTTTGTGGACTCAGGACAATCTCTTGGGAGGTATGATTTTTTAATCTAAGATCTGAAGAGCCAGTGGATCTATAAAGTGGTTAGAGGTTGGAGAAGAGAATCCAGATAGAGGGAACAGCATACGCAAAACTCAGACATGGAAAGGAGCACAATGTAGATACCGAAAAGTGACTGGTATGTGTGGCCACCGTGCACAGAGAAGGGTGGGGGCAGGAGACAAGAGGTCAAGCCAGAGAGTCAGCTAGGTCAGACTACACAGGCTCTCACACACAGGGGTTCAGACTTTCGTCAATATCCCAAGAGCAAAAGCAGCGATGGAGAACACTGAGGTCAGGTTTGCTTATAAAGAGGATCAATCTGCTGACGCATGGTATGGAGGGTGGATCATGGCAGGCAAAGGGGGCATCAGGTCAGTGAGAGGGTTCTGTGGCATAGAAATGGATGGATTCAAGAACTACTTGGGGGAGAGGATAAGAAAGGTTTCCACCAGGACTGACCATAGAATTGTCCCCAAAATGCCTTACCTGATCGTGCTGGTTCTTCTTCACTGACCCTCAGACCCACTCTATACCCCATTCCTGACCACACCAGGGTGTCCCATGCCTCTGGCTTCCTGCTGGGTTTGGTCAATGGAAAACACCGGCAGATCAGAGGGAGGAAGAAGAGAGAGGTTGGGTGCTTCTTCCCCATCTTTCCCTGCCTCAGGGCCTCATGGCCCAGTTCTTACCGGGTCCCAGTAGAACCAATGCATCCCCTGTCCCTTCAACCTCACAGGGGTGACAATAGCTATTTTCTGGGGAGCTCGCTACCCCCTCTTGATTCCCTTAACCCTGCTCACACCTCTCTAAATGATTCCTTTTTTTTTGACAGCTCTTTATTGAACGAGATGGGGTGAGTTTGGTTTTCTGAGAGATCGCCAATACTCAGGGTTTGTTGTTGCTGTTTTGGGGTTTGTGTTGTTGTATTTTGGGGGCTTGGGGTTTTGTTGTTTGTGTGTATGTGTGTTTTGTTTGTTTGGGTTTTGTTTTTCTTTAAAGAATCCAGAGAAGCAGATCTGTCTGGGAATCCGGGAGGGGGGCCAGCCCATTGTGGCAGCTGAAGGGGTGGTGTCAGAACCCACATGAAGGCCCTGCTGCCATCTGCAATCTGTAAACAAACATTCGCATATGCGCACACTGTGAGCCAGAGCCAAATGACAAACACGGCTGTGACAATTTTATGGAGCCCTGGTATCAGCAAGGACAGGGGCAATTAGGAAAATCATAGACGTATCTGGTGTTTTCTGTCTGGCTGTGAAATCCCTGTGTCTGTCTGCTGGGAATTCCAGCCTGGGGGGAGGGTCAGGAGGGTGCTTTGCAATCTGCATTCAGATTCAGGTCCCAAACCCTTCTGAAAAGAAGTGTCTGAGAGATTGAGGTTAAAGTGCATCTTGTTTCTGGGGTAGACTCACTAGGTCCAACGCTGCATGTGGTTCCAGGAAAAACTCGCTTTCTGCCTGCCTGCCAATCGCTCCATTTCTTCTTCGCCTTCCTTCCCTTCCCTGTTCCTCCTTACCCTCCCCAGCTGCAATTTGCTTCACTTCGCTTTCCCTTTGGAGAACCCCATCACCTAGTCAGAGGTTGCCAGATGCTTGGGAACCGTGTTCCAAAATTCAGCACTCCCTCCCCGTCGGCCTCTGTGCTGGGGGCTCGGCACGCAGCCAAGTGCAATGAGGAGCATGAACGAACCTGGGGCAGGGATGGTGGATCAGGGAAGGGCTCGTGAGCAGGCAGCAGGGAGGCCAAGCTGACAAGAATGACCCAGCCACTCAGAGGACTTCTCCAGGTGGAGAAACAGTGCCAAGGAAAGGTCCATGTGGCCCGATGAGGGGGAGGGGCAGAAAATCAGGCCAGAGAGGACAGGACAGAGACAACTCTTTAGGAGCCCTGCAGGTGGGATAGCCATGCCTCCCAGTTTGCCTGGTATGGTTCTGGTTTTTGTTTTGTTTTGTTTTGGTACCAGGGATTGAACCCAGGGGTGCTTAACCACTAAGCCACAGCCTCAGCCCTTTTTTGTTTGTTTGTTTGTTTAATATTTATCTATTTGTTTTAGTTGAACATAATGCCTTTATCTTTAAGTGGTGCTGAGGATTGAACCCGGGCCCTGCACGTGCTAGGTGAGCGCTCTACCGCTGAGCCACAACCCCAGCCCCTCTCCCGCCCTTTTTATATTTTATTTAGAGACAGGGTCTCACTGAGTTGCTTAGCACCTCACTAAGCTGGTGAGGCTGGCTTTGAACTCGTGATCTCCTGCCTCAGCCTCCCCAGGCGTAGGCCACTGTGCCCTGCCAGTTCTGGTTTACTCCTGTTGTTCCAGTCTGATTGTTTGATCCCCCAAAATGTGTGCCTGCTTGTTGCATAAATGAAACAGTCACTCTCCTTAGAGGGCAGAGCCAGAAGTCCAGATCTGGTATTTTTCATCTGCAGTGGGGACAGCCACTGGAGGGTACCAAACAAGGGAGTGACTGGACCGGGACTCTTCTTTCATTCACTAACTATTTACCAAGTGCCCAGCACTGTCCTTGGCTCCAGGGACAAGCAATAAGCCACAGTGGCTGAACTTCTGTTCTGGTGGAGCTTATATTCCAGTGTTAGAATATCTGAGAAATGTAACCTGTTCTCACCACCTTTGGATGCCCTGGATATATCAAGGTACCCATTGAACAGATAGAAAGATGAAGTAAAAATAATATCTTGCTGGGTTTTTTTTTTTCTTTAAATTTAATCACTGGAACATTGTGACACTCCTGACTTCACCCCTGAGGGGAGGTCCCCATGGGGGCTACCTGCAGTGTGGGTTGCTCCTGGTACCCACACATCCAGGTTTCTGTGGTTGATGTAATAATTGGCCTGACCAAGATCCTCACTTTAAGCTGGTTTTAGCTCCAGGTAGCTAGTTTACAAATGTTCACAGAATCCCAGCTTGAGTGGTCTAAGAGGAAATGGGCACATGACCCTGATACATTGCTCTAAACATCCCGTGTCTATGCTGCAATTCAGGCATAGAGCTGAATACAGTGAGAAAAACAAAACAGGATAGGATATGTCTTCAGGTACAGCTGGATCCAGCAGCCCAGACTTTATCATCAGGAGTCCTCTCTCACTCTCTCTCCTGGTTTTGCCATCTTTTATGCTAGAGTCAGTCTCCAAGGTGGAGTTCCTAGTAATACAAGGCCTCCAGATAAATATCCAGCAACTCAGAATACAGCTTCAATTTCTGAGTAATCCCATCAAAATCCTGAAACTGGAATCAGATCATATGCTTATCACCAAACCAACCACTATATCCAAGAGACAGGAAGATGCTGTTGGGTCAATCCTGAGTCATGTCTTTGCCTCTCCTACAGTATTTGGGTGGGGTGTTGGGGGGAGGCGTCCACCCCCACCCAAACTGCATAATGAGTGCAGGGAGGGGAGTTTCTCAAAGGAAAACCCATGTGTCGGCTGGAAGAAGAGAAATAAAGAGAGAGGCAGGCAAAACAATTGGTGTCCGCTGTGCTTGCTGTTTGTCCCTTAGAGAGGGATGGAACCCTCAGAGAGTGATGGTGACTCCTTTATATCTGCCTCCATAGAAAAAGTGAGCCCAGAACTCTGGTGGAGGAAGGTGGTAGGTTTCTGGAGCCTGTCAATGTGGTTGGGCTCCAGGTTTGGTTCTGACTTCTGCCTTGCCTCAGGCTATGGGGATTTCTTCCCACAGGTACTGTGGGCCCTCTTGAGCCCCAGGCTGCTCATGAGGTCTGTGACTCCAATCTATGAAAGCAAGGCTGTGGGGGAAGACACATGTCAACAGAGTCCCCAAGAGAGGCAAGCAGGAGTGCTCCCCCAGTGCCTGTCTTGGTGAAGGGGAGCGGAGAGGAGGGTCTGGGAATTGTAACCTGAAGCCACCAGATCTGTCCCCAAGGGCATCTGGAGCTCTTTGACCTTTCTAAAGCCTCCAGTCTTTGAGATTCAACTTCCTATTCCATGGGATCAGAGCTGGGTGAAGGGGCCACTCAGAGGAAGGGAGGCTGGAAGAGGACCCTGCCCTCTGACCTTGGGAAAAGCCTCAAAGAAACCCATTGTCCATTGGGCCCCTCACCACCTATACTGAAGGATGCTCCTTAAGGGCAGGGAAGGAAACCCAACGTTTAGCACCAACTGCATGCAGACACATTCTCAAATCTCTCACTCCATGCAGCTGGTTGCTCTGGAAGGTGGTACCACTGTCGGTCTGTCCATCAGGTGAGGGAAGGGGGTTTCCCAAGGCCTGTTGGGATTTATGCAGATTCTCAGGCTGAAAGAATGGGAGGTGAGGTCAAGGAAGGAGGAGAGAGGCCTGGGGAGGTGTGAACAAGCCGCAGAACTCATCTGCTCTGGGATAAGAGAACCCAACAACAACAACAACAACAACACACACACACACACACACACACACACAGAGAAAGGGAAGCATCCCTGGGGCCCAGCCCAGCAGAGCGAGGAGCCCCACCAGGGATCAGGAAGACAGTTTCCTCTCAGTGTCTTCATGCCACAAGATGTAAAATAATCCCCTCGGCTCAGAAAAACACATTTTATGGCTGTCTGACTCATTTCCCACAAAGCTAGGTTCAGCACCCACCCCCACCCACCCCCCAACGTTTAAAGCTTTTGTTTTGAAAAAATATGTTGAAAATTTTAGGATGACTTTTAGACATAAATTGTTCCCTTCTTCACCCTCGTCCCAGGACCCCCTCACCTAATTTCCCAAACACTGGCTGCCAGAGCCTCGGAGGACAAAATCCAAGTGGGTGTGGGACGACTCGGGAATCTCCGGTGACACAGCCTTCAGGGACAGGGCGGGCGAGTGCCTGCTGGGCATTGAGATCGGCCGTTGGGACGCTCCAGGGAGGCACTGCCCTGCCATCTGTGGCAGTGCCCCTGATCCTTCTGGTTTGGGGTCCCATTTGGGCCCCAACAGTGCCATCACCTCCTCCTAGCCTCGTGGTGTTGGGCTGTTTCTGTGGGCACAGGCGATACGGGCTGGTCGCTCCTAAGCTCAGCACTAGACAGCACATGACCCACATCAGCTGAGGGAGGCCTGAGCTCAGAAAAGGGGGTCACCTCCCAGCTCCTGCAGAACCCCAGAAAGCATAGGGGAAGAGCCCAAGCAGAAAGCCAGGGCTCAGACCCAGGCCCCATGGGCGGGCCCATCCCCAGAAGTTGCTGATTTCCGGCTCAGCCACACCCAGAGGACCCACTGTCCACAGAGCTGGCCTCCCCTCCCCGGAGACTGGCAGATATAAGGCCTTACACATGGTGCCCGGTTGGCTAGCCTGTATCATCTCCCCATCTTCCTAAGGGTCTCCAGGGAGGGGCGGCAGCCGGCAGCTGAGCAACGACACCCACCTGCATCAACTTTTATTAGACTGGGCGCCTCAAATGGGCAAGAACACGCCACATCTGGGCCCGGTGCCTGAGCCCACGGGATCAGCTTCCTGGGATCTAGGGTTGACAGAGGTCCCATTCCTGGCTGCTCCAAGCCCACTGGGGTCCAGGAGCCAAGCAGGGCCAGGTACCAGCCCCTTGTAGGGTGCCCAGGCCACTGAGCACAGAGGGATTGATTAGTACCTGCCATATGCTAGGAGCTGCCCAATCTGGGACGCAGGGGCACAGTGTCATTCCAGAGGGGCCTCAGGGCTGACACAGAGAAGGCTCAGGCAGAGACCAGGGGCCTGTGGGAACTCCCTGGGTCTGCCCAGGTCTACTCTGCTTCATTTCCATTTCAGACCATGGTCAGCTCTGGACATGACCCAGGTTCTAGTTGTCCAGGGCTCTGGAAGCAGGAAGCAGCTGTGGGAAGAATCCAGGAGCCTCGAGTGTCTTATATGGGAAGATGCAGGATCCGTGAGGGGGGCAGGCATCCCTCCTGCCAAGGGGAAAGTGGATTGTGATCCCCCAGGCTGGCTGGGTCATGGGCATCAGGGGAAAGGCCAGAGGTGACCCGGACTTCCTTAACCACAAAAAAATGACTCAGCTAAATTGAGGAAGGCTTCTGTTTCGGCGGAACATTTTTTCCACTATGGTAAGAGCTTTTCACCCACGGGCTCCAGGGGAGCTGAGTACCCCAGAGAGGGGTTTGGGAGTTTCAGTTTGAATAATCAATGCCGATTCTTAATCATTATTTTGAAAAGGCAGCTCTTGGTTTTCCAGCAGGTGGCCGGATCACGGGCAGTCAAGCCAGGTGTGTGCGTGCGCGCGCGCCTGCTTCTGCGCGCTCTTATGCCTGCGCATGCGTACATGCATGTGTGTGCGTGCGTACATGCAAGCGCACATTTGTGCCTTGAGCACCCTGGGGGCCAGCAAGGAAGGGATCCAGTTGTGATCATTCCCTTTGGCCACAGCACTCCCTGCCCAGGTCTGCAGCTAAGACGCGGATTCTCCAGTCCTTGTGACCCTACTGCCCTGAAAGGGGCCAACAGCTACTGTGTGCCAGGCAGCAGGTTAGACACTTACCCATACCACTTGCCTCTGGATGTTCACAACCTTGGGAAGTGGGTCCCTCCCAGATATCAACTGAGGTTCAGAGAGAGGAAAGCACCAGTCAGACATGGCCAAGCACACCCAAGCAACTTGACACTATCATAGCCCTCCCAATCACCCACCCACCTGCCCTTTACCCAGCTCCTGACACCGCCCAAGGTTGTCTGCAGGAGCAACCAGCCACCTAAGAATTACTTTCCAGGGGCCTTGCTTAGAGACCAGCCCACCAGTAATCAGAAGTCTGGGATGTAAAGTCAGGGAATCGCCAATGTAGCCCTGAGCCCTGGGCAACCTGAGTGACAGGTAGGGTCTTCTAAGAGTGACAAGGCTGGCCCTGGCCCTGTGACTTCTGGCCTAACATGAATGGTGAGGACAAGACCTGATTCAGGTACCGGATAGGGCAAAAGGCTGGCTGCTTTGAGCTCCTCCCTTTTCTGGTCCAGACCAGGTGGGGACCCTGGAGGTAGCAGCAGCGGGTTCTGGCCTGGACCATGAGCATAGTAAGGTTGTGGAAGTGCTGGCCCCAGACTGTGACTGCCTGAACAGGAAAGTGCTCCTTCTCCCACCTCCATGGAGGCCTGTGTCCACTCCCACCTGGCAAGATCCCCAGGCTTCTAATGACCCCTGCTTCTCGTTTCCCCTTCTAGGGCAGTCTCTTCCCTCAGGCCTCAGCTCTAGGGGGGGCATATGAGAGGGGCAGGACCCTTCTCCCCACTTCATTGCACGCTGGATCTTAGTTCTGCTGGGGTCCTTCATGTCCTGCTCCTCCCTGCCTCCTGCTCAGGGCTGGGGTCAGTTTTTCCAGTCTGAAGCTGCCTGGTGGAATAGGCCTTGTCCAGGTCTTTAGGGATTTCAGAGGGTAGATTGGACCTGGCTGGTGGGGCTCTGGGGCCAGGCTGGGGTGAGTGTTCTGCCTGAGGCCAGGACACGTGTCCTGGCTCTATGGCCTCCCCAAGGCCCAACTCACTGGCCAGATTCCAGGGAGGAGCAGGGGCTGCAGAGCATGGGGGAGGAGGCCAGGCCTGCAGCCCCTGGGGTGCTGGCAGCTCCAGAGCAAAGGGCAGGTCGGCTTTGGCCAGAGCAAGCAGGGCAGGGGTTAGCGTAAAGATGAGGGCTTGGCCCAGTGACCAAAGGAGCTTCTGGGCTACCCCCACAAGAAGGCAGAAGAAGGGATCAATAGGGAAAGTGGGGAGCAAAGAGGCAAGAAAGGAACAGGACCATAACAGGCCAAAGCCAAAGGTGAGGCAGAAAGAAGAGGAGCAGAGGAAGACAGTGTTGAGGAGCAACCCAGGAGGATGCAGCAGATGTGGCAGGACCCCACTCCTGTGGGTCTCACTGCTGGCAATGAGCCTTTCCCCAGGCCAGGGCCCCAGGAACTGGGCAAGAGCCAGGCGGGAGCTGTGGGGTGTGGCACTTTCTGGAGGGCCAAGGGCTGCCTCTTGCCCTTTTTCTTTATTGCCCTCTGCCCACACAGAGGCCCCCACCTTCTCCACACCCAGGGCTCACATAAGATAGCTGCGTCTGTGAGTGGTGTCTCTGTGAACGAGTGTGTATGTCCGCATTTGCACGTGGGAGTGCAGCATGTCTGAAGGCATCTGCACCCAGGACCCTTCACCACCCAGGATCATAAAGGCATCCTGTGCACCACCAACAAGGCCTCTCCTGGAGCCTGGCCCTATGAGGCCAGCCCTTCATGGGAGGCTAGGAGTCCTAGGAGGGTTGATTCTTTCTCCTGCAAAACACTCAGATAACCCTTCTGCCCCACAGTGGAGCAGCAGAGGAAATTCCCTGGTTCCCAGGAACCACACAGTTCCAGGTAGAGGGACAGCCTGACTGAGCAGAGGCCCAGACCTACTTCCTCTGCAGAAGAAGGAACTCACAGTGCTCCCAGGTAGGCTGTAGAATGTTCCTTGCCTGCAAAGCTCACAGTTGTGAGTGTGCACATGGATGAACATTCACGTTCACACCTGTCTCCTTGTCAGTGAGGCCTGTCAGCCCCACCCACCATTTGCTCATCATCCCTCCATCCAGATCCCTCCATAGCTCCCGAAGACCCAGGGCATCAACCCTGGTTCTCCAGCTGTCACTACCTGGCCTGTTCTGGCCCTTCTTCTAGGGTCACCAGTTCTTTCCTCAACCCCCTCATGCAGCTAGGTGGGTTTCCCACCCGTCCTTCATGCACATTTTCCATGCAGATGTTCATCTGTGTGTGCACCCGACAGCCACTGTGCATTTGTGGCATCTGCCTCTGTACAGACTGAATTGAGTGAGAGGATGTTCGAATCGGGGAAGAAACCCAATTCACACTGCTTTGAGCATTGAAGGACTTCACTGGCTCCTGTGATGGAAAAATCCAGATGGTTCCAACTCAGGTATAGCCGGGTCTCAGTTGTCAAAATCCGTAGCCTTATCTCAGCTCTCCTTCCCTTTGCACTCAACCAAAGGCTCCCAGCAACAAAGCCCCATTCTCACTCCCATTCTCCAACTTTGCCACCCAGGGAAAAGAGAACAATGTTTCTCAGTATTTCCAGCAAAAGTCCCAGGGCTAATGACCATTGGCCAAACCCAGAGCACATGACCCACTTTTAAAGCCCAGGGTTTTGGCAACCCTGCCTGAACTACGTGGTCTGATGGAGGGAGAGGGCTGGTTCTCCAAAGCAATTCCAGGGATGGTCCCAGCAGAAGGAAGTGAATGGTGGTCAACCAGGACCCCGGAGGTCCATCCAGGTAACCTCATGTGTGAGTGATTACCTGGGCAGGGTGGGGACATATGCTGTTCCTATCCTTGGTCTCATTCCAAGTCAGAATGGAATCCAGAATCTGGAGCTCTGTTTCTTATTATACAGATGAGGGAACAGGCTCAGAGAGTCAGGGCACTGGCTGAGGGTCACACAGCCAGTTGAACCCAGCCAGAATAGAGCACTGGGCTTCTGACAGCTGATTTAACTGTCCACACAGGGCACAAATGAGCCAGGGCTGCACCTTGGAATCTCCTGCCCACCCTACCCCTGAGTCTGGGACAATATTGATGCTCCAGCAAGTCCCAAATATCTGCATTCGCAAGAATCGCACCAGCCCTGTTCAGTCTGCAAACATTCAGCACTGATGGACTCGACGGACTGACAGGGGCACTGAGGCCAAGGTTTGAAATCCCCCAGATGCAAACCCTGGTCCAAGAAGGAGGAGCCCACCTCAGAAGCCAGAAGGGTGGGGAGAAGGGTGCAGAGAGACTAGGACTGGGGCCAGGGGTAGGAATAGGTGTAGGCTGATCCACGGTGGGGTCAGAGAGGCCTGGGTGTCCAGACCACCAGCCCCTGCTTCATCTCAGCAGCTGGGGAGGGGGAGGGAGACCCGGACCATGAGTACAGAAGAGGTCAAGGGGCAGAGAGGCCAGGAGGGGCCCAGAGGGCTCCAGCAGGCTGTGGATGCTTGACCAGAAAGGCCTGTTTACTCAGAGGCCCATGAGGTCAAGGCCCAAACCCAGGGTTAATCATTAACAGCTTGCCCAGCTAGTGGCTGCCCGATGTGGTATAGGCCAGAGCCCAGGACCCAGGCACCGCCCCCCACTGCTACCCTGCACAAGAGGGCCCCTGGCTCTCTACAGAGACCCTGGAATTCTGACATCCCCCACCCCAACAGGAGAAAGGCCTATGCCAGGAGCCTGGGGGCACCAAGACAGGCAAAAGGTGCTTGTCCCCCACAACTCAGTTTCTGGGGTGTCATATCCCAGAACTTGTTCAGTTGTGTGAGGGATTGGGGTGCTATGTATTTTCCTGGCAGGGAACAGTTTGGGTGGCAGGATCAGGGTCAGGAGTGGTATCTGTGGGGGACAGGTATCCTAGGCTGAGCTCACCAGTGTCTGGGCTAGAGCTACGCAGGGGACACCATGGGGGCTGTTGTTTGTGCTGACCCTGCCTCAGGGATAGCTGAGTCCCATGGCATGGGGCTGCAGCATCACCACCTTCTCCAGCGGGGCTGGGACAGGTGGTTCCTGTGCCCTGGGGACAGCACCTCCTCTCTCCCAGGAGCAGGTGCAGACAGGAGTGTAGCAGTTTTAGCAGCTTTGGGCTGCAGATCTCTGCTTTGTCCTGCAGATTTGGCCCTTGCTCCGAGACTGAAGAGGGGAGCATTCAGTGAGAGAAGGAAACAAGGACTTAGTGGCATTGCCACTGCCCACCTTCTGCAGATTCAACCCCCTCCCAAGCTCCTGGCCCTGAGGCAGCCTTGCCCTCAGCCTGACCCAAAATCTGGAGCCACACCAGTAAGAAAGGTGGCATTGAGGGGAGCCAGTGTGCACGTAAGTATCTGCTGTCCCTGGGCCTTTGACTCACCCAGCATCTCTCAGAAAGGGACAGTGGTGCCTCTGAGGGGATCTGGTGATTGGCTCAGATGCTGTTAGCAGGTGGGTGCAGCCTGGGACTCTGTACTTCTCTTGAGCTTCCAGTAAGGCCAACAAAACTCCCTGCCCCTGAGCCACGTAGTTCTTCCAAATAGTCTCTGAACAAAGCTCCCGTGAGGGCTTTTCACTAACCTTTAGATTCATAAACCATCAGCCTTTTTTCCATGTGGTAAGGCTTTGGGGGGAGGGGACCAGGAAAGGGAAAAAGCTGCCTAGTAGAGAAGGGCCTGGGACAGCCAGTTCCTGGGCGTGTCTGCAACCCCTCTTTGCAAATGTGGTTCCATCTTGGGGTGGGGGGGGTCCTTGAACCTGCCTCCACAACAGTAAAGGTGATGTCTAGGTCCAGAGCCCCCATCCTGTGTGACCAGTGGGGAGCATTTAGGAAAGGCTCTAGGACATGTGTCATGGGCCTGCTCGGGGGTAAGGCTTTTGTAGCTGCCTCTGACAATCCAGTCAAGGCTCAGTGTTTGCACGTGGCATCTCAGCTTGGGCCCCATGGAGCACTGCCCAGACCAGACCCTCAGGGTCCACTTAGGACAATTGTTCCCTTTCTAAGGCACCACTTCTGCCCGACCAGGAAATCCTGAACCAAGGCTACCCGTCCCTCCCTGAGTCAACACTTGCAGAGGAGGGCAGGGGAGCAGGAACACAGGCCACAAGACTCAGCTCCACTGCACCAGCCCCAGGCTGCAAGCCAGAAACAGCTGCTCCCCAGGCACACAGGTATGCACACGCATGTTCACACAGACACCTAGAGTCATCCATTTACACCCAGACACACGCATTCATAAATACACTTGTCACAGAAGCATACTCATACAGATATGCACACACATGTACAAACACATAGGCTCACATGCATGACAGTACACACACGCGTATGCACACGCAGCCTGGCACAGACCCGCACAGCAGGGCCCAGAACAAAGCCCAGGCCTGCTCTAGTCAGGCTCCCTTGATGCACCACGCAGACTCACCCACATGCACCCTCTGCTCTGCTGTCCCAGAGGCCTCCCTTGCAGACAGCAGCCATCCAGTGCCAGGAGCCTATTCTCCTGGCATCCCAGCAAGTCTGGACCAGGGCTGAGCCTTATTGCAATAGGTTCTGTCTTTGGGGCTAAATGCTGCCCACAGTGCTCCGGTGCCACTGGGGAAGTGGGAACTTCAAGAGGAGTTGCCACATCTGGCATCCCGCAGAGCCTAGGTGGGCTGTGCTGGGCTGGGCTGGGGCTACAGGAGCCCCTGGCCCTGCTGCAGGAGGGGGCACCTGTCTCAGCGTTTGCTCTCTGACCAGGTCCACTTATTTCCTGTTGGTTTGTGCTATGGTTTGGATAGGAGATGTTCCCCAAAGCTCCCGTGTTCATGCAGAAATAATCACAGGTGAAATGATTGAATTATGAGAGTTGTAACTTCATCAGTCCACCTCATTTGAATGGATGGACTGGGTGGTAAGTGTAGCAGGTGGGGCATGGCTGAAGGAGGTGGGTCACTGAGGTGCATCTTCCCCATGGTCCCTTCCCCTCTCTCTCCTGGCCACCATGAGCAGAGCAGCTCTCCTCTGTCAGGCCCTTCCTCCATGATATTCTGCCTCATCTTGGGCCCACAGCAATGGAGTCAACTGACTGTGGACTGAACTTCTGAAACTGCGAGCCAAAATAAACTTTTCCTCTTCTGGGTTGCTCTTGTCAGGTGTTTTGGTTACAGTGACACAAAGCTGACTAACACAGTCCACCTGGCTAGATGGCCCCTGGCATAGGAGCTCTCTGGCTCACAGTAGGCCTCTGCATACAGATTGGCTGGATAAACAGTCGAAGGCCTTGCAGGGGAGTTTGTCCTCTGGGTTGACTTCAGGGCTCTGGAGGTCCCTGCTAGCCTGCCACCTGCCTCACCTTCCTGCTTCACCTCCACCACGTGAGAGCAGGGCCCAGGTGAACCAGCCTCCCTGTAGCTCCCGTCTCTGGGGTGGCGGGCAGGCAGTCCCAGGACGTGCCCACACACAGCTCCCCCGCGGCCGCACGCCAAGCCAACGCCAGAGCCAGGCCAAGAGCAGCAGTCTTGGGGCCTGCCCACCACCCACGTCCTGCCCAGCCTTCTGTGCCTGCTCCTGGGGTGGGGGGAGACCTGGCAGGACTCGACTCCCATGCACACACGGCCCCCCAGGGAGGACAGGCGTCTCGCCCCGTGGGTCCCTGCCTCAGCTGCTCTTGCAGCAGCCAGGCATCTTTGCAATGGTTGATCCCCTCATGTCCCAGGCCCAGCCCCCAAAGCTTCCAGGCCTTCAAGCCTGCTGCCCAGCGCCTGCATCCTGCAAAGTCCTGACCACCTCCCCAGCTCGATGCTTGTCGCTCTGTCCCTCCCTTGGGCTATGCTGGCTTCCTTCCTCCTGTGCCTCGAGCAGCTGGCTCCTGCCGCTGGGACTTTGCACTGAGGCTCCCTCTGGGTCTTCACCTGGCTGGCTCTCTTCCTTGGTCAGGGTTCAGCTCTACTGCCACCTCCCCAGGGAAGGCCTCCTGAAGTGGCCCCAGGTCACTGCCTGGTTCTGCTCATTGCAAGTTCCGCTTGCTCTCTAGGCCTCATTTCTGTGGCTGTCACCTGGGCTGTCACCTGTCTTCCTTGCTGGATTGTCAGCTGCATGAGGGCGAGGACCGTGCCTCTCTCATTCTCAGCTTGGAAGGGGCCTGTCTCGGGTTGTTGGCAGTCTACATGTGTTTGCTGAGTGAATGAATGATGGAGAGAAAGCAGTGCTGAACCCAAATGCATAAAATAGGAACAGCTGTTGGGTGTGGGGACAATACTGTATGGGGGATGTTGGGGACTCCTAGGGTCTTCCTGGCTCCTATCATTCGCTCAGGCCCCACCAAGTGGGACAGCACTAAGATCAGGCTTTGGAACTATACTTTTGCTCCTGTTGGGATCTAGGCTCTGTGTGGGCTGCTTCTGCTCTGTACAGTGAGGATGTTTTTGTATCTAAGCTCCTGGATATAAGTGGGGCTCCGAGTTCTGCCAGCTCTGTCGTTGTCACAGAGTCTGGCCCCTGGGATGTCTCCTCTTGTCTGCCTGGCCAATCTACCAGACCTCCTGCCTCCTTACCACACCCAACCCCAGGCCACACCCAGCTCCTCTACCAACCTGTACCAGGAGCCCATCAGGAATTAGGGGCATCAGCAGCCTCTGGGCACTTCATAGCCTTCTCCTGGGTTTTTGCAACCTTGGACGAGTGGTGAGTGGAGGTCAATGAGGTGACTGGAGGACAAGGGTTCAGCTGGACCTAAAGAAGCCCAGAGATGGGAAGAGGTAACCGTGAACCCAGGAGATGAGGGCTCAGTGAACTGCTCAGTGGACTGGATAGTAGATTACTCAGTCCACTCCTTTGTTCTCTTCCATTGTTGAGCATGCACCATGGTTGAGTGAGAGTAATTCTATTTCCCCCTTCTCTGTGCAGCAGCTGGTGGGGCTCTGAGGGAGGACTGTCCAGGCTGGTCCAGGACAAGGCAGGGAGAAATTGAGTTGGTTCTCCCAGGGATTAGCCAACAATAGACCTGCTGCCAAGTTGGGGAAAAAAATCAAAAGAATAATATTTCATGACATGTGTAAATGATACAAAATTCACATTTCAGTGTCCACCAATAAAGTTTTATTGGAATGCAGCCACATCCATCCATTTGTGGATTGTCCTTGGCCACTTTTGTCCTGTAATGGAAGGTGAAGAGTTGAAACAGTGACTCTGTGGTCCACAAAGCTTAAAATATTAACCACTTCGTGATATTTCAGACAAGATTTACTGTCCCCTGCCCACTTAGTGTGGACAAGTCATCTATGCTCCCAGGGCTCAGTCTCCCTTTGGTAAAATGCAATGAGCAGCACTTTCCTGAGCATGTCAGGGTGGATTCCAGGATTTACCCTCTAACCCTGGGTGACATGACTGTCCCACTCTTCCTTCACTCCCACATGTTGGAACTGGGCACTTACTAATTTTGTGCCGGGCAAAGTGCTAACCTGATACCAAGGTTCTCCCATCCAGGAGTCTGGAGACTACTAAGCTGGACGGACCCAAAGGAAGGATGAGGAACCTGGCCTGGAACTTGCAGTTGGCTTCCGGAGAGAGCAATGCTCCAACTTAGTATTTAAATATGAGTAGCAATTTGCTCAGGGAAGGAACAGGGGTGTCAGGAACAGCCTTTGCGGAGGTACAGGGGCTGAGAGACCGTGGCAGGTCTAGATGTGGTGGGGGTGGTGGGAAGCCAGGTGATGGGGGACTCTGGGCAATTGGAGGTCACCCTTCCTCGCCAGCCCCCCCACACCTCCATCTCGGCTTGGCTCGAGGCTGGCAGTGGAGTGGGCCAAGCGTGGATGTCAGGAT
Source organism: Tamias sibiricus (assembly GCA_025594165.1). Taxonomy (NCBI): domain Eukaryota; kingdom Metazoa; phylum Chordata; class Mammalia; order Rodentia; family Sciuridae; genus Tamias; species Tamias sibiricus. The sequence continues at coordinate 44,087,371 of CM046672.1, read as the reverse complement.
CTGGCAGGGAGGGTGGGACATCAAGGACCGGGGAGGGAGGGTGCCCTCAGGATCCCACTCCTGGGGCCCTCCCCACAGCTGGCAGTGCCCCTGGAATTGGAGGAGCAGGCTGGTGGGCGGGAGCCTGCAGGGGGTGCTGCCAGGACTGGGGCCGCCTGGTCCTGCCCCTGGCCCCGGGCAGCTGATGGAGTCCAGAGCAGAGGCAGGCTGCCACAGGCGGGGGGAAGCTGGCAACAAAGGCCTATTCTTCAGGGTTTAAAAAAGTCTTAAAACCTGTCCAACTTTCCTTCGTTAGATGCTCCAGGATGTTTCCCCTTCTGAGGCTGCTCAAGATACGTGGCTGATAAGGGCCAGATTTGAGAAGACTTAATTATGGCCCCAAGACCTTAGTGTAAACAATTGGCAAGTGTTTTATACCTCCCTTCAGTGTGAATGGGGAGCACAAGCCAGCTGCCAGGCAGTGGGACCCAGTGACCCCAGGCTTTGTGGGTGCCCCCCACTCTCTCTCTTGTGGGGGGAGGGATAGTCTCTGGGGAGAAAGGCAGCTGGGACCAGGGTTTGGCATGAATCCCTACGGTGTGGCTGTGAGCTTCTGGTCTTGTTCCTACAATTTCCTAACCATTTGGCCTTGGAGTATTCATCTGTGACAATGATGATCCTCAGACACTAGAGGAATCAGTCTAAGTCAAGTGCCCAACGTGTAGAGAGTGCTCAGCACATGCCGGACAGAAGCACGAGGACAGACCAGTAGTTTTCAGGCACTGTCCCGACCTTGATCTGGGCTCCCCTTCCTAACTCCATCCCTGACCAGCTGGATGAACAGGGAGTGGGGCAAGGGTTCTACCTCTCTGCATCCCTGACACCTTTGCCCCACACCTCACCCTGAGGCCCTGGCTGAGGTTGCCCCTCCTAGAAGTACCGCGTCTCCAGTGGATGAAAGTCCCCCCACCCACCCAAGTGGCAACTTGAGAACTGCCCTTGTACCCTCTCTGATTCATGTCCACCCCAACATCCTGGGCCCTGTGCGTACCCTAAACCTACCTTAGGCATCCTCTGAGGGGTTACCAGGGTGAAGGGAAGCCTACTCTCCCTCTCCTACTCTCCCCTGAGGGCATAATTCAGCTTCACTTGGGAGAGAAGCTCTGCTCGGTGGTGGGGCAGGCTGGAGTTGGGAGGAGAGATGGTCCCCCCAGGTAGACACAGTTGTGAGCTCACCGAGAGACAACAGGTACACACATACGCATGTCCCACATGATCTCTCCTCCATACACACACATGAGCACACTTGCCAGGTGTGCTCTCCCCAGGCCAGGCTGAGCCCTCCACGGCCTTCAGGAGACTGTAGCTCTGCTCCCAGGGGGCCACTCACAGGCACAAGTGTGTGTGTGTGTGTGTGTGTGTGTGTGTGTGTGTGTGTGTGTGTACATGGCCAGCGTGGTGTTGCCTGTACCCTGGGAGGAAGCAAGGTGAGAGTCCCCTGTGTGAGGCAGCAAGTGAATCAGTGACTGCTCAAGGTCATTCCAGCAGGACTCAGGCCCACTGTGACCTTGGGCAGGTGCTCACAATGGAGGTTCCATCACAAGAGTCAGGAAGGGCCTCAAATCAGCCCTCAGCAGTTGCCACATCCCCAGAGGTATAGAACTCCCTTCCTTCTGTGGAAGTCCCTTGGGTCGTGGTGATCAGCCCCCACTAGGCCTCCACTTGTGACCAGGAAGCCATTTTGATCCGTGATGAGAAGAGGAAGTTCCTGTGGCCCCAAAACAGAAACAGGAAGCTGGGGGGGTATGGATAGGGAACGGGAAGGGGGACACAGACAGCCGGCAGATGCACCCAGAATCCCCCAACCTTCCTGGTCCCCGCGCCAGCAGTTGTGTCTGTCCAGCCCCAGTGCTATGGACTTTTCTGTGCCCAATGTGCCCACCTGAGGGGCAGACCTGCTGAGGGTACCTCGGATGCTGGCTAACTGTCCATTAGGCTATGTTTAATTGTCCAGTCTCGTCTTGTTCTGATGGAAAAGACCACTCGAACCTTCCTGTCAATCCAAGTGTTTGCCATGACCTCTCCCTGGCCCCTGAGTGCTGCCCCGTGGCATCTTCCACAGGGCTGACCTGCCTCTCCTTGACCCACCATGTCTGTGTGACCAAGTGACCCCTCCCCTAAGCACTTAAATGCCCGGCCTTCTGGCCATGAGTGTGTCCTGCTGCCCATTGGATTCTGACCTTGGCCACTGACTCCCATGATGGCTGTTTTCCCAGCTGTCCTGTGGAATGTGGCAGGTCCACAGTCCCCAACCTCTCTTGATAAGCGTATTCAGGACTGTCCTGGTCCCCTCAGCAGAGGCCAGAGTTGGAACTCTGTCCCTTGGACACCTTTGCCTCATAAGGTATCATCTCGTGCCTTAGTCTCTACCCAGTTATATGGGCTGAGAGGTAGAATGTCTACAAAATGTGCAGTGGCCTCAACCCATTGTGCTCCCAAACAGAGGAATGGTGGTGTTCAGAACCACCCACCGGCCACTGTAAGCAGGAGTCTCCTCCGTTCACACAGAGCCGGGCTGGGCTGAAGTGAAGTCCTTGGAAGCCAGGAGAACAACTCTCAGGAGAAGAAGCAATTGGCTGCTCCTCCTCCCTGGGTTTGGAGGTTCCTGCAGGAAGACTCTGGGGGTGAGTGGGTGGGGGCCGGAGCCCAGGGACCAGAGAGACACATGTCACCAATTTCAGTTCTGCCCCAACGGGCCTGAGGCAGCTTGGGACTTCCCAGGGTGGAAGGACAGCTGGGGTTCCAGGCCACTTGGGGGCAGGGTTAGCCCTTGAGGACCCCTTTCCCACCATAACTATCTGTGGAGGAGCGAGGGAAGCTCTGGGGTCCCAGGGTGGGCTGCTCGTGGGAGGTGTGTGCCTCCCTGACGTCCCTCCTCTCTCTCCTGGGCCCCCAGAGTGGGTCCTTCCACAACTTCCCGCTAGTCAGCCCTAACCCAAGACAATGCAACAAAAGGCTTCCTTGGCTTTTTGTGCCCCCCAAATGAAGCCTTTAAGGGTACAGCTGTCTCAGAGGTATCGGAGAAAGATTTTTCAGTAGGGGAGTGAGAGGTACCAGGTGGCCAACTCTCCTACCCCAAGATGAAGGATGAGGTAGAAGACACAGGACCCCACCAATGGCTCCACTCTTACCAGCTCCCCATGGTTGCCTCCAAAGAAGGAAAACAGGGAACAGAGTGGGGTGGATGAGCAAAGCCCCCACCTGGGCCCAGCAAGCAGCGGGCGGGCAGTCAGGCCCAGAGAGAGCAGGGAAACGGCCCCGGCCGGAGGGAGCACATCTGACCGGACCCTGTTCTTGGGAGATCAGTTGTGAAACTTGCTTCAAACCCCCAAACCACAAAAACGGCCGATTTTCCCAGCTCTGTTCTCACGTTTCTTAGATCAACCAAGGAGAGACTTCAGTATTTCCATCCAAGAAAAGCCAGGCCAGCCACTGGCCCAGGGGGACAAGAAAAGCCCCAGTGCCCAGAGATGTGGGTGCTACAGAAACCCCCTCCCACGTTTGCCTGGAACACCCTGTTCCTGTCAGCCACTTGGCAATTGTGGGGTTCAGAGGTAGGATGAGGAGGATTGGGCCTGATGGACAAATCTGGAGGTCAGGAGCTGCCAGCGCTGCCTCAGAAAACTTTTCCAGCACCCCTGCTGGAGGAAGATGGCGTCAATTTGATGTAGGGTCAGAAGGTAGGTTACTGAGGACATGACCTTGCGTTTGGAGAGAAGGTCACAGAAGCGTCCCCTCCTGTCTCCCCATCACATCTGCAGTGAGTGTAGCTCCAGCTGTCCTTCCTCCAGGGCTGCTTATGGCAGAAAAATGGGCTTGCGCCCAGCAAGGACCCCTGGAAGACATTCAGAGAGATGAGCAGATCCTCTTGGAAAGAGAGAGGCTGCCCAAGGGTGCTAGGGATGACAAGTGGCCTCAAAGCCTCAAAGCCCTAGTCCCCACTGCAGGGAAAGGAGTACCCTCTCTGCTGGCTGCAATCTACCCCTTTCTGCTTCCCCCTGTCAGATGCCCCAGCCAGCCCCTGCACAGCAAAGGGAGCCAGGTGAGGACCCCATGTGCTGCTGCTACCTCCTGCATTCTGCCCTGACCACACATACTGGCCCAAGGCTGTCCTCGGTAGTCTCGCATCAAGGGAATTGATACCAACAACACTCCCTTTGCAAACCATGGTGCTGGTTAATATTGGTCATGATTGGCATGAAAACCACTTGATGTAAGTGTGACACTGCACGAGGGCCCAAAGAATCCTTCCCGAGGGGCCCGTGATCTGGAAATAGTGCCCCATAGGCCAACACAGACAGAGAACCTGCCTGAAGGACAAGGTTGGGGGCAAGCACCAGCTGATGTGATGCAATGAACCCAGAATGCAAAGAAGACACACAGTGGGCACCTGTGTGTGTGTGGGGGGGTCACAGGTGCCTCTCAGGATATTTCCGCTTGCACGTCTACATCTGTGAGTCTGAGCATCTATCTATGTGGGAATTTCCGTGCATGTCTGTAGATGGGATGTTTGTGTGTGTGGGCCTGGGCTCATCTGTGTCTCAGGGTGTGTTTAGGTACATGTTCAGCCAACCACTATCCAGTGTGGCCAGACCTGGCCGGGTACTGGATAGAAGACACAGTTCCTGTCTCCTCTTGTTCACAGTCTAGTGGGTGGGGAAAAGGAAAGAGAAATTACACCTATGACAGTATAGTCAGGACAATGACATAGGAACTGATATTTTGAGGACAGAGCAGGGAGCCCAGAGCTTCCCACATCAAGGGACATGATGTGGCTTGGCATTGGGGACCTAGATGCTCTGAGTAAGCTGGAATGCATGGGAATGGCCAGGTGAATGGCAGAGGGAACCAGAGTGGGGGCACAGGAGTGGTAAGGGGACCAGGTGGCAGGAGCTGAGAGAGCTGACAGTGTGGGAGGCACGGGCAGGACGAGGGCAGGGTGCAACTGGACACCTAGGCCTGGAGGCCACGGTGACGATAGAGGACTGATTTCAAGAACCATGAGGGTAATGAAAGTGGCCCGATCTTGTGGCCATTTGATAGGGTTACTCCATCTGCCAAGAGGAGCTGGACAAGGCCAGAGCAGCCATCCAGTGAGAAGTGACAGTGCTGGGACTTGAGGGGACATGGGGACAGGTGGAAGGATACATGGAATGCAAACACAACAGAAAACGAGCTGCACAGCTTGGTGATAGACAGGTACAAGGGCTGATGCTTCCTGGGTATGCGTGTATGTGCGTGTGTGTGTGTGTGTGTGTGTGTGTGTGTGTGTGTGTGGAAATGGGTGTGCACATGCCTGCAAGGAGCTTGGGCCTGGCCCTCCGCCCTCTCCTTCTCTCCATCCTCGGGTCCCTGTCTCCCACAGCCTCACCGCGGACGTGACAGTGACGGTAAGAAGGGTTCAGTGTTGCAACTGCATTTCCTCTCGAACCCAGGGCCGCCAGAGATTAACTGAGAGCCCCGTGTGCGTGGGGCGATAACACCCCCACCCCCCCGTCCCGTTTCCTAATCTCTGATTCATTTCCAACTGATAACAGGATGAGACTGTGAGGGCCGTGGCGACTGAAAAATGGCCCAGCAGGTCCCCTCACCAGACTGCAGCCAGCCTCCTGCAGGGGCTCTGGACACAGCCACCAGGGGAGGCCACGGTCCCATAGTGAGGAATCGAGAGGGTGCAGGGGAGAGAAAATGAGGATAGAGAAAGAGGGAGGGAAATTATAAAATGAGAATGGAGAGAGAGAGAGAATATGAAAGAAAGAGAATGAGAATGGGGGAGAGAGAGAGAAGACAGACAGGGAGATAGAGGAGGAGACAGGGAGACAGACTAAGGTCAGCACAGGGTGATGGGAAAGAGAGATAAGGAGAGAGAAAACCAGGAGAGCAGCACAGACAGATTGATAGACACGTAACTCTGCAGAGAGGGGCCAGGGGTCTGGACTGAGGGAAAGCCAGAAAGAGAGGAGGGTACCCAAGGTTCGGAGAGATGGGGAGAATAAAAAGGGAGGGGAGATGGAGGCTGGATGGCCTGGTCCTCCCTGGGCACTGTCCCTGTGATCTGGACACAGTGGGACAGGGCAGGGAGTGGTCTTGCTGAATTGACCCCAGCCAGGCACAGGCCCCAGCTGATACAGGGAAGTCAAGGACAATGGTTCCAGCTCCCCTCTCCACACACACTCCTAATCCAGGGAGCCCAGACCCTCAGAGCCCCAGAAGGAACAGGCTGGGCCTGGGGGCTGCGCACAGCTCAGAGAGATTGAGCAAGCCAAGCTCCCTGTCCATGGGGCTCAGCATTTGGGGGGACTCAGAGCAAAGCAGGGTAGCCCGTCAGGGTTCATTCGGGTCCTTATAGGATCTGGTGGAGTTGGATAGTCAAGGTGGGCTGAGCTGGGCTCAAACCAGAGGGCTGTGGTGGCAGAGGGTCTGTGCTTTACTGGTAAGGTGGCAGAGACCATGGGAACTGGGAGTTCCTGCAAGGAGGCAGGGATGCCCCCCCAGGCTGCTGCTCAGGGAGGGGAACAGGAGCCAGTCTCTCCTCTTATCAATTCCCAGGCCCAGCCATCCTCTGGGGCCAGAGTCTGGGTCCTGTTCAGAGATGATCTGAGTTCAGTGGAGGTAGAGGGGAGAGGGCTCAGAGCTGCAGAGCTCTGGCTCCCTGCCTGCCTTCTAGACTCCTGCACCTAACCGCAGAGAGAGAGGCACAGACAGCTGCCCTCCTAAGGGGTATCAGGAGCTGGGAAGGCTCCCACAAATTCCTGGGTTCAGGCCTTCTTGGGAGGGGGGAAAGAGTCTTCCCAGAGCAGCCAGGTCAGGGGCAATAGGCTTCCCAGAGGGGAAGATCCAAAGGTCCGTGGGGAGGCACTCACTTGGTGCTCCGATCTGGGCAGGAAGAGCTGGCATTGTGCAGAAGAAACTTGAAGAGCAGATGCTGAAAAGGCGGGGGTGCCAAGAAGGAGCGAATCACAGAACCACAAAGCTCAGGGGAGTTCGTTCTGCAGGGGAACTGCAGTCCTATTGGCATGATAGTCAGTCCCTCTGTCACCCAGACCCCCAGACCCAACCCATGAAAAGCAATCAACTGCCTGGCAGGGGACTCCTGCCCCAGGCCTGCCACTGGGGAAGACTCACCTCGCCCTCTCCTGGGGCAGGGCAGCCTCCCCTCTGATTTGCCATGCCCGCCCCGATGCCCTGACTGCCTGCGACCACAGGAAGCGCTGCCCCAGCTCAGCACTTCCCTTTTCTGAAATCTGCCCCCAGCAGCCTGGTGGCCAGGGAAGGCAGACTTCCCGCTGCCCCCACCCAGGGCTCTTCCCACCGGTCACAAGTGGTTTGCTCCTGAGCGTCCCTGGGCAGAGGTGACCTTCTTGCCACAACCACAGATCAGTTATTTATCAGAACAGGAAAGATGGCACCAGAGATATATCCTCACCCCGCCCAGGAGAGCTTGGCTGCTCCAACGACCACGCGCCGGTTCCCCACATCATATGGGGCCTGCTCGCCACATCACACGGATGTGCGTGGCTGGCACGTGTATTGGGGGACGCACTAGGAAGGGGTGCAGCAAGAGATCTCGTGGGCAGGTAGTGTGGGATGTGCAATACACCCTGGCTTATGGACTCTGGGTACAGCTGGGAATGGTTGGGACATCTGGTGGCCTTTGGGTCCAGTAAGAGTCACACTTTCTCCACACTCCCTCTCAACCTGTGATGCTCCTCGGGCTCCTCTCTCCTCCAAACACGGAATACTTTGGGGTCAGGGCTTCAGGCTACTCTCCTATCCTATCACCCACAGCATACAGGGGACACCACCCTTGTGGATTCCCTGGGTTCCTCAACATCAGCACTATTGACACTTGGGGCTGTTCTGTTCATTGTAGGATATTTAGCTGTATCCATGGCCAGGTTCATGAAACGCCAGAAACATTTTCCCACCACTACCATCAATCACGATGCTTCCAAATGTCTCCAGACATTGCCAAGTGTCCCCTGGGAGGGCAACATTGTCCCAAGTCAAGAACTGCTAATCTAAGTGCACCAAAAGGCCCTCCATGGCTAGAATTTTCCAGATCTCAGTTGGCTTGTTTTTATAATTTTGTGTGAGAAAATTTCTGGATGGAAGAGTCTAAGGAGCCAGAGTCTGGTGTTCTTGGGAGTCAGGGGATGTCCCTGGCTGAAGGCTCTGTGTTATAGGGGGTCCTGAAGGACCCCTTTGGGGTTCAGGCATAATTGAGGTACAGAGCTAGAAAGCGGGACCCTGTGAGATGGCAGATAGTGATGCTGGGAGGCTTCAGTGGAGGGACGATCAAGGAGATGACCTGCAGGACATGGATGAGCCACACTGAGACCACAAAGCACTCAGGGTCCCGGGTCAGAAAGTCCAGGAATGGCTGCGGAATCGGGGAAGAACACAGGGACAGGACATGTGACCTGGACTCTCTGAGGTAGTGAGCTAGATTGGACCCCTTCCTCTAAAGCCCAAGACCGGAAGGACTGCCCTGTATGAAGTATACTTATAAAGCTGACCCAAGAGAGTGGCAGTGATACTTTCCATCCTTCTAGGGCAATGGTGGAAAAAAGGGATCACTTTTGAAAAACAAAAACCCTAAAAATAGGTGTGGGTTTCAAAATTTGCACGATCCATTGGTTCTAGAACCCCAAATCTAAAAATTAACATTAAGCCAGACGTGGCGGCACATGCCAGCTATTCAAGAGGCTGAGGCAGAAAGATTACTTGAGCCCAGGAGTTGGAGACCAGCCTGGGCAACGTAACAAGACTGTCTCAAAAAAATAAAAATAAAACAATATAAAAATTGAATAGGACCACAATAAAAATTTATTTCCAGCCATTTGATGGACACTTTCACAAGCCAGACAATTATCACAGGAAGAAACAACCCCTGATGAAGAGGAGCTTGCAATAAAAAGTAATTATGAATGACCCAAAAAAGCAAGCCACAAGCCAGGCGTGGTGACACATGCCTGTAATCCCAGCAGCTTGGGAGGCTGAGGCAGGAGGATCATGAGTTCAAAGCCAGCCTCAGCAAAAGTGAGGCACTAAGCAATTCAGTGAGACCCTGTCTCCAAATAAAATACAAAATAGGACTGGGGATGTGGCTCAGTGGTAAGTGTCCCTGAGTTCAATCCCCAGTACTGCACCACCACCACCAAAAAAAAAAAAAAAAAAAAAAAAAAAGCCACAATGTCAGCAAGAGATCTCAGATCGGGCAATATTAGAAAAATATTAAAAGTTATTAAAAATATTTAAAAGGTACAAAAAAGAGGTTTAGACAACAAAAATAGTATTTATAAATAACAGGTAGATCTCAAATCAAATAGCCCTTCAAAAACAACTTCACTGTAAAATAGAAAATAAAAGCTCAGTATATGACTGGAAATCCACATTCAGTAAAATGAAACTAAACCCCTATCTCTCACCATGCACAAAACTCAACTCAAAGTGGATCAAGGACCTAGGAATTAGACCAGAGACCCTGTACCTATTAGAGGAAAAAGTAGGTCCAAATCTTCATCATGTTGGATTAGGCCCCAACTTCCTTAACAAGACTCCTAAAGTGCAAGAAATAAAATCAAGAATTAATAAATGGGATGGATTCAAACTAAAAAGCTTGCTCTCAGCAAAAGAAACAATCAATGAGGTGAAGAGAGAGCCTGCATTTTGGAAACAAATTTTTGCCACACATACATCACATAGAGCACTAATTTCCAGAATATATAAGGAACTTAACAACAAAAATCCAAACAACCCAATCAATAAATGGGCTAAGGAGCTGAACAGATACTTCTCAGAAGAAGACATACAATCAATCAACAAATATATGAAAAAATGTTCCACATCTCTAGTAATTAGAGAACTGCAAATCAAAACTACTCTAAGATTTCATCTCATGCCAGTCAAAATGGCAGTTATCAAGAATACAAACTATAAGTGTTGGTAAGGATGTGAGGAAAAGGCACACTCATACATTGCTGGTGTGATTGCAAATTGGTGCAACCAATCTGGAAAGCAGTGTGGAGATTCCTTAGAAAACTTGGAATGGAACCACCATTTGACCAAGCTATCCCACTCCTCCATCTATACCCAAAGGTTTTAAAATCAGCATATTATAATAATGCAGTCACATCAATGTTTATAGCAGCTCAATTCACAATAGCTAAGCTGTGGAAGCAACCTAGACGCCCTTCAATAGATGACTGGATAAAGAAACTGTGGTATATACACACAATGTAATATTACTCAGCATTAAAAGAGAATAAAATTATGGTATTTGCAGGTAAATGGATGGAGTTGGAGAATATCATTCTAAGCAAAGTAATCCAATCCCAAAAACCAAAGGCTGAATGTTCTCTCCAATAAGTGGATGCTGATCCATAATGGAAGGGGTACATGGGGAAAATGGAGGAACTTTGATTGGGCAAAGGGGAGGGGGGTGGGGGAAAGGGTACGGGAGAAGCAAGATGGTGAAAGGAGATGGATATTATTACCCTAGGTACATGTATGACTGCATATATGGTGCAACACTACATCGTGTACAATCAGATAAATGAAAAGTTGTGCTGCAATTGTGTACAATGAATCAAAATGCATTCTGCTGTCATATGTACCTAATCAAAATAAATTAATTAATTTTTTAAAAAAAGCTCAGTATGTGAGTTATCTAGAAAATTAGTTGTGGCCAAAAGGGGAATTGGAAAACTGGAAAACATGTCTGAGGAAATTTCATGAAATGTAGCACAGAGGTATAAAAACAAGGCAAATATGAGAAGCTAAGACTCTTGGAGATTTGAATGAGGAGGGCCAAGAAGGGCCATAATGGATCTAATCAGATTTCCTATTAAGTGACAATTGGAAAAATTCAAGGTCTAATAGTTGGGAAATTTCCAGAACAAGGGAATAAATCTTCACAGGGAAGATATAAACTTTTCCAAGAAGGATAATGAAAAAACAAATGCATACGTTAGCAAAGCTAAGACATTGACGACAGAAAATACTACCTTAAGAGTACCAGAAATAAATGAGTACCATAAAGAAATGACAATAGGACTGGCCACAGACTTAACACCATCATGAGCAGCTCTCAGAAGAGTAGAGTATGATGTCTTCCAAGAAAATATTTTTCTACCCAGAATCCTACTCTTAACTAAACTACAGTGAAATAAAGAATTAGAGTACAGGGATGGGGTTGTGGCTCAGTGGTAGAGTGCTCATCTCACATGGATGAGGCACTGGATTTGATCCTCAGCACCACATAAAAATAAAATAAAGGTATTGTGTCCATCTACAACTAATAAATAAATAAATAAATAAACAAGAAAGTACAAAGAAGTGTGCTTTGGGCAGTGTTTTGGTGAGATGGTGACACTGACAGTCTTCAGAATAAATCCTGGTTGGCGGAGCAGGCAGGGAATGGTACAGTCTGGCTTTTTGGAAACTGGCTTCACTTTGGATGGGCACCAAAGACTGGAGAGTAGTGAAAGCCAAGGTCAAACACTGAGACATATCACTGAGCAGAATAAGACAGAGTGGCAAGAGAATCCCAGCCAGCCAGTTCTGTGTCTGGTTCTGACAAGGTCATGAGGGCAGGGTCAAAGGTCATGAGTGACCTTTCAGTCCTGGAGCCACCCTGGCGTCTGAGCAGAGCCACCCCTTCCCTACATCTCCATCTGACCCTTTGCACTCCATTCAGACATCACCTCCTCTGTATGTCTTCTCTGACCCCCAACCTGAGGCAACTTCTCTCCCCTATGAACCATCTTAGATTATTTTGATTATTCCCAAATCCACCTGGGTGAGAGGGCAGCTGGGAAAGAGGGGACAGGGTCACAGGGTTCACAGCACGGTGGTCAGCATCCTGGAAATGCCCCTCACTGAGGGTGACTATCCACTGCCTGACGGCTGTTTCCTGGTGGAGAAGTTGGCACACCTGGACCCCTCTCCCAGGAAAATGCAACAGAAATAGTAGCAACAATAATAACGAATACAGATGCTCCTTGATGCACAATGGGGTTACATACCAACAAACCCATTCTGAGTTAAAAATATCTGCTATGGTTTGAATATGCCCCCTCCAAATTCATGTCTTGGAAATTTAATCCCCAAATTCCATGTTAATGATATTTGGCCACAGGGCCTTTGGGAGATAATTAGGATTAGATGAGGTAATGAGGGAGGGGCCCCTAAGATGGCATTAGTGGCTTCATAAGAAGAGGAAGAGAAGCCCAGCTGGCAGGCTTGTTTTGTCTTGCCTTGTGATGCCCTCTGCTACGTTATAATGCAGTAAGAAGGCCCTCAGCAGATGCCAAGTAGATGCCACCACCAGGCTCTTGGATTTCCCAGCCGCCAGAACTGTGAGCCAAGAAAACTTCTATTGTTTATAAATTACCCCCCCGCTCAGGTATTTTGTTTTAGCAACAGAAAATGGACTCAGACACTATTGTAAGTCAAGGATGCACTTACTACACCTAATCTACCAAACATTGTAGCTTTGTAACATTGTACACTGTGGAGTACCAGTTATTTCCCCTTGTGATCACATGGGTGGCCAGGGGCTGTGGCTCACTGTTACCATCATCCAGCATCACAAGTGTCAAACTGTAAGCCCAAGTAAAGATCTAGATTCAAATTTCAAAGTGTGGTTTTCACTGGATGTACATCATTTTTACCCCATCATAAAGTCAAAAGATCTCAAGTCAAACCACTGTAAGTTGGGGACACCCTCTACTACTGAGCACTTGCTGTTCACTGGCACTGTTCCAGTCACATTGCCTCTGAACTCACAAGAGACTTCCAGCCTTCTTGTTGGAAAGGCTGCACCTCACCCCAGTGATGGGGGTGCCCTAGACCAAGAAAGGTTCAAATCACATAGGTTGACAGCATGGAGGTCCCAGACAGGCCCCAAGTGTCAGGCTACTTCCTGGACACAATGGGAGCCAAGGAACTGCAGATCAAAGCTCTGTGCCCCAACTCTGGGACTCTGAGAAAGCCAAGGGCAGGCAGAGGCGGTGGGCAGCTCCACAGATCAGCCTGGCTTTCCATGGTCCTGTCCCCAACACTGTGACTTTTGGGTCAGCCTCCGGTGTCCAGCTGGAGAGATCTGTGGCATCTCCCAGAGACACACGGTTCCCGGCAGCCAGCGGTGGATGACTAAGGCCCTTCCTGGGAGCAACCGCCCCCACACCAGGGAAGGATGGCAGGCAGGCACCCGCCTGGGACTGACAGCCACTTCCTGGTTTCATCCCCTCCTGGCTGTGAGCATGCCTTCTGCCCAGGCAGGCTGGCTCACCATCCTCCAGTAGGGCCAGAGCTGGGAGATGGGCACTGGGGCCTACAGCAGAACAGGAAGAGGGCCAGGGTCCAAGCAGAGCCAAGCAAGGGCACTGTTCCCTGAGCTAGACCAGGCATGGGGACCTCCTGAAAGATGGTGCTCTTCCTCCTCTGCATCCCTCCCTCGAGGCCGCATGGTCATGCAGCCCTGCACTGGCCAAAAGGATAGCCGCAGGACTCCAGGGTCTGTGCTTTCTTTGTCAAGGTTGTTACTACAGTGACCTGGTAGGGAAGCTTAGTGGGCAGTGACAGGTGCTGACAGTTGTTGCTCTCCGTGGGCAGTGATGAGTCAAGGGTGAAGGTCACCAGTGATGGTGACCTTGGCAGGCAATGGCACAGTAAGCAGTGACTGCTCTGCCCTTCCCAGGAAGGCTGGGAGGCCATCCTTAAGTCATCCTCCCTCTGAGCTAAAGCCCTGCATATGCCCCACCTTTCCCAATTCTGCTTTGCCATTTTGGGCCATCACAGGGGAAGGGCGGCAGAATTGACCCTCGAAATCCCACTGCCCACCATCTCTGGCCTCTGGGAAGAGCCCCACAGTAAAAGCCAGCTCCTTCCTGGAGCCCGCATGGGGGCCCAGGTGGCACTGCCCCCACAGCCCCGCCCCCTCCGGCACCTTCCCAAACGGCCTGGAGGCTTTCACATTTATGTGGCGCCTGGGGCGCTGTGCAGCAGAAGAATCTGGCTGTTGGGGTGGAATGTCGGACTGAGGCAGTGGGTCAGAGTTCTCTGGGCCCCTGATCTCCAAGATGAGCCTCCTGCCTGAGCCTGCTCAGAGTCAAACCCAGGCTGGCCTAAGCCGCTCCCCCCATCTGGGAGGATCTTTAGCATGGTCCAGGGCAGATGGTGGGCCTTAGCCCAGGCCAGAGCTGGCCTCTGTAGGCCAGACCCACTGTTTTGGGTACAAGATGTAGGGACCATGGCCCTGCATATGAACCCTGTGTGCCAAGACAGGAGGTCAGCAGGGTGGGGGCCCTACTGGTCATCGTAGACCAGCCAAGAAAGGGTAAGTGGGGAGTCACAGACCAGGGTCTGTTCTATGTTCACACAGAACCCAAGGGATAGAGAAGGCACTTGGCTCTGATGGGGGCAAGAGGTCACTTGAGGCAGTCCCAAGGAGGTGCTGACCCCTACTCTGAAGGGTGCAGAGGTGCAGGGCTGTCCCCCAGGCCCAGACTTCAGCATCCAGCTCCACACCCCACAAAGTACCACCAGGCTCCTGCTCCCTCCCACCACCTCAGAAGTTCCCATTCCCCCTTTGAATTCTTCCCCAGACCCATCCCTCTGAGTTCCAGGTTCTGCCAAGTGGAGGCTGAGGAGCTTCTGGGGTGGGGGAAGGGCCTTGTGGCCCCAGGGCTCCTGCAGGCTGACTGTCCTGACTCAATCTGCATGTGTGCGTTAGGCTGGGGTGTCCGCAGGGCCTGGTCCATGTGTACAGGGGAGGTGTTAGTGTAGTGTGTGTGGTGTGAGTGTGTTGTGTTGTGTGACGTCTGTGGGCTGCGTGGGTCTGTGTACCCATGTGAGAGCACGGATGTGACCAAAGCCCCATCTGGGCCAAATGGTGCCTTCATGTGGTGATGAACCTGGGACTGTAGGGGAGTGTGAGGGGCCCTGATTATTAGGATTGGGAAGAGTCTGGTTTCCCCTGGGCGGCTACCACGTTTCTCAGCCTTGTGGGGGATGAAAGGCAGGGCAAGCAGACTGAGGACCAGGCTCTGGAGTTATCTGTTCTCCATCTTCTCCTTCCCTCCAGATATTGCTCAGTAGCTGCATGGCTCAGCAAGCCTGGGACACATGTGTCCTCTCTAGTGGCCCTAAGCAGGGCCCTAAGCACCTGAGTGGACAGAGGAAACTACCCAGACCCAGTGGGGTCCACAGCACACAGCTTACCTTACAGCAGGATTGCCTTGGCTCCAAGCCCAGCTCCACCTACTGGGCCAACTGTGGGAGTCCCCTCCCTTCTCTGAGGCTTGGCTCCCTCGTCAGTAGGATGCGCATCGCACAGGCCTGGTGGGGTCTCCAGGCAGCAGGCCTGACACAGCACAGGTGCCTTGCACCTAAGCAAGGAGGACCCTCGTGGGCAGGTTGCAATAGGTGGTTCCTACCTGATTGGCCCAGGTCCCAGGTATAGAAGAAACAGAGGTTCTCAGAGAGCTCACAGGTCTTGGGCAGGGTACAGGGGTAGTGGCACAGGGCATAGTCAAAGCCAGGTATGGGATGTAGGCCTCAGAATGATGAATTGCTATAGTGGGGTCTCATGTGCCCATTGAATTCAGAGCCTATAACCCATACACCCACTTGGCCTGGGCCAGCCCAGGTGGTCTTCCACCCTGGCCTAGCCCAGTGCCTCCTGGCTCCTAAGAATGCCCCAGGGAAGGAGATATGTGGGACCTGAGGGTCCCTGCAGTAAGTCAGGACTCTGCCTAGGGCTGGTGTAACTGGAGGTCAAAGTCAAGGCTGACAGGATCACAGGAGAAGTGAGGATTCCTCCACTATGGAGTCAGGTCCAGCTGAGTGCACATCCTAGACTCTCCCACTCACCCACCCCCAGTCTCAGTTTCCTCACCAGCAGTGAGACCCCCCCCCCCCCGCAGCCAGGCACTCCTCACCTGCATCTTCCATCTTAGCCAGCAGCCCCTGCCAACCCTTTTCCCTCCATTCCTCTCCTCCGTCCTTCCTCCTTTGCTTCTCTTCTTCCTCTTCTCCTAGAGAAGGGAAGTGTCTCCTTCCTGGAGTCTCTGGGTCACTCTTGCTATAGACCCTTCACCCCAGACCCAGAACAGATTGCTGCTGCATCCTTGACCTTTAGAACATCCCCATGGAAGAGTGGAGGCCATCTCCTCTTAGGATTAGGAGCAAAGGAAGGCAGCTAGGTAAGGGTAATGTGGTGCCTGTTGTGCTGGCCAGACTCTCAAGAGGTAGTCGCAGATCAGTCATGTCTGCCAGGGAGCCCAAGACTCCCCCAGACTGCATCCCAGATGGTTCAAGAGATGGGGCTCCCACCACTTCCACAGGGCTCACCAGGGTTTTAGCAGAACAATTGGCTCAAGTTCCTGACTGAAGTAGGATGAGTGGAAAGGACAGGGGTGGCCAGAAGCCCTCCCAGCTGAGCGGCAGGAGACAGGGCCTAGGAAGCACCTTGGGGGCCTCTCAAAACTCCTTCCTGTCAGGCGCAGTGGCACACACCTGTAATCCCAGTGGCTTGGGAGGCTGAGGCAGGAGGATCGCAAGTTCAAAGCCAGCCTCAGCAACTTATCGAGTCTCTAAGCAACTCAGTGAGACCCTATCTCTAAATAAAATACAAGGGGGTGGGGGTGCTGGGGATGTGGGTCAGTGGTTAAGTGCCTCTGGGTTCAACACCCAGTAACAACAACAAAAAAGAAAAAAGAAAAAAAAAAAAAAACAAGCTCCTTCCTCATTCCCAGGTCAGAGCTGCAGGGGTGAATGGTCGCAGGCTGATAAGAGGAGCTGATGCAGGGAGGGGACTCACTGGATGAGGAAGACAATATCTCTCCATTCCCAGCAGGCAATGGTCTCTCACCCTGGCATTGGAACCAGTGTGGGCTGCATGTCATTCCCAGCTGTACTGGGGGTCCTTCTCAACTAGCACCACTCTGAGGATGAGAGTTTTGAGCCTCAAGACCCTGGCACAGCAGTTTGGAAGGGAAGTGCACCTTTGTGGGCTTTGGAGAGAAGACAGGGTCTCTTCAGTGATGGCTGGGGCTTCCAGGGCCCTTGGCCACAGAAGGGTCCTTCAGATCCTTTATTCGCAGCATGCTTGGATATTCAGGGCCCAGCCTCCTCCCCTGCCAGGCAGGACCCGGCTCACATAGCCCCATACTCGGTGCCTCTGCTGGGTGGGCAGCCAGCTGCACTGCAGCCCTGCATCTGGAGGGCGGGGGGAAGGTTGGGCCCATAAGGACAGTCAGCCTCACACTCTCCCTTCCCTTGAAGCCTGGGCCAGAGCCAAGGGTCAGCCCCTCACCCACCCCAGAGAGCAAGGCAATGATTGGTGGAAAGACCAATAGGTTCAGGGGTCACCATGTATGGCCAGGCCAGAGGTCAAAGATTTGCTGACAGCAGCCTGGGAGGTATCGATCCAGTGGGGGAGGTAATAGAACTCTGTTCCCTGCCAAGGACTATGGGCAGGTGGTCTGCAAGACGGACTCAGCAGAGCCCACCCAGAGCAGGCTCCTTAGAGTTAGGGGGTGGAGGCTCCAGAGCCCTTCCCATGGCCCCAGGTCCCTTGACAGCAGGGGGACTGATGGTCACACTACAAGTGATTTCAGTGTCACTCTTGGGCTGATGCTCCAGTGTGCCTGGGTCTGCCTGGCCAGAAGAAAGTGGGGACCAGGAGGCAGTGTGCTCCAGCCCCTGAGGCCTTGCCAGGTTGGAAGCAACTGAGGCATTGAGGGGTCAAGGTAGGCCTCTACCTGCGGCAGAGACTGAGGCCAGGCTGAAGGTTCTCTAGGAGGGCCACAGGCTGAGGGCCGGGCTGGCCTCCTGGGGGAGAGGTATATAGCTCCCTTGAACCTCAGTGGCTCTCCCAATATAAGCTCCAGGTATGACCTTGGGTCATCCCAACACCTGAGAGTGACCATAGCACCCACCTTGGCTTTTGGTGTGGCTTGTTTCCATGGGATGCAGAAGCAATTCCAGCTCTCCCACCCTAGAAAGTTTTGGTGGGTAACCTGTCCCTGCCTCTGCTCAGAGCAGCATGGCTGGACATACCAGCTGTCCCATACTCCTCCCACACATATACACCTACCAGTCCAGTCAGGGGAGAAGCTGGCCCAAAGGGGAGGAGCTGCAAATACTGAAGGAAGAAGTCCCTCCCTCAACTAAGCTCACTCCAAACAGACTGGTCTCCAAGGTGTTTCTCCATCCATCCTTGAGCCTGCCTAGGGAGAGAGTGGGGAGTGTGTACAAGTGGATGTGTACACACATGTATTTTGAGCATGACTGTGTGTACATTCGCACTGTGTACATCCATGCACTTGTTGGTACATGTTGTTTGACGTATACATATGTTTGTATTTGTGCACATCAAATACATGTGTGATCATGTTTGCATACCTGTGTCTTTGTGTGTATACATGTTTGTTTATGTGCATGTGTGGGTGCATGTGTGTGTTTGCATGTGTTGGCATGTATTTGGCCCGGGTCTAAAGCTGGACTGGCCCCCTTCCAGGCACTGACTGGAGAGACACTGCAGCTGTCCCTTGGAATGGTTTGGCCTGGTCTTAGCCAGAAACCCTCACCAGGTCCCTGTGGCCCTGGCCCTGGCAGCTGTCCTAGAGCTGAGGGCTTTAACTGATGCTGGCCAGCTGGCAGCATGGCCAGAGGGCAGCTCTATCCACTGGGAGGACATGTGGTGGCCTCTGGCTCAAAGCAGACCCAGGCTGGAGGTCACTGGCACTGAGGCAGAGGCACGTGGGCCCACTAGGGTCTGGAGCACTCTAGACTGGGGCCTGGCTGAGACTTCCTCCTAATAGTGACCCCTATTGGGAATGTCCGGTACTGCAGACCAACTCTACTAGCCCTTATGAAAACCACTCTCTTCACTGGAATGTGGTTCCTCTCTACAAGGAGCAGGGGTTTGAGCTTGACCTGTGGTTTTCAAAATATGCCCCAAAGAACCTCTGGGGTTCCTTCAGATCCTTCCAAGGGCTTGCCAAAATTGAGGTTCATGGCTCCCCATCACCCTCCTCAAAATGAGCAATGATTTTATGAACGGGGCTTTTTGAAGACATTTCTGTAAAAATGTTTTAAGATCTCTAGGCTTGGGCTGAGACTGTGGCTCAGTGGTAGAATGATCGCTTAGCACGTGCGCGGCCCTGGTTCAATCCTCAGCACCACATAAAAATAAATAAAGGCATTAGGCATTGTGTACAACTAAAACAAATAAATAAGTATTTTAAAAAAGAATCTCTGGGCTGGCTCTTGACCTTTCAGCTCTAGGAGTCTATTTATGCCTCAGTCCTATCTTTTTCCAGGGTGATTAAATGAGTGTCAATGCATTAATAACCCAGTTGCCTCCTAAAAAGTGTACGAAATGACTTTAGAGAAACCAAAGAAACCAGATGGGGAGTTATGATTTACATACAGCTTGGAGACCAAAGAGACAACAGGAGGAAGAGCATCCTCTCCAGAGCTGGGCAGTTTCCAGCAAAAGAGCACATTGTGGGAGGTTCCCAGGGGAGGCACTTCTTATCATGTGGGCTGTGGCATGCGGGACCCTCCACCCAACAGCTCACTGGCTCCTTCCACAGACGGAGCAGGTCCATTAAGGCCTGCCTGTCCCCAAGGCATCACTTCCTCCCATGTGCTATGAGGTCTCCTGCATCCTGCCGCGTCCCCACTGCTTCCATGTCATGCACGTGGCACGCCACGATGCCTGCACTCCACACCTTGGGGTGTCTGGATGAGACCATCAAGTGCAATTTGCTGGAAGTCAAATATGGCTCACGGGACATTGAGCAAGGCAGATGCGCCGGGGTCATGGCTCTGACACCCTGGCTACCCACCTCCAGCTTACAGTGGTCTTTGAAAGGTCCCATGGGGTCCACCTCAAGCAGAGCATGACGGTGCCAGGGCTACCAGGCCACTCTACTGGAGGCAGGTGGATGCTAAGGCCCAAACCTGTGCCCCGCTGTGGCCAGATGAGATCAGGAGGGAGGGGTAGCCTTGTCCCACTCATCCCCATTCATCCATTCGTCATTCAAGTGTCTGTTGCTCTGTGCTGGCACTGTGTGAAGTGGTGCGGGTGCCTCAAAACAACCAGGCACTCAGCTTGCAGGCTATCTGGGTAATGTGGGAGAGATGCGTGATAAAAAAACAACGGGGGAAACATCTAGAATTTCAAGTGGTGACCAAGGAGAAAGCAAGAGAAAGTGGGGAGAACATACTGAGGAGGGGATGTGATTTTTCAGTGGAATGGTCAGAGGAAGCCTCCTGAGAAGGCGACCTGTGGCAAAGTCCTGGAGGAGGTGAGGAAATAAAATCGCTGAGGGAAGAGCACCACTGGCCAAGGGAACAGCAAGTGCAAAGGCCCTGAGTCACCATATGCATAGTTACAGAGCAATGTGGCCAGAGTCAAGTGGGTGACAGGGAGAGTGATGATGAGGGGGTGAGCGAGGTTATGGGGCCTGTCAGGTCATTGCCATGGTAAGGACTTTGGATTTCTCAGAGGAGTCCAGAGACACTGCAAGGTGATGGGCAGCAGAGGGACACAGGAACAGCAAATCTGCTGCCCTTCCTGCTGTCCTAGCCAGGTGAACCTTGCCAGGAAGACACTTTTTAGGAGCCTGACCAGCTGGGCCTGCCTAGGAAACCCTCAGTCAGTGGGGAATGGCCTTTCTTAGGGTTTTAGCTGCTCCTGAGCTCACAGGGATGTCGGGGGTGGGTTCTGAGCAGCGGCACCCTCTCCTCACTCGTCACCACCAGCCCCAGGTAGGACAGGCCCCATGGTCACACCTCAGCCAGAAGGTCCCACTGCTCTGCAGAGGCAGTGCGGGCCAAGAGCCAGCTGTTCCCTCCCACCCGCCACGTCCGTCACTGCAGTGCCTCACAGTGGGCTCACAGTGGACTGGGCGGGACTTTGGGAATCTGTTTCCGGAGCTGGTCCTGGGTGGGGAGGTCTCCGCAGGGATCTGCTCCTCCTGCTTCACGGAGGGAGGCAGGCAGAGGAGGCGGGCCACGGTGCTCACCTGAAGTGCTGGCAGGAGGGACCCCTGCGGGGCCGACAAGGAGATGGGTGGGCTGGGGTGGGTGCTGCTTCCCCACCCCTCATCAGCTCTGTCCTCCACCCGGATCCGTGCAGGCAGGGGAGAGAAACGGGGTGGACTCCACAGAGAATGGCCTTCTTGACAAGGCAATAGCACCCCAGTCACTCAAAACAACTCGTCGCCTCTGACGCCGTGACAGACCAAGCAGCGCCCCCTACCTGTGGGATTGGAAGTACCCGAGGGAGAGGGGTTCTGGCCTCTCACCTGGTGACCCTTTTTCTGTCATGTGGGCTCCTGGTGACACCTAGTGGCCAGGACTTCCTGCTGCACTGTCTGCCCCCATTCCCCAGACTTGCTTCTCGGGGATTGTCCCCAGAAAGCAAGGGCACCCTCTGCCCTGGGTGTCCACCCACAGACTTGTTCTCACGATCCTCCTCCCCGACAGGTGCGGGCTCTGGGGCACCTGCACCCACACAGTCTCTCTCACACCCTCCCTTGTGGCTCAGCCCTCCCACGTGACCAGTGCACACACCGTGGCAGAGCCACATGGGACCCGTGGGGGATGTCCTCAGGCCCTCCAGGAAGAGGGTCTTCAGTGTCCCACTAGGCCAACTGCACCCCTCCAGCCGTCCACCCCACCCCCACGTGTGCCTGCCCAGCTAGTCCATCCAGGGAGGGAGGCCGGGAGAGGGGGTTACACGGCCACCTGGGGCTTGCAGCCCATCTGCCAGCCAGGCCTCACAGTTGCTGCTGTAAAAACAAATCTGGGGCAGAGCCAGGAGGCCAAGATTGAGAACCAGCAAGATCCCAGGTAGGACGGAGGTTGCCAACCTAATCAGAAGCCAAGGAACCATCTCAGGAGAAAGCCTGCATGGACACGGGCCCATCTCCTGACACAGCCAGGCCGGGAGCTGCATGTCCTCCTGCTGAGGCCAAGAGCAGCCTCCTGCTGAGCCTGGGCCAGGCGGCCTGAATCACAGAGGGGAGCCAGAGGAACGAGGGGAAAGGCCTGGTAGGCGATGGTGCCCAGAACCCTGCCAACTGAGGCTTGGGGCACGCATGACCAAGGGCACACAGCAGGGCTGGGGACCTGAACCCCCAGGCCTTGCTGGCCTGAAGGGGCTGCTCAGCTATGCTCCTGTCTTTTCAGTTTCAGTCACTAGCAGGAGAGGAGGGCAAATGCCCCTTGCCCCATTTCCCAGCTGGAAGCCCCGAGGCCCGGTAGGAGCTGAGAGGTTCAGAAGACGCCAGATACTTCACCTCCTAGGCTTGAGCGGGGGTGAACCCTGCAGGGTGTTGGGGTTCTACTTCCAGTGCTTTCCCAGGACCCAGGTGTCCATCAACTGTACACCCAGTCCTGCCAGCTTGAGGTGGCAACCCTTCACCCACACTCCCCCGCTAGCCTCCAGTCCCTCTAGAATGCAGAGGAGGCGCCCCAGGAGCCCAGCACACACAGCAGAGCAGAGCAGGACAGGACAGGCGGCGCCTCTGACCGGGGTGGGCTAAGTGGGTTGAAGAATGGGCAGGTGGGAGTGGCTACAGCTTTTCCTGCCCCTGCCCGTGACCCTAGCCTGCTCACCTGGCACGAGGCCAGGTGAGGCCTAGAGGCAGACAAAGAGGGAGGTGGACACTACAGGATGCCCCTGAGTGCTCAATGCCCCAGGGACCCCCCATAGGAGCTAGAAGTTCAGGGGACCTGGACTAGATAGAGGCGTGGACTCCTAAGAAGTTGCCTAGGTAGGAACTGGGGTACCCTGTCATGCCCAGTGCTCTCCCTGCCCTAATTCTAACTTGGTTTGAAGCAGTTCTTTCCTGGTAGGCACATTCAGATGGAAAAATTCCAACATCTACCTACTGGGAGGGACTGGGGGAAAGGCCTGGTAGGCGACAGCACCCCGAATCTTGCCAACTGAGGCTCAGGGCACGCTTCTCCAAATTCCCACAGGAGAAGGAGCAGGAGCTTCAGGCAAGGAGGCAAGATTCCCAGGTGGTTCACCAACGACTCTCCTCCTGCACTGTGACCGTGTCCACCCCGACCCCTAGAGTGTACCCACTTCTGTTTGGGGGAGGGGCTTTAGAAGCCCCTGGGGATGGAGGTAGAATTGAACTGAGTCAGGGCCTCAACTTTGCCACCAATATTTATGGAGTCATTTAGGAGACAGCTCTGAGCTGGAACTGGGGTGTTGCACAGAGGAAGTCTCCAGGCTGGGAGGGATGGTATCTGCAGGAGAAGGGAATGCAGATGAGAAACAAGATGGGAGCTGCCCAGGGGGCTGGGGGAGCCTGGGAGGGAATGCTGGCCCAGTCTTCAGGGGAGGGGGCTTCTGGAGAAAGACTCCTTGGCTGAGAAAGCTCTGCCAGACCGAGGATCAAATCAATTCCAGGGTGACTGCAGGAAAGAAAGGTCCCTGAGGCATGTCAGTGCTCCAAGCAGCAGGGAGTGGGGGATAGACTGAGGGAAGACAGAAAGGCAAGAGCTATAGGGGCAGTGGAGTTATGGCAGGGGTGAGTCAGATGTTCCCGAAGGGGCCAGTGAGGAAACAGCTGAAACAGTCACTGGGCCTGAGGGAGAAATGAGGACAGCAGCTCTCACAGTGTATGCAGGGAAGGGGCTTGTCTGTCCTTGCTCCACACATCTGTCTTAGAGAATTAGGTAAGTCAGAGTCCCTCAACTGTGGTTGTACTTCTCCCATGGGGTAGTTTGGAAACCTGAGGGAGACTTTGGTTGTGATAATGGGGATATTCTTAGTCCGTTTTCTGTTGCTATAACAAAATACCTGAGACGGGTTAATTTATAAAGAATGGAGGTTTGTTTCGCCCATGATTCTGGAGTCTGGGAAGTCCAATGTCAAGGTGCTGGCATCTGGTGATGGCCTCCTTGCTGCATTCTAACATGGCAGAAGCCATCAAAATGGCAAGGCAGAGCATGGAGCCAGAGAGAACTTGCTCTTATAACAAAGTCATTTACCTCCCAATGTCCCACCTCTCAAAAACCATTAACATATAACTTTGGGGATTAAGTTTCCAACACATAAACTTTTGGGAAACATTTTCAAATCACAGCAGACTTTTATAGACATTGGGTGGTGGGGACCTGGGATACAGGGGTGTCCTGACCAGCAGCAATGTCCTGTATCCCACATGGCATCCAAATATTCCACTGACATTTGTCTACATCAGTGGCCCCCAACAGTGAGCAGTTCTGCCCCTCAAAGGACATTTACCAATGTCTAGAGACACTTGGTTGTTGTGTACGAGGGCGTGCTATCGTCAGTTAGTGGACAGAGGCCATAAATGCTGCCAAACATCTGACATTGCACCCTCATTCAGCCCAACATGTCCATAGGGCTGAGGGTGAGAGGTTCTGGGTAGGTGAAAACCCTAATGGCAATAACCAGAGCCAGGAACTGTTAATTACCTTTCCATCAGTGTGACTAAACACCTGAGATAATCAACTTGAAAAGAGGAAAGGTTGGTTTGACTCACGATTTCAGAGGTTTCCATCTCTTGGTTGTGTTGCTTTGGGCCAGTAGTGGCGCAGTACATCATGTCAGGAGCACGTGGTAAAGGAGATGTATTCTCATCATGGCAGCCAGGAAACAGAGAGAGAGAGAGAGAGAGAGAGACAGGAGGGGCCCAGGGTTCCAATGTCTCCTTCAAGGGCACATCCCAATTACCTAACTTCCTTCCATTAGGCCCCACCTCCTAAAGATCCTACCACCTCCCATTAGTGCCACAGGCTGGAGACATGGGTCTTTGGGAGACACTTGCTCAAACTATAGTAAGAACCTATCTCTGTCTTACATACTTTCCGAATACAGAATTCCCTAGGGACTCAACAAACAATCAAGCAGAGATGGAGCGTGATTTTGTTCAGAAATTGACCAAGACATGTTTGCAGTCTTGGAAAACCACATCCCTGAGGTGACATGGTGGTTCAAGCAGGTACCTGAGCCTAGAAGGATGCTCCCACTCCTACCTGTGTCTGTAGCAGCTACAGCCTCGACCACTCTTCATGTCCAGCCTCTGAATCCTCTGTAGATTGTACCCACGCACTTCTCTAATAAACGTGTGTCACAAAAACACAAACTGCTTTCCTTTTATTTCTCCCTTCAAGTTAGGACATTAGATGAACTTTTATTATACCTGAAGGTTATATTATCTATACATTTTATTTGGGAAAGTAAGAAGACAATGTAAGATGCCATAGAAGGAGCAAAAGCCTGATCATCCTTAGGGGAGGTGGGGGTAAGGAGAAGATGAGGACCCCTCCCCCCAGGTTTGGGAGGAGAGGAGGACAACCCCAGACTCCCACTGTTCTTTTTTTTTTTTTTTTTTTTTTTTTTTTTTTTTTTTTTGGTACCTGGGATTGAACTCAGGGGCACTCAACCACTGGGCCACATCCCCAGCCCTTGTTTGTATTTTATTAGAGATAGGGTCTCACTGAGTTGCTAAGTGCCTCGCCATTGCTGAGGCTGGCTTTGAACTCGTGATCCTCCTGCCTCAGCCTCCCAAGTGCTGGGATTACAGGCGTGCGCCACCGCGCCCAACACCATTGTTCTTAACTGTAGAAACTTGAACTGTGGAAGGAGGTGTCCCCTGGCTAAGGAAAGGCAGAGGAGGCCTGGGTATGAGGAAGATCCATGCTTGGGCACTTCCCACAGGACCCTGAGCTTTGAGGGGAGCTGGGTACCAGGTCTGAGGTCAGAAGCAGGGTGTAGGAGTGGACACCAGAAGTGGAAACTGCAGACTCCTCAAGTGCCAAAAATGAGGGGAGGGAGCCCCCGGGGGCACTGCAAGGGCAAGTGGAGGACAGGGCCATGGAGGGTCCTGGGTAGCTCCCCAAGGAAGGTATGAGTGGCTCTGAATCCTGGGAAAGCACAGCGGAGCCCAGCCCCCCGAGCTGGCAGGTCTGAGAAAGCACCAAGTCCCACTCCCACCTATGCGGCTGGCCACACCTGGCCATCGGCAGGCCTGGGCGGGGCAGGCTCCTGGAGGTCGCAGGATGAGATGGTGCTGGGGAGCCCAGGGACCAGGTGGCCAGGGCTCCTAGGGCTAGTGAGTGCAGGATCTGGCCATCCCAGCTCACCACTTGTCAGCTGTGTGACCCGTGTCCATCGTTGCCTCTCCCCCTGCCTCAATTTTTCCCTCTTTGAAATAGGAAGACCACACCCACATTTACCCCAGAAAACGACCTGATCTCATTCGCAGCCAGCCTGACCAGCACGTCCCTCCTGGCAGGGCCCAGCTTCGGCGAGGCTGACTGTGTCCCCATCCGCCAGCAGCTGGGAGCTGGCTGGCTGGCCTGAAGCACCCTCACTTCCCATCCTCCTCCTCCCTTTAAAATGGCCCGAGAGAGTCTACCACCATCCCCAGGAAAGCCTTCCAATAGACAGCGCTCCCAGGGCCCTAGCAACGGTGCTAGGTGACCCACTGTGACTCACGGGGAGGGAATTCAGACCCTCCTCCAGCGGAGAGCTCAGACCAATCCCACAAAGTCACTGGTGACTTGTGCTCAGGGAAGGGTCTGCAACGGCGGCGGCCAGGGACCAGGGATGGAGGTGTGGGTGAGCGATGGAGCTCCCTTAGGAGCCCTTGATCAGACTTTCCATAGGGTCCTCCACTGAAGTTTCATGCACAGGCCTAAAGCCACCAGTAAGACTGAGCACAGTCCCCACTCATAGGACAGCATCTAGCTTCTGTCCAGCCAAGGTTCCCCACTCATAGGACAGCATCTAGCTTCTGTCCAGCCAAGGTTCCCCACCTCAGTGTCCCATGAACCAATGCACCCTCGAATCAGGTGCAAAGCCTGGTCTTTACACTAGAAGGATTCATTTATCAGAAATTAATACTTAGAATTCTCCAGTTACTATTATTTTTTTAACCTGGTTTTGAGGTTTCTTCAGACCTCCGAGCGACCTGCTATGTATGGCACCCAGCCCCACAATGCCCACTACCCTTCAGGGGCAGCCCCTCGGCCGCCGCCCGCGCTTTTCCCATGCCCACAGCTCTGTCTGTTGGGGAGGTGGGGACCTGAGCCCGCGGGCCTGCAGAGTCCGGGCCCACCAGCCACGGTGAGCCTGGCAGGGCAGCTCTACTCAGCTGTGAAAAAGGCTGGGGCCCATCAGATAAGGCTCTGTCAAGACCGCCACCGCAGGAGGCTCCATCGCCTCCCAGTCCCTCCCAGCCCTGCCCCAGGCAGGTGTGCTGCACAGAATGAATTTCATGACGAGATCTCTCTGGTTTCACTATGAGTTTACTGACCCAGGCCAGCACCCACAGCCCCAGGGGCCTCCTCCGCACCTCTCAGGCCAGAAGGCAAACTTCAGGAAGGACTTCCCTGATTCTGGTGGTCCCAGGAGAAGCTGGGTGCTAGTCCCAGGGAGCCCGTCCTGGTCTCCTGAACCGTCTCCCAAATTCAGAAGAGTCCCAGATTTCTTGATTTCCCAGAGAGGCAGGCCAGAGGGTTCCAGTGCAGAGACAGGGCTCAAAGTCTGAGAGGAAGGCTTCCCTCTGGTGGCGACTATTAGAATGACAGGTGTCCTTGAGTGGAGGGATATGGTAAAGGTCCCAGGGAGAGCGTGACCTGGTCCAGGAAGCTGATCCTGCACCTTGCAGCGTTGGGACCACCAGAGAGAAATGAGAGCCCTCTTCAAGAGCAGAGGCTCAAACCCCAATCTTATGTGACTCACAGACCTCACAACAACCAATAGAATGCTGCACAGGGCTGTGTGTGTAGGGGCTGTAGAGAGGGCCTGGGATGACACAGGAAGATGGGAATCCTGACCTGTCCAACAGGTCGCCTGTCCTATAATCAGCGAGCCCAGGAACCCCAGAGCCTGGGTGACAAGTTCAGGCATATGGCCCTCGGGACAGCTGTGGGCCCTGTACTCATGGGGAAGATCCGAGACTCTGGATATTAACTGACATCTAATATATAAGCCAGTGGCAGAGCTGGGACAGGAGACTACCTCTCTTGGTTCTCGGATAAGACACCTAGAATCTTCCCCGAGGAACTACCATGAGAAGGGCCTAAGATCAGCTCCCTGCCTTTGAGCAGCCCCACGGGGAGAGAAACTGCAAGCAGAGGTGGCAAGGTGGGCACAGGATGGACGTGTCGTCCACTCTGAGGACCAGGAAGGCTTCCTGGAGGTGAGGTCCGTCTGATCCCGAGGCATGAGTGAGGCCATGTAGGCCAAGGGGCAGCATGAGCAAGGCAACGTGACCACCAGTCTGCGGTCACTAAGCATGCAGAGGAAGGGAGTTGTTTCAGAGAGTGACCACTCACCCCAGTTTGCTTGGACACCCAGCTTTACTATCTTCCTGACATAATTACTAACCGTGCCTCCTTTCATTTTCAAAAGGGTCCGAGTTGGGGCCTTCAGCCTCTGTCTGGGAGGGGTGCTCCTCATTGTAGCTGCACTGGGCCAGGACAGTTTGGGGTAGGGAGGAGATTAGGTTTGCCCCTGGAGCAGCCCTGGGGTAGGGAAAAGGCTGCTGTCAGCCTGGGAGGAGACTATGGGGTATGGAGGGCATCTGGTGGAGGGGTGCATGGTGAAGGGCCAAGTGGGGGCACTTGGAGCTCTGGACACAGAGACTGGGATCCAGGTCCCAATCGTAGGAGGGAGTTGGTATCTTGTGGTGTTTGACAGCCTGGGAAGCATCCTAGACCACTGCCGAATGTGGAGGCTGTGCACCCCTAGACCAGGCAAGGCCATGAAGAGCCAGAGCATTACCAACATCGATTACCAAGATGTTTTTAAGTTTTCAGACTCATAAGAGAGTTTTAAAGTTTGATAACTAATGGAACAATGGTAAATTATAGGAGAGAGACAGGTGTGAGAAAAAGGATCCTCCCCGCTCTCCAGCCAGAGGATGCTGAGTGAGGAATGGTGTGTGTGTGTGTGTGGGGGGGGGGTGTATGAGAGTATATGAGAATGTGTGTATGGTGTGTGTGAAAGTGTGATTGTGATTGTGTGTGTGTGTGTGTGTGTGTGTGTGTGAGAGAGAGAGAGAGAGAGATGGGGGGGGGGGGGGTAGTCATAGCCATTGCTCTGGGAAGCCAGAGAAAGAGATGATGCTCTTGCTAAAAACTGGATGCCCCAAATCACCAAGGACAGAGTCCAGGCAGCCCGGAATCCCCATAACTGTGTTTCCTCCATTTCCTGTTCCATGGTGCAACTTGGGGAGATTAGAATGGTCTGAAAATCCATGGTTGGAAAAGTGAGGTGGGAAGAAGGGGTGTGCAGGCCAGGCCCATCCCAGATGTGCCCACACCCAGGAGCCTTGAGCACTCTCCTAGCTTCCACTCTACCCTCATGGCCCTCAGCACTGGCCTGGGAGACCATGCCCCCCAGGAGCAGGCACAGGGCCAGGGTGTGAATGAAGGCTTTGTCGTGGGAATAGTTTTCACTGGAACTTCTATTCAGCTATGTGGAGCCCCAGTGAATGTAGCTACCCTAGGCCCACCAGTGTGAGGGTTGGTGTGGGTGGAGGGCAGCCAAGGAGGGCCAGAGGGAGGAGAGAGGTAATTCAGGACAAAGGTCGAGAAGGTGAGGAGAGGGAAGACAGGATGTGGTCTGTCACTGCCAAAACTCACGTTGAAACTTGATTGCCGTTATGGAGGTGCCGAGAGGTGGAGGCCTGAAGAGGTGACTAGGTCATTCAGAGGAATCTGCACCATTCTCATAGGCCTAGGCCAATGCTCTAAAGAGTGAGTCTTGCTGTGAGAGGACTTACAAAGTGAGATTCCTCTCGTGTTCTCCTCTCTCTCTCTCTCTCTCATTCTTTCACATGGGGCTTACTCTTCCATCTCAAAGTCATGTCTTTTGATTAACAGAATGTGTAAGTCAGCTTCTCATCACTGTGACAATGCCTGAGAAAAACAACTTGAGAAGAGGAAAATTTTATTTTGGCTCATGGTTTCAGATGTTTCAGTCAGTGGTCAGTCAGCTTCATTGCTCTGGGCCTGAGGTGAGGCAGAACATCATGGCAGAAGGGCATGGCAGAGGAAAGAGGCCATCAGGCCATGGCAGCTGGGAGGTGGGGAATGGGGGGGCGCACCCAGGACAAGATATAGTCCTGGTCTATAGGAAGTAGGAGGTAGGAAGGACATGCCTACTTCCTACTTTCTCCAAACCATTCCCCACCTACCTAGAGCTTCCACCTCCTCCCAGTAGTCCATTCAAGTTGTGAATCCACCAAATGGATTAATCCACCAATGAGGTTAGAGTCATCATGATCTAATCACTTCTCGAAAGCTCCACCTCTGGACATTGCTGCACTAGGAACCAAGTCTTCAACACATGAGCTTTTGGGGGACAATTCATATCCAACCCATAACACAGAAGTTTCAAATTTTAATGCAGTCTAACCTATCACTTTTAGCATTTAGTCGCTAATAGTGTTTCTTGTGTCCTGTTTAGGAAAACGAATTTATGTTCTCCTCTAGGTCTTTTTCTAGCTGTTGTTTCACCTGAGATTGTGCTGTAGTATGGATCTAGATTGTCCTCCAAAGGCCCATGTGTTAAAGGTTTATTGCACAGCTCAGTGCCTTAAAAGGTGGGGCCTAGTGGAAGATCTTAGGCCATGGGTACATGGCCTCAAAGGATATAGTGGAGATGATGGAAACTTGACCCTTCCTGTTCTTTCTCTTTCTCACTTTTTTTTCTTTTTCCTTTTTTCTTTCTTTCCTTCTTTTTTTTTTTTTCCTCCTTTCTGACTGCACATAGCAGCTTGCACATACTCCCTGCTATGCCACCACAAGCCCAAAAGCAATGGGGCCAATCAATCATGGACGAGAACCTCCCAAACAGAGCCAAAATAAACCCTTTCTCTTCACCAGTTGATTATCTCAGGTATTTGTTATAGTAACAGAAAGATGACGAATACAGGTTGGTTTTAGGGTGGTGTAGGGATGGGAGTGTTTTTTTTCCAAATACAGCTACTCAATTGCTCCACCACCATTTATTGAAAAGTCTGGCCTTTCTCCACTGCTCTACAATATTATCTTTGTCCTGATAAACACGATGGATCTCCTTCTGCATTTTGTGTTTTGTTCCACTAGTAGATTTGTTTATCCTTACACCAATACTTCACTGTCTTCTTTATTGTATGTTGTGTAAGTCGTCCAACCATGTTCTTCTTCATATACATTGTAGAATCAACTTGTCAAGTTTCACCAAAGAAGAATAAGGATGAGGAGGAAGAGACAATGACAATGACAAGCAGACAACAAACCCCTCTGGTTACTTTGATTGAGATTGCAGCAGAGGGATTGATCAATTCTAAGATAAATTTGAGGGAAAACACCTTAAATTCCAATCCCTAAACATGTTATATCCTTATGTTTAATTCATATCTTTAACAATTTCTTTCACTGGCATTTTTCTTTTCTGTACAGAAATTGTACTTATCATTCACTAGCTTTATTTTTATGTATTTGATTTTTATGTTATTATAAATTTCATTTTCTAATTGTTGCTGGTATAAAGAAATACAATTAGTTTTTTATATTGATTTGTATTCAGTGACTTTACTAATTGAATGTATCAACTTTAAGTTTACCTACAGTTTAAAAAAATTTTTTTTACATATTTAATCATATCACATGTGAATGACAGTTATATGGCTTCTTTTTCTCTCTTCAAACTTTACTCTTTTTTCCTGCCTTATTACACTGGCTAGGATCTCCAATACAGTATTGTACTGATGAGTGTCAGCATCTCTTCTCACTTCCAATCTCAGTGGAAAAGCATTTAATATTTCACCATTAAGTATGATAATAGTTGCAGAGTTTTTGTTTTCTGCTTTTGAGGATTTTTTTTAAGTAGATAGCTTTGCTGAATAAAGGAAGTCCTTTCCTACTTCTAATTTGCCAAGAGTTTGTTTATTTAAATCATGAATGAATGGTTTTGCCATTCTACCCAGAAAGTCCTTTTTTCTCTGCTAACTGGGGTATCATACTGACTGATTTGGGGGTGTCAAAATAATCTTGGTAACCCTTTGTTCCCATTGGCATTTGCAGGTTGTAGTTGAATTACAATAAAATAGTCTTCTGAGCTATGTGTTTGGAAAACCACACACAGGCTCGATCCTGCACAGTCTTAGATTCTCCTCTTTCCCTTCAAGCACAAACTCCACATCCAGGTCCCGAAAGAAGATCACCCCTGAAAAAACTACAGTCCTCTGGCCCTTGAGGCTCATGCGAGCCCTTCTGCAACCCGTCCCTGAGGGGACTACCCCTAGCTGGATCCTCAACCAGCAGACCCTAGCACTAAAACAGCAAATTGCATGGTTAAGAGTCAAGCTCCTGGGACTGGGGCCATGGTAGAGCCCCAGATCCCTACCACCTGCGCCAATCTTGAGTCTACCAGGCCAGGGCTGCTCCCCCATCCCACCCTGAGAGAGACTCCTTTAAGAGAGTCAGCTGCTGAAACGCGTCTCTGGGGCGGGAGGCTGAAGTCGCCAAGAATGTCGGGCTCCGACGACAACGGGGAGTGCGGAGTGCGAACGATGAAGCTTTGCCTGGTGGCCTCCCCCTTCCAGTCCCCCCAGCACATCCACCCAGGTTCTTTCGGGTCCCCGCCCCAGCTTCGCAGTGCCCTCCTGCCAGCAAATCGCCACGGTCCTCCCCTGTCCCCTCACCTCACCCCCCAGCCACGCTCCCACCGCCACGCTCTGCCGGGAGCCCAGAGCCCCACCCAGACCCTCGTTGCATTTCAAATCCACTCTGCGGTTGTCGCACCCCTGCAGGGCCCCAGCAAACTCAGAGGCTGCGCTGGGGGGAAGGACCCGGCGCTCCGCGCGGCCTCATCCGCATGCAGGGGACGGCGCGTCGCGGCGGCCGCCAGAAAGAGACAAAGGCTGTTCCGCCGCCGGCCGCGAGTGCCAGGCTCGCCCCGCCCGCCGCGCCGGTGGCCCCGACGGGCCCCCCTGGATCTGCCCGGTGGGTCGGGCTGCACGGTCCGGACGGCTTCCGAGAGGAGGTAGCCTCCCTCGAACCCTACTCATAGGCCCTTTCCCCGACCACAGCCACCTTTTGGGCGTCACCGGGGCCCTTCAAGTGGCCTGGCTATTGTGAGCCGGGCTAGTTCACGCCGGGCCTGCCCCAGAGTTACAGACCGCTGAGTCCCGATTCTGACCTGTGACCTGCAGTGTGCGATCGACCCATCGGGACCTCAAGCCAGACGCAGGCCAGAACACGGGGTGGGGGGCGCTATCCAAAACTCCCAAAGGGCCTTGGGTCACTCACTGGATTAGGGTTGGGGATTCCGAAGGCTTCACCTTAATCCTGTCTCCCCAGGCCTTTCATCATGAGCTCATAGGATCTCTGGACCCCGCCCCCCACACCCAGAAGAGTTATGGGGTGCAGCCGTCTCCCCTTCCACAGTTGTATCACGTCCAGTCATGAACGCCTGGAGGCCAAGGAGGCATGAGAAAGAGTGTGTGTCTGGGCCGGGTCACTTGTCCCGTAATGGGCACCTGTCTCTGGACCTCAGCTTCCACCTGTAGAATGGACACGTACATACACCCGCGCGCGCATTCACACACACACACACACACACACACACACACACACACACTAACTGGGGGCGTGTCTGGATGGGAGCGCCGGCATGCAGTGGGTTCCCAATAATACAGACAGCTGTTATTCTAGCCTTTCCTCAGCCTCCTGAGGGCAGGGACGATTTTGTTTTTGAGCTCTTCTTCCCCACCCCACACCACGACTGGATGCAACTGAGAGGATGAAACGGCTCCTTCCTTCACTCAACTAGGAAGTTCTCCCTAGGTCTATCTCAAGTTCTCTCCTTCCCAGACCAGGATGGGGGGAGGGGAAGTTCCCTTTAAGGGCCGTGGGGGAGGGGGCTGCCGGCCGGCCCTCCTTCCGCCCCTCCCTGGCCCCCCTCCGCCTGGGGGGACCGAAGTCCGGGCCCCGCGCCAGCGCATGCGCCCGCCTGTGGGCGCTGCCCCGGCTGCGAGGGCTGCGAGCGCACCGACAGACAGTCCGACCGACGGA
This sequence comes from Tamias sibiricus, assembly GCA_025594165.1. Lineage (NCBI taxonomy): Eukaryota > Metazoa > Chordata > Mammalia > Rodentia > Sciuridae > Tamias > Tamias sibiricus. The sequence continues at coordinate 44,053,249 of CM046672.1, read as the reverse complement.
CTGGCAGTCCGCCGGACAGACGGGGCAGCGCAGGGAGCCGGGACGCGGCGGGACAGCGACATGACCGGCCACATACAACAGCCGAGCGGGCGCGGGAACCCGGGTCCTGCGCCCTCGCCTTCCCCGGGCCCGGGCCCCGGACCCGGCGTCTCGGAGAGGGTAGCGCTCAAGAAGGAGATCGGACTGGTGAGCGCCTGTACCATCATCGTCGGTGAGCAGGGCCCGAGGCGGGTGGGTGCCCTGGACTGCAGGGCCAAGGCGGAGGGGGCGTGCAAGCAGCTCCAAACCAGGGGCAACCTTTCCTGGTGTTCTTACCGGTCTGGTACAGAGGGACGGCTGGAAAGTGGAGGCCAGGAGTACCTGCGGTGTTGGGCCTGGAGCGCCTACTGACCCGCACAGAGGTCTCAGAGATTTTTGCTCCCACCTCCCTGGCCGACCTGAAAATTTGCTGCTTGGAAGTTGTGGGTCCCCTCCACTGCTGGAATCCTCCTTCAACCTTTCCTTCCCTGTCGGTCTTTGGCAAGGCCATTTTGCTCTGTTTTGCTCATCTGCGAAATGGAAATGATGACTGTAGTCCTGCCTCTAAGTGCAGGAGCTTGGCAAGTTCTGGGTTCTGGGTCAGTCTGAATCCCTACTGTGTGCGGGATCCAGGTACCATGCAGCGTGAGTGATCTGATCTTGGAAAGCAGAAAGAACTGTAGGTAGGCTGGACAGGTAGAGCCTGCACAGAGAGAAAATAGGTTCAGAGCATGTAATTACTGCCAGGTTTGGCAGCTGAAACCAGGGAAAGGAAGTGGAATTGACAATGACTGGGGACAGTAGTGGGCAGACCAAGCCTGCAGAAGGGCCACCTGCTCCCTGGCTGGGATCTTGACAGATAGCCCATGGCCTGGCCTGCTGGCCCCAGCTTCCTGTCTGTGCATGGACCTCTGTGCCCTGGGTGCCCTGTCCCCATCCACATAGGGCTTCTGGGTAGGCAGGGTGGTAGAATTTTCTGCTTCTGTTCCAAGATATAAATACTTACTTCTGGAAATGGGGCTAACTCAGCCCAGATGCCTCTGAGCCCTCCTGGGAGGGAACTTTTCTGTTCCCTGCACCCAGAAGATGTAAGCCCGGAGGATGAATTCCTGGGGCCTTATCACCTGTGACTGGTCCCCAGCCAGTGGGAGCTGCTTGTGCACCATTACCATTCTGCCCTCAGACTCCTGGAGATGGAGGAAGTTTGAGGGGCTCAGCAGGGCAGGCCTAGGGTCTTCACCTCCTCCTGCTCTGCCCCCATATTTGAAGCTCCTGGGCCACTGCTGCAGTCTGACTCTTGGCCATGCCCTGCACTCACATTGAGAGTTGTCCCTGAACGCAGCAGCCTCAGGCAAGTGGCTCCACTGTCTCTCCCCCTTCCTCTAGAATCCTATCGTCCAGGAGCTGGCCCTGACCTGGCCTGGGGAGCTTCCTGGCCTAGATGCTTCTGACTATCTGCTGGAGAGAAGGGCTGGTTCTAGGGACTGGGCCAGAGTACTTGTTAGAGCTTGGCTCCAGCCCATGCCTTCTCTAGCAGCTGTTCTCTAGGAAGGGGAAACTGAGATGGACACTAAGGGTCCCATCTCTCCCCATTCACTACTCTGGGGCCCATCTCCCCACCCAGCCTCCCATCCTGGGTGGGCCCATTTTCTCTACATCACTAACCTGGGAAGTCTTGTCAAAGTCAAAAGTCTGCAAAGTATCATATTTTAGCATTCCATATCTTCAGAACTTATATCCTGCTTTATAATCTATCCTTGTTTGTGATCAGTTGCTTAACTTATTTCCCAAACTTCCTAAGTCATCCCAGAAGTTCCTATAATTCACTCCTTTATTATATTCTCTGTTCCATCCCAGGCTGAAGAGTAAAAATTTCAGGAATGAGGAGCTATACAAGAACTGGCTATAGGCAGGACTGAGACTCCACCTGAAATACGTTTAGCTGGTAAAAAACAAGCAAAGCTGGAGGGGACTAATCCAGGCCAGAGTAAACTCAGCCAGCTAGGCAGGACTATACAGGACAGCACAATCACATCCAACCACGGTTCAGAAAATCACTTCTTTTTACATTATAAAACCACGTTCTTCCTTTACTCCTTTGATTCTCATTCTCACCTTGCAAGATGGGGATTTTGTACCCGTTATACAGATGTAGAAACTGAGGTTGGAAGTTAAATGACATTGCTGCAAGTTGTAGGCTCAGGATCTGGAACCAGATCTGGATTCAACTCTCAGTTCAATGCCTTTCACACTGAGCTGAGCAAAGTTGGGGCCAGACTCAGAGCCCTTGATGGGGAAGGCTGGGGATTGAGCTGGGGGCTCATCCAAGAAAGGTAGATTGAGCTCTCCACTCCATATGGAAGTACAAATAGATGGGGAGGGAAGTTGGGTCTCTCTGGCAGCTGTCATAAAGGGCCTCTCGTCCTGACTTAAGGACTTCAGCCATCTGCCTCACATGATCCATAACCAAGGAAGAGATGTGCCTAGACCCAGCAGAGTGGTCACCCCTGGTTCTCCTGACCAGGTTCTTCCTCCACTCTGTTCCTGTGACTCATATGTTCAGCTTTTGTAGGTTTCAGGGGATCAGGCTCAAGTATATTCAGGGATTCAGGAGGTAACTTCGTGAACTTCACCTTCCCACGAGCCAATCCTGGCTCATCCAGCCTCAGTCAGGTCCTGGCACCTGGTCTCTAAGGCTGGAAGTTAGCTTGGCTACTCAGAGAGGATGGCGTCTGCAGAAGCTCAGCCCCTCCTCACTAGGACCCAGAGGAGACAGAAAACTACATAGGAGCCTGTGCATGTGTCACCAACGCCCCATTTATGGATGAGGAAACTGAGGACCCTAGGCTGCAACCTGCCCAGGGTCACGTGTCCTTGGGGTGTTTTGGGACACCTTTGAAGGACAGGACTGATCCTGCTACAAAGATGGGGACCTGCCAACCCGTGATACATCCATTCATCTATTCAGCCGTGCTGGGTGCCACCTAAGAGGGGACAAGGCAGAGGGATTCCTCTCCTCCTAGAGCAGACATTCCAACAGAAAGCAGATCTGCAAGCCAAATGTGTGGCCGAGGGGTCACTGAGACCAGACAACTGAGACGGGGAGGAGGACCTGAAGTGCTGGGACGGGGGTGGTAGGTTAGAGATGAGCGAGGAGGTGGGTGGGGCTTGCGTGGGGCTTCACAAACAGTGATGGGAGTTTGCCTTTTTCTCCTCAGGAGGTGAGAGTCCGGGAAGGGTTTAGAACAGAAGAGGAGTGGGGTGACTCACTGCACTCACTGTGGAGGAGAGCCTGTGAGGACAGGGGCCAGAGCAGGAAGGCCAGGCAGGAAGCCATTTGAGTGGCACAAGAGGCAATGGTGGCTCAGGGCAGGGTGGCAGCAGCGGAGGGGCTGAGAGACCTAGATGTTTTGGAAGGCCAAGCCAGAGGATTTGTGAGGAACTGGGCGTGGGGTGTGGAAGAAAGAGAAAGGTCCGGGATGATACAAGGTCAAGGTCTGAACAATTGGGAGGATGGTTTGTTATTGATGGATTGATCAGGGAAGATGTGGAGAGGAGCAGGTTCAGGAAAAGGGAACACAAAGTCAGGAATTCTGTTTGGAACCTGTCAAGTGTAACATGCCTATTTGTTTGGTACACAGGCTGAGTTTGGTAGAAAGGTCCGTGGTAGGGGTATGAATTGGGGATTTGCCAATAGAAGCCAGGGGACTGGATGAGATCACCAAGGGCCACTCAATGTTTAGAAGTCAGACGAGAAAAGGGACCATCAAAGAATTCCAAGAAAGAGCCACCAGCAAGGTAGGAGTGTCAGGAGGTGGAGTAAAAAGAGGGTGATCACTCCATCACAGGCCGCTGATGAGTCAAGTAAGATGTGAGCTAGGGCTTGGCTGTTGGATTTGGCAATGGAGCTCACTGGGGACCATGACAAGACTCAGCCTGGAGACAGGGCACAGATGAGACTTCCTGAGCCAGGCGGGACGGCGTGGAGTGTAGGCAGAGGCTCTATGCTCTGCTCATCTCCTTTCTCCAAAGGAAAGTGGGTTAGGCTGGGGGTGCCTGCCAGCAAATTAGTGATTTCAGTCACGTCCTGAATGTCCCCACTCACCGCCTTGGGGTACTACCAAGACCTCAGTGGGAGCATCTGTCATCCCGGGGAGGTACCTGACACATGCTGACTGTGAGGACACAAGGACATTTGTGTGCTTGGGGGGCAGGCTTCACGCAGGTCTCAGTAGGGTTCTGGCTGCTCACCCCAGGGTGTTGGGGTTCCATGGGACTCAGGTCTCCAGAGGAAAGACTGAGTGTCTTTGGGGCGTCTCCAAGGTGGATGACAAGAGTGGGATCCATACGCAGTTCCCATGGCCTTTCAGACAGGGTCAAACATGCCAGCCTCAAGTAAAGGCATCCCTTCCTGGCCATGACGGTGGAGCAGGTCCAAGTTCTAGGGCCATGGTGGGTGGACAGTGGTAGTGTCCTGGGGTGGTGCTGATCTGGGGAGAGGGCTGCCCAAGTGTGGAACATTCTGCCCTGAGCGGAGTGTGTCCTTGGGCCCAACTCAGATATGCAGGGTGCATCCTCTCTGCCAAAGTCGGGCTCAGACTAGCGCTGCTGCCGCCGCCTCCAGTGGCCCCACCTGGAAGTCGGGGAAACTGAGTCTCAGAAGGGCAGCACTGATCTGAGGTCACGTCGCTGACTCCTCGGTTTTCTAGGGATAAGTTTGCAGCCAGTGTCCTGGCCTGGCTTGACTTCCCCTCCCCTCCCCAAATCAGACTGTATATCCCCACCACACACACACACACCGCGGGCAGGTGGCTCATTCGACCAGCCAGACCTCCGCGGCCCACTCCTGCGACCTCCACAGTCTGCTGCTGCCTCTCAGAAATAGGTCAGCACGCACTGCAGCACCCGCAGGGAACAATGGCCCTTTCTTCATTCCTCCAAGGAGCCGGGTAAGCCCCATCAGGCCAAACATCTTAATGTGATAAAAACCACCCAGGAAAGGCTCAAGGAAGAAGGGCAGGAGGAGGAGACTCAAGAGAGGCCTGCTAGATGGGGAAACTTGCATCCGACCCTCGCCTGGCCTAGCTGACTGCCCGGGAGGACCTACAGAGACCAGAGAGCTGTTGTCCCACTGGGTAGAGAGGAACATGGAGGCCTCAGGACCAGCCTCCCTCTGGCTGTCGATCAGACACCAACAGATGCTCAGCAGTATCTCTTGGCCCATCCGACGTCCTATTAGGCCAAGTTCCTGCTTCTCTTCTTCCTGAAGACTAGGATTCCTCAAGGGCTGGGCTTGTCCGCTGCTGTTGCCCTCATGAGGCCTGAAAACAGGGTCTGAGGAGGGAGGCCTGAGCTCCTCACCACCACCAAGGAGGAACTAGGCAGGCACCCTGGTGACATTCCATGCAGCTCCAGCACTTCCTCCTCTATTCCAGCACCCGAGGGCTCCCAACCCTGTCCTCAGCATCCTCCTTCCTCCTGATCCTGTGCCACTCATTCAAGCCCACCACCCTTGTCTCCCTGAAGAGTCTCACCCACACAATGCCCAGAACACCCTGTGGACCATGATGGGCATTTCTGCTTTAAGCTTGAACCTGGGGCGGGTACTGGAGGCTCTTCAGGCCCACAGGGAGAGTCCCTTGAGGACCTCAGAGACACTGGTTAGCACACGTGGTCCTTTGAGCCACATAGGAAGAAGTCCTGAATGGCAGCCCGAGGCCACATGTCCAAAACAACAGTGGTCCTCCCTGCCACCACCACTACCCACCCCCAGAACCCTGCATCTGAGTCCCAGGCACTTGGCACCTGAATAATGCTGTGTCTTTTTCAGACCCCAACTCTGGAAGGTAAGGTGCGAGGTGTGGCTCCCCCAAGTGTTAGATCTGTGAGGCTCAGCCAGGCTGAGTTGTGTACAGGGGTGGGGTCTCTACGGGGCGGGTGGCTCAGGGCCCTGGATGCCCCCAGCTCCAACATGCCCGGCCCCAGCTCCTTTTTCAAGGCCACCCAGCCCCCACTGGCTTCCAACCTCCCTGGCTTTTGGCAAATCCTGCTCCGCCAGGTCCTGAGAACTGCTGCCGGATGGAGCCAACTCAAAGGCCCTTTAGAAACCCCACAGCCCACCCAGGCCCAGGGCCCATCGCGGCAGATGCAGGAGGTGGCTCCTCTCCATTGCCCCCCAGAAGCAGAGCGAGGATGCAGCTTACCTCTGGGGGTTGAGGCACAGGAATTACTTCGTCCTTATCTGGATGTATTTAGGGCTCCTGGGATGTGACCAGAAAACCAAATGGGGCTTTCGTGGCCGTCCAGACTAGAAATCTGTGTCGACCGGGGACGGGGGTGAGGGGTAGCACCGTGGACAAGGAGTGAATGCAGATTGGAGGCCACAGCCGCATCCTCGTCCAGCCCCGCCTGTGGGCCTGGCAGGTGGAATGGGCAGACTCTGCCCTGATGGATGTGTGACCCCCTCCCTGGGCCCCACCAGCTGGGAGTGACCCTTGTCCAGGGGTGCTGAGCCCCAGGTCCCACCAGTGCTTCTTTGGTCCATGTGGCCTGTGGGTCTGGGATTCCTTCCTCTTGGGCACACCCCGGTGCAGCTCTCCAGTGAAGCTGCCTGGTTCATAAGCAGGGTGGTGAGGCCCACGCAAGCCAGACATGGCCCTACTTCTTTCCAATTGCCAGGGAGCTCCAGGCTGAAGGGGCGCCGGGTCTCACTCACCCTGGGAATCTGCTCTGCAGAGCACAGCTTGATCTCTGAACACTGGCCACTGTTTCAGGCAGCAGAGGGGCACATCCCCTTTCCACTCCCAGACATCTGGAGGCCACAGGAGCAGCCCCCTCTGCCCACATCCTTCAAAGACCCAGAAGGATGAGTCTTTTGCCCAAGCACAGGGCAGGCCTTCCAGAACTGCCGCAGATTCCATTTGCATGGGACCTCAGGAGCCTGCAACCGCTTCTCTCCTCCTCAGAGACCCCCAGTAGGAGGGCTGAGTGGGGCCTGGTGCCCTCACTTCACAGACGAGGAAACTAGTCCTTCACATCAAGGTGTGGGTGCCACTCTGGGCATCGGGCTGCGTAGTCACCCATCGGTTTCCTCAGCACATGCATCCTGAGCACCTGCAGGGCGTGGGGCCGTGAGGTGGTGGAGGCAGGCAGAGTGATGACCGCTGGGGAGGCAGGAGCTATGCACAGAACCACACAGAGGTACAAGACACATCTGGCAACAGCTGAAAGTGAGCTGGGGGCCTCACATGGCGTACCTCCCTAAGCCCTCAGGACAACCGTGTCTTACAGGCAGGACTAGAGAGGTCCACAGGAGGACCGTGCCGTCTGAGCAGGGAGCAGGCTCAGGCCTTCTGAGCCCAGCTGCGTTTCACGTTGTGTAATCGGAGGCAGACCCAAGGGGAATGGCAGGCAGTCTGTGTCCAGACCCCGGACTGGGCCAAGAGTCTCTACCAGCTGCCACTGCCTGACCCATCCCTGCCTTGATGGCTACTGACAACCCCGAGCCCTGAAAATGCACCAGTTGCTCTCCCTCACCCCACTGACCCCTGCCCAGAACTGGAAGCCTGTGAACAGCTCCTAGAAACAAGGTCTTTTCAGAGCCTATGTCCACAGCCTGGGTTCTAGGTCAAGGAGGGGCTCCCTGATAGGAAAAAGGGAGATAGAAGATGCAGAGCAAGGCTGTGAGGTGGGCCGAGGACCCCACACCTGGCTCAGGCAAGGAGGGCTCTATGGAGCAGGTTGAAAGGAGGACAGATGACTGGAGGCTGACGTGACCAGACTGGGGACCTGAGCTAGAGGGGGTCCATGTAGAGGTGCACAGGAGTGGCCACCCTGTCGTGGTTCAGGTGTTGGGGCCCCCTTATTTTGCTGGCTCCATCTCATGCAGGAGTGGGAGAGTGGACCGGGGAACTCAGGCCCTGTCTCTGGCTGCCTGGACAAGGTGTCTGGCGGGGACTACGCCTACGTCACAGGGACTGAGTAGGAGGCTGATGAGGAACCCAGAATGGGCCTCGCTGGGTTCGAGGGGCCCAGTGGCATCCACACGTCTCCAGGCCACCCACCCCACTCCTCCAGGGAGCCCCCAGGCTTCCTGCCTCAGTGCAGTATCCGGAGGCCCACGGAGAAGGCTGGGCTGCTAAAGGGGGCCCCAGGCCTGATGCCTCCCATCTCTCCTCTACAGGGAACATCATTGGCTCGGGCATCTTCATCTCACCCAAGGGTGTCCTTGAGCACTCAGGCTCCGTGGGTCTGGCCCTCTTCGTCTGGGTCCTGGGTGGGGGCGTGACAGCTCTGGGCTCTCTCTGCTACGCAGAGCTGGGAGTTGCCATCCCCAAGTCCGGCGGGGACTACGCCTACGTCACAGAGATCTTCGGGGGCCTGGCTGGGTGAGTGTGGGGCTCTGGTGAGGTAGGGAACAGTTTCTCTGAAACAGGGTGGCGCTTGAGCCGTGGGCCTCCGTCTCCTCTTCTACTTCCCATGTTACAGGGAGGTCATGAGAGTGAATGGAAGGAAGGGGCTGGGGGTGTCTGGTAGCCTTCTGAGGCCAAGGTGGGTGGCACCTATGCTTACCCTACTCCACGGGCATCTGCTGACCCCATGACCTCTCCGTGTCTCCTTTTGAATAGATTCCTCTAAGCCCGACTGCTTATGGAGGGAGGAACCCCCTACTACCTGAAATGTTTAGACAATGCTGGTGCCCAGGCAAGGAGGGCTTTGATTTTAGTAAATCCATCTGCTCCATGAGGAGAAGGAGGAGCATATCCGCCTCCCAGACCCTGCCACGGGTCCCTGTCACACAGCTTCCTGACATTCTTTATTCACCCACGAACATTTGCTGAGCACCTGCTTTGAGTTACGGGCTGGGGATGCTGCAATAAAAAATTCTGTTCCTGTTCTCAAGTTGCTCACAAAGCAGAGACGAACAGCCACTCAAATGTGATATGACCCAAAGGACCCTTGATTTGAGGGTGTGGGCAAGGGGCAGCGGCCAGGCAACAGAGAGCAGGGTGCAGGCCACCCAGGAAAGGCTTCCAGGAAAATCCATGTTTGCACCAAGCCTTGGAAAGATAGGGTTTTTCTCAGCTTCCTGGCCAGTGAGGAGGGCACTGGGTGGGAGCAGGCACAGAGGGCATGCTGGCCTGACCAGAGCAGACTGTCTGCTGTAGCTAGAGGCTGGAAGGAGTTGGGGGTTTGGAGTTGTTGCAGTTGTCCAGAGTGCTGCCAAGGGCCTTAAAGGTGCAGGCAGATGCGAAAATCACTTAGGAGCCTAATTCAGGAGGACTGGTAAGGTTAGGTGGGTGCAGATGATTGATGTCCACTGTCCCATTTGAGAGACTTCATAGATGGTGGTCCCTGGGATGGGGACGGGAGATCTCAGCATGGGGAGTCTCAGGTGGGGATGTGCAGGTAGGTGCTCAGTCAGGTCTTGGGTGGAGGGGTAAGGGTCTTGGAGTTCAGAGGAAGGGTCCAGGCTGAAGTCACAAAGTTTGATTCTGAATGACTTGAGCCAGAAGTTCTGAACTTGGCAACTTCATCCATATGAAGCCCTGGCAGGGCGTGCACACCCTGTGGGTGTGTCTGTGGCTGTTCATCTTTGGGGGAGAGTTCTCAAAGGGGCTGGGACTCAAAGAAGTGGAAGAAGCATGCTGTGGCCCTGGAGGAACACTGAGGCAAGGGAGAGAGAGAAGAGGGTGGGGACCCACAGGCACCCAACATGGAGGGGAGTTTAGAGGGACACCCAGCAAGGAAGGACTATCAAGCTAGAATGTCCCAGAAGCCAAGGAGGGAGGGCTGTGCAAAGGAGGGGCAGGAGGCATGGCTCAGTCACCCAGGAGTTCTGGTATTCCTGCTAAGGTACTCCCCACCCTCAAGGGCAGGCCAGGACCTAGGACCTAGGACCTAGGACCCAAAGGCAAACCATCCCCTGGGTGCAGGCAGAGTCCCTGGGAACAGCCCACCATGGGCACCCTGCAGAGGTAAGATCCTAGTAAAAGAGGCATAAATCATGATTCCCCCCCATAGCCAAGGCCCTTTTCAGGGTCCACTTCCCACAGACCAAAGGTTCCCCTTTGTGGGCACCACGCTCAGAATCAACCATCTTCAGCCATAAGGCTCTGCTGGGAGCCATGACCGGAGGTCAGGGGACAGCCCATCCTGGCTCAGAAAACAGCCAAGGAGCACAGGGGGTCATTAGAAAGGTATTTGGTTCCCAATGTGCACACCTCAAATCCCAGTGACTCGGGAGGCTGAAGCAGGATTGCAAGTTCAAGACCAGACTCAGCAACTTAGTGAGGCCCTAAACAATTTAGCAGGACACAGTCTCAAAATTTAAAAATGAAAATAAAAAGGGCTTGGAGCCGGGCGTGGTGGCGCACGCCTGTAATCCCAGCACTTTGGGAGGCTGAGGCAGGAGGATCGCGAGTTCAAAGCCAGCCTCAGCAATGGCGAGGCACTTAGCAACTCAGTGAGACCCTGTCTCTAATAAAATACAAAAAAGGGCTGGGGATGTGACCCAGTGGTCGAGTGCCCCCGAGTTCAATCCCCGGTACCAAAAAAAAAAGGGCTTGGGATGTGGCTCAGTGATTGAGTGCCCTAGGTTCAATCCCTAACTGGGGGAGGGGGGCAGAGAAAGAATGGGAAAAAAAGAAGGAAGGTATTTAGTTCCCACATCCTTCCCAATACCTGCTCAAGGACAATCCTGCCTCCCAGGCCTCTGGCAGCCCCACCCTGCCCTTGGTGCCTGTCCCAGTTCAGCTCCACTCCCCATCCGTGGGCCAGGTCCTCTGGGAGGGCCTGGAGAAGCCCTGCCACTCTGGCCTCTGCTCCTTCAGATTCCTGCTGCTGTGGAGTGCCGTCCTCATCATGTACCCCACCAGCCTGGCCGTCATCTCCATGACCTTCTCCAACTACGTGCTGCAGCCCGTGTTCCCCAACTGCATCCCCCCAACTGCTGCCTCCCGCGTGCTCTCCATGGCCTGCCTGAGTGAGTGGCCCCCTGATGAGCCTCTGTCCCCAGGGCAGCCGACTGCCCCTCCCCATGCTGCTGTCTGCTTTGGGTGCAGGGACAGCCGGATGGGATCCCCCAGCTGTCAGCTCCCGGCAGCGTCATCTTGAGAACCGTGTCCTTGCATGCTGGCTGCTGTGGTGCTGCCACCTGGGCTGCACCTGCCTGTGCGCCACGCTGAGCCACAGGTGCTGCCCTTCCCTCCCCAGTGCTCCTCACGTGGGTGAATAGCTCCAGCGTGCGCTGGGCCACGCGCATCCAGGACATCTTCACGGGTGGGAAGCTGCTGGCCCTGTCACTCATCATTGGCGTTGGCTTTGTCCAGATCTTCCAAGGTAGGGCCGGGTGGGGGTGTGGGCAGGGATGGGGAGACCGTGCTGACCCCTGATGTCTGGACCCCCAGGACATTTCGAGGAACTGAGGCCCAGCAATGCCTTCACCTTCTGGATGACGCCCTCTGTGGGTCACCTGGCCCTGGCCTTCCTCCAGGGCTCCTTTGCCTTCAGCGGCTGGAACTTCCTCAACTATGTCACCGAGGAGCTGGTTGACCCTCGCAAGTGAGTGAGGCGTCTGGCCAAGAATTGCAAAGGAGCGGGGCCGGCTAGTGGGAGAAGTAGCCTGTCCGCACAGATCCGCTGTTACCTATGGCTCAGACTGGTCATCTGCTGCCCCGTAGGAACAGTCCTGGAAAGAAAGCCAGGACGCTGTGTTCTAGCCTGGTCCCTTCTGTGTGGCTGTGGATGCATCAGAGCCCCTTGCTGGGCTTCGGAAAGACTGAGTATCATCGTCCTGCTTTAAATAGATCCCGTGATTGGCATCTGGCCCCAAATTATACATATGCACACAACATGGTGCCTGCAAATGAAGCCAATGACTCTGTCTAATACTCAGCCAGGGATCTTTGGGCTGAGACAAATAGAGAGTCCCCGGGGAGACCCTAGACCTGCAGACTGGGCTTCAGAGGAACTCGGGATTGTCCAGGCAAATTTTGGCTGTATTCAGTTTTCTCTTTATGTACAAATGTTAGTGAGACCCCACGCTCCCTCATCTGCTCTTTCTCCTCCCAGCCTGTTGTCAGGTGGGAGTGGAAGGAGAGATAGACAGCAATGTCCCCAGTCACAGTGCTGTCCCCACTCCTGCCCCCACACCCCCAGCAGACACAGGAGATGAGACTTAATGCTGCTCCTGTTGCTGGGTCTCTTGGCCCCCACCTGGGTCCCGTGTCCCACCCCCACCAGGGGCTGACACTGACTCCCTCCAGGAACCTACCTCGTGCCATCTTCATCTCTATCCCACTGGTGACCTTCGTGTACACGTTCACCAATGTTGCCTACTTCACCGCCATGTCACCCCAGGAGCTGCTGTCTTCTAACGCAGTGGCTGTGGTAAGTGGGGGCACCTGCCTGGTCCCCAGCCCTGCCCCACCCTACCCCAGCCTCACGTGCTGCCTCTCTTCTGTGCCCACTCAGACCTTCGGGGAGAAGCTGCTGGGCTACTTTTCATGGGTCATGCCCGTCTCCGTGGCACTTTCCACTTTTGGAGGGATCAATGGCTACCTGTTCACCTCCTCCAGGTGACTAGGCTGGGGAGGGGGTTGTCATGGTGATGCAAGGTGATGCATGGTGTGTGTGAACCATGCTGGGAACCACCGGCAAGGAAAGCTAGAATGTGACCTGCCAGCAACAAATGCGTGATCCCAACCCTAAGGTAAATAAAGCAAGACAGAAGCAGGCTAGCTGAGGGTGAGAACTGCCCTATGGGGCTGCTAGGGCCTGAAGGGGGTCAGAGGTGACAGCTTGAGGGGGACATCAGGTCCAGAGCGGAGATCCAGGATCTATCTGGTAGGAAGGTGCCGAGGCTGGGCTCGTGGCCCCTACCCATTCTGTTCCCACCCCCAGGCTGTGCTTCTCTGGAGCCCGAGAGGGGCACTTGCCCAGCCTGCTAGCAATGATCCATGTCAGACGCTGCACCCCTATCCCTGCCCTCCTTGTCTGTGTAAGTTGGGGGACCCAGGCCAGGCAGCATGTGGAGCCAGGGCCACCCAGCAATGAGGGATTTCTTGATGATGCTAGGGATGGCCGTGGTGGACAGGCCGTGGAGAATGGGGATGGGGTGGGGATTCGCTCCACCTCCTGGCCAGAGCGGGTGGGTCCAGGGCAGGTGGGAGGGCAGAAGGCAGGTGGGAGGCCGGCTGTCAGCCTCAGGTCCTCTCCCAGTGCGGGGCCACCGCGGTGATCATGCTTGTGGGAGACACGTACACACTCATCAACTACGTGTCCTTCATCAACTACCTCTGCTACGGCGTCACCATCCTGGGCCTGCTCGTCCTGCGCTGGAGGCGGCCAGCACTCCACAGGCCCATCAAGGTGAGGCCGGGAGAGAACAGGTAGGCCGATGTGCCAGAAACTGTCAGGGCCACCCTTTCATCTGAGCTGGGCACCAGGGACAGGGCCGATGACCCTGTACAGAGACAGTGACTGTACCTTTTGCAGAAATCTGGGCTTTCTAAACACTGACATATTTGCTCCTCATAAGACCCTGCGAGGAGTGTGCTTTGAATACTCCCAGTCTACAGAGAGGGAAAATGAGGCCAAGGAGCTTACTCAAGGTCATGCAGGCCAGCATCCACCAGCCCACGTGAAAACAAAAGATGGTAAACCAAGCTAAAAGAAAAAGCCCTTCGTTTGCACATAAAGCCTTAAGTGGAGAAGTGTTCGGTGCCTGAAATGTGAAACCCAAAAAAAAAAAAAAAAAATAGCTGAACTCCAGCCAAGTGCAAGCAGAAAATCCACACACGGCAGCTGTGTAGAGGTCAGGGTGGCTGAAACTGACCGTGGCTCAACAGTTTGTCCAACTGGTCAACCCATGCGTTGGCTTCCAGCACAATGGGCTGTTGGCCAGAAGGAGGCCTCTCAAGCCCCAGCTCCCAGGCCAGGAAAGGAAGCCTCAGACCCGGGGGGTGGGTTTAGGGTAGGAGAGCCACCGGGGATCCTGCGCCATCTGCACTCCCATCTGTCCTTCTACAGGTGAACCTGCTGGTCCCGGTGGCGTACTTGGTATTCTGGGCATTCCTGCTGGTCTTCAGCTTCATCTCGGAGCCCATGGTCTGTGGGGTTGGCGTCATCATCATCCTCACAGGGGTGCCCATTTTCTTCCTGGGAGTGTTCTGGAGAAGGAAACCAAAGTGTGTACACAGACTCACAGGTGAGCTGGTGGCTTTGCTGAGTGTCCCAGGCTTGGAGAGGGGACCCTCTTGGGATCTCCATCCAGATCAGGGTCTCCCAGATGCTCAGCTGGTAACACAGGGTCCGACCCCTTCCACATGTCTCCCCAAGATGCGGCCAAAGAAGGAGCAGGGCCCTGAAGACCCCTGCCCAGGGGAGGCATCCAGAGGTGGGGTCACCCCTGTCCCAAAGGATCAGGCCCCAAGGTCCATCTGCCCCTGTCTGTCTGTCCTCAGAGTCCATGACACGCTGGGGCCAGGAGCTGTGTTTCGTGGTTTACCCCCAGTGCTCCCCGAGGAAGAGGAAAATGGCCCCTACCAGCCCTTCCCACTGCCGGCCACGGACAAGCCCTTAAAGACACAATGAGATATTTGTAGAGACTGAAGCAGCTGTTTCTGTTTACATGTTGTTTATTGAGGAGGTGTTTTTGCAAAAACTTTTTTTTTTTCTTTCTTTCTTTTTTTTTTTTTTTTTTTTTTGGAAAGAAGAGATAAGACTCTTAGAGGCCTGTTGTAAGGAAGCCCAGACAATGTGGACGGGGTTTCCTGTCTTAGCACTGCCCTGCTAGCTTTTCCTGAAAAGGCCTACAAATAAACAGGGCTGGTTGTTCGCTTGTGCTGCTCAGGGGAGTCCCTGGTGGACCCTGATGGGGCAGGTTGTGGCATACCTCACTGGGGGGCACACACGTTGCTAGGTGGAAGATGCCATGGCAAACCCTGGAGGAGGTGCCGCTGAGGAGGCTCTCAGCATCTGAGGGCCTTGCTCTTGACCTAGGGCTGGCTCTGTGACACCCGGAACCAACCTGCCCAAAAGGGACAGTGCAAGAAAGCAGCTCCATCTGCCCCTTCCCTAGGTCACTCCATGCCAACCTCAGTCGAGCCCAGGGATTCCTGGTCAGGAGTATCTTTCTTCTCATAAGCCACCAGAGTGAACGTCATGACTTGAGTGGACACAGCCTCACCCTGGCTTACAGGTGGGGAAACTGAGACCCTGAGACAGAATGGGATGGATTTGGCTACTGTCCGTTGGTGCCTTGGCCTCTGTCCCCTGAGAAAGCACAGAGCAGGATGTCCTGGGAGCCTCAGGGCTTGCAAAAGCTCTCGTGGCCCTCGACCTCATACCGACATTTCCAGCCCTGCCACAATACCCTGGAGACTGACCCCTCAGTCAGATCACAAAGGGCGAAGGGCACCAGCCTGGCCAGCCCCATGGTGCCCTCATGGAGTAGAACCACCTAGCCCAGCTCCTCCGGAGGGCCTGCTAGGAAGGATGGGAAGAGGGCTCAGTGTGGACAGAGCCCTCACCACTGGTGAAGTCCAATCCCCCCAGGGCCCCTTTCAGTCCTAGTATTATAGCTCTGGCACAGCTCTGGGGGGAGCTGGGCTGCCATGGGGTGAAGGAAGCAAGGAGCCACACAAAGCACTCCAGAGAGCCCTGCCCTGGCCTCCCTGCCTCTCTGGAAATGGATCCCCAGGTTTGAACTGGAGTGGGGTAGCAGGTAGAAGTGAGACCCCAAGGTGCCTGTGTGTGCTGGGACCCCAAAGATAGGCTCATCACTCCACCCTCTTCTCCCCGCTTGGCCAATCCCCCCGCCTCCCCCGCCATGCCCACCCAAGTTGATGCAGGCCGCTGGCTCAGGGCCCAGACCCTCCGGTGGGGCTGCCGGTGGCCTCTGTCTCTGCAAGAAAGGACGCGGAGGCAGGGTAGAAATGACTGTGTATTCCCTGGTTACAAAGCGGGGCTATGGCGGTCACCAGCGTGTCTTGTGGGTCAGCAAACCAGCAGAGCCTCATCGTCACTGGCCTCCAGTGTTGGGGAGCAGGGTGGTAGGGGGCTCCTGCAGACCTCCAGTGGCTCTGGTGGGTGGGGGTCTGGGGTGCTGCTGGCAGTGGGCGCCTGGGGGTAAGGGTCCTGGGCCGAGCAGGGCTCAGGAATTGTGTCCGAAGGGGCCGGGCTGTCCACCAGAGGGTCCCTACAGGCCTTTCTGTCCTTGTGCACAGGCCCATACTCTGGGTCTCGCAGGCCCGAGGGCGGGGGTGACACGGAAGTTCCCACCTCTGGTGCATGGCCAGGGGCACTGGGAGGCCCATCCCCGGCTGCTCTGGGGCTGCCTGTGTCTGTATGGGGTGCTGGGGGATCCGGGGCCGCCCCCGGTGCAGGCTGGAGGAGCCCGTCGCCCAGCACCGTCTGTGATGTGCGTGCAGCGGTCAGCAGTGGAATCTGGCCCCGTGGTGCCCGTGGCCGGTGAAAGAGCCGGTTCCAGAGGCGGCCCAGGCGGCGGCGGGAGGGCCCGCGGCGGGAGGCGTGCCTGCGCATCTGTCTCCGCATGGCTGTGCGAAGGTTCTGTAGCACCGAGGCCTAGAGGGTGGGGCGGCAGCTAAGGGAGTGGCCACTTAGGGGCAGAGGTCAGCACACCCCCAAGGAACCCAAGACCAACTCGCACCCCCTCTACCTGGCTGGGACCCCCTTAAGTTGCCTTGCCCAGGTCTCACCTCCCCCTTCTTTGACCCCTCGCCCACACACTGTCCTGCCTGGCCCTTTGCCCTCCTGGTCTTGGGTCACGCCTCTTGGGGCTCACCTGGGACGCACTGTAGACAGGAAAATCCTCCACGGGTGGGATGAGGCCCTGGGCAATGAGCTGACCATAGGATGGGGGCGCCTCCCGCCGCACAAACTCGGCCTCTAAGCGTGTCATCTGGGTCTCGAAGGCCCTGAAGGCAGTGGACAGAAGGGAAGTATGGCAGGGCTGGCCAGGACCTGCCACGCAACAGGACTCAGGGACTCTGCCCCTCCATCTGGAAGATGAGAGCTGCCCAGACCCAGCAGTCCCCACGGGGCTGGCCTGAGCCTCCGTGTGCAAAGCCACAGCTGCATGCGCAGTGAGTGAGGAAACCCAGGGCCCGGCCGCGACCAGGCACCCACCTGTACTCCTGCGTGCGCAGCGAGTAGAGCTTGAAGGCGCAGCCCAGGGCGATGACAAGCAGCAGTCCACACACCAGGCTGCCGATGAGGGCGGCGGTGATGACCTTGCGGGGCACGGCGGCCAGGCAGCCGTGCTCGTCGCTGCCATCCTGGCAGTCCTCCTGGCCGTCACACCGCCACGTCTCAAAAATGCACAGGTTGGTCCCGCAGTGGAAGGTGCCGGGCTGGCAGGAGAAGCAGTTCTTCTCGTCGGCGCCATCCGGGCAGCTTTTCTGGTTGTTGCAGCGGTCAGCAGGTGCATAGCAGAGGCCACTGCCACCCTCGCAGGGGTACTGGTCAGGTGGGCAGGCGGGGCAGCCCTGCTCGTCCCGGCCGCTGGCACAGTGCCACCAGCCATCACAGCGCTGCGGCTCTGAGAAGCAACCCTGGTCTCCGGTGCCACTGTCATCCCCCTCGCTGCTGCTCCCGCACGGCTGCTCCCACGGGAGGCAGTAGCCCTTCACCTGGTAGGTGGCATTGAAGCCATGGCCAGCGCTGCGGGCACGGGCATGGTAGGCCACAGTGAGGCGGCCCTGCGCGGCCTCGAGGCTCACAGGCCGGTGGTTGCTGCGGTAAGACAGCGTCTGCAGCAGGCGGTCCCCACGCTCACCCAGGCCCTCGTACACCTGCACGTAGTCGTCATAACCCAGCCGCAGCTCCAGCTGCAGCAGCACGCGCCGTGGGTCCTGCGTGTCCACCAGCCACGTGCAGTGAAGGTCCGAGGGCCCGCGGGCTGCACCAAACAGGTCTGGGGAGGCGAAGGAGCCATAGAAGCTGCCCAGCCGCCGACCGCATGCCAGGTCAGGGCAGCCAGCCTCATCAGAACCGTCGCCGCAGTCCTGCGTGCCGTCGCAGCGCCGCTCCACAGGCAGGCAGCGCGTGGACCGTGCCCCGCTGCAGGGAAAGGTGCCCCCAGGGCACAGGCTGCCGGGAGGCTCAGAGGCGGGGGCGGAGCAGTTGCCCTCATCTGAGCCATCTCCGCACTCATCCACAGTGTTGCATTGCCATGGGCCTGGAAGGCACTTGCCGTTGTCACAGCGGAACTCATCTGGCTGGCAGGACACCTGGCCCAACTTCCCTGTAGGCAAGGAGGTAGCAGGAGGCAGTCAGGGGAGAATAGAGCCTCCCTCCAGCATGGGGGCTTGGGGCCAAGAGTGGGCAGGTGCACCCCCCCCCCCCATTGCAGCTGGGACCAGGAAGGGCAGGGCCACTGACAGGCAGATTTCTGGGATGGCTAAGTGGGCTCATTTCCTGATCTGACCCTAGGCTGAGGGGCGGGTCCCCCTCTAGCCAAGTCTGTGAAGTGGAGTCAGTGACCTGGAGAGGTTCTGGGGCAGCAGCATGACAGTCCCACCCACATCCTAAGATGATCAGGGCTGGTCAGAGTGAGCCCTGCAAGGAGTAGATAGAGGACACTGCCCCAACCCAGGAGCCAGACGTCGAGCATTCCATGGTGTCCCCACCCCGATCTCTGGTTGGCATCACCTCTGATGTAGGAGAGGCGGAAGCCCTGGGCTTGGCCGGAGCTAGAAGCGTCTGAGTGGAAGAAGATCCAGACATGGTCCCGCGCAGAGATGAAGGCGGGCGGGATGGCAGAGCCGCAGAGCCGGAAGGCCTCTTGTCGAGGCGGGGCCGCTGGGCCCAGCAGGAGCCAGTCCAGGGAGCACTGATGGGACTCCTCCACATCAAAGTTGCGGAAACTACAGGGACAGACGGGACCGCAGAAATGGGTGGGGCAGGCAGAGACCCCATGGACTGGCAGAGTGGTCAGGCCAGAACTCACAGCAACGATGGCCAACCCTGCCCCCACCCACTACCCCTGCCCTGTGTCTCCCAAACTGCCCACTCTTCCGCTCCTAGTCCTGTCCCCATGCTGTTCCCACCTAGAGGTCCAAAGCAGCTCCTTGAAGAATCATGACATCTGGGGACAGCATTGGTCACACTCAACTTCATTGTAGCTCCCTATCTTCCTCCATCAGCACACACACAGCAGCCCAGCCCAAGGCCAGAATGGGAGGGTCAGGGCCACCCGGACACTTTCCCCTGAAGGGTAGAGGCTAAAGGGCCCAGATCCCTCCCAGACCTGGTCAACTGGAACAGACCCAGCACAGACTCCCAGAGACGGGCACTGAAGGTGAGGCTCTGCTCACAGGGCCAGTGTTGCAGCTGGGTGACAGCTAATCACCTAGGCAGGAACCCTGGCCCTGGAGCCATGGCCATAGGGAAACTGAGGCATAGAAACCGAGACAGCCCCTGTTCATGGCCATCACATGCCCGTCCTTTGGAGCTGTGGAGTAACTGGGCCCTGGGCAGCGGGGTGCAAGGCGTGTCTGGACTTTGGCATGTAAGAGAACTATAGCAGATGGAATCCACAGCAACCCCCTAGCCAGATGTCCCACGGCCATTTCAGGCCAGACCTTCCAGCGCCTCAGTGCCGCTATCTGTTCACATCCCCTCCTTTCCTTCTGCACATCTCTGCAGCTCAAGTACACAGCTCCCGCCTGGTTCCCTTCCCTGCTGAGACCACCGCAGGTCCCTTGGGAAAACCCTGATCTGGGCTCTGTGCCAGCCTGGCCTCAAGCCACCCCTACAGGACAGAGGCTAGCTCTGCTACCTCAGACGCAGTCAGATCATGCCCACTGGTTCCCAGGGCTCAGGACAAGAAGAGATCTGGCTTGGGACACCAAGTCACAGAGGCCCAGGGAGCTAGGCACACTCACATGCTCATGTGCATTCACATAGACACACGCAGGGTCACACGTGTCCTCTCAGACACCTCATGCATGTGCTCTCTGCATCTGCAGACACGGGCTCATGCACATGCATGTGCTCACACATGCAATCTCACACACATGTCCTTGATGCCTGCTCAGGAATGGGCTTGTACAAGTCCACAAATGCATCTGCACACTCACATGCCTGTCCATATCCACATGTGTGCCCTCCACACCTGCCAGACACTCACACATGCTCACCAGCATGTAAGGTCCACACTGATTGCCCCCAGCACCTGCAAGGCCCTCTTACCTGATGGTGATCATGTCCCCACGGTCGCCCTGGATGTACCAGCTGCAGTTGGTGCCTGGCGGGTAGTTGAGGGGCCAGGCTGGGCTGTAGATGACACCGCGCCGTTCTGTGTGCTGCTCCAGCTTCCCACTGCAGGCAGCTGTCAGGAGAGGAGGCTGAGAAGCGTCCACCCCACCTTTGGGTGGAAAGTGGGTTGGGGGTGTGCTTGAGCACAGGTCTTTTCCATGGTGTCTTCAAGTGCAGCTGAGGGTAGCCAGGCCATGCCCAGCCATGAACTCAAGATCTCATAGAAGTAGTGAGGGTGGGGGAGGTCCAAGAGGGTTCTCCAGGACTTGGGGCAGCACAGCACCCACCCCATGCTGTATGCCAGGGCCCAGATCTCTGGAAGGGCTGAGAGTGAGCCACCAACTCCCCCTGGCAACCAGCACCTGCAAGTGCAGCACCATTGCCTCAGGGCCTCAGCTCTGAGAGAATTCTGCACCGTGGGCCAGCTAGGCTCACCAGCCATCTCGCTAGGGTCCCCGGCCTGCCCTTCCTGGGACTTGCCGAATGCAGACCTCAGCCCTGGAAGGAGAGGGGCTTTCACTGAGCCCCTACTATGTACCAAGCAAAAGTGATAGGCATGCTGAGTAAGGCTGGCAAAAGCCCTGCCCTGTGGAACTCACAGGCTGGGGAGGGAAGCAGACAGACTTATACAGAGGCCTGGTGAAGATTATGAAAGAGGCCTAAAGGGAGGCAGCAATGTCCAGGAGTAGCTGGAAACACAGGCTGGGGCTGAGTGTCCTTATGCAGAACTGGGGTCTTACCCTGCATACCCTGGAAAGCCACTGAAGGTAGATGTCATAACCAGAGAAGGAAACAGGCTCAGAGAGGAGAAACGACTTGCTCAGAGCCACACAGCCAGTGAGTGTCAGAGTCAGGGTTCACTCTGGTCCTTTGATGGGCTCAGCCTTTCACAGCCAGCCCGAAGCCAACAAGCATCTATATAGAGTGTCGACTGGATGCCGTGTCCAGGATGGGCACAGAGCAGCACACTGGCCTGTGTGACTGCGGAGCCCACCACACTCCTGGCTTCCCTTTAACTGATTAATTATCTGCACTCTCCACCTGCCAGCTGGGCACATCCAGCCTGAAGGCGTCAAACTTCAGGGGCAGTAGAATATACATACCCAGGCATTCCCAGGGCCAGGCGGTAGGCCTATAAACATGGTGCACCCCTCTCACAGTGCCCTCAAGCCTGCACCATGTCAGTTTATCTGATCTAGTCTGTGACAAAGGCAAGACCCATTTTATAGATGGAGAAACTGAGGCTCAGGGCAACAAGTGATGACCAAGCCCAGTGACACCCCCCTTATCTTCCCACACTAGCCCCAGAAGCCACATTCTCTCTGCCTCCTCAGCAAGACTCTCTAGAACTCCAATTGGAACAGCTGCAGTAAGGAAGAAAGCCTTCTGGTCTCCCCACACCCCGTGCTCTTAGGACAAGCACAAGATTCACCCACCCACCCTGTCTGCCTCATGCTCCCATGACGCCTTCACCCTCAAGCCCCTTGTTACTGCGCATGGAGAGATTTTGCTCCTCTCGGGCCCTGGAGGGCACTTCCCTACTCTCCTATTTCATGCCTGCTCAGCTCCAGCTGTTCAGGACCCAGGTCCCTGCTTGGAGAAGCCATTCCCAGGCTGCCCCAGTGAAGCCCCACCCTCCCCCTCTCCTCTGCTCCCCAGCATCTACCACGGCAGTGATTCCCCTCTCCTCCCTGGGATGGGATGATGACAGGCTTCACAAGAGGGAAGGGCTGTGATGCTCTAGCCCAACACGGCGCCTGCCACACAGAGCTTGGCCAGTCACTCTGGGCCACCGAGTGGTCAATCCAAGTACCCGCTGAGCATCCTCCTGAGGCACAAGCTGTGAGCTGAGGCTCCTTCTGCTCAGGACCAGTCTTGACCGTGGGGTCCAGGTTATCCAACACTGTAACTGCAAACTGGTCACCCCCACTGACTGCTCACGAGACCATCAAAAGGCTAGAAGAGAAATGCCACCCTTGGCCCTAAAGCAAGCCTGGCTACCATAAAGCCGTCAGGGCCTCAACAGTCCCCGCTCAGCAGGTGTATCAGCCAGTGCCTCTGGACCTGCTGCTTCCCCATGGTCCTGGGAGACAGGCTCCTGTGCCTCAGATTCCTCCCTTTCCAGAAAATGGGAGCCATGTGACCTACGCCAGGACAAGAAGACAGCACAAAACAAATGGAGCAGGTCTTAGCCAAGAGTGTGAGGGACCCCGGCCCCAGCCAGGTTCCTGTTGATGGGTGAGGCCATTGGTCACATGGACCTCACAGAGACCTGAGTGCTGACCTGGGATGCCCTGGGAGGTTTCTCCCTCCAGAAGGTGCTGGAAAGGAGGTTCCTGGGAATGGAGGGCCCAGCGAGGCTGAGGGCACAGCTTGCTCCCATGTCAGGTCTCTAGAGCAAATTAAACCAGAGCACCAGGCCTCTGGGTCAGCAAGGGCGGGAAGCAGCCCTGGATCATCTTTCCCCTCAGCTCCAAGCACAAAGCCGCCCCTGCCCCACAGGGGATGGACAGACACCTACCCGTCTTGTCTGGGCAATAAGAGACCAGGTGTCTCATCCACACTGGCCAAGGAAAGCCAGGCCCCTCCAGTGTCACCAGCCACCTCAGTCTCTTCCCACTTGTGGTAGCCAAAATACATGTCCCTCCTACCCCTGTGTCTGGCCATTCGCCCAGGGGGTGGGAAGACTGTATGGATGACTGGACCAGTACCTGCCAAGCTCTGGCTTTCCACAAAACACCAGTGACATGTCCCCTCAGATGGCCTCACCCCCAAAGGCCCCAGCACTTCCCCAGAAATCCCACATCTGAAGCATCAAGGACTATTGACTGCCCTTCTCCAGAGGGGGCCACGGGGTGGGGGGTCTGCAGCCACCAACCCAGCCCCAGGCAGACGGAGTGTGGAGCAGAAGGGGGGCTGGGGTCTTCCAGGAGCTGGAGTTCCATCCAGAGCTCTTGACCGGATGCCACTTGGCCGTGGGCCTGGTGGATGCCCCCAGCTCAGACGGCCAGCCCTCCAGCTCTGTCTCTGTAAAGGCAGCCTCATCCCCACCCCTGGGCACCACCCCAGAGCCCAGGGCCAGACAGGGATAAGGTCATGAATCCAGTCCCAGCCTCCCGCAACCAGACACACCATTCTGCCCTGGGCCTCAGTTTATCTGTCAGTAAAATGGAATCAGTATATGCTGCTTATCTCAGTGGGATGATTTAAGTAATGAGAGGGCTATCAGTGGGGCAGGGGACTCTCCAGGAGGTAAGGGTTGGGTGGGTGGACAGAGGAGGCGTGGGAGAACCATGTGTTCGGGAGATACTAATACAGGAGAGGGCTTCGGGGGTGTTTGGGGCAGACAGAGAGGAATGTCTGAGCTTTAACTGGACCTGGCCTCACTCTGGCAGAAGATTGCCTCCACTCTCGATGCCCACTTAAGTAGGAAAGAGATGACTGGGCACTTTTAAGGACAGTGTCCTTCTTTCCTGGTCCAAAAGTCATCCAATACTCCTGAGAGGACACGAGCAAGAACTGATGAAGCACAATTTGCAGATCTGATTTCCAGAGGTGAGATCAATAATCTGGACAACCCGTCTGGTGTAACCTGAGGACAGGGAGCTGGGAGACCCGCCCCAGACACTCCGGGAAGCTGTCAGGGAGTGGTGGACAGCGCGAACCCTGCCCAGGCCCACCTCCTGGGGCCTCGCTGGGTTCTGGGGGATGTGGGAGGTGGGTCATCTGATCCAGTCAGTCCCTGACACACCTGGGGCAGAGCAGAGGCTGAGACAAAACCCTGTGAGGTTCCCAGGCAGCCCATCGGGGTCCTCGGGATTATCCGAGCCCAGGGCAGTTCTGAGAAGGGGCTGGGGGAGTGGTTCCTGAGCCAGTCTCCTTCACAATAGGAACAGCAGAGAAAGTTCTACTCATGCAGAGTCATGAAGCATTATTGGAAGGGGCAGCCTCGGTCAGTCAGAAGCTGGTTAGTAATGCCGGAGGGATCAGAGCTAGGGTTTCACGCTACCACCTATCATCACACGGGCTGTGTGTACAAGTCACAACACCAAGGGCACCGTGCATGGGTACCAATGTGCAAACAGCAACCCTTGGAGTTGAGCAATGTGGACCCTGCCTGAGGTCTTAAAAGCTAAGAACAACCAAACGTGAAGACCCAGACAGGCGTCTTTCCCCCCAAGCTCCGTGAGTGGTCCTCTCTGTGGAGCATCACTTTTCTAAACCCGGATGTGGCAGATATGTTTGGGGCAACATGGCCACCCACCACCTTAGCAGAAGGACTGGCTTGGGGCTCACGTTTGTGAGATGTGAACCCTTCTTGCCCCCTTCTCTACCCTAAACACAAACATCTCACTCTGGCTAAGCCAGACTTTTCCTAGAAAATGGGATGGGAGACTTGGATGTCCTCTCTGCTGGGACACCAAGCAGGACTAGGCTGGTCAGTGCTGAGCAAGGCCAGGCCCTGGGCCAGCCCAGGTCAGCAGAGGACACATGGCTGCAGAGCATGTGGAGCTCAGGTGCAGAGAAACTGAGGAGGCAGGAAGAAGCCAAGTCTTTGAGATAGGCAGGCAGACCAGCCTCTGTGACCCTGACATTCCCATCCCTGTGACCACAGCCAGCAAGGGTGCCTCCCCTGACAGCTCCTAATACTTGAGCCAACCTCAATGGGTTTCTGTAGCCAGCCAGCCCCCTGAGCAGAACTAGAAACTTCAAATAGCTCCTGCCCTACCATGCAGCACGGCAGACACAAAGCAAGTCCAAGGTCCCAGATTGGGCATCACACATCTTCCCTGAGTACTCTGAGTTCACCTTGACCCAATGTTCTTATGCAAATATCTGTGCATACTTGAATAGCATTTTAGGGTTTGCTGAAGATGCCTGTTTATAGGCTGAATGAGCAAGAGAGGGTCAGGTTTATCAGGGTGTATCAATTACAATACCAGGCTCCCTGAGTCTCCTTCCTCAGAACCCTCTGAATGGCAGTGAGGGCCACAAAGCCCTCGATTTATCCATTCACCAGTCCCTGGCAGTCCCTCAGCGATGGAGGATAGATGTTCTTGGCTGCCCCTCCTGCTCCTGACAGTCTTTGCTATGCTAGGCACCAGGCCAGAGCCCAAAGATGGCCACTGGATGACCAACCCACACTGACAGGCAGGAGGCCAGCACGGAGGCTTCACTGTGCTTCTTGCGTCCTGTGTGTACTGGCCAAAGTCGGTCTCTCTCCTGCAAGTCAGCGGCCCGGAGCCCACCTTTCCTGTGCAGTGATCCAAGGCTAGGCCCCCACCTGCCTTCTACCTGCCTCTCACACTCCAAGCCAATACTTCTGCAGCCCACCCTGCAGTCCACGTCCCCAGAACAATTCAAAATGGCCTGTCCTGAGCTGCCTGCTCTGCCTGCCTTGACTTTCCCATGGAAACTCCAACAAAGGCTCTGGCCTCTCCTTTCCCCTCACTCTTGCCTGACCAAACCTAGTAATGCCCCATGGCCCTGTGTGGTACAACATGTCCCCATCTCTCATGAAGAGCCAAAGATTCTACCAATGGTCTTTGTTTCTCTGTGTCATCACTCAGTCCTACTTCTATAAGTTGAATCACAGTATTGTTTTAACACAGGTCAGCATCTCATGGCCCCACAGCCTACAGAAGGCACAATCTGTCAGTTGCACAGGGTGCTGGTAGTTTGCCAGTCGTAATAAGCCACATGGGCCAGACATCATGTTGAGTGTCTTGCCTTATTGGTTTGTTGGACCCTATAGACCAGATTTTAATGTAGAGCCTGTATTCACCCATTTAACAGAAGAGGAAACTGAGGCTAAGGGAAGTTCAAGCTTGCCCAACACCAAATAACTCCTTTATGATGCAGAAAAGATGCACAAGAACTGATTTTCTTCATAAAAGGCCAGGAGACTGCAGGGTGGAGCCAGGACCTGAAGGCCGGTCTTCAGAGGTCAATAACCCAGAGGGGCTGGAAGGAGAGGAAGAAAGCGCTTACTTACCTAGAGCAGGAACTGCACTGCTGAGCTTTCCCGTGAGAAAGAGGTTCACTGTGGGAGACATAAAGAGGGGTCAGAAGGGCACAGTGGCCCCCAGGTCCCAGGCACCCGCCCTGAAGGGGCGCAGAACAACACAACTGAACTCAAGGCTGGTCCCCTTCACCTCCCAGGGCAAGGCTCAGAGTGCTGCCGGAGGCCTTTGCTCCCACCCCTGGTCCTGCTGGGATGCATAGAGGCAGGATCCCAGAGAGACCTGACACATCCACAGCCAGAGAGAGCAAACGTGTCAGTCTGGTCCCGTCACACCACATCACATCACTTAGGAGGTTCCCTCTCAGGTTCAGGGCCACCCATCACAGTGACCTGGCTCAGACCAGGCTGGGGCTGTGCCTCTCAAAGAGGGCTCCCACCACCTGGCAGGGCTTCCTCCCTTAAGTGGGCTCTGGCAGCCACCTTACCTACCCAGTGGCCAGGAAAGGAAAGGAAGAAGTTCTAATTATCCCCATTTTACAGGAACACTCGGTTACAACAGTTACCCTCTTCACTGAGCCCCTCTGACCTTGAGAAAGAAAATAAAGAATTATCCTGCCACCCCCTCAAGTCCCCACCTCCATAGCGTTGTCTTTTGCTTTTATCTACTGCTCTGATCGGGGGTCCCAGGCCCAGAAGAGAATACAGATAAAGTGGAAGGGCAGACCTAAGTTCCCGGGGTTCAGAGTGCTTCCCTCCCCCATCAAAGATGCCAGTGGATCAGGGAGCATTTCTGGAGGGTCTCACTGGCAGACCTGGTCACCTGTCCTGGACCACCTCAGGACACCCAGACCCTGCCTGGCGGAGCCATATCACATCATCTGAGCAGGAAGGAGCTGCTCACCGGGGGACACAGCCACCCAGAACCCAGAACCCATGACCACAGCCAGATTGAGAGGTGGACAATCTGGAGGTTATGTCCCTTATTAAGACCAGCCCACACAGCTGGGGCACAGCACCCTGATTCGTAGGGGACAGAGGAGGATATGGCTTAAAACCAGTGGAGTTGTTCTTCACTTTGTCATATCAGCAAACCGGTCAGGTTAGAGAGCCCTCCTCGGTGACATCACAATGTGTCCCTTAATGACCTGAAGCTCTTCTAAGGGCCTCCCTCCTTCATGGAGGTAAATAAAGGAGCCATGTGAGTTGAGCATTTAACTCCTTCCTTCCCCTCTCCCCAACATGGGTCTCAGAAAAGTGGACAGGAAAACTCTCGGGGAGGAAAGACGCCCCGGCCCGAGTGCCAGGCCTGGACAGGTCTCTGGCCACCCCGGAACTCACCACCCTGTGCTGAACAGGCCCACCCGCTGGGGCCAGAAGGCACAAAGGGAAAATGAGTCATTCGCACAGCTGCCTTCTCCCTGCAATCCTCCTCCGCCCCGCATCCTGAGCCCCTTTTGGCTAGCACCCACCCCCGCCTTAACTCCAGGCAGGAAGCAGTTCCTTTTTCAGGGGGCAGCCGGCCGGGCCTTTGTCAGCAGCTCTCGAGGCCCAGATTGCCTTCAGCGCCGGCCGGCGAGGCTGAGCGGCTGCTGCCAACCCCAGCCCCTGGCGGACCGCCTCCTGCACGAACCCGCTGCCTGCGCGCCGCTCACCCACCGGCGCCAGAGTGCTACTCCGAGCCGGGCAGGAGCCAGGACCACGCCGCTGGAGCCGCCCTCCCAGGCCTAAGGCCGAGCAGGCCGAGAGTGCTTGGGAGCTGCGCTCCCCGCAGCCTCGGAGCAGGAGCCATCCCAGTACGGGTTCCGGACAGCGCCGACTGGGCGGGCGCGGAGGTCCAGCCAAGGGGGGCGTGGAGCTGCGAGGTTGGGGACCCGGACCCCTCCAGGCCTGCGCGGCCCACTCACCCAGGCAGACGACGGCGAGCTGCGCCCGGGCGCCCGGCGCCCCCTCCAGCCCCGCGGCCACCCGCTTCTCCATGCCGGGGCCGGCCGCGCGCGGACGCCGCCTCCTGCCCTCCGGCTCGGGCTGGGGCTGGGGCTTGCGCTGCTGCTGCGGCCGGGCTGTAGGCAGCGGCTCCGGCGGCCTCTTTGTCCGGTGGCGATGCAGGCCCGCAGCTTGCGGGGCCACATCGGCCGCGGCGTCACGGGCCCCGCAGGGGCTCAGCGGCGGCCGCCAAGCAGGACCCCTGCCCGCCGCTGCCCCCAAGCCCCGGGTGCCGCGCCGAGGCCGGCCTGCGCCCCGGGGCCCCCGGAGCGCCCATGCCCCGCGGCGCACTGCCTGTCCGGCCCCGGCGCCCCCGGACCGCCCCGCGCCGCGCCCAGCCCGCCCGGCCGGGTGCCGCCGATAGTGCCTCCGTGGGTCTGTCTGTCCTCCCGCCGGGCCCCTTGCCCGAGCCCGGAGCCTGGAGGCCGCGCGGCGCCAGCCACGTGACGCGCCCGCCGAGCCGCAGTGGCGCTGACAGGGCGGGCGGAGGCGGCTGGGGCGGGCGGGGGGCTCACGCCCCGCCTCGGGATGCTGGACAGCTCCGCTCACGCCGCCCTTGCCCAGTCCCGCGTCCTCTGACCCTCGAGCCTAGGCGCCGAGGGCTGGCAATGCGCCCAGGGCCCAGTCAGGGACCGCCCGGTCTCCCAAGCCCATGAGCTGTAGAAGGCTGTGCTGGGGAGGGAGGGAGAGAGGATGAAGTGGCAGAGAAAGAGCTGCCTGGAGCTGCCCAGGGGTCCTGAAAGCAAGACAGTGCGTGGCGACTCGGAGCTCAGCCTGTCTTCCTCCCGAAGTGTCCCTGTTTGTGCTCTTCTGTCCTTCTTGCTTCCACAGCTCAAGTGCCCCCTCCATCCTCACATCTCAGAGGTGATCCCTCAAGGCCTGTGAGGGCATATTGGTGAGCACCCTGAGAGGCCTCTGGAGACCAGCCCCTCTCAGGGACCCCTCAGCCCACCCAGTCATCTCACGGGCACTGAGGAATGGAGGGGTCGCCTTGGGGCTCCATCTGACAGCTATCAACCAAGGACTTGGGTCCAGAAGAACACACACACACACACACACACACACACACACACACTTGGTAACTCTGGAGAAAATGTTGAGAGGAATGGATAGTTGATTAATGAATGTTGTAGACGCAGTAACTTACTAACTCATTTTCACCCGAGTCTTACCCGGGTTTTAATAAGATGTTTTGGGGAAAACCTTTAGTTTTTTTTATTTATTTTTTATTTTTTATCTGCCTTGTTCTCTCTTCTAATTCTGTTGGTGATTTTTTCCAAAGCAGGCTTTTTCTTAGATGATGTATTAAAGGACTTAAAAACCAAAAAATGAGACACATTTCTGACTTGAAATATAGAGCACTAGCGTGCGTGTAATTTGCTTTCAGAATTTCCTCAGATCACTAACCACCCGTGACCAGGCATTTATTTATACATGACAAAATGGTTTGACATAGACAGGGCCCCTGGCAGGGAGTTTTGTCCCTGCTTGAGAATGCTGCCTACTTCAATGTCCATATTGCAAGTTATACAAGGAATCAAGAGTTGAGACCAATGCCACAGGGAGTCCTTTTGGAGCCTAGACAAAAGAAAAATGTAAGCCCTACATACACCTGTCAAGTTATTATCTCACATCTTGAACCAAGTGGGAAAGGTTAATAAAAGCTCTATAATCATAAAACATGACCATATATAAGGTTCCATGTTCCCCAATCTGTTCACAGCCCACTATCAACCCATATAAACCCACCCAGCAAGCAGTGACCAAAATATCTAGGAACCTAGGGCTGAAAGGAAACAACTGTCCCCATTGCACAATTGTGCAAGATCATAAAACAACTGGTCATTGTATCAATTCTTCATTGTGTTCATCGTGGATTTTTTTTTTTTTGCATTTGTTTGGATTTCTAAATGTCACATTAAAATTTGATTTATTTTGAGTATTGAGTTTTGGGGCACTCACTTAAATTTTGTGCTCATGTGAGTGTTTCCCTGGCATACCCTAGCCCTTGCCCATACTGAGATCTTTGTTACCTGACGCTCCATTTCTCACATAGCCTTAAGGTGATCTAGAGGCTGCCTCACCAGGCAGGGGCTTGCTGGGGGTCCTCTGTGTAGCCCTTCTCCCTTATCACCTTCTCACTGCTTCTGGAATAGTTCCTGATAGCCCTGTCTCTGCTGCAGTGTTCCTCTGTCCTAGCTACAGCCACCTGGATCCCTTCTATTTGCAATAAAAGTCCCATGTCAGCTTGAGTTGTATCCGGGAGGTTTCTAGTCATTGCCAAAACCTTCCAGCTACTGGGAAAGGAGTGATGTAAATAATAGATCTGAAACAACAGGATGGCTAGGGCAGGTGAGGGAACTGCAGTGGAGCGGAGGAGCTCAGACATGGGACCAGAGTCCCAGCAGGAAGCCGGGCTTCCTAGTTAGGAGGAAGCAAAGCCATGTTCTTACTCCCATGCATCACAGTCCCGGGCATCTCATGAGGCATGGACTATAGGCCAAGGAGGCCTTCAATAATCTGCTCCAGAAGCAAGGAGCAAGAGAGCAGGCGGAGAGAAGAAGGCACACAGAGGCACCCCACACTACCTGCCTTCCAGACAACAGGGCCACTGCTGTTGCTCACTTATCAGTCAAACACCCAGAGCCCCACCTGACATGGAGAAAGCCAATGTCACAGGAGCGTCTTCTCCTCCATCATTCACCCCCACATAGATGCAAACTCCAGCCTCTCAGCCAACTGCTTACTGGGCATTAATTAAAAAGATCCTGAGCTGGATGAATTTGCCTCGATTTCGAATAGCTAGAATCTATTCAAGTGTGAAAAGTCAAAGTGGCTTTGGCAAATGAAGATGAAACAAGGTCTTACAACCACCTGGTTCATCAGAGGTCCTCCCAGGAGGGTAACCCCTTCATCGTTCCAAACAGAGCTGCAGACCAGATACCTCTCACTCCTGCCTTGTTGTTCCCAAATCAGTTCACGGCCACATCACTTACTGACTCGATGATTTTTACTGATATCTCTCTACATCCAATCCATCACTAAGACCTGCTGGTATACACAGTGTGTCTCAGATCTGCACATCTCTCTCCATCACCAAGGCCAGCCCTCTTCTCCCAGTCACCGTCTCCTCTCTCCTGAAGCTCTACAGAAGCCTCAGTGTGACCTCCTGCCTCCAAATCCATCTCCCACATTTTTACCATGCACATTGAATCATATTCCCTGCAGAAAGTGCTCCAGAACAGACCTCAGAGTTTTTTTAGCCTAAGCTGTGTGATCTGGTGAGACCAGCTCTCCCTCCTACCTTGTCCAAGCCTCCACCCACCATCAACTTGTTCTGGCCTTAGAATTTTTCCACTCTTCCCAGAGCTATTTCGACTGTTCCTCTGTCCCACCAGGAGGGCATCCAAGAGGCAGAGGCAGACACCATTCAGAGGAATGTTCTCAGCGTTGGGAACAGCCTCTCTAGTGCACACTATATGGACATAGTGATGAATTCCCAAGCCTCCAGGGCTCCCTTGGAGAGAACTTCAGACACCCAGAACCAGCTGCTCAATCAAGCTAGCAGTGACAGAAGAAGGTCTGTGTGCATCTCTTTGGCCATTTCTTCTTGGGAAGAAACTGTCTTAGGATGCTTTATAAGATGCTTTATAAGATCCAGTCTTAGCCGAGCGCAGTGGCACACGCCTGTAATCCCAGCACTTAGGAGGCTGAGGCAGGAAGATCGCGAGTTCAAAGCCAGCCTCAGCAATGGCGAGGCACTTAGCACCTCAGTGAGACCCTGTCTCTAATAAAATACAAAAAAAGGGCTGGGGATGGATGTGTACACAAAAAAAAAAAAAAAAAAAAAAAAAAAAAAAAAAAAAACAAGATCCAGTCTTATAAAGACAATGTCTTATAAATGGTTTTTTGCTCTTGTATATTAAAATCCATGTTTCTCCAATGATTTTTTTCTTTAATTTACTACTACTACTACCCCTTGCACATGCTAGGCAAGTGCTCTACCACTGAGCTACACTCCCCATCTCTCCAATAATATTTTTAAATCATAGCAATTCAGGTAGAAATTAGCACGAAAAACTGTGATGTGAAATTTCTCAATGGGAGATAATGTTGTAGAATTTGGAAGTGAGGTGGCGGGAGGATAGAAAAGGGAGGCAAGATGAGGGGAAATGGCTCTGGAGAAAGAAAGCTAAGGTTTACTTGGATAAAATATGAAAACCACAATGAGATACTACGATGCATCCATTAGAATGACTATTGGGGAGGGGAAATACAGATAATAACAAATGTTGGCAAGGATGTGGAGAAATTGGAACTCTTGTGCATTGCCTGTAGGAATGTCAAATGGTCCACCGTATAGGACACAGTATGGCTGTTCCTCAGATAATTAAAAATGGAATTACCATGTGACCCAGTAATTCTACTTCTGGTATATACCCAAAAGAATTGAAGGCAGGGACCCTAACAGATGCTTGTATGCCTATGTTCATAGCTGCAGTGCTCGCCAGAGCCAAAGGTGGAAGCAATCCAAGTGTCCACTCACTGACGAATAGATAAACTAAATGTGCTATAACCCTTCAGGGGAATATCAACCATGGAAAGAAAGGAAATTCTGACACATGCTAAAACATGGAGGCACCTTGAGGACATTATGATAAGTAAAATAAGCCAGCCACAAAATGACAGATGCCATGTAATTCCACTTAAATGAGGTACCTAGAGTAGTCAAATTCATACAGACAAGAAGTGAAATGGTGGTTACCTGGGCTAGAAAGAGGGGAAAATATGACAATGCTTAATGGGTACAGAGTTTCAGTTTGGCAAAATGAAAAGAGTTTTTGAGATGGATGGTTGCACAAAATTGTGAATCTCCTTAACACCACCCAACTGTACACTTGAAAATGGTTAACCCCAAGCCAGGTATTATGGCACACGCTTGTAATTCCAGTGGCTCAGGAGGCTGAGGCAAGAGGATCGTGATTCAAGAGCAGCCTATTTAAAAAGGCTATGGATATAGCTCAGGGGTAGTGTTTCTGGTTTCTATCCCCAGTGCAGGGGGGAGAGAAGAAAGAGGGACAGAGAGAGAGGTGGGCGGGGGATGATTTTAAATGTTTAAAAATTTACCACAATATGGGCCTGGGTTGTGGCTCAGTGGTAGAGCACTTGCCTAGCATGCATAAGGTGCTGGGTTTGATCCCTGGCCCACACAAATAAATAAATAAAAACAAATAAAATAAAAAAGGTAAAAAAAAAAATTTACCACAATAAAATTAAAATTCTAAAAATATGCTTGCAAAATTTATGGCTATAACAATTGCTCTTGGGCTGTATGGGGTGGGACAGCCCCCTGGGTTGCCCCTTGGGGTTTAGGGTAGCTTTCTATGGTCTCTGTCTTCCTGGAGCATTGGTCTGCCAGAGTGGGGAGAGGAAGGCTCAGAGCTGAGAGCCTACTCCACTGTGTAAGATACTATCTTAGTCAGCTTTTCATTGCTGTGACCAAAATACCTGACAAGAATAATTTGGAGAAAGAAAAGTCTATTTGGGGCTCACAGTGTCAGAGGTCTCGGTCTGTAGTCAGCCAACTCAATTGCTCTGAGTCCAAGATGAGGCAGCACATCATGGCGGAAGGGCCCCCAGAAAAAACGACTCAACTCACCAAAGGTCAGCAAACACATGTAGACTGCCAACAACCCGAAACAGGCCCCTTCCAAGCTGAGAATGAGAGAGGCACGGTCCTCGCCCTCATGCAGCTGACAATCCAGCAAGGAAGACAGGTGACAGCCCAGGTGACAGCCACAGAAGTGAGGCCTAGAGAGCAAGCGGAACTTGCAATGAGCAGAACCAGGCAGTGACCTGGGGCCACTTCAGGAGGCCTTCCCTGGGGAGGTGGCAGTAGAGCTGAACCCTGACCAAGGAAGAGAGCCAGCCAGGTGAAGACCCAGAGGGAGCCTCAGTGCAAAGTCCCAGCGGCAGGAGCCAGCTGCTCGAGGCACAGGAGGAAGGAAGCCAGCATAGCCCAAGGGAGGGACAGAGCGACAAGCATCGAGCTGGGGAGGTGGTCAGGACTTTGCAGGATGCAGGCGCTGGGCAGCAGGCTTGAAGGCCTGGAAGCTTTGGGGGCTGGGCCTGGGACATGAGGGGATCAACCATTGCAAAGATGCCTGGCTGCTGCAAGAGCAGCTGAGGCAGGGACCCACGGGGCGAGACGCCTGTCCTCCCTGGGGGGCCGTGTGTGCATGGGAGTCGAGTCCTGCCAGGTCTCCCCCCACCCCAGGAGCAGGCACAGAAGGCTGGGCAGGACGTGGGTGGTGGGCAGGCCCCAAGACTGCTGCTCTTGGCCTGGCTCTGGCGTTGGCTTGGCGTGCGGCCGCGGGGGAGCTGTGTGTGGGCACGTCCTGGGACTGCCTGCCCGCCACCCCAGAGACGGGAGCTACAGGGAGGCTGGTTCACCTGGGCCCTGCTCTCACGTGGTGGAGGTGAAGCAGGAAGGTGAGGCAGGTGGCAGGCTAGCAGGGACCTCCAGAGCCCTGAAGTCAACCCAGAGGACAAACTCCCCTGCAAGGCCTTCGACTCTTTATCCAGCCAATCTGTATGCAGAGGCCTACTGTGAGCCAGAGAGCTCCTATGCCAGGGGCCATCTAGCCAGGTGGACTGTGTTAGTCAGCTTTGTGTCACTGTAACCAAAACACCTGACAAGAGCAACCCAGAAGAGGAAAAGTTTATTTTGGCTCCCAGTTTCAGAGGTTCAGTCCATTGCCCAAGATGAGGCAGAATATCATGGAGGAAGGGTCTGACAGAGGAGAGCTGCTGTACTCACGGTGGCCAGGAAGCAGAAAGAGAGAGAGAGAGAGAGAGAGAGAGAGAGAGAGAGAGAGAAAGGAACCATGGCAAAATGCACCCTTTCAGGGTATACCCCATGACCCACCTTCTCCAGCCAAGCACCTGCCTACAGTTACCACCCAGTGAGTCCATTCAGACTAGGATGGGCTGATTAGGTTACAGCTCTCACAATCCAATCATCTCACTTCCAAACATTCCTGCAATAATACAGTAGCTTAGCTGGGCACAGTGGCACACACCTGTAATCCCAGCAGCTCGGGAGGCTAAGGCAGGAGGATCGCCAGTTCAAAGCCAGCCTCAGCAATTTAGCAAGGCCCTAAGCAGCTCAGAGAGACCCTATCTCTAAATAAAAAATAAAAAGGGAGATGTGGCTCAGTGGCTAAGCACCCCTGGATTCAATCCCTGGTACCAAAAAATAATACTAATTATTATTATTATAATACAGGAGCTTTGGGGACACATCTCATATCCAAACCATAACAGATACCCAGGCACAGCCAGCCACAGTCCACCCACCCAGCCCTGCTGCATCTGCAGGCACATCTTGGCAGCGTGTTCTATACAGCCAAGTGCATCTAGCCATAGCTCCTCTCCAGGCCATTGCCGGTTCCTACAAATTTAATAGACCAGCGGCAGTAAAATCACCTTCAGTATTGAGCAGTAATTTTAAAATTATAGGTCTGGAACAGTCATACTAAGTATGTCATAAAAGCACCATTCCAAAAACAGGGCTTTTATTGCCATAAAAATGTCAGCACCCGGGGCATGCCTTGGTTTACATAACTCTGTCTGCAGTAACTCTAAGCAGTGAGTGCGGTTCCAATGTTCAATCAAACAGCTCCCCTCCACCTTGCTGAAGCATCCAAAAGTGCCCTGAAACGATAATCATTTGTGTATTGATTTGGGGCAGAATCAATCCAGTTCAGTCCACCTCACTAAATTATTAATGGAGCACAGCCATTAGAACCCCTGAGGTGGGGTAATGGGTAAGGTTTGTTTTTTTTTTTAACCCTGTTGCTGCTGCAGGAATAAAGGTGACACACTGAGAGAGCCTGAGTCCAGAGGCCCAAGTGAAGAACATGGAACCAAGACTGGAGGGGTAGATTAGGAGCGCCTGTGCCTGGAGATCATGAGGGATCAGATATGGGCAGGCCATGCTCATGTTCAGCACCTGTGAGAGATGAAACCAGCCTGAGGTGTCTGGGCGTGAGACCACCATTCCCCTTTAGAGCCCCAGGACTCTCTGGGAAACAACACACTGAGGCTAGGGCAGTACTATGGACCTACTGGGGCCCCTCCACCACCACAGACTACAAATCTTTATTATGGATTTAAAAGTTGTATTTAAATCGACTATTTTTTTGTTGTTGTTGAAGTATTTCTACTTCAAAAGAAAGTTTCGTTTCATCATCTTTAATGTAAAGCCAGATAACTAACCATAAATAGATAACTACAAATATAAGCAGGACCGGAACAAGACATAGATTGTGTTGCCCAAATCTGTCTGTGTTTCTCCATCTCTATACATCTGTTTCTCTCTCTCCCCCCCCCGCCCCCCACCAGGGAGATTTGGCAATTTGGTTAGAGCATTCAAGGCACAGTAGCATCAAAATTGAGCGTTGCTCCTCAACAGAGTGAGAAGCCCTCAGAGGGAGTTGAATGAAGAATGATGTTCAGCAGCGTTTACTGCAGTATATGACAACCCTGATCATCCCCATCCCACCAGAAGTCACCCCTGAAAGTAGGAAGACCAGGGATAATCAAGTGAGGGGACTCTGAGGTCAACTCAGCTCTCCCACTGACTCTGACTTCCACATGAGCTTGATTCTTTACTTTTGTGTGCCTTGGGCACGTGGGGACCTGATGATATCTCCTTCACTAAGAACTGACACCTATAAGGTACTTCCAACAGGTGCCTGGCACCGAGTAAGAGCTCTATAATTACTAGCTCTCATGGGGCTGCCCACTCTGGGAAAACTCCTATTCAGTTGTCAGAACTGAATATCCTATCTCTGCCCTCCCATTTCCTGCCCCCTTGCTGCTGCCTCTGTACTGTGAACGGGTATCTGGTGCCACACACATCATCCCCTTGTAATTGATGAGCTCATTTTCATGGTTGTCTGCATCATCCTTCCTGGAAGTCCTAATTTGCCTTAGACATGCCCATCACCCAGGGCAGCTCTGCGGACACTGTGTACAGGTGGTCAGCAGCCATTCCCCCTCTTGGGTTGAAGAGGTGACAGTATAGCTCAGATGCCTGCAAGTGGATAACCTGCACTTTCATCATGTCCCCTGTCACTCATTCTATCCGTTTTAAAGTCACAGCCTATGGGGAAAGTCCCATTGGACATTTCAGTTTCCCCTGGGATCAGGGGCCATCTCTGGGGTATCCTGCCCACTCTCTCCCTAACTCCAATCTGAGTTCAGTGCACACTTCCTCTTCTGTCTTTATGTAGCCGTGCACTGCATCATGATAGTTCAGTCAAAAACATATCACATAGATAACTGTGGTCCTTTTAAATTATAATGGGACTAAAAAATTCCCATCACCTGTGCACACCTGTCATCCTAGTGGCTCGGGAAGCTGAGGCAGGAGGATCACCTGCTCAAAGCCAGCCTCAGCAACTTAGCAAGGTGCTAAGCAACTCAGTGAGACCCTGTCTCTAAATAAAATATAAAAAAGGGCTAGAGATGTGGCTCAGTGGTTAAGCACCCCTGGGTTCAATCCCTGATACCAAAAAAAAAAAAAAAATAGATCTCCTATTGATATCATAACTGTTGTAATATCACAGCACAGTGCAATACTCATGTGTCCATGGTGATCTGGTGTATACCAACCCACTTGCTACCAGTCTCATACAAGGATAGCAAATGCAACCGTGGACAGAATATAATTGATAATAAGCCACTAGGTTACTGGCTTATGTATTTACTATGTTATATTTTTATGTTATTAGAGTGTACTCCTTTTACATATGAAAGAAATTTTATTGTAAAATAGCCAGATGTGGTAGCACATGCCTGTAATCCCAGCCACTCGGGAGGCTGAGGCAGGAGGATTGCAAGTTTGAGGCTGGCCTCAGCAACTTAGGGAGACCCTCAGCAACTTAGCAAGATAAGAATAAAAAATAAAAAGGGCTAATTTATACTGAAAGAAAGAATAAATGCCAGTATTATCTTTGTAAAATATTAAAACACCATGTAAATTCCAAAAAATAAAATAAAATAAAATAAAAAATAAAAAGGGCTAGAGATGTATCCCAGTGGTAAAGAACCCCTGGGTTCAATCTCGGGTGCCTTAAAAAAAAAAAAAAAAAAAAAAAAAAACCCAATGTGCAATGTTATGCTGGTAGCAGCCTCATACATCTCACGTTCACACCATCTCTTGATTGTATCAAGAGGCCAAGTCAAGTCCTTGACCTACACCACCTAGGTTTGCATACGTTCATTTTATGCCATTCATAAAATATCGTAGTCATCAATAACAAGTTTCTCGGAATGTGTTCGCAACATTAAATGCACAACTACACTCTTGGTACATCCTTAGTTAGACATAACCA
Source organism: Tamias sibiricus (assembly GCA_025594165.1). Lineage (NCBI taxonomy): Eukaryota > Metazoa > Chordata > Mammalia > Rodentia > Sciuridae > Tamias > Tamias sibiricus. The sequence continues at coordinate 44,014,597 of CM046672.1, read as the reverse complement.
ATGTCTACTGTGTTGTGTGTTTTATACTTCTACATATTGCTTGCATCCTGTGACACCTTGCTTTATCCCATTCAACATTATGTCTTTGAGATTTATGCTTAGTTACCTGGAAGCCACAAAAATGTGCGGCTCCCAGGCTACACCTCTTGCATGCTGCTCCAGGCCACTGGCTGAGTGTGGAAAGTCTCCAAATGCCAGGCTATTCCTGTGGGATGTGGGCTTCCTCTAATATGCAGTTTTGGCTTGAGGACTTCCCAATAGCTTGACTGCACCTGTCTTTAAATTCCTACCTCATCCTTCTTTCTCCCTCCTTGACAGGGGTCTGTATCCTGGCCTGGACATTCTATTCCCTTTCTTGGGTCCCTTCCCTTTAATAATTAAGGTATTTCCTTCATAAATATCTGTATATTTAATCTCATATTGGTGTCTCCTTCTTAAAGTACTGAAGCCAACACAGTTCTTTTTAATTTTTTCCTATTATTATCCCACTGTACCCAGAATGAATGACGCCATGTATGAATGGATGGATGGATGGATGGATGGATGGATGGGTGCTTGTACGTACCTGTTTTTCTGCTAATGAACTGTTTTGGAGTTTTGCAGTGACCAGGAGTGCTGATATATGTGATAGCTTCTGAGTCATGGGACATGCACAACTGAGTACAACCCTGAGCTTTGCACTGGGGTGTATGTGGTCAGCAGCCTACACAGGATCCTAATGTGTCCTAATGATCCCAGATTCCTCATGTGTAGTCTTCTCCCTTGAGTATGCAGTGGGTAACAGATGCTATTCTCTCTTTCAATGAATAGCAAATGCAACCAATGATTAAGTTATCACAAATCTATGGCTTCCATCTTGGACTGCCCTCTCACCCTTTCTCATCTGCTCTGGATGGCAGCTCATCCTGAGGGAAGCCACACTGTGAGCTGTTCTATGAATAGGCCCACAAGGACTGAGGGAGGACTCGTCAAAGCCAGAGAGGAATCCTGCTAACAGTCATGGGGATCAGCTTGGTTGGACATGGATCCTCCCCCAGGGGAGCCTTCAGATGAGACTGCAGCCCAGACCCTCAATTGCAGCCTCGTGAGAGACTCTGAGCAGCCAAGATGTGTGCAGATTCCTGATCCACGGGAACTATAAAATAATACTTATTTCCTTTTTTAAGTCACCAATCTTTGGAGTGATTTGTTATACAGTAGTAGATAACCAATGCAGAGTCCAAATGTGTTCTTCAACATCTGGCCACTTCCCCCTGTCCAAGAGCTAGCATTGGATCCTGGGTACTTGCCCATGAGGAAGGCATGGCCATCAGCCTCAGCCCTCAGAGGATGCTGGGGACAGCACTGTCACCAAGCTGGGCTCACATGTTGGATCTTGACTCCTCAATCTCTCATACTAATTTAGTCCTTCTTTTATTCTTAAAATATATTTAAGGGGCTGGGGTTGTGGCTCAGCAGTAGAGCACTCGCCTAGCACATACATGGCCTGGGTTTGATCCTCGGCACCACATAAGAATAAAGGCATTGTGTACAATTAAAACAAATAAATAAATATAAATATATATATGCAATATATATGTATATGCATATATTTGAACGACCAGTACACACTGGCACAGTTTCAGGTACTAGTGATAAAGCAACGAAGAAGATCAGGACTATGCTTGAGAAGTAATGTAGAGCGACTTTAAATAGGCAGGTAAGTAAGTGAACACAACACCCTAGAGAAAGCCAAGTACACTGGAGAAAATAAAACAAGGTATCTCGGTTGGCCTGGCATGGGATGCAACAGAGTAGCCAAGACCTGCCACAGTAGCCTTCAAGCTAAGAATTGAATAAGGGCTCCATTATCTATGCTTTCTACCCTGATCCTATACCACTTTTCTCAAACCTTTGCTCTGGAGTTGGGAGGGAAAGGGCAGGAAGCCCTGGACGGGTCCTTGGGATAGGTCCTTGTTCTGCCAATGCCAACCTGGTATGCAGCTTTGCTATAATGGGTTCCATAAACCCTCCCCAGAGGTTCCCCCCTCCTCCCCAGATACGCACAAATCCCCCTGGAAGCCAGAAAATGGTACCAATAACTCATTCCCTGAAGGGTTGGTGTCTACTGTGGATAAGAATGGCCTATAGGAGCTGAGAACTAAGCCAGGTGGTAGGATCCAAAGCCAGTGTCTGTCCCTCAGCCAGTCTTGGGAGGTTTGAGGTGGGAAAGAGAGGAGCAAGGGGAACAATAACTAGACATTTGCCTCTAAGTGAGACTTGTCAGACAGGGGGGCGGGGAGGGAGGCAGGCTCAGAGTATATATACTAACATTTCTTAATTTGAACAGAAATAGAGATACTCAATGAATCCATGACTCACTAGCTGGCCAAGATGAGCTCATTGAATATAAAAATATTGTGTGCTCATTGTAAAGAAAACAAAGACTGACCACCCAAAGAACAACACCATTATTTTTGCAAATGTCCTTCCAGCTATTTTTTTTTTAAATATTATTGTGGTAAAATATAAATAACATACAATTGACCATTGTAAACATTTCTAAGTACGTAGTTTTCTGGCATTAAATACAGTCACATCCTTGTGTGATCATCACCACCACACATCTTCAGAGTTTTTTCATCTTCTCCAACTTCTATTAAACAGCAGCTCTCATAACCCCACCCCCAACCCCTGGAAAATGCCATTCCACTGTCTGTCTCTCTAAATTTGACTACTCTAAGTGCCTCAATAAGTGGAATCACATGGTATCTGTCCCTTTGTGACTGGTCAGATTGTTTTTTAAAATGCACATAAACAATTATTTTACAGAAAAGTCATCATAATAAGCATAATTTTGTAACTCCTTGTGCTTATCAATTCATCAGCAACATCCCTTCACATCCTCATATGAAGTTCTGCATCTCATGTTTAGGACCTGCCCTCCATTCCATGAATAGCTGGACAGTCATTTATCTAACCAGTCCCTGTTGGTGGACTTTAGGTTGTTTCTAGTTTCTCTTCCTGAATAGAATAACCTTCAGTCAATGACTTCAGTGTTCATCCTCAATCAAGTCCTTAAGATGAGTGCTTGGAAGTACATCTTCTGCAAAGCATGCACATTTAGGTGTTGATGCACATTACCAGATTGTACCTAAGGGTGGGCCAATTTATACTACCTCCAGTAGAATAGAAAAAGCACTTGCTTTCTCAGCAATTCAGGGGCTTATCATAAGTCTTTGTATAATAAGAAGATATTGCAGGTTCAGCTGAGACCATTGCAATAAAGTAAATATTGCAGTAAAGTGAGTCACAAAGGTTTTTGTTTCCCACTGTGTATAAAAATATATCTACACTCTACTATAATCTGTTAAGTGTGTAAGAGTATTATATCTTTTTAAAAAACAGTGCTCATGCCTTAATTAAAATCACTCCATTGTTGATGATCATATGCGTTGTTGGGAAAATGGTACCAATAACTCATTCCATGAAGGGTTGCCAGGAGCCTCCAATTTGTAAATAATGCAATCTTTGCAAAGCACAATAAAGGCCTGTATTTTTTTCTTATAAGGTAGAAGAAAAAAAAAAACATTATTTCAATTTGTATTTCCTTTTGTGTGTGTGTGTGTGTTTTAGAAGTGGATTATTTTTTCTTTATTTATCATAAGCAATACTTTTCATGTGGCTGTCCCATAGTAGGAACTCAGTACATATATACTGGGTGATTATAATTTTGAATTTATTGTTAACTAGTTGAAATACAAGATATACCTGGAGTGTGAACTCCTTAAAATTCTAGTCTACTATCTTTTAAATTTGTCTTTGATACCAAATAAATAATCAGTTAGTAATTATTATGAAAATACCTAATGCAGTGATGAGAATATTAACATGCAATTAGGCAAATAGTTCAATTCTACACTCTACTCTTTATTAGTGTATCCTAACCTCTTTGAGCCTTTGTTTCCTCAGCCATGAAGTTGGTATAGCAATACTTTCTTCCCAGGACTGTTATGGAGATTAAATTGCATAATGTATGTTAAATATCATTCACTTTGCCTGACAAATTAGTTGAATGAATCAGGCTTTTCATCTCTATGTTGAATAAATGAATGAAGAAATGAATAGCACTATATTTCATGTTTAGAAACATTAAAAAATCATCTGGTACATAAAAAATTTAGGATGATTAGCTTTTAATAAGAGATTAAATTTATAAATATTATGTGATATATGTAATATTAACTAAGTGAAGAATACAATTCAAAGACTTAGAAAAGTAACAAAAAGTTCTGCTTTTGTTATTATACTGTACTGTCTCCTTATTGGAGGCATATACATGTCAATGTATATATAATAAAAAAACAAATGGGTCCACTTTTAGTAGCACATATTTTCATATATTTATTGGCCATTTGTCTTTCTTCCTTTGTGAATTGCCTATTCCTACCTTTACCAAAAATATATATTTTTTTTGAAAAAGGGTCTCACTAAGTTGTTAAGGCTGGCCTCAAACTTGCAAACCTCCTGCCTCAGCCTCCCAAGTGGCCAGGATTACTGGCACTTGCTGCCATATCCGACTTCTTTTGTGATTTCTTTCAAGGAAAAAAAGCATTCAAAAGTAGGGAGAAATTGTGTCTCTTCAGGCATCTCAGAAGGGCACATTTGTCAGCAAAATGAAGAGGCTTTGAAATTCCTCCATCAGCAGAGGAGTTCTATGATATTTTATTTTTTTCAATTACTGAATCATTAGCATCACAGCAATTGAAATAATCAGCACCAAGAAATTTATGATACACTTCCAGCTTCTAAATTCAAAATAACAAAGGAAAAAAGAAGGTATTTGGCATTGGAAATACACATTCTCATTCCCATAGGCAGTTGAAACCAAATTTGGTATAGCTTGTTCCTGGCACAAAGTGAACTATGTACAGCCAAGGTCACCAAGATCCTTGGTGTGAGCTGTCCACACTTGAATCCCTATATTGTCAACAAAGGAAGTCATGCAAAAACAAAGAAGAAATGGTTTTCTCTCCAGATAATGAGCATCAGAAATGACCATCCAAAAAGTTCATTTGGCTTTTTATTTAAATAACATTCTATGCCACTTAGAAAGCAAAGGTAATATTACTTTCATTTTTCTTTAGCTTTTCGTTTGTTTCTATAACCAAAGAGCAGAAAATAATCCCAGTTGCCTTATTTTTAACAATAAAAGCCACTACTTAATTTAATTTTTTCTAAAGTACGGCCTCAGGTAGCCATGAACTGGTAAATATCAGGAGATGGAAAGAAAATTAGCTTACCCAGGAGCATTGTGAGCATGCCCAGGGTCACTGTGAGCATGCCCAGGGCCACTGTAAGCATAGCTAGGGTCACTGTGAGCATGCAGGGTCACTGTGAGCACACCCACACTCCCTGTGAGCATACCCAGGGACAGTGTGAGTCTACCCAGTGTCACTTTGAACATAGCTAGGGTCACTGTGAGCATGCCCAGGGTCACTGTAAGCATAGCTAAGGTCACTGTGAGCATGCAGGGTCACTGTGAGCACACCCAGGGTCACAGTGCACATACCCAGACTCATTATGAGTATACCCAGGGTCACTGTAAAGATACACAGAGCCAGGCATGGTGGTGCATGCTTGTAATCCCAGTGGCTAGGGAGGCTGAGGCAGGAGGATTGTGTGTTCAAAGCCAGCCTCAGCAAAAAGCGAGTCACTAAGCAACTCAGTGAGACCCTGTCTCTAAACAAAATACAAAATAGGGCTGGGGAAGTGGTTAAGTGGTCAAGTGTCCCTGAGTTCGATCCCTGGTACGAAAAAAAAAAAAAAAAAAAAATGAAACACAGGGTCACTGTGAGCATAACCAGGGTCACTGCGTATACTAGTAACAACAATGAGGATAACTACAACAACAATAAAAGCTCTCAAGGGAAGTGTAATACCTTCAAGGCAACAAGCTCTTTTTTTGCTCTGGGAAATTAAAAATCTGAAATCATTATCCTCATTGTCATTGTTACTCTTCAATATACATCAGCCCAATATTCAGAAGACATTGGGCAAATCGTGGTGTCTCTTTTGACAACATCCTTGTAATGATTGTCCTTTGAGCAGTTTATCCAAGCTGAGATGCTTACCCATAGTAAGAATTTCACTTAGTTTATGAAAGACAAATTGAAGGGGCAGTGTGTATGTCTTGGTCACAGTGGCCCACCACTTAGACTAAGGAGAGAGAGATCAGTTGAGGGAAAGTGACAGGTGGCATGAAAAGAAAAAAAAAAAAAAAAAAAAAAATCTCTGCTCAAATTGTCCAAGAACAGAAGCACTTTAGCATTAAAATGCTCTGGGCTAGCCCAGGCAGGTGGTGGCGCATGCCTATAATCCCAGAGGCTTGGGAGGCTGAAGCAGAAATACTGCATGTTCACTGCCAGCCTCAGCAACTTAGCAAGTCCATAAGCAACTTAGGGAGAAACTGCATCAAAATAAAAAGGGCTGAGGACGTTGCTCAGTGGTTAAGCAACCCTGGGTTCAATCCTCAGAACCAAAAAAGAATGCTCTGGTATTTAAGTAACAAAGCCCACCTTAACTTTGCCTAAGGGACTCTGGACTGGGGTCCTCATGGAGCTCAGAACAAGAATGCAGAGAAAGACTTGAGAGCAAATCAGGTGGTTTGGATTTTCATCCCAGCCCCTCTCTCTGGACCTGATCTATTTTCTTGCCCAACATCTTCCTGTTTCCTCCAACCACATGGCAGAAGTCATGGCACCCCACCACTACCACCACCTTCCACAGCAATAGTGTGCACATAACAGGCCAGCCACTGAAATTCCAAATTCTATGGAAAGGCTCTGAGTAGACCAGCCTGGCTAGAGACTTACTGCATGGGTTCATCCTAGGTCAGGTGTCCAGCTGTGGTTGAGGACACCTGACTGGTTCTTAAAGATCAGAGAATTGATACCAAGCAGGAGTCATTCCTAGCAGTTCCTGTAGTAAGACTTATAATGTACCATAGAACTTCTGAATTGAAAGGCTTTGGTGTACACATAAATTTTCATCTTCCCTCAGGGAATACCTAGGAGTGAAATTGCTAGATTATATGGTAAGTGAATGTTTAATCTTATAAGAAGCTACCAAAGCTCACACAAGAAGAAATAGATAATGTGAATGGTGCTGTCTATTAAGAAAATTTATTTTGTGATTAAAACCTCCCAAAAAAGAAAGCCTCGTGCCCAAATGTTTTCACTGATGAATTCTACCAAACAAGTAAAAAAGAAATCATATCAATCCTGCACAATCTTCAAAAAAAAAAAAAAAAAGAAATAGCAGAAAACACTTCCCAACTCACTTTATGAAACCAAAATTTTCTTGATGCCAAAACCAGACAAAAACTTTGCAAGAAGAGAAAATTACAGACAAAAATGCCTCAGAAACATAGACACAAAATTCCTTAACAAAACATTTTTAAAATTTTAATCCAGCAACATATTAAAACAATAATATTATAACCAAATGGAATTTATCACAGGAATGCAAGGCTGGTTCAATATTGGAAAAACCATTAGTGTAACTTGTCAAAAAAACAAAGAACAAAATTTTTTTTTTTGGTACAGGGATTGAACACAGGGACACTTAACCCCTGAGCTACCACATCTCCAGCCCTTTTAAAAAATATTTTATTTAGAGACAGGGTCTCACTAGGTTGCTTAAGGCCACACTAAATTGCTGGGGTCAGCTTTGAACTCGGGATCCCCCTGCTCAGCCACCTGAGCCACTGGAATTGCAAGCATATACTACCACATCTGGCTCAAAGAGTGAATTTTATTGTAAGAAAAATTTTAGAAATCACCCAGAATATTAGGGAAACCCAAGATAAAATGTACACTATGACAAATGAATCTGTTTACAAATGGATATCTTAACTCCACTGATGAGAAAGAAAAGAACTGAGACAGTGTTTAGCTACTGTAAAGGAAAAAAAAAGAAGACAAATTGTGTTTTAGTTAGTATATTTGTCTCTCAAAATGATACAGGTTTTTACCAGAGATATGTAAAAATGTGCTCTACGAGTATAATATGAAATGTAATACATTGTGCTATCATTTCTAACAACTTAGAATAAAAAATAAATTTGAAAAAAAAGGATACAGGTTTTGAATTCTAAACTACTTTTCTTGTATCGTAGGATTGAACAAATAAGAAAATGTACTGGAGATAATAGAAGACAGACTATTTACTGATTAAGAACTAACCAAAAAAAAAAAAAAAAAAAAAAGTGAGGAGGGATGCTAGAATGAGTACTGTGGCACTGGACTAGAATTGGAGATCTCAATATGAACTCATCTATTAAAATATGTACACAGATAGATGCAGAAAAATGTGTGGATATGCATGGTTTAGAATACATACATAAGTTCCCTAGCTGTCCACTGAGAAGGTTCCAGGAGCAGCTATTCCCCAATAGCAATGAGCATGCTCAACACCCAAATCTTGATCTCTAAATACCATCCTCCAATATAAGAAAACAGGGATCCTGGACAGGAGATCGAAGGAGTTGATTCCAGGATGGGACAGGTAATACACAGATGAGCTGGCAAATCCAAAAATAAAGAAGTGTAAAAAAAATTTTTTTCTTTTTGGTATTCATCCTCTAAATCCAAACCTCACTCTAAGAATGAAAAAAATATCAGACAAATCTAAGTTGAGCAATGTACCACAAAACACCTGACCAGTATTCTTCAAAAGAGCCAAGGTTGGAAAAGACACATTCAATACCAGGTTCTGGAGTGAATCCTAAAGTCAAAAACAGACATTGGTGAAAAACTGTGAAAACCTGGATAAAATTTGTAGTTTAGTTAACAGTATTACACCAATATATAATTACTTTGTTTTGATAAACATATGTTAGGTAGGAAGCTGAGTAAAGAATATGTTAAGAACTCTCTGTGCTATTTTTGCAACTCTCTTGAAAGTTGAAAATTATTTCAAAGTAAAATATTTTTAAAACACAATGAAATACCACTACATGTTTATTAATAGGACTAAAAATTTTTAAAACAGTATACCAAATTATAAATTATACCAAAGTCACAGAACAACTTGAACTCTCATATATTATAAATGGGAATGCAAAAACTATTGTGGGCTGAAAAAAAATGTCCAGTTTCTTCTAAATGCAAACATACATTTATCCAGGGCCCAGCAGTCACACTCTTAGGCATTTACTATAGAAAAATGAAAACTTAGGTTCACACAAAAATCTGTACATGAATATTTGCATCAATTTTATTTGTAATCTCCAAGAACTGGAAATGACCCAAATATCCTTCAACAAAGCAAACAAACAGTAGTATATCCAAATGGTGGAATACTGCTCAGCAGTAAACAAGGAATAAACTGTGGATCCCATACAACACCTGGGATGAATCTCAGAAGAATTATGCTAAGGAAACAGACACAAAAAACTCCATACTACACAATTCCATTTATATGACACCATTTAGAAGCCCAAAACTCTAGGAATGGAGAGTACAATGGTTGCCAGCACAGAAGCTGGAGCTTATGAAGGGGTTAATAGCAAAGGGGCTAATCAGGAGGGATGCTTTGGGGGTGAGAGAATTGTTCTTTTCCTTGATGGTGGTGGTGGTGGAGGTTACCTGACTCTATGCGTTTGTCAAAACTCATAATAAAACTCTACACCAAAAAAGAGTGACTTTCATTATACATTAATTAGTTTGAATAAATTTAAAAATTGGTCTCATATATGTCAAACTGAAGCCCTCTCCACTCCCTGTCTCATTCTCCCCACTTTTAAACATGACCACTGAGATGAATTTCTTATCTACCCTCTGACCTTCAGAAAAGTACTTCACATACCTATATGTGTGCCCATGGAAAATATACCAATCAAGTTTGGTTTTGTGTCGTGTGCGTGCGTGTGTGTGTGTGTGTGTGTGTGTGTGTGTGTGTTTTACTGGGGATTGAATCCAGGTGCTTGCATTTGCTAGGCAAATGCTCCACCACAGAGCTACAATTCCATCCCCAGTCCTTTTGTTTGTTTGTTTGTTTGTTTGTTTGTTTGTGACAAGCTCTCGCTAAGTTGCCCAAGCTGGCCTTGAACTTGCAATCCTCCCACCTCAGCCTCCATGCGATTACAGGTATGCACCACTGTGCCTGGTTGATTTTATGTCTTTAAGCATAAACTATTGTACTGCATGTATCTTCTTGCTTGTTTTTCTCACTTGTCAATAAAGGATCCCTCAGAAATTCTCTGGTATAATAAATATGTATTGGTTTAATACATACATCTGGTATAATAAACATACATTCAACAAATGGTGCTGGGAAAACTGGAAATCCAAATGTAGCAAAATGAAATGAGACCCCTAACTCTCACTCTGCACAAAACTCAACTCAAAGTGGATAAAGGACCTTGGCATTAGACCAGAGACCCTGCCCATACTAAAAGAAAAAGCAGGCCCAAATCTCCATCATGTCAGCTTAAGAACCAACTTCCTCAACAAGACTCCTAAAGCACAAGAAGTAAAATCAAGAATAAATAAATGGTATGGTATCAAACTAAAAAGCTTCTTCACAGCAAAGGAAACAATCAAGAATGTGAAGAGAGAGTCTAGAGAATGAGAGAAAATCTTTGCCACCTGCACCTCAGATAGATCATTAATCTCCAGGATATATAAAGACCTCAAAACACTTAACACCAAGAAACAAATAACCCAACCAATAAATGGGCAAAGGAACTGAACAGACACTTCACAGAAGAAGAAATACAATCGATCAACAAATATATGAAAAAATGTTCAACATCTCTAGCAGTTAGAGAAATGCAAATTAAAACTACACTGAGATTTCATCTCACTCCAGTCAGAATGGCAATTGTAAAAAAATACAAGTAACAATAAATGTTGGTGAGGATGTGGGGGAAAAGTTACATTCATACATTGCTGATGGGACTGCAGATTGGTGCAACCACTATGGAAAGCAGTATGGAAAGTCCTCAGAACACTTAGAATGGAACCACCATTTGACTCAGTTATCCCACTCCTCAGCATATACCCAAAGGACTTAAAATCAGCATACTATTGTGACACAGCAGCCACATGAATGTTTATAGCACCTCAATTCACAATAGCTAAACTATGGAACCAACCTAGGCACCCTTCAACAGATGAATGGATAAAGAAAAGGTGGTACATATCCACCATGGAATATTACTTAGTCATAAAAGAAAAACAATGAAATTATGGCATTTGCCAGTAAATGGATGAAACTGGAGGCTCTCATGCTAAGTGAAATAAGCCAATCCCCAAAATCCAAATCCAAAGGCTTAATATTCTCTCTGATCTGTGGATGCTAACACACAAGAAGGGGAAAGGTAGGGAAGAATAGAAGTACTTTGGATTAGACAAAGGGGAATGAAGGGAAGGGAAGAGGGGGAATAGGAATCAGAAAAACAGTAGAATGAATCAGACGTAACTTTCCCATGTTCATGTATAAACACATGAACAGTCTAACTCCACATCATGTTCAACCACAGGAATGGGAAGTTATACTCCATGCTTGTATGATATGTCAAAATAATTCTACTGTCATGTGTAACCAAAAAGAACAAATTTTTAAAAATTTTTTAAAGAGACCATTCTCTGGTATCGTTTGGATCTGGAGTGTGGCCCAGAGCCTGGTGTGCTAAAGGCTGGGCTCCCAGTCCCCCAGGGAGGCTCCAGCTTCAGGTCCCCTAGATTCACCACCTGGGGAAATAAATAGGGCACCTCTGGCCCTGCCTCCTGGGCCTTCCTCCTCTACTCTAAGAAGTTTCTGAAAACTAGGCCATTTGGGCCTCAGGGCAGGTGCTGACCTCAGGTTTCCCAGACATGCCTCAGAGACAGGGTGCATTGTGGGCATCTCCCACCAAGCCCCTCCCCCACTGTCCACCTCCTAACCTCGAGGCCCCTGAAATGCACAGGAGCCATCACACCCATCTGTGCCAACCAAGGCCCATGTCTAGGGGAGACAGCACAACCCTCCTCCCCCCCACCCGCCGCCCAGAGAGCAGCAGTGCCCCTCACTTCTGAGCACACCTTGCAGGACATCAGGACAAGAAGTCCTAAGCCAGGGAGTGGATCCTAGATCTAGATGGGAAGTGGGCAGAAGCCAGAGGCCAGAGTTCAGCTGAGTGTCGGGAGAGTCCAGTCCTGGCATGGAGGGGATGATCTCAGAGGCAGAGGGAGCCTAGTGCCCCGGGTTGACTCATCCACTGTGGCAAGTGAGTCAAGTGACTGCTCAGGCCTCTCCGCGTCAGTTCTAACTCAGGGCTGAAGCCCAAGCCAGGGGGTGCTGACGGAGCCAGGAATCAGGGAGCCCCAGGGCAGTGGAGCCCCGCCAGGCAGACCCAGGAGCAGCCTGAGGCACCTGACAGCTCCCGTGCAGGCCGCACACACCTCCTCTGGGGTCGGCACGGGTGTCCTCAGTGTCAGACCACGGGAGCAGTGCAGGGCCCAGCAGGGGTCGTGGTTCCCCAGGAAGGTCCTGGACCTGGAGCAAGTGTCCCCTGAAAGGCGAGTGACCACACCGAGAGACGGAAAGCCAACCAAGAGATTTATTGGAAGCGGCGAGGTGGCTGCCGGAGGGGGGAGACAGCAGCAGCAGCAGAGATAGCTGCGGCATCTTGTAAGTGGGGGCAGGAGCAGGAGCAGGGAGCAGGAGCCACGGAAGAAATGGGGGGGGGGAGAGAAAATGCAGGCTTCAGCTTGTATCCACTGTCTGGGATATTTGTCATATGCTAATTGGGCCATGAGGGTCTGGAGATTATGAGACCATCTTACTGGTTCTAGGCACATCAGGCACATACGGTTTTAGGTGCCTAGGTTAGGCATGTAGGCTTAGACTGCGTGTGCAGCTCCCCCTGGCCTCGAGGGGAACACTGGTGGGAGAAGGTGGGGCAGTGAGTATAGCACCATCTCTGGGTGGGGGCCTCTCTTGGGGAAACGGGAACCCACTTGTAAGAGCCCTAATAAGGAGATAGCTAAGATGGCAGCTAGCTGAGAGCCATAAGAGGTGTTTCCGTATTTTCACCTGATATTCATGCATTTATCTAAGAATCTTTCTATGCCCGTGAACACTATGTGACGCACCTGTAAGTTTGAGCTGTTGACACGTGTATACTTGTTAAGGCAAAAAGTATTTAACTGGGTGAGTTTGGCTAGAGAGGTTGGTTGGAGTTGGAGAGGTTGTTGGAGCCGGAGAGAGAAGTTAGAAGAAGCAAGAATAAAGAGCCTATTCATTTTCCAGTCTGCTTCTGAATTCTTTCCCACAGTATCATTGCTGCAGGCGGCGATAGCTGCAGGCAGCAACACCCACTGATATTTCTTTTTTTTTCTTTTCTTTTTTTTTTTTTTTTTTTTTTTTTGGTACCAGGGATTGAACTCAGGGGCACTCAACCACCAGCCATATCTCCAGCCCTATTTTGTATTTTATTTAGAGACAGTGTCTCACTGAGTTGCTTAACACCTCAATTTTGCTGAGGCTGGCTTTGAACTTGCAACCCTCCTAGCCCACTGGGATTACAGGTGTGTGCTACCATGCCCGGCTCCAAAGATTATTTAATAACTCAAGAGGTACTATTTCTGTAAGCAAAACCTTCTTCTTCTTCTTTTTGTTTTTTGGTACTGGGGATTGAACTCAGGGGCACTTGACCACTGGGCCACATCCCCAGCCCTTTTTTGGTATTTTATTAGAGACAGGGTCTCACTGAGTTGCTAAGTGCCTCGCCATTTGTGAAGCTGGCTTTAAACTCGTGATCCTCCTGCCTCAGCCTCCCAAGTGCTGGGATTACAGGTATGCACCACCACGCCCGGCTATGGTCCACCATTCTTGACTGCTGCCTTTTAAAGTCCCCAAAACTCAGGAGATGTGGCCCCCATGGTGTAAGGAGGCTCTAAGTGGAACCCCAGTCTAGATTTAGCGCCCCCTAAGAAGACCTCCTTCCCGGGGGCCGGGGTTGTGGCTCAGCGGTAGAGCGCTCGCCTAGCACATGTGCAGTCCAGGTTCGATCCTCAGCACCACGTAAAAATAAATAAAGGCATTGTGTACAAATAAATAAATAAATATTTTTTTAAAATGGCAGAGAAGACCTCCTTCCCAGGAACAAGACATCCCTGAGGCTCCCCTTCCTTGAAGAAAGGACAATAAGTTGTTTGTCCTTATGACCCCTGGTTTTTGCAGTATCCAGACCTCTCTGCAGGAAGCTCCAGACCCCCTGGAGCAGGTGGGAGGAGAGGGCAGTACTGCCCAGGCTGCCCCATCTCACAAAGGAACGTTGTAAGAAACCACGTGAACCACGGTCTCCCAGCCTCAGCCCGATACCAAGGTCAAGACCCCCAAGGGATTTACTAGGATCCAACCCGTGTGCAACAGAGCCCTGGAGAGGGCTGGAAGGAGAGTAAAGGCCCGGGGTGGGTGTGGTGCTTGGGACAGTTCATGACAACATCAGAGTTGTCAGAATCAAAATGGAGTCACACATGTCAAACCCTAACTAAAAATGAATAAATAAAGCAGGGAGATTACGAAGGGCAGGGGTCTTATACATGTGTGCCTGATAACAAGAACTGTTCACAGAAAATTCTGCCAGAACCACAACCTTGCACAAAGGCCATGCAACCTTGCCCCAAAAATGCTTCTGCAAGGATGTCTGCCCAGCAAAAATCCGTTTCACCTTGGACTGGTGCCACCCTTGTCACTGATCCTCCTAGCCGAGATTTATTACTTCTAAATATCTCATATAATTTTCCTCATTTTGCTTTTGAAAACTTCCCTTTGCCTCAGCCTCTTGGAATCGCTCCCAATTTACCAGGGCATGCATATTCCCATTGAGACCTTCTGCTTTTCCCAAATATCATTATTTCTTGGAGAATCTCTCTAATTGTCATTTAGGTTGACAACAGTCTTTTGCAACTCACAAATAGGAGGATCTTGCTATGCAAATCACAAATGGGAGGGTCTTAGGAGCTCTCTGTTCACTATCCCTGGGCTCGCTGAGCCTCGGAGATCTCTCCTCCTCTTCCCCTTCCTTCTGTCTGTGCTTTTTCCCCACAGCAGACACCTCCATGGCCAGAGCATGTGTCAAGGTGAGACACAAAGAATGCCATTGACTGCAGCCTGGGGCACCAGCAAGGTCAGAGGAGTCCAAGGACATCACAGAGGACATGGTGACTTACCTGGCTGACCTGGGAGCAGACTAAAACAATGCAAACATGTGCCCTCATGCATGTGTGAATGATTCTGTGTGTGTGTGTGTGTGTGTGTGTGTGTGTGTGTGTGTGTGCAAGTGCATGCTCATCTGTTTTGCCCAGTTCCTGCTCTAAGTCCATATCCATGACCCCAGATGACGCTAAGTGTGTCCTAGTCTACCATGTGACATTATCCTTGAAGATGTAAAAGTCACAGAAGCAAATGCTCTTCCTTTCAGATGGGTAGGGAAATGTCATATTATTGTTTTATTTTATTTTATTTCCATTGATTTTTCCCCCATCCATCTCTCTTTTCTTTCTGCTTTTTCTTGAAGGGAAATGATGGAGGGGAAATAGCTGGTAAGAAACGAGGTACTGAGAAACTAGCCCAGGCTCTTTTGGCTTACAGGAAACAGCCTTCCTGTGGTTCCCAGTCCAACTTGCAGGGCGCTGGGCAGGTCACCATGGCCTCGGCTCTGTCTCCAGGAACCTGGGCTCCAGGAGAAGGGTCCTGTGAGAAGGGAGCAGGACAAGGTGACTGAACAGACCAGCGTCCTCCCATTGCTCCAGCTCTGCAGCTCAGGAACAGGTCACACGGGTCCAGGTGGTGCCAGATCACCTCACTGTCCCCTGTGAGACGGACCCAGAGCACCAGGTGGCTCAAGAGAATGAGGCAGGAGGATCACAAGTTCAAAGCCAGCCTGAGCAATTTAGCGAGGCTCCAAGCAACTCAGTGAGACCGTGTCCCAAAATAAAAAATAAATAAATAAAAAGGTAAAACACCCCTGGGTTCAATCCCCAATACCAATCAATCAATCAATCAATCAATGAAAGTGTGGAAATTCTTAATTTTGATGAAGTGCAATTTATCCATTGTTTTGTATTATGCACCACGCTTTTGCTGTTCATCTAAGAGATCTTCATCTAATCCAAAGTCAAATTGATATCTTCCTTCCTCCTAAAAAATTTTGTGGTTTTAGGTCTTCCATTTGGGGATATGATCAATTGTTAATTAAGTTTTGTATATGCCTCCACTTAGGGATTGAGATTGTTCATATGCATATCCAACCGTTCCAGCATGATTCATTGCTAACAGTGTTCTTCCGCCACTGATGTACTCTCTACCTCTTTTAAAACCAATGGAACATATATGTGAGGGTGTATTTCTGTACTCTCTTTTCTGTTCTCTTGATCTATTTGTTTATCTTGTCTTGACTTCTATACCTCTATAATTCGTCTTGATATGAGGTATTGTAGCCCTTACACTTGATTGACTCTTCCTTTTTTAAAAAATATTTATTTGTTTGTTTTAGTTGTACACAATGCATTTATTTTTACGTGGATGCTGAGGATCAAACCCAGGCTGCGCATGTGCTAGGCAAGCGCTCTACCGCTGAGCCACAACTCCAGCCCTGACTCTTCCTTTTGAGAGTTTTTTGTTGTTTTTTTTTTTTTTTTTTTTGGTACCAGGGATTGAACTCAGGGGCACTGGACCACTGGGCCACATCCCCAGCCCTTTTTTGTATTTTATTAGAGACAGGGTCTCACTGACTTGCTGAGTGCCTCACCATTGCTGAGGCTGGCTTTGAACTCTCAATCCTCCTGCCTCAGCCTCCCAAGTGCTGGGATTACAGGCGTGCGCCACCACGCCCGGCCTTTTGAGAGTTATTTTGACTGTTCTAGATCCATTGCATTGCCACACACAAAAACATGTGCCCCTGAGCATGTATACACATGCCACACAAACATTATAACCACGTGAAATTTATCCCAGGAATGCAAAGCAGGTTCAACCTTAAAAATGAGTCAATGTCATTCACCATATTACAGATGAAAAGACCAATCATTTCAACAGATTCAGAAAAAAAAAAGAATTTTGCAAAATCCAACCTTTTAAAAATGTCCAGCAAACTAGAAATAGAAGGGAGTTTCCTCAAATGTATAAAAGACATTTTGCCAGAAAAACCCAAAGTTGATATTTAGTGGGTATGATGTTTGATGGTTGTTTTGTCAGCTTTTTCATTGCTAAAAACCAAAAGATCTTACAAGAACAATTTTAGGGGAGAAAAAGTTTATTTGGAGCTCGTAGTTTCAGAGGTCTCAGTCTGTAGATGGCTGACTCCATTCCTGAGGGCTCAAGGTGAGGCTGAGCATCATGGCAGATGGGTGTGGCAGAGGAAAACAGTTCAGGAATGGCACCAGGAAGCAGAGAAAAAGAGAGAGGGAGAGAGTGCTCCCCTCTCCGGGGACAAAATAAATACCCCAAAGTCACATTCCCAATGACTCACCTCCTCCAGCCACACCCTACCTGCTTATCGTCACCACCCAGTTAATTCCTATCAGGGGATTAATGCACTGATCAGGTTAAGGATCTCATAACCCAATTGATTCACCTCTGAACTTTCTTGAATTGTCTCACACATGAGATCTGGGGGCACACCTCATATCTAGACCGTAACAATGGTGAGAGACTGAATGCTTTTACCTCAGGAGAGGAACAAGGGAAAGATGTCGGTTCTCACTACTTCAATTCAGCATCCTGCTGCCCAGTCTACCAGTGCAAAGGGATTCATTCCTTTGTGTGGACCTGGATTTCCATCTAATATCATTAGTCTCTTGCTTGAAGGACAGCCTTTAACATTTCTCGTACTGCAGATCTATTGAACATGATTTCTCTCATAGATCGTTGATTTGAAAACCTGTTTTGCCTTCTTGTGTGTGCAACAAATTCTATTTTTTTCTTTCAATTTTTTTAAACTGGGGATTGAACACAGAGGCACTTAACCACTGAGCCACATCACCAGCCCTTTTTTTTTTATAATTAATTTAGAGACAGGGTCTTGCTGAGTTGCTTAGGGCCTCACTAAATTGCTGAGGCTGGATTTGAACTCGTGATCCTCCTACCTCAGACTCACAAACTGCTGGGATTATACACATGTGCCACCATGCCCAGCTCTTTCAATATTTTTTCTTTCCCTCTTTTAAATAATTTTCTCCAGTGTCACACAATTTACAACTTTCCAATGAGAAATTTGCTTTATCCTTTTTTTTAATCTTATATGTATATATATATATGTGTGTGTGTGTGTATGGTTTTTGTATATATATACATATAATATGTATATATGGTTTTTTATTTCTTCTCTGACTGCTTTTGAGATTTTCTCTTTATCATTGTTTTAGAGCACTTTGATTATGGTGTGCTTTTACCTAGTTTTCTTTCTTTCTTTTTTCTTTTCCTGGTGCTAGGAATCAAACCCAGAGTCTCTTGCTTGCTAAGCACATGAGCTACACTCCAATCCCAGGCCTAGTTTTGTGGCTGTTGTTTCATTTCTTATATTTGGGGTTCACGAGCTTCTTGGATCTGTGAGTTTTATTTTGTTTTGTTTTGTTCTGTTTTTTATCAAATTTGAAAAGATTTGTCCATGATTTCATTCGCCCTTCTTGGTGGCTTCAAGTACACATGCTGTTATGGTTTGGATGTGAGCTCACGTGTGAGGAGGCAGTGCAAGAAGATTCAGAGGAAAAATGGGTTGTGAGAGTCTTAACCTAATCAGTGATTTAATCCCCTGACAGGGATTGACTGAGTGGTAACTGAAGTGGTAGGTGTGGCTGGAGGAGGTGAGAATTGGGGTGTAGCTTTCCGTATATATTTGGATCTGGCGAGTGGACGCGCTCTCTCTGCTTTCTGATCATCAGGTAAGCCACTTCCTTCTGTCACACTCTTTCGTCATGTTGTTCCTGCCCTGAGGAATGGAGATGGCTGTCTATGGATTGAGACCTCTGAAACCGTGAGCCCTCAAATAAACTCTTCCTCCTTTAAAACTGTTCTGGTCACATTTTTTAGTCACAGCAGTGAAACAGCTGACTAAAACACATGCACCGGGCCTCTTGAAGTTGTTTTACACCTCAGTGATGTTCTGTTTCTCATCAACTAGGGTACGGTGCTGGGGTTCAGTCCCCGTGCCTTTACTTGACAGACTCCACCCATTTACAAAGTCACTGAGGTGGGTAACTTTCCCTCTCAGCAAAATTGCTTCCTGCATTCATAATATAGTTAAGATTCTTTGCCACATTCTTCATTCCACCCTGGATTCCCTGACATCCTAAGTGACTTTTCTTTAATTTGCATACATTAAAGTTTTATGGGTTTTGACAAATATATGGTGTCATATCTCCACAATGACAGAGTCACACAGAATATCCTCACTGCCCTCAAATCCCCTGGCATCCCTTTCCAGCCCTTTCCCCTCCCTAATCCTCTAGCCACCAATAATCTATTTGGCATCTTCACAGTTTTGCCTTCTCACTTATAAATATGCATGTAGGACAGACGCAGAAAGAGAAGTATTGTACGTTTTCTTTCATATGTGGAATCTAGGGAGGGGAAAGTAAAGGGAGACCATTAGAACTGAAGGGGATGGGTGAGGGCGAGGGAAGGGGAAGAGGGACCACGGAAGATAGGTATAATCAAACTATGTTATATGCATGTACAAATATGCTGCAATGAAGCCCATTATTCTGTATAATTTAATATGCACTAATATAAAAGAAATACACATCTAAGTCTCCTTCATATTTTTGTGTGGCTTGATGGCTCGTTCTTTTTGTTCAAAGTTTGTTTACCCATGCATCCAGCAAAACATATTGATTACTTCCAGTTCTTAGTAACTAATAATACAACTGCAATCAACATTCACATGCAAGATTTTCATGCCACAAGGAAACCCTGAAATCCCCCCAGACACTACAGCTCAGAGATCATGGAAACTTGTCAAGATGTACCCAAATTGACACACTCCTGAAGGTTTATACGCCATTAGAGTTACAACTGGAGAAACTGAAAGACACCTGACAGTACTCTCAATATTAAGAGAAATCCAGCTGGGCGTGGTGGTGCACGCCTGTAATCCCAGCACTTGGGAGGCTGAGGCAGGAGGATCGCGTGTTCAAAGCCAGCCTCAGCAATGGTGAAGCACTTGGCAACTCAGTGAGACCCTGTCTCTAATAAAATACAAAAAAAGAAAAAGAAAAGGGGCTGGGAATGTGGTCCAGTGATCGAGTGCCCCTGAGTTCAATCCCCGGTACCAAAAAAAAAAAGAGAAATCCAATCAATCATGCCAGAGCGAAGAAAGCATTGGCTCTGGGGCGGTGCTGAGTGGGCGTTCTGAAACCCACCTGTCCTGCAGTAGCAGAATCTGTGCCATGACACTGGCTTCCTGGTGCAATACAGAAATAACCTGCTTTTGAAATGGTTGCAAATGCTTTTCTTTAACATTTTCATTAATTTTGCTTTACAAGTAATACATATTAATTTTGGAACAATTGAAAGTATAGATAAGCAAATAATAACATCAACAACAACAACCACCTATAATCCTCCAATCGAGAGAGAATTGACACTTTGATCATCATCATTATTAATAACATTCCTTCGAGACCCGGTCTGGCCAATAGAAATATTACATGAGTCACAGCTGTGATGTTACAGTGCCTAATAACAGGAAAATCTTACGAGAAAAGATTTAAAGTAAAAGCAAGACTGGAGTATACCTTAGCAAGAGAGCATGTGCTCAGCATGTGCAAGGCCCTGGGTTCAATCCTTAACACCAAAAAAATTAAAAGGTGAAATTAATGTTAGTGATATGATTTAAGTAAATATGTTCAAAATATCATTGTTTCAACATGTAAGCAGTATATTCAAAATCATTGAAATATTTTATATTCTTACTTTCTTACTAAATAAGTCCCCCAAATCTAGTGCATTTCTGACTTCTACAGCCCATCTTGGTTCAGGAGAGCTACATCTCAAAGCCACGTGTGGCCATTAGCTGCCTTATGGATAGCACAGGTGAAACTTTTTTCCTGGAGGGTGTGTGTGTGTGTGTGTGTGTGTGTGTGTGTGTGAAATGTATATGTAGGAAATGCCTGTTTCTTTTTAATTTAGGGAATTTATTACTGAAGGGATATAGATACCCACAGGCAAATATAAACAGGTAGAATTCAGAAATGAAATTAAAATGGCGACTGCAAGCTGGGCGCGTTGGCGCACACCTGTAATCCCAGCACCTGGGAGGCTGAGGCAGGAGGACCACGAGTTCAAAGCCAGCCTCAGCAATGGTGAGGCACTTAGCAACTCAGTGAGACCCTGTCTCTAAATAAAATACAAAAAAGGGCTGGGGATGTGGCCCAGTGGTCGAGTGCCCCTGAGTTCGATCCCGATACCAAAACAAAACAAAAAATGGCTACTGCAAACACCAGGAGAGAATCTGAGGCTCTTCCTCTTTCTGGAGGTCAGAGCTCAGCTCCTGGTTGTGGGCCAGAACAAGACCAGGGCGCAGCACATGAAGCGGGCCAGCTGTGAAGGACTCACTGGCGCCCTCTTCTGGACACTAACTGGCAAGATGTGAGAAAGAAATTCTAGTGGACAGGCTCCTTAGTGGAAAAGCAGGGGACATGGATGGATAGACAGGCAGCAAGTCTGTGCCCATCCATCCCTCCACAAGGATAGTCCGTCTGGCCTTAGAAACTATGGAAACCTCCAACAGAAACCATACTCAGTTTGAGAGGCTAATGTGTGGTATAAAACACAGCATTTACAAACTGGCTTAGCTGTTGCTGAATCCTGAGCAGTGATTCGAGTCCAGCATCAAACAGCAGGAGCATGAAATGCTGGAGAGATGGAAAGAATTCATTTCAGAAAACCAGATAAGACCTGCCCTCGGGGCTCTGGTGCTGTCTCTCTCTTTGTGTCTCTTTGTGATAAAACATTCCTTTCATCAAAAACTATTTTTTGTAACTTCTTTTTCAGATAAGAATAATAGACATTCTAGAAGAAATTTTTATAAAAATACAAGCACAAGTAAGTAAAGTAAAAATCACCCATAATTCTATGACTCAGCACAACATATTCCTAAGACTGTGGCGTGTACATATATGTATGTGTGTATTCATATGTGTATGGCTATTCATATTCATGTGTGAGATTTTAAATAAGTGTCTATTCATATGTATGTAGATATGCACATATACCTGAGATTTATTATTGAATACTTCAAACATGCAACAAAGATTTTTAAAAGAATGAATATTTTATTAGTCTTTTGTCCATCGCTATAACAAAATACCTAAAGCTGGGAACCTATAAAGTAAAGAGGTTAATTTAGCTAAAAGTTCAAGAGCAGGTAACCTCATAGATTCAGGCTCTGGTGAGGGCCCCATGGAGGATGGCATCACAATGGTAGGGGCACACACAGAGACCACGTAACAGGACAAGACATCAGAGAGATCCAGGGGTCAGGCTAGTTCTGTTACAACAATCCATTCTACCAGAAACAACTTATTCCCTACGACCTCTACTAATCCTTTCCAAGGACAGTACCTCCAACCATCTAACCACCTTTGAGGAGGCCCCACCTCTGAAGGGTTTGCCCTGACACTGCCACACTGAGGACCAAGTTTTCAGACATGAACCTCTGGGAGTCACACACAAACCATAGCAAGCACCAGGACTGACCTCACTTTAAAAGCATGATCATAGCCCCTTGAATAGCCCTCTCCAGTCCATCCTGTAATCCTCTCCTCAAAAGGTAACCACTAACCTGAGTTTAGCCTTCATTATTCCTGTATTTCCCTTTAGGCTTTATTTTGTATGTGTGCATTCCTAGACAACAGAGAGACTTATTTTGTGTATTTTGAACAATTTATCATTAATGTACTGTGTGCGTCCTTCTGCAAGTTACTTGTTCCATTCAATAAAATTTGGGATGATACAATGTTGTTTATTCATTTGAACTGCTGTAGAGTCTCCCTTTGCATGGATAGACCGACACTTTTTTAAACATTTATTTTTTAGTTATAGGTAGATACAATATCTCACATATGCTAGGCGAGCACCCTACCTCTGAGCCACAACCCCAGCCCCAGACATTTATTTTTTACTTATGCCTCTGTTGCAGGTGATGCTGTTGAAAATATACTTCCTATTTCTCTTTGTGTACTTAGAGAACACAACAGAGTATTTGACACCTGCTGGGTCATAGTGTGAGCAATCTCGTGTGTTCACTTCCTCCTCGAGTGGTGGGAAGAATATATGCCACCCCCAGCAGGGCATACAATTTCTCATTGCTCTGGATCTTTACCAGTAATTCATTTGACAGTCTCAGTCTCTCCTCCCCCGACTCAAGAATATGAAATGATATCTCATTGGGGTTCCAGCTGGCATTTGACCAAGTACTAGCGAGGTACTGCAAGTTTCCATCCGTTTACTGGTCGTTCATACTTTCCTGAGTTGACTGTTTCTACTCTTTGCATATCTTTATTGACTTGTTCAGAAAATTCTTTGAAATGTATTTTTAAAATGTGATCTGTACAGTTAGGATTTTTATCCACCTGTATGTGAGTTTTGAGGGTATGGACTGAAGTAGAGAGGCAAGATTACAATCACCAGGTCTACCAGCAAAATATTTACACAAAGAGATGTTATCAAGAACGTTGATAAAGGGGCTGGGGTTGTGGCTCAGTGGTAAAGCACTCGCCTAGCACGTGCGCAGCCGGGGTTCGATCCTCAGCACCACATACAAATAAACGCATTGTGTACAACTAAAGCAAATAAACAAATATTTAAAAAAAAAAAAAAAAAAGAACGTTGATAAAGTGGAACACCAAAACAGTTCACATAACCCAAATAAAAAGCAGAAAAGAGGAAATTGAAAAACTAAAAACAGATGGTGTGAATAAAGAACAATAAAATATGGTGCTAAATCCAAATGTGTAAATAATTATATTAAATGCAAATGGTCTAAGCATATTAACAAAAGATGGATTTCCAGAATGCTTTTTTTTTTTTTTTTTTTTGGTACCAGGGATTGAACTCAGGTGCACTCGACCACTGGGCCACATCCCCAGCCCTTTTTTGTATTTTATTAGAGACAGGGTCTCACTGAGTTGCTACTAAGTGCCTCGCCATTGCTGAGGCTGGCTTTGAACTTGCAATCCTCCTGCCTCAGCCTCTCAAGTGCTGGGATTACAGATGTGCACCACCGCACCCAGCTACCAGAATGCTTTTTAACACTACGTATCGTTGCTTTGCAACAGAAACTATAATAGATTATCCCTGTACATACAAATATCAACATACAGAGCATCTGAAATATTTATTTGTTTATTTATTTATTTTGAGGTGGGGTCTTGTCATGTTGCCAAGACTGGTCTCAAACTCCTGGGCTCTAGCAAGCTTCCTGCCTCAGCCTCCCAGGTAGCTGAGACTACAGGCATGAGCTGTAGACATCCAGCTCTATAATTATTTTTCAAAAAAGCAAATTTATCCCAGCACTTGGGAGGCTGAGGCAGGAGAATCAAGAGTTCAAAGCCAGCCTCAGCAATGATGAGGCACTTAGCAACTCAGTGAGACCCTGTCTCTAATAAAACACACACAAAAAAAGGGCTGTGAGGGCTGGGGTTGTGGCTCAGCGGTAGAGTGCTCGCTTAGCATGCGCTCACCCCGGGTTCGATCCTCAGCACCACATACAAATAAACGCATTGTGTACAACTAAAGTAAATAAATAAAATATTAAAAAAGGGGGGGCGCTGCGATTGTGGCCCAGTGGTCGAGTGCCCTTGAGTTCAATCCCTAGTACCAAAAAAAAAGAAAGCAAATTTAGGGCTGGGGATAGAGCTCAGTAATGAAGCACTTTCCTAGTATGGTTTTGGTCCCACATTCAGTCCCCTAGTACTGCCAAAAAAGAAAAAAAGAAAGAAAGAAAGAAAAACAAGTTTATGACCTCCATAAGAAACACACTTTGAGTGTAATAATATAAGTAGTTTAAAAATCATAAAAAGCCGGGCACGGTGGCGCACGCCTGTAATCCCAGCACTTTGGGAGGCTGAGGCAGGAGGATCACGAGTTCAAAGCCAGCCTCAGCAATGGCGAGGCACTTGGCAACTCAGTGAGACCCTGTCTCTAATAAAATACAAAAAAAAAAAAAAAGGGCTGGGGATGTGGCCCAGTGGTCGAGTGCCCCTGAGTTCAATACCCAGTACCACAAAAAAAAAAAAAAAAAAAAAATCATAAAAGAAATGGGAGACGATATACCATGCAAACACCAATGAAAAGAAAATTGAAGTGTCTATACTAATCTATCAGACAAATTGGACTTCAAAGCCAAGAAAATTACCAGGGATACTGAGGAACATTTCATAATGACAAGGGGTCAATTTATCCAGAAAACAACAATCCTAAGTGCGGATGTGCTTAACATCAGGCCTTATAAATAAGGAAGCAAATACTGGCAGAGCTTTAGGGAGAACTTGACAGATCCACAGCTGTGTATGAGGATTTCAATGCTGTTCTATTAGTAATAGGTAGAACCAGTGAAGAGGAAATCAGCCAAGATGGAGAGCAGAAGACCACCATCAACCAACTGAATAATTCAACACTTGGAGACCATCCACCCAATGCAACAGGACACACATTCTTTCAAGTGTACAAGAAATGCGCACTAGGATAGACCACATCCGAGGTGGTAAATTAAACCTTAGCAGAATTCAAAGCATAGAAATCATATAAAATGTTATGTGACACAATGGAACCAATCTAGATATCGCTAACAGAAAGATAACCCCCAAACACCTTAATACCTTAAAATTAGCCATCTCACTTCTTTCTAAATAGCCCATGAGTCAAAGAGTATATCTCATGAGAAATTAGGAAATAAGTGAAATAAGCCAGTCCCCAAAATCTAAAAGCCTAATGTTCTCTCTAATATGCATATGCTAACATACAATAAGCGGGGATGGAGAATAGAAGTTCATTGGATTAGACAAAGGGGAATGAAGGGAAGGAAGAAGGAATGGGAATAGGAAAGACAGTAGAATATAACTTTCCTATGCTCATATGTGAACACACAACCAGTGAAACTCCACATCATGTACAACCACAAGAATGGGATCCTGGGGCTGGGATTGTGGCTCAGCGGCAGAGCGCGCACCTCGCACGTGCACGGCCCGGGTTCGATCCTCAGCACCACGTAAACATAAATGCATTGCATTGTGTACAACTAAAGTAAATAAATAAATATTTAAAAAAAAAAAAAAAAAAAGAATGGGATCCTTAGGGCTGGGATTGTGGCTCAGCGATAGAGCGCTCACCTAGCATGTGGGCGACCGGGTTCCATCCTCAGCACCACGTACAAATAAAACACATTGAATAAAAAGCATTGTGTACAACTAAAAGCAAATAAATAAAAATATTAAAAAAAAAAAAAGAATGGGATCCTAACTGGAATGGGTTGTACTCCATGTATGTATAATATGTCCAAATACACTCTACTGTCATGTATATTTAAAAAGAAAAAAGAAAGTAGACAAGGAAGATGATGATTATTCCAAAGCAAGCAGAATAAAGGAATAAAAGATATGGACAGATATTGATAAAATTGAAAACAAACAAAAAATCAATGGAACCAAAAGCTGGTTCTTTAAAGTTGCCAATAAGCTGATTGATCTTTAGGAAGAACCCTATGGATAAAGATGAACTACTCTATTTTATAAATAATTGTGGTCTAGATATCATGGGAGAAGTGGCATCTCTGGAGGAGAGTCCCAAGGAATTCCCCAGGGAGGGTGAAGAACTCAAATAAGGACTGGTGGGGTCCTTGACATGTGTAAAGGAAACAAATTTCAGCCAGTTACATTGCACACGCCTGTAATCCCAACCGCTCGGGAGGCAGAGGCAGGAAGATCAACAGTTCAAAGCCAGCCTCAGCAACTTAAAAAAAAAGGCTGAGGATGTGGCTCAGTGGTTGAGTGCCCCTGAGTTCAATCCCTGGTACCAAAAAAAAAAAAAAAAAAGGTAGTTTCAGCACATGTCAATAGAGGCACAGAAATTTATTTAGGAAAAAAAAAAGAATGCACAATGCAGGCCCTCTAGAGAGTGAGAGACATATATTGGGGGTTTGCAGCTCTTCTTTTAAAGAAAATTTGGTGAAGGATGGGTATAAGAGGTATATCGAGATGACACCAGTCTTTTGATCTCAAGATGGGTTAGGGTGGTCTGGTCATTCTAGTATCCATTTGAGGTTGATATGCTCTTCATTTTCTGATCAATAGATAATGCTAGAAAGTACCCTGAATTATAGGTTTCTCAAGATATCATATCTCTCTTAATCTATTTATTGTTGGGCTAATAACAGTGCATGGGGTAGATTTACAGATTTCCCAGAAATCTGGGAGTGACAGGCCTGGGAGAGAGACGAGCTCAGGGAGTGACAGGCCTGTAAAAGTATGCGGAACTTCTGAATTAAAATTTTATTTCCTTGTCCCTCCTTTACGTCTCCTTTCTGCCTCATTGCTAAAAAATTTCTTCTACCCTGCTTATAGACATATTTGCTTGATGACATGGGCTTACCTAATTCCATTTCTGTGGTTAAAACTAATTATTTTGCTATCCTGCACTAAAATGAGCTTTAGGATTCTCTGAAAGGGGTGAATCAGAAAAGCATATTCTAGTACCAGAATGAATCTGAGCAGCCGCCGTCCCCAGGGCTGGATTCCCATAGGTGTGTATTTGCTGGAGGTCACCTGCTTGGCAGCAGGCCCAGGTGCCCAATCACACACCTGAGGCTCTGCTTAGCTGTGTGCCCCTGGGGCTGAGCCAGGGAAGCTCTGTGGAAGCACCCAAGAGCAGACTGGCTCCCTGGAGCCTCAGCCTGCATTTAGCACCCTTCCAACAACCAGGCCCAAATAGAGCACCCCAATCACCTACCACACACGTCAGAGAGAGCCTGACCAGTGGCCCACTTGGTAGCACTTTTATTTTGTAAAATAATCAATCCCAACAGGCTTTCTAAGAAGCCTCTCTCTGTTCAAAAGGAAGCGATAGGGTACAATAAGAGAAAGACTCTGAGGTGTCCTACATTTAGTCAGGGCTAAGAGGATGGAGGGAAGATGAGGTGGGCAAGTTAGTCAGTTAACAGCTATGTGCCAAACACAACAAAAGATCATTTCAGGTTTTGCATTCCGGAATGTATGTTAAAACCTTAACTCTAGGTTGGGGGTGTAGCTCAGCGGTAGAGTCCTTCCCTAGTATGCATAAGGCCCTGGGTTCCATCCACAGCACAGCAAAGGAAAAAAAAAAAAATACTCAAATCTCGTCTCCTATACACGCACATTTACACACACACACACACACGTACACACGCACACCATCACCACCACATCCTGCTTGGGACTCCAGCCAAACTTGCAGTAACAAATACTCCTTATGGACTACCCTCTACCCTCTTACCCTGGCCCTCTGATCCAGAGTCAGTGAAGCGTCAACATAAACAACTTGTGCTTTCCTGCCCCCCCCCCCCGCCCCGCCACCATTTTCATTATAAAAATGCTTTTGGCTTTAGGCCCAATGGACGTTGTTCCAGCGGCTATCTAGCCTTGCTGCTGGAAGTTGCAGAAACTTTTTCCAGAGCATGGGCCATTTTTGGCTGGCATCTGTTGTGGCCCAATGGAACTTTTATTTCAGAGATCCCTCAGCATCAAGAGTTTTGGCTTAACAAGTACCTCGGGGACACAGATGGGTGAGGAAACAAAACATGAATGTTGAAAGCCAGTCCACATGGATTCTTACAGTGCCTTGCACTCCCCCTCTTAATGCCACTCCCAGCCTGGATGTTCCCCTCCCAGACTTGAACGCATGTTTACAGCCCCCAGAACACAGAGTAAACAATCCTCTGGTAGTAGAAGTGTTTGCTGAATCAAAATATTTTTTAAAAATATTTATTTATTTGCTTTAGTTGTATACAATGTGTTTTATTTTTACGTGGTGCTGAGGATCGAACCCAGGCCACGCACGTGCTAGGCGAGTGCTCCACCACTGAGCCACAACCACAGCCTGAATTAAAATATTTTGATGAGTTTTTGTATTATACCATAATCTAATTAACTATAAGAAGTTACATAAGAAATTATATTTAAAAATGTGCACGTGGTACAAAATGATGGTTTCTGTTTCCGTGTTAGTTAGCCTATTACATAATAAAATCTTAATATAATGTGTACAAATATTTTCACTATTCAATTTTGATTTTTGAAGATGACCACATGATTGGACAAGGTTGAAGCGAGGGAAATCTAGGAAGGATTTTGTCTCCTGCAACTGAGAATCCCCCACCATAAGGACCCACCACCACCACCACCACCCTCAGTTCTTCCCTGGTGGCTGGGGACAGCTCTCCTCTTGCAGAGGGCATCTTTCCCAAGGCTGAAGCCACCTCTCCAGACAGTCTTAAAATATGAAGTCCTACCCAGAAGCAGCTAATGGGCTGTGCATATCGTTGCCACTGTCCTCCTTACTAAAATGAAACTTCCCTTCCTCTGTCTGGAACATCTCAGGCCAGAGCTGTAAAGAGGTTGCAATAGGGTGTGATGGGACAGCCTCCCAAATGGAAGACACAGGCCATGACAAAGAAAAGTTCCACATACATGGAGCTGAGAGACAGGCTGGGTCTCCAGATTGCTCTCAACATGACTTTTATTGTTTTAATGTTCTGATTGAGATTATCTTTCATGCAATGAAATGCATAGAGCTTCAGCATACAACTTGAGTTTTGATAAATACATACCCACATCCACACCAAAATAAAGAGCCCAAAAGTTCTTTCGTGCCCCTTCTCAAGAATATTCCTCTGCCACATAGGCAACACTTGATCTGCTGTCACTATAGATTAATTTGCATGTTTTAGAGTTGCACATAAATGGAATCATAAACTAGGTTGTTTCCCTCCATGCAATGTGTAAATATAAATCATAAACTAGGTTGTTTCCCTCCGTGCAATGTGTAAATATCAGTAATCTGTTCTTTTTCATTGCTGTGTAATGCTCTCTTGTCTGGATGTATCATGGTTTATTCCTCCCCATGAGGACACCTGGACTGTTCCTGGTTGTTGTTGTATATTTAAAGCATTTGTGAACAGGCATGCACAAGTCTTTTTATAGATATTGTTTTCATTTCTCTTGAATTAATACTGAAGAGTGGTATTGTTGATGATCTGGCTTTTCAAATTCTGGTAAGATGAGGCAATTTCCACGGTGCTGCTAAACTCACTAGGCCTTTCCTCTGTTGAAAAATTGTTCTGTCACTTATATGAACTGCAGATTCTTTGAGGGTAACACCTTTTTTCCTCTTTAAGATCAAATTTCTTGGGGCTGGGGTTGTGGCTCAGCGGCGGAGCGCTCGCCTAGCGCGTGCGCGACCCGGGTTCGATCCTCAGCACCACGTAAACATAAATGCATTGCATTGTGTACAACTGAAGTAAATGGATAGATATTTAAAAAAAAAAAAAAAAAAAAAGATCAAATTTCTTATTAAATATTCCAATTTGCACAATATGGAATATGCCAAAAAGTCTAACAAACCATTGGTGATACTAAGAGAGTCAAACAAGAGGGCTGCTTTCAAGAGTCATATCCAAGCACCAAAAGCATTCCTCCACAGCAGGATTGTGTAATTAAAAATATAATAGGAAAATTATCTCATTCATTATACCTAGAAATAAACTCAGCAAGAAATATTCAAGACCTAGACTAAGAACACTGTAACCTGACCTAAGAACTTGAAAGATGACTTCAGTGATTGGAAAAAAAAAAGATACCATAACAAAGTTAAAAGGCAAATAAACAGACTGAAAGTAATATTGATCACATCTCTGAAAGACAAAGACTCTTTTCCAACATAAATTACACTGACAAACCAGTAAGAAAAATAATACAACTGAAATACTGAGAAAAGGATGTGAATAGAAAATTCCCAGAAGAAATACAAATGGGCAATAAACATGTAGATGAATGCCCAACTATGCTTGTAAACAAGAGAAATGTGAATTAAAAGAACAATGAAATGGCATTTTGCAAAGCTTTCCATGATGTTCCAGGATCTGGGGCAGGCAGGTGTGAAGGAGAACAAGGAAATCAATATGGCCTTCAGAAAGAGCTATTTGGCACCAAATATTAAGTAAAATGTATACAAGCTATGCTCAGTTATCCTGTTTCACCTTTATCCTAGAAAAATTCATGTGCACAAGAACCCATGTGTGAGGGAAGCACTGTCCCAGCTTCCCAGCTGTGTCCATTATAGTAGGATCTCCAGACAACCCCTATACCATCACTCTATCCACCAACTAGTCAGGGGTCTCTGACTCATGCAGTGGCCACAGGCAAGCAAAGAACACTCTAGAGCAGTAAACTGAAATATAAGGAACCTAGGGCCACTCACCTGTAAAGGTTTCTAAGATCTATTTGCAGATCATTTATGTAAAAAAAAAAAAAAAAAAAAAAATCTGCACACGATTTTATCCCAAGGAATGCAAGGTTGGTTTAATATCCAAAAACAAATTATCATATCAATAGAACAAAAACCAGAAATCATTTGATCATCTCAACAAATGCAGAAAAGCATTTGATAAAAACCCAACACCCTTTCATGATAAGCACACTCAGCAAAACTAAGAATAGAAAGAAATTTCAACCTGATAAAAGGCAACTATGAAAAATCTACAGCTAACATTACACTTGAGAGTGAAAGACTAGATGCTTTGTCCATCAGATCAGAAATAAGACAAAAATGTCAGCTCTTACCACTTCTATTGAACATTTTTGCTGAAGGTTTTAGCCAGGGAAATTTGGCGAGAAAATTACATAGATGGCATCCAGAATGGAAAAAAGAAAGTAAAACTATCTCTATTTATACTTGACACAATGCTGTTATATAAACGTATACAGAAAATACTAAGGAATTCATGAGAATGGGTGAGGTTTTGCTAAGAGTATGGAGAATAAACAAAGAATCTTTAGTTAAAAAAGAAAAAAGAAAGTTCGACCCCCAGTTCCAAAAAAGACAAATAAAAGAATCCCACCCCCCCCCAAAAAAAAAAAAAGAAAAGAAAGAAAGAAAAATCATGAAAATACTAAGGAATTCACTTAAAACTATTAGTACTAATAAATGAGTTCAGCGAGGTTGAAGAATATAAGATTGAGACACAAAAATCAATTGTATTTCTACACATTTGTAATTAACAATATAAAAATGCAATTAAAGAAGCAATTACCTTTACAGTTATATTGAAAAGAAGAAAATACATCAGAATAAGCTTAACAAAATAAGTGCAAAATTTATACTCTGAAAATGAAATACCATTGTTCAAAGAAACTAAAGAAGACCTAAATAAATGAGAAAACATATCATGTTCATGGAGAGAAAGATTTAATATTATTAAAGGTTAACAACATGCCCATAAAATGATCTACAGATTCAACACAATCCCTCTCAAAATCCCAGCTGGCTTCTTTGCAGAAATTGACAGACTGATTCTAAAATTCATGGAAATTCAAGAGAATTAGAATAGACTGAACAACCTTGAACAAGAACAGCTTTGGAGAACTCAGTTCCCCACTTAAAACTTAGTGCAAAGTCATAGTTATCAAGACAGTGTGGTATCAGCATAGACATAGATCATTGGAATAGGACTGAGAATTCACGGATAAGCCACCATATAGGTCATTGATTTTCCCCACAGTGCCAAGACCCCTGGGGAGAGAATGATGTTAAGACAACTGAATATCCACATACAAAATAATGAAGTTGGACCCCTACTTCATATCACATACAAAATTAACTCAAAATGGATAGGAACCCTAACTGTAAGAGCAATAACTATAAAACCCTTAGTGGAAAATAAGTCAATGTAAATCTTAGTGACCTTGGATTTAGCAATGGAATCTCAGATATGACATCATAAACAACAAAAAAGAAATAGATTAATTGGGCTTAATCAAAATTAAAATTTATTGCATTTCATGACAATATCAAGAAAGTGAAGAGAGCCAGGTGTGGTGGCACACACCTGTAATCCAAGCAACTCAGGAGGCTGAGGCAGGAGGATCACAAGTTCAAAAGCCAGCCTCAGCAACCTATCAAGGCCTTAAGCAACTTAGCAAGACCCTGTCTCAAATTTAAAGAAAAAAAATTAAAAAGGGGCTTGGGGCTGGGGTTGTGGCTCAGCGGTAGAGCACTCGCCTAGCGCGTGTGCGGCCTGGGTTCGATCCTCAGCACCACATACAAATAAACCCATTGTGTACAGCTAAAGCAAATAAATAAATATTAAAAAAAAGGGGGGGGGAGCTAAGGATGTGGCTCAGTAATAATGCATCCCTGAATTTAATCCCTGATATCAAAAAATAGAAGGAGGAGGAGGAGGGAGGAGAAAAAGGTTGTAGGAGCTAGGTGCAGTGGTTCATGCCTATAATCACCGTGACTCAGAAGCCTGAGGCAGGAGGATCACAAGTTCAAGGCCAGCCTCAGAAACTTAATGAGGCCCTAAGCAACTTAGCGAAACCCTGTTCAAAACTTAAAATAAAAAGGACTGGGGATGTACCACAGTAGTAAAGAGCCCCTGGTTCAATCCCCAGAAT
Organism: Tamias sibiricus; assembly: GCA_025594165.1. Taxonomy (NCBI): domain Eukaryota; kingdom Metazoa; phylum Chordata; class Mammalia; order Rodentia; family Sciuridae; genus Tamias; species Tamias sibiricus. Next base: position 43,980,920 of record CM046672.1, on the reverse strand, counting down.
AAAAAAAAAAAAAAAAAAAAAAAAAAAAAGAAGAAGAAGAAGAAGAAAGAATTCTAAGAATGGCAAAGAGATTTTCAAATCATATATCTGATAAGGGATTCATACCAGATTATATGAAGAATCATTACAGCATGATAATAAAAAGGCAATACAAGCCGGATACGGTAGCGCACGCCTGTAATCCCAGCACTTGGGAGGCTGAGGCAGGAGGATCATGAGTTCAAAGCCAGCCTCAGCAATGGCGAGGCACTTAGCAACTCAGTGAGACCCTGTCTCTAAATACTATACAAAAAAGGGCTGGGGATGTGGCTCAGTGGTTGAGTGCCTGGTGTTCAATCCCTGGTACCAAAAAATAAAATAAATAAATAAGATAAAAAGGCAATATAATTAATACAGGCAAAGGATCTGAGTAGACATTTCTCTAAAGAACACATATGAAGGGCTGGGGTTGTGGCTCAGTGGTGGAGCGCTGGCCTGGCACGTGCATGGCCCGGGTTCAATCCTCAGCACCACGTACAAATAAGTACATTGTATACAACTAAAGCAAATGAATAAATATCTTTTTAAAAAAATTTTTAAAAAGAACACACATGAAGCCGGGCGCGGTGGTGCACGCCTGTAATCCCAGCACTTTGGGAGGCTGAGGCAGGAGGATCATGAGTTCAAAGCCAGCCTCAGCAATGGCGAGGCACTTAGCAACTCAGTGAGACCCTGTCTCTAAATAAAATATAAAAAAGGGCTGGGGATGTGGCCCAGTGGTTGAGTGCTCCTGAGTTCAATCCCTGGTACCAAAAAAAAAAAAAAAAAAAAAAAAGAACACACATGAATGGACAAGAAGCACACAATAAGATGTGTGCTTCATTGGTCGTCAGGAAAATACAAATCAAAACCACAGTGAGATACCATTTTTCATCCTTTAGGATGGTTATAATCAGAAAGACAGCAATAGCAAGAGTGTCAAGGATATGGAGAAATTGGAAGTCCTTTGGTTAACAGGGTTTTTTTTGGGGGGGGTAGTAGGGGCGACATGGTGGTTAATTTTATGCATCAGCTCAACTGGGCCACAAGGGGTGTAGACGTTTGTTCAAACAGTACTTCTGTGAATGTCCATGAGGTGTGTTTGGCTGAGATTCACATCTGACTGTGTAGTCAAAGTGAAGCAGATTGCCCTCCCTATTAATGGTGGGTGGCCATGCCCAATCAATTGGAGACCAGACTAGAACAAGAGTAGGCTAGAACAAAAAGTCTGAGTAAGAGGAAAACACCTCCTGCCCAAATGCTTGAATTGGAACACGGCTCCTCTACTATCTTCGGACTTAAACTGAAGAATTGATTTGTCCTGAGTCTTGAGCTTGCCAGTCTTCAGGTTGGAACTTGATATCAGCAGCAACAGCTTCCTGACAGATCTTGAGATTTCTCAGCCTCCATAACCATATGAGCCAATCCTTATCCAATTCTTATAAGAAATCCCTCTCCTCCTCCTTTTCCCTCTCCTCCTCCTCCTCCTGCTCCTCATTATTATTATTATTCCTCTTCTTCCCCTTCCCCTCCCCTCTCTCCCCCCACCCCACCTTGTACCCCTTTAACTGAAATGTTCGGGACCAGTAGTGTTTCATTCTGACTTCTTCAGAATATTTGCATATACATACTGAGATGTCTTGGGGATGGGACCCAAGTCTAAACCCAAAATTTATATATATATATAATTTCACATACACCTTGTGCACGTAGTCTGAAGGTCATTTTATACAATATATTCAATGATCTTGATCTTGTGCATGAAAGGAAGTTTCATGATGTGGAATTTTCCACTTGTGGTGTCATACCAGCACTCAAAAATGTTTCAGATTTTGGAGCATTTTGGCTTTTGGCTTTTTGCATTAGATATGCCTAACCTACGGGGTGGGGATGCGGTCACTGGTGGCGGAATTGCCTAAGATGCACGAGACCCTGGGTTCAATATCCAGCACCACAAAAAAACAGGGTGGGAGGATACTCTGCACATGTACACACACACACACACACACACACACACACACACACACACATGCACGCATTTGCCCATGCATATAATATGTTTCTGTTTCTCTGGAGAATTCTCATACAAGAGAGTAATGAAAATGTTCTAAATATGGTTGTGGTGTTGGCTTGCGCAACTTTATAAATAAACTAAAAAACATTGAAATGCACACTTTAAGCTGGTGAGTTCTGTGGTGTATGAACCATGTCTCAATAAAGCTGTCATTAACAAAACACATGCACACACACCCTGTTACACTCTACACATGTCACCTCCACAGGAATGCCCAGAGAAGGGTCTGGACGGCAAAGGAACCAATAAAGGATTTTCCTGTCTCACTCCTTATGACAAAGACCCCTGTGGAGGAATTTCTGTCATCTAAGGGTGAACATACCTCATTTGGTTCTTGGGACAACCCAATGAGGTGTCTACTGGGATTAATCCCATTTTACACGGACAGAAACTGAGCTACAGAGTGGGTGTGCTTAGCATGAGAGAGAGCCTGGATCTGGTCCCCAGAACCACAGGGAAGAGGAGAAAGAGAGAAATTGAGTTACAGTGAAATTGAGAAATGTGCCCAGTGTTTCATCACTGGCATCAAATACTGTGGTTGCCAACAAATGCACCCAGCCACTATAGCTACTGTGTGGTGAATGGCTTTGTCCCTGGGTGTTCTAACCCATTACATTATATTGCTTCTCATATATTTTGGCTCTCATTTCTTATTTGAATTTTCATCATGAGGATGTATTGAGATGATGGTTTGATTCTAAAACTTTATTGAAATCATAATTCTTTGATCTACTCAAGACAATTCACTCAACATTCTCAAAGGGGTTCTCAAGGAAAAGGGAGCTGTCCTCATATTTGATCCACAGTTGCCATAATTCAAAGAAGTTATCTCAGGGAGGGAAATCAGGGCAAACCCCCACATCTCCAGTACTCTCACTTATCTGCTCTCTGATGACCCTACAAGGCCCCACATGTACTTTCCATGATTCTCAAATTTCTTAGTCTTAGGATCTCCTTGAACTCTTAAAATGATTGAGGATCCCAAATTAGCATTTGTGTATCTAGATGATATCTATCAACATTTAAGATATTAATTGTGTGCAGTGGTGCACACCTGTAATCCCAGCAGTTTGGAGGTTGAGGCAGGAGAATCCCAAGTTCAAAGACAGCCTCAGCAGCTTAGCTGTCTCAAAATAAAAAATAAAAAAGTGTTGGGGATGTGGCTCAGTGATTAAGCACCCCTGGGTTCAATCCCTGGTACACAAGGGGGAAAAAGATATTAGAATTAAAGCTGATAAATACATATAATATTTATTCATTTAAAAACAACAAATAATAAGCAGGTTATATGTTAATACAATAACATCTATGTGGAACTATTTGCAAAATAAAACAAAAATTTAATGAGAAAAATGGCATCATTTTACCTTTTTGCAAAGCCCTTTTTAATTTTTTTATTGATGCCCTATAATTATACATAGCAGTGGAACTCTGTGACACACTTGTACATGCACATAATGCAAAGCTGGGTTCTGCAGAAGGCAGATGGACTGTCACATCTGTTCTTGCATTTGGTCTGTTGTGATGGATTATTTTGGTTGAAGCACATGAAGAAATTCTGTGAATAAGCAGGTTGCTATGCTGGACGCTGACCTAGGGGATAGTGAGGGGAGGCTTCCCTAAGGGGTGACACACTGAATAACCAGAAATGCAAAGGACCCATTCCGGCGAAGGGCTCTGGAAACAGCATTCCAGACACCTGGCACAGCACTGCAAAGGCCCTGAGGCAGGAATATCTAGGCATTTTTTAAAGACGGAAGGAAGGATTGACTTCACACTGGCCCATTCATCTTTTTTGGCTTTGCTTACCACCCAAAGATACTTATTCCATCAGGTGACTTCAAGTCATCTGCTGCATACTCCATCCTTGGTTCACAAATGCTTTTCTTTAGCTGACCCTCCCTAAATCGGAGACTCACACCCCCAACCAACACCTCCCTTGGGCCACCAAACAGGCAATGCTCAAAACTCTTCCTACATGGCTCAGCTTAGGAATAAAGACCAACTAGAAATATCCAGTTCCACAATGACCCCAGCCCAGTTTCCAATAATTTATCACTGATTGGGTATTCCTTTCAGCACTGCAAAGCCTCCAAATAATCTTGACAAATTTTCCTTGGCAACATCAATCAAATACAACAACAAGAAAAAAAACAAACAATAAACCCAGACCTGTAGTAGAGGGAGAAAGAGGAAGTGCTTCTGGAGCTGGCAAATTTGATTTCAGAAGGTCCTGACCTGACAATGGTTCAAGTTAAGATTTTTCATCTTTACCATGTTGGTGAAAGGGACATGGATTCAGTAGAAATTGTAATTTTAAATTCTGCTTTTTCCCTTGGCTAGGGATAGAGTCTCTCGTCCTCACATAAGCTAGGCACCAGCATTGCCAGTGTTTTGGATATTTTTAAAAATATTTTTTAGTTAGCCAGGCGTGGTGGAGCATGCCTGTAATCCCAGCACTTTGGGAGGCTGAGGCAGGAGGATCGCGAGTTCAAAGCCAGCCTCAGCAATGGGGAGGCACTTAGCAACTCAGTGAGACCCTGTCTCTAAATAAAATACAAAAAAGGGCTGGGGATGTGACCCAGTGGACAAGTGCCCCTGAGTTCAATCCCCAGTACCACCAAAAAAAAAAAAAAAAAAAAAATTTTTTTAGTTGCATAGATGGACACAATTCCTTTATTTATTTTTAATGTGATGCTGAGGATGGAACCCAGTGCCTCACACGTGCCAGGCAAGCCTCTACCACTGAGCTACGACCCCAGCCCCACATTTTGGATATTTTGTTTTGGGTTTTTCTATCCCATCATGTCTAACAAAATGTCATATGTGTCTCCTGCTGTGAATACACATATAACCATTGTTTTTCACTTTCAGTATTAAGTAAATTACACAAGATATGCAACACACTTTATTATAAAATGCGCTTTGTGTTACATCTGTTGGATTCCGGGCAGGGAGGTAGAAGGCCACACCTCCCCAGGTAAAAGACTACATTTCCCAGGAGCCTCAGCCTGGCCAGCAGATGCTCTCGCCACTGCCTCCTGACCTCCAGCAGCCTATGGAGACACTTGCCCCCAGGGGTCTCCCTGACCACCAGTCCACTATTTAAGCCTCCCCCAGACTGAAATCGGCCCTTTTCCCCTCCTTCTTCTTCCTTCCTGTTCTCCCTTCCCTACCAGCCTTCCCTTCCCTTCCTTTCCCTACCCTTCCCCACGTGGCACCCCAGTAAACCCTTTTATTTCACTAACACGGTGTTCCCGGCTAAATTAACTTTGTTCAGCATTTTCTAACAACATCATTTTGCCCAGCTGTAGGCTGATTTAAGTGTTCCGAGGAGAGGCTAAGCTATGATGTTGGAGAAGGTTAAGTTCATTTGCGACTTGACAGTTTACTGGTGTAACTTTCTTGTAACTGGAGGAGCCTCTGCATTTAGCACACAGCCTCATGCCATGTCTGCAATTTCTGCAGCTCGCTGGAACTGTCAGAGCTATATGAATTCCTGAGGAACTTTTTAAAAACTTCAATGAGTCCCTCACCCCCACCACCAAAGCCCTGGATGTAATTGCTCTGGAGTAGGTCCCCAAGTGCCTATGTGTTTATTTACAGGACCTCAGCACAGCAATCAGCAAGCCTTAGGGTTCGTCCCCACACTGGCCCTCTGAACTAGTTTTAAATGCATTCCGCAAACTGTCACACTGGCAGACTCGACCCCGCAGGCCTCCTCTTTGGACCGCACTTGACCTCGCTAAGTCGCAAAGATATGCAACAGGCTTATTATGCGTGGGTGGAGGGAAGGGGAAATCAGCAGTACTTTGGAGGGCTCAGCTAGGCACGGCAGCAGCTTCCTGGCGTGCAGGAGAGGCAAAATCAAGAGTGACGATCCCATGCCCAAAAACTGTACTTGGGAGTTGGGTGAGCGTCTGCCACCCGCGGGCCCTTTCCCACCGCCCGCCGGAACCCGGCCTCACTGGCCTCCGCAACGCCCACGCCCCGAGCTCTAGAGAACCCGGGAGAGCAGAATCTGAAGCTGGTCAGGTGTAGCGCAGCACGCAACCATGACGCCACGCCCCGCCATCAGTCGGGGCCCTGGCTGAAAAGGTCTTTCAGGTTCGCTCCCAGTTCCCGGGAGAGAGGGGGTGTTGGGCGGGGACGCAAAGCGGAAGCAAAAGATTTAAAGAGAGCTGGGACGCTCGGTTGAGGCACCGCTGGGATTCGAACCCAGGATCTCCTGTTTACTAGACAGGCGCTTTAACCAACTAAGCCACGGCGCCGCTTGTGTAAGCAGCGCAAGAAACTATTCCCCATCTCTAGCTACTCCATGGGCCACGCGCGTGCGCAGAGGCGATTTTTGGTTGGGCGGCAAGGAGGCTGGACGCTAGCGCATGCGCGGTGTACATGCTTGCTGGCACAACCGAAGAGATCGCGTACACCACGTAGTGGGTGGGGCCTGGGGCAGGCCTGGTTTCCCAGTCCCGGTGACGTCATCTCCGTGGAAACCTGAGTACCTACCTGTACGTTTGTGGGGTCCTCCTTCAAGGTCTGCGCCAGACGTGGCGCAGGGGAGCCCCTGCAGGCTCCGGAGAACCCACGACCCACCAGCGCGGCGGGGCTGCTGGTTCTCCCGGCTTCGGGAGACCCAATGAGCTCCGGACCCAGCAGCACCCCGCCCTCGGCCGGAGCAGGCCGCCCCAGGCGGGGTGGGGTGGGGGGGGGTGCATAACTTCATTCGGGTCACTACTTCCTGAGTCGTGTTAGCGTCGCAGGGTACTAAGGGGACCCTGAGCTATCACAGCACCCTGTGGGGGAGGTTTCCACTGCCAGAGCAAGTAGGAGTCCTCGCACCTAGGCTTGCTCCTCCGGGGGCCCCTCAGGCATACCCGCCACTTGTCCCAGCACTTTTCAGAGGGCTTTGGGGTAACAATAAACGCGCGGAAGAGTCAGCCGCAGAACTGTTGTATACAAGAATACGTGCATAGGAAGGCTCGCCCCAGTATTTTTTGTAATACCAATCTTGGTTCCCATCAGTAGGGGCAGTGGTCACATGTGCTGTGTAGCTGTCCTCTACAGCCACAGTGATGACTACATCTCCGAGAGTCTTCACCTGTTGGAAGGCCTCAGAACATCTGTAGGAGGGGGGCCACTTGCTGGGCATTTGTAAGTGGAGTTTGGACAAGTTCATACATAATTCGTTGTAAATAAGTGGATAAATACTAAGCATCCAACTTGAATCTGAGCAATAACCCCCTCTGTGAATGACAGGGAAGGCACTAAACATGGGGCCTGCCTAAATGATTCTCAGGTTATCGTACTAATTCCCAAAATCTTTGGATGCCAAACAATGGACACTGTAAATCAGTCCTGCAATCAAGTTTCTAAAATGGAGCACAGAGCATATAAATGATATTGCGCAAAAATCATATGAAACTCACCAAATGGAACAAGGGAATCTTCATATTTTCAAACTGAAAATATCAGTTTCTGGATTGATCAATGTTCTACAATATGCAGTGGAAGCAGGAAGACAGCTGTACATATGCTTGGGCATTCTAGAAACTGAAAAGTCTGGGGCAGAGAGCATGAAACATCCTGTGATGGAAATACCACCACCACCCTCTTGCATATTCAGACCTTCCTCTGCTCTGGGCAGGTGGCCATCTGGGAGCATTAGCCAGTCGGTGTCTTGTTGGTTTTGTGTTACTACAACAAAATACCTGAGTCTGGGTACTTTATAGAGAAAAAATATTTATTAAGCTCATGGTTCTAGAGGTAGGAAAGCTCAAGATCATGCAGTGACATCTGATTAGTGCTTCATATGGTATCATAACATAGAAGATGGCATCACATGACAGGAACACATATGAGAACAGCAAGCAGCACATGTAGAAGAAACCAAACACAGGGGTAGCCTAACTTTATAACAATCTGCTCTTGAGGTAACTAATCCAGTCCCCTGATATCTAACCCATTCCCAAGAGATGGGTGTTGATACCTTCCCATGGTGGTCCCCCATGACTTAATCATCTTCCACTAGGCCCCACCTTATAAAAGGTTGTACCACCTCCCAATACCATCACATTGGGGACCAAGCTTCCAGGATATGAACTGTTAGGGAACAAATCATAGTCAAACCATATAAGCCACAATGCCTTGCCATTCTTACCACAAAGGGGAGGCCCACACATCTTTGTGTTCATTTGACAAACCCATCCTTGGGAAATGCTGATGCCAGTCCTAGGGGCAGCTTTACAGAGCAGCTCCAGGCTTCATAATAGGAGTCCACAATGCATCCCCAAAATGACACAGAATGAACACCAGGACGTGAAGCTTAGAAATAGCAAAAGTGCTTCTACAATTCATATGCACATTTGTTTTCCAAAGGAATCTAGATTTATTCTGCATGAAAACTGAAGTGCTCAACCCCCAAGGATGCTGTGGAGCTGAGGAGGTGGCACTGTACTGAAAACCCAGCCAGGGATTGGCCCCTGCCCCAGTCTGAGAGGCCCACTCAGGTGGGGAGGGACCCTGAGAAGGATCCCTGCAGAGACCCCCACAACCTGGATGACAGGTGACCCATGATCAAGTCACTCAAAGGGCCCAGTGGCCGTCAGTCCTCCTGGCTCTCCATTTTGGGTGACGATGAAGCCTCTGCTGGCGAGGCCGTCGGGTCTCTCCGGCAGAAGACACACTTGGTGACTATTTCAAAAGAGCTGACACTTCCCAAGGTGGAGAATGGCCTGTCGCATCCTTCGCACTGACATGAAATATTTTAAAAGCAGAAAGGAGGTGCTGGTCAGAAAAGATCAGGGCATTAAGTTGGAATCCTCCCCCCCACCCCATCTGGCTACCTTGGGCTGGGCTGAAGTAAGGGCTCCTCTCTCAGGAGCCTCTAACCTCACAGAGTAGACTCTAGGCCACTGAGTGAAGCCACATGGGCTTCTGATCCCTCCCCCACCCCTGTCCCCTGCTGTGAGGACCCTGAGGGCAGGAGTGGCAAGCCGCTGGGCAGCAGGGACAACAGGGGCAGGTGTCCAATCCTGTATAGTGCTCTGTGCAGAGCAGAATTGTGGGAAAAGGGGATGTCCTACCTCCCTGACATGCTAGGGAACACCCGACTTTTACCAAACCACAAGAAGCCAGCAGACAAGATTGCTGAACAAAACAGGGATTTCAACTAGATTGACATAGGTGCTAAGCATCCTCTTCTGTCCTGAGCCTATGGATGGTACAGCTCACGACAGTCTGCCGCCTACTAATAAGTGAGCAGTGCCAAGCAAGGGTGGGGACTCTAAGGCCATGGCAGAGGCCAGTCAGTGGTTCCCACCCCAGCATAGTCCCCTTGGGACAGGCCTGCACAATGGCATTCCCCTGTCCTGGCACTCCAAGCCCCTGTGCCTTTGCCTCCTTTGCCGCACTCTGGCCAGCTGGAGGGACTGCACAGATCCCGCCTGGGGCAGGCCTTTTGGGAAATCGACCCTCCGAGGATTCTCCTGTTGCTTCAGAGCAAGTACAGTGGGCTCATCCTTGCTACAGCTTCAGGTAGGTTTCTTTCTTCTTTCTTTTGCAAGAAAGATATTTGATGCTTTACCTACCTTCTTCAGCAGCTCTGGGTCTCATGGAACAGTCTCCATAGGGCCAACCCCAAACACAAGTCTCCCAGAATGAGCAGCTCCAGGGCAGTTTGCAGGTAAGGGCAGGGACAATCAGTGCTTTGTAGCTAGTCAGCTTCCAGGGTCTAAGGACTAACATGGTCATAAAGGCCTTGAGGACTAGCTGGCCACAAAGATAAGGTCTATGTGGGTCCCAGCTCTCACCTGCAACATTGCTCAGAGATTCACACAGTCCCAGAAACAGTGCAAGAACTTCTTTTTTTCTTCCGTACTGGAATTGAACCCAGGGATGCTTTACAACTGAACTATATCCTCAGCCCTTTTAAAAAATTGAGACAGTGTTCACTAAATTGCTTTAGGCCTTGCTAAACTACTGAGGGTGGCCTTGAATTTGCAATCCTCCTGCCTCAGTTTCCTGAATTGCTGGGATCATAGGCGTGCACCACCCCATCTAACTCGGCCAGCCAGAATTTCTGAGGGCTTGGTGGTAGAGCATAACTTCTGCCTCTGTGGCTAACCCTTGCTGAGACTGCTGAAGCAAAACATGGGCCCACCCTACCACCAAGCGCTTGCACTAGAGAAACATGGGCTCCTGAGCCTGTTGCATGGAAAACAAAGAAGTGGGGGCCCAACCAGGTTTTGCAGCTGGAGTATAGGAGGCTTATACAGCCAGCTGTGTGTCCAGCCATTTCTCCACTGACAGTGCTCCCTCAGGCCCCGTCTCCTCCAGGCCCCCTCATTTACTCCACTCCACCTGCCTCAGGGGCCCTGCACTGGCTGTGCCCACTGCTGGGAAATTCTTCCCCTAAATCTCTGCCCCACTTACTCCTTCACACCATCCAGTCTGCACATGTGTCACCTTCTCCAAGACACCTACCTTTGAAATATTGCAACTCCCAGCACTCCCACTGTCCTTTCCTATGTTAGAATTGTGGAGCACCGTGTGACTTACTGCATACTTTTCTTGTGTCTTTATACCTTGTCTTAGAATTTCTACCTTGTGTCAGAATTTAAGTTTCCACAGGGCAAGAAATTCACTGTTTATCCAGTTATTTCCCCAGTTGCCCAATAAATGTCTGCTCAAAGAATAAATTAAATGTACAGGGTTAATAAATGTCTTCACTGAGCTTAGTTTTACCCAATACCTACCTGTTTCACATGTCTTCCCCTGGTCTCTTTGTTCTCAATTACCAAAGGAACTTGGTCAATGTTTTCAATATTCCATAGTCTCATGGTCCTATCCTAAAATAGGTTAAACAGTAAACCAGCTGTCACAAAAAAAAGAAGGCTGTGGTACATCCTTACAATAGAATGGCATTCAATGGCCAAAAGAAACATGCTGTCAAGCCACAAAAAAAACATGGAGGAACCTTAAATGCACATTATTAAGCCAATGAAGCTAATCTGAAAAGGCTACAGACTACATAATTCGAACTCTGTGATATTCTGGGAAAGAGAAAACTGTAGACAGTAAAAAGAGCAATGGTTGTCAGGAGTTCTGGGGAAAGAGGAGAAGAAATTTTTAGTGCAGTGAAACCATTCCACATGCTACCTAGTAGGGGGTACATGGCATGTACTTGGCAAAACCCATAGACTATACAACACAGAGTGAAACAATATAAACTATGAACTTTAGTTAATAATTCCAGAATGGAATGCAGCCTTGTTGACACCTTGATTTTATTTTATTTATTTTTTTAAATGTTTGTTTTTTAGTTGTAGTTGGACACAATACCTTTATTTGATTTATTTACTTTTATGTGGGGCTGAGGATCGAACCCAGGGCCTCACACACACGAGGCAAGCGCTCCACCGCTGAGCTACAACCCCAGCCCAGACACCTTGATTTTAGTCCAGTGAAATTTTGTTGGATTTCTAGCCTACAGAATGTTAATTTGTGTTGTTTCATGTTTAAACAGTGCCATCTGTGGTAATTTGTTATAGCATCAATTTTTTTAAAAATGAATAAACTGAGTAACATTACATTTCCTAAGTCAACAGTCTCAATTAAATGTCCTATAGGGAAACAATGGGAAATTTAGGGAACAGGTATGTTGGCCCCTTGCAGTGCAGAGCTGTCAGATTTTACCAACAATCACAGTTTCCATATATCAAATGGTTTGTCAAATCATGGCAAAAAAAGAAAAAGAAATGTTCCAGTTCCTACATACTTTGATTCCAAAGTCGGAGTTTCAGATTCTCTCCTGGATTTCCATAAAGATTATTTTATTTTATTTTATTTTTTGGTACTGGGGATTGAACCCAGGAGCACTTTACCACTGAGCTACATCCCCAGTCATTTTTATTTTGAGGCAGGATTTAAGTTGTGGAGGCTGGTCTTGAACTTGTGATTCCCGCCTCAACCTCCCAAGTCACTAGGATTATAGGCATTTGCCACGGTGCCTGGCTTTTATGAAGATGTTAATGAATCTGCAAAACACATTTTTAAAAGTGTGCTGATATTTATCTAAATACAAACTAGGCTTTACTCACTTATCTGCATATTCAGCAGAAAGTGAATATTGGCAAGCTCCATTCATTCTGTAAACTTTTTTTTAAAAATATTTATTTATTCGCTTTAGTTGTACACAATGTCTTTATTTTTACGTGGTGCTTAGGATTGAGCCCGGGCCGAGCACGTGCTAGGCGAGTGCTCTACTGCTGAGCCACAATCCCAGCCCCTCATTCTGTAAACTTTTTATGAAAGCAAATGAAAAGCTAAATGTCCAGCACATCTTGCATAACACATTCCTAAAAAAAGAGTACAATTTATTTACCTATGATGTTGGGTCTTTCATAATAAGATTTTGGGGTACTTTTCACCTTCCTCAATCTGTATGAAGCCCGTAGTGATGCTGTTGGTTTTAGAAATGGAAGGAGACATATCCTTTAAACATTTGCCTACAACATGCTATTGTCATTTCTAGCCATGGAAAGATGTTAAAATGATGACTTGCTGCAAAATCATATTTTTAAGGTGTAGAAAAAGAAGAATGTTACTTAATTTTGAAATACATCAAGAATGATAACAAAGAAAAGAATAACTATAACACAAATTTATTTACTCGTTTTCCAAAATTATTTGATGATCTTTGAAGAGGCCATATGAGTCAAAAAAAAAAAAAAAAAAAAGACGCCGGGCGCGGTGGCGCACGCCTGTAATCCCAGCACTTTGGGAGGCTGAGGCAGGAGGATCGCGAGTTCAAAGCCAGCCTCAGCAATGGCGAGGCACTTAGCAACTCAGTGAGACCCTGTCTCTAATAAAATACAAAAAAGGGCTGGGGATGTGACCCAGTGGTCGAGTGCCCCTGAGTTCAATCCCCGGTACCACAAAAAAAAAAAAAAAAAAAAAAAAAAAAGAAAGAAAGAAAAGAAATTATTGCACCTGAGTTGGTCAATGTTAGGTGCAGGTTATGACAAAAATTATACAGTGAAAAGTTATTCATTTTCTGAAAAAAATACTATAACTTGTTTGGAATCCAACTAATATATCACAAGTTCAAATTACCTCTGTGCTTTAAAATAATTTTCCCTGAGAAAGTGAGGTCTAAATTATGATGTCATCCAATGTGCTTCAGAATGTTTAAAAATAATGGACATTTTAGATAGGTGCAGTCTGAATGATGAATATATGAGGGCAAAGGGACTGGATGACAAATATCTGGTCTATTAAAACAAGCCTATAGGGCTGGGGTTGTGGCTCAGTGGTAGAGCGCTCACCTAGCATGTGCATGGCCCAGGTTCAATCCTCAGCACCACGTAAAAATAAAGGCATTGTGTACAACTAAAACAAATAAATATTTTTTAAAATAAAGCAAGCCTGTAAACTTGGACGTTTTTGGAGAGCTGGAAAGTAATTCCTAAAAAGCTAAAAAATCTGCTGTTGCTAGTAAGAAATTCCTAAGTATTCCATATACACATTCTTTTGTTGGGAGAATATTTAGCTTTATGTCCTGGGCTGACCCGGGAATTGCTATAATGTGAACTTGATAAGAACAGAGTTGCAAGAATTTTATGTTTGACAGGTTTCAGCTTACCCTTTTCATAAAAGAAAAGATGGCCTCGCTGGGCATGTTGGTACACACCTATAATCCCAGTGATTCTGAAGGCTGAGGCAGGAGGATTGCAATTTTGAGACCAGCCTCAGCAATTTAACAAGACCCTAAGCAACTTAGGGTAGAGTGGCCCTAGGTTCAATCAGGAGGGGAAGGAGGAGGAAGAGGAGGGAGAAGAGGAGGGAGAGGAGGGAGAGGGGTAGGACTTAAAGACTACAGGCAGTTCAAAAAAGTATGAAAACAGGAAAGTAAAAAATATCCTGCTATGTTATGGTCAAAAAGAAACATGTCATGGTTGGGTCTATTATGGTAAAACGTACATAACATTACCATTTCAATCATTCATAAGCATACAATTCAGTGACATTTAAATACACTCACAATCTTGTGTTACCATCACCACTATGATCACAGGTTTTTCATCATTCCCAAAGGAAACTCCACTACCAATAATAACTTCCCCTCAACACTCCTTCCAGCGTACAACAAACACCATTCTACCTCTGTCTTTATGAATATAACAACTCTAGGTCCTTCATGTAGGTGCATTAATACAGTAATTTGTCCTTTGTGACTGCCTTAGTTCATTCAGCATGTCTTCAAGGTCCATCGAGGTTGTAGTATGTCAGCATTTCCTTCCTTTTATGATCAAATAATATTCTATTTTATGTATATGCCACATTTTACTCATCTATTCATTCATCCATTGGTGGACACTTCCTTCTACCTTTTAGCTACCGTGAATAATGCAGCTATGAACATGGGTATACAAGTATCTTCTTGAGTCCCTGCTTTCAATTCTTTTGGGTATATACCCTGCAGTGGAATTGATGAGTCATGTGGTAGTTTAGTTCAACATCTGACCTTTTGAGAAACAGCCAAACTGTTTTCCATAGCAGCTACACTATTTTACATTTCCACTGGCAAATGCACAGGTGTTCCAGTTTCTCCACATCCTTGTCAACACTTGTTATTTTCCATGGTTTTGATTATAAACCTCCTAGTAGGTATGAAGTGGTGTCCATTGTGGTTTTGACTTAGATTTCCCTAATGACCACTGATGTTGAGCACCTTTTCATGTGCTTATTGGTCAGTAGTTTAATCTTCTTTGAAGGAATGTCTATTCAAGTCCTTTGCCTATTTTTGGATTGGGTTTTTTGTTGTTGTCAGGCTTTAGAAGTTCTTTATATATTACGGACATTAATCCCTTAACAGATCCATGATTTGCAAATATTTTCTCATTCTGTAGGTTGTTTCTTTGCTGTCTTTATAGTATCTATTCACATAAAAGTTCTTTATTTTGATGAAGTCCAACTTATTTGTGTGTGTGTGCTCTTGTTGTTATATTGGTGAAATTGTTGCCTAATCCAGTATCATGAAGATTTTCTTCAATGTTTTCTTTTAAGAGTTTTGTAGTTTTAGTTCTCAAGTTTAGGTCTTTGATTCATTTTGAGTTAATTTTTTAAAATTTATTTTTAGGTGTTTTTTTTAGGTGGACACAATATCTTTATTCTATTTTTATGTGGTGCTAAGGATCGAACCCAGTGCTTCACGTGTGCTAGGCAAGTGCTCTACCACTTGACCAGTGCTTCATGTGTGCTAGGCAAGTGCTCTACCACTTGAGCCACAACCCCAGCCCTTGAGTTAATTTTTATACAGTTGTCCTTTGGTATCCATAGGGCATAGGTTCCAAGATCCCCTAAGAATACCAAAATCTGTAGAAGTTCAAGTTCTCTATATTTAATGGTAAAGTATTTTGCATTTTGCATATATATATATGGGGCTGGGGATGTGATTCAGTGGTTAAGTGCCCCTGGGCTTAAGTGCCTCTCTCTCTCTCTCTCTCTCTCTCTATATATATATATATATATATATATATATATATATTTTTTTTTTTTTTTTCTTAACAAAAGGTCTTGCTAAGTTGCTTTGACCCTTGCTAAATTGCTAAGCCTGGCTTTGAACTTGCAATCCTCCTGCCCCAGCCTCCCAAGCTGCTGGGATTACAGGCGTGCACCGCCATGCCCAAGTCAGTACCATACTTTTATTTTTTAATTATTTTAGTTGTCAACAGACCTTTATTTTATTTTTTTAAAATATTTACTTATGGGGCTGGGGTTGTGGCTCAGTGGCAGAGTGCTCGCCTCGCACGTGTGTGGCCCGGGTTCGATCCTCAGCACCACATAAATATAAATGCATTGCATTGTGTACAACTAAAGTAAATAAATAAATATTTTTTAAAAAATATTTACTTATTTGCGCCGGGCGCGGTGGTGCACGCCTGTAATCCCAGCACTTTGGGAGGCTGAGGCAGGAGGATCGCGAGTTCAAAGCCAGCCTCAGCAATGGCGAGGCACTTAGCAACTCAGTGAGACCCTGTCTCTAAATAAAATACAAAAAAGGGCTGAGGATGTGGCCCAGTGGTCGAGTGCCCCTGAGTTCAATCCCCGGTACACAAAAAAAAAAAAAAAAAAAAAAAAAAATTTACTTATTTGCTTTAGTTGTGTTAAAAAATAAAATCTTAGATGGGTTTTGGATTTTTCAAACATCTTTTCTGTGTCAACTGAGATGATCAGGTGGGGTTTCCCCCTTGTTCTTTTAATGTTGTATATTAATTGAATTTATATTGAAGTACCCTTGTATTCCTAGGAATGGTAAATAATGGTTTTATTTGCTAATATTTTGCTTCAATATTCATAAAGGATATTGTTCTGTAATTTTCCTGTGATGTATTTATCTTGTTTTGTATCAGAGTAATGCTGGCCTCATAGAATTTAGTTTTATATTAGATGCAAGTATCTGTTTAATCAGTTCAATTATATATATGTTCTTTTTTTTAAAGTCTTACATCTTACATCTATATTTTTTTAAATATACAATAATATAGCCTACAAATATATCTGTAATTTCTTGTGATATTTTCATTAGACTTTGGTATCAGGATAATGCTGGCTTCACAGAATGAGGTCTTTTTTTACATATTAAATATAAGTAGTATCTGTTGAGTTAGTCCTATTGTATTTAAGTTCTCTTTTTAAAATAACCACATATCTATGTATCTTAGGAATATATATTGCTGGGCATGGTGGTGCATGCCTGTAATCCCAGCAGCTAGGGAGGCTGAGACAGGACCATCACAAGTTCAAAGCCAGCCTCAGCAAAAGTGAGACGCTAAGCAACTCAGTGAGACCCTGTCTCTAAATAAAACACAAAATAGGGCTGGGGATGTGGTTCAGTAGTTAAGTACCCCTGAGTTCAATCCCCATTACCCAAAAATAAATAAATAATAAAAAATAAAATGGGCTAGGAATGTGGCTCAGTGATTAAGTGCCCCTGATTAAATACACAGTATCAAAAATAAATTAATTAATTTAATTAAATTAATAAAAAATAAAAATGGGCTAGGCATGTGGTTCAATAGTTAAATGTTGCTGGGTTCAATCCCTGGTACAAAAAAAAAAAAAAAAAGTTTACACACACACACATATTAGATATATGTACATACACATATTAATATATCCACAAAATTTAAATATCCAATAAAGATTTTTTTAAAGTCACAGTAAATTGCTCTACCTGGAGATAGGAAGAAACATTATAAAATATTTTTAAGCATATTTGTTTAAATAGCCCTACTGTTAATTACTACTAATTGCCATTATTAACTAATCCTGTTTTTTTTTTTAAATAATAGCATTCATGCAATAGAAAAGTAAAAAAAAAAAGTACAGAATAACAATTTCAAGTAAACACTCAGTTTTTTCTATTTTTATATTAAAGTAATAATACAACGACATACTTTTTTTT
This sequence comes from Tamias sibiricus, assembly GCA_025594165.1. Lineage (NCBI taxonomy): Eukaryota > Metazoa > Chordata > Mammalia > Rodentia > Sciuridae > Tamias > Tamias sibiricus. Next base: position 43,963,359 of record CM046672.1, on the reverse strand, counting down.
TTTTGGTCCCAGGTATTTGGTAATGGGAATCACAAGATGCTGTGATGTAGATAGAGAGGAGGGAATACCCACCTGCTTGCTCATGAGCTGGTGCTGCCCTCCAAGGCCCTTGCTGGCTCCATCACTCACCAGCAACACTCAACACTTCATCACTTTCTCTAGCAACAATCAAATGTCAATGACACGGACACAGAAATACCTGGAAAGTCTCCACATTTGCAGATGGTAGGACTTACTTTCCACATTCCCAGGCAACTCCCGGATGCAGACATCAGACTGAGCCTGCCCACGGAATTTTATGCTTGGGAATAACACTCCTGCTGTCACCAATTCTCATAAACATGGTAGACATTGTAAGTCACTCTAAGCTTGGCCACTTTTACCTTCGAAGCAGACAGGACCCATTTCTTGTTGTTGCTGATAGCAACATCCATTACCCAGTCCTCATGGCCCTGAAGAAAAATAAAATTTTAACAAGGACCTAGGAAAAATGCCCTTATAAGAACAACAAAACAAAACCAGGAACCCAACGTTGCTTGTGTTTAAGAGCAACTAATTGTACTTCCCTGGTTTCATCAACATTCAAGGTGGAACACAAACTACAAAGACGTGATACGTTCAGTATATCATGGCACTGTGTGTGTTTTTAAAAGTAGTTCTGTGGTGTTTAGCAGAATGGAAGGAGATGAAAGGTTGGATACCCATCTGTTCTTGGGTTTCTGTTTGCATTCTTTGTTCTAGGAAACACTACTTGGAGCTTTTGGCTCTAAGTAATTACAAACTGATTCACTGCAGCTTTAGCAAATGGTCAATTGTTTTCCCTAGGTGAAAAAGGAGCTCAGAAGAGATAGATGCCATTGCTTCAACATGTTAGGACTCTGTGTCAGCATCTTTATCATACTGACCTTTCCCTTATGGAAAGAGGTGAAAGATGAGGCAATAGGGCATGGTAGGAGGCCAAGGAACAGGAGAGGTTAAGCTGTTGTGTATAACAAAAGGACAGAAATTTGAGAGTTAAGGAATAGCAAGAGAAAAGAGAAGGAAAGTGACTAGAACAACCTAATAGTGGACAAAAGGATTTTTAAGCACTGAGAGGTTTAACATTTAATTTTAAGCTATTTATTTGCTACAGTGTAAACTCCCTCTGCCTCCCCAAACTCTAGGGGCCTGGACATGTGCTGCTCAAGGTGGCACCGTATACATTTGGGTTGCTGGGGACACAGAGATGAAGAATCATGGGTGCAAGCATCCACAGTCAAAGGTGACCATGAGATTATAAGATCAGGGAGTACACAGAAACCATGGGGCACAGGCCCCCTGGAACAAGGGCACAGAATGAACCAATCCTGGATTCTTGTGGTGTTGGATGACATATCCCTAATTACAAAGCCATTTTTTTTTTTTTTTTTTTTTTTTTGGTGGTACCGGGGATTGAACTCAGGGGCACTCGACCACTGGGTCACATCCCCAGCCCTTTTTTTGTATTTTATTTAGAGACAGGGTCTCACTGAGTTGCTAAGTGCCTCACCATTGCTGAAGCTGGCTTTGAACTCGCGATCCTCCTGCCTCAGCCTCCCAAAGTGCTGGAATTATAGGCGTGTGCCACCGCGCCTGGCTTACAAAGCCATTTTGAGTTAGGTCTCCTCTAACTTTCAGCCAAAAATACTCAGTAAATGACCCTCATTTTGGAGCCCCATAGCTTTCAATGCATGCCTCATTAAAGAATTCATCCCTCTGCATAGTAATTCCTATTGTTCTTAGAAACTTTCCAATCTCTGGGGGTTTGTATTTACTCTCCCATCTGCCTAGAATGTCCTTCCTCAATATCCTCATTTACCCAGGCCCTCCCTGCCATCCAATTCTCTGATCAAGTGTCTCTTCTGGGAAGCTTTCCCTGCTAAACCCCAGACCTGTTTCAGTCACATCACCCTGTTGTGGTTTCCCCATTCCACTCGTCACTGTTAGTGATTTCTTTGGTGTTTCTTGTCTGTCCTTCCCCACAAAGGGGTCAGCTCCATTAGGAGGCACCTAAGTCTGTCTCATCGCTGTATCCCCAGCCTCTGGCACCCAGCATGGAATGACTAAGGAATGAAGCTCACATCTTCTCTCTAATACTGGCACTTGTACCTGCAAAGATAGCTTCCGGTAGCCTTCTCCTACATCCCAAATAGCCACAGACTTGTCGAACCCTCCAGAAATGAGAAAAGAGTCTGCAACACAAAATGAGAGTTTGGGTGGGGGATCATTTTCTCTAACCAAGTGTGTCCTCCTCAGCTGAGGCCAAAGCAGGCTGAGAATGTATTTGTTAGGCACCACCGTGGTTCACTCTGATGACAATAAAACCCCTCCTGCTGTGGCTTAATGATCTCCAGCCAACTCTTTTTTTTTTTTTTTTTTTTTTTTTTTTTTTGGTACCAGGGATTGAACTCAGGGACACTCAACCGCTAACCCACATCCCCAGCCCTATTTTATATTTTATTTAGAGATAGGGTCTCATGAGTTGCTTAGCACCTCATTTTGCTGGGCGGGCTTTGAACTCACGATCCTCCTGCCTCAGCCTCCCGAGCCACTGGGATTACAGGCTTGCACACTGTGCCCGGCTACAGCAAACTCTTGTTATTCACTACAGCTACATTTTATGAAGTTATTACAAACACTGAATTAGCAAATATTGAACAATTACTCCTAGGGGAAATACAAGTTTAGGATCCTACAAGCCTCTGGTCACAATATTTTCATCAATCAATCAATGCCTAACTTTATTTTATATGCTTTCTGTTTAAAGACACCTTATTTTATTCATATGTATATAATACACACACACACACACACACACACACACACACACACACACATGGTTGACTCATTAACACTGAACTCACTGCCAACAGAACTGTAACTCACGCCTGATGAAGCATATATAACACAAGCTTTCTTCATAAGATACATTCTTGCATGTAGGAACACAAGGCAACACTTCAGCACTGTGCTTGGGAGGCATTTTAAACAGCAAAATTACTTGCAAAAGACACAAAAATGCAAAAAAAAAAAAAAAAAATTTTTTGACACTCAATAGGCTACAAAAGGACACTTTACTGTGAGAGCTGCCCAAAGGAGTCAGAACGTCACATTGTTCATATTCAAATTTCTCACTGCTCTTCACATGTGTAAGTGACCTCAAAAGGGTACTGATTTTTAGGGTTACATATAAATTTTATTGACTAGGTAAATTTGAAAATAACAGAATCTGAAATAATAACAAATGAATGTATGTGATTCTGAACCCAATAAAGCCAAGGACAGAGCTGGTGGGGCACCTCCTAGTAGGAGTCTGACTTAGACACAGGATGCTTCTAAAGAGGGAAAGTTGTTCAGAAGTTCCTAGTATTTCTCAAGCCAGACCCTGATTGTGTGTATACTGGCTGGACCCCTTCCCAGCCCCCAGACACACAGAGCAAGCCCCACTTCTTATTAGGATGTGGCAGTACACATTTGGCTCCTAGGTTTTGGCCCCAGTTGTACTTTCCTCACCCATGGCAGCTTCCTGTCATTGTCCCAGTTCGTGTCCTTGTCCTGACCTGACAGCAGCTCTCCCCAGTTTCCTATGGGAAAACACCCCTCACCAACTCTCTGTCTTAGTTCAGAGAATAGAACCTCTAGCTCTGGGGATGGACAAGTCACCAGATCTGGCCAATCAGAGTCTTTCATCTCCTGATAAATGACTGGTTCAGAGATGGACGTGTATCCCAAGCTGAACCAATGGGAGTCTTCCTTGGGATTTGTGCTGACACCATGAGAGAAAGAAGATTTCTCTTCCTCCAGGATTGCCAGTGGCCAAAGCAGTTTAGCCTGAACTACCAGAGGTCATATTTGCCTCCTGGAGATAAAAGACAAATACAAGAGGGAAACAGAGTTGAGAGACAGTAAAGGTATTAGATTCCTGACAGTACTGTTGAGTCTCTGAACCCAGCCATGCCTGATATCAGACCTGCTTCTGGACTTTGCATTACAGGAGTTAGTAAGTTTCTTCTGTTGTTTGGGCCACCTTGGGATGAATTTCTGGCATTTATAAACTTGGGCCTATGAATGTTTTTGTCCTCATGAGGGAAAAAAAAAAAAAACACCCTCACTGCTGGAATCATTAGAAATCACTTCTCTGGCTGGGTACAGTGGTACATGCCTGTAATCCCAGCAGCTCAGGAGGCTGAGGCAGGAGGATCCCAAGTTCAAGACCAGTCTCAGCAATATAGTGAGGCCCTAAGCAACTTAGCAAGACCCTGTCTCCAAAAAAAAAAAAAAAAAAAAAAAAAAAAAAAAAAAAGGGAAAAAGGGTAGTGGGGGGGGGATGAGTGGGGGTATGGCTCAGTGGTTAAGTGGCCCTGAGCTTAACAAAAAAGAAATCACTTCTCTTTCTGTTTAGGAAAGTCCATATGAGTGAATCATGAAGAATTTTGCCCAGCACACAGAACAGAGTCCTCTATGTGGTAGTTACTCACTGTCTCTGGCAAAGCAGCAGGAGCTCACACAACCTTCGTGGCCCTTCATCAGAGTCACACAGGCTCCATGGTTTCGAAACTCCCCTGTGTGGACATTCCATATTTTTAAGGTTTTATCCCACGAGCTGGAACACAGGAAATGGCCACTGAAGGTAAAACAGCAGTTGGAGATTGCGTTTTCATGCGCCCTAAAACACAGATGAGGCAAATGTTAGCACTTTGCTCTGGGAGGACTTGAAAACATACCAAAAGGGGGAGGGAACGTTAGGAGGGGATGCCAACATTCATCTCCTGAGCAAATGGATGTCATTCCTTTAATCACTGTCTACATGATCCAGATATGAATTTCTCAGACTGTGTCACCCTATTCTAGGGTTACTTAACCATGTTAATATTAACATTTTGTGCTGGATGATTCTTTGTTATAGAGGCCTGTCCTATAACATTGTAGGATGTTTAACAACGTCTCTGGCCTCCCTACCCACTAGATGCCAGTTGCTCCCTATTGGGGTAAACTCTAGTCAGTGTCTGGGAAAGTTTGTTGCTCAGCTTATTTTTAAAATGGACATGTTTCTTGCTCTTCTCCTCCCCCTGCTCCTCCCTAATCTCTACCCCTCCCTGATCTCAGGGAAAACAGGATCACCTCTGTTCCCCATCCTAGGAGAGTTGTCCTTCCCTGAGTGCACACCCACCATTGGAACGAAGGAATCCAGACTTTGGGGATAGTACCAGAAGATCTCAGAAATGACTCTCTCCCAAATTAACACGTGAATTACAACTCCAACAGAGAACACATCAAATGAACCCTTTGAATCACCTCTTTAAAAGCCCCCTTTGGGACAGAAGTCCCCTCTGTTTCTCCTTTGCTAGCAAAGCAATAAATCTTCTTTTTCCTTTTTCTAAAAAAAAACAAAAACAAAACAAAAATAAAAAAGCTTGTTGTTCAGCAGTGAGATGAGGACTCTAAAGAATGTGACAATGAAGAAAATGGAGAAGGGAAGCTAGCCACTTCCCTTGTCTCTAATCTTCAAGTGTGGATCAAAATAGAGTGACCTTGGTTGTAAAGTGAAAGAATGCACTTGTAAAATATCTGAAGAACTCCACCTGTGCAGTGGGCATGCATCCTACCCCATCAATTCCTTCCAGTGGTAGGCATGGGGTGGCCCTCCATTGTACCCCATCATTCACTGCCAAGGAGTGAGTGAGTAATAAAATGTCAAAACCCTCTCCCTGAGTCTTCCAAGTTCTTTCCTTGGGATTGGAAAACAGAATACCAGGGCCTTTGCAGCCCTGGGGTTGAACTCATTTTTTTTTTTTAATATTTATTTATTTACTTTAGTTGTACACAGTGCAATGCATTTATGTTTACGTGGTGCTGAGGATCGAACCCGGGCCGCGCACGTGCGAGGCGAGTGCTTTGCCACTGAGCCACAACCCCAGCCCTGAACTCATTTATGACAGCCAAAAATGTGTCCAAACATTGCCAATGTCCACTGGGGAACAAAACTGCCCCCAGTTGAGAAGCACTGGAGTATTCGACAGCTTCACATGGTTTGAGAAAAAAGTAGCTGGAAGGTCATCAGTGGTAGCTAACTGTCTTTCAAATTTGGATTGAATATAAAGAGGTCTTCTCCCACCTACTCCCTGTCCTTTCTCCCCCTGGTATCCAGCCTTGCCTCCTTCTCCTCCATCCCGCCTCTGTCCCACTCCTCTCCTATTTACTCCCCCTACTTCTCTACCCCACTGACCTCCCCCTTCTTTTATTTCTCTTATCTGTCTTCAGTGCCATTAAATCATATTTTTTAAATATTTATTTATTTTCTTTAGTTGTACACAATGCATTTTTTTTTTTTTTTTTTTTTTTTTTTGTGGTACCGGGGATTGAACTCAGGGGCACTTGACCACTGGGCCACATCCCCAGCCCTTTTTTTTGTATTTTATTTAGAGACAGGGTCTCACTGAGTTGCTAAGTGCCTCGCCATTGCTGAGGCTGGCTTTGAACTTTCAATCCTCCTGCCTTAGCCTCCCAAGTTGCTGGGATTACAGGCATGCACCACCACACCTGGCTTGTTCTCAATTTTAAATGTCTCCTTTTCTTTTCTTTTCTTTTTTTTTTTTTTTTTTTTTTTTTTTTGTGGTACCGGGGATTGAACTCAGGGGCACTCTGGATCACATCCCCAGACCTTTTTTGTATTTTATTTAGAGACAGGGTCTCACTGAGTTGCTAAGTGCCTCGCCATTGCTGAGCTGGCTTTGAACTCGCGATCCTCCTGCCTCAGCCTCCCAAAGTGCTGGGATTACAGACGTGCACCACCACACCCGGCTAAATGTCTTCTTTTCTTGAAAGAAAAAATATCTGTCAGAATTTGGCCACCTTTTGTTTAGTTTGTGATCCTCAAAGTATTTTTTCTATGACTCTTATTTTCTCTTAAAAACAGTTTTCAATTGGACCTTAAAATTGTACATCTCTGGGCTGGGGTTGTAGCTCAGTGGCAGAGCGCTCGCCTTGCACGTGTGCGGCCCGGGTTCGAGCCTCAGCACCACATAAACATAAATGCATTGCATTGTGTAAAAGTAAATAAATAAATATTTTTAAAAAATTGTACATCTCTGAGCAGCTAGGAATAAAAATCAATCATTTCACCTGAAGAAACAGTTGGACAAACTGTTTTCTACAGCTCAGCCCCGAGTTTCATGCCCTGTTTCAGCTCATTGCAATGCACACGCTGAGTGCACACGCTGAGCAAGTTCAAAGGAGAAGAAATGTCAACTCCCCAGGGGTGTCCAGGAAAACCTCTCCAAAACTCATGGCCTGGTGGGCTAAGAACCATCCTGGCATATGCCAAGGTAGACAACAGGCACTTTCTAGAATGCTGACACTCACTGGGGTGTAAACCAGGACTATCTCTTCCTATTGTCCAGGATGGATTCTAATTTCAAATAAATTTTAATACTTACTAAAGACTGTTTTACTTGTATGGAAGTTTGGGGAAAGTACTTATGTTGCACTTGTGATTCCAGACAAGATAGGAATATTGTTCTCCCTAAAAAGCCTGTTCTCCACTTCTTCCTACTCATCCTGCTAAGTACAACTAACAACCCCAAATAGTATTTATAAAGTAGATACTAAAACTATGGAAGCTGGGTGCAGTGGTGCATAACAGCAACCCCAGCTACTTGGGAGGCTGAAACAGGAGGATTGAAAATTTGAGGCCAATCTGGGCAACTTAATTCTACCCTATCTCAAAATAAAAAGTTAAAAGGGTTGGGGATGTAGCTTAGTGGTAGAGCATCCCTGGGCTTAATCCCCAGTACCACACCCACAAAAATAAGCAAATAAAAATAAAAAGGGCTGGGACTATAGTGCTGTAGCTCAGTGTACTAATGCTTCTGGGTTCAATCTCCAGCAAGAATGGGGGACAGTTGTTGGGGGAGGGAGAAGAAGAAAAGTATAGAAGACAGAGAGAAAAGGCAGACCAGCTAAGTATCTGAGGCCCTAAGGACAGGATGCTATGAGTATTTCGGGTTTTCTTTTTGTGTCACATATCCTGGACTAGGTGCTGGAAAACAACAACAACGTGTATAGGCAAATTAAAAAAAAAAAAAAAAAAAAAAAAAGTCCCCAAGAAAAGCCTGCTTTCCCTAGCCAAAGAGCCAAGAAGGGGCATCCTAGCAAGACAGAAAATTTAGATAGTGACTCCCGCACTTCGGCCAAACACCTCAGGAAAATCTGCAGTCCCACCTGACTCATGTCAGCCAAAGCTGAATAGGGAGCCAAGACTGCAATCCTGCCAGGCTGTAACAAGGTGACCTGCTCAAACAGAAGGTTTCAATGAGACTCCAAGTCTCATAATACCCCAAACGTCCAGGATACAAATGAAAATCATTCATCCTACATGAGTGAGAAATATAATCAACAAATGCCATTCTCTGAGATGACAGAAATGGTAAAATTATCTGACCAGGATTTTTAAGCAGCCACCACAAAAGTGCTTAGGGGAACAATTATTATAACCATGGGCTTGAAACAAACACAGAGAGAAAACTTCAGTGGTATAAGATTGTGGATGTAGCTCAGTGGTACAGTGCTTGCCTAGTATATGCTGGGGTTTGATTCTCCAGCAGCATACCACACACACACAAATAAATGATATAAGAAAAAAACAAATAAAATTTTAGAAATGAAAAAATACAGTAACCAAAATAAAAAAAATTCACTGGAAATTGCCTAATAATATAATTGAAAGAGAAAAGAATTACTGAACACGAAGACAAAACAACATAAATTATCCAATATGAACAAAATAGAAGAATAGACTGGGAAAAATAAAGAACAGAGCCTCAGACACCTAAAGGACTATACCAAAAGATCTAACCTTTGTGTCACTAGAGAACGGAAGGAGGGAGTGGGTGGAGGCAGGGCTGCAAAAGTAATAAAAAAAAAAAAAAAAGGCAGAAATATTACCAAATTGGGCAATAATAAAAGTCTGAATAAATCCCAAACAGGTTAGATCCAAAGAGATTCATACTCAGACACATCATAATAAACATCTGAAAACTAAAGACAAATTATCTTGCATAGGATGTAGTGACACTCGCCTGTAATCCTAGCAACTACAGAGGCTGAAGCAAGAGGATCCCAAGTTCAAAGCCAGCCTCAGGAACTCAGTGAGACCCTGTCTCAAAATAAAAAATAAAAATGGGGGCTGTCGGGCTGGGATGTGGCTCAGGGTAGGGCGCTCGCCTAACACGTGAGCGCCCCGGGTTCAAGTCTCAGCACCACATAAAAATGTATTGTGTACAACTAAAAAAGAAAATAAATAAATATTTTTAAAAAAAAATGGGGGCTGGGGCTGTAACTCAGTGGTAGAGCACTTGCTGGGCACATGTGAAGCACTGGGTTCAATCCTCAGCACCATATAAAAATAAACAAAATAACGGTATTGTGTCCATCTACAACTAAAAAAAAATTAAGAAATAAAAATGGCTGAGGCTCAGTGGTAAGAGCTGCCCTGTGTTCAACCCCCACTACACAAGAAGTAGAAAGAAAGATAAAAAGAAGAAAGTGATCTTGAAAGTTGAGAGAAATGACATCTTAAACAACATGACTGAAATGGATCTCTCATCAGAAATCACGGAGGCCAGAAGAAAGTGACATGACAGATTTCCAAGTTTAGAAAGAACTATTATCTGAGATTTCTAATCCAAAGAAAATATTCATCAGGAATGAAAGATAAACCAAGACATCTTCAGATGAAGAAGAAAAAAAGAGGACAGTTTGCTCACGGACCCACTATAAGAATTTCTCAAGGAACTTTGTCTACAGAGAAAGGAGATAAAAGAAGGGAGCTTGGACTTCAGGAAGGCAGACAGAACACAGTAAGAAAATATGGGTAAACACAGTAGACCTTTCTTCTCCTCTTGAGTTTTCCAAATTATGTTTGACAGTTTAAGCAAAAAAAGATATAAAGTACTTATGTTTACTCCTTGCAAGCTTCAAAATCATTTGAGATTATAAGTTTTCAAAATCCTCAGCAAGACCAGCTATATAATCTTCAGTGCCCAGTACAAAATTAAAAGGCAAAGTCCAGTTCCTCCAAAAGCTAAACATAGTATTACCATATGACCTAGCATTTCCACTCCCAAATATATAACCAGAAGAATTGAAAGTGGGGACTCAAACAGGTACTTACATTTCAGCATTCATTGCCACTTTATTCACAGTAGCTAAAAGGTAGAAATAGCCTAAGTATCCATCAAAAGGTGAATAAACAAAACATGGTATATACACATGTAATGAAATACAATTCATTTATAAAAAGAAATGAAGTTCTGATACATGCTACAACATATATGAATCTTGCAGACATTATTTTAAGTGAAATAAGCCAGTCACAAAAGGACAAACATCCAATGATCCCCCTTATGAGAAATATCTAGAATAGGCAAATTCACAAAGGCAGGAAGTAGAATAAAGTTTACCATGGGCTGGTGGGGGAGGTGGGAGTGGGAAGTTATTGCTTAATGGATGCAGAGTTTCTGTTTGGGGTGATGAAATGGTCTTGGAAACAGACAGTGGTGAGAGTTACACAACACTGTGAATGTAATTAATCCAATGAACTGTGCACTTAAAAATGGTTAAAATGTCAAGCTTCATGTTGGATGTCTTTTACCATAACTAATGACAATGTCATTATCAAAACTACTGAAATTTCCCAAAACTACTGAATTTGTTTTAAATGAGCTAATTGTATAGTATGTGTTAAGGATGAGAGGAAGGGGCCTGGAAAAAAAAGAAAGGGGGAAGCAGTGACTTCTGGGGAGGGAAACTAAATGGTTATAAGATGTAAGAGATTTCCACTCTATTATATATCCTTTTGTACCTTTTTAATTTTATACTGTTTCATGTTCCACATTTTCATAAAAACAAGTTACATATTTTTTGAAATAAAAAAATGCAAGGCCCTGTGTTCAGAAATTATTAAGAATTTAAAGATGCCAACAACAGAGCTGGAAATCATGGGTAGGGTCCTTCTAAGGCCCACACTGTGAAGTCAGCCCTGACGGGTGGCTCTGAGGCTCCTTGCCTCTCTATTTTGCTGAAGACTATATTTCCAGAGATCATAAATTTAAGGTACATCAAAACTACCAGTAGATATTTTATTTATTTCCCTTTCCCACCATTGTGCCCACTGGGGCAACAGAATGGAGCCGATTGGGATGCTTGCCCACAGCTGGAACTGGGTCGCCTCTACGGCCTCAGCCCCCTCAATGCCACCACAGAGCAGTTCCAAGGAGCAGTGCAAAGGGGAGCCTTTCCTGGGCATTCCTCTAAGTAACAGAGCACACATGCTGAGGGTCCATGGTCAGGCCTGCATTATCTTATTCAGACCTCACCTGTGCTCCATTTCAGGTGAGAAAATTAAGGCTCAAGATTGCACAGGATGGGAACCTACACCATCTTAATGCCTGACCAGACCTCCATGGGAAGCTGACCCAGGCAGAGTGACTGGTGCATACATTTTCTGGGATCCTGACTTCAGGGCCTCCTGCAAAGGACTTGTCCCATCTAGCAGTGACCAACTGCATGACCCTGGAAGGCCCTAAATTATCATATTTTCCCATTTTATAGGAGATGCAAGAAAGTCACTTTTTAAAAACATTTTTTGGGGGTACTAGGGATTGAACCCAGGGGTGCTTAACAACTGAGTCACATTCCGACACCTTTTATTTATTTACTTGTTTTCTTACCAGGGATTGAACCCAGGGGTACTCATCCACTGAGCCACAACCCCAGCCCTTTTTATTTTTTTGAGACAGGGTCTTGCTAAGTTGCTGAAGGCCTTGCTAAACTGCTGAGGCTAGCTTTAAACTTGGCAATCCTCCTGCCTCAGCCTTGAGAGACTCGGGATTACAGGCAAGCACCACCATGCCCTGCAGAAAGTCACATTTTTATGGGGGCTCTGCACAAGGTTTTTCAGTGTGGGCTTACATTGAAATAAATGCAGCTGAGGCTCAGCACAGCCCACAAACCACAGGTGGTGGTTTCTCCCTGGCCTGCCCTGTCTCTCTAGCCTCCGTGGCGCAACCGTGACCACACTGGAGATGCCTCCATGTGGACACTGGTTTGTGTGTGGAATCCAGGAGGGCATGAAGGGAGATGTCCTGCCCGCTTCCAGCTGCAGGGTGCTGCCTGCCTCCCACTGACCCTTCTCACTTTGTGATGGTGAGCAGTGTGGCTTTGGATGTGACATCCCAGATCTTGATGGACCTGTCCAACGAGACAGAAGCCAACTTCTGGCTGTCAGGGTCAAAGCAGCATGCCATGATTGATCTTCTGTGATGATCTGTGACACAGGGAGAGTGACTTATCACCATGAGGTCCACATACTAGGTCACATGCTTTATGTGGTCTAGAAGACTCACAAGACTCCCCTAGCCAGCAATTTTATGGAAACACAATTCCAGTTTCTTAAGGGACAATTCAGACCTTTCCTCAATGGCTACCATGTGCAAGGCTTTGAACAGTGAGACCAGTTGGTCTGCTCTTGCCTCGCCCCCAGAGCTCCCAATCTGATAGGAACTACCGGCTACATGCTGAGGATCTTGAGAGCAGGGCATGGTACATCACGGCTCCTGGCCACAAGAGTCTAACCCACCCTCCAGGGATTCAAAAGTGTCCTAAAAGTCATCAAGGGAAGCAGGAAAGGAAGAGAGCTCCAGGCAGAAGGAACAGCATATGCAAAGGCCTGGAGAGTGACAGAGCATGGGGAAGTGTGGTGCCCAGTTAGGACCTGGAGTGTGAGGAAGCAGGGCAAGGTGGCACATGCCTGTGAACCCAGCGGCTGTGGAGGCTGAGGCAGGAGAACCACAAGTTCGAGGTTAACCTCAGCAACTTAGTGAGACCCTGCCTCAAAATAAAAAATAGAAATAACTGGGGATATAGCTCAGTGGTAAAGCACCCCTGGGTTCAATCCCCACTACTGCAGTACCTAAATAAAAAGGAAGTATGAGGAAAGATAGAATGTGAAGTGATTCATGAAAGGAAAAATACAATCTGTGGGCAGCACACATATCATGGTAACATGATGATAAAAAAACAAACATAAAGGACCTATGAGAAGTAGATACACACACACACACACACACACACACACACACACACACACACACGTATTCAGGAAAACTACCCAGCAATGTATTGCTAATAATAGATCACTATGAGCTAGGGTGTAGCTCAGTGGTACAGTGCTTGCCTAGCCTGTGCGTGGCCCTGGGTTCCATTCTTAGTACCACAGAAAATAGTAATAATAATAATAGATTATATTATGATTATATGACATATAATCATAATAATAGATTATAATATATAATAGATAATTATCATAATCTGGGGAAGAGACAGGACAGATGAAGCTACCTTTCATCTTTTGTTTACACACTGAATTTGTTTTTACAATGATCATATATTTTTTATTTATTTATTTATTTATTTTTTTTTTTTTTTTTTTTTTTTGTGGTACCGGGGATTGAACTCAGGGGCACTCGACCACTGGGCCACATCCCCAGCCCTTTTTTGTAATTTTATTTAGAGACAGGGTTTCACTGAGTTGCTAAGTGCCTCGCCATTGCTGAGGCTGGCTTTGAACTCGCGATCCTCCTGCCTCAGCCTCCCAAAGATCATATATTTTTTAACTTTTTATTTTTAAATAACTGCAAATCTCCTTGCAGGCATAAGGAATAACAGAGAAATCCTGTATGTCCTTCACCCAACTTACCCCCATACTTACATCTTACATCACCATATTACGGTGTCACATCCAGGAAATTGACACATAGTGATGATTATTTTTATATTGTAAAAATACCGGCGGAGCTGGGCGTGGTGGCACATGCCTATAATTCCAGTGGCTTGGGAGGCTGAGGCAGGAGGATCAAGAGTTCAAAGCCAGCCTCAGCAATGGTAAGGCACTAAACAACTCAGTGAGACCCTGTCTCTAAATAAAATACAAAAAATGGGGGCTAGGGATGTGGCCCAGTGGTCGAATGCCCCTAAATTCAATCCCTGGTACCAAAACAAAAAAAAAAACAAAAAACAGGTGGAAATGTTAAGAAAGTCAAGGCCCCAATCAATAAAAAGTTAGGCCTTCAATGTCCACATGAGGTTGGAGCAAAATGTTTCATTTGCTGCAAGCATGAGACAGAAGGGAAAGCACTTACTGAAGCTTTGGTTTTAACTGTCTACTTTTCTCAGTGGGCATCCACTTTACTTATATGGCTTTTTTCATAATAGTTCCACTAAATAAATCACCCATCAAGTGACAAACAACTATTCCTAGAGCAGACAGAATGAGCAGGGAGCTGTGCAACCTCACCTTTAATGTTTGCCAAAATGGTGGTATTTTCCGCATCCATTATGCAGATTCCACGATCCACATCCAAGCTTATGGCCACATATTTGCCGTTAGGAGATAGCTTACAGGACACTATGAAGTAATCATGGTTGGTCTGCCACTGAAATGGAGGAACAATTGAAATGTTGTTTTCCCTTTCTCTCTGACCCAGGTCTGCCCCGTAGGACTTTCTGTGATGATGGAACTGTTCTGTCCTTGAACCATCCAACACGGCCACCACTGGCCACATACGGTCACTGAGTACTTCTAATAGGCTAGTGAGGAGAAAGGAACTGAATGTTTAATTTTGCTTAATTTTAATTCATTAAATCAATAATATCTGTGTCTAGGAGGGACACGGACAGGGAACACCGAGAGAGATGGCAGCAAGGTTGTAGCAATGGCCAACATTCTTCCTATTAATTTGGGTAAACAAGACTCTATTAAATGTCTGCCCTATGACCAGTATCACAGACATGACAAAAAGAAAAAAGGAAAAAACAGTTCTCCCCACCCCCACCCCCAAAGACAGGAAGGGGACAATGAACTGCTCAACAATGTAGGAAAGGAGGATCTCTCCATGCATCGTAAATTATAGTATTGTTATTGTGATGGCTTTACAATCTTCCTCAAACTCTTCATCACTCCAACAGGTGGAATCAAAGAGCCCTCCCCATGAATGTTGCTTCTAAAGAGTAAAATGTGGCAGAAAGGACAATGTGGTACCAGGTTATAAAAGAAATCAAGGGGCTGGGGTACAGCTCAGTGGTAGAGCAGTTTTCGGCTTTTTCAAGGCCCTGGGTTTAATTCCCAAAAATGAAAAATAAAAGTGAAAAAACCATCATGGCTTGCTCCCTGTTCTTTCTTGGCTCATGTACTGTGTGGGAGTTAACTGTCATGTCGTATATCTCCCTGGGGGTCCACGTGGAGATGAACCAAGGCCTCCTGCCAATAGCCATGTGAGTGAGCCATCTTGGAAGGAGATCCTTCAGCTCAGTGGAGCCTTAAAATGACTAGCCCCCAGGGACATCTTTACTGTGACTTCACAAAATACCTGAGCCAGAACCACCCAGTTAAGCTGCTCCGAGATTTCCAGCTGTCAGAAGCTATGTGAGATATAAATGTTACTGTTCAAAGCTGCTAAGTTTCAGAGTCATTTATCAAGCAGCAGTAGATAACTAGTGGAGCTTCATCGTTGGCAAAAGGCATGGATGACTTGTGCAACAAAAATAAATAGAAGTACTTTTAAAGAAGAAAGAGAAAAGCACTTCAAGTAGGAAAACTGGCTAGAGACAAGAGTAGGAAACTTTTAACAGAAGAAATAAATATGTAGAAAAATATTCAAAGTAAAAAAAAAAATAAGTGCAAGTCTTGCTTTTCCCCATCAGAATTTTTTTTTTTTTTTTTAATCATGATATCCAGCAGGTGAGAGTAGGAGATGGTGTATTCCCCTTGAATGCCTAGGGTATGAGTTTTGTTTGTTTGTTTGTTTTGTTTTTGTTTTTGTTTTGGTACTGGGATTGAACTCAGGGGCACTTGGCCACTGGGCCTCATCCCCAGCCCTTTTTTGTATTTTATTAGAGACAGGGTCTCACTGAGTTGCTAAGTGCCTCGCCATTGCTGAGGCTGGCTTTGAACTCACAATCCTCCTGCGTCAGCCTCCCAGGTGCTGGGATTACAGGTGTGCACCACCGTGCCTGGCGGCACAACAACATTTCCTGAAGGCATTTTTTAAAACTCTATGCTTTTTAAATTAGCAATGACACTGGGTGCAGTGGCACATGTCTGCAATGCCAGCAACTTGGGAGGCTGAGGCAGGAGGATCACAAGTTCAAAGCTAGGCTCAGCAACTTAGCAAGACCCTAATCAACTTAGTGAGACCCTGTCTCTAAATAAAAAAATATTGGGGAAAAAAATGGGTTGGGGATGTGGTGCAGTGGTTAAGTGGGCTCAATCTCTAGTACCAAAACAAAACAAAAAAATTAGCAACAAAATCTAGTTATACCCTAAACAAATACTGGAGCATGGCTGGGTGCACTCACACATGCCTATAATCCCAGCAACTCAGAAGGCTGAGATAGGAGGATTGCAAGTTTAAGGCCAGCCTCAGCAACTTAGTGAGACCCTGTCTCAAAATATATTAAAAAGGCTTGGGATTATGGGGTTGGGTTGTGGCTCAGCGGTAGAGTGCTCACCTAGCATGTGCAAGGCCCTGGGTTCAATCCTCAGCACCACCTAAAAATAAATATTGTGTCCAACTACATCTAAAAAACAAATATTAAAAAAAAAAGAAAAAAAAGGCTTGGGATATAGCTGAGTAGTAAAGCACCCCTGGGTTCAGTATGCAGTACAAAAAAAAAAAAAAAAGAGAGAGAGAGAGAGAGAGAGAGAGTTGTTATTTAAGGAGAGGAGAGAAGATGAAAGAAGAGGGGAGGCCATAAGTTGTTGCTGAAGGTAGAACAGAAGAGCTGAAAACAGAGAAGGTTCCCAGTAGGTCCCTGAGCAGGGCTGAGGTTGCCCAGGTATGGGCACGAACAGGTGGGAAAGGGTAGGATCTCAGGCCTATTTGGTGAGTTGACAGTAGCCCCCTCTGAGAATGAAAGAGAACAGATTGGGAAAGGCACAAAGTTCTGGTTCTTTGGCCACATGGCCTGTGTCCCATGGTCTCAGCCCCACTTCCTGTCTCATCAAATTCAAATAGCCCACAGGGGACCCTGAATACCATGCCCAACCCAAACCCAGCCTCTTTCTGTATATCCAAACCCTTCCCATCTTTCAAACAGAAGCCCTTGATCTGCCTGCTACACCCCTTCCACCATCTACATCTTCCAAACTTTGCAAGCGATGACCACCATAGAATGCTGTGCACATCTGCATCTTGGTCCCCAAGAAAACTCTCTATTCCTGGAAGACTGGGTTTTTGTCATCCCCCCTAATTCAAGGTCCAGCCCACTACAAGGCCCAGTCAAGATCCTGGGCCCCATGGGGGCAGGATATACATACCAGCAGCTGGCCTGTTTCAAGGTCCCAAGTCCTCACTGTTTTGTCATAGGATGCTGCAATAATTCTAGAAATGAAATGACAAACATTGGGCCTTAACCACAGAGACAATTAGGCCTGTGGTTCCTACGAGGACTTTTTCTTCTTTTTACAATTTAGGACCAAGATTGCAAATACTACACAAATCTTTCAAAAGATGCTCCATAAGCCCCACTGGGGAGTAGTGTGTTCCCATCGAAAACAGATATAATCTAATATTACCAATTATCTTCTGTACTCCTTCAGCCAGCCGGATACATTCTATTATATTCAAGGCTTTAAAAGTAGCATTTTTTTCTGTTGTGTAATTTACTACATCCTTCTAAGAAGATCTTTATAATTCATAAGAATCACTCATGTCCCTCTCTGCTCATGTCTTTTTACAGGAAAATGCTTTCATAGACAGCTGGCTTTGTTCTGAAATATTTTCTTGTACATTTAGCTAAAAACAAATGTACTTTTGTCTCCTTGAATTCCACATTTCTGTGGCAAAGTTTGTCTCTATAAATTCCCATGAAACGTAAATCCCATACTAGTTATTTTATTTGTATACCAGTTTCAGAGCTGCTGCTCAGGATAAAATTTAAGCCATTTTAAAGCAAATATTCTTGTCTGTTAAAGACCCACCTCCCATTTCTCACACCCGTGTAAGGAGATTTAAGCAAACACATCCCTGCAGCCTTCTTCTTGTGAGCCACTGCTTCCTATCCCCAGCCCTTCCCAGATGACAGCTCATGCTTTCTTAGGCCTCAGTTTCCCCTGAAAAATAAGGGCCTCGAATAGATTGCTAAGGCCTCCTGCAGCTGCCACAGTGTCCGTGTGGCTACAGAAAAGACACTTCATGAAGAAAATCCAGATTGAATCAACCACGATAAATGTTCTCTTTTAAGTGCTTTAAGTTTTCCATGTCCTATCACATCCACTTGATTCTCACAATCAAGAGTAGACACTTTGAGCCCCAATAGAGGAACATGGTTGTGCATTTGCTTTAAAAAATTAAAACAAAAACAAAACCTGTCACTGTCATGCCTGTACAGTAGGCTGCCAGCTGCCTCTCACTTTTCCTGCCCAGTGTAAAACAGAAGAAATGTGGGGCTGGGGTTGTGGCTCAGCAGTACAGCGCTCGCCTAGCATGCATGAGGTACTGGGTTCAATCCTAAGCACCACATATAAATACCACATAAAATAAAAAAATAAAGATATTGTGTCCACCTAAAACTAAAAACAAATTTTTTTTTATGTACTCAGGGGCACTTGACCACTGGGCCACATCCCTAGCCCTTTTTTATATTTTATTAGAGACAGGATCTCACTGAGTTGCTAAGTTCCTGGCCATTGCTGAGGCTGGCTTTGAACTCACAATCCTCCTTCCTTAGCCTCCCAAGTGCTGGGATTACAGGCGTGCACCACCGCGCCCGGCTAAAAAATAAAATATTAAAAAAAAAAACAAACAGGGAAAATGTTACCTTCTGCTGTCAGCTGTGATGCTGCACTCTGTAACAGGAGCTGTGGGCCCTTCTTCAAAATCCCGAATCACAGATCCATCAAAGGCATCCTCAAATCAGTAGGAGAGAGAAGGAAGAGGGTGGTCACAGCTGTTTGCTTAAGTCATGGACTGAGGTCAACAGCAGCCCTTAGCTTTCCTACTTGGTCTCTACGACTCTCACTCAGTTCCAAAGACCAAAAGGACTTTCCAACATCTCCCCTTGGCTCTGAGCAGGAAGCATGCCCTTGCCTTGCATGGCATCCCCTAAAACTTCCCTATTGCTCAGCACACACCACTCTTGAAGCAGAGCTGTGAACATATAATTTTTTATCTGTAGATAATTTTTTCATCATCTACTGGCTAAAAGACTTTGCAGGATCTAGCAATATCTTTCAAATACTTTCTTTTTAAACATACATCCTTTGACCCTCCTAAGAAAATAAACAGATTTGTGGTCAAATAAGTATGCATAAAAAGGTTCATTCATGGTTGGGGATATAGCTCAGTTTGTAGAGTGCTTGCCTAACATGCACAAGGTCCAGGGTTCAATCCACAGCACCACAAAAAAAAAAAAAAAAAAAAAAACAGGCTCAGCAACTTAGCAAGGCGCTAAGCAACTCAGAAAGACCCTGTCTCTAAATAAAATATTAAAAAAAGGCTAGGGATGTGTCTCAGAGGTAATGTGTGATGCAAAAATAAGGCAACAGTCTAGGTGTCCATCTAAATGGGAATGGTTAAAACAAACTGTGGGGCTGGGGCTGTGGCTCAGCGGTAGAGCGCTCGCCTAGCACGTGTGTGGCCCAGGTTCGATCCTCAGCACCACATAAAAATAAACATATTGTGTAGAACTAAAGCAAATAAATAAATATTAAAAAAAAAACAACTGTGCCTCAGTCCCAACTACTCAGGAGATGGAGACAGGAGGATCTTGCAAATTCAAGGCCAGCCTGGGCAACTTAAGGAGACTCTGTCTCAAAACAAACAAACAGAAATGTAGCCCACCCAATAGGGGAGCACTGGTAACTGCTGATAATTATACTGAAGGTCAATAATGACAGAATGTGATGAGAGCAAAGCAGGGTACCAGAGCAGAAAGGTATCTGTGGTGGCAAAGACCAAATATTTTTAGTAACATATGTGCCAACAGCTTTTTAGGATAAGCAGCAGGGGAAGAGGTTATAGGGAGCCCTGATGACACAAAAGTTATTGGTAAGACAATGGCTCACTTTGTTTGTATCTTTTTTATATATCCTTTTTAAAACAATGACTTACTAGAAAGGTCTTGCATTGTTATGTAATATCATGGTGCCAGGGTGTGGGAATTTTTCAGCCTGAAAAGGGTAGGTCTGTGACAACACTCCCTAGATATACAGAGAAACCACTTAGCATCAGGACTACAAGGCCTTCTGGGAAGCAAAGGAACCCATGTCAGGTGGACAGGTTTAGTGATTCACTGAAATCCTCCACAGTCATATTCACAGCTGAGAGTTATTACAGTGACAGACACAAAGCCAAACCAGCAAAAGGAAAGGGGCTTGGGGTGAAGTCCAGAGAAGACAGTCCAGGTTTCCAAGAGCTTCTGTGGAGTGGCTGAGAAGTGCTTAGTTCCTCCAGCAACAAGTTGCAACAACATGTATGAAGTGTTGTTTTCCAGGAGAGGGCTGGTCACATAGGTACTCTCTGACTAACATACACCCAAATTTCAGACTTCCATAAGGAAAGCAGCTTGTACAAGCAGTCAAGGGGAGTGAGCCATCCTTACCATTTAGAGAAAGCTCATGATTGTAGGGAATTGTTCACCTATCAGGTTCCCAAATGTAAGTCAACAGCAGCCTTGCCAAGGCTAGCAGCCCCAGGCCTGCTATGTGAATGCTTTGCTGTACAGACCCAGGCCTCAACCCCTGTTCCAGAAGACCTGAAATAATGGGGTCATTTCAGGTGATCCTAGCAGACCCTACTCAAAGCCCAGTGAAAGGAAAGGACATCAGAGGTCCCAAAGTAAACCAAGAGAGGTCACATCTAAAGCTGGTAACCTGGGATTAAGAGTCTAATGGCCTAGGAATAAAGGGCTGGTAATGACAGCATGGAATGCAGCTTCCCTGGCTGGTATGTTGCTTTAGTAGTGGGGGGGGGGGAACATATATCAATATTTATATATATAATATGTATATAATATATATAATAGAAACTTATTTATTTATCTATTTATTTATTTATGTGAACTAAGGAAATGATCACCGTGGGGCCTGGGACTGAGAGACCCACCGAGTCTGGAGAGGGCCTCCTATCAACTAAGATCATTACTAGAATGGACCAGCATTATGGGGCTGTGCAGTTTCAGTACTCAACAGTGACACCCCAAGGCCAAGAGGAGGAATAGCAGTTATGGACTGAAGAGCCTGCTCCCTCTTCACTTGGCATTTGGAAGCAGGATTCAATTTAAGGCGGGAATACTGGTCAGTTTTTGAATGAATCGGCAGGAAGAGGCTATAATAAACAGGAAGAATCAAGGAGATGTGATAATATGTGTAGCTCAAGTGTACTATGGATACATATTCAGTATTTCTATGTGATCCAAGTTTTATAAATGTATATATGTATTATGTACACGTACAAAAAAAAAAAAAAAATACCCTCCAACAATTTCAGAGCAGGTAACTCTGGGATCATGAAATGATGAGTTTTTCTTTGTGTTTTTATGCATTTTCTGTAGTAAAATCATATTACCTTTATGAGAAAAACTACCAAACTTATTTTTTTTATGTTTTCTAAAAGAAAACACAGTAATAGTAAAGAAATAATATCATAATTATGCAAATGGCTTATCTATCCTACTTCTAGAAATCTACCCAAACTTATTTTTTAATGAAAATAAAGAAAAGTACCAACATATTTTGAGGAATATTGGAAATGGAATTGAGGATGACTTTCTTTCCTGGTTTCTTCATACAGACCTTCCAAATTATTCACAATGATCTCACATTCAAGAAAAGAGGGCTCTTGAAAGATGAAGTTAGAGCCAGGCGTGGTGGTGCACACTGTAATCCCAGCACTTGGGAGGCTGAGGCAGGAGGATTGTGAGTTCAAAGCCAGCCTCAGCAATGGCGAAGCACTTAGCAACCCTGTCTCTAAATAAAATACAAACAAGGGCTGGGGATGTGGCTCAGTGGTCGAGTGCCCCTGAGTTCAATCCCCAGTATCAAAACAAAAGAAAAGAAAAAGAAAGATGAAGTTAGGCTGGCGATAGAGCTCAGTTGGTACAGTGCTTGCCTTGAATGCACAAGGCCCTGGATTCAATCCCTAGCACCACCAAAAAAAAGAAAGAAAGATGAAGTTAGATGTTTGGGTGCTGGTTGGAGTCAAGATGCTATGAATAGAGAAGGTGGTTGTGTGGGGTAATGGCTTTCTTATCTTCGGAGGGAAAGAGGGTACAGGGTGAGGGCAGAGGTTGGGGCAGGGAGATCCACAACTGGGGGGAAGGAGCAGGACGAGCCCCTAGAAGGAAAAGAAAATAGGGAAAAGAAAAACAATGGGAAGTGAAAGAGCTCCTGGAGGGGACAATCAATGGGGCCAGCCAAGTCAGGAAGCCCTAGGGAGAGCTGGCAGTGGTGGGAGCAGAGAGGAAGATGTAAGGCAGGCAGAGGACAGGAACCTCAGGATGCTCAGCCTGCCTGGAGATGGCAGCAGAGGGTGTAGGCAAGTGCAGTGGCGAGGGTAGGGAGCTCAGACGTGTTTCCTGGGATAGGAAGAAGGATGGCTTGTAAGAAGAGGAGGACATTAGAGGTAGCAAATGTGGAAGAAACTGCCTGTGGATGGGGTATAGAAAAGGCAAGGAGCGGGCTGGGGTTGTGGCTCAGCAGCAGAGCGCTCGCCTCGCATGTGCACGGCCCGGGTTTGATCCTCAGCACCACGTAAACATAAATGCATTGCATTGTGTACAACTAAAGTAAATAAATAAATATTAAAAAAAAAAAAAAAGAAAAAGAAAAGGCAAGGAGCAAGGGCAAGGAGGCCACAGTGGGGAACAGAGGACATCTCCATGAATGGCCCCTAATTTGGGGATAACAACCAAAGTAGAAATGGGTAGGTATCCATTGACGGAGATAGGAGCCCTTTAGCCAAAACAGACAGGGATGCTATGACTGAAATGGAAGAATCTGTAGATGGTAAAGCAAAACACATATTTGGAAAGTTGCCATGCCCCCCCTACCCTGGGTGATGACAAAAGCAGAAGTGATGACAAGAGCTGAGATTCCCTTGTCCCCAGTGTATTGTGGTCACCCTTGAGAACGTTTCAGTTTTCCCAAGGAGATCATGGGCTCTGGGGACAGGGATGTTTGTGAGGCAGCTACAGAGGCAGGCAGTGGCAGTCCACTGGGGTCTGGTCTATAGGCTAGGCAAGCCCTGTGGCAGTCCTAGCATATAGCTGGTCCTATGAGACTTTAGAGACTCAGGAAGGCCCAGGAAGTCATGTAACTACCTAGGGTTACAGAGCTGGTAGGTCCTAATTTGGGGTCTGAACCAGCTTGTAAAGTCCTCAAACCTTCCATCGGGTCAACCTGGCCTTGGCACCCACAGATGACAGAAGATGTTCCTCTGTGGTTATTTGTAGAGTCAGGACTTATCAGCTGCCCAGTTACCCACAGCAGAACCAGGGAACCAGCCTTGATTCTCTCCACCCATTCCCCTCCTGCTTCTGAAGCCAGAAGACAGCAAAACTCAGAACTGACTGTCCTCGCCCATGGATCACAGCCCCAGCCACACACCATCTTTAATTTGGCCCCTGATGGTCACTGCCATCCTCCAGCCATGCTTCCTCCTCACCCACTCCTTCACTAAACAGCAATGCCTTCAAAGAGACCTGTGCAGATCTTCTAGCATGTCCACAAAAGTTCTGGAAGGGCTCCAGGTGGTCGCCTCTCTGCAACCTTGTCTGAACATCACAACTTCACCCCCTGTGTCCCTGCCTCCCACATTTTGAGGTGCTTATCTGTACTACCTCTCTCAACCACCTCTTATGGACAAGTCCCAGGCCTGGCCATATTTCTGTCCTCTAGGACAACCCAGACCTGGCCATACAGTCTCTGTGGATGGAAGAGGAGACCCAGAGAAATGACAGCTCAGAAACCTCAGGTAGTACCCAGGCACAACAGGACCACCCTCAAAAAAGGTGGGAGTTCTAAGTCTAGTGATCTCATCCCCTGCTCTCACAGCATCCAGATTCACAGACTGGCCTAAGCTACACTGACTTCTCTTTCTGGTGACTTGACACTAAGGCAGGTTCCTCCTTCTTGCAACTCTGTTCAGAAGGCCTTTACAAACCTTGGGATCCTTAAGTGTCAGAAAACAGTACTGCAGAACTCTCCATAAAAGGTGCCTAATCTTATGCTTCAGGAGAACCTAACACAGGGCCACCTACCCACAGCTTGACAGTGCGATCATAGGAGCTACTGAGGAGCTTGGTGTCATTCACGCAGAAGTGGCAGGAACTTACAACATGCTCATGCCCGCTCAGAATTTTAAATGGGATCTGAAAAAAAGGATAGATCACATAAGTTTAAGAAGATTGTAGTAGTGCAGTGGTATATGCCTTTAATTCCAGTGGCTCAGGAGGATTGCAAGTTAAAAGCCAGGCTCAGCAACTTAACAAGGCCTTAAGCACCTTAGTGAGAACTTGTCTCAAAATAAAAAATAAGTCAGGCGTGGGGGCACAGACCTGTAATCCCAGCACTTGGGAGGCTGAGGCAGGAGGCTCTCGAGTTCAAAGCCAGACTCAGCAATGGCAAGTCACTTAGCAACTCAGTGAGACCCTGTCTCTAATAAAATACAAAAAGGGGGGGGGGGGCTGGGAATGTGGCCCAGTGGCAGAGTACTCCTGAGTTCAATCCCCAATACCAAAAAAATAAATAAATAGATAGATAAATAAATAAATAAATAAAAATAAAAACAGCTAAGGGGACTGGAGCTGGAGCTCGGTGGTAGAGCGCTTGCCTGGCATTTGTGAGGCCCTGGGTTCGATCATCAGCACCACATAAAAATAAATAATATATTTTTAAAAAAAAATAGCTGAGGAGCCGGGCGCGGTGGTGCACGCCTGTAATCCCAGCACTTTGGGAGGCTGAGGCAGGAGGATCGCGAGTTCAAAGCCAGCCTCAGCAATGACGAGGCACTTAGTAACTCAGTGAGACCCTGCTTCTAATAAAATACAAAAAAGGGCTGGGGATATGGCCCAGTGGTGGAGTGCCCCTGAGTTCAATCCCCAGTACCAAAAAAAAAAAAAAAAAAAAAAAAAAATAGCTGAGGATGTGGCTCAGTGACAAAACACCCCTGAGTTCAATCCCTAGTACCATAAAAAAAAAAAAAAAAAAAAAAAAAAAAAAGGTTGCAGGATACAAGGACAACATATAAAAAACAATTATATTTTTATATTTCTAACTACCATACAAGAGCAATCTGAAAAAACAAAACATTCCAAACAAAAAACATTTGCAAAATCATCAAAAAGAATATATAGCAGCCAGGCGCGGTGGTGCATGCCTGTAATCCCAGCACTTTGGGAGGCTGAGGCAGGAGAATCGCGAGTTCAAAGCCAGCCTCAGCAATGGCGAGGCACTTAGCAACTCAGTGAGACCCTGTCTCTAAATAAAATACATAAAAGGGCTGGGGGTGTGACCCAGTGGTCGAGTGCCCCTGAGCTCAATCCCTGGTACACAAAAAAAAAAAAAAAAAGAATATTTAGCAATTGACTGAACAAAGAAAGTATAAAACCTACACTCTGGAAAAAAGATATTTTTGAAAGAACTTAAAGAAGACCTAAATAAAAGGAAAGATATACCATGTTCATAGATGGGCAGATGTAATGTTTTTAATATGACAATACATTCCAAAATGATTCAACGCCATCCAATCAAATTCTAAGCTGACTTATTTGTAGAAATTGCTAAGCTGATCCTAAAACTTTTATAGAAATTCAGGAGAACCCAAAAAAAAAACCAAGATAATCTTAAGAATAAAGGTAGAGAGGGGCTGGGGATATAGCTCAGTTAGTAGAGTGCTTTCCTTGCATGCACAAGGCCCTGGGTTCAATCCCCAGCACCAACAAAAAAAAGAATAAAGGTAGACGACTAAAGGATTCACACTTCCTAATTTCAAAACTTACTACCAAGCAAGTAATCAAGACAGCATAGTAATGGCACATAGAACTAAAAATAAATTAAATATAACTGAGAATCCAGAAAAAAAAGAAACATTCATACTTATAGTCAACTAATTTTTGTAAGGGTGCCAAAACAATTAAAAAGAGACAACAGCCTTTTTAGCAGTTGTTTTTTTTTTTTTTTTTTTTTTTTTTTTGAGACAAATGGCTATCCACATGCAAGAGAACTGGGTTGGACCCTTACCTCACACCATCTATTAAAACAATCTCAAAATGAACCAAAGACTCAAATGTAAGAGTTAAAACTATGACTTTTACAAGAAAACAAGTATAAATGATTTTTGCACTAGGCATGGCATCTTAGATATGACACCAAAACACAAACGATAACAATAAAAATAACAAGGTGGACATGAGCAAAATGAAAAAAAAAAAAAAAAACAGTGCTTTGAAGCACAATTTCAAAGAGGACTTTCACTTCAGTAGCACATATAATAAAACTGGAACAATATAGGGAAGACTAGCATGGTACCTGCACAAGGATGACATACAAATTCATGAAGCATTCTGTATTTTTAATGATCAAATCTTTGTACAATAGAAAATTATTTAAATTTTATTTTTCTACTGAGATTTCTAATTCGAGTGTAAATGTTTATCAATAAAGAATTACTTTTTTAGGAGCTGTAGTTCAGTGGCAGAGCACTTGCCTAGCATGTGTGAGGCACTGGGTTCAATCCTCAGCACCACATAAAAATAAATAAATAAAATAAAAGCATTCTGTCCATCTACAACTACAAAAATATTTTTTAAAGAATTACATTTTTAAAAAGGATACCATAAGAAAGTGAAAAAACAAACCACATAATGGGAATTTTTCATTTTTTTATTTTTTGGTACTAGGGATTGAACCCAGAGGCACTCTACCCATTGAGTTGCATCCCCAGCCCTTGTCAATTTTTATTTTGAGACAAGATGTCACTTAGTTGCTGAGTCTGGCTGTGAATTTTCAATCTTTCTGCCTCAGTCTCCTGAATTGCTGGGATTACAGGAATGTGCTACCATAATTAGGAACAATTTTTAATAATATCTCTGATAGGGGGCTTGTATCTGGAATATATTAAGAACTCTTACAACTCATCAATAAAAAGACAAACATCACAAACAAAAAAATGGGCAAAAGGGCCAGGTATGTAACTCAGTGATAGAGGACTTGCCAATCATGAATGATATTCTGGGTTCAATGTCCAGTACAGAAGAAAAAAAATAGCAAAAAGATATGAACAGACATTTCTCCAAAGACATGCAAATAGTTGATAGTATATGAAGAGATTCTCAACATTATTAGCCATTAGGAAATGCAAATGAAAGCCATAGTGTGATACCATGTCGCACTCATTAAAATAGCTCTGGGCCAGGGATATGGAAAAATGGAAACTCATATTGCTAGCAGGAACATAAAGTGGTACAGCCATTTTGGAAAACAGTTAAATATCACCTAGCAATTTCACACCTAGGTGCAGACCCCAGAGAAATTAAAATATCCACACAAAAATGTGTGTGCCAAGAATGTTTGTGGCAGCATTATTCATTAAGTGGGAATAACCCAGATATCCAGCAAGTGATGAATGAACAAATTAAATTTCACAGCCAATATTATAGTTTGGATATAAGGTGTCCCCCAGAAGCTCAGGTGTGAGACAATGCAAGAAGCTTTGGAGGAGAAATGAGTGGGTGGTAGGCTTAACCTAATCAGTAAATTAATCCCTGATGGGATTAACTGAGTGGTAACTGGAGACAGGTGGGGTGTGTCTGGAGGAAGTAGTTCATTGGGCATGTGGTTATGGGTTCTTTTTTTTTTTTTTTTTTTTTTTTTTTTGTGGTACCGGGGATTGAACTCAGGGGCACTCGACCACTGGGCCACATCCCCAGCCCTTTTTTGTATTTTATTTAGAGACAGGGTCTCACTGAGTTGCTAAGTGCCTTGCCATTGCTGAGGCTGGCTTTGAACTCACAATCCTCCTGCCTCAGCCTCCAAAGTGCTGGGATTACAGGCATGCGCCACGGCGCCCAGCATGGTTATGAGTTCTATATTTTGCATTTGGAGAGTGGAGTTTCTCTCTGCTTTCTGATCACCATGTGAACTGCTTCCCTCTGCCATACTCTTCCACCATGATATTCAGCCTCTCCTTGAACCTGTAGAAATGGACCTTGGCTGTCTATGGACTGAGACCTCTGAAACCATGAGCCCTCAAACTTTTCCTCCTCTACAGTTGTACTGGTCATGTCTTTCAGTCACAGCAGGGAAAAACCTGACTAAAACAGTCATACAATGGAATATTATTTGACCAAAAAAAAGGAATAAAGTACTGAGGCATGCTACAATGTGGATGAACTACTCAAACTTCATGCTAAGGAAAAGAAGTTATTCATAAAAGACCACCTGTCACTTGATTCTCTTACTATGAGAAGTCTAGGATAGGCAAATCTATAAAAACAAAAAATAGAT
Source organism: Tamias sibiricus (assembly GCA_025594165.1). Classification (NCBI taxonomy): domain Eukaryota; kingdom Metazoa; phylum Chordata; class Mammalia; order Rodentia; family Sciuridae; genus Tamias; species Tamias sibiricus. Next base: position 43,934,780 of record CM046672.1, on the reverse strand, counting down.
TGGTGGTTGCCTCGGCTTGGGAGGATGAGCTGTGGTAAAAGGAAGTTAATGATAGATGGTACAGGGTTTCTCTGAGAGTAATGGAAACATTCTAGAATTGTTCGTGGTAATGGCTGGTGTGAAGAAAGGTAGAACAATGAGATGAGGGGTTTGGGCCCCGCTTCCAGAAAAGCAGACATGCTTGTAGGGCGTGGGTGGCATGCAGGGTTGCGGGTGACTTGGGGATGTATGGAGACCAGCAGGACTGTGGAGATGCGGAGGAACAGTAGATAACTGCCTTCAGAAGGTAGAGGGACCCAGGGACAAGGCGACTCATGGGATCCGCCACCAAAGGGCATAAGCAAACCGGGGCAGATGGCGAGTGAGAGGCCTCCCACCCCAGCCACCAGCAGGCTGGGCCTGAGTCCTCCTTTCTGCCCAAGAATCCTTGTTTCCCCAATAAGCCACAGTACGGGACACCCGGCACCTCCTCCAGTCGGCCCTGCTGCAGCCGCTTCTGAGCTGTTCCCCTCCAGAGATGCCGCAGACAGGCAGAGGAGGGCAGCAGCTGGAGAAACCAGGTGGGTCACCCAAGAGTCACTTGGGGGCCTGCGCACTCTCCCCACCCATGGCGGGTGGGGTGGAACAGGTTACTGCCCCTCAGCCCGGGGGTGGTTCTGACCTTGGAGAGGGACTGGTGGTCGCCCCAGAACGTTTCCTCTGGCATTATCTCTTGCTTCCCAGGCATCTGCGGAGGGTCCTTGTCCAAGGCCAGGGGGTCGAGAGAGGCCAGCAGCCGGCTCTGGTACGCTTCAGGGGTCAACAGCTTGAAGCGGCGCGCGGCTCTCGCCATCGCAGTCGCCTGGGGCATCTTGAGAGGCCAGTCCTCTCCCGCCGGAACCGACTTCTTCCAGACCTTGCCCCTGGGTCCTGGGGAACCCGGCTGCCTGGAAGCCATCTCTGGGCCCAACCCTGCTGGTGGCCACCCACAGGCCTGGCCGGAACGGTGGCACCACGAGCGCCTCACCGCCTCACGAGGCCCTTCGACCCACGCGCTTCCCTGCTGACACCGGCTCACCTGCAGAGGGAAAATGGTTCCTCCCACCGCAGAACACGTTACCCTTAGAAAAATGGGGTCAGGCTCTGGGCATAAGAGGAAGGGGACAGAGCATGCAATTTAGTGACCAATCTTTGTGCCTTATTTGGGTCTTCCTAGCTCCCTGTCACTGAGTGATTTCTGTGTCCTCTGCATGTCTAGGAGCTCCTGGCTAATCCACTTCGTGTCTGTCAATTGACAGAGAAATGATCAATGAGTGATGGCCCCTGGAGGAAATGTGTGCAGCTGGTAGGGGTGGGTTCATACAATTTATAAGACTTAAGGGAAAGATCTGTCACAAGGTCAATGAAAGTAACAGAGGGAAATGCTGCCTGTAGTCAGGTAACAGTTGCCTCATGGCTAAAAAAGACTGCATGGAATTAGTCCAAAATATTGAGGGTTGTCACCTCTGGGTGGTAAAACTAGAACTGATTCTTTCCCCCTTCTTTCTCCTCTTATGATTGTTCTGATTTATGAGGTTTCTTTCATAATGTAAAAACCTCTGTATTTGGCTTTTTCTTCACCCTACCCCTACCATGCTAGGGCTGGAACCCAGGGACCCTTTCATGTTAGGCAAGCACTCAACCACTGAGCTGCACTTTGCTTTTTAAAAAAGTTTCTCATGGGTACACACCAGATGGCCTCACAGCAGGGAACCAAGGGCTACCAGGGCAAGGACCTGGAGCAGGCATGACTCAGGCTGTGGGTGCACATTCTCCCACTCTGACTCCTTGCCTATCTCGGACACTTTAGTGACACCAACTCTGAGAAGATAAGGGCCCCAGCCAGGACCCTGGCTCTGTGCTGCCCACTGGGCTCCTGGCTGCCAGCAGCAACCAGGAGCTCCACTTCCAAGGAACAGCAGGAGGGAAGCAACCACCCCACACACACCCACATCCTTCAATATGTCCGACCTGACCTTACAGTGCTCAATTTTCTTTATAACAAAACTATGAGAAAGTCTTCATTTTTAATTTCTTTTAAAAATTTCCAGGAAATTAAAAACCCAAGAAGAAAATAGTAAAATGCCACTTTAATTAAACTGTCCAGTCTGAATTTTTCCCTCTGACACTAACTGAAGTTAAAAATAGAAATCAATTTCTACAACCTTTCAAGACAGCCTTTGAGATGATGGCAAGGTTTTAAAAATTATTTTACAGCAGGAATTTACATATAAATACAATCTGTACAATACATTAACTGAACAGTCAATGAGTTTCCATCATGGAGGAGATCTGATACTGGGACAGGCCAGGGCAGAATTCAATTACTGCCTTCTTAGTGGGAGACATTTCAGTCTGGAAAGAAAACAGAAAAGACAGAGAAGGTAAGTTAGAAATGAACTGAAGAACGAAACAGCTCTGTGTGGGCTGGGAATTCCACACCTCACAGTGGAGTGTTTCCACATGGAAAGCACAGGATGACCACCCATGAGGAAGCATAGCTTATGCTGTATCTTAAACTGCTTCTTCTGTTACCCCTCAAATGCAGAGACTCACTCACTCACTCACATATCACATTAGGACCTGTTTCTAAGAGCAACCTCTAATACTGGTTTCACTTACCACTTCAGCCATTGTATGGCCTTTTGGAAAGGAATTAAACTGTTTGCTTCAGGGGCAAAAGCTCCAAAGTCTTCAGTCTTAAATTTCAATTTCATATATATAAGAAAGTTTATGGCAGCTCTACTTAGAGTAGAGCTGAGTCATACTGGTTCTAGTCTCCTACTCTATGTAGAAAACCAAATGTTGGCTAGGTACAGTGACACATGCCTGTAAACCCAGTAACTCAGGAGGCTAAGGCAGGAGGATCACAAGTTTGAGACCAGCCTCCACAACTTACTGAGACCCTGTCTTGAAATAAAAATTTTAAAAGGTTGGAGCTGAAGCACAGTATAGAGTCCCCAGTGCTGAAAGAAAGAAGGATAAAAGGAAAGGAGCTAAAATAAACTTTTTCTCTTTATAAGCTGATTATTTCAAGTATTTGTTATAGTGATAGAAAGTTAACTAATACAGTACATATGTGTGCATTTAGAAAAATCCAAAGAACTGAAGATGACTTTTTAACATCAATAGTACTTAACACATAGACACTGTTCTTCAAGTTTTGGTCTCAGTATAGTAAGTTGTAGATGTTACTCAGCACATAGATACTTGCCTATGTTTTCTGGCCCAATCCACCATTGTTCCTAATGGGCACCGATGGATTCCATCTGTGCCCCTTCTATATGCAGGTAAAGTTCTGTGGGAATGATGTACCAGATGACCAACACTGATCAAGAGTGATATCAGGTATGGGTGAGATTATGTGGGCAAGTGACTTAACCTCCATGCCTGGCTTTCCCCATCTATGAGATGGGGTGACAGAGTACCTTCACAGAGTAGGGTGAAGATGAAATGAACTAATACCCAGGTGTGCTTCCTGGTACCTTCCATCCCAGTCACTACTCACATAAAGGAGGAAAGGGAAACATGAATTGGCACAGCTACTTCAGGGGGCTTTGGATTAAATTTAAATGCTCACATCCTTTGTGTTTTTGAACCATGATAATGTATTGTCCTTCCAAAATAAATAAATGAGGCCAACAGTGGCGCATGCCTGTAATCCTGGCAGCTTGGGGCTGAGGCAGGAGGATCAAGAGTTCAAAGCCAGCCTCAGCAAAAGTGAGGTGCTAAGCAACTCAGTTTTACTCACCTCTGGGTGGTAAAACCAGAACTGATTTTTCCTCCTCCTTTATCCTCTTATGATTGGGCTGGGGGTGTGGCTCAGTGAGTTCAAGTGCCCCTGAGTTCAATCTCCTGTGCCCCCACCCAAAAAAAGACATGAAAACAAAACAAAAAGGGCTGGGGATATAGTTCAGTGGTAGGGTACTTGCTCAGAGTGTGCAAGGCCCTGAGTTCAATCTCTAACACCACACATACACACACACACACACACACACACACACACACACACACAGAACAAAAAGGTGGAACCTGCCTTTCCAGATAGCAATACTATAAGAACATAGTTACTTAAAAAGGCATAAAAACACAAAACAATTAAGAAATCGAAACAGAAAATCCACATGGGCACAGGGATTTACAAAAGGATCATTGATCTTTTTTTTTTTTTTTTTTGGTACCGGGGATTGAACTCAGGGGCACTCAACCACTGAGCCACATCCCCAACCCTTTTTTGTATTTTATTAGAGACAGGGTCTCACTGAGTCACTAAGTGCCTCGCCATTGCTGAGGCTGGCTTTGAACTCGCGATCCTCCTGCCTCAGCCTCCCAAGTGCTGGGATTACAGGTGTGTGCCATGGTGCCCGGCTAGGATCATTGATCTTAATGAGATACAATTGTGGGTAGGGCTGAGGTGACCAGGGTTCACCCTGGCTATTTCCTGCTTCATCCAGGGCCCATCGCTGGGCTGTGCTTCCCAGTGCTGGAGTGGCCAGGTGGGCCACAGATGGAAGTAAAGTCTAGACTTCAAGGCAGGACCATCACAACTTCAGCACCTTCCTCCAACCTGACCCTCCTCTAAAGACCACATGGGCTGAAGAAAGAACAAACTGGAATCTGGAACAGCTTCTTCAATTGCCTTCATGCTTCATTGTGGTAAGTCACTGGGACTTGGGGTTGTTGTTGTTGTTTTGCTTTTGTTTGTTTGTTTGTTTTTGTTTTAGTTGTACACAATGCCTTTATTCTTACACGGTGCTGAGAATGGAACCCCGGCCACGCACATGCTAGGCAAGTGCTCTACCGCTGAGCCACAACCCCAGTCCTTGGGGGTTGTTTTAAACTGAAGCTAGGTTACTTTGCTATAATTGTCTATCCATTTTTGGGAAAAATAGGTTATATGCCTATCTTATTCTGTTCACACACATACAAAGAAATTCAAATAGGTCAAAAACAAAACTACAAAAGCATTAAAGTATGGTTGGGGAAGTAGCTCAGTGGTAGAGCACTTGCCTAGCATAAGCAAGGCCCTGAATCCAATCCCCAGCGCTATTAAAAAAAAAAAAAAAAAAGCATTAAGGTAGTATGTATGTGGCAGGGGAGTTATATGTGTGGGTATAAACTTTATTTTCTCTTCTCTGGTACTGGAGAAAGAAATCAGGGGCCTTTTACCCCTGAGCTACATCCTCATTTATTCATTTTGAGACAGGATCTCGCTAAGTTACTGATGCTAGCCTTGAACTTGCAATCTTCCTGCCTCAGCCTCCTGAGTCACTTGGATTACAGGCATGTACCAATGTACCCAGCTAGTGTATGTACACACTTTGAGTTAGTCTTTTTAAAAAGAGGACATTGTAAAACATAACAACAAAAATTGGTAAAAACCAAGTAGTCCCAAAAGCAAAACTTCTATAAAACAAAGTAAAAGTAACATGTAATATACTAAAATACAAATAATTAATATACAAAAATATTTTTTATTTTCTAAAAATCAGTGAAACAGTACTGGCAGTGAAACAACCCAACAGAAAGCACAACAATGAACAAAGGACATGAACAAGCTATTTACAAAAAAACACACAGCAAAACCTGAGAAACATGAAAATATGCTCAACCTTGATAAGTAAGGAAATGCAAATTAAAATGAGGGACCATTTTTTTACCCATCATACAAACATTTTTGTAACACTGGTAATTTTTGGAGTCAATGTAGTAACCAAGTATTTTATTTAAATGAATAGAGCCACTTTGAAAAGTACTTTGGCAGTATTTATTCATTAGAAAGGTTCATACTCTACAAACTTGTGTTACAAATATAAAATTATATTTCTATTAAAAATATGCACTAAAAATGTGTGTGGGCTGGGTTTGTAGCTCAGTGGTAGAATGCTTGCCTAGCATGTATGAGGCACTAGGTCTGATCCACAGCACCACATATATATATAATTCCAGCACTTGGGAGGCTGAGGCAGGAGGATCACGAATTCAAAGCCAGCCTCAGCAATAGTGATGAGGCACTTAGCAACTCAGTGAGACCCTGTCTCTAAATAAAATACAAAAAAGGGCTGGGGATGTGGCCCAGTGGTCAAATGCCCCTGAGTTCAATCCCTGGTACAAAAAAAAAAAAAAAAAAAAAAAAAAAGGTATTGTGTCCATCTACAATTAAAAATATATTTTTTAAAAATTATGTGAGTGAGGGCTGGGGTATAACTAGGTTGGTAGAGTGTTTGCCTCATATTCACAAGGCCATGAGTTCAATCCCTAGCACACACACACACACAAAAAAAAAATCTTTAAAAAATGAGTGTGATAACATACACACACAAAAATGTATGAGTGTATATGTGTGTGTGGTTGCACAGAAAAGTCTTGAAGATTTATATGAAACTAAAGATAGAGGTTACTATGGAGAAGGAGAGGTTTGGGGAATTGGTCAAGGACCCCTTTAAGTTTTATCTGTGAGGTCTGAATTTTCATATTAATAACATATTCACATACTACTTATGGAATTAAATATTAAAACTTTTTAAAAAGCCTAGTGAGTAGGAGCTGGGATTGTGGCTCAGCGGTAGAGCGCTCGCCTCGCACATGGGCGGCCCAGGTTCGATCCTCAGCACCATGTACAAATAAACACATTGTGTACAACTAAAGCAAATAAATAAATATTTTTTTAAGAAAGCCTAGTGAATATACAAATTTCCCATTTCTGATATTTGCCTCTAAGCAAACACATCAAGTACTGAGTAAGCCTTTAAAAGCTTTCTGAAAGACCCACTGTCACCCATAGCATACCGTCTCAGCAGTTCCTGGGGTGACAGGTCAGTGGTCCCTTCTTCATCACTCTGGCTGTCACTGCTGTCAGTACTCTCAGAACTGCTACTTTTCTCTGATTTTTTATTCTTTTGCTTACTTTTGTGTTTGTGCTTCTTGTGTTTCTTTTTCTGGAAAAAAATAAATAAAAAAACGTGGAGAATGAAGGAGAAAGTGGGAAATGTGTTTTCCTTCTTAATTTGGTGCAATGAAAAGCTAACCCAGAGGGTGGGGGTGTAGCTCAGTGAGAGAACACTTGCCTAACTGAGTAAGGACATGGACTTAATCGTTTGGGCCACCAAAAAAAAAAAAAAAAAAGGTTAAGTAACCTAGGCATTTGGTTGCTTGCTGGAGTCAGTTAAAAACAAACAAAATCAAAACCCCTCATTTAGAGATTTAGAGTGAGCTTTGACCAGACACAGGCAGACATGAGCAGACAATTGTGCAAACTCTCAACTGTGCACACACTGACATGGCCAATCCTCTAGTGACTGACACAGCAGAATCCAGCAGATAGGGCAGGACCCCCTCTTTAAACTTAGCTCCCATCTTATTTGTGGTGACCTGGGCCACCTCCCATGAACCTGACTGGTTCATTTTGTCAGGCACCTGAGGAACTATACAATAGAATGGCAAGTGGCTGGGAAAAGTGCAGAGAAGAAACTGGCAGATCAATGAACAGCAGGGCACTAAGAAAAACAAACAGGATTTGGTTTTCAAATCTGTCAGCACAGGTGTTTTCTCTACTTCAGTTCTCTACTGAGAACTTCAGTAGTCCTCCATGCTCAGGAATCCCTTCCTCTGGTACTGGAATGTTTCTAATGTGTTCGACTTCTGGGTCAGACCACACTGGCTACATAACTATAATATTAACCTAGTTAAAAGGCTTAAAGAAGACATGGATGATAGATTAAGAGATGTCAGCAGTAAAAGTACATACTGCTGGGAATCAACTCAGGACTTTCTGCAGGCTAGGCAAGTACTCTACCACAAACTTACACTCCCAGTCCTTTTTATATTTTTATTTTGAGAGGGGATCTCACAAAGTTGCCCACGCTGGCCTGTAACTTGTGAGCCTCCTACCTGGGCCTCCCGAGTAGCTGAGATTATAGGTGTGCACTACCACACTTGACTGCACCACTATTCTGTCTATTCAAGCTTCCTTCACTTCAAATGGCAAGTTACCAACTAAAATCATGATTTTTAATAATGACAAAGTTGGGTTGGGGATGCAGCTCAGTTGCAGAGCACTGGCTTAGCATGCATGAGGCCCTGGGTTCAATTCCCAGTATCAAATAATAATAATAACAATGACAATGACAAAAATAGTTGAGGCTAGGGGTATAGCTCAGTGTAGAGTGCCCCTGAGTTAAATCCCCAGTAGCAATTAAAAAAAAAAAAAAAAAAAAAAAAACAGTAAAACTAAACAAATTAAAATATGCTGTTCTTAAAGAAAAACAAAGTTCTGAAAAACTGAAAATTTGCATTGAATGCCAACATTGTTGTGAAGATGTAAAGAGACCTGTGTCCCCTATCTTGGCCAAGAAATATGCTCTTTGACTGGCTTTATGTGGCACTCCTGGGGCTTCCCTGAACACTAGAAGCAGCAAAATGGCAGACCCAACAACAATCCTGAAGCACCCAGAAATATTCACCTTTTCTTTCTTTCGTCTGTGCTCTTTCTTAGTCTTGTGTTTTTCTTTGTTCTTTTTATGTTTCTCCTTTTGAGGTGTCTCAAGTTTCTGACGAGCATCTGAAACACAAATGTAATAAATGTGACTAGAGGGAAAATTAAAAAAGTAAGTTCCTATATCACTGAATTAGGAGTCTGGTATAGACAAAATGTTTAACACTGAGGCAGAACTATTTTTGATCTCTTTATGCCTCACTGATAAACAAACGGGTTAGTACAACAGACAATGGTGCTATGTTCAGGAAGCTGCCAGAAACCTCAATATAAGACCTGTGCATTCCAATCAGTACCCTGCTATTGCCTTGTCTGCCAGGGGACCGCAAATGAAGATAAAGCCAGACCAGAATGCCCACAACCTATTGGCTTTTAACATCCTCAGGTGAGGTCAGAGGCAGACAGAGCTGAACCTTGGCTCTGTCGCCAGCTCTCCAAGTCTCCATTCCCTCATCTACCAAACAGGGATAGTAAGAGTCCCTATGTTCTTAGGAACACAGGGAGTATGAGATAAGACCCAGCACATGAATCCATAGTCCAGAATCTGACACATAAATGTCAGCTCTTCATATTAATTCTCTTTACAAAACCACATTTTCCAAGAATCTTAGAAGTAGAAGGGAGACCAGTGGAGTAGAAGCGAAAGAACGAAGAGGAGATAAGAGGGGGGAGGAAGAGAGGAAGAACTGGGGAATGAAGTTGACCAAATTATGCTATGTGCATGTATGAATATATCATAATGCATTCCAATTTTATATATAACTATAATGCACCAATTAAAAATAAATAAATGAATAAATGGAAAGACCAATCTAGTAGCAGAAAGGGGGGAGGGGGAGAGAGAAGGGGAATGAAAGGGGAAGTACTAGAGTATAAGAAAAAACTAAAAGCCGGGCACGGTGGCGCACGCCTGTAATCCCAGCACTTGGGAGGCTGAGGCAGGAGGATCACGAGTTCAAAGCCAGCCTCAGCAATGGCGAGGCACTTAGCAACTCGGTGAGACCCTGTCTCTAATAAAATACAAAAAAGGGCTGGGGAGGTGGCCCAGTGGTCGAGTGCCCCTGAGTTCAATCCCTGGTACCAAAAAAAAAAAAAAAAAAACTAAAACTAAAATACTAGCATCAAACCAACATAATGTGGGCTGGGGTTGTGGCTCAGTGGTAGAGCACTTGCCTAGCATGTATGAGGCACTGGGTTTGATTCTCAGCACCACATATAAATAAATTAATAAATAAAATAAAATTCCATTGACAATTTTAAAAATATTTTTAAAAAATATAATGTAAGGGCTGGGGTTGTGGCTCAGCGGCAGAGCGCTCGCCTCGCATGTGCGCGGTCCAGGTTCAATCCTCAGCACCACATAAACATAAATGCATTGCATTGTGTACAACTAAAGTAAATAAATAAATATTTTAAAAAATATATATATATAATGTAAGCCGGGTGCGGTGGCACATGCCTGTAATCCCAGCACTTGGGAGGCTGAGACAAGAGGATCGCAAGTTCAAAGCCAGCCTCAGCAATGGTGAGGCACTTAGCAACTCAGTGAAACCCTGTCTCTAATAAAATACGAAAAAGGGCTGGGGATGTGGCCCAGTGGTCAAGTGCCCCTGAGTTCAATCCCTGGTACCCCCCCAAAAAAATAAATAAAACATAATGTATAGAATCATTAAAGCCAACTAAAAAGCTGGGCACTATGATGTACACCTGTAATCCCAGCAACTCAGGAGGCTGAGACAGGAGGATTTCAGCCTCAGCAATTCAGTGAGGCCCTGTCTTAAAATTTAAAAAATAAAAAAAAAAATTTTTAAAGGGCTGCAGATGTAGCTCAGTGATAAAGCACCCCTGGGTTCAATCTCCAATAACAAAACAAACAAACAAACAAACAAAAAAAAAACACTAAAGATGGCCAGGTGCAGTAATTCACAATTGTAATCCTAGGACTTGGGAGGCTAAAAGCCAGGGCAATATAGTGAGACCCTATTTCAAAATTTAAATAAAGGGCAGGGGTATGGTTCAGTGGTAGAGCACCATGGGGTTCAATCCCTAGTCCCACAAAAAAATAAATAAGAATAAGCAATAAAGAAGTTACATGTGCCTAGATTTTCCACCTCCAGATTCAGCCCAAAACATTTTCACTGATTGTTAATTTGCAGGTAACCAAACCAACAAAAATTCACAATAGTAGAAGAAGGGAAAGTCATTAAATCAACTTTTTCCACTTAAAAGTTTCAAGATATTTCAGAAGTGTGAATATTTTCTAAACCCAGTTAACAAGTGCCTATAATTTTCTTTTTCTTTTTTTTTTTTTTTGGTACCGGGGATTGAACTCAGGGGCACTTGACCACTAGGCCACATCCCCAGCCCTTGTCTGAATTTTATTAGAGACGGGGGTCTCACTGAGTTGTTTAGTGCCTTGCCATTGCTAAGGCTGGCTTTGAACTCATGATCCTCCTGCCTCAGCTTCCCAAGTGCTGGGATTACAGTCCTGCGCCACTGTGCCCGACTGTAACAAGTGCCTGTAATTTTCTAAACTTACAGTTAGTCAAAAGATTTCAAGCCAGGGGCTGGGGTTGTGGCTCAGCAGTAGAGCGCTTGCCTAGCACATGCATGGCCCAGGTTTGATCCTCATCACATCACCACGTAAAAAGTAAAAATAAACGCATTGTGTGCAACTAAAGCAAATAAATAAATATTTTTTAAAAAATAAGATTTCAAGTCGGATACAGTGGCACACTTCTGTAATCCCAGTGGCTAGAGAGGACTTCTGAAAGAACTAGTTTTATTTTCTACATTAGCCAAAGTACAAATATATATATATATATATATATATATTTTTTTTTTTCTTTTGTACAGAGGATTGAACCCAAGGGTGCTTTGCCACTGAGCTATATCCCCTGGCCTTTTTATTTATTTATTTATTTTTAATTTTGAGACAGGGTCTTGCTAAATTGCTGAGGATCATGAGTTCAAAGCCAGCCTCAGCAAAAGTGAGGTGCTAAGCAACTCGGTGAGACCCTATCTCTAAATACAATACAAAATAGGGCTGGGGATGTGGCTTAGTAGTCAAGTGCCCCTGAGTTCAATCCCCAGTAAACCACCTCCCACCTAAAAAAAAAAAAAAAAAAGATTTCAAAATTTGACTTCACCAGACATATTTTTTTAATGCTAGTTTTTAGAAAATCATGTCCCCTAAATAACCCATATACCAATTGTTATTAACTATTTTATGGGTATCAAGGACATTCTGGGAAAGAAGTAAATAATTTAGTTGTCAAATGCTGACACCAATTTTATGTATTTATTGTTTTATTTTTGTACTGTGTTGCTAAGTCCACCCCAGGTGCAGATATTTTTTTCAATGTGGTGCTGGGGACTAGAACCCAGGGCCTTAGTGTATACTAGGCAAGCATTCTACCAACTGAGCTATATCCCCAGCCCCTGACACCAATTTTAAACTAAAGATCGGAACAACAAAAGCAAATGAGAAAACCAATTTATTACAATTTTTTCAGCCGGGCACGGTGGCGCACGCCTGTAATCCCAGCACTTGGGAGGCTGAGGCAGGAGGATCGCGAGTTCAAAGCCAGCCTCAGCAATGGTGAGGCACTTGGCAACTCAGTGAGACCCTGTCTCTAAATAAAATACAAAAAAGGGCTGGGGAGGTGGCCCAGTGGTGGAGTGCCCCTGAGTTCAATCCCTGGTACCAAAAAAAAAAAAAACAAAAAAACAAAAAAACAAAAACGATTTTTCCAAGTTTCATATTTCTTTTTTCTGCTTTCTAAAATCTCTTTAAAAGCTAGTTACAGCTGGGGTTGTGGCTCAGCGATAGAGTGCTCTCCTAGCATGTGCACGTCCCGGGTTCGATCCTCAGCACCACATAAGAATAAAGGCATTGTGTACAACTAAAACAAATAAATAATTTTTAAAAAGCCAGTTAATTAACCAAATCAACGTTTATATGTGGATATTATAGGAAACTATAAAGCAGATCATAGAATTATATGCTATTAATATATCTGGGTCATGTTATCAGATGTTTGTTATCCCAGACTTCAAAGAGATGATAAAATCTAGTCTAAACATTTTAACATGAGATGTCAATTTAAGATGGCACTGCACAGATACTGGGGGAGGAGGATGGACAATATTTAACTTCTTAAAGAACTAGTTTTATTTGTTACATTAGACAAAGTATAAATTTATTTTTTTTGTACAGAGGATTGAACCCAAGAGTGCTTTGCCACTGAGCTATATCCCCAGCCAACACCCCCCACCTGCGCTTTTTTTTTTTTTTTTTTAATTTTGAGACAGGGTCTTGCTAAATTGCTGAGGCTGACCTCAAATTTGCAATCCTCCTGCCTCAGTCTCCCAAGCCACTGGGATTACAGATTTATACTGGAATTAATCATAATGCATTCCAATAACTATAATGGGTTTTTTTCACAGCACAAATGAGTTTTAAAATATTATTCTCCACACAATTCCCTTTCCTTTTTTATTTCTATAAGTGACAAAATTTAAGATGGTTAGGATCCTACTATAAACATCTGAAAGTTAAAAAAGAAAAAAAGTTTTAAAGTTCTCTGAAACTGTAAAGCAACAGCTATTACTCAGGCACTAGGTAGAGGCAATGGACTTCAAAATGTGGTTGAAAACAGAAACTATATAAAAGCTTGTATGTTTGGTGGGCCTCAAGTTAGATTAAATATGCAGATATAATAACGCTGTTAGGTTTGTCACATCTCAGCGAAGATACGTGCTAATGTGAGCAGGTGAACCAAAGAACTCTGGACTCACTGGGGCAGAAGACAGGAGGCAGCCGTGGGCCAAACTCTTCTCTTTCATCGATCTCCATCTTTTGTATAGGGAAGGGTGTGGGCTCAGGAGGGACCGGCTCACTAGCTGAAAAACACCAGCATGTTAATTTCATTAATTTGTCCAGTATCAATGTGTTTGAGTGTTTAATTAATGTCTTTGGCCACCAAAACATGTGCTTGTCTTCACTTTGCTTAAGTAGCTCATGCCCAATGCGGAGGACACACCACTGAACATGATGGAGGCCACCTCTGCCCTCCTAGACACTGATGATAGGAAGTCAGTTACAAAAAAAAAACACCTATGCAAGTACCTCAAGGGCTGTCACACAGGGAGGTGAGTGTACATCTTCAAGGAAGGAACATCTGAGAAGAAATAAAAACTTAAAAACCAACAGAGATGTAAGACTATATTCCATCCCATAAAATTGGGGCAGACTAATTTCACTCAAAATAACATTACCAATGAAGGAAAAAGTAAAAATAAACAATAATGTTCACCTAAATAACCAAGTTATTTAAGCAGATTGCTACATTTTCAGAAGAGATATAAAATGGAAAAATGTATACCAAAGTATTAAAAGTGGTTATTATAGGAAGTGGGATTACAAGGTACTTATGCTTTCTATACTTTGAAAATTCAAGTATATAAGATTTTGTAATTAAAAAGTGGGTTTAAAAAAAAAAAGAAATAGATATTTGCAATCACCTAAAAAGAAATAATATTTTATATTTCTTTGTAACTTTTGGACTAAAGGCCCTCAAAAATTATACCTATGGGGCTGGGGTTGTGGCTCTGCAGTGGTGTAGAACACTCGCCTAGCATGTGTGAGGTGCTGGGTTTGATCCTCAGCACCACACAAAAATAAACAAAAATAAAATAAATGTATTATGTCTAACTACAACTAAAAAGAAAATATTAAAATATATGTGTGTGTGTATATATACATATGCATATATATGTATACACATATGTGTATATATATTTATACACACACACATATAACCAGGTCCATTAAAGAGGAGCAGGCAGAACACTAAGACTTAGATGGGAAATTCTATCCACCCTCCTAACCACCTGAAAATTCTCCCACCCCTTCAAATGCCAGATAGCCTCTTTTCCTGTGCCTGAAACTTCTAGTGGGGTGAAGAGATCAAGTAGAACAAGCTAATAAGCAAGTTTAAGCCTGGGGGTAATGAGTAAAGACTCCCTTCCCAAGGGCTCCTGTGCACCAGTCAATGCATGTCTGATGGCTTACCCAGGGCATACAATATGACCTGCAGAGTGGAAAATAGGAAGAACTCCTGTGTGCTTCATGACTAAATGTTTCTCAATAATCCTAGCACTACCTCATCAACCAGGCTGAAAAAAGGCTACCTTTTTAATAAAAAACTTACTATTTTTTTAAATACTTCTCAACTAGGATAAGTTGGAAAATCAATATTATTAAACACAGTTATTCTAAAAATATGTTAGATATTTATACCAGATAGAAAAAAGAACAGAATTATGTGGCTGGGGATATAGCTCAGAGGTAGAGCACTGCCCACCATATATGAGGCTCTGGGTTCTGTCCCAGAACCACACACAAAACACACAAAAAAAGAAATCATTGATTGCTAATCACCCTGGTTAAACCCATTAAGTCCCAAGTGTTCAATTCTGCAAATATTTTAATGAAAGTGACACAGCTGCATTAAAATAGTTTGGAAGTCATAACCTAGAGATTATATTATTTATTATAATTAATGATATTAATGATATCATTAATAATATTAATAAATACATCACTAATCATTAACCTATTACTTTTCTCAAAAAGAACAAAACTCTAAAAACCTAAATATTTCAAAAGTACCAAATTTGTATCTTTCTTGCTAAATTTAAGTTTTTTAGGCATTTCGTAAGTGGGACAATGGGACATATGGGTTAAATTATAGATTAAACCCCTCCTTTAGATTCCCAAGTGTGAGACATGGAAGTACCATGTGCCAAAGATGAAGTTTCCCCCAAGTCAGTCCCTTGAGAACCTCTGAAGTTGGCCTCCTCAGTACCCTCCTGGTCATCTTCACTGTCGCCTTGCTCATCCTCGGAGGATGAGGACTTTTCATCTGAGGAGCTGGCAAAGATGGCCTTGAATAAGTCCATGGATGGGCGGCTACCTTCTCCCTCAGTCAGTGGTGAATCCACACCTTTGTTTACCATCTGTATTAATAGTGAAAGAGTCAGAAATAAAGAAGCAGGGCAAAGGGAGACAAACATTCTAGAAGACATTCAAAGACACATGCATGGGGGCTGGGGTTGTGGCTCAGTGGCAGAGCGCTTGCCTCGCACGTGCACGGCCCGGGTTCAATCCTCAGCACCACATAAAAAAACATAAATGCATTGCACTGTGTACAACTAAAGTAAATAAATAAATATTTAAAAAAAGACACATGCATGCACACATATTTACATTTATGCTTGTGAACATGTGTATCCATAGCCACATGCAGCCTAAATTAAACAATGACACTCACAGAGCATTTATTTTTATGGGAGATTGGTCATTAATCAGAATTGCAGAGGACCCACAAAAATAAAGTTGAACAAAATGCCTCTGTCCTACTTTCAAGGGTCTGTCCAAGCCTCCAGGGTCCAATATTAAAAGTAATGTAGGCCGGGCGTGCTGGCGCACACCTGTAATCCCAGCACTTTGGGAGGCTGAGGCAGGAGGATCGCGAGTTCAAAGCCAGCCTCAGCAATGGTGAGGCACTTAGCAACTCAGTGAGACCCTGTCTCTAAATAAAATACAAAAAAAGGGCTGGAGATGTGACCCAGTGGTTAAGTGCCCCTGAGTTCAATCCCCGGTACCACAAAAAAAAAAAAAAAAAAAAAAGTAATGCAAAGTGTCTGTGATAGGAACTACTGAAGAGAAAACTGGGGACTCTCTGCAGAAGAGAGAGGGAACCAGGAACAGATCAATAAAATAATAAGGGAAATTCCCTTTGCAATTACACCCTATTCTTCCTAAAATAAGCCCAGGTGATAGACATTCAGACTACCAAAAAAAAAAAAAAAAAAAAAAAAGGGCAGTACTTTTATACAAACCCAGGTCAGCAAACAGGGAACAAAGGTATAAAGACATGGCCACCACTCAAACAGTTGATTACTTGCTGCAGAACTGGGGTAATCTAAGTAAAAGAAAGGCAGGAAAGAGACTAGAACCCACCAACAGAAAATTACCACTGAAACACCACTGTGTTACCACTGAAAAATCCCAAGTCAGAGACAAGAAAGACTGTCAAAGATGCACTCGGGCTGGGGTTGTGGCTCAGCGGGTAGAGCGCTCGCCTAGCACGTGCACGGCCCGGGTTCGATCCTTAGCACCACGTAAAAACACATTGTGTACAACTAAAGCAAATAAATAAATATAAAAAAAAAAGATGCACTCATGGTTTGTGCCAGGGGTGGATCTAGACTCAATTACCAGTTCTTCTCACTCTTAGTCAGTGGCCATTCTCCATGCCACACCACTTTTTTTTTTTTTTTTTTTTTTTTTTTTTTTTTGAGAGGGTGGGGGTACCAAGGATTGAACTCAGGTACTTGGCCACTGAGCCACATCCCCAGCCCTATTTTATATTTTATTTAGAGACAGGGTCTCACTGAGTTGCTTAGCACCTCACTTTTGCTGAGGCTGGCTCTGAACTCTTGATACTCCTGCCTCATTCAACCTCCCCAGCTGCTGGGATTACAGGCATGTGCTACCACGCCCAGCTTCCATGCCACACTACTTCTGACTGCTAGAGCAGAGTCACAAATACCCACATGAGGAAAACTGGTGTAAGACAGTGGAATTTAGCTAGGCACAGTGGCTCATGCCTATAAATCCCAGCCAGTCATGAGGCAGAAGGATTGTAAGTTCAAGGCCAGCCTCTGAAACTTAGTAAGGCCTTAAGCAACTTAGTAAGACCCTGTCTCAAAATAAAAAATAAAAAGGAATGGGGATGTGGTTCCATGGCAGAGTGCCCCTGGGTTAAATCCCTAGTACCAAGGGGCGGGGGGGTAGGGGGGCGGTTTAAGAAAGACAGAAAAAGCAATGATAAAAAAAAGCCAGGAGTATGCTCAGACCTTGATTTCTAAATACCATTCCCCACTAAACATATCCAGAGCACCTTGAAGTAAGGACCAATTCTAAAGCTGGGACTGGGAAAAGACAAGATGAGTCCACAGCCAACTCCTGTGCCTGAAAGGCAAGATGATGCTCAGAGAATAGGAGGGACATATCAAAAAACCAGCATGAAGGATCTCCAAGTAGCTAAACCTCCCACAGGGAAGAGACCTTTATGAGGTCATATGGCTAATAAGTAAAAAAGTAAGAACCAAGACTTTTTTCAGGCAAAAAATATAAGTGCTATCTCAACATAATTTATGAGAAAACCTAGAAGGCTTTCTAATCCAATGACCACATCATAGAGCTAGGATCCCTTAGTGGAGTTTTACCATTTAAAAATTCAGCAGTAGAGTAAGGCACAGTGGTGCATGCCTGTAATTCCAGATAATCAGAAGACCAAGGCAAGAGGATCCCAAGTCCAAGGCCAACCTGGGCAACACAGTGAGACTTTGTCTCAAAAATAAATAATTAAAAAATACATATAACAGTAAAAACACAATGGATGGGTTCCAGATCCATGGTGGCAGTGGTTGCAGAACAGGCACCTAAAACTCTGAGGAAGAGACCTCTTTTATCTGACTAGAGGAGCTGTAGTCCCCAAACTGAAGGGAATCCCACTGCTTTTCTTCTGTTTCTGCCCTCCTGCTACTTGACTCTACACACAGATCAAAACAGGGAAATTGAAGGCCCAGCTTTCTGACTAGAGGATGCGAAGGGGGAGCCCAGAGAGTCAGAAGGTATCAGGAAGATGGTGACTAGGAGGAACTGCAGAGAGTGATCCTATAAAATGGCATGTGAACTTGATTGATCTCTGAGTTGTACAAGCATGATCTGACTCTGAACTGCAAACCAAAGGTATCAGTCACAGAACTGTAGGGCTTCATTGATGTGAAAAGCACAATAAAGGCTCTGAAAACTGAAATGAATCAGAACTGTAGCCCACAGAAAATGAACTGGGCCTTGTAGCCCAAAGCTAACCATGTCAACTGTCTGCAATAGCAAAAGAAAAACAAATATCAATGTTCTCTTTAGAATTTTAACAAGACCCAGGGTCTCATAACAATGTTTTTAAACCGTCTAGGTTGCAATGCAAAATTATTTGATATATGAACAATCAGGAAAATCTTAATATAAAAGATAAAAAACAGGGGCTGGGGTTGTGGCCTAGCGGTAGAGCACTCGCCTAGCACGAAGGCGGCCCAGGTTCGATCCTCAGCACCATGTAAAAACACGACATTATATACAACTAAAATAAATAAATAAATTTTTTTAAAAAGATAAAAAAACAGATATCAACACTGAAATGACAAAAAAAACACTGAATTTATCGAAGACTTTAAAGCATAATTGTAACCAATGCTCCAAGAATACTGGCAAATAAATGAAAGATAAAAAAGGTCTCAGCAGGAGCTGGGGTTGTGGCTCAGTGGCAGAGCATTCACCTTGCGCGTGCAAGGCCCAGGGTTCGATCCTTAGCACCATATAAAAATAAATAAATTAAATAAGGGTATTGTATCCAACTACAACTAAAAAATAAATATTTTTTTTTAAAAAAAAGGGTCTCAGCAGCAAGGCATACTAAGTGGGAGGTGGAGGTAGAAGGATCACAAACTCAAGGCCAGTCTCAGCAACTTAGCAGGACCCTGTCTCAAAATAAAAAATAAGCCAGGCACAGTGGCACACACCTGTAATCCCAGCACTTGGGAGGCTGAGGCACTTAGCAACTCAGTGAGACCCTGTCTCTAATAAAATACAAAAAAGGGCTGGGGATGTGGCCCAGTGGTCGAGTGCCCCTGAGTTCAATCCCTGGCACCAAAAATATATATATGTGTGTGTGTGTGTGTGTGTGTGTGTGTGTGTGTGTATTCATACATATATTTATATAGAGCTGGGGATAAGGCTCAGTGGCAAAGTGCCCTAGGTTCAATCCCTAGTACCAAAAATAAAAAGTGGGTGCTGCAGTACAGGTAGAGTACCCCTGGGTTCAATCCCCATCCCCAGTATCTCTCTCACACACACACACACACACACACACACACACACACACACAAAGGAAAAAGGTAGGGTAGGACAGGGGAGTCTTAGCAAAGAAATAAAAGATACAATGAAGAACTAAATGGAAATTTTAGAAATGGAAAATGCAATAAGCCAAATGAAAAAATTCATTGCCTAGGCTCAACAGCAGAATGGAAATAACACTGGAAAAAGTCCAAACTTGAAAACAGATCAATAGAAATTATCTGATTAAAACAAAAGAAAGAAAAAAAGAGATTGACAAAAACAGAAACTTTTAGGATAATATCAAAAGGTCTAGGTTATGTCATCAGAATCTCAGAAGAGGAATGAGAGTGTGAAACAGAAAAAAAAAAATTGAGGGCTGGGGTTGTGGCTCAACAGTAGAGCGCTGGCCTAGCACGCGCGCGGCCCAGGTTCGATCCTCAGCACCAACTAAAGCAAATAAATATTAAAAAAAAAAAAAAAAAAGAGGGGACTTTCTCTTAAAAAAAAAAAAAATTAAAAAAAAAAACACATTGTGTACAACTAAAGCAAATGAATAAAATTGAAAAAAATAATTGAAAAAAATAATGGCTGAAAATGTTCCAAATTTGATGAAAGACAAACTCAAGAGTTCAAGCAGCTCAGCAAACCCCAAACAAAATTAATTCAAAAAAATATGTACACTGGGCTGGGGTTGTGGCTCAGTGGTAGAGCGCTCTGCCTAGCACATGCGCAGCCCGGGTTCGATCCTCAGCACCACGTACAAATAAAGGCATTGTGTACAACTAAAATAAATAAATAAATAAATATTTTAAAAACACATATGTACCCTGACATCATAATCAAACAGCTAAAAGCCAAAGCTAAACTAAAAACTTGAAAGCTGCCAGAGGAAAAAAAATCGCCTCATTACAAACAGAAGAAAAATTTGACTGACTGCAGGTTTCTTATCAGAAACCATGGAGACCAGAAAGAAGTAGCATAAATTTTTTTATAGGGCTAAGAGAAGGAAATTGCTAACCCAGAATTCTAGGGCCTGAGGAATGTAGCTCAGTGGTAAAGTACGTGCTTAATATGCTCAAAGTCTTAAAAATCAAAATTAAATAAAAATTTTAAACCCAAAATTCTATACCCAGTATAAACGTCCTACGGGAATGAAAACAAAATATAAGACATTCTCAGATGAAGGAAAATTAAGGGAATCAGCTGTTGAAACTGCTATAAAAGAAACACTCGCCGGGCGCGGTGGCGCACACCTGTAATCCCAACACTTTGGGAGGCTGAAGCAGGAGGATCCAGAGTTCAAGGCCAGCCTGGACAACCTAGTGAGATCCTGCCTCAAAATAAAAGTAAAAATGGCTAGGGATGTAACTCAGGGGTACAGCACAAGATCCTGGGTTTAATCCCCAGCACAATAAACAAATTAACTGTAAAGCCATACAATGAAATACTATTCTACAGAAACAAGAAGGAAGTATATATTCACAAATATATGTACACATATTGATGAATCTCAAAGGTATGAGCTGAGACATGTCTGATTTTTATATATCATTCTGCAAGGGGCAAAATAATAGACAGAACACATCAGTAATTAACAGGGGGTTAACAGCCTGAGGGAGTTTTTCAGGGTGATAACCACTTGCAATCTTACCTGTAGTGGTGGTTACACAAATCTGCATATGTGTTAAAACTCACTGAATTGCATAGCATATGTGTTAAAACTCACTGAACTACATATTGAAAAAAGAGTCAATTTTGATATAACTTAATAAAAAAATTTAAATGAGGTTATTGTTAGAGACTAAAACTGATTTTTTTTTTTAAGTTCATTTTTTTTTTTTTTTCTGGTGGTGCTGGGGATTAAACCCAGGGCCTTGTGCATGGGAAGCAAGCACTCTACCAACTGAGCTATATCCCCAGCCCCATTAAGTTCATTTTTTAACTTATGAAGGAAGTCATTTTAAAAAACCCCAATGGATATTTTCTTCACAAAAAGAACACTTATTTAGAAAATCGTATTTTCTAACATAGACATATACTGAGTTTTGTTTCAATGGTTGATACTAAGTGAAAGTCACAGAGAAGTTTATTACCTCTCCTCAAATGATTAAAGTTAGGACTGAATTGTTGGACTGAAGAGCAGGCACCAACCAACTACAACCCAGAGGCCAAATTTAATCTACCACTTGTTTCTATAAGTAAAGCTTTATTGAAACATAGCCATACTGATGTACATAATTGCCTATGACTTCCTTCACACCCAACAGCCAAGATGAATAGTTGCAATAGAGACTATTTGGCCCTCAAGGCTTAAAATATTTAATATTCTGCTCTTACAGAGAAAGTTTGCTGACTCCCTCCTATTAAGTAATAAGAAGAAAACATCACCACAGATAAATCCCAAGGTCACTGTCAGCCAGGCAAAGAGAACTTCCCTGGAAGCCCCAAATACCTTATTTGAGAGTGATTCTGGTACATGTTCTTCCTCTTTGTTTAGTAAGGGACTGGACTCTTGTTTAGGTGGACCAACTTTTGATCTAGCCAAACTTAAAAATTCACTAATGGAATCTTCTTTCTTTTCTTGTTTAGCTGTATCCCACCTGGATGGTTTCCTTGACTCTGAAAGGTAGGACATGGACATAACATTGGGATTAGCAAGAAAAGGGCAAGTTCTTCATTGCTGTTCTTTCATTCAGTAAGAACACCAGTACACCTACACAAGGCCAGCACAAGGTGCTAAGGATGTGGCAGAGCAGAAACACCCTGACCCCAAAGAGTAAACATCTGTCCCATTCTAACATAAGCTAACTTACAAATATGGGCAATTCTCTCAGTGGAGGGAGAGTCTGCACCATGTGTACCATTAGGACTAGACCTCCCTTTACCTCTGTTTTCCCAACTGGTGAAGAGTGGAGACCCTGCAGCACATAGACCCCAGGAAGCCCTACTCACTCTCAGGACCACAGTGCTGTGGTACTTTTTCACTCGATGCTTGGGTTGTGAGTGAGGAAGATGTCGCTGGGAGTGTCAAAAAGTTGAAGACTGAGTATTTGTCACGTTTCACTTTTGGTAGGCCAACTAAAGTTGAACTGGGGAATGAAAAGGAAAAAAGATGTAATTTCAATAACAACTGCTAAGATAAAATCCACGTCTTTCTTTTTATTTCTTTTTATTTATATATTGTTTGTTTGTTTGTTTATTCATTCATTCATTCGTTCATTCATTCATTCATTCATTTATTGTGCCGGGGCACTCAGGGACACTCAGGGGCACTCGACCACTGGGCCACATCCCCAGCCCTTTTTTTGTATTTTATTAGAGACAGAGTCTCACTGAGTTGCTAAGTGTCTCACCATTGCTGAGGCTGGCTTTAAACTCACGATCCTCATGCCTCAGCCTCCCAAGTGCTGGGATTACAGGCACCCAGCATAAATATTCTTTTTAGATATTGATGGACCTTTATTTTATTCATTTATTTATATGCAGTGCTGAGAATCGAATCCAGTGCCTCATACATGCTAGGCAAGTGCTCTACCACTGAGCCACAACTCCAGCCCCCAAATCCACTTCTTTTTTTTTTTTTTTTTTTTTGTGGTGCTGAGGATCGAACCCAGGGTCTTGTGCATGCAAGGCAAGCACTCTACCAACTGAGCCATATCCCCAGCCCCCCAAATCCACTTCTTAAGTTTTCTGTCGCACATTTTTCGCCATCTCTCCTACTTGATTATAGGGTACCCTAAGAGTTTTCACTTCTCGGGGCTGGTGTTGTGGCTCAGCGGTAGAGCGCTCACCTAGCACGTGTGCGGCCCGGGTGCGATCCTCAGCACCACGTAAACATAAATGCATTGCATTGTGTACAACTAAAGCAAATAAATAAATATTAAAAAAAAAATAAAGGTGGTGTATACAACTAAAGCAAAAAAATAAATATTAAAAAAAAAAAAGAGTTTTCACTTCTCAAAGCAGTTCACAAATTTTGAATGACTTTTTTTTTTGTATTGGGGATTGAACCCAGGGGTGCTTAATTACTGAGCCACACCCCCAACCCTTTTTTATATTTTTTATTTAGAGATAGGGTTGTGCTGAGCTGCTTAGGGCCTCCTTCAAATGGCTCACTTTAGAGCTCAAGAGTTTTTCCTTTTATTATAGTAAGTACTTGAATTTAATTTTGAAATGGATTTCCACCAAAGAAAAGTTCCACTGCTAAAAACATATACATTTTTTTTTTTTTGGTACCAGGGTTTGAACTCAGGGGCACTCGACCACTGGGCCACATCCCCAGCCCTTTTTTTTTTTTTTTTTTGTATTTTATTTAGAGACAGGGTCTCACTGAGTTGCTAAGTGCCTCGCCATTGCTGAGGCTGGCTTTGAACTCGTAATCCTCCTGTCTCAGCCTCCCAAAGTGCTGGGATTACAGGCGTGCGCCACCGCGCCCGGCTAAAACATATACATTTTTTAACAAAGTCTGGTTCAACTGTATATGCTTTATGGCAGTGTTTATGATCAAATCATTTTAAATGTAAACTACATAAGGAGCATTAAAAAGATGGCAAACAAAGGCATTAAATTTTCATTACTAGACATCAAGTTTCAGACCTTCAATATGGAAGAGAATTTGCTATCTGAATATTTGGTTTTTTTTTTCTTTTTAGCAAAATATTAATAGAAGTTAACCAAGTCTGCAAAATTTGCAACTACAAAGATTTACAAGTTTATCTAGAGAAAGGGAACTTAAAAGGTATGTGAGGAGAAAGTGAGCTTTCATAGGGGGCACTGGGTTTTGTACTGATGTAAAGACAGGTTTATCAACTTACTCTGGATAAGGGTCAGGGACGTTAAACCTCTTACACAGAAGCTTGTCAGGGTGCCACTCAAATGTGTCTCGGGTAAGCTTTCCAAACATCTTCATCTTCACAGCTGACTGCTTGTCATTGACATCATTCTGGAAAAAGACATGATTCAGTTTCATCAAGTGATCACACAATTGACCTGACTGCTCTTCATTTAAAATTTTTCAAGCTTAATTCTCTGGCACTTCCACCAAAATAAATAAATAAATATTCAAGCAATTGTCTAGAATTACAAAAGAGCCCATGCTATAACTTTTTGCTTAAATACCTTGGAAGCTACAACATAAAATTGTTTCTTATTCTACCGTGCCCTGTGTATTTTGATCTTTTCACTGAGGGATTTAAAATGTTTAGCTGTTGTTTTAATTTTAAAATTTACCAGGGACCTGGGGATGTAGCTTAGTGGTACAGCTCATGTGTAGCAGGTTAGAGGAGTAGGGTAGGGTAGGGTAGGGTAGGGTAGGGTGGAGTGGGACGGGATAGGATAGGATAGCATCAAATTCACCCAGTAGGAACATGATAGAAACAGACCTCTTGGTCCCGAGGGACTTCAACTTGATCTGCATCGTCTTCCTCCTTGGCATGAGTGAACCTGGAGGACAAGGTTGAATGGGAAGACACGTACAGCTGAGCTGCCCGAGCAAACTCTTCCCGCTCGCGGCCTCGCTCCCATTCCGTCATACTAGGATCCAGGCAACGTTCCAGAGCATCTATGATACAGGGAACAAGATACTGCCTCACTTCTAGGGAAAAGATGGGGCTTAAAGGAGTCCATGTGGTGGGTATCACTATATTCCTGTGTCGTTCACCACAGGAAACACATCCGTATGCCTATGCTTATTAATGTAGATGATGTTGAGAGGTACTTCTCATGTAATTTTGCTCTTTCCTTTAACATGATGCTTTTATTGAATCCTGTCTACACAGAACAGAGAAAACCATTTGGAAGGCCAACAATTGACTGAATCTTGAAAAGCAAGGACCTTGTTTGTCATCAGTTCCAAACAGTGATAAGTTCATCACAACTATATCCCTATGTTTTGGCAGAAAAGCACTTTCTCTAACATTTTTTCTTTAGTTTTACAAATCAACAGTAGGGGACGCAGGTTCTTAGAAGAGAGTAAAGGCACAGTAAAGAGACTTTACATCCCCCAAAGATCTGTTTTTGAAAAACAACCCTTTGAATTTATTAAGAACCTGTCACAAGAACCACTCTATATAGCTGTAGTCCCCTTCCTCATCCTTGCCACATTTACTTCATAGATCACAGAGTGATATTTCTCTTCATACAATGGTTCAATAACCAACTACCTCTTTAAGTCAAATTTTAGACTAAGATTCAGGACTGGACAGTTAGGATTTTAAGCTAAATAAAGAGATGATGTTTTTTCTTGATGAGAAAGGCAACACTTATAGAAGTCAAGCATTTGTAAACTGTAAATTAATTTAACATTAGCCACTGCCAAGGCATACTTTCACTTAAACAGCTCTTTCAGATCTGAGATACAGAAAAATACAAGCTAATTGTTCTTACTTTATAAGGTCAAGAGCCAGGGACTAAAACTTTTGCAGCAGACAAGTAAAAACACTAGCAGAACAGAATGCTTTAAATCTGGAGTAGGATGAGAATAGAGAGAATGCTACCCGACCCTGGCTGAGGTGTGAGAGACACAGGCCTAGTACCCACCTTTCTGACCCTTTTTCATATGTTCTAAGAATTCTTCATATCGTTTTTGTTTTTCTGGATCTTTAGCAAAAGGTTTGAAGTTGCTGGCTCTTGTGGCTGTTCCAGCACCCAAGGCCATGCGCCAAGAGCACTGTCCGATGTCTGGTGAGGAGAGTTGAAGTCTGCTGTTTAAAGCATTCTGGGCCAGACACCTGGCCTTGAGTTGAGCTGCTTTCAGGTCAGTTGCCTGCTTCATTTCTTTGATTCTCTCTCTATCTTTTTGGGACAGGAACTCTAACACTGAAGTAGCTGAACCTAAATAAAAATGAAAAGTATCACAGTATATCTACATTTCTCTGTATGTAAAGTTTCTTTTCTTTCTTTCTTTTTTTTTTTTTTTTTTTTTTTGGTGGTTCTGGGGATTGAACCCAGGACTTTGTGCATACTAGGCAAGCACTCTACCAACTGAGCTATTTCCCCAGCCCCCTGTATGTATATTTTCAATGTTATGAATTTACATAATTGAGATAATATTTTATGTTTAGTGTTTCATCTTACCTATATATCCCCACGAACCTGACAACAGTAAAATAACAAGACTCATATTTTACACTTGACGAAAAGAGAGGATAAGACTTGGATATTTATGTAAGCGTAAGGGCACAGTGGTGCATACCTATAATCCCAACTATTCAGAAGGCTGAGGCAGGAAGATCAAAAGTTCAAGGCACCCCAAATAAACACAGTGCAACCCTTTCTGAACTGGGGATGTAGCACAGTGGTGCAGTACTTGCCTAGCATGTACAAGGTCCTGGGTTCTACCCCAGCACAATCAAAAGCCAAACAAACAAAACAAAAATGTTAAGAGCACAGTCCTGCCAGCATAAGCCCTGGTTCAGAGCACAGAGCTATCCTCCAAGCACTCACTCCTGTCACAAATGCTCACTGGGTGTTGATTCCACATCAGGCACTGGCCCAAGGGCTGGAGGAACTCTGCAGATGAGATCTCTCCTTTCACTAGTGAGGGAGATGAGCAGGAAAAAAGCCAAAAATGAAAAAGACAAGGTAACATGACTGTGGGTGACTTAGGTGAGTAGGCTGGGAATAGAGAGGGAGAGGGTAAGATAATTAGCTTATATGATAGTCATTGAAGGCTCAGAAGGCCTCTTAAAGAGATAATACTTGAGATAAATCTTAAGTAAAAGATCAAGAGACAGACTTGCAAAAATATGAGGAAAGAACAGAGGCAGAGAAAATAGCAAACATAGTTCCCAGAGTTGACATCCTGGCTGGCAAGTTCAAGTGCAGAAAGAGGGATCATGAAGCTGATTGCAGGGAAGTTAAAAGAAAATAGTATAATATGTGGCTTGAAAGGTAGACCAGGGCTGGGAACAGTGGCACATGCCTGTAATTCCAGTGGCTCAGGAGGTCGAGACATAAATTCAAGGCCAACCTCAGCAACTTAGCAAGGCCCTAAGCAACTCAGTGAGATCCTGTCTCAAAATAAAAATATAAAGGTTGGGATGTAGATACGTGGTAAATTGACCCTGGTTAAGTCCTCAGTACCCCCCGCCCAGTACCAAAAAAAAAAAAAAAAAAAAAAGGGTAGGCAAGGGCTGGGCTGGATTGTACAGGGCCTATGGGAGTACTTAAGTATGAGAGGCACCAGAGAGTTGTAAGGAATACTGATGTATTGTGGCTCATCCAGTTTCTGTTGAGGGGAATGCACCAAAAGGGGAAGGAGAGGAAATAAGAAGACCAAAAAGGAAGTTGCTGACCACAGCCAGGTGAGATAAGATGGTGGCTAGACCTGGGTGGGAGCAACAGAAATGCAGACAAGTGGACAGAATCCCCATGTATGCTGGAGGTAGAGCTGAAAGAACTTGCCAGGGGAGGAAGGAAAGAGAAGAGCTAAAAATCAGGACTCCTCCATTCTGTTGTTTTGTTTTGTTTTGTTTTTGGTACCGGGGATTGAACGCAGGGGCACTGGACCACTGAGCCACATCCCCAGCCATTTTTTGTATTTTATTAGAGATAAGGTCTCCCTAAGTTGCTAAGTACCTCGCCATTGCTCAGGCTGGCTTTGAACTCATGATCCTCCTGCCTCAGCCTCCCAAGTGCTGGGATTACAGGCGTGCGCCACTGCGCCTGGCTCCATTCTGTTCTGAATGGTAGTCACTGGGAAAGTTTGGGAAGAATGTGGGGGGACTTGAGATACCATTAGCTCCCAAATGGCAATGTTGCAGAACATAAGCCCCGAAAGTCCAAGGCCATCTCATGGTGGGTCTTTTTGCTGCACCCTGCAGAGCATTCTCCATGTTTTCCACACTTCTAGGCACACTCATTCCTTTTGGGCTTTCAGAAGACAAGTTGCACAACCTCCCTCACTCCAGGGAGAAAAAGCATACTTTCCCAGGCCATGCAGAAAAGGCACACATGTCCCCAGTCTTAACCATATTCCTAGATAAATATTAAAAGCCTGGAGGTGGGCGCGGTGGCGCACGCCTGTAATCCCAGCACTTTGGGAGGCTGAGGCAGGAGGATCGCGAGTTCAAAGCCAGCCCCAGCAATGGCAAGGCACTTAGCAACTCAGTAAGACCCTGTCTCTAAATAAAATACAAAAAAGGGCTGGGGATGTGGCCCAGTGGTCGAGTATCCCTGAGTTCAATCCCCGGTACCACAAAAAAAAAAAAAAAAAAAAAGCCTGGAAACAGCTAGGCTTAAGGTAAAGGCTGATTTTACGACAGAACCCAAACTGAAAGCAGAAAACAGGTCTTAATAAGTAAAAGATATGCATACTAATACATATGCTTATTTGCTTTCTCTCTCCCTCCCTTCTTTACTGTCTTTCTTTTTCTTAATTTACTGCTACTAGAGACTGAACCCAGCGGCACTTCACCTCTTAACTACACCTCCACCACTTTTTATTTTTTATTTTGAGACATGGTCTCACTAAGTTGCTGAGGGTCTTGCTAAGTTTCTGAAGCTGGCCTCAAACTTGTAATTCTACTACCTCAGGCTCCTGAATCACTGGAGCCCAATATAATCCCAGTGATTGTAGACATGTGCCACCACACCTGGCCATATGCTGCTGACAATAAGTGACATTATTCCTACAGTTTGGGAGTACAAAAGCACATAAAGAACTGCAGTGGGAAAACCACAAGTTTCCAAGCTGGGTGTGGTACTGTACACCTGCACACCTATAATCCCAGCTACTCAGGAGACTTAGGCAAGGCCAACCCTAGCAGTTTAATGAGACTTTGTCTCAAAATAAAAAATAAAAAGAGCTGGGTATATAGCTCAGTTCAAGGCCTTGAGTTCCATTCCCAACACTTAAAAAAAAAAAAAAAAAAAAAAAAAAAAAACACCATTTTGACTTTGATGAGACGGATTGTTTTAAATGTAATGATTTCAATCTCCTCCATGTAACATACCTTGGATGGGTGTCTCTCCTAGCAACTCTGCCCGCTTGGAGGCATTCAGTTGATGCCTGCTATGTGTCCCTGGGTCTTGTGTTGCTTTTCCAGCTGACTCTGATAACACCTGAAGTAAGTGGGAGTTCTCTGAGGCTGCAGCTACCACAGGTCTGAAATAATGCACCGGTCGATAGTCTTTTGGCAATTCAGGGGGTGGATAAATCTTAACAAAACAAAATAAAATGCAGAAAATAAAGACTTAGATCAAGTTAGATTTAACAAGAAAAAAACCCTTTACCCCTGAGCATCATTAACCCCACCTCTTTCCAAGCTGATATTCAGCAGGTAGGCAGCAGTGAATTGGCCAGGCCAGGTGTCCAGACAGCATCCCTAGAGGGTCACCAGAACCACACTGTTCCAGTTCTCACACATTTTGAATGTCACTTTTGTTCACTTCTACATATAGATACTAATATGCATGTTTTATATGATGAGCACAATAAAGATGATAACAGATAACACAATATGATAGCCCACATGCAGAACTGGCCCATTGTGAAGCAGAAAACTTACAAAAGTA
The DNA here is from genome assembly GCA_025594165.1 of Tamias sibiricus. Classification (NCBI taxonomy): domain Eukaryota; kingdom Metazoa; phylum Chordata; class Mammalia; order Rodentia; family Sciuridae; genus Tamias; species Tamias sibiricus. Next base: position 43,904,781 of record CM046672.1, on the reverse strand, counting down.
TGATTTGAGGCTTTGGAAAAAATAACAACTTCAAATTAGTTACTTTTAAAATTCAGAACTCTTTTTTCTTTTTTTATATTTATTTATTTGCTTTAGTTGTACACAATGCATTTATTTGGATGTGGTGCTGAGGATCAAACCCGGGCCACGCATGTGCTAGGAGAGTGCTCTACCGCTGAGCCACAACCCCAGCCCCAGAACTCTTTTTTCTAAGTTCAGTTCCAAATTGAAACTTAAGGCCTTTCTTTTTGATCCAAAGCATTTTTAATTCAAAAGCTGACAAATTACCAGGCACTGTGGCACACACCTATAATCGAACATAGCTCAGTGGTGGAGCACCCCCAAGATTCAAACCCCAGTACCAAAAACAAACAAAAAAACGAATATGAAGTTGAAATATATTTGGGAAATTTGAGTTTTTTAATTCTTAAGGCATTAATGATGGCAGAAGAGATAAATTAAAAATAAAATATTGCTTTCTTTTTTGCAGTGCTAGAGATTGAATCCAGGTCTTCATGCATGCTAGGCAGGTGCTCTACCACTGAACCACACCACTGAGCTATATCCCCAGCTCAGCATTAGACTTTTTTTTCCTTTCCATTTTTTTTTATTAGAACATTATAGTTGAACATAGTATTTGGATTCATTTTGACAATATCATATGTATATGAAATTTGACTTACACTTTCCCTTTCTTCCTTCTTCCCACTATTCTCCTTCCTCTACTCTACTGATCTTCCTTTCACATACTTACTTTGATTGGTGCTTTCTACCAATATGCAAAGGGGAATTCCCTGTGGTATATTTATATATACATATGATTTCATTAAATTCATCCACATTCCTCCCCTTTTCTGTCCCTCTTACCTCCCTCTCAATCACATTCTTCTACTCTACTGATTTTCCTTATTATCTTTATGGTATCCAACACCACCACCACTCACACCCCCACTACCCCCCTTTTGCACTTATTTTGTTCTAGCTTCCACATATGAGCGAAAACATTCAACCCTTAATTTTCTGGGTCTGGCTTATTTCATTTAGCAGTATGTTTTTCATTTCCATCCATTTACCAGCAAATGCCATAATTTCATTCTTTTATGACTAAGTAAAACTCCATTGTGTATATATACCACATTTTCTTAATCTATTCAACTACTGACAGGCATCTGGGCTGGTTCCATAATTTGGCTATTGTGAATTGTGCTGCTATAAGCAATGATGTGGCTGTATCACTAAAGTATGCTGATTTTAGTTTGAATGAATATCAAGAAGTGGTGAGCTAGGTCATATGGTAGTTCCATTTCCAGTTTTTTGAGGAATTTCTATACTGCTTTCCAGAGTGGTTGTATTAATTTGCAATCCCATCAACAATGTTTGAGTGTACCTTTTCCCCACATCCTTGCCAGCATTTATTTATTATTTGTATTTTTGATAATTGCCATTCTTTTTGTTTTTTGTTTTGTTTTGTTTTGTTTTGGTACCGGGGATTGAACTCAGGGGCACTCGACCACTGGGTCACATCCCCAGCCCTTTTTTGTATTTTATTAGAGACAGGGTCTCATAGAGTTGCTAAGTGCCTCGCCATTGCTGAGGCTGGCTTTGAACTCATGATCCTCCTGCCTCAGCCTCCCAAGTGCTGGGATTACAGGCGTGCGCCACCACGCCCGGCTGATAATTGCCATTCTTAATGTAGTTTTTGGTACCAGGAATTGAGCCCTGAGGTGCTTAACCACTGAACCATAACCATATCCCCAATTCTTTTTTTCTTTATGAGACAGAGTCTCACTAAGTTGCTTAGGGTCCCACTATATTGTTGAGGCTGCCCTTGAACTTGCAATCCTTCTGCCTTGGCCTTCCAAATCACTGGAATTACATGCATGCACTACCGCACCTAGCTATTTCTTTTGAGAAATGTCTATTTATTTATTTCGCCCATTTATTAATTGAGTTATTTGTATTTTTGGTGGTTTTTGTTTTGTTTTGTTTTATATTTATTTATTTGCTTTAGTTGTACACAATGCAATGCATTTATGTTTACATGGTGCTGAGGATCGAACCCGGGCCGCGCACGTGCTAGGCGAGTGCTCTACCGCTGAGCCACAACCCCAGCCCCTTGTTTTGTTTTTTAGTTCTCTATAATATTCAGATATTAATCCCCTATAAGAGTAGCAGGCAAATTTTTTTTTCTCCCATTCTATAGACTCTCTCTTCATGTTCTTAATCATTCCCTTTGCTGTGCAGAAGCATTTTAATTTGATTGGCAACCCATTATTGTATCTTGGTTTTATTTTTTGAGCTTCAGGGGTCTTGTTAAGGAAGTTGGTGCCTGTGCCAATACATTGGAGTGTTGAGCTTACGTTTTCTTCTAGCAGTTGCAAAATTTCTTGTCTAATTTCTAAGTCTTTGATCCACTTTCATTTGATTTTTGTGCAGGGTGAGAGATAGGGATCTAGTTTCATTCAACTACATATGGCTATCCAGTTTCCCCAGCACCATTTGTTAAAAAGGCTACCTTTTCTCCAACATATATTTTTGGTATCTTTGTCAAATTACTGTATATATGTGGGTTTTTCTTTGTCTTCTATTCCGTTCGTCTCCATATCTATTTTGATGCCAATATCATGCTGTTTCTGTTACTATAGTTTGTAGTACAATTTGAGATCAGATATTGTGATACCTCTTGCATCCCTCTTCTTGCTTAGGATTGCTTTGGCTATTCTGGGTCTTTTATTCTTCCAAATAAATTTAAGGATTTCTTTTTCTAATTCTGTGAAGAATGTCATTGGTATTTTTATGGGAATTTCACTGAATCTATACATTGCTTTTGGTCATACTGCCATTTTGGCAATATTAATTCTGCCTAACATATGAGGTCTTTCTATCTTCTAAGATCTTCAATTTCTTTCTTCAGAGTTCTATAATTTTCATTGAAGAGATCTTTAACCTCCTTGATTAAATTAATTCCAAAAAAATTATTTTATTTTATTTAGGTTATTGTGAATGAGATAGTTTTCATGATTTCTTCTTCAGCAGAATCACTGTTGGAATATAGGAAAACTATTGATTTATGAATGGTGATCTTGTATCCTGCTACTTTGCTGAATTCATTTATCAGTTCTAGAGGTCTTCTGGTCATATTAGATTTTTTTTTAATTAATTTATTTGTTTTAGTTGTATGCAATGCATTTATTTTTATGTGGTGCTGAGGCTCAAACCCGAGCCATGCACGTGCTAGGCAAGTGCTCTACCGCTGAGCCACAACCCCAGCCCCCGAATATTAGATATTTTTAAATAACTGCACTAAATGGTATCCCACTCTTGGTATAATAAACACATATTAACAGATCTTTAGGTTATCTTCTAGATCTGTTTTTTGTTTGTTTTTTGTACTGAGGATTGAACCCACTTGCAAGGTAAGTACTCTTACCACTGAGCTACATCCCCAGTACTTTTTAAAATTCTATTTTTAAAACAGATGTGCTAAGTATTCTAGGCCAGCCTTGAACTTGTGATCCTCCTGCCTTAGCCTCCCAAGCAGCTATGATTACAGGTATACACCACAATACCCAGCTGTTTTCTAGATTTTGAAGCTTAAGAAAGTGGAACTGAGTCAACTCTAGCAGGTAAATCCCTGGTCCCTTTCTGGCTGTGGCACTCAGTCCCACGTGCTCACTGGATTGGTCTATGGAATTTTCCTCTTTGGATGGGAGCTATTTGAGCCCAGGATTTGTTCCTATCTGTATGCATTTATTTAGAACCCAAAGCACCATGCATGTATATACTCTATTATTGAGTCAGATCCAAAAACCAGTCCTGTTCATCCTTGAACCCTAAGTTGAAGGAGTACTTCAACACCATTTTAAAATCATGCTACCTTTTCATACATGTAAAAACCTTACATTCTCCCTTAATGTTATTTGACATTTCTGGTAATAATAGCAGCTTATATGTGTCCAATACTTTAAAAGATTAGCAACTGGATTTATTTTTTTTTTTTTTTTTTTTTTTTTTTTTTTTTTTTTTTTGTGGCACCGGGGATTGAACTCAGGGGCACTCGACCACTGGGTCACATCCCCAGCCCTTTTTTGTATTTTATTAGAGACAGGGTCTCACTGAGTTGCTCAGTGCCTCAACATTGCTGAGGCTGGCTTTGAACTCGCAATCCTCCTGCCTCAGCCTCCCAAAGTGCTGGGATTACAGGCGTGCGCCACCATGCCTGGCAGCAACTGGATATTTTGAACACAACATTACTACTGACTGACTTTTCTAAAGCAGAATATGTTTTTCTGGACAACTGCTAGTAACTAGACTATTGCTTTTTGAATCCAAATTTTCCTTATCTTTTCAATGAATATCATTACTCAGTAGCAAATATTTTAAGTACCAAACCAGTAAAGAAATTTTTAAATAAAAAGTTGTTCTTACTTTCTTAGACGATAAAGATTTAGAAGCCAAGGAAAATCCATCCAAAATTTTGCCAATGTATCGAAGATCTTTCTCTGATTCTACAAAAATGATGTTATTGATTAATTTTAGAAGTCAAAGCAATTAGAGTAAGACAAAAGACATGAGCAAGAAGCTCATGAAGCTCTGAAGATAAGAAATCTCCAAGAATATAAATCATACATGTCACAAGTATAATCACTTTATGGTAGCAGTAAGGAGAAAATATAATGGCATGGAAAGCCCTCACACCTCTGTTGACACAGTGACTGGTGGCCCAGCCTTTACCTCCCTTGGCTGATTAATTACCCAGACATGAGGATATGACCTCCCAAGACAAAGGGCCTTAGGTCCTGAGCCTACAGATAACACTGTGAAGTAAAAAACCTCAAGTAAAACCATCAAAGGGACAACTATAGGTAAAAATAAAAATCTTTTTTAAAATTTATTTATTTATATGTGGTGCTGAGAATCGAACCCAGTGCCTCACACATGCTAGCAAGTACACTACCACTAAGCTAAAACCCCAGCCCCCAAAATAAAAAATCTTAACTGTGAGAGTTATCTCTAAAACTAGGTGAAGAACCACAGGGAGGCTACCCCAATTTCCTTAGCAACAATCCAAATAAGGCACAAAAGGCAACATAATCAGGTCAGCTTGTAATCTAACCTGAGCACAATTTAAAAGGTACTTTTGTCTATTTCACAAATGAAATTCTAACAGGAGATAAAGATCACAAACTGAAGAAACTGAATGACCAACACCCTCCAGACCCAGAGCAAGGACTGTCAACTAGTCATGGAGACAACCCCATTGACAAAAGCCCTTTGATTCTCAAGGACTCACTGCACAAAGTGATTCTGGCAAAAGTCTATTTACACAAACTACATTTCTATAGCAAAAAGCCCCTTCTACAGGACAACCTCAAACACTTACCCAAGCTAAGTGTATAGTCCAGAAGCAGGCCCAGCTCACAGTGCAGGTGAGCTGAGGTTCTGAGTAGCAGGTAATACAGCACCACCATGTAATTACCCTTTCCACAAAATCACTTTGCATTTCAATTTAGTTGAAATTTTCTCTTAGCTTCTAGAAGTTCCTAAAATTCTAGAGGGCAATTTGGGATTAAATTTCACATCCCTGGAATTTTGTATTCTTTTTTTGTTTGTTTGTTTTAATTGTACGCAATGCCTTTATTTTTACGTGGTGCTGAGGATCAAACCCAGGCCGCAAGTGTGCTAGGTGAGCACTCTACCGCTGAGCCACAACCCCAGCTCCAAATTTTGTATTCTTTTAAAAACCAAATATTTCACATTCACTATTTCATTCTGAAGAATCTTGATGAAGTAACAAATGTGTATAAATATAAAGCCACAAGAATATTATGACCTACTGATAGTGGAAAAAAAATGTGAAAAATTTAAAAGTCAACAGTGGAAGCCGGGCGCGGTGGCGCACGCCTGTAATCCCAGCACTTTGGGAGGCTGAGGCAGAAGGATCGCGAGTTCAAAGCCAGCCTCAGCAATGGCAAGGTACTTAGCAATTCAGTGAGACCCTGTCTCTAATAAAAATACAAAAAAGGGCTGGGGAATGTGACCCATTGGTCGAGTGCCCCTGAGTTCAATCCCTGGTACCACAAAAAAAAAAAAAAAAATACAAAAAAGGGCTGGGGATGTGACCCAGTGGTCGAGTGCCCTGAGTTCAATCCCCGGTACCACCAAAAAAAAAAAAAAAAAAAGTCAACAGTGGAGGTTTTGGGGTAAAATGAAGATAGATTTACTTAGTGAAAAACCATACAGTCAAAACTATAGATGTTGTGGCCCTGGGGATGGGGAGGGACCAAAGCAGTGACACACAGGGGAAGCTCCAGAGCTCAGAGGAGGCACTCTCCAGCCTTCACAGAGGAGGGGTACTATATAAGAGAAAAGTGAAAGATTTGGCTCAGAAGGCAGATTTAAAGGGCTGAGGATGTGACTCAGTGGTAGAGTGCTTGCCTAGTATACGTGGAGCCCTGGGTTTGATCCCCAGTTCCACAAAAAACAAAAAAGGCAGATTTAAATATGTATGTTATTATATAGTATTTACTATTATAGATTTTATATATTGATGTTATTAATTTAATTACATATATTAATTATTGCTATAATTGATATGATTAACAATCAATTGGGGGGCTGGGGTTGTGGCTCAGTGGTAGAGCACTCGCCTAGCATGTGTGCGACCCACGTTAAATCCTCAGCACCATGTGAAAATAAATTTTAAAAAAAAAGGCATTGTGTACAACTAAAATAAATAAATAAATATTTTTAAAAAATCAATTGGCCAGGCATGGTGGCGCACACCTGTAATCCCAGCACTTGGGAGGCTGAGGCAGGAGTATCACAAGTTCAAAGCCAGCCTCAGCAATGGTGAGGCACTTAGCAACTCAGTGAGACCCTGTCTCTAAATAAAATACAAAAAAGGGCTGGGGATGTGGCCCAGTGGTTGAGTACCCCTGAATTCAATCCCCGGTACCAAAAAAAAAAAAGAATCAATTGGTATTAATATATAGAATAGGGCTGGGGTTGTGGCTCAGCGGCAGAGCGCTCGCCTCGCATGTGCGCGGCCCGGGTTCGATCCTCAGCACCACATAAACATAAGTGCATTGCATTGTGTACAACTAAAGTAAATAAATAAATATTAAAAAATATATATATATATATATATAGAATAGTATCAATTTCATTTCCCTACCAGTTTCTAAGTATGCTTAATAATTACTATATTACATTTTTAAATAATATAATTAGCATGCATATTGAAAGTATTAATATATTGATAACTATGTAATGCAAGATATGAATAACTAATGTGCAATTGTATATTTAACATAATTATTATAATATAATAATATAGTATGATAACATATTAGCATTAATATGTTATCTTTTAAGTTATGAAAATAATTTATGACTGGGTAGAAAAATCAGAAACTACAACTAAGCAAAAGTAGCCTAATTACCACCCTGAGGTAATGCCTACTAATGCTGGACACCCTTGGCATCTATATAAAACCATGGGTTCTTTTTTTTTTTAATATTTATTTATTTACTTTGGTTGTACACAATGCAATGCATTTTATGTTTACGTGGTGCTGAGGTTCGAACCCGGGCCGCACACGCGTGAGGCGAGCGCTTTGCCGCTGAGCCACAACCCCAGCCCAAAACCATGGGTTCTTTACATGGCAATGACAATAGTTGCTGCTTACACTTACAAGTGCATGCTCTGTGCCAGGCCTGTTCTTAGCTCTTTATGTATAGTAGCATCTCCATAAGCTAGGTATGTCACAGTCATCCCATCTTCCAGACAAGGATGCTGAAGCAGAGAAGTTAAGTAGCTTTCCTAAGACTGCAGCTGATAAATGGGGAGAGCCAGGACTAGAATGCAGGCAGACTCTCCAGAATTTGTGTTCCCAGACATTATACCAACTACCTTTAAAAACTGCCTATACCAGCTCTTTTTCTTCTAGAAATATGAAGCATTTTGAAAGCTGATGCTCATGCTCATATATTCCTCTATAATACTTAAATTACTTCAACATGAAAATCAGAGATATTAGAGGGGAGTGTGTGTGTTTAAAGTACTGGGGATTGAACCCAGGGCCTCACACATGCTAGGCAAGCACCGAACCACCAGCCCTTGAGATATATTTGACAACAGTTAAATCAAACTTTATCAAACTATAGCTAATATGTCTGAATAGATTGTTTTATCTTAGCTCTCACCTCCTGACTTACTTAGGTTATTGTTATCACTGTATCCAAGGGAATAATAGGTGCTATGTATTCAGTCTGCTGGTCTGTGTGTCAAACACCCAGTTACGTCATTTAATCAACAACCTCCAGAATGGTCTTTAACCTCATTTTAAAAAGGAAAACTCTGATGCCCAGAGAGGTTAGGACCCTTGCCCAAGGACACATAGCTGGGCAAGAGAAAGTTGGGATTCAAATTCAGGTCTTACTGACTCTAAATTACATGCTACTGATAATTAATTCTGCACTATTTACCCTCTTGTACCATTTCTGAAAAGAAAAACTGAAATATTAATTTAATCATATGATCCAAATCACCATAAACTCTGACTTGAAATTCACCTTGTGTTGAAAGATGCCCATCTCTGACATCAGTGAGAACCCCTTAAGTGACAGAGCTGATATACCTATCATCTGGTCCCACACCTGGCTCTTTCGCCTGCCACTTGAGTTGACTTACTCTGGCCACCTGCCTAGGTCTTTGACTCCACTGCCAGCTCTGACATGGGCACCTGTCCACACATTCACTCCATCCCTGATCCCAGACCTCTCCTTCCTACCCAAAGGCCCCAATTTGACTGCCTGTTTTGGCCTTGGCCTTGTCTAAATACTACTTTTTTCTTACAAGCCACAGTAGGTCTCTCTTCTCCCCTCTATTTCTTTTTCTTTTTTTTTTTTTAATATTTATTTATTTGCTTTAGTTGTACACAATGTGCTGAGAATCAAACCCAGGCCGCGCATGTGCTAGGCGAGTGCTCTACCACTGAGCCACAATCCCAGCCCTCCCCTCTATTTCTTTCTTTTTTTTTAATAATTTTTTATTTATTTGCTTTTAGTAGTACACAATACATTTTATTCTATGCATTTTATTTGTACATGGTGCTGAGGATCAAACCCAGGTCGCCCACGTGCTAGGCGAGCGCTGTACCGCTGAGCCACAATCCCAGCCCTCCCCTCTATTTCTTATCATGCATCTTTGACCAATAATCCCCCACTCGATGGAGATCGACACTAATATGGATTTTTTAATCTCTTGCTTCCAATATCCTCATACTTGGTCCTACTATTGATTGTGGGTCATGGAATTACCTTTCTGACTTTTGTATTGCTTGGGCGCTGTCCAGCCATATAGTCCATCTCCAGGCTCCTCATCCTTTAAAACAGTGTCATACTTGGACAGAGTTTCTGTGGCATAGATATCATCATCTTCCTCTTCTAGGGCACCCACACCAAAAGCCTTCAGAAAACAAGGGTTCAAATTGAGCAGGTTTTAGGTATATCTGCATCAAAGAATGAACTTACTGCTTTAAGGATGTGCTTGAGCACACTACATTAGCACTTCACGATCACCAAGAAAGAAGCAAATGGGAGCGCCAGGTTAACAGAGCCTCAAGTCTCTTAGAAAACAATGACCAGAAGTAAATGCCACATCACCAGTGTGGGAGCTGTCCTCCAGTCCCTGCAGCACCCATGGGTCAGGTTCCAGCATGAGACAAAGCAATGCAGCAGAATAGAAACAGGGCCACCAAGAGAAGAAAGGTAAATATGTTCACCTCCTAATCACTGTGGCCTGAGTCAATGCTAGTGGCCAAGGTCTGAAGACCACTGCCATTCTAATAGCAGCCATAAAAACTCTTAATCTTTGTGGGAGCCTCCAACTAGTTCATTTTTGTTAAAAGAATTGGTGGAAAATGCACACAGAAAGTAAAGATAATGTTGAAATGACAAAGCAACCATCTCCTAAGTGCATTTTAAGAAAGAAACTATAAATCAATCTGAGAAGATGGGCAATCAGTAAAAGTGCTCAAACTTTCCAAAAGTACAAAACAAGTCTCCAAATAAAAATTATCTCTGGGTTCCTGATGTAAGACATGTGGCACTAGGAAAGAGTGTAAGAGGTAGTAAAATTTAGATATAAACTTGGAGAAGCCAATTGCAGTTGGACTATCGCTAAACCAAAGCAATAAGAGTGGTTTTCTGCTTGGCATTGCGAGGGTGGGCAAGTAGTCCTCACTCCCAGCAACACACAAACCCCCACAAGAACATTATTATAGCCAGGAAGGTGTGCACTGCAAATCTCCATGAAAAACATAACCATTTCAAAGTCTTCAGATTTTGAGGCAGATGTAACATGGAAAGTTCACTCATTTGTCAGTGTTTCCACCATTAGAAAACACAAACACTTTTACCTGGCCTGAAATTCCCAATTTTCTTCCTTTATTCAGTCCAACATCTCCAAGAAGATTGCTGGTCCCCTCAGATCCTCCACTGAAAAGATTAAAATGATCTCCTGAAGTTCCAAACAGTGCTTGGTGGGGATCCAGGCCTTTGTAAGCCAGTCCGTGTACATTATCCTTAGGCGTAAAATCCACAGGGTGTGACGTCTTTGGGTGCAAAGGTCACATTATCAGGCAAGTAGTCATCATCTTCTTCCTATCTCCATGTTTAAAATGGAAATAATGTGAGTCACTGCATGACACAAAGTAAACCCATGAAATACTATATTAAAATGCAGTGATTAATTGCAAACAGAACAATTGTCAAACTCTCATTTATACTGATACAAATGACTAAATCACATCCCTGAGCAGATGATAATAATGCAAACAACTCCATTTTAAAAATCTGGTCATGGAGGGTTAGGGATATAGCTCAGTTAGTAGAGTACTTGCCTTGCATAAGGACCTGGGTTTAATCCCCAGTACTACAAAAAAAAAAAAAAAAAGAATCTGAACATGGGGCTGGCACTGGGGCTGGGACTCAGTGGCAGAGCACTTGCCTAGCAAGTGCGAGGCAATGGTTTGATCCTTAGTACTACATAAAAAAATAATAAACAAACAAACAAAATAAAGACTGGCTGTCCATCTGCAAATACAGAAAAAAATTTTTTTAAAAAAGAACCTGAACAGACATGGAATATCTATGCTGCTGGCGTGTTCCTGAAAACATTACCTGACATAATCAGGAAAGTTTTAGAGTATGGGTATTTTATGGTAATGAGATGTGACTTATTTCTAAAATTGTTTCTGCCCCTAAAATTTCATGATCATAAATTAACAGGTTCTACTGAACCAATACCTCAGAACCTTCAGAGCTTCCAGGGGGTAATGCACAGCCATAGATTTTTACTCCAGGATCTATAAAAGAGATTTTAAAGGCATTAGTCATGAGCAACTAAAAAAAAAAAAAAAAAAAAAAAAAAACCACTCACTGACACTCTTCCCAGGTACATGGCTGTATTTTAGGATCAGAGTAGAATACAAGGGGACTATGATCTACACCTGCACCCAACCTACACCCTGACAGTAATATATGTGCTTAGTGAATAACCACTGCTGCACCAGCACCAGGGAGAACAAAAGGAAATGGCTGCAACCCTTGGAGAGTTCACTTAATCTAGCTGGGGGTACTGAAGACAAGAAAAAAATAGGAAATAATGTTAAACTCTGACACAGGAAACAGGAACTTCTGCACATGCTGGTGGGAATATGGACTACTACCATCCTTCAGGAATCTAGTGTGCATAAAAAGGCTTAATTTTACATGCATATTATGCTGGGCACAGTAGCATGCAACTATAATCCCAGGTACTTAGGAGGCTAAGGCAGGAGGATTGCCTCCTGCCAGAATGGGCAGCTATCTTGAAATAAAATTAAAAGGGCTGGGGATGGGCCAGGCATGGTGGCACACACCAATAATCCCAGTGGCTCTGGAGGCTGAGACAGGAGAATTGCAAGTTCAAAGCCAGCCTCAACAAAAGCAAGGCACTGAGCACCTCAATGAGACCCTGTATCTAAGTAAAATACAAAATAGGGCTGGGGATGTGGCTCAGTGGTTGACTGCTCCTGAGTTCAATATCCAGTACCCTCCCACCCCTCCAAAAAAAAGGGCTAGGAATGTAGTTCAGTGGTATAGCACTTACCTAGCATGCATGAGGCACTGAGTTTGATCCCCAGCACTTCAAAAATAAATAAATAAAATAAAATGAAAAATAAAAAGCATGCGGGCATGGTGGCACATGACTATAATCCCAGGGACTTGGGAGGCTGAGGCAGGAGGATCACTAGTTCAGTGTCAGCCTCAGCAACTTAGTGAGGGCCTAAACAACTTAGCAAAACCCTATCTCAACATAAAAGATAAAAAGGCCTGAGGATGTGGCTCAGTGGCTTAGCGGTTAAGCATCCCTGTGTTAAATCCCTAGTGAAAAATAAAACAAAACAAACAAAAATGTGTATACCACTCAGCCCCATAATTTTGTTTTCCATAACATGAAACCATTAAAAAACATGCTACAGAATTAAGGACAACCAATATGCATACCAGGTTTTTGTCGGCGTGGCCTTCTCTTTACACGAGGACCAACTCCTTGTCCTTCCTTCCAACCCATTTTTCTTAGTAATTCAAAACCAACAGATAATCTAGGATATCAACCATGGAAAATTAACTTCTTTTTACATTTGCAACAGTATGAAGTAAGCAACTTATGAATTCTGGCCCAGCTCCCTGTTTTATCTATGCTCCTCCCTGGTTCCCATTAGAATGACACAGCCCTGCTGCTTCAGCTCCAGCTGGCTAGGCTTGGGGGACATGCTTCAAATGGGGAAGTCAATCAGATGTTCTCTCTCCCAGGACTCGGGATGGGCACACAGGGATTCTACATAGTCCTTGTCAAGCATATGGCCTGGGAAACCATAAATGCCTGTGGCTGTCTTATCAGGCCATGTGCCCAGAAGCAGAATGAGGGGGTAAATAATGCAGACCAGGTAGAACCCATAAGGCCTGTGGGGGAAGGAAGCTACCACTAAGCTACATCCCCAGCCCGTTCTTTTTTTTTTTTTTTTGAGACAGGGTCTCCCTAAATTGCCTAGGCTGGCTTCAAACTTGCAATCTTCCTGCCTCAGCTTCCCAGAAAGCTGGGATTATGTGCATGCACTACCACACCTAGTTAAAACTTATTTTCAGGCTGGGGTTGTGGCTCAGTGGTAGAGCACTCGTCTAGCACGTGCGTGACCTGGGTTCGATCCTCAGCACCACATAAAAATAAATGCGCCAGGCGTGGTGGCGCACGCCTGTAATCCCAGCACTTTGGGAGGCTGAGGCAGGAGGATCGCGAGTTCAAAGCCAGCCTCAGCAATGGCGAGGCACTTAGCAACTCAGTGAGACCATGTCTCTAATAAAATACAAAAAAGGGCTGGGGATGTGACCCAGTGGTCGAGTGCCCCTGAGTTCAATCCCCGGTACCACAAAAATAAATAAATAAACGCATTGTGTACAACTAAAAGCAAATAAATAATTTTTTTTTTTAATTATTTTCACTTAGACTTCTAGTCTAAGATTTCTCTTATTTGTAACTAAACTATACCTAATTAAGATAAGCACACATATGCCAAGAGCAGAACAGTTAGAATTAAATTCTCCTTACTTTGCTGGCGTTATGAGGTCATCAAGCAGAGTGGCTCCAGGAATAGGGGCCGTAGCCGCTGCCAACTGTCTGGCCTTCTCTCGTATTCTATCTTTGGTTTTGGAAGCAAAATCATCTGTGGTAACAATTGCTTTAGGTGCTATCCCAAATTCACTAAGATCCTTTAAAAAAAATGAAACAGAATTACATTATTTGGAAAGTGATATATCTCATAGCTTTATTTCTTCTTAAAACTACAAAATTTAGCTCAAGAACAGCAGAGTGACAAGACTTCACAGTGACTTGTAAATCTCACCCTCACATGATGAAAAGCTAGTAGCCAAGGACAGAACTCGAAATGACTGTTCAGTAGGGCCACAGACACCACCAAGCTGGAAAGACAGGAAGTAGGGGCCAAGGTCTTCTCAATAATATTTCAAAGGTCACTGGGCATGGTGGCACATGCCTGTAATCCTAAGGCTTGGGAGGCTGAGACAGGAGGATTGTGAGTTCAAAGCCAGCCTCAGCAAAAAGGGAGGCACTAAGAAACTCAGTGAGACCCTGTGTGTAAATAAAAAACAAAATAGGGCTGGGGATATGGTTCCGTGGTCAAGTGCCCCTGAGTCCAATCCTTGGTACCAAAAAAAAAAAAAGGAGATTGTACTTTAAAAAAAAAAAAAAAAAAAAAAAAAATATATATATATATATATATATATATATATATATATATATATATATATATTTAAAGTCAGTATGAAGGAGCAGAGCTTAGAGTCACAGCCAGCAAGCACTTGTAAGGGCCTATGTGCCAGGCCTTGAGTCCTTCTGCATTTTCTGGAGCAGATGCCAAGGCTGCCTATCCAACATCCATTGCCCCTTTCCTCTTTCCTTGTAGAGCTCTGAGGTTGTCCAGGCCACTAAGCACTTTAGGAGTGGTGTGCCCAGGGAGGAGAGGGCAGAGTTAACAAATAGGGGTTCCTCTCTTATCTAAGGCAGTCATTTTGGTCCTGTTTTCCTTACCAGGGACAGCTTTAGGAATGGGCATGTAAAACAATTGAACTGAGCAGATGTGAGGAAAATACACTATAGGACTTATATGAAGTTTCTTTGTTCTCAAGAAAAGAAACCAAGAAGAATGCCCTCCTTCTACTGGATAATGTCATACTGGATGTGCCAACCACAACTACTGCAGCCATACTGAAACCATGAGGAGAGGTGTAAGGATGACCTGACATGCAGATGAATGAGAAGAGAGAGCCTGGGGCCTCACGACATCTATACCTCTTGATACATGAGATGGGTTTCCTTACAAATTTATGCTATTCCTCTTCCCTGCAGCCTACAGCATGCTGCTTTATTTATTTTACTTAATCTTTATCATGGATGAATTCATGCCTAACTTTTAAGGTGACAGACATTTAATTTTAGTCTAGTTGGTCACTGTTTCTTAAACTGCAGTATGCGTACAAGTTACTGTGAAAAGCCACAGGCTGAGCACCGTGAATACTGTGCTGTGGGGAGAACTGTTGCTCTTTGAATAAATATGCCTTTTCCTATACATGAATTTGCACTTATACTCCTGACTTTAGAACCTAGCCTCAAGATAAGATGCTGCTCTAATAAAGGAGAATCCATTGATGTACAGGGCACTGCAGTGCAAATACCCAAGCAATAAAGCCTTATAAACAAAGAGGAAATCATACATTGGACTTTCTAGGGAGAGGGACAGTATGACAACCAACCACACATATCCCACCACTGAACCAGCATTAAAAAGTTTTGAGCACCAACCTCTTCATCCATAAAATCTTCAGGACCAAGAACAGATTTGTCTGCTCTATTCTGTCGTGAAGATATAAAAGTAGAGGGTGTCCATCCTAGAAAAATAAGAATTTAGAACTTTATGATACTACATAATATTTTGGTTTATAACTCAATAATTAAGTAGCATATAGAGACTTGAAACTCACAATAACTAAACTTTCAGCTACTGCCCTTCACACTGCTTAAATAGACATAATTACTCAAACAAACTCAAATAAAGTTCTTATTAATCCTTAGAGCCCCTGTTGTCAGATCTTAGTGAATACAGTGAAGTCTCCCTGTAAGAATTGGAAACAAAAGAAATAAAATTCTGCTAGGCATGGTGGCCCACACTTGTAATCCCAGCATCAGCAACATGGCAAGACCCTGTCTGAAAAAAAAGAACTGAGGTCAATCCCTAGCACCACACACACACACACACACACACACACACACACACACACAGAACTGAGGATGTGGTTCAGTGCTAGAGCACCCCTGAGTTCAAATTCCAGTACCACCAAAAAGAGAGAGAGAGAGAGAGAGAGAGAGAGAGAGAGAGAGAGAGAGAGAGAGAAACAATATGGGGTCGGGGGTGTAGCTCAGTGGTAGAGTACCTGCTCAGTATGAGCAAGGCCCTAGGTTTTATTCCTAGTACTCAAAAAAAAAAAAAAAAAAAAGAAAAAAGAAAAAAGGAAAAAACAAACAAACCATACATACCTTACTTTAAACAATATAAAATGTTTTATATAATGTTTTATACTATATGATGTGAAAATTTCAATTTATTTTTTTCTCTAGGGGGAGAGCAAGTAGTAACCAGTCATGCTGAGGTCCCTAGTGTTAGGAGAGCCACTGGTGATTCCCCAGATAGTTCTGATGCAAGGCTGACTCCTTAACCTCCCTGACCCTTGTGGCCTCATCTATAAAACACCTATGACACCTGTCCTCCTTAGTCACTGAGTCAGGTGATACAATTAACTCAGTGAATCCTGGTGAGGTTACTTTGTACAAGGTAGACACAGTATGAAACAAAGTCATTATTATGATTTAATCATCTGGTTAGAATGTATCCATTTTTCTCCAAGTGGAAAAAAACTCTTCTAGGGAGCACAGGAGGGAGAAGGGTAGGGAAAAGGGGGGAATGTGAATTGAAATCGAATTCCATACATGTATGAGTTTGTCAGGATTAACCCAACTACTATGTATAACTACACAGTTCTAATTAAAAAATTAAAAAATACAAAACTCTTTCATCTTCAGGTTGTAGTCAATGGACAACATGCAAGTCAACAAACATTTGAAGAATACATAAGACTACAATGTATACACCAAAATGTTTAAAGAAGAACTTTTCTTTAAAAGCCAAGAGAGGGAAATCATGATATTTCAGTCATTTGCTTTAGCAATGGAATAGCTGTGAGTGGAAAGATCATACCTTCTTTTGAGCCAACAGTATTGAAATATCCAGCAGAGAACCCTCCACTAAAGGCTCCATGGAATCGTTTATACCTTCCTTTTTCATCTCTGACAGTCTGATCCTGAAGAGGAATTGGCTTCTTTGGTCTTTCACCTGAAAAGAAAAAAGAAAATGTTTTTTGACTGAAAAAGAAGACAATGGTGAGTTAGAATACAGGGAAAATGTAATTTTTTTTTTTTTTTTAAGGTACTGGGGATTGAGCTCAGGGGCACTCGACCACTGAGCCACATCCCCAAGCTATTTAGAGACAGGGTCTCACTGAGTTGCTTAGTGCCTTGCTTTATCTGAAGCTGGCTTTGAACTGGTGATCCTTCTGCCTTGGCCTCCCAAGCTTCTGGGGAAAATGTCATTTCTTAAACAACAAATTTCAATTCTTGCAGCTTCAAATATAACCATTTAAATTAAGCTGCTCTTCCTAGACTTTACTAACTTATATGGTCCAGAGGGCTAGGGATATAGCTCAGTTGGCAGAGTGCTAGCCTTGCATGTACAAGGCCTTGAGTTCAATCCCCAGACGACAAAAAAAAAAAAAAAAAAAAAGCTAACTTATATGGTCCAGAAAACAATATATTTCATCAAATTTATTTTAGAAATATTGTATCAAAAATGCCCTGCTTTTCATATTAAATTTCATTACAAAAAAAATTATGGGGCTGGGATTGTGGCTCAGCGGTACAGCGCTCACCCAGCACATGCGCGGCCCGGGTTCGATCCTCAGCACCACGTAAAAATAAACGCATTGTGTACAACTAAAGCAAATAAATAAATATTTTTTAAAAAAAAAATATGGGCTGAGGATTGAGGATATAGCTCAATCCTTGGGTTCAATCCCCAGCACCCCAAAAAAAAAAATTATATTGGGGGGGAGGGTTCAAACAGCTGGAAGAGAAACCACCTGGCAATGAAGAAGGCAACATGCTGCAGTGACACATTATTTGTTGAGTTGGCCTTGAAATTATGATCCTCATACTTCGGTGTTTATACCTGCTGAGTGGCTGGGATTACAGGTGTGCACCACCACACCTGGCTCTGTTTTCCCCAAGTCTTAGGGTTTCCTTAATTTCTGTGAATCTCTTTATTCCAGAGTTACTGTTCTTTAAACTCATTCCTTTCTCAATTTTGTCAAAAAGAGCTGGGTTGTTACCTCACTCAAGCAAAACTCATTTAATACATTTTAGCCTAGGCTAGAAATTCCTTAGATTTTTGGTTTCAAGTATATGTCAAAAATTCCTGCCTAGTTTATTGACTCCAATTAAAATTGCAGGGGCTGGGATTGTGGCTCAGCGGTGGAGCGCTCGCCTAGCACGTGGGCGACCCGGGTTCGATCCTCAGCACCACGTACAAATAAAATGCATTGAATAAAAAAACGCATTGTCCACAACTAAAGCAAATAAATAAAAATATTTTAAAAAAAAAAATAAATAAAATTGCAGAATTCTGAATTTACCTAAAATTTTTTAAAACAATTTGTTTTTAAAGAACAAAAAGTAGGTTCAGGGGTTAATAAAGGAAAAGGAATTGAGAATCACAGCACTATGCACTTTAAAGCCAATTCCACCTTTACTGGTGCTATACTTCAGTTAATTTAATCTCTCTGTGCCTCAATCTCCTAATCTATAAAAGAGAAATGACATTAAAAGCAATAGCTATTTCACAGAATGTTAAAATTAAATAACGGGGTCTGGGGTTGTGGCTCAGCGGCAGAGCGCTCGCCTTGCACGTGCACGGCCCGGGTTCGATCCTCAGCACCACGTAAACATAAATGTATTGATTGTGTACAACTAACATAAATAAATAAATATTAAAAAAAAAAATTAAATAACGCCTGCCTATAAAGTTCTTAGCAAGAAGAGTAGCACACATATGCCAGTCATGGTGGTGCACGTCTATAACCCTAGCAGCTTGGGAAGCTGAGGCAGAAGCACCGCAGGTTCAAAACCAGCCTTAGCAACTTAGTGAGACCCTGTCTCAAAATAAAACATAAAAAGGGGTGGGGAGGGCTGGGGTTGTGGCTCAGCGGCAGAGCGCTCACCTCACATGTGCGCGGCCTGGGTTCGATCCTCAGCACCATGTAAACATAAATGCACTGCATTGTGTACAACTAAAATAAATAAATAAATGTTTAAAAAGAAAGGGGGTGGGGATTTGGTTCAGTGGTTAAGCACCCTTGAGTTCAATCCCTGGTACCAAAAAAAAAAAAAAAAAAAAAAAAAAGAGCAGCAGCACACAATAAATACTTTAAAATTGCTAGCTGCTATTACTATCATTATCATTATTACATAAGATGTGTTGAGGAGCACATGGACCACTGTTAACTACAATAACTAAGTCAGTTCCTACTTTATTCTTTTTGAGATTGGTCTTGCTATGTTACCCACACTGGTTTGAACTCATGGGCATGGGCTCTAGTGATTCTTCTGCCTCAGGCTAAGTACTAGAGACTACAGGTACATGCTACCATGCCCAGCTGTTCCTACTTTTGGAACAAACAATAGAAGACAAAAAGTAAAGAAGCTTCCAGCCTCATAGTCCTAAATTCTTATCTGTGGCTTATGAAAGTCCAAGTCATTCCTAGAGGATAACCTTACAGCAGGGCAAACAGGAGCTCAGGTTTGAAAATCAGGAAATTTTCAAATCTCCCTACCCACTATTTGTTAGTATTATGGGCTTGGGCAAATTACTTAATCTATCTAAACCTCAGCCTCCAAGACTATAAAGTGAAGGTAACAATGGATCCTATCTTTATAAAACGATAATAAGAATTAAGTGTGTAAATAGATGAGCACAGTGCCTGACCATAGCAAAGCTCAGTTAATATCAGCTACAATGTCTTTTTTTCTTTTCTTTTTCACCCTAAAGAACCAAATTACAACTTGGGTCCCATAATTCAAGATGTTCACCATTTCTTAGAAATGCAGTATACACACATATGCAACTGGCATGATTGTTGGCTAAGTTGGAATTTCTCAACATCAGCACTACTGACACAGTTTGTGCTAGATGATAATTGTTGTGGGAGATATCCTGGGCACTTCAGGATGTTTAGTAGCATCCTTGGACTGCAATACCAGATGCTAGTAGCAGCACTCTCCACCCCCACCCAATAACTGTAACAACCAAAAAATGTCTCCAGACATTGCTAATTTTTTTTTGTTTGTTTGTTTGGTACCAAGGATTGAACCCAGGGACACTTAACCACCGAGTCACATCCCCAGCTGTTTTTGTTTGTTTTTTTGATTTGGGTTTTTTTTGGGGGGGTGGGTACTGGGGATTGAATTCAGGGGCACTCGACCACTGAGCCACAGTCCCAGCCCTATTTTGTATTTTATTTAGAGACAACATCTCACTGAGTTGCTTAGTGCCTTGCTTTTGCTGAGGCTGGCTTCGAACTCGTGATCCTCCAGCCTCAGCCTCCCCAGCTCCTGGGATTACAGGCATGAGCTGCCCAGCCCCAGCCGTTTTTATATTTTACTTTTTGAGACAGGGTCTCACTAAGTTCCTAAGGCCTCACTAAATTGCTGAGGCTGGCTTTGAATTCAAATCCTCCTGCCTCAGCCTCCCAAGCTGCTGGGATCACAGGCTTGTGCCATCGCGCCCAGCTCAGACATTGCTAATTGACCCCGGCTAAGAATAACTAGGCTAAGGCAAGGGCAGGTCTCTGCTCTCCTGCTCTTGATCTGGAAGGGAAGATACAATCTGCAGACAACTAAGTGGGACGTGTAGCAACAGATGATGAGGGTCAACCAGTGTGGCCATTTAGATGCCACAGGGCACCTGAGAAGGCACCACTTCTAAACACAATGATGGGAAAACTCCAGAAAGGAGCTGTGATTTTAGCTATGCCCTGTTGTAATTACCCCTAATCATAACAATGAATTCCTTCTGTATCAGATATGAAAAATCATTTCATTTATTATACAATGATAAGGATACTGATTAAGCAACTGCCCTGGAGTCCACACTTAATAAGCACAAAGCTAAACCAGATTTTAACTCTGTCTCCAGACCAGGGATAGCACTCACACTGTCGCTTACTTATTCCTGGATAAAATTTACTGAAGACCTTGCATTGAGCATCTTGGTTCTAGACCCTGGAGTGGAAAACTAAACATAGCCCAACAGAAGAGACCTGCATGTACTGCATTTTTCTCTCAACATGAAAGACCACATCAGCCATCCTTAGGAATGAACAGAATTTTTTTTTTTTTTTCAGAACTGGGGATTGAATCCAGGGTCTCTTATGCATGCTACACAAGCACTCTACCACTGAGCTACATCCTGAGCCCTTTTATAATTTTATTTTGAGACAGGGTCTCACTAAGTTGCCCAGGCTGACCTGGAACTTGTGGTCCTCCAGCCTCAGCCTCCAGAATAGCTGGACTCACAGGTGTGAAACACCATGCCTGGCATGAGCAGAATTTTGAAAGCTGCAGATAAAGACATGATTCCCAACAGAAGCATTAACACCCATCAGCAAAAAGGAGGTATAACAAGGCAATGTTGAGCTGTGGATGTAGCCTGTTCAGTATCTTGAGAAAGCAGTCCAATTAGACTAGAGAAGGGGAAGAAGTGTAAGATGGAACCAGAAGGGAAGACACTGTGGAGGATCTTGAATATGGTGCTATACAGTGTATGGTATGTGCTCTGGGTGATGGAAGTCACAGATAGTTTTAAGGATGAGAGTCACAGCATCAAGGAGGAGAACAACTAAAATTAAGCTGGGTACAGAACGAGTTAGAAATGAGAATTCTGGAATCAAGTGAAAATATCTTATGAAAGAACAGGTAAGTACTGGAGCCCTTTTCCTTTCATGTTGGTCACTGTCACTAAGCTCCCTGGCTAATTCTTAACAAACAAACCTATCTGTCAGGACCAGTGACTTTAATTAAGGTGTGGAGTCCCTCCTCTATCAATGTTTGTCTAACCTGTCACTAAAACTTCAAAGGCAGAGTAAAAGTGATTGTTATAGTGTGCTATATTGTAAAATATAGTCAGAGTACATTTAAACTTCAAAGTGCTTGGGGCTGGGATGTGGCTCAGCGGTAGGGCGCTCACCTAGCGCGAGCGCGCGGCCAGGTTTCGATCCTCAGCACCACGTAAAATTAGTACATGCATTGTGTACAACTATGTAGGAGCCCTGTTTGGGGATTGACTTGAGTTGTGGTTGACTATGAGCCGTGGAGATTTGGGCATTGTCTCCTCCTGTAGTCTCACGGGACTTGTTGCGGGATCTCGAGTGACTTGGCCGAAATTGCTGATCGGGTCAGCACCATTTTTTAGTGGTGTGTTTGGCGTGAGTTAGTCGTTGTTAGAACCAGAGAGAAAAGTTATCAGAATAAAAAGCTGTTTGTCTCCAGTTTGCTTCTGAAGTTTTTCCCGCGGCTCAGTTGCTCCAAGCGCTTCAGGCGGCAACACAACTAAAGCAAATTAATAAATATTTAGAAAAAAAAAAAAACTTCAAAGTGCTTGGGAAACAATGAACCGGGCTGAGGATGTAGCTCAGTGGAGTGTATGCTTAGCATACAGGAGGCCCTCATTCAATCCCCAGAACCAAAAACAAAAAGGAAAGAAAGCCACTGGGATTACAGGCATGCACCACTACACCTGGTGAGACCCTGTCTCTTAATAAAATACAAAATAGGGCTGGGGATGTGGCTCAGTGGTTGACTGCCAAGTCCAATCCCTGGTACCAAAATCAAATAAATAAATAAATAAAGGACCGGGGATGCGGCTCAGCGGTGGAACACTCCTGGGTTCAATCCCCTGTACAAAAAAAAAAAAAAAAATATATATATATATATATATATATAGATAGATAGATAGATAGAGAGAGAGAGAGAGAGAGAGATGGCAGGGGAGAGAAAGGGAGAGATGGCAGGAGAGAGAAAGGGAGAGAGAGAGCCAGTATTTGGCAGAAGCTTCTAATGATTAAAATTGTTTGTGGCGCGCGCCTGTAATCCCAGCACTTTGGGAGGCTGAGGCAGGAGGATTGCAAATTCAAAGCCAGCCTCAGCAATGACGATGCACTTAGCAACTCAGTGAGACCCTGACTCTAAATAAAATACAAAAAAGAGCTGGGGATGTGGCCCAGTAGTCCAGTGCCCCTGAGTCCAATCCCCGGTACCAAAATAAATAAATAAATAAATAAATGAAATTGTTTGTATGTAATAAAAGGAGCATCAGCAGAAACTTCCCAGAAGTACAACCAGCCTGTTAGGATGTGGTCAGTGTGGCAAGAGGCAGGAGAACCCCACCAATAGGAAATCCACAAGTAATATCTGGCCCAAGGACTTTGTCATACTTACTCTGCCTTTCCCACACAGCTAGCATTGCCATCAACCCTTTTTGGACACTCAATACATACTTTGCTGAACAAATTAAGTCATGGGTAGAACACAGCAGAAACACAGGAGACAACCTTGATTCATCTTACCCTCATCCCTACATTCTACCAGCAAGTGCAGTCAGCTCTGCCTTCCAAGCATATCCCACACAGACCACTGCTTACTACCACCACAGTTAACTCTCCAGTCCACTCCAGTCCAGATCTTTTAAATGCTAATTTCCCTCCTTCACTCTTTCTTACTCCCAACCAGACTATTCTCCAAGTGGAAGGTGGAATAATATTAAAAATAGAGCCAGAGCAGGAGGGTGGCGCACACTTATAATCCCAGCTGCTCGGGAGGCTGAGGCGGGAGGAGGCAAGTTCAAAGCCAGCCTCAGCAACAGCGAAGCGCTAAGCTCACTGAGTTCAGTGAGACCCTGTCTCTAAATAAAAATATAAAAATAGGGCTGGGAATGTGGCTCAATGGCCGAGTGACCCTGAGTTCAATCCCCAATGCAAAAAAAAAAAGAACCAGGTGCAGAGGCACATGCCTGTAATCCCAGTAAGGGGGAAGGCTGAGGCAGAAGATCACCAAATTTGAAGCCAGCCTCAGCAACCTAGGCCCTGAGCAACTAAGTGAGACCCTGTCTCAAAATAAAAAATAAAAAGGGTTGGGGATGTAGCTTAGTGGTAAAGTGCCCCTGGGTTCAATCCCCAGTACCAACACACACACACACACACACACACACACACACACACACCTCCCTGTTTAAAACCCTCCAATGGTTCTCTAAAATTTAATGTAAGTTCCAAACTCCTTACCATACCAAGATGCAGCCCCTGCCTGCTCCTGTGACATCACCTTCTACCGGTTTCTCCCTGACTCTGTCTTTTCCACCCACACAAGTCTGCCTGTCCCTCAATCTGCTAAACTGGCTGCCCCAGCAGGGCTTTTGCACTTCTGTTCCCTCTGCCTGAAATGCTTTTCCCCAGATCTTCTCATGGCTGGTTTCAAGTCTGAGCGCAAACGTCCCCTTGTTAGAAGAGGCTGCCTGCCCACCCACCCCCACTCACACAAGAGCTGTTTCATCGTTTTTGTATCTCTCATCCCTCTGGGTCTGTGTTCCCCCCAGAACGTGAGCACCCCGAGAGCGCAGCGCACGCCTCCCCAATTGCTGTGTCCCCAGAGCCCACAGTGAGTGAGCAAAGGCCCAGCACCAAGCTGCCCTTTGGCGTCCCGAATCCTGGTCCCCCCGGCCTATTTGTTCTAGATTCTGCTATTTCGGTCCGCACCTTCTTCCAGAGGCTCCAGGCCCGTCCCATAGCTGACCAGGTCCTCCTCGCTGTCACTATCCAGCGCCGCCATCCTGCTCCCTTCCGGGCCCCGCCCCCTCGCTACGGGGACCGAGGGGGCCCAAAAGCCTTTCGCTCTTCGTCCTTCGCGAATTGAAGTGATGTTCTAAGGCTAAACTAATAGGTTTAGGAAAATGCCCACGTTGCCGCTCGCTGCTTAGGCCCATCCAATGCAAAGCGGATCCAGGCAGGAGTTGCCTCGGAGGATTTGGGAGCGTCGGCCCGCCATCCTAAATCTGCAATGTGCCGATCAGGAGGAGACGCCCAGACGAGGGTGGGAGCCACTCAACTGTCCAATCGCAGGGCAGGTTCTCGATACTGTGACACCCCATACCTGTCCCCACCCCCAACCCCAGTATGTCACCTCAGATACCCTTCCCTGCCAGCAGTCAGTGCCCCACTTAGTCCTAAGTCACCCATCCCAGCTACAGGCCGGGAAAGTTCCTGTGCTTCCAAATGTGTCGCTCACCCCGCTATGATTTCACTTGCTGCTAGAGGTGGGAGGAGATGCAAGATTCAGAACTCTGTGTGGTGGAAAACGGAGGCGGGTTGGGCTTGGTGGTCTTCCCCTGTAGCCCCAGAGGCTGGGGAGGCTGAGGCAGGAGGATCGTGACTTATAAGCTAGCCTCAACAATTTAGTGAGGCCCTGTCTCAAAATAAAAAAGGAGAGCCGGGCGCGGTGGCTCACGCCTGTAATCCCAGCACTTTGGGAGGCTGAGGCAGGAGGATCGAGAGTTCAAAGCCAGCCTCAGCAGTGGCGAGGCACTTAGCAACTCAGTGAGACCCTGTCTCTAAATAAAATACAAAAAAGGGCTGGGGATGTGGCCTGGTGGTTGAGTGCCCCTGAGTTCAATCCCCGGTACCACAAAATAAATAAATAAATAAATAAATAAATAAGGAGAGCTGGGGTTGTGGCTCAATGGCAGAGCGCTTGTCTAGCATGTGTGAGGCACTGGGTTCAATTCTCAGCACCGCATATCAATAAATAAAATAAAGGTCCATTGACAACTAAAAAAAAATAGAGGATTTTTACAAAATTTTAAAGTAAAAAAGGATAGGGATGTGGCTCATTTAAGCACCCTGGGTTCAATTCCCGTTACCAAAAACAAACAAAAGGAGGTGGATGGGAAAACACACACACACACACATTCTGTATTTATCACTGTATTTATATTGGCAGAAGTGGAGTACCCCTCCAGATCTCTGGAAGGATTCATACATCCTGGGAATCTAAGTACCCATGCAGGCAGCTGGTGACAACACTTGCTGAAAGAGAAAAAATGAAAAGAAGAAGAAGAAGAGGAGGAAGAAAAAAGAAAAAGAGCAAAAGAGAAGAGTATGGGGCTAGGGGTGTAGCTCAGTGATGGAGCATGTACTAGCATGCTGGAAGCCCTGGGCTAAATATCCAGCACCACCAAATTAAGAAAAAGAAAGAAAGGAGTATGGAGAAGGAAAAAGAAGCAAACAGGAATAAAAAAGAAAGAAAACTAGCTGGGCAAGGTGGCAAAGGCCTGTAATCCCAGCAGCTGGGAGACCGAGGCCAGAGGAACAAAAGTTCAAAGCCAGGGGGAATGGGAATAGGAAAGACAATAGGATGAATTGGACATAACTTTCCTATGTTCATACATGAATACGCCACCAGTGAAACTCCACATCATGTACAACCACAAGAATAATATCCTAATTAGAATAAGTGATACTCAATGTATGTATAATTTGTCAAAACACACACTACTGTCATGTATATCTGAGAAGAACAACAACAAAAAAAAAAGTTCAAAGCTAGCCTCAGCAACTCAGTGATGCCCTAAGCAGCTTAGTGAGACCTTGTCTCAAAATAAAAAATAAAAAGGGCTGGTGGAGTGTGCCTTGATGGTTAAGCCCTCCTGAGTTCAATCCCTGGTATCCCCCCCAAAAAAGAAACAAACATCTGTCAAATGGGGTGCTATTATCGCACCCCAAACTCCCTTTCACAGAAGAAAGAAATGAAGCTCAGCTAGCTAGTAAGGGGTGAGGCTGATGTAAAAACCTGACCCAGAAGGCCAGGTTTTCAGAATGAGGCTGCTAGAGTCAGAATCACTGGGATGTTGTTAAAATGTCCCCTTAGCAACTTCTCAGGCAGTGTGACTGTTCTCTGAGCACTCATGGCACACGCCCAGACCAAGGCCTTTCAATTCACTTGTGTCCTCTGCTAGGAAAGCTCTTCCCCTAGATATCACATGACTCACTGCCTCACCTCCTTCAGGTCTCTGTTCAAAGGTTACTTCTCAGTGAAGCCTTCTCTGACACTATTTGAAAAGCAATCCCTATTTTCTGCCGTCCCTTTCCCCTTCCTCCGTATTTTCCCATAGCACTTGTCACCTTCTGACATAATAACTAATTTCATTGACTTAGTCATTATATTACTTAGTTATTATGTTTATTGTCTGTCTGTCACTTTTGGAATGGATATAAGCTTCATGAGGGCATAGATTTGAGCAGGTTATTATTTTTTTTCCTTGCTGTTATCCTCGAAAGCTTAAAACATTACTTAGCACGTAGTGAGTGATCAATAAATATATTTTTATTCTTTTTTTTTTTTTTGTGGTACTGGGGATTGAACTCAGGGGCACTCGACCACCAGACCACATCCCCAGCCCTTTTTTGTATTTTATTTAGAGACAGGGTCTCACTGAGTTGCTAAGTGCCTCACCATTGCTGAGGCTGGCTTTGAACTCGCGATCCTCCTGTCTCAGCCTCCCAAGTGCTGGGATTACAGGTGTGCGCCACCGCGCCCGGCTTATTTTTTAACTGAAACAAAAAAACATAAAAGTTATATATATTGCCAAGTGCAATGGCACATGCCTACAATCCCAGCAACTCAGGAGGCAGAGGCAGGAGGGTCAGAAGTTTGAGGCCTGTCTAAGCAATTTAGTGAGAATATGTCTCAATATTAAGGGGACGGGGGGTGATGCTGCAGATGTGAATCAGTGGTAAAGTGCCACTAATTCAATCTACCAGTACAAGAAGGAAGAAAGGAAGGAAGGAAGGCAAGCCAGGCTTGATGGTGCATGCCTGGTATCACAACTACTAGGGAGACTGAGGCAGGAGAGAAACCACGATAAACATAACCAGATGATAAACAACCAGATAAAACATGAAACTCCATGGTTTTATTTCTAAATTATTCAAACTGATGTTTTCATGCTGTGTAGCTTATAAAGAGGCATGAAACACCCAATAAATTTATAGTAGAGAATTTTACTTAGATTCCTGATAATCATGAAAAGCCAGTAAAACAGTAATAATCAACTCTTCTGGCTCCTGATCACTGAGGTTCAGGGGACAAGGGCCCTTCCAAGTCCTTGCAGCTTCATCCTGGGAGTCTGCAAAAAAGCAGCTGGATGCTTCATCTGGGACCCTGGTCACTTAAACCCAATACTCCAGATTCTCGGAAGAGGAAAACTAGAAAGATCATATTTTTTTTATGCAAAGCAGTAACAACCTAAGTACCACATACCCTTCTGCTATGGTTTGAATATGGCCTGTCCCCTCCCAAACTTGTGTTGAAATCTAATCTCCCTTGGGAAGTAGTCAAGAGGTTGGAAACTTAATCTGACTGTGATATTTAGAGGCATGGCTTTGGTAGGTGATTAGGATTAGATAAGGTCATAGGGTGGAGTCTTTATGGTTCAATACTAGTAGCTTTATAGGAAGAGACGAGAGAGACCCGAGGACACATACACAGGGTCTCTGTTTCTTGCCATGTGATGCTCTGTGCTGCCTAGAGACTCTGCCAACAAGAAGGCCATCACCAGGTGTGGTCCCTCAACCTTGGACCAGAACTGCTAACCAAAATAAACCTCTTTTACCCAGTTTATGTATTGTGTTGTTATCAACAACAAAAAAAAGGAAATAGTGCTGCTTCCTTTCTTATCCAGACATTCAAGAAGATTCAAAATCAGGACCTCATCAGGGAACTGCAGATAAGAAGATGAGCTAGGTGGGACTGCAAATTGGTGCTACCACTCTGGAAAGCAGTATGGAGATTCCTCAAAAAACTTGGAATGGAATTACCATTTGACCCAGTTATCCCATTCCTGGGTCTATATGCAGGGGACTTAAAATTAACATACTATAGTGACTTGGCCACATCAATGTTCATAGCAGCTCAATTCACAATAGCTAAGCTATGAAACCAATCTAGGTACCCTTCAATAGGTGAATGAATAAAGAAAATATGGTACATATACACATGGAATATTACTCAGCCATTAAAAAAAGAATGAAATTATGGCATTTGCCAGTAAATGGATGAAACTGGAGGCTATCATGCTAAGTAAGTGAAATAAACCAATCCCCCCAAAACAAAGGCCAAGTGTTCTCTCTGATATGTGAATGCTGACTCACAGAAGTTGGGTGGGGGGTAGTGGTAGAGGTTCACCAGATTGGACGGGGGAAATAGGAAGAAGAGAGGAGGGATGGGAATGGGAAAGACAGTAGAATTTTTTTTTTTTTTTTTTTTTTTTTT
Source organism: Tamias sibiricus (assembly GCA_025594165.1). Lineage (NCBI taxonomy): Eukaryota > Metazoa > Chordata > Mammalia > Rodentia > Sciuridae > Tamias > Tamias sibiricus. The sequence goes on along the minus strand of CM046672.1, from coordinate 43,875,674 downwards.
TTTGTGGTACCGGGGATTGAACTCAGGGGCACTTGACCACTGGGTCACATCCCCAGACCTTTTTTTTTTTTGTATTTTATTTAGAGACAGGGTCTCACTGAGTTGCTAAGTGCCTCGCCATTGCTGAGGCTGGCTTTGAACTCGCGATCCTCCTGCCTCAGCCTCCCAAAGTGCTGGGATTACAGGCGTGCGCCACCGCGCCTGGCAAGACAGTAGAATTAATCAGACATAACTTTCCCATGTTCATATATGAATGAATACACAACCAGCATAATTCCACATCATGTACAACCACAAGAATGGGACATTATATTCCATGTATATATGATAATATGATATGTCAAAATACATTCTACTGTCATATATAACTCAAAGGAACAAATTTAAAAAAGAAGAAGAGCTAGGGAGAAATAATCAAGCTGCTTTAAACTCATTTTTTGATTAAAAAAGAAAAAGGAGGGGCTGGGGTTGTGGCTCAGCGGTAGAGCGCTCGCCTGGCACGTGCGCAGCCCGGGTTCGATCCTCAGCACCACGTACAAATAAACCCATTGTGTAAAGCAAGCAAATAAATAAATATTAAAAAAGAAAAAGGAAAAAGTCCAGGCTAGGTGGCACACACCTGTAATCTCAGATCTTAGAGGCTCAGGAGGCTGAAACAAGAGAATTGAAAATTTAAGGCTAGCCTCAGCAACTTAGTGAATGAAAAATAAAAAAGAAGATGTAGTTCAGTGGTAGAGCATTCCTGGGTTCAATCCCCAGTACAAAAAGAAAAAGAAAGGAAGGGAGGAGGGAGGGAGGGAGGGAGGGAGGGAGGGAGAAAGAGAAAGGGAAGGAAAGGAAAAAACCTATAAGGCTGGGAATATGGCTCAGTTGGTAGGGTGCTTTCCTTGCATGCATAAAGCCCTGGGTTTAATCCCCAGCACCACCAAATAAAGAAAAGAAAGAAAGAAAGAAAGCTGCAAGGAGCTAAAAGTTTTGAACCCTGGAAAAAGGAAAGCTGATAGATTTAATTCATGAAAAAAGGATCTAGAAACTAGAAGCTAAAAATATCAGAGCAGTCACCTCTGAGGACTCAAGATTAGAACCAACTAAATTCCAAGAGTGGAACAGGCTCTAGGTAATTCATTAAAGAATAGTCATGGGGCTGGGGATGTGGTACAGAGGTAGAAGGTTTGCTTAGCATGCCTGAGACCTAGCATCACAAAACAAGGCCAACAAAGAATAGCCTTAGGTATACCTGTGAACGGGACCTTCATTCCCCAGTTAGGCAGAGCATGCGCTGTGGATATGGTCTCTGCCTCTGCCTCAGCATGAGGAGACCCCCAAGGATCACCAGATATTTGAGGAAAGTGATATCATGAAAAAAGAATACAGGGAGGTATTGAGAGCTATCCGTGCACTGTGTATGGACCGTGTTGCGCATCATAACCTAGCGAGAAGATAAGTCTGGCGCTGGGAACTTCCTGTGGCACCCCCATAATGATAGGCTGCCTGATGCTGGTGAACTTCCCCCTCAGCTCCTCCCCAGACCTCTCCCTGAAAACCAAACTCATTTTCTTTTCTTTTTTCTTTCTTTCTTTATTTTTTTAATACTTATTTATTTGCTTTAGTTGTACACAATGCATTTGTTTTTACGTGGTGCTGAGGATCAAACCCGGGCGCACGCGCCAGGCGAGCGCTCCACCGCTGAGCTACAACCCCAGCCCCCAAACTCATTTTCAAATGCCAACCGGACACTTAGCAAAGTCCCTCAAGCACCTCAAATTTCCCGTGTTCCAAAATATCTGGCTTTTCTCCCATCCTTAACTCTTTATTGTTCTTGAGGTCGTTATCTCCAGTCACAGCATAATTTTTCTATTTCTCATCCTTATATTAAGCCTCCCCTTCAACTCCCATAAATTCCATCTCAGAAATCTCTCTTAAACACAATTCCCATCTCAGTTCCCACAGTTCCAGATAAAGTTTCAATTTGTCAATGACCCCTGTGTCAATCAGCACTCCACCAGAGAAACAATTAATAGGAGGGAGGGAGGGAGGGGGAGAGAGAAGAGAGGTGGGGAGAGGGAGAGGGAAATTGAATTACATGATTGTGGGGAGTAGCATAAGAGAAATCCTCAGGTGGGGCCTACACTGTTGTCCACAGAAAATTTCCAGAGTCCCAGAAGCAATAATCTCAGAATGGATTAGTAAATCACACAGTATTTTGTGTCTGGTTTACTTTGCTCAGCATTTTTTTTTCTTTTGGTGAGGTTCAATCATGATGTTGCACATGATACCAGTGTGTTTGTTTTTATTGTGTACAATTTTCCCCTATGTGAATATGCCACAATTCATTCATCCATTCTACAATGGATGAACATTTAGGTAGATTCTAGTGAAAAGAATAGTGCAGGGGCTGGGGTTGTGGCTCAGCGGGTAGAGCACTCACCTAGCACGTGCGCAGCCCGGGTTCAATCCTCAGCACCATGTAAACATAAATGCATTGCATTGTGTACAACTAAAGCAAATAAATAAATATTTAAAAAAAAAAAAGAATAGTGCAGCTATGAAGTTTCTCGGATATACTCTATGATGAAGAAATAAACACATTTCCATTGGATATCTACCTGGAGCTGGTATTTCTGAATCATCAGTTATGCCAAAATTCTTTTTTTTTTTTTTTTTTTTGATACCGGGGATTGAACTCGGGACACTTGACCACTGGGCCACATCCCCAGCCCTCTTTTGTATTTTTTTTTAATTTAAGTTTATTTTAAACTTAATATTTATTTATTTTACTTTTAGTTGTACACAATGCAATCCATTTATGTTTTACGTGGTGCTGAGGATCGAACCCGGCCGCGCACGTGCAAGGTGAGCGTTCTGCCGCTGAGTCCCAGCTCCAGCCCTGTATTTTATTAGAGACAGGGTCTCACTGAGTTGCTAAGTGCCTCACCATTGCTGAGGCTGGCTTTGAACTCTCAATCCTCCTGCCTCAGCCTCCCAAGTGCTGGGATTACACGCCTGGCTCCAGTTATGCCAAAATTCTTTAGTAGAAAATGCCAAATAGGGCTCAGTGGTAGAATGTATCCCAGGTTCCATCTCCAGCACCAAGAACCAAAAAAAAAAAAAAAAAAAAAAACAAACAAACAAAAAACAACAACAACAACAACAACAAAAAACTATACTGTTCTGGATTTAGCACACACAAGGCTCTGGGTCTGATCCCTATGCCTAGCAGGAAAGATGAAGAGGAGGAAGAGGAAGAGGAATCCAGCTGTCCAAAATGTTCATAACAGTTTATAACAATTTACCCTCCCACAAGCAGTATATGAAATTATGGGTACTCCACATTTTCAACAATACTTCATACTGTTTGCCATTCTGTCTCATTATTTTTTTCTTTTTTATTGTATTGTTTTGGTACTGGGGATTGAATCCAAAGACCCTTTACCACTGAGCCACATTCCCAGCCTATTTTTTTTTTTAAATATTTATTCATTTGCCTTTGTTGTACACAATACAATGCATTTATGTTTACGTGGTGCTGAGGATCGAACCCGGGCTGCGCACGTGCTAGGCGAGCGCTCTACCGCTGAGCCACAACCCCAGCCCCCAGCCTATTTTTTATTTTGAGACAGGGTCTCCCTAAATTGCTGAGGCTGGCCTCAAACTTGAGATCCTCCTGCCTCCGTCTGGGATTGTAGGTGTGTACCACATGGTGCCTGGTTCTGTCTCTTCTTTTTATTTATTTAGGGGTGTTGGGGATGGAATCCAGGGCCTTATGCATGCTAGGTAAGTGCTGTACCACTGAGCTACATCTGCAGTTCTGTCTCATTTTTAACCCATAACCACTTCATTTCTATTTGTCAAAATGCCTTGCCTTCCTTCTTCCTTTTTTTTTTTTTTTTTTCCAGTGTTCTTTCTTTCTCCTCCGTTTTTCTTTATTTCTTCCTATATGGTACTAAAGACTGAACTACAACCCCACCCCATTTCTTTGAGACAGGGTCTTGCTAAATTGCCCAGGCTGGCATCAAACTTGCAATTCTCCTGTCTCAGCATCCCAGGTAGCTGGGATTAGAGGTGTTTACCAAGATGCTTGGCCTAATACTTTTCCTTTTAAATCACAAGGAAAGGGGTAAAATAGTGTGCAGTGTAGAATCAAACAACCCTGAGTCTGTCGCTTACCAAGTTGGTAAAATTTGAGCTTCAGCTTTCTCTTCTGCAAAATGAAGATAACAAAGTGCCTGCCTAGTTGAGGTATGGGAGGACCAGCTGAGATCACACATGCAAAGTGCTCATACTGCCTAGCACAGAATAAGTATACAAGTAAATGACTCTTATGCATAAGAGCATTGTTTTTTTGGGGGGCAAGGTATTGAATCCAGGGGCACTTGGCCACTGAGCCATATCCACAGCCCTTTTAATTTTTTATTTTGAGACAGGCTTCCCCTAAGTTGCTGAGGCTGGCTTTGAACTTGCAATCCTCCTGCCTTGGCCTCTCAAGTCAATGTGTTTACAGGCATGTACCATCGCATCTAGCCATAAGAGCAATTTTTTTTTTTTTTTTTTTTTTTTTTTTTTTTTTTTTTTTGGTACTGGAGATTGAACTCAGGGGTACTCAACCACTGAGCCACATCCCTGGCCCTATTTTGTATTTTATTTAGAGACAGGGTCTCATTGAGTTGCTTGGTGTCTCACAGTTGCTGAGGCTGACTTTGAACTCGTGATTCTCCTGTCTCTGCCTACCTCCAGAGACACTGGGATTATAGGCATGTGCCACCACGCCCAGCCATGAGAGCATATTTTAAAGCTAGGGAGATGGCGATCACAAGGAATAAAAAGGTCTGCCCAAGGTGACTCTGGGCCTACTGAGTTCACTGGTTCCCCCCCCTTTTTTTTTTTTTTTTTTTTTTTGTACCAGGGATTGAACTCAGAGGCACTGGACCACTGAGCCAAATCCCCAGCCTTTTTTTTTTTTTTCCTTTCTTTTTTTGAGACAGGGTCTCACTGAGTTGGTTAGCACATTGATGTTGCTAAGGCTAGCTTTGAACTTGTGATCCTTCTGTCTTAGATTTCCAAACCCCTGAGATTATAGGCATGCGCCTCGGTGTCCGGCTCCCACCCCTCTCTTTTTTTATTTTTATTTTTTTCAGTACTGTGGTTGAGCCCAGGAGTGCTCTACCACTGAGCTACATCTCCATCCCTTTTTACTTTTTGTTTTGGGACAGGGTCTCACTAAATTGCTGAGGGTCTTCTTAAATTGCTGAGGCTGGTCTCCAAATTGCAATCCTTCTGCCTCAGCCTTCCAAGTCACTGAGATTGTTGTAGTACTTGCATTCGATGGAATTTTTAAATTTCTAAGAATTTTTTTTTTACAAAAACTGCAAAATTTGGTCCATAATTTATAATAAATATTATTTGTCAATTTTCTGATGCTATAATAAAATACTTGGGTACTTTATAAAGAAAAAAGTTTTGTTTAGCTTACAATGTTGGAGGCTGAAAGTCCAAGATTGGGTGGTCTTATTTGTTTGGTCTCTGATATGAATTCCCTTGGCTAGGTCACAACATGGTAGAGATGGAAATGTTCACATGCAGAAGGAACAAAATGCATAGGGCAGCCTTGCAACAACCCACCCTCTCCAGAACTAACTTGTTCTTGCAAAACCAGAATAAATCCCTTCTGACAGGATGTCCCCCCAAGGACCTAATTACTTTGCACTATGCCCTATCTCTTAAGGGTTCCACCATCTCAATATTGTCACACCTAGGACCAAATCTCCAGCATGAACCCTTGGGGAACCCACTCAAACCATACCCAAACCATAGCAATTCCTTGTATTTTTGCATTTAGTTTAGCAAATTTCATCAGATTCCCAAGAGTACATCAGGCTGTCCCCAGAGAAGCCAATGCTCCTTTTGTCAACAAACAAGTCTTAGGAGGTGAGATGTGATTTTTTTCCCCCTGATGCTCTACCACTGTGCTACATTCCCCATCCCATTTTATTTTTTATTTTGAGGCAGTGTCTTTCTAAATCGCCAAGGCCAGCCTAGAATTTGTGATCCTTCTGCCTCAGCCCTCAGGTAGCTGGGATTACAGGTGTGTACCACCACACCAACAAGACTCGAAATTTACTTGGAGGAATCAGATCCGTGGTCTGCAGACTGATGATCTAAATTAAACAATAAAATAGGACTTGGCAAAAATCATTGTTTGGGGCTAAGATTTTAATCTTTTGCCTGTCTCAGGAATTTCAGTCCTAGCTTTTTTTTTTTTTT